>CM035772.1:35352725-37752725 GCA_020466155.1 Pachypeltis micranthus
AGGGTCGATGTAAAGGTTTTTTGCTTCTCCTGCGGTAACGGATGGAGCGAAACTGGATTTTGAAACATATTTAGAATCGGTTGGTCATAATCTACCATACGCAATTTGAAAATTTCCAAAATTGTGCTCGGTTACCGAGTAGTGTCGATGGAAAGGTATTTTGCTTCCCCTGCAGTGACGGATGGAGCGAAACTGGATTTTGAAACATATTTAGAATCGGTAGGTCATAATCTACCATACGCAATTTGAAAATTTCCAAAATTGTGCTCGGTTACCGAGTAGTGTCGATGTAAAGGTTTTTTGCTTCCCCTGCGGTAACGGATGGAGCGAAACTGGATTTTGAAACATATTTAGAATCGGTAGGTCATAATCTACCATACGCAATTTGAAAATTTCCAAAATTGTGCTCGGTTACCGAGTAGTGTCGATGTAAAGGTTTTTTGCTTCCCCTGCGGTAACGGATGGAGCGAAACTGGATTTTGAAACATATTTAGAATCGGTAGGTCATAATCTACCATACGCAATTTGAAAATTTCCAAAATTGTGCTCGGTTACCGAGTAGTGTCGATGTAAAGGTTTTTGCTTCCCCTGCGGTAACGGATGGAGCGAAACTGGATTTTGAAACATATTTAGAATCGGTAGGTCATAATCTACCATACGCAATTTGAAAATTTCCAAAATTGTGCTCGGTTACCGAGTAGTGTCGATGTAAAGGTTTTTTGCTTCTCCTGCGGTAACGGATGGAGCGAAACTGGATTTTGAAACATATTTAGAATCGGTTGGTCATAATCTACCATACGCAATTTGAAAATTTCCAAAATTGTGCTCGGTTACCGAGTAGTGTCGATGTAAAGGTTTTTGTCTTCCCCTGCGGTAACGGATGGAGCGAAACTGGATTTTGAAACATATTTAGAATCGGTAGGTCATAATCTACCATACGCAATTTGAAAATTTCCAAAATTGTGCTCGGTTACCGAGTAGTGTCGATGTAAAGGTTTTTGGCTTCCCCTGCGGTAACGGATGGAGCGAAACTGGATTTTGAAACATATTTAGAATCGGTAGGTCATAATCTACCATACGCAATTTGAAAATTTCCAAAATTGTGCTCGGTTACCGAGTAGTGTCGATGTAAAGGTTTTATGCTTCCCCTGCGGTAACGGATGGAGCGAAACTGGATTTTGAAACATATTTAGAATCGGTAGGTCATAATCTACCATACGCAATTTGAAAATTTCCAAAATTGTGCTCGGTTACCGAGTAGTGTCGATGTAAAGGTTTTTTGCTTCTCCTGCGGTAACGGATGGAGCGAAACTGGATTTTGAAACATATTTAGAATCGGTTGGTCATAATCTACCATACGCAATTTGAAAATTTCCAAAATTGTGCTCGGTTACCGAGTAGTGTCGATGTAAAGGTTTTTGTCTTCCCCTGCGGTAACGGATGGAGCGAAACTGGATTTTGAAACATATTTAGAATCGGTAGGTCATAATCTACCATACGCAATTTGAAAATTTCCAAAATTGTGCTCGGTTACCAAGTAGTGTCGATGTAAAGGTTTTTTGCTTCTCCTGCGGTAACGGATGGAGCGAAACTGGATTTTGAAACATATTTAGAATCGGTAGGTCATAATCTACCATACGCAATTTGAAAATTTCCAAAATTGTGCTCGGTTACCGAGTAGTGTCGATGTAAAGGTTTTTGCTTCTCCTGCGGTAACGGATGGAGCGAAACTGGATTTTGAAACATATTTAGAATCGGTTGGTCATAATCTACCATACGCAATTTGAAAATTTCCAAAATTGTGCTCGGTTACCGAGTAGTGTCGATGTAAAGGTTTTTTGCTTCTCCTGCGGTAACGGATGGAGCGAAACTGGATTTTGAAACATATTTAGAATCGGTTGGTCATAATCTACCATACGCAATTTGAAAATTTCCAAAATTGTGCTCGGTTACCGAGTAGTGTCGATGTAAAGGTTTTTGTCTTCCCCTGCGGTAACGGATGGAGCGAAACTGGATTTTGAAACATATTTAGAATCGGTAGGTCATAATCTACCATACGCAATTTGAAAATTTCCAAAATTGTGCTCGGTTACCGAGTAGTGTCGATGTAAAGGTTTTTTGCTTCCCCTGCAATAACGGATGGAGCGAAACTGGATTTTGAAACATATTTAGAATCGGTAGGTCATAATCTACCATACGCAATTTGAAAATTTCCAAAATTGTGCTCGGTTACCGAGTAGTGTCGATGTAAAGGTTTTTTGCTTCTCCTGCGGTAACGGATGGAGCGAAACTGGATTTTGAAACATATTTAGAATCGGTTGGTCATAATCTACCATACGCAATTTGAAAATTTCCAAAATTGTGCTCGGTTACCGAGTAGTGTCGATGTAAAGGTTTTTGTCTTCCCCTGCGGTAACGGATGGACCGAAACTGGATTTTGAAACATATTTAGAATCGGTAGGTCATAATCTACCATACGCAATTTGAAAATTTCCAAAATTGTGCTCGGTTACCGAGTAGTGTCGATGTAAAGGTTTTTGGCTTCCCCTGCGGTAACGGATGGAGCGAAACTGGATTTTGAAACATATTTAGAATCGGTAGGTCATAATCTACCATACGCAATTTGAAAATTTCCAAAATTGTGCTCGGTTACCGAGTAGTGTCGATGTAAAGGTTTTTGCTTCTCCCTGCGGTAACGGATGGAGCGAAACTGGATTTTGAAACATATTTAGAATCGGTAGGTCATAATCTACCATACGCAATTTGAAAATTTCCAAAATTGTGCTCGGTTACCGAGTAGTGTCGATGTAAAGGTTTTTGGCTTCCCCTGCGGTAACGGATGGAGCGAAACTGGATTTTGAAACATATTTAGAATCGGTAGGTCATAATCTACCATACGCAATTTGAAAATTTCCAAAATTGTGCTCGGTTACCGAGTAGTGTCGATGTAAAGGTTTTTGCTTCCCCTGCGGTAACGGATGGAGCGAAACTGGATTTTGAAACATATTTAGAATCGGTAGGTCATAATCTACCATACGCAATTTGAAAATTTCCAAAATTGTGCTCGGTTACCGAGTAGTGTCGATGTAAAGGTTTTTGCTTCTCCTGCGGTAACGGATGGAGCGAAACTGGATTTTGAAACATATTTAGAATCGGTTGGTCATAATCTACCATACGCAATTTGAAAATTTCCAAAATTGTGCTCGGTTACCGAGTAGTGTCGATGTAAAGGTTTTTGCTTCCCCTGCGGTAACGGATGGAGCGAAACTGGATTTTGAAACATATTTAGAATCGGTAGGTCATAATCTACCATACGCAATTTGAAAATTTCCAAAATTGTGCTCGGTTACCGAGTAGTGTCGATGTAAAGGTTTTTGCTTCTCCTGCGGTAACGGATGGAGCGAAACTGGATTTTGAAACATATTTAGAATCGGTTGGTCATAATCTACCATACGCAATTTGAAAATTTCCAAAATTGTGCTCGGTTACCGAGTAGTGTCGATGTAAAGGTTTTTGCTTCTCCTGCGGTAACGGATGGAGCGAAACTGGATTTTGAAACATATTTAGAATCGGTAGGTCATAATCTACCATACGCAATTTGAAAATTTCCAAAATTGTGCTCGGTTACCGAGTAGTGTCGATGTAAAGGTTTTGCTTCTCCTGCGGTAACGGATGGAGCGAAACTGGATTTTGAAACATATTTAGAATCGGTAGGTCATAATCTACCATACGCAATTTGAAAATTTCCAAAATTGTGCTCGGTTACCGAGTAGTGTCGATGTAAAGGTTTTGCTTCTCCTGCGGTAACGGATGGAGCGAAACTGGATTTTGAAACATATTTAGAATCGGTTGGTCATAATCTACCATACGCAATTTGAAAATTTCCAAAATTGTGCTCGGTTACCGAGTAGTGTCGATGTAAAGGTTTTTGCTTCCCCTGCGGTAACGGATGGAGCGAAACTGGATTTTGAAACATATTTAGAATCGGTAGGTCATAATCTACCATACGCAATTTGAAAATTTCCAAAATTGTGCTCGGTTACCGAGTAGTGTCGATGTAAAGGTTTTTGCTTCCCCTGCGGTAACGGATGGAGCGAAACTGGATTTTGAAACATATTTAGAATCGGTAGGTCATAATCTACCATACGCAATTTGAAAATTTCCAAAATTGTGCTCGGTTACCGAGTAGTGTCGATGTAAAGGTTTTTGCTTCTCCTGCGGTAACGGATGGAGCGAAACTGGATTTTGAAACATATTTAGAATCGGTTGGTCATAATCTACCATACGCAATTTGAAAATTTCCAAAATTGTGCTCGGTTACCGAGTAGTGTCGATGTAAAGGTTTTTGCTTCCCCTGCGGTAACGGATGGAGCGAAACTGGATTTTGAAACATATTTAGAATCGGTAGGTCATAATCTACCATACGCAATTTGAAAATTTCCAAAATTGTGCTCGGTTACCGAGTAGTGTCGATGTAGAGGTTTTTGACTTCTCCTGCGGTAACGGATGGAGCGAAACTGGATTTTGAAACATATTTAGAATCGGTTGGTCATAATCTACCATACGCAATTTGAAAATTTCCAAAATTGTGCTCGGTTACCGAGTAGTGTCGATGTAAAGGTTTTTGCTTCCCCTGCGGTAACGGATGGAGCGAAACTGGATTTTGAAACATATTTAGAATCGGTAGGTCATAATCTACCATACGCAATTTGAAAATTTCCAAAATTGTGCTCGGTTACCGAGTAGTGTCGATGTAAAGGTTTTTGGCTTCCCCTGCGGTAACGGATGGAGCGAAACTGGATTTTGAAACATATTTAGAATCGGTAGGTCATAATCTACCATACGCAATTTGAAAATTTCCAAAATTGTGCTCGGTTACCGAGTAGTGTCGATGTAAAGGTTTTTGCTTCCCCTGCGGTAACGGATGGAGCGAAACTGGATTTTGAAACATATTTAGAATCGGTAGGTCATAATCTACCATACGCAATTTGAAAATTTCCAAAATTGTGCTCGGTTACCGAGTAGTGTCGATGTAAAGGTTTTTGCTTCTGCGGTAACGGATGGAGCGAAACTGGATTTTGAAACATATTTAGAATCGGTAGGTCATAATCTACCATACGCAATTTGAAAATTTCCAAAATTGTGCTCGGTTACCGAGTAGTGTCGATGTAAAGGTTTTTGCTTTCCCTGCGGTAACGGATGGAGCGAAACTGGATTTTGAAACATATTTAGAATCGGTAGGTCATAATCTACCATACGCAATTTGAAAATTTCCAAAATTGTGCTCGGTTACCGAGTAGTGTCGATGTAAAGGTTTTTGCTTCCCCTGCGGTAACGGATGGAGCGAAACTGGATTTTGAAACATATTTAGAATCGGTAGGTCATAATCTACCATACGCAATTTGAAAATTTCCAAAATTGTGCTCGGTTACCGAGTAGTGTCGATGTAAAGGTTTTTTGCTTCCCCTGCGGTAACGGATGGAGCGAAACTGGATTTTGAAACATATTTAGAATCGGTAGGTCATAATCTACCATACGCAATTTGAAAATTTCCAAAATTGTGCTCGGTTACCGAGTAGTGTCGATGTAAAGGTTTTTGCTTCTCCTGCGGTAACGGATGGAGCGAAACTGGATTTTGAAACATATTTAGAATCGGTAGGTCATAATCTACCATACGCAATTTGAAAATTTCCAAAATTGTGCTCGGTTACCGAGTAGTGTCGATGTAAAGGTTTTTTGCTTCTCCTGCGGTAACGGATGGAGCGAAACTGGATTTTGAAACATATTTAGAATCGGTTGGTCATAATCTACCATACGCAATTTGAAAATTTCCAAAATTGTGCTCGGTTACCGAGTAGTGTCGATGTAAAGGTTTTTGCTTCTCCTGCGGTAACGGATGGAGCGAAACTGGATTTTGAAACATATTTAGAATCGGTTGGTCATAATCTACCATACGCAATTTGAAAATTTCCAAAATTGTGCTCGGTTACCGAGTAGTGTCGATGTAAAGGTTTTTGCTTCCCCTGCGGTAACGGATGGAGCGAAACTGGATTTTGAAACATATTTAGAATCGGTAGGTCATAATCTACCATACGCAATTTGAAAATTTCCAAAATTGTGCTCGGTTACCGAGTAGTGTCGATGTAAAGGTTTTTGCTTCTCCTGCGGTAACGGATGGAGCGAAACTGGATTTTGAAACATATTTAGAATCGGTTGGTCATAATCTACCATACGCAATTTGAAAATTTCCAAAATTGTGCTCGGTTACCGAGTAGTGTCGATGTAAAGGTTTTTGCTTCCCCTGCGGTAACGGATGGAGCGAAACTGGATTTTGAAACATATTTAGAATCGGTAGGTCATAATCTACCATACGCAATTTGAAAATTTCCAAAATTGTGCTCGGTTACCGAGTAGTGTCGATGTAAGGCTTTTCTCCTTCCCCTGCGGTAACGGATGGAGCGAAACTGGATTTTGAAACATATTTAGAATCGGTAGGTCATAATCTACCATACGCAATTTGAAAATTTCCAAAATTGTGCTCGGTTACCGAGTAGTGTCGATGTAAAGGTTTTTGCTTCTCCTGCGGTAACGGATGGAGCGAAACTGGATTTTGAAACATATTTAGAATCGGTTGGTCATAATCTACCATACGCAATTTGAAAATTTCCAAAATTGTGCTCGGTTACCGAGTAGTGTCGATGTAAAGGTTTTTGCTTCTCCTGCGGTAACGGATGGAGCGAAACTGGATTTTGAAACATATTTAGAATCGGTTGGTCATAATCTACCATACGCAATTTGAAAATTTCCAAAATTGTGCTCGGTTACCGAGTAGTGTCGATGTAAAGAGTTTTTGCTTCCCCTGCGGTAACGGATGGAGCGAAACTGGATTTTGAAACATATTTAGAATCGGTAGGTCATAATCTACCATACGCAATTTGAAAATTTCCAAAATTGTGCTCGGTTACCGAGTAGTGTCGATGTAAAGGTTTTGCTTCTCCTGCGGTAACGGATGGAGCGAAACTGGATTTTGAAACATATTTAGAATCGGTTGGTCATAATCTACCATACGCAATTTGAAAATTTCCAAAATTGTGCTCGGTTACCGAGTAGTGTCGATGTAAGGGTTTTTGCTTCCCCTGCGGTAACGGATGGAGCGAAACTGGATTTTGAAACATATTTAGAATCGGTAGGTCATAATCTACCATACGCAATTTGAAAATTTCCAAAATTGTGCTCGGTTACCGAGTAGTGTCGATGTAAAGGTTTTTGGCTTCCCCTGCAATAACGGATGGAGCGAAACTGGATTTTGAAAATTATTTAGAATCGGTAGGTCATAATCTACCATACGCAATTTGAAAATTTCCAAAATTGTGCTCGGTTACCGAGTAGTGTCGATGTAAAGGTTTTTTGCTTCTCCTGCGGTAACGGATGGAGCGAAACTGGATTTTGAAACATATTTAGAATCGGTTGGTCATAATCTACCATACGCAATTTGAAAATTTCCAAAATTGTGCTCGGTTACCGAGTAGTGTCGATGTAAAGGTTTTTGCTTCCCCTGCGGTAACGGATGGAGCGAAACTGGATTTTGAAACATATTTAGAATCGGTAGGTCATAATCTACCATACGCAATTTGAAAATTTCCAAAATTGTGCTCGGTTACCGAGTAGTGTCGATGTAAAGGTTTTTGGCTTCCCCTGCGGTAACGGATGGAGCGAAACTGGATTTTGAAACATATTTAGAATCGGTAGGTCATAATCTACCATACGCAATTTGAAAATTTCCAAAATTGTGCTCGGTTACCGAGTAGTGTCGATGTAAAGGTTTTTTGCTTCCCCTGCGGTAACGGATGGAGCGAAACTGGATTTTGAAACATATTTAGAATCGGTAGGTCATAATCTACCATACGCAATTTGAAAATTTCCAAAATTGTGCTCGGTTACCGAGTAGTGTCGATGTAAAGGTTTTTTGCTTCTCCTGCGGTAACGGATGGAGCGAAACTGGATTTTGAAACATATTTAGAATCGGTTGGTCATAATCTACCATACGCAATTTGAAAATTTCCAAAATTGTGCTCGGTTACCGAGTAGTGTCGATGGAAAGGTATTTTGCTTCCCCTGCAGTGACGGATGGAGCGAAACTGGATTTTGAAACATATTTAGAATCGGTAGGTCATAATCTACCATACGCAATTTGAAAATTTCCAAAATTGTGCTCGGTTACCGAGTAGTGTCGATGTAAAGGTTTTTTGCTTCCCCTGCGGTAACGGATGGAGCGAAACTGGATTTTGAAACATATTTAGAATCGGTAGGTCATAATCTACCATACGCAATTTGAAAATTTCCAAAATTGTGCTCGGTTACCGAGTAGTGTCGATGTAAAGGGTTTTTGCTTCCCCTGCGGTAACGGATGGAGCGAAACTGGATTTTGAAACATATTTAGAATCGGTTGGTCATAATCTACCATACGCAATTTGAAAATTTCCAAAATTGTGCTCGGTTACCGAGTAGTGTCGATGTAAAGGTTTTTTGCTTCTCCTGCGGTAACGGATGGAGCGAAACTGGATTTTGAAACATATTTAGAATCGGTAGGTCATAATCTACCATACGCAATTTGAAAATTTCCAAAATTGTGCTCGGTTACCGAGTAGTGTCGATGTAAAGGTTTTTTGCTTCCCCTGCGGTAACGGATGGAGCGAAACTGGATTTTGAAACATATTTAGAATCGGTAGGTCATAATCTACCATACGCAATTTGAAAATTTCCAAAATTGTGCTCGGTTACCGAGTAGTGTCGATGTAAAGGTTTTTGCATCCCCTGCGGTAACGGATGGAGCGAAACTGGATTTTGAAACATATTTAGAATCGGTAGGTCATAATCTACCATACGCAATTTGAAAATTTCCAAAATTGTGCTCGGTTACCGAGTAGTGTCGATGTAAAGGTTTTTGGCTTCCCCTGCGGTAACGGATGGAGCGAAACTGGATTTTGAAACATATTTAGAATCGGTAGGTCATAATCTACCATACGCAATTTGAAAATTTCCAAAATTGTGCTCGGTTACCGAGTAGTGTCGATGTAAAGGTTTTTTGCTTCCCCTGCGGTAACGGATGGAGCGAAACTGGATTTTGAAACATATTTAGAATCGGTTGGTCATAATCTACCATACGCAATTTGAAAATTTCCAAAATTGTGCTCGGTTACCGAGTAGTGTCGATGTAAAGGTTTTTTGCTTCCCCTGCGGTAACGGATGGAGCGAAACTGGATTTTGAAACATATTTAGAATCGGTAGGTCATAATCTACCATACGCAATTTGAAAATTTCCAAAATTGTGCTCGGTTACCGAGTAGTGTCGATGGAAAGGTATTTTGCTTCCCCTGCAGTGACGGATGGAGCGAAACTGGATTTTGAAACATATTTAGAATCGGTAGGTCATAATCTACCATACGCAATTTGAAAATTTCCAAAATTGTGCTCGGTTACCGAGTAGTGTCGATGTAAAGGTTTTTTGCTTCTCCTGCGGTAACGGATGGAGCGAAACTGGATTTTGAAACATATTTAGAATCGGTAGGTCATAATCTACCATACGCAATTTGAAAATTTCCAAAATTGTGCTCGGTTACCGAGTAGTGTCGATGTAAAGGTTTTTTGCTTCTCCTGCGGTAACGGATGGAGCGAAACTGGATTTTGAAACATATTTAGAATCGGTAGGTCATAATCTACCATACGCAATTTGAAAATTTCCAAAATTGTGCTCGGTTACCGAGTAGTGTCGATGTAAAGGTTTTTGCTTCCCCTGCGGTAACGGATGGAGCGAAACTGGATTTTGAAACATATTTAGAATCGGTAGGTCATAATCTACCATACGCAATTTGAAAATTTCCAAAATTGTGCTCGGTTACCGAGTAGTGTCGATGTAAAGGTTTTTGGCTTCCCCTGCGGTAACGGATGGAGCGAAACTGGATTTTGAAACATATTTAGAATCGGTAGGTCATAATCTACCATACGCAATTTGAAAATTTCCAAAATTGTGCTCGGTTACCGAGTAGTGTCGATGTAAAGGATTTTTGCTTCCCCTGCGGTAACGGATGGAGCGAAACTGGATTTTGAAACATATTTAGAATCGGTAGGTCATAATCTACCATACGCAATTTGAAAATTTCCAAAATTGTGCTCGGTTACCGAGTAGTGTCGATGTAAAGCTTTTTTTGCTTCTCCTGCGGTAACGGATGGAGCGAAACTGGATTTTGAAACATATTTAGAATCGGTAGGTCATAATCTACCATACGCAATTTGAAAATTTCCAAAATTGTGCTCGGTTACCGAGTAGTGTCGATGTAAAGGTTTTTTTGCTTCCCCTGCGGTAACGGATGGAGCGAAACTGGATTTTGAAACATATTTAGAATCGGTAGGTCATAATCTACCATACGCAATTTGAAAATTTCCAAAATTGTGCTCGGTTACCGAGTAGTGTCGATGTAAAGCTTTTTTTGCTTCCCCTGCGGTAACGGATGGAGCGAAACTGGATTTTGAAACATATTTAAAATCAGGAGGTCATAATCTACCATACGCAATTTGAAAATTTCCAAAATTGTGCTCGGTTACCGAGTAGTGTCGATGTAAAGGTTTTTGGTTCTCCTGCGGTAACGGATGGAGCGAAACTGGATTTTGAAACATATTTAGAATCGGTAGGTCATAATCTACCATACGCAATTTGAAAATTTCCAAAATTGTGCTCGGTTACCGAGTAGTGTCGATGTAAAGGTTTTTTGCTTCCCCTGCGGTAACGGATGGAGCGAAACTGGATTTTGAAACATATTTAGAATCGGTAGGTCATAATCTACCATACGCAATTTGAAAATTTCCAAAATTGTGCTCGGTTACCGAGTAGTGTCGATGTAAAGGTTTTTGGCTTCCCCTGCGGTAACGGATGGAGCGAAACTGGATTTTGAAAATTATTTAGAATCGGTAGGTCATAATCTACCATACGCAATTTGAAAATTTCCAAAATTGTGCTCGGTTACCGAGTAGTGTCGATGTAAAGGTTTTTGGCTTCCCCTGCGGTAACGGATGGAGCGAAACTGGATTTTGAAAATTATTTAGAATCGGTAGGTCATAATCTACCATACGCAATTTGAAAATTTCCAAAATTGTGCTCGGTTACCGAGTAGTGTCGATGTAAAGGTTTTTTGCTTCCCCTGCGGTAACGGATGGAGCGAAACTGGATTTTGAAACATATTTAGAATCGGTAGGTCATAATCTACCATACGCAATTTGAAAATTTCCAAAATTGTGCTCGGTTACCGAGTAGTGTCGATGTAAAGGTTTTTTGCTTCCCCTGCGGTAACAGATGGAGCGAAACTGGATTTTGAAACATATTTAGAATCGGTAGGTCATAATCTACCATACGCAATTTGAAAATTTCCAAAACTGTGCTCGGTTACCGAGTAGTGTCGATGTAAAGGTTTTTGCTTCCCCTGCGGTAACGGATGGAGCGAAACTGGATTTTGAAACATATTTAGAATCGGTAGGTCATAATCTACCATACGCAATTTGAAAATTTCCAAAATTGTGCTCGGTTACCGAGTAGTGTCGATGTAAAGGTTTTTGCATCCCCTGCGGTAACAAATGAAGCGAAGCTGGATTTTGAAACATATTTAGAATCGGTAGGTCATAATCTACCATACGCAATTTGAAAATTTCCAAAATTGTGCTCGGTTACCGAGTAGTGTCGATGTAAAGGTTTTTGCTTCCCCTGCGGTAACGGATGGAGCGAAACTGGATTTTGAAACATATTTAGAATCGGTAGGTCATAATCTACCATACGCAATTTGAAAATTTCCAAAATTGTGCTCGGTTACCGAGTAGTGTCGATGTAAAGGTTTTTTGCTTCCCCTGCGGTAACGGATGGAGCGAAACTGGATTTTGAAACATATTTAGAATCGGTAGGTCATAATCTACCATACGCAATTTGAAAATTTTCAAAATTGTGCTCGGTTACCGAGTAGTGTCGATGTAAAGGTTTTTTGCTTCTCCTGCGGTAACGGATGGAGCGAAACTGGATTTTGAAACATATTTAGAATCGGTTGGTCATAATCTACCATACGCAATTTGAAAATTTCCAAAATTGTGCTCGGTTACCGAGTAGGGTCGATGTAAAGGTTTTTTGCTTCTCCTGCGGTAACGGATGGAGCGAAACTGGATTTTGAAACATATTTAGAATCGGTAGGTCATAATCTACCATACGCAATTTGAAAATTTCCAAAATTGTGCTCGGTTACCGAGTAGTGTCGATGTAAAGGTTTACTGCTTCTCCTGCGGTAACGGATGGAGCGAAACTGGATTTTGAAACATATTTAGAATCGGTAGGTCATAATCTACCATACGCAATTTGAAAATTTCCAAAATTGTGCTCGGTTACCGAGTAGTGTCGATGTAAAGGTTTTTTGCTTCCCCTGCGGTAACGGATGGAGCGAAACTGGATTTTGAAACATATTTAGAATCGGTAGGTCATAATCTACCATACGCAATTTGAAAATTTCCAAAATTGTGCTCGGTTACCGAGTAGTGTCGATGTAAAGGTTTTTGCTTCCCCTGCGGTAACGGATGGAGCGAAACTGGATTTTGAAACATATTTAGAATCGGTAGGTCATAATCTACCATACGCAATTTGAAAATTTCCAAAATTGTGCTCGGTTACCGAGTAGTGTCGATGTAAAGGTTTTTTGCTTCTCCTGCGGTAACGGATGGAGCGAAACTGGATTTTGAAACATATTTAGAATCGGTTGGTCATAATCTACCATACGCAATTTGAAAATTTCCAAAATTGTGCTCGGTTACCGAGTAGTGTCGATGTAAAGGTTTTTTGCTTCCCCTGCGGTAACGGATGGAGCGAAACTGGATTTTGAAACATATTTAGAATCGGTAGGTCATAATCTACCATACGCAATTTGAAAATTTCCAAAATTGTGCTCGGTTACCGAGTAGTGTCGATGTAAAGGTTTTTGCTTCCCCTGCGGTAACGGATGGAGCGAAACTGGATTTTGAAACATATTTAGAATCGGTAGGTCATAATCTACCATACGCAATTTGAAAATTTCCAAAATTGTGCTCGGTTACCGAGTAGTGTCGATGTAAAGGTTTTTTGCTTCTCCTGCGGTAACGGATGGAGCGAAACTGGATTTTGAAACATATTTAGAATCGGTTGGTCATAATCTACCATACGCAATTTGAAAATTTCCAAAATTGTGCTCGGTTACCGAGTAGTGTCGATGTAAAGGTTTTTGCTTCCCCTGCGGTAACGGATGGAGCGAAACTGGATTTTGAAACATATTTAGAATCGGTAGGTCATAATCTACCATACGCAATTTGAAAATTTCCAAAATTGTGCTCGGTTACCGAGTAGTGTCGATGTAAAGGTTTTTGGCTTCCCCTGCGGTAACGGATGGAGCGAAACTGGATTTTGAAACATATTTAGAATCGGTAGGTCATAATCTACCATACGCAATTTGAAAATTTCCAAAATTGTGCTCGGTTACCGAGTAGTGTCGATGTAAAGGTTTTTGGCTTCCCCTGCGGTAACGGATGGAGCGAAACTGGATTTTGAAACATATTTAGAATCGGTAGGTCATAATCTACCATACGCAATTTGAAAATTTCCAAAATTGTGCTCGGTTACCGAGTAGTGTCGATGTAAAGGTTTTTGCTTCCCCTGCGGTAACGGATGGAGCGAAACTGGATTTTGAAACATATTTAGAATCGGTAGGTCATAATCTACCATACGCAATTTGAAAATTTCCAAAATTGTGCTCGGTTACCGAGTAGTGTCGATGTAAAGGTTTTTGCTTCCCCTGCGGTAACGGATGGAGCGAAACTGGATTTTGAAACATATTTAGAATCGGTAGGTCATAATCTACCATACGCAATTTGAAAATTTCCAAAATTGTGCTCGGTTACCGAGTAGTGTCGATGTAAAGGTTTTTGCTTCCCCTGCGGTAACGGATGGAGCGAAACTGGATTTTGAAACATATTTAGAATCGGTAGGTCATAATCTACCATACGCAATTTGAAAATTTCCAAAATTGTGCTCGGTTACCGAGTAGTGTCGATGTAAAGGTTTTTGCTTCCCCTGCGGTAACGGATGGAGCGAAACTGGATTTTGAAACATATTTAGAATCGGTAGGTCATAATCTACCATACGCAATTTGAAAATTTCCAAAATTGTGCTCGGTTACCGAGTAGTGTCGATGTAAAGGTTTTTGCTTCCCCTGCGGTAACGGATGGAGCGAAACTGGATTTTGAAACATATTTAGAATCGGTAGGTCATAATCTACCATACGCAATTTGAAAATTTCCAAAATTGTGCTCGGTTACCGAGTAGTGTCGATGTAAAGGTTTTTTGCTTCCCCTGCGGTAACGGATGGAGCGAAACTGGATTTTGAAACATATTTAGAATCGGTAGGTCATAATCTACCATACGCAATTTGAAAATTTCCAAAATTGTGCTCGGTTACCGAGTAGTGTCGATGTAAAGGTTTTTGCTTCCCCTGCGGTAACGGATGGAGCGAAACTGGATTTTGAAACATATTTAGAATCGGTAGGTCATAATCTACCATACGCAATTTGAAAATTTCCAAAATTGTGCTCGGTTACCGAGTAGTGTCGATGTAAAGGTTTTGCTTCCCCTGCGGTAACGGATGGAGCGAAACTGGATTTTGAAACATATTTAGAATCGGTAGGTCATAATCTACCATACGCAATTTGAAAATTTCCAAAATTGTGCTCGGTTACCGAGTAGTGTCGATGTAAAGGTTTTTGCTTCCCCTGCGGTAACGGATGGAGCGAAACTGGATTTTGAAACATATTTAGAATCGGTAGGTCATAATCTACCATACGCAATTTGAAAATTTCCAAAATTGTGCTCGGTTACCGAGTAGTGTCGATGTAAAGGTTTTTGCTTCCCCTGCGGTAACGGATGGAGCGAAACTGGATTTTGAAACATATTTAGAATCGGTAGGTCATAATCTACCATACGCAATTTGAAAATTTCCAAAATTGTGCTCGGTTACCGAGTAGTGTCGATGTAAAGGTTTTTGGCTTCCCCTGCGGTAACGGATGGAGCGAAACTGGATTTTGAAACATATTTAGAATCGGTAGGTCATAATCTACCATACGCAATTTGAAAATTTCCAAAATTGTGCTCGGTTACCGAGTAGTGTCGATGTAAAGGTGCTTTGCTTCACCTGCGGTAACGGATGGAGCGAAACTGGATTTTGAAACATATTTAGAATCGGTAGGTCATAATCTACCATACGCAATTTGAAAATTTCCAAAATTGTGCTCGGTTACCGAGTAGTGTCGATGTAAAGGTTTTTGCTTCCCCTGCGGTAACGGATGGAGCGAAACTGGATTTTGAAACATATTTAGAATCGGTAGGTCATAATCTACCATACGCAATTTGAAAATTTCCAAAATTGTGCTCGGTTACCGAGTAGTGTCGATGTAAAGGTTTTTTGCTTCCCCTGCGGTAACGGATGGAGCGAAACTGGATTTTGAAACATATTTAGAATCGGTAGGTCATAATCTACCATACGCAATTTGAAAATTTCCAAAATTGTGCTCGGTTACCGAGTAGTGTCGATGTAAAGGTTTTTGCTTCTCCTGCGGTAACGGATGGAGCGAAACTGGATTTTGAAACATATTTAGAATCGGTAGGTCATAATCTACCATACGCAATTTGAAAATTTCCAAAATTGTGCTCGGTTACCGAGTAGTGTCGATGTAAAGGTTTATTGCTTCCCCTGCGGTAACGGATGGAGCGAAACTGGATTTTGAAACATATTTAGAATCGGTAGGTCATAATCTACCATACGCAATTTGAAAATTTCCAAAATTGTGCTCGGTTACCGAGTAGTGTCGATGTAAAGGTTTTTGGCTTCCCCTGCGGTAACGGATGGAGCGAAACTGGATTTTGAAACATATTTAGAATCGGTAGGTCATAATCTACCATACGCAATTTGAAAATTTCCAAAATTGTGCTCGGTTACCGAGTAGTGTCGATGTCAAGGTTTTTGGCTTCCTGCGGTAACGGATGGAGCGAAACTGGATTTTGAAACATATTTAGAATCGGTAGGTCATAATCTACCATACGCAATTTGAAAATTTCCAAAATTGTGCTCGGTTACCGAGTAGTGTCGATGTAAAGGTTTTTGCTTCCCTGCGGTAACGGATGGAGCGAAACTGGATTTTGAAACATATTTAGAATCGGTAGGTCATAATCTACCATACGCAATTTGAAAATTTCCAAAATTGTGCTCGGTTACCGAGTAGTGTCGATGTAAAGGTTTTTGCTTCCCCTGCGGTAACGGATGGAGCGAAACTGGATTTTGAAACATATTTAGAATCGGTAGGTCATAATCTACCATACGCAATTTGAAAATTTCCAAAATTGTGCTCGGTTACCGAGTAGTGTCGATGTAAAGGTTTTTGCTTCCCCTGCGGTAACGGATGGAGCGAAACTGGATTTTGAAACATATTTAGAATCGGTAGGTCATAATCTACCATACGCAATTTGAAAATTTCCAAAATTGTGCTCGGTTACCGAGTAGTGTCGATGTAAAGGTTTTTGCTTCCCCTGCGGTAACGGATGGAGCGAAACTGGATTTTGAAACATATTTAGAATCGGTAGGTCATAATCTACCATACGCAATTTGAAAATTTCCAAAATTGTGCTCGGTTACCGAGTAGTGTCGATGTAAAGGTTTTTTGCTTCTCCTGCGGTAACGGATGGAGCGAAACTGGATTTTGAAACATATTTAGAATCGGTTGGTCATAATCTACCATACGCAATTTGAAAATTTCCAAAATTGTGCTCGGTTACCGAGTAGTGTCGATGTAAAGGTTTTTGCTTCCCCTGCGGTAACGGATGGAGCGAAACTGGATTTTGAAACATATTTAGAATCGGTAGGTCATAATCTACCATACGCAATTTGAAAATTTCCAAAATTGTGCTCGGTTACCGAGTAGTGTCGATGTAAAGGTTTTTGGCTTCCCCTGCGGTAACGGATGGAGCGAAACTGGATTTTGAAACATATTTAGAATCGGTAGGTCATAATCTACCATACGCAATTTGAAAATTTCCAAAATTGTGCTCGGTTACCGAGTAGTGTCGATGTAAAGGTTTTTGGTTCTCCTGCGGTAACGGATGGAGCGAAACTGGATTTTGAAACATATTTAGAATCGGTAGGTCATAATCTACCATACGCAATTTGAAAATTTCCAAAATTGTGCTCGGTTACCGAGTAGTGTCGATGTAAAGGTTTTTGCTTCCCCTGCGGTAACGGATGGAGCGAAACTGGATTTTGAAACATATTTAGAATCGGTAGGTCATAATCTACCATACGCAATTTGAAAATTTCCAAAATTGTGCTCGGTTACCGAGTAGTGTCGATGTAAAGGTTTTTTGCTTCCCCTGCGGTAACGGATGGAGCGAAACTGGATTTTGAAACATATTTAGAATCGGTACGTCATAATCTACCATACGCAATTTGAAAATTTCCAAAATTGTGCTCGGTTACCGAGTAGTGTCGATGTAAAGGTTTTTGGTTCTCCTGCGGTAACGGATGGAGCGAAACTGGATTTTGAAACATATTTAGAATCGGTAGGTCATAATCTACCATACGCAATTTGAAAATTTCCAAAATTGTGCTCGGTTACCGAGTAGTGTCGATGTAAAGGTTTTGCTTCTCCTGCGGTAACGGATGGAGCGAAACTGGATTTTGAAACATATTTAGAATCGGTAGGTCATAATCTACCATACGCAATTTGAAAATTTCCAAAATTGTGCTCGGTTACCGAGTAGTGTCGATGTAAAGGTTTTTGCTTCCCCTGCGGTAACGGATGGAGCGAAACTGGATTTTGAAACATATTTAGAATCGGTAGGTCATAATCTACCATACGCAATTTGAAAATTTCCAAAATTGTGCTCGGTTACCGAGTAGTGTCGATGTAAAGGTTTTTGCTTCCCCTGCGGTAACGGATGGAGCGAAACTGGATTTTGAAACATATTTAGAATCGGTAGGTCATAATCTACCATACGCAATTTGAAAATTTCCAAAATTGTGCTCGGTTACCGAGTAGTGTCGATGTAAAGGTTTTTGGCTTCCCCTGCGGTAACGGATGGAGCGAAACTGGATTTTGAAACATATTTAGAATCGGTAGGTCATAATCTACCATACGCAATTTGAAAATTTCCAAAATTGTGCTCGGTTACCGAGTAGTGTCGATGTAAAGGTTTTTGGCTTCCCCTGCGGTAACGGATGGAGCGAAACTGGATTTTGAAACATATTTAGAATCGGTAGGTCATAATCTACCATACGCAATTTGAAAATTTCCAAAATTGTGCTCGGTTACCGAGTAGTGTCGATGTAAAGGTTTTTGGCTTCCCCTGCGGTAACGGATGGAGCGAAACTGGATTTTGAAACATATTTAGAATCGGTAGGTCATAATCTACCATACGCAATTTGAAAATTTCCAAAATTGTGCTCGGTTACCGAGTAGTGTCGATGTAAAGGTTTTTGGCTTCCCCTGCGGTAACGGATGGAGCGAAACTGGATTTTGAAACATATTTAGAATCGGTAGGTCATAATCTACCATACGCAATTTGAAAATTTCCAAAATTGTGCTCGGTTACCGAGTAGTGTCGATGTAAAGGTTTTTGCTTCCCCTGCGGTAACGGATGGAGCGAAACTGGATTTTGAAACATATTTAGAATCGGTAGGTCATAATCTACCATACGCAATTTGAAAATTTCCAAAATTGTGCTCGGTTACCGAGTAGTGTCGATGTAAAGGTTTTTGCTTCCCCTGCGGTAACGGATGGAGCGAAACTGGATTTTGAAACATATTTAGAATCGGTAGGTCATAATCTACCATACGCAATTTGAAAATTTCCAAAATTGTGCTCGGTTACCGAGTAGTGTCGATGTAAAGTTTTTTGCTTCCCCTGCGGTAACGGATGGAGCGAAACCGGATTTTGAAACATATTTAGAATCGGTAGGTCATAATCTACCATACGCAATTTGAAAATTTCCAAAATTGTGCTCGGTTACCGAGTAGTGTCGATGTAAAGGTTTTTGCTTCTCCTGCGGTAACGGATGGAGCGAAACTGGATTTTGAAACATATTTAGAATCGGTAGGTCATAATCTACCATACGCAATTTGAAAATTTCCAAAATTGTGCTCGGTTACCGAGTAGTGTCGATGTAAAGGTTTTTGCTTCCCCTGCGGTAACGGATGGAGCGAAACTGGATTTTGAAACATATTTAGAATCGGTAGGTCATAATCTACCATACGCAATTTGAAAATTTCCAAAATTGTGCTCGGTTACCGAGTAGTGTCGATGTAAAGGTTTTTGCTTCCCCTGCGGTAACGGATGGAGCGAAACTGGATTTTGAAACATATTTAGAATCGGTAGGTCATAATCTACCATACGCAATTTGAAAATTTCCAAAATTGTGCTCGGTTACCGAGTAGTGTCGATGTAAAGGTTTTGCTTCCCCTGCGGTAACGGATGGAGCGAAACTGGATTTTGAAACATATTTAGAATCGGTAGGTCATAATCTACCATACGCAATTTGAAAATTTCCAAAATTGTGCTCGGTTACCGAGTAGTGTCGATGTAAAGGTTTTTGCTTCTCCTGCGGTAACGGATGGAGCGAAACTGGATTTTGAAACATATTTAGAATCGGTAGGTCATAATCTACCATACGCAATTTGAAAATTTCCAAAATTGTGCTCGGTTACCGAGTAGTGTCGATGTAAAGGTTTTTTCTTCCCCTGCGGTAACGGATGGAGCGAAACTGGATTTTGAAACATATTTAGAATCGGTAGGTCATAATCTACCATACGCAATTTGAAAATTTCCAAAATTGTGCTCGGTTACCGAGTAGTGTCGATGTAAAGGTTTTTGGCTTCCCCTGCGGTAACGGATGGAGCGAAACTGGATTTTGAAACATATTTAGAATCGGTAGGTCATAATCTACCATACGCAATTTGAAAATTTCCAAAATTGTGCTCGGTTACCGAGTAGTGTCGATGTAAAGGTTTTTGCTTCCCCTGCGGTAACGGATGGAGCGAAACTGGATTTTGAAACATATTTAGAATCGGTAGGTCATAATCTACCATACGCAATTTGAAAATTTCCAAAATTGTGCTCGGTTACCGAGTAGTGTCGATGTAAAGGTTTTTGCTTCCCCTGCGGTAACGGATGGAGCGAAACTGGATTTTGAAACATATTTAGAATCGGTAGGTCATAATCTACCATACGCAATTTGAAAATTTCCAAAATTGTGCTCGGTTACCGAGTAGTGTCGATGTAAAGGTTTTTGCTTCCCCTGCGGTAACGGATGGAGCGAAACTGGATTTTGAAACATATTTAGAATCGGTAGGTCATAATCTACCATACGCAATTTGAAAATTTCCAAAATTGTGCTCGGTTACCGAGTAGTGTCGATGTAAAGGTTTTTTGCTTCCCCTGCGGTAACGGATGGAGCGAAACTGGATTTTGAAACATATTTAGAATCGGTAGGTCATAATCTACCATACGCAATTTGAAAATTTCCAAAATTGTGCTCGGTTACCGAGTAGTGTCGATGTAAAGGTTTTTGCTTCCCCTGCGGTAACGGATGGAGCGAAACTGGATTTTGAAACATATTTAGAATCGGTAGGTCATAATCTACCATACGCAATTTGAAAATTTCCAAAATTGTGCTCGGTTACCGAGTAGTGTCGATGTAAAGGTTTTTGCTTCTCCCTGCGGTAACGGATGGAGCGAAACTGGATTTTGAAACATATTTAGAATCGGTAGGTCATAATCTACCATACGCAATTTGAAAATTTCCAAAATTGTGCTCGGTTACCGAGTAGTGTCGATGTAAAGGTTTTTTGCTTCCCCTGCGGTAACGGATGGAGCGAAACTGGATTTTGAAACATATTTAGAATCGGTAGGTCATAATCTACCATACGCAATTTGAAAATTTCCAAAATTGTGCTCGGTTACCGAGTAGTGTCGATGTAAAGGTTTTTGCTTCCCCTGCGGTAACGGATGGAGCGAAACTGGATTTTGAAACATATTTAGAATCGGTAGGTCATAATCTACCATACGCAATTTGAAAATTTCCAAAATTGTGCTCGGTTACCGAGTAGTGTCGATGTAAAGGTTTTGCTTCCCCTGCGGTAACGGATGGAGCGAAACTGGATTTTGAAACATATTTAGAATCGGTAGGTCATAATCTACCATACGCAATTTGAAAATTTCCAAAATTGTGCTCGGTTACCGAGTAGTGTCGATGTAAAGGTTTTTGCTTCCCCTGCGGTAACGGATGGAGCGAAACTGGATTTTGAAACATATTTAGAATCGGTAGGTCATAATCTACCATACGCAATTTGAAAATTTCCAAAATTGTGCTCGGTTACCGAGTAGTGTCGATGTAAAGGTTTTTGCTTCTCCTGCGGTAACGGATGGAGCGAAACTGGATTTTGAAACATATTTAGAATCGGTAGGTCATAATCTACCATACGCAATTTGAAAATTTCCAAAATTGTGCTCGGTTACCGAGTAGTGTCGATGTAAAGGTGTTTTGCTTCCCCTGCGGTAACGGATGGAGCGAAACTGGATTTTGAAACATATTTAGAATCGGTAGGTCATAATCTACCATACGCAATTTGAAAATTTCCAAAATTGTGCTCGGTTACCGAGTAGTGTCGATGTAAAGGTTTTTGCTTCCCCTGCGGTAACGGATGGAGCGAAACTGGATTTTGAAACATATTTAGAATCGGTAGGTCATAATCTACCATACGCAATTTGAAAATTTCCAAAATTGTGCTCGGTTACCGAGTAGTGTCGATGTAAAGGTTTTGCTTCTCCTGCGGTAACGGATGGAGCGAAACTGGATTTTGAAACATATTTAGAATCGGTTGGTCATAATCTACCATACGCAATTTGAAAATTTCCAAAATTGTGCTCGGTTACCGAGTAGTGTCGATGGAAAGGTATTTTGCTTCCCCTGCGGTAACGGATGGAGCGAAACTGGATTTTGAAACATATTTAGAATCGGTAGGTCATAATCTACCATACGCAATTTGAAAATTTCCAAAATTGTGCTCGGTTACCGAGTAGTGTCGATGTAAAGGTTTTTGCTTCCCCTGCGGTAACGGATGGAGCGAAACTGGATTTTGAAACATATTTAGAATCGGTAGGTCATAATCTACCATACGCAATTTGAAAATTTCCAAAATTGTGCTCGGTTACCGAGTAGTGTCGATGTAAAGGTTTTTTGCTTCCCCTGCGGTAACGGATGGAGCGAAACTGGATTTTGAAACATATTTAGAATCGGTAGGTCATAATCTACCATACGCAATTTGAAAATTTCCAAAATTGTGCTCGGTTACCGAGTAGTGTCGATGTAAAGGTTTTTGCTTCCCCTGCGGTAACGGATGGAGCGAAACTGGATTTTGAAACATATTTAGAATCGGTAGGTCATAATCTACCATACGCAATTTGAAAATTTCCAAAATTGTGCTCGGTTACCGAGTAGTGTCGATGTAAAGGTTTTTCCTTCCCCTGCGGTAACGGATGGAGCGAAACTGGATTTTGAAACATATTTAGAATCGGTAGGTCATAATCTACCATACGCAATTTGAAAATTTCCAAAATTGTGCTCGGTTACCGAGTAGTGTCGATGTAAAGGTTTTTGGCTTCCCCTGCGGTAACGGATGGAGCGAAACTGGATTTTGAAACATATTTAGAATCGGTAGGTCATAATCTACCATACGCAATTTGAAAATTTCCAAAATTGTGCTCGGTTACCGAGTAGTGTCGATGTAAAGGTTTTTGGCTTCCCCTGCGGTAACGGATGGAGCGAAACTGGATTTTGAAACATATTTAGAATCGGTAGGTCATAATCTACCATACGCAATTTGAAAATTTCCAAAATTGTGCTCGGTTACCGAGTAGTGTCGATGTAAAGGTTTTTGGCTTCCCCTGCGGTAACGGATGGAGCGAAACTGGATTTTGAAACATATTTAGAATCGGTAGGTCATAATCTACCATACGCAATTTGAAAATTTCCAAAATTGTGCTCGGTTACCGAGTAGTGTCGATGTAAAGGTTTTTGCTTCCCCTGCGGTAACGGATGGAGCGAAACTGGATTTTGAAACATATTTAGAATCGGTAGGTCATAATCTACCATACGCAATTTGAAAATTTCCAAAATTGTGCTCGGTTACCGAGTAGTGTCGATGTAAAGGTTTTTGGCTTCCCCTGCGGTAACGGATGGAGCGAAACTGGATTTTGAAACATATTTAGAATCGGTAGGTCATAATCTACCATACGCAATTTGAAAATTTCCAAAATTGTGCTCGGTTACCGAGTAGTGTCGATGTAAAGGTTTTTGGCTTCCCCTGCGGTAACGGATGGAGCGAAACTGGATTTTGAAACATATTTAGAATCGGTAGGTCATAATCTACCATACGCAATTTGAAAATTTCCAAAATTGTGCTCGGTTACCGAGTAGTGTCGATGTAAAGGTTTTTTGCTTCCCCTGCGGTAACGGATGGAGCGAAACTGGATTTTGAAACATATTTAGAATCGGTAGGTCATAATCTACCATACGCAATTTGAAAATTTCCAAAATTGTGCTCGGTTACCGAGTAGTGTCGATGTAAAGGTTTTTTGCTTCTCCTGCGGTAACGGATGGAGCGAAACTGGATTTTGAAACATATTTAGAATCGGTTGGTCATAATCTACCATACGCAAATTGAAAATTTCCAAAATTGTGCTCGGTTACCGAGTAGTGTCGATGTAAAGGTTTTTTGCTTCCCTGCGGTAACGGATGGAGCGAAACTGGATTTTGAAACATATTTAGAATCGGTAGGTCATAATCTACCATACGCAATTTGAAAATTTCCAAAATTGTGCTCGGTTACCGAGTAGTGGTGATTCAAAGGTTTTTCGCTTCCCCTGCGGTAACGGATGGAGCGAAACTGGATTTTGAAACATATTTAGAATCGGTAGGTCATAATCTACCATACGCAATTTGAAAATTTCCAAAATTGTGCTCGGTTACCGAGTAGTGTCGATGTAAAGGTTTTTGCTTCCCCTGCGGTAACGGATGGAGCGAAACTGGATTTTGAAACATATTTAGAATCGGTAGGTCATAATCTACCATACGCAATTTGAAAATTTCCAAAATTGTGCTCGGTTACCGAGTAGTGTCGATGTAAAGGTTTTTTGCTTCTCCTGCGGTAACGGATGGAGCGAAACTGGATTTTGAAACATATTTAGAATCGGTAGGTCATAATCTACCATACGCAATTTGAAAATTTCCAAAATTGTGCTCGGTTACCGAGTAGTGTCGATGTAAAGGGTTTTTGCTTCCCCTGCGGTAACGGATGGAGCGAAACTGGATTTTGAAACATATTTAGAATCGGTAGGTCATAATCTACCATACGCAATTTGAAAATTTCCAAAATTGTGCTCGGTTACCGAGTAGTGTCGATGTAAAGGTTTTTGGCTTCCCCTGCGGTAACGGATGGAGCGAAACTGGATTTTGAAACATATTTAGAATCGGTAGGTCATAATCTACCATACGCAATTTGAAAATTTCCAAAATTGTGCTCGGTTACCGAGTAGTGTCGATGTAAAGGTTTTTGCTTCCCCTGCGGTAACGGATGGAGCGAAACTGGATTTTGAAACATATTTAGAATCGGTAGGTCATAATCTACCATACGCAATTTGAAAATTTCCAAAATTGTGCTCGGTTACCGAGTAGTGTCGATGTAAAGGTTTTTGGCTTCCCCTGCGGTAACGGATGGAGCGAAACTGGATTTTGAAACATATTTAGAATCGGTAGGTCATAATCTACCATACGCAATTTGAAAATTTCCAAAATTGTGCTCGGTTACCGAGTAGTGTCGATGTAAAGGTTTTTGGCTTCCCCTGCGGTAACGGATGGAGCGAAACTGGATTTTGAAACATATTTAGAATCGGTAGGTCATAATCTACCATACGCAATTTGAAAATTTCCAAAATTGTGCTCGGTTACCGAGTAGTGTCGATGTAAAGGTTTTTGGCTTCCCCTGCGGTAACGGATGGAGCGAAACTGGATTTTGAAACATATTTAGAATCGGTAGGTCATAATCTACCATACGCAATTTGAAAATTTCCAAAATTGTGCTCGGTTACCGAGTAGTGTCGATGTAAAGGTTTTTTGCTTCCCCTGCGGTAACGGATGGAGCGAAACCGGATTTTGAAACATATTTGGAATCGGTAGGTCATAATCTACCATACGCAATTTGAAAATTTCCAAAATTGTGCTCGGTTACCGAGTAGTGTCGATGTAAAGATTTTTCGCTTCCCCTGCGGTAACGGATGGAGCGAAACCGGATTTTGAAACATATTTGGAATCGGTAGGTCATAATCTACCATACGCAATTTGAAAATTTCCAAAATTGTGCTCGGTTACCGAGTAGTGTCGATGTAAAGGTTTTCGCTTGCCCTGCGGTAACGGATGGAGCGAAACTGGATTTTGAAACATATTTAGAATCGGTAGGTCATAATCTACCATACGCAATTTGAAAATTTCCAAAATTGTGCTCGGTTACCGAGTAGTGTCGATGTAAAGGTTTTTCGCTTCCCCTGCGGTAACGGATGGAGCGAAACTGGATTTTGAAACATATTTAGAATCGGTAGGTCATAATCTACCATACGCAATTTGAAAATTTCCAAAATTGTGCTCGGTTACCGAGTAGTGTCGATGTAAAGGTTTTTGCTTCCCCTGCGGTAACGGATGGAGCGAAACTGGATTTTGAAACATATTTAGAATCGGTAGGTCATAATCTACCATACGCAATTTGAAAATTTCCAAAATTGTGCTCGGTTACCGAGTAGTGTCGATGTAAAGGTTTTTGCTTCCCCTGCGGTAACGGATGGAGCGAAACTGGATTTTGAAACATATTTAGAATCGGTAGGTCATAATCTACCATACGCAATTTGAAAATTTCCAAAATTGTGCTCGGTTACCGAGTAGTGTCGATGTAAAGGTTTTTGCTTCCCCTGCGGTAACGGATGGAGCGAAACTGGATTTTGAAACATATTTAGAATCGGTAGGTCATAATCTACCATACGCAATTTGAAAATTTCCAAAATTGTGCTCGGTTACCGAGTAGTGTCGATGTAAAGGTTTTTGCTTCCCCTGCGGTAACGGATGGAGCGAAACTGGATTTTGAAACATATTTAGAATCGGTAGGTCATAATCTACCATACGCAATTTGAAAATTTCCAAAATTGTGCTCGGTTACCGAGTAGTGTCGATGTAAAGGTTTTTCGCTTCCCCTGCGGTAACGGATGGAGCGAAACTGGATTTTGAAACATATTTAGAATCGGTAGGTCATAATCTACCATACGCAATTTGAAAATTTCCAAAATTGTGCTCGGTTACCGAGTAGTGTCGATGTAAAGGTTTTTCGCTTCCCCTGCGGTAACGGATGGAGCGAAACTGGATTTTGAAACATATTTAGAATCGGTAGGTCATAATCTACCATACGCAATTTGAAAATTTCCAAAATTGTGCTCGGTTACCGAGTAGTGTCGATGTAAAGGTTTTTCGCTTCCCCTGCGGTAACGGATGGAGCGAAACTGGATTTTGAAACATATTTAGAATCGGTAGGTCATAATCTACCATACGCAATTTGAAAATTTCCAAAATTGTGCTCGGTTACCGAGTAGTGTCGATGTAAAGGTTTTTGCTTCCCCTGCGGTAACGGATGGAGCGAAACTGGATTTTGAAACATATTTAGAATCGGTAGGTCATAATCTACCATACGCAATTTGAAAATTTCCAAAATTGTGCTCGGTTACCGAGTAGTGTCGATGTAAAGGTGTTTTGCTTCCCCTGCGGTAACAGATGGAGCGAAACTGGATTTTGAAACATATTTAGAATCGGTAGGTCATAATCTACCATACGCAATTTGAAAATTTCCAAAATTGTGCTCGGTTACCGAGTAGTGTCGATGTAAAGGTTTTTGCTTCCCCTGCGGTAACGGATGGAGCGAAACTGGATTTTGAAACATATTTAGAATCGGTAGGTCATAATCTACCATACGCAATTTGAAAATTTCCAAAATTGTGCTCGGTTACCGAGTAGTGTCGATGTAAAGGTTTTTTGCTTCCCCTGCGGTAACGGATGGAGCGAAACTGGATTTTGAAACATATTTAGAATCGGTAGGTCATAATCTACCATACGCAATTTGAAAATTTCCAAAATTGTGCTCGGTTACCGAGTAGTGTCGATGTAAAGGTTTTTTGCTTCCCCTGCGGTAACGGATGGAGCGAAACTGGATTTTGAAACATATTTAGAATCGGTAGGTCATAATCTACCATACGCAATTTGAAAATTTCCAAAATTGTGCTCGGTTACCGAGTAGTGGTGATGTAAAGGTTTTTCGCTTCCCCTGCGGTAACGGATGGAGCGAAACTGGATTTTGAAACATATTTAGAATCGGTAGGTCATAATCTACCATACGCAATTTGAAAATTTCCAAAATTGTGCTCGGTTACCGAGTAGGGTCGATGTAAAGGTTTTTTGCTTCTCCTGCGGTAACGGATGGAGCGAAACTGGATTTTGAAACATATTTAGAATCGGTTGGTCATAATCTACCATACGCAATTTGAAAATTTCCAAAATTGTGCTCGGTTACCGAGTAGTGTCGATGTAAAGGTTTTTTGCTTCCCCTGCGGTAACGGATGGAGCGAAACTGGATTTTGAAACATATTTAGAATCGGTTGGTCAATATCTACCAGACGCAATTTGAAAATTTCCAAAATTGTGCTCGGTTACCGAGTAGTGTCGATGTAAAGGTTTTTTGCTTCCCCTGCAATAACGGATGGAGCGAAACTGGATTTTGAAACATATTTAGAATCGGTTGGTCAATATCTACCAGACGCAATTTGAAAATTTCCAAAATTGTGCTCGGTTACCGAAAAGTGGTGATTGAAAAGGTTTTTCGCTTGCCCTGCGGTAACGGATGGAGCGAAACTGGATTTTGAAACATATTCAGAATTGGTAGGTCACTATCTACCAGTTGCAATTTGAAAATTTCCAAAATTGTGCTCGGTTACCGAAAAGTGGTGATTGAAAAGGTTTTTCGCTTGCATTGCTGTAACGGATGGAGCGAAACTGGATTTTGAAACATATTCAGAATCGGTAGGTCAATATCTACCAGACGCAATTTGAAAATTTCCCAAATTGTGCTCGGTTACCGAAAAGTGGTGATTGAAAAGGTTTTTCGCTTGCCCTGCGGTAACGGATGGAGCGAAACTGGATTTTGAAACATATTTAGAATCGGTAGGTCAATATGTACCAGACGCAATTTGAAAATTTCCAAAATTGTGCTCGGTTACCGAAAAGTGGTGATTGAAAAGGTTTTTCGCTTGCCCTGCTGTAACGGATGGAGCGAAACTGGATTTTGAAACGTATTTAGAATCGGTAGGTCAATATCTACCAGACGCAATTTGAAAATTCCCAAAATTGTGCTCGGTTACCGAAAAGTGGTGATTGAAAAGGGTTTTTCGCTTGCCCGGCGGTAACGGATGGGGCGAAACTGGATTTTGAAGCATATTTAGATTCGGTAGGTCTATAGTTTGACGTTTAGTCGAATGATATAAGTCATCTTAGTCAAATGTACCACCGTACACTGTTCTCGGAATTAGCCTCCGAACATTTGCCAAAGGGTGGGATTTGCAGAATGATTCCAAAGTTTGAGGTTTAGTCGAACGATGTAAGTCATCTTAGTCAAATGTACCATCGTACACTGTTCTGGGAATTAGCCCCCGAACATTTGCCAAAGGGTGGGATTTGCAAAATGATTCTATAGTTTGAGGTTTAGTTGAACGATATAAGTCATCTTAGTCAAATGTACCACCGTACACTGTTCTGGGAATTAGCCCCCGAACATTTGCCAAAGGGTAGGATTTGCAAAATGATTCTATAGTTTGAGGTTTAGTCGAACGATATAAGTCATCTTAGTCAAATGTACCACCGTACACTGCTCTGGGAATTAGCCCCCGAACATTTACCAAAGGGTGGGATTTGCAAAATGATTCTATAGTTTGAGGTTTAGTCGAACGATCTTAGTCATCATATTTTGAAAAGTACTATCACTTTCAGTGACGATAATAAACTTTCCAAATCACGAACCCGAAGAACCAGAGAAAAGAACGACCGTACACTGTTCTGGGAACTAGCCCCCGAACATTTGCCAAAGGGTGGGATTTGCAGAATGATTCTATAGTTTGAGGTTTAGTCGAACGATATTAGTCATCTTAGTCAAATGTACCACCGTACACTGTTCTGGGAATTAGCCCCCGAACATTTGCCAAAGGGTGGGATTTGCAGAATGATTCTAAAGTTTGAGGTTTAGTCGAACGATATAAGTCATCCTAGTCAAATGTACCATCGTACACTGTTCTGGGAATTAGCCCTCGAACATTTGCCAAAGGGTGGGATAAACAAAGACCCAGGTAGATATTACTCTCTGGATTCTAAATATGTTTTAGGTCAATCGCTGCGACCATCCCTGACTTCAGGGCAAATGGTCAAAGTTTCGATTGTAAATATGTAGCTAACTTCAGCCCAGTAGATAAAGTAAGGTAGACGTCCGTGAGCGCTCCATTCTGTGAGCAAAAAGTTACTATCTCTCCATTTCACGAAAACGATAATTTAAAGTCTACTCCGACTCCTTTCGCTTGAATTGCATTTTGTCTTTTTATGTGATTCCAACCTACTGGAGAGCACACCAGGGCCAAATTCGTCAGCTAGTCAAACTCATCGTAACAAACTCGGTCTCTTCTTATGCCCACTCAACCCACGCTGATGAATTGGAGCAGATGACATTGCCCCGTCACATCACTACAGATGATGACAGGTGATCCTATACAACCTCTGCCGCTAGCATTATTGTTCCGGGGACGTAATAAATTGTTAATTTATACATTTCGGGCAGTAGTTTCCATCAAATCGGCTTTGAATTGAGCTATTTTCAAGATAAACAAGAAGCGACAATGAATAACGCTCAAGTACTAGAATAGCATGTTGTGCAAGGACTCACCTTTGAAGTCTTCCAACTGCCGAATCGTTCCCAACAGGAGTGCGTAGGTTCGACGAAAACGCCGGAATATCTTGCCGCGCACTGAGCAAAGGTATGTCCGCGGACTGATGGAACACAGATTCGGAATTCACCGACTAATAGCACTTTGGCGAATCCGGATTCGCTACAGTTTTACGAGAAATGTCATTTTTGTCGCGAAACGCGAAACCCGACCGCGTGCTGGTTTCACCAAACTTGTCTAACAACATTTAATTGATAAATCAGAATTTTCAATAATTAAATCGGGTTTCTCCAAGGTCGTTTGAAATGATTAAACGATCAAAATGAACAGATCTACCATTAAATTGACCACCCAATTTCGAGACTGGTCATCGTCCTAAATCAAAGATTTACCAACTACTTTTATCCGTCTATGTTATGTTTAAATCCGCGAGTGTTGGGGTTCACGAGTGTACTATTTATTTAAAACTAGTTTGTCTCATAGTTGACTTGATTTGCAAGAGCTATTATGATTTTTTTGAGTCCCCTTCAGATTGGTACGTTTCAAGGGCTTCTGAGTCCAAATTACACTATTTGCTAACGTGTTCTGTGTGCCGGTGAACGCGATTGGGAGAAAACGGCTGAAACTAATTGGCTCAAATTCCATAGTTAATACAGAACGCTCGAGAAAAATCGGCAACTAACAATTGTTATCGAAATGATCAAAACACCAAATCTTCTTTTTCTCAAAAACACGACTTGATTAGATTGACAGAATAAACAGCTCTGAATTACTACGAAATTATAACATTCGCTGAATAGTTCCTTCAACTAGTGGAATCTAACTCACTATTTTTTTTTTTTTTTCAAGTAATGCATTTATTCAAGAAGACTACCAAAAAAAGAATACAAAAAGAAACACAAATAGTACATAATGCGTTCCCCCCTCGATAAGTATAAACTTGTGCTGAGGGGAGGAGCCGTTATAACTTTCTAGCTACAGATAGGTACCAATCGCAAACCTATATGGTACAATATACTGAATTATATGATAGATAGTTCATTAAAAAAATCAGAAAAAAAGTTAAAAAGGAGAATCATCTGAGCATTTCCACACGGACGTACTCTTTGATGCGCCGCTTAAACCCTGCTAAATCATTTAGCATCTTTAATTCCTTTGGAAGGCTATTAAACAGCTTTATTCCATTGTACGCGAAAAAATTCTGACTTCTAGAGGTGAATCTAAAAGGCAACTTCAGTGTAAGGTTACCAGATGACCTCGTCCGCCCATAATTCTTTTCAAAATCAGATAGGTTTTTGAATATATATCTATACAATTTTTGTGTGAATGTGAAAGATGTCCAATACCTCGAATGTCTTAAAAACTGCTGAGGAGGGGAATCTCATTTTCTTAAGTAGTAAAATTTTGATAATTTTTTGCTGGGTTACATGCAAAGGCTTTAGGTAAGTTTGGTAGGCCGATCCCCACACAGGAATACAATAGGATATCACGGATTGCACTAGAGCATGATAAAACATTTTAAGTGTGCCCATAGATATAAAATTTCGGATTTCAAAGCGCAGGGGTATGGCTTTACAAAGTCTGTTGCATATATTGTCAATATGGTACTTCCAGGACAAACATTGGTCCACTACCACCCCCAAATACGTAGCTTGTGGAATCTGCTTGATACCAGGGCAACTGCAATCACTTGCACTGCAGGTTGACACAATGTGGCATTTGATATTCCCTAGAACAGGGACAGAGGTATTACGCTAGGAAAAAGCAACAACATTGGATTTGCTAAAATTTAGCTTCAAGGCCATTCCATCCAGCCAATCCCTGACCACAAGAAGGCAAGCAAACGCCGCTTGCAAGGATGCGTCCCAATTATTTCGCGAGACCACGACAGCTGTATCATCAGCATAGGTAATTATGTCCCCATCAAGTTGAACGCCAAACAGATTATTCATAGAACAGATAAATAAAAAAACTACTTCACCGGATGTGATCAATCTTACATTTCGTTCGGTACAATTATTTCTGTATCCATCTGTTGAACGAAGATAAAAGCCAAGTTCTGAACTGCTTCACTATCTACTGCGATTTCACTGTTGCCTATCTGCACGCAGTCTTGCATCTCTGAGACCCGTCCTATTCGACTCAGCACCAAAAAATACCTCGAAAACGATACCAAACACGACGTAAACGCAGTAGAAATACTGGAATTTCGTTTTTGGCTAATTTTGTTAACACATTTTTTGCCCATGACTGTGTGGATGTTTGGATTGCCCACGAAGTTTTTGGGGTCAAATGAATGATGTTTTAGACCACGTTAAAGGCAGGACATCTCAGATTTGGAATCCCCATACCTTAAAGTAGATATTGGATCCGACGGTGGTGGCCAAGACGGGGGGGGGGGGTGAAAAACCATTTCCTGAACGAATACTGAATATGAATAATAAATCAAAGGCATATTGATAGTCTTAGACGCCCACACAACACTGTTGTTAACTCAATAAAGGTTGCGGTACAAGTAGGAGCGACTCAATAAATTCTGGAACCTTATGGCCCACCAGTTCCTACGTTATTATAATCTAAATGAAAAACAAATTTGATTAAGCGAGGCTAAAGGAAGTATTGTGATGAGTTGCACTTGATACTTATTTTCAAGACATACGATACACGCCTAAACTGTAATCATTGCTCATTTGTTTCACTGAAACCGTTTAATTCGTCCTCTAAAAGAATTCGAATGCTCAGATGATATACCATTGCACCAGGATCATTTTATTACGAACCATCCAAATAAAATTGTAACCTTCCCGTTTTTTCGAACTGCCAAAATGAACGCCGTATTCGCTCCCGCCTTTTGTGCGTTTCAAGTAAGTAAAATTCGTGAAACAGTTCAAGACAGGTAATAAAACTCGTATTATTAAGTTATAGGCAAAGGGAACGGTTCGGGGTCTGCGGAACGGTCTTTGTTTGGCGAGCGGTAACCGCCGACGCACTGAGTCAACTTTTAAGCGTTACGACTCCGTTTTGAAGAATTCGCGGGTTGTTATAACGTTTGAGTCGTAAACCACTCTGATGAAATCCGTTATGTTGCATAGTAAATCTTAGTATAGTGATCATTTACGATTGTTTTGAACGACAAATGGGAGCGTTTGGTGAAACCTCCCGGTGACTCGACTTCCGTTGAGAGTGAACTGAGAGGCGACGGACGACGCGGAGCCCCCCCCCCTCCTTCTCGCACCTCATAGGTCTCCCCGCTGGAAGGAGCAGCTCCATCTAACTGCTCCGTCCTCCACATCCTAACGGATAAGTTTATTTATTTTCACGAAACCCGGGGTATACAGGAATTTTACATTTGTAGTAACGAGAATTGGATAAAACTGGACGGAAAATGGAGTAGAGTGCTGCCAACAGTGCCCTTCTACCTCTATCAGTAGCTGGAACATGCATTTTTGAAGTCTACTTTAAAATAATTATGTCTTCATTCAACGCATTTCTACAGAAACATTTACGGAGAATAAAATGTAGGGATTAGTTAGCTGAGAGTACACCGTAAGTTTGATCGAAATCGTTAGAGCAGTTTTTGAGAAAAGTGGAATACCGATAAATCAATATTCGACAAATCTCCTTTTCTGAGTTAACTTGGCTTATATCTCCGTTCAACAGATAGATACAGAGATAGTTGCGGAGAACAAAATGTGGGTTTAGAATGCTCAAAGGCATTCCATAAGATTTATCACATCTGGTGAAGCAGTTACCCTGGAATTTTTGAAAATGTTCGAAAAACGTTATTTTCGACATAATTTCATTTTTATCTCTGTTCAATGGACTGTCAGAGGAACATTTATTGAGAACAATATGTAGGTATCAACTATTCGAAAACACCCTGAGAGTTTGGTGAAAGTCATTGAAGCTGTTTTGCCAAAAAGCGCAAAAACCTATTTTTGCGTCATAGGCCTATATCTCCGTTCACCGTATTTTCATGGAGATACGTATGGAGAAGAAAAGTTAGGTATTGATTAGTAGAAAGTAATTTGAAAGTTTAATCAAAATCCTGACAGCCGTTTTCGAGAAAAACCCTAGTTTTTGGTACATTTTCGTCCCCCACCCCCCTTCCCCACGGCCGAAATCGTCAATAACCATATTTTGAGGTCTACTAACATAAAACAAAACAAAAAAAAAGAACACGATTTCCTTTCCCTTTGGGGTAGCGGAAAGTGGTACACCTATATTTTCTGTCAGGACTATTTTTCCAAACCCCTCCCACCCACCACAATAACCACAAATATGGCCGTTTATGTTCCAGAACATGGGGATTCCAAATTTATAGTGCCCATTCGGATTCAAAATCTGTTATTTCTCGCAAAAATCCTATTTGAGATTCGGTTGGACCCACCTGTTCGGCAATCCGCTCGAACGAAGCCCATGGTTTATATGAGAAAAAAATCAGCTGAAAACGAAATGTTGGCAGGTTTATCGCAATTACGTCGTGTTTGGTATTATTACCTATGTTTTTACGACGCTGAGTCGAATGAGACGAGTCTCGGAGGCGTGAGGTTACGTCAAGGTGAGCTATCATGCTGTACTAGAGCTCAATAAACCGTTGTCGATATTTAGCAGCATTTATTTTTAGAAAACCTCAGCTTTTACCATAAACCCATTCTTCCACTTTAAGAAAGAGACTTTTCCCAACTTTTGACTACATTTTCTGATTTGGCGCTAAATTTCCCATACGCCTAGTGCACATTCAGATCAAAACATGAACTAATGGACAATAACTAGGCACGGAAAAAACAACTAACACTTAGAAAAACCAGGTACATATGCGGATTTCTACAGGAACATTGACGTAGAACAAAATGTAGGGACTAGTGAGCTGAGAGTACTCCGTATGTTTGGTCGAAACCGTTAGCGCTAAAAATTGGAATACCGATAAATTAATATTCCACAAATCTCCTTTTCTGAGTTAACTTGGCTTATCTCTCCGTTCAACATATATATACAGAAATAATTATGGAGAACGAAATGTGGGTATGGATGATCAAAGACACTCTGAACGATTGATCGAATTTGATGAAGCAGTTACCTTAGAATTGACGGAAATGTTCGAAAAAACGTTATTTGCGGTATATTTTCATTTTTATCTCCGCTCAATGGACTTTCAGAGGAACATTTATTCATAACCATATGGGGGTATTAACTATTCAATAACATCCTGAGAGTTTGGTGGAAATCGTTGAAGCCGTTTTCGAGATAAATGCGAAAAACCTCAGTTTTTGGTACATTTTCGTCCCCCACCCCCCATTTTCATTTACCGAAATCGCCCATAACCTTATTTTGGGGTCGGCAAAAAATAACGAACAAAACAAGAAAGAACCAGCTCAATCGGATCAGCCGTTCTCACGCAAATCAACACACAGAGCACGCACCGAAATTAGGTTATTTAGACTCAGTAGACCTCAATACGCAAAGATCTAAGAAAACCCACATTTTTTTTGCCACGATTACAATACTCATTCTCCCTTTAGGTACCTAGAAGTAATGAGGTCTCAAGAACAGGTTTTGTCGTGATTTCTCAAGTGAGGCAAGTTACTAATCAAAACCTATCTTTCGATCTAAACATAGCTCTCCCAACATTTGGCGAACGGTTTTATAGCGAAAGTAGGGGTTTTCACTTTTGTTTTTTTACAAACCCCAACCCCCACCCCCTCAAAAACACTTTACGTTTCAAAAAGTACTCGGGAAATCACAAAACATGACTTCCGACCCATTTAGATTTTTATCTTTGTTCAATGGACTGTCAGAGGATCATGTATTGAGAACAATATGTAGGTATTAACTACTCGAAAACATCTTGAAAGTTTGGTGATGATCGTTGAAGCCGTGTTGCTAAAAAGCGTAAAAAACCTATTTTTGCTTCATAGGCCTATATCTCCGTTCACCGTATTTTCATGGGAATGCTTATGCAGAAGAAAAGTTAAATATTGACTAGTAGAAGATAATTTGAAAGTTTAATCAAAATCGTTAGTCGTTTTTGACGGAAATTCTCCCCCCCCCCTCACCATCACAGATTTTAGTATATTTTCGCCCCCACACCCCTTTCCTATCGACCGAAATAACCCAAAACCTTATTTTCGCCTGAGTAAAATATCTGGTGCGTTGCAACACACAACTTTCCTTAGCTCTACGTCAATTCGCTTTGTAAATGGCTAATTCTATTTGATCGATTCATTTATCACTCAGTTCCTTTCAACTTGGTCAAACAACACGTCACAGCAGCAGGAAGCTGTAGCGCCTACAGTTATGGAATTTATTGTGCTCCTCGTACTCATTGCAGGACCATTATTGAGCTAATGGTACACAGATAATTAATCAGGCTGTAAACACACATTTTTGAAGGAGGATAGTAATTACTTTTGCAGAGTTATTGGGTAATAACTGTTAGAACTGGGAGTAAGCGGAACGGCGGTAGTTGAAATTGAGGAATTTCTGGAGTGAGCCCCATGTATCTCACGAGCGTTTTCAAAGACTCACTCTATAGATATTGGATTGGACTACAACGCGACTTTTTTAACATTCTAGTGACATCCCAGCAGGGTTTAACAGGAAAAAACTGCGCGAAAAACGCTTTTCGTCGAAAATTTTGATCATTTATTGTGCTGCTCTCGTCATTTTCCCACAAATGGAAATTTCATGGTAAAATTGTCTTATTGAGAGCTATCTATATAAAAAATTTGATCAAAATCGTTAGAGCTGTTTTGACAAAAAAATTTTGTATTTTGATCACTATGATAACTATAGTTAACTTTCGGTGGATTTTGCCCATACCATTACTTTGGCGTCTCATGGTGACCTGTAGGCTAGACATCATTTTACAGCTGATTTGGTACGGTTGTTTTCTCTAAAAACCGCGCTAAAATCGATTTCGTCGAAAGTTTTGGTAATTTATTGTGCTGCTCTCGTCATTTTCCCGTATATGGGAATTTTATGGTATAGTTGACATATTAGGAGCTATCAATATAGTAAAATATAAAATTATAGTAAATATAAAATTCTAGTAAAATATCAACGGAGTTTGTAAGGAAATCAAGTGCGACACATTACACAAGTTTCATTAGCTCTTCATAAATTCACTGGTTTACGTGGCTTTTGCTACTAAGCAATCAAACCGTTTTTAACCCTATAAGTTATGAAGCAGCAATAAACATATAGAAGTTTACATTGATTTCTAAAAACAGGACACATAAAAGTAAACATCACCAAGGTCCAGGGCTGCTTATTTCGAAAAACCTTCAATTGAAATCGTTGTGATTGAGAAAACTACAATAATATTGCGAGAAAAGAAATGAATGAAATGCTACCTCAATGCAATTAAATCAAGCAAAAAGATTTTCATTATTCACAGCTAACCTACAATAGGTCATTCCGCTATCCGCCACCTGCAGACCCGCCCAGTAGCATGGCGGGCAGTGGGGCCCTGGGTCCCACCACCACACAGAGTTAAATAAACAAAGTAATAAAAAAACAATCACAACGTATCTAAGAACCAAACGTAAAACGGCATGCACAAAACCAAATACAATTATTACTGGCAAAGAAAATTATCCTAGCCTACAGTGGTTTCCTACTTGTTAAGAGATCAAATTATTTGGGAGATAGTAATATGTTAAACCGAGGCAAGTAAAAATTTTTAATATTATATAAAATAATTTGGGTAATGATTATTTGACCGTTTAGGAATATTATGTAATGTCTGCTGTTTGTAAAATAATTGTTGGTAGTGATGAAGAGTTGGGTTGTTCTGATTATAGCAGCACAGCTACTATTCCCCCTCTTCTTGTTGCTTGGGGTGTTTGCATTTGCAGCTTTGATATTTTCCAGGCACTCCATGCAGCAATTTATTTCTCTTGAGTCAAATTGCTATCGGTAGGCAGCACAGCTACTATACCCCCTCTTCTTGTAGCTTGCGGTGTTTGCATTTGCAGCTGTGATAGATTTTTCCTTCACTCCATGCAGCAATTGAGTTCTCGTGGGTCAAATCGCTATCAGTTGGCATCTCAGTTAGTTACTATGCCTCCTATTTTTTTGTTTTTTTTTTAGTTAGGGGTGTTCGCATTGGAATGTGAGATTGATTTTTCAGTTTCAGCCATTAATTGTCATTCCTGCTTATTCCTGGGAAATTGGTAAGCTGTTTATCTGTGATTATGCGCACCAGGTGACTTCTCATTAATTTTGTATCATATGTGATGTATTGTGGTGTTCCTCCCAAACATATTGTCGTTGCAAATGCAGTGGCAAATAATCCACAATCATATCAATTTTCCTGGCACTGCACTTGATGAAATATGTGGGGAACTCGTGGGTACAATTTATCCAAGTATAGTTTGCAATCAAAATGCAGTTGATTTTGATTCAAACTGTCATAAATGTGATTTACTTTACCATCAAAGAAGGTACATATCCAATGCCCTACTGCGGCGAAGTTTTGTTTGACATGCGCTGGAATAAGATTTGCAAGTTTGGTGAGGAATGTCTAGGTTGAATCATAGAGGGTAATTGTACAAGTAATGTGGACTGCGGTCGGAAGGTGGTATTTGTAATTACTATGTCATGGAACAACTGGATGTCATCGTCCTGCAAATAATAATTATATTGAATGATGTGATGGACGTTACAAATAGGATTATCTGTATCATGTGTAGGTTCAATGGGCGCTGAATTGGTAGGTTCATGAGGTGCCGTTGGAGTTGACGAGTGATTTATGGAAATGGATGGAGGAGTTGCATGATTTTGTTGATGAATATTCGTAGAACAAGTAGCGTCTTGGGCATTCACTAATACAAATATTGGCTTATGGTCGGAAAAGTACGTTTCATATACTCCTGCTTCTAACTCCAAGTTTGAAAAAATGACATCAATCTGTGTATTGTTGTTAGTTGTACTTTCGAATTGTGTCAACTTTTGAGTAAGGTGCCATTTTTTAAAAAATGTAACCAAAAACGAACATTTGAATAGGTCATAATTGAAATCGCCCATAACAATAATGTCATTTGTTATCGTAACCATATTGAGTAAATGGGCAATATTTTTTAAGAAAACGGAAGAGCTGAGAGTAGGTGATTTGTAACCAGATATAATGTATGTGTTGCCAAGTTGTAACAACACCAAATCGACATTACCGTAAGGAGTGAAATCGTTGATGTAGTGAAGAACTTGCACGTCACAGTTAATTTTAGCTAATATAGTGATACCTCGGGAGGTTGACGATATTTTATCTGACCTGAAGACAGTCTTGAAATTATCAATAACAATGACATCATTCTTGCGAGTAAGAGTTTCAGAGAATATCATAATGTCAGCTCGGTTGTACCAATCATCAGAAATTATGTAGCGGATTTTGCTGTATAAAGAGTTTACATTTTGATAAACTACTTTGAGCTTTGTTGTACACTGTAAAGAGTTATAAGACAGAGTAAGCCGTTTGGTGGACCTCAATCTCGTCAATTCTTTGGCTACCAAGTCTTCGTTTTGGGGGTACGCAATTTTTTCATTTTTCCAATAATGAACAAACCGGACAACTTAGAGACTCTACTCAATGCAACGTACATCATCGATTTAGTAACTTTACTGTTACTGAAATCAACACAAATCTGGTCGTACGTTTGCCCTTGGCTTTTGTGAATCGTAATTGCTTCAGCACATGTTATAGGAAACTGAACTCTAACCACTTGGTGCTCGAGCCTATTTGAAACGTTCAAAATGTGCCTACTAGGGGTTATTGGCGTCAAAGTGTGTGGTATATCTCCTCGACTTAAATCTAGCATCCTAGCTTTTAGCCCAACTGTATCATCTTTAAAATCTATAAACAATTTGATGGGGATATTTGAGTTTGTTTTACAAACTATTTTCTTTAAAACTCCGCAGGCGCCATTAACCAATCCATCTTCAACGTCGATGTTGTGCGTTATCATATACTTTATTCCTATCTTCAGTACAATTTCGTTGCCGAGCCCGTTCAAATCATTGAGCTTTTTGCGTTGAATAGAATCGAGAATGAAATTCTTAACCTTTTCAGTTACTTTTCCCGTAATGCTGTCTATGCTACAGCGACATAGGTGGGTCCAACGTGTTTTTGTAATCGGTTTGTATTGAAATTTTGAACTCTTTCATTGGTAGCAAAAAGCCAAATCGCACCTTCAGGTACTTGGTCTTCTGTAACTTCTCTTGACTTGAGTAATTGCTCATCAGAAGCAACACATGTTTCCTAAAGCAATATTATTTAAAGCATTGATAAATGGCAAATCGTCCTTTTGCCTCATAATTGTTAATAATTCGTAAAAGTCAAAGGTTTCCCAAAGAGGGTTTCCATCTATCGATTCCGAAAACTCATTTGTATTTCTGAATTTAAAGATAGGAGAATCCATCACGGGGGGCAACTGGTGTAAGTCTCCCACAGCTATGACTGATATTCCACCAAAAGGTTGGTCTGATCCCATTATCTGTCTCAATCTACAATCAACTCTACAAAATAATTTGCTTCCTACCATTGAAATCTCATCAATTATTAGCAGCTTGACGCCGAATAACTTCTCTCTAATTGTATTGGCAGTGTCGTTTGAAAGTTCTGGCATGTTTCCAGAGAACTGAGAAACAGGCAAAGCAAAGGCCGTATGAAGTGTGGTGCCTTTAATAAGAAATGCTGCTTTTCCAGAAGGAGCGCACAGAAGAACGACCAATTTACCTTTATCATTTCCTGGGGTATTATCAAAATGGTTCGTAATTAATTGGTAAATGGTCTTGATAACAGTACTTTTTCCTACACCTGCAGATCCACTCAAGAATATTCTGAAAGGAACTTTACTGGTTTTGAAGCAATTGAAGACATGCATAACGAATTCCCGTTGCTCAGAATTCAATTTAATCATTAAATCTCACAGTTGCAAGTCGTCCACTCTTTGAGGCATAGAAAATCGTGAAAGCGGTTGATTTTTTGTTTCAAACCCCCCTTGTTCACTTATGTCTACTTTATACAACGTAGGTTCTTCAGAAGTGTTTGCATTTGATAACTCCTGGCAGTTTTCATGAGCAATGGCTTCCAATGCCTCCTCCAATAGATCTTCGAAATCACTCTGAACTTGTTTCTATTCTCTTCGATTATGTGGGATTTACTTTGATAAAGTTCATACCAGTTTTTGTTCTCAATATCATGTGTTTCATTTCTGAATGGCATGAGCAGGAGTAGTTGTTCTCGATAGTAATTATCTGGATCTTGATTTAATTTATACCGCCGATACCTAATGACAGCATGTTTTACTCTGGGGCAATCGTTTGGATGCTCATCAAACTCTTCATCGCTATTTGCAGGTTGTGCAGTTCTTACTTTACTCGTATAACTCGCAGCAAACTCTGCCAAGCATATATCATCCAATAACTTTGATCGTTTGCAATATTTGTCTATTATCCCAGTCATAAACACATCTGTAGAATCAGGGTTTAGCAGCTGTAACATGCTTTTACTCTTAAGCATGACAGCACGCTCCTTCAGTGGGCTTGTATTGATGAAAACCACTTTTCTACTACTCTTGGATACTGGAAGAGATAATAGGAAGTAAGCTGCTTCCTGTGACGATATAAGGCTACTGTTTAAGAATAGGTTAGATATTTTCCTAAATTTTTGCTTCAGTGGAAGGTTTCCTTGCTGTAAATCAGCAGCAGCGTCCCTTAGTAATTTTGACATTCCTGATTCAGTTTTGGTTACGTAATTAATAACATAAGATGCCAAACCATATTCATCGATTATAAATTGCATATCCATGTTTGATTCAAAAATATGCAAAATTTCGTAATTATAGCAGTTTACCCCAACTTCTAAGGTAGATCGTTTGAGGAAAACACGAGGGGCAGATAAGGATGACCTAATTGCAGAAATGTACTCATCTTCAGTCATTTCTAATTTCGAAAGAACTTGTTCAAATGTTCTTGAGTCACTTTTCTTGAAGAAGTAGTTCATGAGGTGTGAAATTTTTTCATAATTATTCTTTACTGCATCTGTTTTTACTTTCCTTGCTCTACGAAGTAGAAAGGAAAGTTATGTAATCGGCTGAAAAAAAAATTTTGAGTTCTCTTCAGATCTTTACGTTTCAGACCCCCCTGAGTCCGAAAAACACTATTTGGGAAAATGGTCTGTGTGTCTGTGTGTGTGTGTGTGTGTGTGTGTGTGTGTCTGTGTGTATGTGTGTCTGTGAACGATTTTTAGAGAAAACCACCGTACCAAATCAGCTCAAACTTCATATCTCGCCCGCAGGTCACCATGGGACGCCAAAATGAGGGTTTGAACAAAATCCACCGAAAGTTAACTATAGTTATCATAGTGATCAAAACACCAAATATTTTTTTCTCAAGACCGGCTCTAACGATTTTAATTACATTTTTTATATTGATAGCTCTCAATAAGACAATTATACCATAAAATTCCCATTTGTGGGAAAATGACGAGAGCAGCACAATAAATTACCTAAACTTTCGACAAAATCTATTTTAGCGCAGTTTTTAGAGAAAACCACCGTACCAAATCAGCTGAAACTTGATGTCTAGCCAACAAGTTACCATGGGACGCAATAGTGAGGGTATGGGCAAAATCCACTGAAAGTTAACTATAGTCATCACAGTGATCAAAACACCAAATTTTTTTTCTCAAAAACGGCTCTAACGATTTTGATTAAATTTTTATATTGGTAGCTCCTAATAAGATAATTTTACTATAAAATTCCCACTTGTGGAAAAATGACGAGAGCAGCACAATAAATTATCAAACTTTTCGACCAAAAGCGTCTTTCGCGCAGTTTTTTCCTTATAAACTCCGCTAGAATTCTCGTAGAATGTTAAAAAAATTCGGTATTGTAGTCCAATCATATACCTAAAGGGTGAGTGTTTAAAAACGCTAATGAGATACATGGGGCTCACTCCAGAAATTCCTGAATTTCAACTACTGCCGTTTCGCTTACTACCAGTTGTAACAGTTATTTTATTATCCAATAGCTCTGCAAAAGTGATTACTATCCTTCTTCAAAAAATTCGCGTTTACAGCCTCATTAATTATCTGTGTAACAATTGTTCAATAATGGTCCTGGAATGAGTACGAGCAGCACAATAAAATCTGGAACTGTAAGCGCTACCGCTTCCTGCTGCCGTAAAGCGTTATTTGACCAAGTTCAAATTAACTGAGTGATAAATGAATTGATTAAATAGAAATAGCCATGTACAAAGTGAATTGTTGTAGAGCTAAGGAAAGTTGTGTGTTGCGACGCACCAGATATTTTCAGTTTCTTTCAACGGTTCCAGTATCATGGTTTTAGGCATCACAGGAATTGGAAAATGAAATCTGCACACTTGGCTTTTGTATTTGCCTTTTCTACAAGTCATGGCGTGTTTGTGTTTTTGGATCGCAATGTATGGATCATCTTCTATATACTTGCACGTTATGCAAGCGATGCTTTATGATCTATAAAGTTAACACACTTGTCAATGCTGTCAGGATTTGAAGGATCATAAATAGGGGCCTCCTTTAACCATAAAAACATGTGCTCATGCGGTGACCCCCGCATTTGAAATTCCACACGTTGATATGAGTCATGAACGTGATGGACACCAAACACTCCTGCATCACTTTTCAAAAACTTCATGAGCTGAGAAACTTTATAATCAAAATACCTAGCACAAGTCACAGGGTCATTTTTTATTAATTCGGCTTTCTCCTGCCTACTTAATTGTAGAGCTTCAATCATAGACAACTTTTTCCCTAAATTCACTAGAGACAAATGAGAAATTAGCTCTGGCCATCTACTTTCTGCAGCTGAGACAGTTAGAAAAATAGTAGGGGGTGACAGTTGTCTTATCATTGCTAGCAAATCCTTCTTCTTTGATTCCCAAAAAGCAGGGCTTGAACGTATGTTGCTTAATACCTTGTAAGCACAGTCAAATTTCACAAGGCCATCAACAAAGTTTATGTCAGTAGCTTTCTGAGCTGTAACCCCTTCTGTTTTATTTGTCTTCCTTAAGCAAACATTAATATTGGCGATACATTGTTTTTCAATTTTCTTCATTGCCATAAATAAAATTCTAGAAGGAACACATGATCTCCTGTCATATCTACGGCATTCAGATTTAGCACGATCAGTATATGACACAGTTTTAGGATGCTCAAACGGGTGACCAGCAAAAATTTTTGGGAAACACAACTCATCAAAATTTTCAATATGAAGCCAACTTACAGGTGTTTTGTTTTGTCCTGGTGCTATGATGTCTATTGTTTTTGATCATGAGAACCATCCATGATTGCAAATAATTTATTTCTATCGAACAAAAGAACCTCTTCAGCTAAATCTTCGTCGCTTGAATCACCATCAATGTTGCAATCAGTAATTGTATTCATTCCAAATGAAGAATTATCTTTCGCTGTTTCATCTGGATAGTTTATGGTTTCTATCTCATTTTCATTCAAAATGAAGTTAACATTTTCATCATAATTTTTCTCATATCTGGCTATGTAGTTTTCATCTACTTGAATATCATTTTTCTTGTACAACGGGATGTCCTTCAGAAATTTTAAAGCGTCACACTACGCCAGGACGAATAGTTTCAAACATATAATTTGATTTGTGCAGTAAATGACGCTTGAGTTGCAATTGGATAGTGGCCGAATTGTCGAATTTGCGAGATAAAATTTGTAACAGTTCATTGACATCTACCTGAATGTTGACCACAGAACCTTTTAAGCCTACTTGTGGGTGCAAAGCGTAGGATTTTAAAGGGCGGATCTGCATAAAAGGAATGTACGGACTACACATTCTTTCTTCGAGAGGAGATAATACGTTTAAACATTGGGGAATTGTTACAAATTTCATTCCATTGGAAGTTGCCATCTTTGGAATTTTCCCTTTGTAAGCACTAGAGGCACACGTACTGCAAATATATTCACTGTCTACGTAATTGATAATTTTGGTAAAATATTGAGAAAACTAGGAACTTTCTCTCTTCGGAATACAGTAACTGAATGTCGGAAAAATAGACCTTCGCAGCAACAACAAAAAAACTCGGGCACAAAGCTTCGTTTTTACTTTCCGCTACCCGAAGGGAAGGAAAGTATAGTAATCCGCCCAAACAAATATATTTGAGTTTTCTTCAGATTTTTACGTTTCAGACCCTTCTGAGTCTAAAAAACCTAATTTCAGCGGGTGGTCCGTGTGTATGTGTGTGTGTGTGTGTGTGTGTGTGTGTGTGTGTGTGTGTGTGTGTGTGTGTGTCTGTAGTTCGATTTGCGGGAGAACGGCTGATCCGATTGCGCTGGTTCTTTATTTGTTTTGTTCGTTATTTTTTGTAGACACCAAAATAAGGTTATGGATGATTTGGCTGATGGGAAGGGGGGGGGGGGCGGTGGACAAAAATGTACCAAAAACTAGGGTTTTTCGCATTTTTCTCGAAAACGGCTCTAACGATTTTGATTAAACTTTCAAATTATCTTTTCCTAATCAATACCTAACTTTTCTTCGCCATACATATCTCCATGAAAATACGGTGAACGGAGATATGGGCCCATGAAGCAAAAATAGGTTTTTGACCCTTTTTGGCAAAACGGCTTCAGCGATTTCCACCAAACTCACAGGATGTTTTCAAATAGTTAATACCTACATATTGTTCTCAATAACTGTTCCTGCGACGGTCCATTGAACAGAGATAAAAATCAAAATGTGTCAAAAATAACGTTTTTTTGAACATTTCCGTAAATTCCAGGGTAACTTTTTCACCAGATGTGATAAATTCTAATGGAGTGTCTTTTAGTTATCCATGCCCACATTTCGTTCCCTATAATTATTTCTGTATATATATGTTGAACGGAGATATAAGCCAGGTTAACTCAGAAAAGGAGATTTGTCGAATATTAATTTATCGGTATTCCGATTTTCTCAAAAACGGCTCTAACGATTTCGATCAAACTTTCGGAGTACTCTCAGCTAACTAGTCACTACATTTAGTTCTCCATAAATGTTCCTGTAAAAATGCGTTGAACGAAGATATAGCGCCCGCCTATGTAGGTGGTGTTCGAACTTGAAGGGGTGGCGGAAAGTTGTGTGTTGCTACGCACCAGATATTTTAGTATAATGCTTTCAGTTTCTTCAAGTTATTAATGCACAGAGACAAATGTTTTTAAATTCAAAATAGATGCAGGCAAGTTTAGCTGAATTGTTACTTTTGTCAACCGAAAAGCGTAAGATATTTTTAAAAAATTGGTAGGAATAACGGGTAACATTTCCCATCTCTCTCTCCCTTCTACTGCTGACTTGTTTACTTAATATGCTCTTCATCCTCAGACTCATGTATGTAAGCCACCAGTCTCAATAGTGCACAGGAAATTTTCAGGTAAATTATAAAACACGTTAACTGGTGAAATCATATTAAATAATGTAACCTTGCAGATCTTCTACCCGTAATGGAAGCCACCCAAAACTGATAATATCTTACTGTACGCAATTTCTAGGCTAACGTTGGTGAATGACAAGTGCGATTACGCAGGGAAGAGATGAGCAAGTTTTTTTGCGTGCTTTTATTGGAATAAATTAAATAAATAGCAATCAGGGAAATTCAGTCTTAGTGGTGGATAAGGGTGGTGGCAGCAAGAGCAGGAGCAGCAACAACAGCCCTTCCATAGGCTGGGGCCGCGACCACGGTCTTGGCGTAGGCTGGGGCGGCATAAGCGACTGGAGCAGCTACGTGAGCAACAGCGGGGGCGGCGATGGCGGCTTTGACGACTCCAGCGTTTTTATGGACGACAGCGTTGAATCCATTGACGGGATCAGCGGTGTATTCAACAGTTCTGACTGAACCGTCAGGTTCGACGAGGGAGTAGCTTCCTTGAACGACGTCACCGCTCCTGGATTCATGTTGGCTCTTGGAGTCACCAGTAAGAGCATCCTGGATATCGTAGGAGTAGCTGTACTGAGGATTAGGATCGTATTCGTCAACAACAGCCTTAGCAACTGCGACTGGAGCTGCTACTCTAGCAATAGCAGGAGCAGCATAAACTGGTGAAGCAAGCCTTGCGGCCAAAGGTGCTCCTGGCGCATAGACAGCAGGGGCAGAGATGACTCCAGCCCTGGCGACAGCCACGAATGCGGCGAGAACAACGAACTGAAAATTCAACAAAAAAAATATGTCTGAGCTTTTATCGCTTTTAGAAATATAAAAGTGCAGGGTAATTATCACAAAACTAAATGCTAAAACTAGTTACAACTTGTCGATAATAACATACACTCTCTAGCACTTTCAATGTGGTCAGTTGAGTCAGTTGAATGTCCCGTATGAGTAGGCCTAACTCGGTAAAGTGTGAGATGATACAGGCATAACAGAATCGTGGAGCATTGGAGTATCACCGAGTATAAAATATTAATGTCATTAAAATCGACAAGGGGGGGGGTCTTCCATTGCACTGCTCTTGATGTTTGAATGTACTACAGAATGGTTTAAATTTCACTTTAACAATTAATTTTTAGTTAAAGCTCTGCGAACTTGCAGTATACGTTTGCATGTTGTTATTATTCCACCAAATCATACATAATTGTCATTTTTTCAAGCGCTTTTCATTAAATTCGCCCGGAAAATGAAGCGAGTACATTATAAAAAATAGAGTGCGTCGTTTTCGAAACTAGTTTACACATTTATATACAATGTGAAGTGCGAAGAGGGGGAAGAATAAGTAGAAGGAAGATAAAAACAATATTTTTGAAAACGTTTTGCCATCCGCAGTTCTAAACTTGACTTTTCTATTAAAATCGGTATTCCCTTCGCAATGGACAGTTTTTCGAAAGTGGCGTATACGCATTTACATACATACTTATACACCAACTATGAACTTTTGGAAATCCCTTCACGCGATCCAACACATTTTGTTTGTGGTTTAAAAGTAGCACATGTAATTAGTATATATGATATATATAAGTATGAGACTGCAACATTCCGAGGTTTGCTTCTTCCACGTATAAAATGAAATGTATTTTCTAATTTCTAAGTTAGAGACTCTAACATTGCACTTCTACATTGGTATCAGGTGAATAGGTTAGGAACAGGACTGTCTTCTTGAAGTGTAGTGTTTGATAATAGAAATCGACTGTGGCACTGGCGTCATTATGAGGAGGAATTAAACTTCCAAACTTCGCCGTCAAAATGTATAATTGTTGACTGAACCCCAAGAATTTTATCAATATATTATACAACAGTAAGAACATTGAACATAATTACTCGTACGTAATTCTCGTCGTTGCAATTTATAGGGTTTTTGATTTTCAAATAGAGTAGTCCAAATTTCGTTCAGAGATTTTCATAAATTCTCTTCCAAAGTTTGTGATTTTTCGCGTTAATCTGAATTTTGTATTGTTTTCGTAAGGGTTTCTACAGCGTAAATGTAAAAGAACAACAAAGAAAACCACCGATTTTCAAGTTTGTACAGTGATCCAAAAACCTGTTTTGTTTGGTTGATAATTTTTGGTGGCAGTTGACATATTTTACTAGAGCCATTGTTGAAACATTGCCATCCGTTATGGATGATTACATAAGAGACGCCGCAAATGTTAAATAATTCCTAAAGCTGGTTGCTAGACGGTCTCTTAAAATAAGCTCGTATGAGAGAAGTACGAGTGGAACTTTTCCCAATTGCTTGGTCGAGTTTATTATTATCGGTATTATTTTCTCTTTCTACGTTCCTAGCGAATATATTTTCAAAGAGTTTACTGTAGTGAGTACGATCATTCTAAATGCGAATAAGTAACGAAAGCTGCACTAGAATGAATCCCAGCAGAATGTACTCACCTTAAACGCCATGTCCTTTTTGGTTTGTTGAACGCGCTTTGTGCGAATGGTTCGGTGATATTGTGAAGTGAGAAGGTTAAATTGGCGCCTTTATACTCGAGGGTCCATCTATTCCTGCCAACTCCATTTGCAAAGGCGACCTTAACTGAGGACGGCTTGTCCCACTTGTTGGCCCACCCAACCTACCTGTTTGTTCACATTAATACCTTCATCAGATAATCTTAGGCAATCGAGAAGTTAGTTTCATGATACGACAACTCCCCTAGCTAAGCAATTCGTAAAATGTGATTGATATTCAACGAAACGATTGAACATCTAATGTGCCAAGTGCTTCAAGCCGTGATCACACTCCAGATGTAGAAGAAGACAGCGAATGAGCGGAGTTGAAATAAAATGATTATCCAATCAGATAAGCTTTTTCACTTGATTTTTCTCCACTTAGGGGCTTCTGCGCATTTCTTCATCCAACTTGATCTTACGATAATCAAAAATACAATAAATGACGATAACATGTTTACTGGACCAAATGAAACCACACTTGGCCACTTACTATATCTTCTTCATTTTAGGAACGCCCAGAGTCGATGATGCTGATCTTCAGACTTGCAATGCAGTGGTAGCAAAACTAATTACAATGAATTTCTGACAGCCCTGAAACGAAAACGTTTTCTGTCATATGTGAGAAAAGTGCGGGGTGCAATTTAGATCACTCGTGGAGAAATTGTGGAAACCTGTTATCAAAAAAATTAATAAATAAATACAGATTTGGTGCAGTGTTGAGCTTATCAGTGGTGCTGAGGTGGTTTACATTCCGGTTGTTCATAATTATCTTATGAACGTTATTAAACCACCGTCGTATAGATAGTTTATTGCACTACGACTGTGATTATTCAGAGAATGCTAGTATTATTTTAGCTTGATTTATAAGGAAAAAGCTGCGCTAAAATTTTCTTCAGAATTTTTGATATTTAACGTCCCGCTCTGAAAAGATGTGTTTCGGCCGATTACATAACTTTCTTCCAATTATATAAAACTGAGAAAATTAAAACCCCAAAAGTGACAACATTTACCATTCACCATTGCTTTTGGTTGAGCTCAATAATAAAAGTTGGGAATTCGAGAACTAATTAGTTTTTTTTATTTTTATTCTCCTTAGATGGTTTCACGTAATCGCCCGAAGTGGTTTTGTTCTACACAGTTAGAATTATAGGCGGCCCTCTTTATGATTAAGCCTCCACTTTGGTTGAGTTGGCTAACACCCAAAACTTCCCTTCCGATTCTATTGATAGTATCGAGTGTAATTTTATCACCATCATGATGTGAGATAGCGGTGTATTTACCATATAAGTATTTATATTATATATTATTATATATTATATTATCGTAAGAGATAATAAATCGATTGAAATGGTTTGGAACGGATTTCTTAGTGTTCAAGGTAAAGTGCGCTTCATTGGGAGAAATACATATACGAGGGACTACAGCACCCGAGCATCTCGTGGTGAATGTTCAATCATACGCGTTCGGTTCATCTTAAGCCAAAGGGGCACAGAACTTCCCTCTTCTCAAACCTTCGCAACTTCTGGAGAACTTTCCAAGCTCGAACCTTTGAACCTGTGGCTGAGATCAGGGGCCTGACGTTTTTGTTCGGGGAGAATAGGGAACTTCACACTACTACCGCTCAACTACTTCCCCTTCTCTTTCTTTTAGTATTCTGAGCAGGTTTAATATTCCCGGACCTGACATCGTATTTTCCCACTTAAGTTACCGAAACGTCCGTTCAAGGTTTCCCTATGGTCTCTTCTTCTATTGCCTGGCTTCTCAACCTGTACTTTGCCAACTCCTCACAGTGTAGTAGCCCTTGAGTTCCAACAGTTTAACACTCTTTCTCAGCTTTCATCTTGGTCAACACCAGTTCATCTGTCCAGAGATTTATATCGTATGTTTTGCATGAGCTGTGTTTCCCAATTGCTGTACTGTAAACTCTATTGTGTTCATTGTAACATTGTTCATTTATAGTGTTAATCAGTTTAACAATACTGCCCTCTCTCACTCGATTCATTACTCAACTCATTCTTAGCCTGTACTGAACTTCATATCTCTCCCTCCCTTACTCTCAATAATACGTGTTTCGAGATTTTTTAGGCTGCCCACTAAGCCCAGCGATTTATGACGAACCACTTTGTATATTTTGACTACTTTGACAACGTCCAATCGTGTTTGGTGTGTAGATCTCTATGGGAAATTATTACGTACCCTTCCACACAGCTTTTAAATGCCCACTTGGACAGTCTGAAGCAAGGAACCAACGTAATATCTCTCAAGCCCGCTACTGACGAGCATTCCAACCAATTCCCTGAGAAACGCATTTAAAAAACAAATTTATACATGACTCATCCAAAATGGTTCAGAATGATGTGAAACCATTATGAAAAGTAAACTAACTTTAATTTAAGTAAAGTAATTTTTAGTTGGTATAAACAGGAAAAGAAGAAGGTAAGAGTGACCTAAATATAGGTGTTTATTTTAAACTTAGCAGTCCTGCGTATATTTTCAGATTAAATAATGGGTAATCAGTAATAAACTCTTGTGTCGGCGACACGGGCTTTCAGCCAAATGCCGAACAACATTATTCGTATTCTATAATTTTGCTTTGTATCCTCATTGTATCTTTCTTCCATGAATAAAAAGTTTCTCTCACCCATATACAAATAATTTCTCCAGTCTGAAGGTTCTACATTAAGCGCTTAGAGAATTTAGGTGCATATGATTTCGCCTATTCAGATACATGTGTTTGACCCATTTCCGTTTTGGTTCTTTATTTTTTAGGTACAAAAAACCGCTTTTAAAACAGAAGTTCTTCATCCATACTTGAAAAAATAACTACCTACGTACTGCGTTGCAGCAACAACTAGAGGGATGGAATGGCGTGCTCGTGAATGGTTACACAAATCTACTCGGATTTGCATCGCTCCAGCTTGGAGTGAAATTGCGCCTTTCACGCCTTTTGGAACGCTCGTCAGTTTCAAGATAGTCTGCCGATGGTTTCGTATACGCATAGTGCCATAAAAAGTCAAAAATAGCACTGCCCAGTTCCAAAATCAATAGTGTTGTAGAGTAGAACTTAACACGTTCAAATCGTGGAGTAGCACATCGCCAATTACTACAAATGGAACTTCATCGCAGGTCATGAGAACGCTTTTGTGGATCATGCGGCTTAAATGAAAAACTGGCTCATAAATCATAAAATCGATCTTAATTGCCCGTTGAATAAACCAAATGAGCAGCTGCAGTTCATACCGTGGTGATTGTTTCTATACGCTTTAAGAAATCGTATGAAAGTTAAAGTGGATCGACAAACGGCGGGTTCACTTAGCAGTTTAAGAGGTGAATTATGCTAGCACGGTTGTGTAGACGAAAGCCATGACTTCCAAACTGGCGGAAAGCACTTTGAACTTTGATTTCCCTCCCGATCTAATTGCTTACTTACGTGGTACTTAAGGTCGAGGACTGCTTTGACTTTACTTCACAACTTTCAGGCTCCCAGAAAACGACAAAATAATTTCATCAGTTGAGTTCGAAAATTCACTTAAATATATAAATCTTAGGTTCGTGCCCAACTTTGAACTCATCGGACTGGACAACTTCTCATCCCATTATAAGGTGAACAAACCGCCGTTCACCTGAATACTCAAAGTCTGCGAAACGTTTTTTCACGGTTGTAACCTTCTGATAAAGTGTCTGAAATATTATCAGGTTTTTCCAATACAAGAACTAAGGCTCTAGATGATTGAAAATTCTCGACGTAGTTTTGAATGATTTTATTGCAATAAATTAAGGAATGAGCAGTCGGCAGAGTTCAGTCTTAGTGGTGGATAAGGGTGGTGGCAGCAAGAGCAGGGGCAGCGACAACAGCCCTTCCATAGGCTGGGGCTGCTACTACAGTCTTGGCGTAGGCTGGAGCAGCAACTACAGTCTTGGCGTAGGCAGGGGCGGCATAAGCGACTGGAGCAGCTACGTGAGCAACAGCGGGAGCAGCGATGGCGGCTTTGACGACTCCAGCGTCTTTGTGGACGACAGCGTTGAATCCATTGACGGGATCAGCGGTGTATTCAACAGTTCTGACTGAACCGTCAGGTTCAACGAGGGAGTAGCTTCCTTGAACGACGTCACCGCTCCTGGATTCATGTTGGCTCTTGGAGTCACCAGTAAGAGCATCCTGGATATCGTAGGAGTAGCTGTACTGAGGATTAGGATCGTATTCGTCAACAACAGCCTTAGCAACTGCGACTGGAGCTGCTACTCTAGCAACAGCAGGAGCTGCATAGACTGGGGAAGCAAGCCTTGCGGTCAAAGGTGCTCCTGGTGCATAGACAGCTGGAGCAGAGATCACTCCAGCCCTGGCGACAGCCACGAAAGCGGCGAGGACGACGAACTGAAAAATTTAAATGTGAACACATAAGCAATATAATTTATTAGTCTCTTCGAGGTGAAGTAATCATATTTCAAATTGCGTATAGTTCCAGCGTTTTGTAATAGTATGCGGTCATAACTTTACAGTTCGTTTAACGTTAATATACATTATTCCTGGTCATATAAGAGATCTCAAATTCAAATATTATTATTTATTTGTTTGCGAATTCAAACTAGAACTGATAGAAATTCAAAATTGAAAGAAAAAAACGAGGACGACCAATCAACTGATGTCAGTAATCTGAGCCGTGGTTATTCAAACCTTCGTAACAAATGAAATTGAAAATCCGAAAGTCCCTGAAACTTCACAACCAGCATCCTGCTTCTTCTTCGTCGCCGGTTTCTATTCAGCAACCATTCAATCCCTTTGCCTCTCTTCCCACTTTCATGTATAGTTTTCAATTTAAAAAATAGTAGAAATTGAAATTGAATCTCTTATCTTCCACAGCTGAGGGAAGAAACGCGAAAATTCTATCAGTATGTAACCGGATAGCGTCTAGTACCTCATGGTCCTAGCTAGGGCCACTGCTCAAAATTTGTAAGAACTTCGCCCATCTAGTTGAAATCATCATAGTAGTGCTTTTCAGTAGTTTTTTTCTTTAGTTAATAGTAAATCCTATTTTGACTGAGATAATGGTTGTGAAATACACTGAATTTTGGCACAAACAATAATTGTTTGCGGCTACCTCAAAAATCACCTACAATATTTATTTCGACTGCTAAGAAAACTATTTATTGAACACTCAAATCTGCCTAAACCAAATCACTTCTGCTTAAATATCAATTATAAATTCTAAATAGCAGCCAACCTTGAAAGCCATGTTAGTAGGAAGAGGTTTGATTTTGGAGAAGTGAAGTGAAGAAGTATTCGGGGATTACTAACTTGATTCTTGTTGCACCTCGGTCGCTTATATACCTCCTGTACCATCGCATCCACTCCTTAAGATCTGACCTTAGCTCTCAAGGCTCGATCACCTCCGTACTTCGTCCCGCCAGAACTCCCGGAAGGAACCAGGAAGACGAGTTTATTTATTTTTTTTGTTTTAAATATTCACACCTTTGTTCTTTCCTTTAAATTGAGTATTGAACATCTAAACAGTATTTTTCTCATTTAAAACCACTATTTTATTCATACTGTTTTTCCTATGCCTCTGGTCACAATCTGTTTGGATGAAAATGAAGAAAGCGTTCTATTTTTGAAGAACCCGATGAGACTATTTTATTCAGGTCGCCTACAATTTTTGTAGAACGCGCTTTGGGGTATTTTGAGTTGGAATTACAGAATCCGAGGTTGGCCTGTAGTACCGATTCCCTATAAAAATGCGCTCATTTTGAATTTAACAGGCTAGAAAAACAGTTTTGTGTTTTCTTCAGATCTTTACGTTTTAAGGGCTTCTGAGTCCGAAAAACGCCATTTAGGAAAATGGCCTGTGTATGTATGTGTCTGTGAATGCGGTTGAGAGAGAACAACTGAAAAAATCGACTAAGATTATCGGTTAATACTTAGCCCGTAGGAACGCCACAATAAGGCTACACGCCACAATCTGTTCAAAACTAACTATTGATGACTATAATGATCGAAACCCCACATATTTTTCTCCTTCAAAACGGCTCTAACGATTTCGACTACCTATATTTTCTATGTCAACGGGTTCAAATGACTAAATAAATAAATTATGGCACTGCGATTTAGTGTGACTTTGAGCGATTTTGCTTACTCAAAGCTCGAAAAAACAGCAGGGCAAATCCAATAAGCTATTTTTAATGCTCATAGAAAAATCAGGAGTAATCTCAGAAATTCCGAGGTCCCAAGTAACCTCGTTTTTTTGACTATGTTTATCGCACTGTTTCCCCTGTAACTCAGAATTGTTCACAAGGACCCCAGAAAACACGCGTTGGCGGTCCAATCGTTTACCTATTCTTTAGTTCTTAAATGAAGGTGGTGGCGTACATCTCAATAAATTACCGAATTCCAAGCAATATCGGTTTCATCGTAGAACGTTAAATAATTGTTTTGTAAAGTTCATGTGAACTGATTCAGCGATAGAAGCCTGAGAAGTAGGGCTGAGGAAAAGTGTCTGATGTGTCGCACCAGACATGTTCCGTCGGTCTTCACACATTACTCAAATTCGGCTATTTAGATTAAAATTTCAAAATATATTTTCCTGAGGAATTCGGTATTCGATTGTGTTCACGTGTTTGTTAAGAACTTACAGTCGATATATACACACCTAAGAAGCGGAAAACGTGTGTAGTATATATATTTGGGAATATAAACCGAAATAATCCAGAAAATATGACTCTTCGAGCATTCAAAGAAGGTTTTTCAAATTTTCTCAATTTGTTTAAAACTTGCAAGTTGCTTTCAGCTAACTAGGAACTACACTGCATTGTCCATAAGCACTTCTGTGTATGATAAGCAGATGTAGAATTTATTGGCGTGCGAGAACCGTTTTTTGAAGTAAATACCGCATAATTCCAATAGTTGTGATGAAATTGTTAGGGCTTTTTTTCATACGGCTGAATACTGAATTTACGTGAAAGTGAGGGAAGTTGTGATGCGTCACGTATTATGAATTGTATGGCACTGTCTCGCTATTTGGAACTATCCATACAAAAAATGTTATCAAAATCGTTAGGGCAGTTTCCGAGAAAAAAAGGTTTTTATTTTCTTCACTGTGATAACTACAATTAGTTTCTCACTCATTTTGCTTGTAACCGTGCTTACTTTGCATCACATCGCTAAATATAAAATTTGATTGGGTTTGGGGCAGCCTTTTTCTCTCTATCGCGTTTTCAGGCACATTGACCATTCTATCAATTTCCAAAAGTGGTCTGGGTACTGCAGCCCTTTTTTATACCGACTAGTATGGATCAATGAAATGAGCGTATGAGAGGATAAGTGAGCGACCAGCTTGCGTGAGCTGAAGACCGCAAGCAATGAACAATGTTCCACTGTTGGCGTTGAGCTGCAACGACTTGCAGTCAAGAAACAGTGCAGCACCCCAGAGCCATACGTCTTTCAATCCAGAGTTGAAATTGAGCTTGATTCCAGAAAAGTAAATTAATGGGAGTCGAGTCAAGAGATTTAGCGCCTAGTTTGAAGATTGAGCACGAATCGAATGCTGTAGCATTTGCCATTAATCCAATACGAACGATTTGACCTAATCATTAAGTGTATAATGTAGATGATGATAACTCTTAGCGAAGTTCGAAGCTATCGGTTACTCTTCCGACTAGTGTTGTTACATTCTTCGTATCTATCTATGACTAGCCTGTACACTACGCCCTAGTCTCTGTAGCTCTACACAGTTTCTACAGATTTAAGAGAGGCGAGGGGAAGTGATTTATTTTTCTTTCCTTATGACAATTTCATAAACTGACAATAATTGCAAAGGTGAGAGAGAGCACCTCTACTTCAAGGTGAAACCTTCGGCATTTTTGAGTCTGCCCCCACTATTGATTTCAGACTTAATAGTTATGTGAGGTCAAAGACAAACAAATGTGAACAGCTCAGAGGATAGTGTGTGCGCGCTCCCATATTACCAAAAACCGAGGAACTGGCCTTTGCAATCATGCCACTTACAAATGTAAAGGATTAACACCAGACTTTAAAATTCGAGAGCGCTGAGCGAAAGTGGAAATATGGTTCTTGGGGAATAGGAAATATTCTTACACGAAAATCGTTTAAAATAAATAATCTTTATACATAAAAAGTGGAAAAACCTTTAGGAGTACTTGAAAGTAAAATAGTCGAGGGAATTCATTAAGGCTTTAGGGCTTTCCAAATTCTAAAATAATGGTGTGTCAGCACAGTTTCTGTTTTTCCCCAGCTTCCGAAATATTCACACTCACGAGAATTTAATGTTACCACTACTCCCCACTGACACTTTTAGGACTTACAAAAAAATCGGGCCCGTCTAACAGTTTGCCCTTGGAAACCGAGGCGTGTCTACCTGGCTTGCTCTACTTTATGTCCAATGTTTCCAGCCCCTCCATCTAGTGGAGTGTTACCTTGTCCAGAGCTCCTGGAAGGTGGTCAAGATTATTATCATCGATCATCCGAGCCTCAAGTCTGAATTCGTTTCATTCTTCCGAACGTCGTGAATGGAATTATGTGAAATACGCTCTTCATTCGGTTTGGTTACGTCAATACGTAAGATGAACTGAAACCCTCTCGTTGTTCGAATTGATTACAGTTTTTAAAAACGCAGATACCAATACAGTCTGGCCCTATTCGTTTAGAAAAAACGTACATTTCGAATTTTGAATAATTTGAAACCCGTCCTTTTCCTTACTTGTTCTTAGATTAAAGACGTCTAAACTAATAAACTGAACATAATACGAGTACAATTATAGTATTGATAACTGAAAATTATAGCAGTCATGCAACTAAATAAAACTCTTCCAAGTAAGATCAATCCAATGACCACAACAGCTCAGGGTTTCTCTCAAAAGCTGTCTCGCAACTTGAGACCAATTTTGCACTTTTCGTTGACGAATGTACACCAATTGCAAATTGTGGTCAATTTTCATTCAATCAACGGGGTTTTAACGAGTCACGTTTGAAGCATTTACTGATAACAACAGTTTGGTGTTTGGCGAACTTATCGATGAACTTCTTTTGATGAAATGAACCGTTGAAGCCAGTAACATCGACGCTTTCAAATTGATGAGAAATCGAGGTCATGAAAAACGAATTCCTTCTCAAGCTCCTAGACGCCGTAGCGAAGAGCAAACTTCTCAAAAGAGGTATCACTTTATTTTACGTTCCTCTTTCGAATAATGGAACGTTGGAATTGTTCTCGTTGACGGAATTCGGTGAAGTAATATTTTTCACTCAGTTTATTTGAACTTGACAAAACATAACTCTCGTTTTAATAGAAAATGGAAGCGCCAGACTTATTTGGGGTGCTACCTGATTCATGAGACTGCCAACATGAGTTTTTTGAGAAGGGGGTGAGACGGTGGTCGTTCGGATCCTAGAATTTTTGGACTCATCCTTAATTCCCGTATTTTTAATAAACTCCTATAGTGTAAGCGGTTTATAGGACTATAAGTCTAATATTTTTTTGGGAATTGTAGGATGACATGAGCGAAATTTATAAGGAAATAACTACGCTAAATTCGATTATCTTTTGATAATTTATTGTACTACTCTCGTCATTTACCCGCTTGTATTGTTTAAAACTGTTAGTATAAAAAACTCGATCGCGTTTATACCCCCACAGGCAAGTTTCCTGGACCTTTTATTGCATAGCTCTTGAAACGTAAGCGTCCAAAGAGCTGATAGAGACTTTTTTTAAACCCACCCAATTATATAACTTACCTGCCTGCTACGCAGGTCTAAGGAAAGTAAAAACGAAGTCTTGGCTCCTTAGTCCTGCAAACACAATCTTGTTGTTCATGTATTACTTATTTGTACTTTCATCCGAGATGAATCACTTTGTATAAACGTTGTTTTCGCTACCATACTACGTAACGTATTTTCTCTTTTATCAGGCTCCCCCGTATCAAATTAAAATTAAATAAATTAATAAAAAAGTTCACGGTTCTTTTGATGAAATATTTTCCATGATAAATATCTATCAATGAGGTTATTGGAAACGTGAAGAATATGCAAGTCGTTAAACTAATAATATCGTTGTAACGGTGCCGGTAGTGCCGTCTGTTTGATTATGAAAAGATATACCCAAATATCCCCCCCCCCCCACATTTATGCTGATGCCCTAGATTTGATTAATTTTAGTCATTTTTAATAGGTACACACTCATAAAAAACCGACAAAATCTATGATTCTTTCTGCAATAAGGTGCAAGCGATGTTGGTTGAGGTATGTCTTCTCTTATCACATTCCCCATTTATTAATGTCGGCTTTACAAGTACCCAAAAGCTTTGAACTGCAGGGTTCGTTCAAGAACGAACATTCTCTTTAAATCCCTTCCATGCATCTAGTCAATATTGTAGAACGACTGAAGCTGGAGCTCTTTTTTTTCGTCGTTTAGTTTGCGGTTTTCCACTGACATGAAAATACGATCGTGAACCATTTCTATTTTGGAAAAGGGAAGGACCAAAGCTGCGGGGTTTCCGTTTTCCACCAAAACGGTTCTTCCTGCAAATTTGTCATTTTCTGTGTGGTAGATGGTGGAAATTCAGCAAGGTCGTACTTCGTTCAACGTTTCTAGTAAGACCCATGATGTCATGAATTGTAGAAATTTGGAGAACTTTCTGTGATTTCACTTTGCTGATTAACGAACTAAGTCTAGGCAATGACAAGAACTATTTTTGTGTCAATTTTATACTTCTTTGCTCACTCTTATCAAACGTACTAACGAAGACACATTTTAAAAATTATTACACAACGGTTTATTATTCTCATGAACAGCTTGACCTAGTATACTGCTCCGAGACCCATTCCATTCAATTCAGCATCGAACAATACTAGTAAACCATACGGAACATGACCTGACTACAATGGAACTACAAAAACTAAATATTCCCCCGGCGTCAGGCTCCCGTATGCGCCTGTAGGCAATTGGCACGACGTTGCGAGTCGAGCGGGGGTTTTGATGATACGTGAGGGGGAGAGTACTAACGACGAAACGTTTACTTCCGCTGTAGTTCCCGCGAGTTTTTTCAATTAGTTGACTTCGGCTCACTATAATTACTGTAATTTCATTATGCGCAGTTGTACACGTCTGATACTCATTGCATTCGACCCAGGATGTAAAAATAGCTTGAAAACGATATGAAACACGGCGTATTTGCGATTATACTGCGTTTTGTTAATTTTTTAAACCATTTTTTGTCCATAACAACCATCGGCTTCGTCCGATCGGATTGCCGAGATGGCGGGCTCAATTAGATACAAAATGAGATTTTTGTGCGAAAGAACGGATTTTTTAGACCACGTTAAACGCACAAAACGGCCCGGACGGGGGACGGCGGATGGACATTGCAGATTTGGAATCTCCCCATGTCTTGAAGTGTATAGTATCAAATTTTGAGGGGGGGAGGTGTAAAAAATGTTTCCTGGGCGAAAACATAAGGTTATTGTTCAGAATGAATAATAAAGCAAAAGTAATTAATTAAGTATTTAATCCAGTATTCGTGTTTGAGAGTGCCGTGAGACACATTTCGAAAATTTGCACTCTCACATTTTCGTGTTGGTAGATCACGCTTCCTCCAGTAGTCTCGTTCACAGCCGAAGTGATGCCGAAATACGAAACAATCTGGAAAATGCGGTTTCGATCTCGACGAGAAAGGGTATGTTCTTGAGATACGTTACGTATTTGATATAATTTCCCGTTAGCTGAAGCCCATTTGCACACAAGTCCATCTAGGTTGAAGCTTTCAGAAGCGAAATACAACTCAAGCCATAATTGTGGGTGTTACCGCTGTCCGACATTGTGTAACATGCGCGCTTGGTGAAATTCATAAAAGATTATTCATAAATTGATCCGCAATCATGCTATGTAATGTAGAAATTAAAGAAGCCCGATAATACAGCATTAAACGTTACTGAAGAGACTTGCAACGTCAAACGAAACCATGCGGAGAAGAACTCATCAAGAAACCCCGTTTAATTTTATCAAGGAGCCGAAAATTGTAATTTCCAATTTGAGCTAAGTCGCAGTTTTTTGTTGTACGCTAGAACAAAAGGCTTTCGGTTGTGAAGCCAACGTTTTTGAGGAGACGTCCGAAATATTATTAGGAAGCATCCATTTCGTAACAACTGCCAACGGCAAAAGTTGAAAATATAGACACAAAAGGTCACGAACGGTGATGCCGATCAACTGCAGGTGCTAATTTGAGAGTATCAACCCTGAAATGAGGTACGAGTACACGAAATTGCTGAGAACGGAAGGACGCCGCAGTCCCGAGGTTAGGCCGCTAGCGACGTTCTTACGATTATTTTAAAATATTTTGTTTTCACGAGTTTATTTTTTCATTCTCGCGAACATACGTACTCTCACACAATGTAACATAACACCAGCTAACTGATTCTTGTTTACCAGTTTTTTCTGGACTGTTTTGACATTTTCCAGTTCCAGGAACGCCACTGATCAACGAGTTTTCTTGGACTATTCAGAAGTCAACATTCATTTAAAATTTAATTCGCCGAAAAACCTTCACGTAGAAATATTGGTGACAACACCCTAATACTACGTAAAAACTCATTTAACCAATTTTTCCCAAGTTCTGCCCATGACTCTCTACAAAATTGAGTAGTGAAAACTCAGTAGAAGGCAGAAAAACGCACACATAACTCTGTTTGTGACATTCGAAAGCTGGCGGTTACCAGACTCATTCAGGCTATCAATGTACAGTTGGTCTTATTCGATTTGAAAAATAGATCTACTCCTTCACACTCCTTGCCTACACGCTGGCTCTCAATAAAGGTCGTAAAATAAATGGGAACAACCCAATAAATTCCGGAACTGGAAAGACTAGAATATTAGTCTGGTGTAAGATGAAGAATGAATCGCTCTCCAAACTGCTCTGCACGTCTGCTAATGCTGTGTTGAAATTGCTCCCAGCCATACCACAAAGAAAACCAATACTTCCCCCCTTCTCAAGTTCAACCTCAGTTTACTTATAACCAGCTGTTCCAGACCGGAGGGAGGCGGTCTCTTACGTGGCTCATAACAACCCATCAGCACCTCAGTGGCCTCATCGTTATTTTCTCATCCTTTCCACATTTAGGTTTTCGGGTCACCCCATTTTTCTCTTTGACTGTAAAGAAACCCTTGCCCTTTACAGTGACGTGCCTTCCAGCACGCCTGGGAAACAGCAGGTCCCCCTGCCCTCCTGACTTTCGTCATACCTCTTGGTATGTCTAGGCTGGACCTCGTGGCGGCGTCAGGATTTTGGATGGCTGGAACGGAGATTCTTTGGTCTTATCTTATTTATTTTTGTTTCTCCGGACAGGGGTGGAGATATCGGCACACAGTCCCTGGGGCTAGGTACTCTGCTCCCTCTTCTTGTGACTTGGAATTTCCCATCATTGCCTAATCTTGGCGGATATTTAGGGATTAATGCCTCTCTAGCTCATCCCCGCCTCTAACATCTAAACATTTAGAATACACATAACACAAACACTCACACATGCATACACTCTGAATAACTTACATTCATACCGCAGGAGGAGTACTGAATATTCCGGCATCTGCCTTACATCTTATCAGACTAGGGCCTTATATCCAAGCAAACGTTCAAGAACGTTACCGTCCAGAAGTAGCACTTCCAAACTTTCCTATTATTTTTCTTAAATATTCCCGTCAAGTATTGATTTGAGCCCAAAAAGAAGTTTCGTCCTAATAATCACTTGAAGAAAAAAATCCTGGTTACGGAGTGTCATAAAAAGGGTCATTTTGAATGGAGTTTTGGTAAACGCCTTATTGATTTATTATTCATACCTGAATAATACACCTATGTTTTCGGTAACAAAATTGTTTTTCAACCCACGTTTCGAGGCATGGGGATTCCAAATCCGCCACATTTTCCCATTAATATGCTGTAAAAAAATTCGTTCATTCTCACAGAAATTCCATTTGGTATCCAATTTTGAAAACGCAGTAAACGAGGTAAATTCTAGTAGCTGAAATCTAGAAGTTTGTAGTGGTCATGTTTCGTGTCGTTTAATATTATTTTATGCGAATTTTTTAAATTGAATTGTATGGGTCTCGGAAGTGCTCTACAAACAATGTCGTTTACGAATCAGTTGTAGTTTTTCTCATTGTTCTGATCCGTGTTATATTCTTGATAGTTTTTAACGAATTGTATATGATATGCCCCGAACATGCTGACCAAGAAAATGGTAAGCCATTAAGCAATAATTTGTAGCGTTTTGTTTTCTTCGAAGTCCGTGAATCCGTTCATCATTAATGAACACAAATGTTTCGAATGGATTACAAATTAAACCCCGTAATTTTCCAGGATGGCGACAAGTTTTGTCGGAGAATTTTCTAATGGCCCACCTACAGAAAGGTAGGAGGTTTAACTCGTCAAACAAGAGAATCATTGTAACCATTTTTGTAATAGAAATTCGTGAAATCGAATTCGTAGGCTTTGCTTCTATTCAGAATTAATTATCATTATTTTGAATTCGTTGGAAGAGCAATTTTACGCTTTCTGGTTTGTAGGAAAAACTCAGGCACGATGTTGACATTATCAAATCATTTATGCAGATCCACTGGTTCATGTTTTGTTTTCAAAGAGCAAAGATGATGGGAAATCATGAGAAATTCGCGTCAGCCAGGCGCTCTTCAATAGCCGCAGAGGGACTTAACTTGGCAACCCCGGCAGGGTGGAACACATACGTCCTTGGCCCAGTGAAAGCGCCTTGGAGAGCCCAGGGCGTGGACTCAACTGTAGGTCATAAACTCGGGGCAACTCGGTTGCTTTGAAATCTGCAAGGATCAGGACGGGCTCGACCTGAACTCAAGAATAACTGAAAAAGTTGAGCATCGCCTCAAAGGTGCGACAAGCTGAACTAGTTAAGAAATTTACACCTCCTCGAGTTGTACGTAAATAGTTGAGTTGAGGTGAGCCACTCAACTTCTGATAAACTTTGTCAACCCATTCCACAACCTTTGGAGGATGCAACAATCAACAGCGACTAAAAATAAAGAATAATTTCTAATATTTAAATTTCGTTCTTTTAAAGAAAGCGGACATTCTTTTTTCTATAAAAGTTTGACTATCAATGTATTAGGAGTTAGAAGACTACGGGTTTTGAGCCGTTCAGTATCCATCCTAGAAATTAACATTGAACGAAATTTTTTTATTCGTTTTACAGGAAATTTAAAGAGCTTTCGAACGGTATGCTTAGATAAATAAAGGTTTAGTAACTCCAATAGTTCAAGAAATACAAATTATAGATACTGATTGTTGAAATTTTCCCAATTTATTGAAAATATGCACGTTATGCTTTATTTCTCTAACAAAGGAAAATCGGACGTAGGTTGATGGACAACTTTTGTTGAATTTTGGTGTGCAATGAGTGAATCACTCACTGTAACGAAATGTTGTTGACCTTATTCGCGTTACGCCAAAATTAAGGCGTATAACATTTTTGTTGGAATGTAATGTTAATGTATTTGTATGACTACACTAAACTAAGTACACTTTCAGAGGTAAACGTACTGACAATATTCACTTAATAAAATATAAGAATATATTGAAGTAAGAGACACCAGTTTTTGCTAGGAAGGAAACAACAGAAATGCAAGTGAAAACCGCTGGAGCTGTACTTAAGAAAAATTAATTATCACGAAATTGTTAAACTAGCTAATTACAAGTTCATTGATATCAATCTGAGGGTACAATAAAATATCATCCTCACAAGTGGCAGGTTATTCGAGGAATTGGGGAATTATAATTCCAAAGTCATAGATTTGCAGTTTGGGGTCTTGCGAAGAGTGGGGGCTTACACAAAGAGCGTGATTGAAGCTATAGAAGATAAACATACATCGTGTTGTTGTTTCTTTCGAAATGCGTGTTTGAAAGAAGAAGGCATCCAGGGAGCTCAGCAGGAACAAACAGAATCTTGCTCTTAATTAATTATACTGTCCTGAGACTGCAGGTTACAGCCTTGATGAAGCTGAAGGTTACAGCTAAATGAAAATCCCAACTGCTATCCAATACCTTCGCTCAGAAGTTGTCACTGATAACATCAACCATCATGACGTGCCTTATCAAGCTACATACTATTAGCCTGGTATACTATCCTTTTCCTATGGGCCTGCGTTGTAGTGGCATCGATCTGATCGTTTCTTTCTTTGTTACAGTGAGCCTCTTTATTCAATTACGTATCATTTAACTACTCGTTAACTTGAGTCAGGTTAAAATTAAGGGGACGAGGATAAGTCCTTCTTATTGTGACGAGGAACGGAACAATATTTAAGCGTCCGTCGAAGTGCACACATCACTTAACTATTAGATTTCATCACCCGTCTCGTTTACATTCATAGGTCGATTTCACCTCTCACCTCAAGAGCTCCTCAAGTTCGTTGGGAGCTCGTGAAATATTAATCTTTGAATGAGCAATTGTACAAAACGGTGTCATCGGTTTGAAGATCAAGGCTTCATAAAAACCGGTGGAAGTGTGCAACTGAAGGTCAACGAAAATGTTTAGTTGGGTTTGGATACTCTAACGTGGTGAATATTAACTAAAGGAACACTCGTCATGATGACACCTTTCACGTTCACAAACACTTTTCGAACATCTAAGAGTAGGCTAAGGCAAAGAAGAAGAACCCAACATTTTGTAAGATAAACTGAAGGACTGAGACACTGGAGTGTTGGCCTGAAATGACTGTGTACGTTTCACTATTTACATCTTGAACACAGATTTAACTTACGTGCATATATACGATAAGTGTGCACCACAGCAATGACTTTCGTGTAGGCAGAATGCTACCAGTATCAACTTAAATAAATGCAAGAATAAATAAAGCTAGTAATCTTGAAAACCGGAGTGAAAGTTGAATGAAGATCCTCGCCAACCAGACCATGCAGAGCAGCTGCAAGCTCCAAAGGCGTAGCTTAGGAGCAATGTCACACCACCACAGCTGATCCTGAAAGAGCCCAAGACCAGCCATAGCGTGCGTGAAACCCCTTCCAGATGCCTGCAAAGCAAGCAGGTACTTACTGCACAAGAACGGAATAGTGGAACACTGAGTCCACCAGATCAAACCGGAGAGGCAATATGCACACATGGAGCGCTATGTTCGAGGCTTAACCAAGCATGCACAGCAGAGCGCACCATTCTATCGAGACTTATTGGCTTTTGGATGGTCAGCCTCCCAAAAACCTGCCCATAGGTCAGATTTGGGCACAAATACGTCTGAAGGAGGGGCACATTCTGTTGTGGCTTCAGTGCAGCCAGGGTTCACCAGGATGATAAAACCCATAACCACAACCTTCACACTGTAATCTCGATAGAACGGCACCAAGGAGACCCAGCCACACTTCTCAGGAGTGCAACGTCCGTCCGCCATTTTGTGCCTTTAACCCATTCGATGTGGGGAAAAAAAGTTGGACAACCTAACGGTCGGAAAAATTGGCGAGGGGCGCTCTTATTGTTGGGCATGGCATCGTATGATGCCACCCGTACGAGACAAAAACCACCATGACATTATATGATGCCATCCGCACTGAATGGGTTAATGTGGTTTAACAAATTTGTTCTTTCGCTCGATAATCCCATTTGGTGTCCAGTTGTGCCTGACTGCTCGGCAATCCGATCACACAAAGCCCATGGTTCTTATGAGCTAAATTCCATTAAAAAATTAAGAAAAATGCTATTTTAGCAGTTTTATCACAAGTACGCCATGTTTGGTATTTTTAGATCCTGGGCTGAATAGAATGAGTATCAGACATGTAGAACTGCGTATAGTGAAATTACAGCAATTATAGTGAGCCAAAGTCTACTAATTGAAGGAACTCACGGGAACTACAATGAAAGTAAACGTTTCGTCGTTAGTACTCCTTCCCTCCCGTCTCATCAAAACCACCCACCCGCTCGACTCGCAACGTCCTGCCAATTGCCTACAGGCGCTTCTGGGCCTGGCGCCGGGGGAATATTTAGTCTCCGTAGTTCCATTGTAGTCAGGTCATGTTTCGTATGGTTTACTAGTTTTTTTCGATGCTGAATCGAATGGCATAGGTCTCGGAGCAGTAATACTAGGTCAAGCTGTTCATGAGAATAATAAAACGTTGTGTAATAATTTGCAGAGTTTTACAGTAATAAAATGATACTGGAAACAAGTAATGTTGTTTAACAGTACTACTGGTGATTTACCAGAGGCGATTTAAAAAACATTAACTGATCTATAAGTAAATATAATTTTTTCTACTGAAATAGTCTATTTCTTCCCTGTACTTACAATTAGTGTGTAAAATTAGATTTCCACCATTTCTTTTGGAATGGTACGCTTGCTCCATATGAGCTATAAGTACCTTCCTACAAATACTGAAAACATTCGCTGAGTCTTGCTCTTGACAAGATTTTCCCTCGGATCCTTAACTGAGAGTAGCATTTCAATCATGCTGTGGATGTTTCCATGCCTTGAATGTGCCTCCAAAGATTGGCTAAGGAAGATAGTATCTCACCTGCAAAAATCAGATTTACATCTCTCCTGTCAATTTTAAGGTGAAGTTAGTAGTTTTAAAGAGTTCCTTCCCCAAATAACGGCCAAGAGCTATTTATAACTTATGAATTGGTGTTGAAGAGTTTATGTACCTACCTTAATTTAGGAAGCAACAAGTAGAAAACTGAGGACAATGAAGACAGAGGAAAACGTATATTTTTTAGATTACTAATTCAATTATTTTGCAACATAGAAGTTACTGTTGTCAAGTTCCTTGTGATTTGCAGTTTCGTTTCATTTACAGTTTTCGAATCATATAGCGCGTGAGTATTTCTGGAACGAAGCTATGATTTGCACGTAGTTTAGCTGATGGGGGGTAGACATGGCTGGAGGCTTGAACAAATTCGTAGTCCATGACGTACCGGTGACCTGGAGCGGGTACCCATCGATCCGTTCCTACAAGCTCTCGAACAGGGTGAGAATTGATAAGCCAGGACTATTTCCGTACCTAGACACCGTGGAGCAACCGCAGACATAACTAATATGTGTGCCAACGAACAAGTAGGTATTTTCCTTATTACAGAGCCATTAAACTACAAAGGTTCAATTAAAGGACTAAACTTTGGTAACTATACGTTGATAAATCCGAATTACAATAATTGCAGAGCGTGTATCCTGATCCACAGGGTGTATACTCCACTGATGATCACGGAACTCTGCTCCAAAGACACCACGACGGTCAGACTTACAACGGAGGACACAAAAGGTAAAAGAAACAAGATCATCCTAGTCTCCCACTATGCTGAGGCACATCAACACCCAGAAGAACTGAGCTCGCTGATTACAACAGTAGCAGAACAAGCCAACAGAGACGGCGCCGGACTGTTAATAGCAACGGACTCCAACGCACACTCAAGTACGTGGGAGGTAACACCGAGGATCAAAGAGGTAGATTGTTGGCAACATGTATTATGACTAACAACCTACAGATAGAAAATAGGGAGATACTCCTACATATCAAGCGCGAGGAGGTCAATCCTGTATAGACCTAACACTAACCAATAGTAAAATGCATGAATATATAAGAAATTGGAAAGTAGAAATCGGATCTATACTATCGGATCACAGATTGATCACATATGAAATAAATCTGGAACCAAATCGGATAAAACTAGCATACAGAAATCCCAAACACACAGACTGGGAGAAATATAGAAACGAAATAGGAAACCATGCATCAGAAATTATCGATAACCACACTTACAGTTCAACAAGCACTACAAGAGAACAAACTGAAACAGAACTATTTAACATAACAGAAATACTAACTAAGGCATATCACAAATCATGCAAACGTTCATACATAAAGGGCAAACACAAAAAGTGGTGGAAACATAGCCTACAAATACTTAGACAGAACACCAGAAGACTACACAAACGAGTGAACAGGGACAGCACAGAGGAGGAGTGGAGAGAGTACAAAACACTAAAAAACGAATATAAAAAAGAATTACGTAAACAAAAGAGAGAATGCTGGAAAGCGTTCTGCACAGACATAAACAACATAACGAAGACATCCAGAGCAATGAAAATTATAGGTAGCACAACGAAGCACAAAAATATGAGCATAAGTACACTGATACGCCAAGACGGTACATATACTGAAAACCTCGAAAACAGTTTAAAATATCTAATGCAAACTCATTTTCCTGACTGCACAGTAAGTGACAGCCCAGCAGATCTTAGCTATGAGCAGGAAACTGAACCAGTAGCGTACGAGGACAACCAATTGACATTTTTCAATAAAGAAAGTTTCGACTGGGCGACAGACTCCATGCCCCCATATAAAAAAGGAGGGCCAGATGGACTGTTCCCAGCATTAGTTCAAAAATGCGGAAACATATTAAGAGATAGAATATACCACAATCTAAAAAACATAGTACGACTAAGGTATATACCGAAGGCCCTTAGAACGGCAAACCCGAAACCGGGAAAAAGTGGAACCCCAAAAGCTAAGGACTTCAGAGCGATAAACTTATGCAGTATATTTATCAAAATAATTGAGAAAATAATTGATAGGCATATCAGAGACGATGTAATGCCCACATCGCCTCTACACAGGGAACAGTATGCATATAGCGTAGGAAAATCCACGGAGGGAGCATTGCATAACCTGATCAATAGAATAGAGGAAAAAATAATAAAGAATAAAGAATTTGTTGCCGGCTGCTTCTTTGACATTCAGGGAGCCTTCGACAACATACATTTCACGGCAATCACGAGAGCTTTAAGAACAATAGGAATAAACGAGACAGTCGTGGAATGGTGCACATCACTCCTAAATAATAGGGAAGTGGTTTGCACGGCAGGAAATGTACAATTACAGTACCATACGACAAGAGGAACACCACAAGGTGGTTGCCTCTCACCACTATTCTGGTGTTTAGTAATTGATGAATTAATTAGGGCAATAAATAATGCAGGTTTTTACTGTCAATTTTTTTGCAGACGACGGGGTTATCCTGGTACCACATCGGGACCCACATAAAGCATGTTCCACGGTCGGTGGCGCAATAGAGACTATAATGAGCTGGTGCCAAGCAAGGGGATTATCCATAAATTTGGAAAAAACGAACACAGTAATATTTAGCAGGAAACGTACAGACACTAATAACATAACAATGACAATAGGAAATACTAGAGTCCCTACCGTCGACAAAGTCAAATACTTAGGAGTAATCCTAGATAGGAGACTTAGATGGAAAGAACATATTAACATAGTGACGGAAAAAAGCAGGACCTTATTACACCAAATAAAAGGCATCATAGGTAAGACATGGGGAGTGAACCCAAGGATGGCCAAATGGATCCATCAAGCGGTGTTGAGACCAAGAATAGTGCATGGAGCAATTGTTTGGTGGCAGGGAGCAACCAAGAATTGCTCCCTTAACAAACTAGATAGAACAATAATGATGACTATGTCAGGTGCCTTTCACAGTACACCGACCATCGTCCTGGCGGTGATACTGGGCGTACTGCCCCTCAGATGGGAAGTTCTACAAGAAGCAATGAGGGGCGTCCTCAGATTAAAGAAAAATGACGAGTGGACACAAGTCAACTGGAGAGGACATGGAACTATCGGGAACGACCTGTCTCACTCCATAGAAACGGCAAACTACCCGATAGACGATAGAAAAACAATATACAAACTTCAGACGCACATTAATACGGAAATATGTCCAAAAGACATTTGGGAGAACAGAACACATGTAGAGGATGACTCAGATATAATATGTTACACAGACGGATCGAAGGACCAAATACATGGAAACACGGGTTTGGGTATATACATCCCTGCAATAGATTGGAAAGAATCCAGATCTCTAGGCACCAAAACAACGGTCTTCCAGAGTGAACTTTTAGCAATCAACCACTGTATTGACAAACTGATCACATCGAACACCAGCAATAAGACAATAACAATTTACACAGACAACCAATCGTCAATAAAAACGCTGGCCAATCCAATAGTTAGGAGCCTACTAGTTGAGGACACGAATAACAAGGGGAAAGAACTTGTACTCAGGGGAATACCTTGACGGTCAAATGGATTCCGGGACACAAAGGATACAGTGGGAATGAAAGAGCGGACATACTGGCCAAAGAGGGATCGACCGATCACTTCTATGGACCAGAACCCTATACGGCGGTTACGATGGCAACAGTCAAGAAGGCCATAAATAATACCCTATGGAGTAAAGTTAACAATGACATAGACAATAATAGAGGTCTTGAATTCTCCAAGCGCACAGGGACCACGAGTTACAACAAAATAAAGACGGAATGGGCCCTAAAACTAAATAGAATACAATTAAGAAGATTAATAGGCATGTTAACCCATTCAATACGGAGAGCGCTCCAGGGCGCTCTCCAATGTTATACCTGGTGACGGCAAGCGCCTCGAGGCGCTCTTCCGACCCTTACCCAATGACGGCGAGCGCCCCGAGACGCTCGGTTTTCTTTAGTTTCAAATGTGCTTCAGACCGTTCCAGTCACTTGTGGAAGCCCATTATTTACTGGCAGTCACTCCTAACAACATTCTGAACATTCTGCAGTTTGCCGTTTCTGAATCTGACGTTTCCTTTAGAAACTGCATAGTTCCCAAATTAGGGTAAGTAAAACTCCATTATCTTTACATTTGGACGTATAATTTAAACTTATTACTTAATAATAAGCTAATATACCTATTTTTTAGCAGAAGGTTCGTACTTGAGGAGGAAAAAAGAGGGCGAGTGAGGAGCCACAACCCTCAACTTCAAGGTTTGCATATTTTTTACGTTTCACTAACATTAAAATTACGATGATGAATTTGTATTGATTTTTTAATAATGATAATCATTGTAATAATGATTTTTTCAGCACCAAACAACCCAAAGTTGGTGAGCCAATGCAAAGAAAAGTGATGACTGACGAGGAACTTCTTCGTATCCTGTCCAGCTTGTCCTGATACACCTGCTTTATTTATCGAAAATTGTTTTGTAAATTTCCACAAAAATATGACCGTTGATGGAAATTAATTGCTTAATGTTTACAAGTACTATTTACTACCTATGTAAACATTTACGAATGACTTCTATGTTATTTACTGTATAAATACTTGTAATTTTATTGAAAAAGTTGACAAAAAATTGTTTTCCTCTCTTTATAATTACACCTTATTCAATACAACTTACCTTCTGAAAGTACGTTACGGATTAGTTTATTATTTTTGGCTTGAAATAATTGTTTCGAAATTCCAATGGCCCAATTCGTGTATAAAATGACGAGCGCCTCGAGGCGCTTGCAGTCTTAGCTGTTTGTGTTTTGCGTGATAGCCTACCTACACATTAGCTATGACTGCGAGCGCCCCGAGGCGCTCGTCAATTTATACACTAATTAGACACATTAGAATTTTGAAACTATTTTTTCAAGCCCATACAAAAATTAACTAAGCCATATACGTAGAAAAAGTTGTGCCGTCAGTGACGGCCGTTTATGAAAAACTAAGCAGTATACTGCATAGGGATCTCAATATGGCCGCCGTATTGAATGGGTTAACTGGACACTATGCAGTCCGGAACACATTACATAGATATAACCCAGCAATTAGGGGTGAATGCTCCTGTGGGGAAATAGAAACGGTTGAACACTTCATATGCGAATGCCCAATATGGTTTAGAACCAGAATAGAAAGACTAGGAGGACGAACCATAGATTGGGATGATATACGACGCAATGAATGGAGGAGTATCCTCAAATTTGTAGAGGGTACCGGAAGATTCCGGTACCCATTCTAGGAGCCAAAGCCGGATCCCTTATATAACATGGGTGATGGGAAATGGGCCCATATGTGGCCACGACTACGGTCTCTGTTCCCTCGGCTTTGGCTGATGCCCTGCAATCTCTCTCTCTCACACCCGTGTAGTTAGAGTTCTGAGCGGCGTGTTGATGTTTACCGGAGAGTTTTAATAATCAATACCTTAGATGGATCTAATTAGAGCTAACGCTAGGCTTCTCAGTGAAGATCGGAGGGGTAAACGAAGACTGGTAAGTTTTCGCACGTTAATCGACATAATTAGTAAATATTTCGACTGGACATTCAGGTTATATTTTGTTCGAATTCAGGAGCTTTTGTCGAAAGGACGAGGGATTACGGATCCTGCGATCTCTGACATAACAGAAGAAACAGTCACATCAGCTTTAAAATCCCTGGAACAGAATACTCAAGAAAGTTTGAGTGTCCTCAAAAATGCGTTCGTCCGAGATCCAGCTCACATCATGACTTTCCTGAGGCACAAATCTGCACTTCATTTTGTCGTCGGGCGGCTAATTAGTTAGTAAGGAATGAATTGTTGTCTGTTGTCTCCTTTGCTGTGAGTTTGAAAGAAAGAACGCCCCCGTTTGTTGTAATTATGTAGTACAATCATCGATGTGTTAAGACACCTCGTATCAAAGTGTTAGCAGCGACCCCCAGGCCATAACCACGCACAAGCATGACTCAGTAAGCTAACTCGACCTTCTATGAAAATGAAGGATTTTCGATACTGTGTAATGCCTTCTTATTGTGCTTAACTGTGCATTACCCTCTGACAGAAATCATGCAATCAAAAAGGGGGTCAGTTTTATGAATTAATGGTAGATACTATCGTAAGAATGGAGGATCATGGCTATTTCACATGAGATCTTGATGATTGAACGATTGCAAAAATGCCAGCTTTCTACTTCCTCCCCCTCCTCTCCCCCCATCAACCAATCAGTCACACTTCTACTCTTCTCAAAGGATATTTGAGAAGTGGAGGTGGCAGAACTTCAAGAGTTTTCGTAGCTCACCTTACAACGTTTTATTCAGTGAAGAGGGGAATCAATCTGCTGATGAAGCAGCTAACGAAGTACCTTTACTTCACTTCCGGTAACTAGAAACTAAAATGATTTGATTTCTTAATTACCCCACTGAGATGGATGGATACACCACATGCTTTCTGTGAGCAAAGCAAGAATTTTCTCCAGTTGATAGAATAGCCTGCTACGTACAATCACAAGCTGTCATAACATGCTGTGCTAGGCATAAAACATCATCCACTTGAAAATTAAATTGTGAAACAAACAAAAGTTATTTGTTAGTATGAATTTCACCATTAAACTTAATAAATAACTTATTGGAAGACAAGCTCGCAGTGCCATGGAGTTTTTAGTTTCAGGTTTGAAGGTACATTCTGTGAGTAAAACAGTATCTTTGAAATGTTACAGGTAGAGACCCATACGAGCAACTAGAAGCCCTTGAATGTTGTTGCAATGCAGCCCTCGGTGACGCAAAATCTTGTCATCTTGTGGCCAATGCCAGTGGAATATATGTCATACAAATCGTCCATGGAACTAACCTGAACCTTATTGTAAGTTTTCGTAAAATTCGACAGTTACCGCTATAAATCCTTGCAATCGACGTTTGTGGGGGTTGTTTTCTTAGATATTTCCAGCTATTCATATTAATTTGAGCTACCCTTAGAACATTTCTTCATTTTGACACTCTCTAGGTATAACTATGATATTAATTTGTTACTGAGAATCCCAGCAGTAAGAGGTCAGGAGAACTGTGGATAGTCAGTCAAAACTGAAAAAACGACCAAAGACAAACTCTAAAGAGGCCAATTTTTGTAACTAGAACTCAGACTTGCAGTATTTATTACATTTTAACGCCAGCAATTTAGCAACTAAATTCTTGTATAGATTCTTATGTCATTTTACGATGCCCGTCTCATTTCTTACCTTTCTGAATTATTTTCCACACTGTCAAAAGTGATGCTCAGTTTCAGTGATAGGCAAGCAGATATGTCCCAGTTCGTAGAATGATGGAGAAGGGGTGCTCACAAGGCTCAGTTGTTGGACTAGCACTTAGGAACCCCTTCTTCTAAGGTCCTCTCAGGAGCCTCATGGAGACTGACTGCGTGCCATTGACCTATGTGGACGATCTGTGCTCAGTCGATCCGTCAAAACGAGGCAAAACCCCATCATGTGCTCCAAACTGTCACCCAATGATGCAAGCTGAGGAAAAACCCTAGCTCATCCTCTGCGGCTACAGGGTCAAGTACGTAGAAGTCAATATAGGCGAGAACTGACGTTTCAGCCAACACCTCTAGTCCCTCAAAGACACTATCCTTGCAAGGTTTACCTCATTATGAGCAATTAGCAAGGCCACTTGGGGTGTTAATTACCATGATACAATCCACAGGCTACTAAGGTTTGATTGGCTACAACCTTGTTGTGTGGGGTAACAAACTCAGTCATTCAAAGGAGAGTTCTGGCCAGGGTTCAGTGGATACTGGGTGGGTAACTACTACCTTCACGGAACCGTCATTTTGACAAGGAAACACGCCTGTATGTTTCGATGTGCAACTCTCTGAATAACTATTTTATTTTAGTAATCCGAATCAGGTGGCCTTGAAACGGCAATTCAACTTCTTCTCGATTGATAACAATACTTCATAACCCCACAGGGTTGAGGAAAGTTAGCAGCAGAGTTCAAAGCTTTTTTTTGGTGGGGCTACAAAAAGCCAAATGTGTAATAAGAAAACAATGCAAGTGGCTACATTTCGGGGATAATCTAATTCAGAGAATGTTGATCTACTGTTAAAATTAAAAGTATATGCAACGTCAGAGAGTGCAGTGATGGCTCACTGACTCACCTGTCTTTTTAGCGCCTTAGCAATAATTTTGCGAATGTAAGAATGCGGTTCTGCAATTTTTAGTGTACTATACTATCTCATGTATTGGGGAATATATATATGTTAAAAGCGACCCTAAGAAGAGGGGAAAACTTGCACTTTATTGTACTGACTCTTTTTGTCGGAAAAGAATTTTGTGCTACAATTATGAGTAAGCTTGAGGTTCGATGGAATGGGGATGGGGAATATACCAACAATTGGGGGTTTTCGCAAGCTTCCCAACTACAGCTCTAACAATTTAGATTAAACTGATAACATATACTTGTCTGACTTTTGGCATCTATAAATCTCGCTGTAAAAATATTATACAGAGAAATATAATACCTAAGAAGGAACAATAAGGCGTAGTAGGCGTACAAAAACGGCTTCGGCCATTTGGGCCAAAGTCACACTTTCATCACTCATTACAGACATTTAAGTAAAAAAATTAAGTTTTTCTAATGTCTTCAAAATGTTTGTCATAAACACTTCTCTAAATGAATAAAGAAATACCTGGAAGTTGTCAAATTAAATTATTAAGTACTTGTAGCACACACAACAATTAACCATCAAATTATTATTTGGTTTGTTCAGTCAACATCGTATAACTAAATTTTATTTTGTTATGTAGAATGTTGCATTGCCTACTCTTGGGAATTTGACTATATCCAGCATCAGTGCCTGCAAAGTTCTTCACGAACAGGGTATTGTTCCTGCACTTCTAGCCGCTATTAAGGTCGAAGAATCAAGGGATCTTGCAGCCAAAACATTGTGCCAATTCGTGCACTCTTATCTGCCTTACCTTAGGTGAGTAAAGCAGTCATTCGTTCAATTTTGTAAAGGGAGGGACGGTCATGATGTTAGCATAAGCGTGTCTGATATAGGGTTCTATATTTGTAGGACGCTGCTTCCTCCTCTCCCTGGGGATGCGTATTGATATTTGATTTGATGTATTAGTTTCGGATCCTTCTGTGCCCAACTGTTTGATAAGGCTTGTACCATATCTGTCTCATTGAGTGTCTGAATAGCCAAGGGTGCCTCCTACTAAACCTCCAGACCACTGGCACTCAACTCCCCTCAGTTGCTGTCTGCTTTACAATTTCTAGTAGGGGACAGACTCGTCATTTTCTATGTAATACGATCGATGTCAAGTTCTCAACCTTTCTCAAACCTTAGAGACAGCACGCTTTGCAGTTTGTGGTCAGCAAGCTGCAGGATTTCATTCCTTTACTCCTAAAGAGGAGAGCTGCGCCAACCAGTCTTGTAAGTACTCGTACCAACAAAGGGAGAGCCTGGTCCCACTCAGGATATATAGGACTCAATGGATATTTTTAAGGCATGAGCTCACCACTAGGCGCTTGTTTTTAATAGTTAAATCAGTGGTTTTCATTCCTACGGAGTAGCCTGCCTCTTACAATATACAATATGTACCTCAGCTACTGTTTTCTCGGCAAGGATCCCATCTGGGAAAACATAGCCATTAGTGATAATTTGTACGATGATATGAACTTGAGTTCCCAGCACCGAATTGCTCATTTCCTCCCTCTTTGTGCCCTAACCAACATTTGATGTTCAGTTACCGATGTGTCATTAAACTTGTTTTAATAATCTCTCAGGTTACCTAAGCTGGATGGTATTAGGTTGTTCCCCTAAAACCCAGCTACTCTTTTCTTTCTGGCCTTTATCCATTCCGAAAATCCTGATTTCTCTCATTTCAACATGAAGTTTCACGCGTTTGTGTACTACGCAAAATGATGAAATGATTGTATGTCCCTTGTGAGTAACCATTATACTTCCAATCAGTACAATATCATCTATATATTCCTTCTAAAGTGATTAGCCCCCCCCCCCCCCCAGCCACTACTCTCTACGAAATACTTTAAAATATCAACTTAACCCTTATGAAATTGAAGAGATAAATAATAATTGCCTTTTCATCACGTTGATGTTGTGGGAAATCCACAATATTTAATTGGGTTTCAAAATAATTTTGAGGGAGTGACCCTTCTTGAATCTTTGAGTCCGCTCATCAGCTAAACATTTCTCGTCGGTCATAGTTGTGAATGAAATTGGCCGTGTGCTGAGAATTGGATCATACTTCCTGTATGACTGTGGAAATAATTGTCGTCGAAGTAGTAAGAAAAATGAAAGTTTTATTATGAGAAGAGAATTGAACATAGACATTCTCTTCTGGTTTATTATTCGTTCTGCGTTCCTGCGTTTTCGGCCAGGAAAACTTTTGTAACCCCCCAATCAATTTGACGTTTACGTTTCAAGGCATGAGAATTCTAAATCTGCAATATTCATGTGCGGTCCTTGCCACATTTTTTCTTTAACGTGATCTAAAAATTCCATTCTTTCGCACTAAAGTTCGGTTCGGTTTGGCTCCGCCTGTTCGATGATCCGATTGTTAAAACTTGTGGTTGTTACGGGCAAAAAGTGGTTAAAAAAAAAATGAGCCGAAAACTGTATTTTGGTAGTTATATTGCATTTACGTCGTGTTTGGTATCGTTTCCTAGATATCTTCGATGCTAGGTCGAAGCTGTGCAAGGGAATAATAAACCGTTGCGTAATAATTCCCAGCGTTTTTAATTGATAAGTAGACTTTGTGCATCGCAGGAGGGAGGGAGCATTTTAGGCGTGTAATGGAACTGGAGCCGTCTTCTTAGTTATTCGTGTATGTACAGTGTAGAACCACCATGTTTTTGTTGCAGTGATGAACCAGTCTTTAACATCGCTGAGAATATTTTGCCCTTCTTCGAGCAGATTCCAAGCATGCAGTGGCTAATCAGTGAGCTTTCAGGTCGTCAATCACTTGGCACCAAGCTGGAATCGACTAGTATCCTCCCGCTGGCTATCAACTTCCTTAACAATGTCGAACGAGTAACACCTGATAATCTGAGATCAGTTACTGCCTTAACTCGCCTTGTAGGAAACATGTCCAACTATGTCGATTGTACACAGCTGAGTCCAAAATACACCATAATCGTTGAATCCTGTAATTATTCGTTTCTGAAAAAAGAACTCAAGTGGCTCCTGTCTCGGCTTGAGAGCGATTCTAGTGTGTATATGGAAAGTTGAAATGGGTTCTGTTGTTTTCGATTATTTATTTACATAAATGCAATGTTTGTACGTATGTGCCTTTTAAATTTAAAACTGATAGCTCTAATAAAATTCAACGTTTAAATTTATTGGTTGTTTCATTTCCTATACAATCCTCTTGGTTGTTTCCTTTTGGTCGAAGCTGTGCAAGGGAATAATAAACCGTTGTGTAATATTACACAACGGTTTATTATTCCCAGCGTTTTGTTTTTTTTTTGGTTGTTGCAATCCTTTTAAAACTCATGAAATTGTTGCTTTCTTCGTTCAATCGTGATCTTTATGAATTCATTGCTTAGGTACCGTTCACGCAGCTCGATTAGTCTTGACGTAAGTAGTGAAATGCCTGAAACGTGAGCACTACCCGTTTTTGTATAGAATAAGCCAAGAACTGAGTTAAAAGTAGGCTGGATCCAGTGGAAGATTCCCCTAAATTTCGAATAAACATTTTTTAGCTGTCTTATATAAGGAAATAAAAATTGATGTCTCTTTTTTAATTTTTTTCTTCAATTTTTCTTCCCCAATAATACGAACAATACCAGCAATAATAATATCCAGAAACAAAAAATAAATAAAATAAAGACTAAACATTCATCTCATGAACTTTACTAAACTGTGATCAATAAGTTGAACTATCACTAGAGTCTGCCTGAATTGTTGTGAAGTAAAACCTGCGTTAAAAACATTTATTCGATATTTTTGATTTATTGTGTTGCTCTCGTCATTTGTTGATCTGCAGGCGGAATATCGCACTTGAGCTGATTTGGTTCAACATGTTCACAGACACACCCCTAGAGAGTTGGTTAAAATGGTGTTTGACGTCTTTGAAACCCAAAGATCCGAAGAAAAACAATTAAAAAATGTTTGCCCATTACAACTTTCCTTTCAATCTTGTTGGGTAAAGAAAGTAGAAAGCTGCGTCCTACTGTGCAAGTACACTTACATAGAACAGGGGGAAAATCGATTTGACTTAATGTACTGAATTAAGAAGCTTTGAATTTTTAAAACGCAGGTAAACCGTTCCAATTCAACGCATTCACAGTCAAAGTGCCCCCGATAAATGTCGACTTAGGTGGCCACAAAAAGCACTGAAGTTAAATTGTATGGCTTAAGCGTTATTATTTTTCATTACAACCAATGGTTGAAGTTTGTTCATAAAGAAGTACAACAATACGAATCACAAAAAATACTTAGACTTTCCTACAAACCTTCACGCGCATGGCACGAAGAAATCCAAACAAAATATTTTGGGAAAATTTCGACATTACTGAAAGGCGAAGTTTCCGTAAGTTTTTTTTCGAAAAAATTCCACAACTAATAGTCAACAACTGTTGTAAATATCGCACTTTTTTTATTTATATGAAATTGTTTATTGCTATTCAAAAATTATATTTTGGGTGATGTACCAACGTTCAGTTAAATAATGAACCTTGTCGGAGTTGTAGTAATGCTTTGACGCCTCAAACACGATCCTGCGGGGCCAAGGCCGCTGCATCAGCAACCTTGAAAGAATTTGCCTGTTTGTAGCGCCCGTTGTAACAATTACAGAAACAGAAATCCCAAGCGCTCAAGTTGATAAACACTACGTTCAAATAAAACCGTTTTGACAACAGACGATGATTTAGTTTCCAAAAGCGATCATCTGGAGAACCACCGGTTGAATTAGTTTCAGGTAATTTACGATTATGATGAGTTGAGGTGGCTTAGAGGCAGCATATCGAGTGTTTCTAATACGATATTGATGTTTACAGGAGCGATGATCAAGTTTACTCTTTCTATACTTTTGTCTTTGATTACTTTTGGGTAAGTAATAAACTATACAAATCAAGTGCTAGGATTACATTAGGAAACAAGAATTTGGCTTTTTTTCAAATTTGACTACTCCGAAGTGGCCGAACGTAACATATCCAAAAATGATCTTTAATGGGACTCAACCAAAACTTTTGAAAATATCTTTAAATATTAACATCAGGTAAGATCATCTCAAAACTGTCCTAAGCCCAGCGTGTGTTTTCTACTGTCCCGACCCCCCCAAAGTTGATCCTTCGATCCACAGTATTTGTTTTGTTTTTGTGGCTCAACTAAAGGGTTCTGTAACTGTTGAGAAAGTTACGTAGTGATGCCACACATTAGTCTGTACTAAAAACGGTTCTGAAATGAGAAAACGTTTACCACAAAATCGACGGTGGGTGTAGTATTTCGGAAGTTATTGGTTTACATTCACATATCGCACCATTTTTATAACCAATACATGGGACTGTCAACCTATTCCCAATTTGAATAATTGTATGTATGCATAAAAACAACAACAACTTAGGGAGTTGTTTTATTATTCCCTCCTGTAAGTTTGGTGAATATCGTTAAAGCCGTTTTACCAAAAAGTTAAAAAATAAAACTATGTTTTCTTCATAGGCCTATATCTTCGTTCGCCGATGTTTCATGGATAAATTTATGGAGATGAAAAGTTAGGTATTGGAAAAATATAATTTGAAAGTTTAATCAAAATCTTTAGAGCCGTTTTCGAGAAAAATGCGAAAGGCTTTTCTTGATTGAGATTGTTGTTTCGATTTTGTTATTTATTCATTTTGAATAATACACCGATGTTGTCAGTCCGGAAAAATTGCCCCCCCCCCCCCGGCCAAATTTGATCCTTTATGTGTTAAGACATTGGATCTCCATTGTCCGGTTGCCGTCAGGGCCGTTTTGCGCCTTTAACGTGGTCTAAAGAACCCGTGCTTTCTCACAAAAATGCCATTTAGTATGGTTGTGCCTGCCTGCTCGCCAATCCGATCGGGCGAAACCCGTGGTTGTTATGGACTAAAAATTAACAAAACCGGAATTTCAACGGTTTTATTGTCAATAAGCCGTGTTTGGTATCATACTCTAACTATTTATAGATACTTGGTCGAATGGAACAATTCTCGGACATGTACAACTGAGTCTACACCGAAAATAGTGAAATCACAGTAATTATAGTGAGGCAAAGTCTACTAATTGAAAGGACTCGCGGTACAATAACTACAGCGAAAGTAGTACTTTCATCATTTCTACTCTCTCCCTCCCATCTCGACTCGCCACGTCGTGCCAATTGCCTTCAGGCGCCTGGAATTTTTGGGTTTCTTCGTTTCGTAGTAGTCAGGTCATGTTTCGTAGGGTTCACTGGTATTTTTCGATGCTGAACCGAATGGGGTGGGTCTCGGAGGTGTGGGACTACGTTAAGGTGTTCAAGAGAATAATAAACCATTGTGTAATAATTTACAGCCTATAGTGCCTTATTTATTGATTTTGAAATGCTCATGATTTTATCCTGGCAGGTTTTTGAGCCACACATTCCTACCTGGAGCCTTCAAAAAGCTTGTTCCAAAATCTCTTTCTAACTATATTCGATTTAGCCAAAAAAAGTAAGGATGGTCCCCTGCCTGTGCAAAAACGGAAATAGCGATTATTTTGGAGTTTTCAGATGATTAGAGCAGAAGTATTGAAGTGTAACGCACTTCGCTCTTTTTCTTTCCTTGGCTCAATGAATTAGAATGTTAAGTTACGTAATCAGCAGAAAAAATAATTCGAGTTCTCTTCAGATCTTCACATTGTAAGGCCTACTGAGTTCGAAAAACGCAATTTGGGGAACTGGTCTGTGTGCGAGTAAGTGTGACTGTGAACACAGTTGGGCAAAAACGGCTGAACCAAAAATCAGCTCAAACTTGATATCTAGACTATAGGTTACCATAGGACGCTAAAATAAGGGTTTGAGCAAATACATATATAGATAGACAGGAGCAGAACCATCTAGCTTTTCGACTGAAAACTAATTATGAGGGGTTTTCAACTTTGAACTGAATAAAAAAAAAAGAAAAGAAAGTAGTCTCCCACTTTTCCTTTTAACGAAGTAATCTGGTTCTTTCCCTCAGGCACTTGCTATTGGCCAGTTTGCTGTGCTAACGTGCGGAGCTCAAGGAGATTACCATTGATACAATTAACATGAGCCGCTTGTCGCTTGAGGTTACTATTGGTACAACTGAGATCACATTCAACAGGTTGAGCTACCGGTACAGTTTGCCATCGATATTTTACGTTATAGGCGAAGTGCAGGAGAGGACAGACAATAATAATAACCACAATGTAATTGGAATGAAAAACTGTATTTGCAGTTAGTCTAGAGAAGAATTACTATTACAATCTGTGAACTGAGTGGGAGCAAACGCATGCATGGGTGACTGGTGACAGCTGCTCACTTCAAACTGATGACACCTGATGAAGTAGCGAATAAATCAGGGATTTTGAGATGCCTAGTCAGAACAGACGTCATAAACGAATGTATGCCTAATAAGAAATTTTGGTTCATCACAGTATGTATACATCAATCTTATACACAGGAACACGCAAAGCTCATTGAGGTCATCAATGAGACCACTTAATTAAGGTGTGCCACTCATTGAGTTAATGTATCTTATATAGTTTGGAACCTTACAGCTGCCATGTTGAGCTCTTCGAGTTGATCACAGATGCACTAACACATGCACATCTTGCACCTCTAGTGCGAAGGAAACAAGAAACCATGTGCTGCTGAGTCCACTGTAGTTTATACAACAGTGGGCGACGGTTATTGAGAGGGAAGGCGAACTAAGCAGCATTGACTACTACAAAGCAAGCCTATAACTGTTTCGCCGAGTTCGTGTAGAAGGTGATGGCTAAGCAACGTAGTCACAGTTGATCTGTCCCTTTGAAACTTGCCACTCAAGTGAATAGTTACGTCAGGTAGGAAACCAGATTAAGAATCCCCAGATGATAACGGATTCCTCAGGTGGTCACCTCCATGCGGTAACAGATGGGCAACAGCTCTCTACTAGGAGACTGGCAAACGGCCAAATACCTGCCACACCTCTGTAGATCTGAGTTCGGTGGATGGTGCAGGGGCCGGTCTCTTGCATGTTAACAAAACCACAACTTCCACTCCCCGACGAGGGTTTAAGAACAGTCATTTAATAAGGGAACAGATGCACTAACGCGTGAAGTTCAGTGAGATTATCATGGATACAGTATTCATGTGTGACGTATCAAGGCAACTACTGAAAGAGTTAATGTTTCATGGTTAACCCTTCGATACAGAGTAGCATACTGTGTTGAACTCCTCCCATTAACCACCAAAGATGACGAGTGGAAGAGCCAGATACCCCAGTTTCTTTCTATATAGCTCCAGAGTTCCACCATCTAGTCAGTCATTGGATTGCTTGAGGCTCATTCAATCAACAGTCTTGATGATGAAAGATTCGTTAATACTATACTGATTTTTTTTTTAGATATTCCGAAGATCCAAGTCCAATTAACAAAGTGGACTTGATGGATGGGCTCCTTCCATTGGCTATGACTCCATGCACATGCGGAGTATTCCTATCTGGCCAATTCAACCGAACGACCCCTGTTCATGGGAATCCCGTTTTGATGAATGAGTATGAAGAGCACTTTACTTGCAACAATATAGGAAACAAACAATGCATCAACAAATGTCTGGATGTGGTAAGTGTAGATCGCGATATCTAAACAATGAAACGAACACTGTAATTATAAGTTTTACATAAAGTAGTGTTCCTGCTTTATGCTATTCACTGCAGTATGGTCTTAGTATTTAATTTGTACACCACTTGTCACATCAACATAATAATTATGACATACATACATTCCAGCAACAACTCCTAGAGTGGTTTTACCTAATGCTGGTTACTACTTGACTCATTTGGCTACTTTCCTCAGCTTAGACGTTGCTTTGGTCCCCGCCTCTGATATCTAAGTAAGCCTACATCTCAGCAGAAAGTGCCCATACGTTTGAATTGTCACAAGCTCACTCTCTGGAGTCTATACAACTGCAAATGTGGACAATATGGTACCACTTCAGGTGTGATCACATTTGAGTCAATTGCAGTCCTCTTCAATACTGACGAAAGTTTACTTTCGTTACTGGCTGTGATTGCTCATTGTAACGTGAGACGCTACCTAAGTCAACAATCAACCAGACAGGGCACAGTGACTATTCTACTTTCTTCCTGCTTTCTGCATTAGTGCACGAAAAGAGATTTCGATGCCCAATTCATACCATTAGACGAGTTCGTCCTAGGTGGTACAGCACACGATCAATCAAGGAAGACGAACCCAATACGCATGTTGACTTTAACCACTCTTCTACTAGCGCATCTTTCTTCCTTTCTTTGAAACCGCATAGTTCTGAAGATAGTGGCATATTCCTTGGGAATCCCCAACCCCAACAGTATAAAACAGTCGTAGTAATTTCAAATGAGTTATCAACCTAAAAGAATGTATAAGAACACGGCGATGCGTGCAATTAGCGGACTGCTTTACCATTAGCAAAACAACTTCTGGTTTAATTCATTGGCGGTTGGACCTGAAATGTGTGACGTGGTTCTAAATTCATTTTTACAATCAGCAACGCGCGCACAAAACTGGAAATTATTAGTCAACTACAATGCAATCACATAATAATAATATCACCATTACGTAAATCTCCCTACTCTTACCATACATCTGAGCAGGGACTTGAAATGTCCAGAGCAGTGTTTGGCTGAGCGTAGAGGGGTGTTACCTGTGTCTCCTAATAAAGAGTGTAGTGTTATACGAAAATTTTCTAATGACCAAGTCTAGCAAATAACTTACATCTGCACTATGAAAGACAATAAGTTGCCATGAACAACTCCGTACAAAATATCTGGTGGGTTACAACACACAACTTCCCTTAGCTCTACGTCAATTCACTTTTTACATGGCTAATTCTATTTAATCAATTCATTTATCACTCAGTTCCTTTGAACTCGGTCAAACAACACGTCACAGCAGCAGGACGCTGTAGCGTCTACAGTTATGGAATTTATTGTGCTGCTCGTACTCATTGCAGGACCATTATGAAGCAAGTGGTATACAGAAAATTAATGAGGCTGTAAACACAAATTTTTTGAAGGAGGATAGTAACCACTTTTGCAGAGTTATTGGGTAATGACTGTTAGAACTGGTAGTAAGCGAAACAGCGGTAGTTGAAATTCAGGAATTTCTGGAGTGAGCCCCATGTATCTCATGAGCGTTTTTAAACACTCAACCTTTAGGTATTGGATTGGACTACAACACGACTTTTTTTTAAACATTCTAGTAACATTCCAGCGGAGTTTAAAAGGAAAAAACCGCGGCAAAAACGCTTTTCGTCGAACATTTTGATAATTTATTGCGCTGCTCTCGTCATTTTCCCACAAATGGGAATTTTATGGTATAATTATCTTATCAAGAGCTATCTATATAAAAAATGTAATCAAAATCGTTAGAGCAGTTTTTGAGAAAACAAATTTGGTGTTTTGATCACTATGATAACTATAGTTAACTTTTGGTGGATTTGGCCCATACCCTTATTTTTGCGTCCCATGGTAATTTGTAGGCTAGACATCAAGTTTCAGCTGATTTGGTACGGTTGTTTTCTCTAAAAACCGCGCTAAATTCGATTTCGTCGAAAACTTTGATAATTTATTGTGCTGCTCTTGTCATTTTCCCACCAATGGGAATTTTATGGTATGATCACATTATTGAGAGTTATCAATATAAACAATTTAATCAAAATCGTTAGAGCCGTTTTTGAGAAAAAAAATATTTGGTGTTTTGATCACTATGATAACTATAGTTAACTTTCGGTGGATTTTGCTCATACCCTTATTTTGGCGTCCCATTGTAACCAGCGGGCGAAATATGAAGTTTGAGCTGATTTGATACGGAGGTTTTCTCCAAAAATCGTTCACAGACACACCTTAGTGACACACACACACACAGACCATTTTCCCAAATAGTGTTTTTCGGACTCAGGAGGGTCTGAAACGTAAAGATCTGAAGAAAACTCAAAAAAAAATTTTCAGCCGATTACATAACTTTCCTTTCTACTTCGTAGAGCCAAGGAAAGTAAAAAGTTTTTCAAAGACAATTGTCGATTGCTATTCAACGGTTGTGTGATATGTCAACCCACGAATTGAGTGGGCGTCGAATTCTGAATGAACTCGGTTGACGAATGCGGTTTGAGTTGGATTTAGTTGTAACTGGGGTACAAAAGGAAGGAATTAGTTTTCCCCAAGAGCCGTAGAGTTAGTTAGAACTTGGGTCAATTAGGTAAATTGGTCGTGAGGCTGGAGGTCGCCTTTCTCATCGGTGGAACGGCGATGTGTCCGCTTCCTCACTGCCCTGGCAACGGTCATTCCACTGCAGTGACTTTACGCCATCTGACCGTACGGTAATTCTTCCGTTGAACGTAAATGACATGAATCATTAGCCACTAGGCCGCGACTTGGTGCGTCAGAAGAGCAGGCGAGTTTCTTTTCTAGTTACAGGGCCACCGCTTCAATTAGAATAGCTTTATCTGTCATCAATCTAATAGCCAATCGTGTCCATTCTATGAGTCACCTTAACCAGTAACTGAGTACAATCATATTGATAAATAATGCACGCATTAAATGTGTGCAGATACAAGTCTAGGGACAGACGAATGTGAGCGTATTAGTCAATATTTGGGAACCTTTCGCATTTTATTACATTGAACTCCCCAGTCCCCAGTCCTTTGCTATTCCTATTCTATTCGGCTCTGTACTCATCACAATAGCACCACACCAGAAGCGAATTATGTTACCTATTTTTATCTGTTAATACTAATATTATAAAGAACACTCATGAATTTAAGCATAGCCAGGGGTTTGATGAACAACTTGACCAAAAACTGAATCGAACTAAAATTACTTGCAATTCAATAAGTTACAATAGGACATACTTCTCACAACGATCACAATAATCGTACAAATTGAATAACCAGGCAAACTGTTCGTGAAAACTATTCAACCCACATCTTACAAGCCCCTGCATGAGCCAACGTTCATTTCTATTCAAATTGGTCGAAAATAAAGTAACTGGTGCAATGTAACACACAAGTTTCCTCAGCTCCAAGTGCGTTCAGCGGTTCAAATCGATTAAAACGTTCCATAGCGAGAATCGACCTTCGTCGAGTGACCAGTGTATGGATAATTTATGTGACTGTTAACGTAATTTTTAAGGGAGGCCCGTCTTTACAGTTCTGCAATTACAGAGGAAATGGTGCAAAAAATACAAGGCGATGCAACGGCTACTCTGTAGATTCGGGACTTACGCGGAACATGCGTTATTATTTTATAACTGTTATTAAGCTACGATGAGTATGTAACCTAGGGCTATCAAAAGCTAGTGCCTTTACAGCGAGATTTACGAGGGGCTCACGTTTTGTGTGTGAGTTCATGGGCTAAAATCGATTTTCTTCAAATGTTTGGTAATTTATTGTGTGGCTCTTGTCATTATCCCTCGGATAAAAATTGTGCGTAACTGTCATATCGTCTGAAGCTGTTAACGCAAAAAGCTTAATCAAAGTTGTTGGAGCAGTTTTTGAAAAAAGATATTTGATGTTTTGATCACTATGGTGACTACAGTGAATTTTGAATCCGTTTTTCTCATAACCTCATTTTCACATACTACATCGATATGAATGTTGCATTTCAAATTTGAGCTGATATGGATTAACTGCCTTCACTTAAGCGTGTCGGACACACACACACAGACCATTTTTCCAAATGGTGCTTTCTACACAATGTTCTTCTGTAGTCGTTAGGTAGATGAGCGCAGAAATCTCAGCATTCGGGAAAAGCAAAAACTTCCCGTGAGCACCGTGTTGTTCTAAATTATTAAAATTCAAAAACCCGCTGATCTCCATAGCCAATTCAAATACGTTCCTGATTCAGATTCTGACCTCGCTCCGTTCGACACTACAACTTTGCAAGTCGTCAACCACTACACGATTTCGTTCAGTAAATCTTTCTAACTTCAATCCACCAAATTAAAAAGTTAACACGCTAATATCTTGGAAAAAACTCGATCGATCACTTCATTTAGCGACTCATACAAGAAGAAACTATCAAAAAGCTATATATGAATTTTAAAGTTATGCGATCTTTAATGTTCAACTAGTTAATACAATTTAATAATGAATACACAACCACAAGATATTTTTCACTTTTTGATGTAAAGCATCGTTCATTTATGGGCTTATGATATGTTCGAAGTAGATTTTCACCGGATCAAAAATATCAAAACACAGTGAAGTGAAGTGTAACTGCTGCTACCAGGGGAGATGTAGCAGAGAATCATACTATCCTAGTCTCTCACCGGTTTCACTAATAAATTACATTAATCTCTCTTTCCCTCGCCCTGAGAAAATTTTATTTGTTCAAAAAGTTGACGAAAACCCCAATAGCAGCGCAAAAATTGCACAATAACGCCAGACGTGTTACTTAAAGAGCGGGAAAACACAATAAAATGGCTGTTTCAACTCAAGGTTTCCGTCAACGTCCGAATTTTCGTTCGTTCGCTAGTTTCGTAATCACGAGTACTGTTCCAAAATGATTTGTGTAATGGCTCTATTAGAAAATCGGTTGATATTGCGTGTATCCTCCTCGCTTTGCTTATTTGCCGTCAACAATTGATCGCATTCTCTTCCTTTCAGCTAATAAAACACTTGGCCAACAGCCCTGCAATTATCTGCGGTGCTATCGACAGGGACTGCAACAAAGAGAGAGTAAGCGTTTTTTGTTCAGCTACCGTTGTGTTAGTTTCATTGTATATAATAGTGTCTCTATCGATATTTGAAACGGATCCTGTTTTGCAGCGGAACTTTTTATTGTTCATAATCGTGAATTAAAAATTATTTGTTTCCGACAAACTTGAACATTAAATGTAATTTATCATGTTCGTGTTGGTTGAATTGAATTTGACGTTTGGCTCGTGGCAGTGCACACTCCTACCATTGATGATGTTTCGTTGGTTTTGAATGAGCTGGTAGCTCAGATTCATTTACTTATTCTGGAGTAATAACCAGAGATGATTTCTAGTACGGCAGCGAATCGGTCGTCGCATCATGTTCGATTGAAACTTAATTTTTGCTAACTGGGAACAATGTTAGTCAACGCAACGAAGTCAGTTTGATTTTCGGAATATTTACCGTTGCTCTTCAATATCTGATGGCCGTTCGTAAACTCTCGTAGTATCGACAGAATACTATCCTGATTTTTTGTGTGAATAATAGTATCGTGAACGAGATCTATGTAGGAAAAATGCACAAATCGCTTACCGTCGACATATTTGATAATTATTCCATCGTTTAGGATACATAAAACGTTTGATCAAAATCGTGAAGCTGTTTTTGCGAAGAAAACTACTTGGTGTTTTGATAATTATGATTACTATACTTCGTTTTGAATCCGTTTTGCTGATACTGTCGTCGTTGCGCCTTATATGGTGACGAGCAAGCTAAACGTGTACTTTGAGCCGATTCGGTCCAGCAGTTTTCTTTCAATCGCGTTGTTAGTTACACACACTCTGAAGTCCTTAAAAACCTAAAGATCTGAAGATTTCAATCCAAAATTGTAGGCGATTTCATAACTTTTCTTTATACTCCGTAGGGCTAAGGAAAGTGAAAACGTATATAAATTAGTTAGCCTTTATTATTAAAATACGTTTGGCAAATTTTGCTGAGTTCTTGTAGTGGTTTTAGCGCAACATTTGACAATTTTAGTTTACCTACACTTTCCTTGTAAATACTAGTCAAAGCCCAACTAAAACTCCCCTGGAGTTCCTGTTCACTGTAGCGGTGTTTTATTTTACCATTTATTTTATTGTACTGCGTTCTTTACTGAAATGACGTTCACCTTGCAACTTTTCTTTATTTGATGAAGTGTTCGAATGAACATTTTCGGTGTTACACTTGAAAATATCTTTTGCGATGCAGCAACTTACGGAGTACAACTGGTACTCTGTGCCTGTTCACTGTGTGAGTTCGATCCAATCATAAAGAAAGAGAACTTTATCAACAATGTGACACATATTCTGCCTACTTCCTGAACAATAATTCACTATATTTACCCGTGATTTTTGGTACCAGGCCTATCTTTTCTACAAGAACTGCCACGACAAATGGATAAATAGCAATCTTTCCGCAGGGAGGGAATACTGCTGCAAGGATGGAACTCCTTACAAATGTTCATGAAATGTATAACGATAAATGATTCCTACACAACATTTTTATGTATTTTGTATTTTGGCGATATCTATTTTGTGATGTGAACTTATTTATCGATTTATACGTTTTATACTTTTATATCTTTGAAAAAATATTATTAGGAAATGATTTTGGGAAAGTAAATAAATTTGATTGGCTATAGAAATTGACGTTTCAGTTATGAGAAAGTTCATTTCATTCCAGGGCAGATCCAGTGGTTGCAAATGTTGATGATTCCTTCTTTCTCGTTATGCAATAAATTCATGAGGTCATCTTACCCCATAGGTTCAGTACTACTGTACGTTATTTTCTGAATCACGTTGACTGTGGGGCACCTAGCAACTTTTCTTCCTTTGGTGAGGTGTTGGAATAAACATTTCCGATGACGTACTCGAAAATATATGTTGCTACGCACCACACAACTATTTTTTATTCAATTCATGTCAACTTGGTAAAACGTTTTTTAATTGAGAGCCTAAATCAATTTTTTTGAAACCTTTGATTATTAAATTGGGCTGCTCTTTTCACTCTCCCACAAAGAAGAATTTCATTGTACTGTGGTGTTATGTTGAATTCTCCACGCACAAATGAGAGTTTCATGAATGTTTATTCCACTACGAATAATGTAATGTTTTGTAATGTTTTGATCACTACGATATCGACAGTTAATTACGGACTGATATTGCTAATAAGCTTATTTTAGCGTCCCACGGCTACCTGCAGAAGTAAGTAATTTGCGCCGATGTGGTTAAGCCGTTTTCTCTCTCAATCGAGTACAAAATATTAACCAAGAAAGGACGTAAGTTTGAATTCCGAAATGTTTGAGGTTGCTCTTAATTATCTTGCGACCATCGAATAATCACTTTATTGGTTTGAAATCGATATGCTATATGAACGAGATTCATGAGGAAAAAACTGCGCTAAAAAACGTTGCTGCTTCCCGCATACGACACTTTCACAGTACTGTTATATAACTTGGAGCTACCCACTCAATTTACGCCATTTTGCGACAAAAAGTTTCGTATTTTGATCACTGTAGTAACTATAATTAAATTTAAACCAATTTTCTCAATACCCGTATTTTGATGCTATATGGTAACATAGAGACTAAATGTCACATTTGAGCTGATTCGGTTTAGTCATTCTCTCTCAATCGCAGTGACACGCTCCCACAGACTTTTCTCAAATGGTGTTTTCGTACCCAGTAGTGAAACGTCAAAATACTTCATTAAGCCGACTGTATAATTATGCATAAGAGCAACAGATAGTTGTTGAATGAATTCTCAGGCTGCTCAAATTTGAGTTTTAACCGCGTACCTAAAATGTTGTCTTTCGAAACGACGATTAGGTAAGTAATAGTTTTGACTAGTGTCTTCGAGCTCGAGAGCAATGTTCAACGAAAGTCACTCCCATCATCAGGCAATAAGCGATTGCCGATCAAATTTCTTCGAATTGAAAGTTAGAGTATTCAAAAATAGCAGTTCAGCTCGCTCTGTGATCCTGAGCTTGGAAGCGGATGGGCGGCACACCCACCGCAGTCCCGCGCTAAATTGGTACAATTCATCAATTGACTCTTTTACCCCCTCTTTCCATTCCGACTTCAAACCTCCCATCCCCACTCCAGAAGTAGATCTCCGGATAATAGAATGCGAAAAAAAAGAAGACAAACTTGTGTACGTATCCATTGAGTCAGTATGACTGTGATCTTGCGGCATTGTTGTGGACCGTCGCCTCGGTAGCCTTCTTACTAGCACATTGCAAGGTAGGTACGTGCACATCGTCATGACATAAGTGAGTTACTATGTATTTCGTGTTAGTCGCATAGACAAAAAATCAAAAATAAAGAAAAGGTCTCGTGCCAACAAATTCCCCATAAAGTTTCCTTGTAACAGCCGTGTGGATAAGGAATCACGCAGCATTCCTTTCTCAGGCAGGTACTAAAGTGCGCAGTTACATGATCTATCGAGAACCTTTTGATGATACAGCGCTGATATCTTGATAATTTTATCATTTCAGAGTTCTTTTAAAACCCGTTTTCAATATTACTCAAGCACAAAAATTTTTCTCTTTCCCGGGAGTGTTGGATGCTGGGGGCCATAACTAACTAGGAAATGTTATATAAAAAAACGTTATTTTATATTAAAAAATTATTTCACACCAAAATGAGGTTGATAAATGAAAAAATTGATGAAAAGATTCATTTTAAAATGTATTTTTCAATTTATAATTTTTTTTACAGCACCAACGAAGATGTTTTTCATGTTTGTGTCGTTTAAGCTCAAAGTGTACGTACAAATACTCTTTAAAAACATGGTGTGACACACCACACAACTTTTCTCAGACCCACACGCATTCAATGATTTTTATCGCCCTGGGAATTAATCACATAGGGTTTTCTCTCAGTTTATAAAAGGTTATACGTTACCATGTATGTAGAGTGCTTATGGTTCCAGAATTTATTCGGTTGCCCCTATTTATCGCACGACCTTCGTTACGTGACCATTGCGTAGATCACTTATGAGACTGTCAAATGATTCATTCAGCAAACGACGTTTATGATTCTGGAAACATAGAAGAACGCTGTGAATAAAATTAGTCAACGATACGACAGTAGTTCAAATCTCAAAATATGTTCCCAGTTATTTCATGAGTTACCGTTGTTTAGGTAAGTTGTTGACGTTCTTTTTTGAGAACGCAACCACGTGAGGAATAAACTCCACTAAAATCGATTTTCATCGAAAATTTATTGTGCTGCTTTCGGCACGTTCCCACAAATGAGAATTTTATGGTGTTTTATGGGTGCTATGTTGAATAGTTGGGACATGAGTGGTATGGGTGTTGTTATGTTGAACTGTCCACACACAAAATTTAATGAATAGCCTTTTTGAGAAAAAGATATTGATAAGGAATATTGACCACTATGGTGACTATAGTTAACTACGGTCTGCTTTACTCATAAGCTTGTTATAGGCGCCCCACGCTGATCTGCTAATTAGCTTCAGCTGATCTCTCTCTCGCGTTCACAAAAAAATTGACACACACACAAAGCAGCAAGAGGGCGAACCTAACATTTTGCGTAAGTCGTAATTTTACGACAAGCTCGGCAGTCAAGTCACAGCAACCTACTGAACAATTATCAAGAATTGGATGTAACAGGATATGAATCCATTTCAATTCAACACCTTATAGGATCGTGGTGCTCTGCGTAAAGTTCCCGTGTATCTTATTTAGTGCGTTGGCCACCTGCTAACACTATGACGTACGGCGGTGTACAGTAAATTCTTCAACTCTGCCTCTCATCTCCTCTAACAACTGCCTGCCCACCATCTACATCCAGCTTACCCATTGTCTGCTGAAGAGAGATTTAGAAAGTTTCGAACACGCACTGACGACCAGCACTTGTTAAAGAACGGCAGAAGTAAAAACCATCAACTGAGCTTTGAATGCCCAGAACGCAATCATTCAATCGTCGGAGCCTCAACTCGGGCGACGCAGTCGGCTACTTCCTACATCTCATATCATTTATTTCATGGCTTTAAGATTTGATTCTGAGACATCTTTCCCCGCGGGAAGAAGTCAATCTCTGACCGAGGGATTGTAGTGAAACTCAATACTCTCTTGCCTCGAAATTGTGCGTTTCTGTTTCTTCCCAACAATCAGGAAATATACGTCTCCGGTAGAAGATGACGTCTGTGTATTATTCATTAATATACGGTCAAAACTTACACACCGTTTCTCACCTCCACGAACATGTAATGACCAGCTATATATACTGGCGATATATTTTGGTACCTCCGGGCCTCGATAAATAACCATTTTTGAAGTTAGTGTCGAGCGTTGTTCAGACTCAGCAGCTGCAACTCGGTTGAATTTGGAGTCAGCTTATGCTAATTAGGTTTCTCTGTTTTCTCGAAATTAATAACTCGTACATCAACCTCCCTGGAGGGATCGTGGCTTTCAAATTGGGTAGTTAAGGAATACGTTTGTAATAATAGTACAGTCCCTTGTTCAGACCGGTCCTTGTTGGTAGTTTCATTACCTGAAGAATCACTACAAGTTTGGAATTGTCTTTTCATAATACCTACATGCTTCATTGTTCACTGTCATTGAACTCGTGTATCAATGATACAACTGGTTAGCATGGCCGAACGCAAATTGAAATTTTTGCAAGGTCTTATAGCTGAAGAATTTGGTTATCTTTAGGCAATTTACGACTCCTCGAAGAAAACCAACGGTAAACTGTTTCTCACAAAAGCCAAAGCTGTACCCTCCATTCGGGTAGGGTTTCGCGAGCTGCTTGATGAACAGCAAACGTTACTGATGAAATCCAACGCTGATCATTCACCAAACTTTAAGCAGATGGCGGCATTCGTTGAATTGGCCGATATTATCGCCACCGCTACTAATCTCGAAGGAAAAATGGAACCAACCAAAACTTCGCATTCCGCGAAGCTGAAACCTGTTGTGGCAATTGAAAAAAAGCTCAAGCTTCCTCGACAGATTCTCCCTAAATTCGACGGGAAATTCGAAAATAGGCCTACTTTTCACCAATCGCTTAACGGGTTAGTTCACGAGAACTCCGACCTCAGTAACCTAGAAAGGTCAATTACTGGTACACTAATCTGGACGAGTGCGCCAAATCCATTTGCGCTGGGATTCCTGTCACAGAAGAAAATTATCATAATTTGTATACAACGTTAGTCAGTAGTTTTGAAGACGCGCCCGTGTCCGTTTCGGCCCTGTCCAACATCTCCGGTTTGTTAAATTTGAAATCGAGTTCGTTTGTCGCCCTTGCGTCAATATCGAACTGCAAAACTCCTTTCATTCTTCCCTCTCTCCTTTCCCTTCCTTTCCTTAATTTTTTCGTAGTTCGAAGCTCACCCAGTCTCTGCGCTCGAGTGGTAAGTTTAGTTGTTTTTTTTTTAAACATACACTCCCCTTTAATTTTTGTATCGATTGCTTCAAGTTTGCGTAACCAAAGTATTTTTGATGCGTGCTCTTCTACAGAATGAAATATTTTAGGGGAACAAAATATATTATAAAACGATACCTTCAGATCTTAATCGAAATATGTACAGTTACTGTGAACTCGCTCACAACGAAGTTCTCAAGTTGAATAAAGCTTGTATAAGAGTCGTTGTGGACGAGGATGAAACGAATTGCAGTCCACAAGGCTCCTGGGTTAGTGAGTGTGAGAGGGGGTGTGTGTTAGTTACTACCAAGTAAATGCAGAAGAACCTCTGCGCCGCAGAGGATGGTGAGGAGCATTGACCAATATCTGATGAGGTACGTAACACAACTTTCCTGAGCACTAAGTGCAATCAGCAATCTTTCGTCAACGAATAAAATCTGCTTTTCATTCTAACATATGAATTTAGTATAACGTAGCTCAATGTACTGCAAAGAAACTAGAGGTACTAAAGGTCCGAAATTTATTGAGTTTCTCCTACTTATTTGACTGCCGTTCTTGAGTATTGATGAACTGGTGATTTATCGGGTTCTCAAATTGATTTTTTTCGAATGCTTCGCGTTTAATTTTTTTGAATCGCCGGGTGAATACAGGGAGAAATGAATGCAAGTGAAGTGGCAGCGGTTTGAATTCCGGCATTTCAGGGGTTGCTCCTGAATATCTTAGAAACGTTACAAAATTGTCATCGTGGGAGCTTGTTGGGATACGATCCAAATTTTTTTGGGAGTGCTAGTAACATGCGCAGCAAACTACGCGAAATTAAATTTCCTTCGAATTTTAGGATACTTTTTATCTCTCGCAATTTTCTGACGAATAAGAATTTCACGGTACCGCCGTGTTATCTGGAACTGTTCATACTAAGAATTTAATGAAAACCGCTTGAGCCGTTTTTAAGAAAAAAGAAATGCTGTTAGTTCTGGACCAATTTTCTTATACCCTCATTTCAGCATCCTATGGTGACCTGCAGGCTAAATTTTGTTTACTGGAGTATCCAAATAAGCTTGGATCTCTTTTAACACTACGGGCACGTTGGGCCTATTGTGACGATGTTTGGTTTGGGGTTCAATGAACCCCCGAGGAAAATGTTTGAAGCACTTGGTTGCTATGACAGGACACTCGCATAGGATGTGTTCTGCCTTCAACTGCTTCTGATTTCTCTCTCCTTGTTGAGGTGATATGTAAATGGGCAGTGTCCAATGAGGAAGCTAGTTCTCACCACCAGCTCGTAGTGCCTTGTGGTCTAGTGAGAGTAAGCATTGTCTTCGCCCTTGAACTGGAAGGCATATTGAGCCTGTCTTAGTCGTGGCTCGCCATGCCAATGGATGTGCTTTTCCTGTATCTCCCTTTTGAGTCACATACGGATATAGATCACCTTACGCCGCTTCTATGTGGCGCCCAGTCAATAGGGATTCTGGGCCCTTTTCACAAGGCAATCTACCTTTTCATTGCCCTCGAGACCCGGAATCCGAATAAGGAAAAGCCTATTCTTATCAAGTTTGAGCTGATTTGGTTCAGCCATTTTTGCTCAATCTGTTGTTTCGCAGTCTGTTTCCTTATTGAATGACTGTTCCTAAACCCTCGACGAGGGCTATATCTGTCATGGAAGTCGCGGTTTCGGTAATATGCAAGAGGCCGGCCCCTGCAGCACCCACTGAACTCACACTTGTGGAGGTGACCATCTGAGGAATCCCGTACTGTCAGGGAGTTATTAATCTGGGTTCCCACCTGATGTAATTATTTACTTGGGTGGCAAGTTTGAAAGGGACAGATCAACTGTGACCACGTTTTTCAGCCACTACCTTCTTCGCGAACTCGGCTACACAGCTATATGCTTGCTTCGTAGCACTCAAAGCTGCTAAGCTCGTATGCCATTGGGGGTGGAAATACTCCACTATTTCATTCGAATACCCGTTACGATGACTTAGTACCGTATTAGTATTTGTAGATTTCCAGGAGATGCACAAAAGAGGTAGGTACTTACCGGAATAAACCCTTGAGACTGGAGTAAGGAGCATGATGAACACCGATGCAGTTATCCATTCAGTGTCTTCGAAAAAATTTTTGGAGTGTCCAATAAAAATCTTCATAAAAGAATGGTCTTTTCTGTTCGGGAGGACTACTGATCGCTGATTGGCGACGTCGTTGTGTACCATCCGTAAGTGAACAAACCTCTCTCCTTTTTTCTCAGTGGTAAATCAAAGTGGAGGTGCCCGTTGGTCATAAATAAGTCAAGCCAGTGCAATATGGCCACTATCCAATGAAAATCGTCCTAACGTTCCCTTTTCGCTTTTATTTGCTCGAGATAAGACAGGAAGCGGATGAAGGGAACAAGATAAAGTAGAATAGAAGTGAGTAGTTACCTTCTTCTTTAGCAGCCGTTTACCGTCTCAGATTCGTACTTTCGGACAGGTCACCAAATAGATTTTGCTATTTGACTCTCCGTTTTGGCTTTATCCACTTTTGCCAAAATCGTCTTTCGGGTAATCGCAATGAATTTCGTAAATTCAATTTAGACTCAGCTAAAATTAGTAACAGATATTGAAACTTTCACCGCGTGGCAACAAAAAATTAATCGGCGCATTTTCTATGAATGCACTTGGCAATTAAGAATACTCGTCCGAAACGAAGATATTTAGAAGATCTAGACCAGTTCATTTTAATCACTTGTCCATCATTCGAGTGAGCCTAAGGTATGTATTAAAACTGCAGTGCGCATATTCATTTCCCCGTCGTATTATTTATTGGTTTGTAGGAAAAGAAATTGGGGAATTTTAGTCAAACGCTTGTGATACGGACAAGAATGTTACGTTTTAAAGTATCGTATATACAGGGTGAGTTGGTCAGCGTGTGAAATACTTTGACCACGCACAAACCCAGCACATTGTACACCCTAAATGCTACAGACAATTATGAGCCAACTAATGTCTGATTTTCTTTCGTTATGAAGATAAAGCAGTTAGTTGTTTTTCCAAATACTTTTTTTAATGAACCAGTTTGTATCACACAAAGTATTGGAGTGCTCCAAATCATTCCATAGCTCATTAAAGTTTTTTTAAACCTGAACAGGTTTAGCCCCTGGTTTAATGTACGTTTGTAGTAAGGATACGAACAGCTCAAAACTTTTTTACTTTCTATTACACAAAGGTATTACGATAGTGCAAACTAAAAATTGAGTTTTCTACAGATCCTCACGTTGCGAGGCCCACTGAATACAAAAAGCAACTAATTTCCGCGTGTGGTCCGTGTGTATGTAGAACCCGATTAGAGGGGGGGGGGGCGCAGAACAAGGATTTCTCGAATTTGCTTCCTACAAGTAGTCAATGGGCAGCTATGAGAATGAGGCGGGTGGAGCACCAGCGAGTCCAGTGGAGGAGGTATCCGGGTAGGGTCGCGGCTAAAGTGCTGGAATGTGCAGGGCTGGGGAAGTTCAGCCTACCTTTCAGGAGTTTGTGGCGTTTTTTTGCATCCTTGAAGACTATGTGGCGTCCCCCCCCCCACCCTGTAGGGAATCCTTAGCCAGCGTTATGTGTGTCCTGGTTCTCAAGGGCGAGGCTTGTAAGTGCCATGTCAACAACTCCACTCCAGCTGATGGTATTTCCCCCTGCAGATAGATCAAGACCCCAAAGGCTGTTAAGCTGCTGGTTTTCAACTTATCCTCTTCAGGGGAAAAACTTCTGCTGGATTGCTGGGTACCCGAACTGTATTCCCCAAGAAAAGTGGCGATGGGCTGGGAGGCTACATAGTCCGTTTTGTCTGTGGTCTTTCGGCACTTCTAAAAAGTCTAGCGTCATTTGTGACGTCCAGAGGGCATTCCAGCAAGTGGATGGTACTGCCGAGAATCTCACGATTCCACAGATAGTGCTCTCCCTGGCCCAGAAGAAAAAGAAGTAATTACATATGGTTGCCCAAGACATTACTAAGGCTTTTGACGCGATAAGCTGGTGGCCAATAGCCTCCGTTGTATGGGGCTCCTGATTGACGAATTGATTATGTGAGCTCTCTGGCTCTCTGTGCTGCAGGGGGGCAACAGGCTTGCAGGTTGCAGGTGAGATGTCTAAGGATGTGGCACTCGGGTGTGACGTTTGGCAGAGGGACTCTCTGTCTCCTATAATAATAATTTTGTGATACTGCGCTGGATAAGCTGCCCCAAAAGTTAGTGCTTGATCTTGGCCCAGGTTTGTGAGTGGGCGTATTAGCTTCATGAATAACGTCCTGCTCCTTACAAGTATCAAGTAGGGCTTGCAATTGTGTAAGGCAGCTAGTTATGTGTGGATTGGGGGTGAATCCTGGGAAGTGCAGCTCGGCTTCCTTGGTGCTGTCCGATCGAGATTACAGCATGAAGGTTGTGAATGTGGTTTCGTCATTACTGAATCCTGGGTCCTGGCTAGAGGCGTTCTCAAGATGTGGCAATACCTTGGGATCAAGTTGTTTGGTGCAATTTCTTCGGCCAAAAGCACCATGGGTCTTGGGTATTATCTTTGGGAAGTTTCCTAGGCTCCACTAAAGCCACAGCAGAAGCTCGCCACTTTTGAATGTACTTGCTTTCAGAGCTGACCAATGGAATGGATAGAGTGGTGTGCTCTTTGCGCCCCGTGTGCATACATTCGCGCTTCAGTTCTACCTGGGGACTTCCTGTTCCATCTCTCTCTAGCACCACTATATATATTATATTCTTGCGCCATAAGCGCCACCTTGCTTTGCAGGCATCTGGCTTGAACGACACTCACGCTGTGGCTGCTCTGGATTCACTGTGGTGGTGTGACATGGCGACTCCATGTGCCCCTAAGCCCAGCAAGCCTTCAGAGTTTGCGGCTGCTCTGCAAAGTTAAGTTGACGGATGTGGATTCAGGCAGTGTCCCCCCCGCACCCCCTTTACTCTTCTGCATGGTAGAGTGGGCTTCAGAGGGCGTTCATGAAGGGGATTACCTGCACTTTCAAGCCGTTCGTAAGGTATCATTGCCTACAGTGATGAGGTGTACAAGAGGCATTGATTGTAACATTGGGGATGATCGCTGTCTTGCCTGTGGTAACCAGTTGAGTCACAGAATCATGTAGTGCAGGAGTGTCCGTGTAGTCATGGTAGCGGCGTCACACCTCATCACGCATTCTGCAAGCAGGTTGTGGGGCGTTGTGGTGGGGGACCAACATTATATTCGGAGTGATGTGAATCAAAATGTGTAGAAAATAATGTTTTTTGAACACTTTCGTAATTTCCAGAGTAACTGCTTCACTGGATTTGATCAATCTTATGGAGCGCCTTTTAGCAACCTATACCCTCATTTTATTTTCCACCATTATTTCTGTATCAATCTGTTAAACGGAGATATAAGCCGTGATTGGTCGGAAAAAGAGATTTGTCCAATATTAATTTACTGTTTTTCCAATTTTCTAACGATTTTACTCAAACTTACGGAGTACTCTCAACTAGCTAGTACCTACATTTAGTTCTGCACAAATGTTTCCATAGAAATGCGTAGAACGAAGATACAGCGCTCATATATGTAGCAGGTAGCCGAAGTAAAGGGTGCTGCAGAAAGTTGCGTTGATACGTCCCAGATATTTTGTGTTATTATTTTTTTTTGGCATGTACTCAGACAAAGCCTTCATATATGATGAATATTTATTGGTAATGGGCATATCCGTGTATAAATGAATACATCCAGACATTACAACGAGAAATGGTGACGTTACAGAGAAAGGTGATGCAATCTTTAGTCCCGCTTAATAGATCTTTTTGTTGTGACCAGTTGAGACGGAATTCCATTATCATGTACTTCGTGCACTGTATGTATTCTCTTCGGCTCAGGAGGGCGTCAGATGGTGATACGTTTTTTCTGTACCTATTGGCATTCTAAAGGCAACAGATATATGAAAACTGTCTCTTTTACAGTGATGGTTGGCTTAGTGGGCTTAGAGGTGATCGGGATCATCACGATGATCACTTCCCTCGCTGCAAGTTCGTCACTCGGAGGTGGATTAACGCCAGGAGTGAATCCCGAGGACGCTTTATTCCACTGTGCCGGTTCAGGCCCTCAGGAAATTTTGGACATTGACATGGTGAGTATTTCGTAGTTTTTTAATTCAAATTATTATCATTTGCGGGGTTTCTGAATACAATAATTTTGCCTCTTCCCAAAGCGTTTTCAAAGACTCAGCACGCTCTAACTACACGCGATAGAGTGGGGTTGGTTGGGGGCTGATGCCTCTGAGATAGGCTTAATTGAATGAGGAAGGGCTGTGTCGCTGATTATGGGCCTCTCTCACACACATACTGACGGACACAGCAGTGGTTTGGAGGGAGTTCACTAGGCGGATAAGGTGTACGACACCCATTTCATAGATCTGTAAAGCTGTCTTCCTCTGAGCATTTACAAATATATCGTTATTAGTTGTTAATGCCCGTTTATAGATGACAAGTAAACCCTCAGTTCAAGACAATATACATGGGCGCAGACCATTTTCTCATACGGTGTTTTTCAGGCTCACACGCTCTTGGAGCGTAACACTCTAGAAGGCAAACTAAATATTTTTAGGCCGATTACATTAATATAACGCTTTTTAATGAAACGCGAGCTCATTGGGTTAATCCTAATTATGTTACGATGGTTGTTAAACTCTTACCAAATAGGTAGCACATTTTACTTCCAGCACGACGTAATGTATATATATATGTATCTTCATATGAGCGGGATTCATGAGGTAAAAACTACTAAAATCGATTTTTGTCAAACTGTATTTATCGTACTACTCGGGCCATTTTCCCACAAATGAAAATTTTATAGTTCTTTTCTGAATCAATTTTGTCCTGCCGTTGGGGACTCGGGGCTCTGAAAATGTTAAAATTCTGAAGAAAACTACTTTTTTCTCATATTCCAGTTTATTTTGTAGGGCGAAGGAAGTTTAAAAACAAAACTCGTCAAATCTAAAACAGGGTTTTCACATTTTAAATAAGAACTGTCTGCTGAGTTGTTGTAAACTAGACCAACCATATAAAACAACGGCCACAGCGATACGGCAGCAAGGAAGACGCTAGAGAAGGGAAATGGCCTTCATACCGGTCATTTCAGAATTAAACGACAGAAAGAGGCGACGCGAAGGAATAGAAGAAATGGCCGCATTTAAAAAACGTGGAAAGAAGCCAATTGTCGAGAATGATGTTCCAAGGTCTCTAAAATTAAGAGACTGCCCACATAAGGCGATACGTCTTATTACCCTTTGACCACTGCATCAGGAACAGTTTTTTGAACTTGACGGAGGAGGAAACATTTCTTTGGCTAAGAGCATTTATGATGGCAATTAGAGGTGCTCAGGCTGCCAATGCATCCGTACTCCAACCGTTCAAGTCTAGTTTTGAAGTGGGTGCTACGGTGGCTAAAACAAGTTAATGAAAGAGGGAAATAATTTTGAAACACATTTTACTCACGTTTCATTCGTCTAGAGTAGAAATAAGTGCCTGGGGTGGGGAGAAGAGAAATTCTTCGAAAGTCGGTAAAAATGCCAGTTTTGAATTATCAAAGCCTCACCAGTTGCGACCCCGTTTCCACCCGAAATTCGAATAAAATCACTATTTTACGTTGGAATCGAACTGTTCATTCTTCATTTTGTCAATCATGTTGTAACGGAGGCCTATGACGTCACGGCTCTGACAATGCAAATCAGTCCAAACAGGTATATTACCAAATTGATTTAATCTTTATCGAACTTCATTTGATGAATCGTTAAAAATATTCGAAGTTTTCAATACATCTGTGGTCAAGGAATGTCCTCCCCGACATCACAATAAACTCTTGACTCTAGTCCTCTTCATCTCTTCTTACACACACGCATACTCGTATTGAAATGTTTTGTTGCTTGCTGCGAGTTAACGTAACTTTCCAGTGACGGTCGTTTGGATTTGTCGGCGTCATGCTCGCTTTCTTCAGAACACAGTATACTCTTGTACTTCATTAATTCGATTTCCCGAAGCAAGTTTAGTAGCTATAGCGAGGAGCTCAAATTTGATTAGGAAAACACTGAAAATTCATCGCACTCAAATTGGCCACAAGACCAATTGCGCATTTACAACTTGAACTTTTCCGATTTACCGCGTTTTAAGAAGCCCAGGACGACTTTTTAGGGTCATGATAGGACTGTTTTTGTGTTCAATTACTCGACCCAAAGAGCGAAGAAAATGTAGCTATCATTTTGGCGTCCTATGTTGATCGGCAGACGTGAGTATCGAATTTGAGCCGATTTGGTGAAGCCATTTACTCTTCAACGCGTTCACAAACCCCACCATTTTCCCAAATGGTGTTTCTGGACTCAGAAGCCCTTGAAACGTAAAGATTTGTATTAAACTCGACTTTTTTTTAGTCAACACCTAATTTTTCTTTCCTACACCTAAGGACTAAGAGAAGTAAAAAGTTAAGTTGAATGTCTACCACTGGTGGCTGAAAATATATTGTTCCCTTTAAAAATTTGTTCAAGGTCATTGTGATTATATGAGCTTGAGAAAAAAATAAAAATGAAAACCACCAATTTGAGCTGAAAGGGACCTGGTTACACTGATATTTAAAGATCCACAAGAACAACGGACTAGATATACTTTTTAACAAGTATTAAAAGTATGCTCAGAAAGTTTGCAGTGGGTTTGTCGTTGACTTCGACCGACACCAAAACGAAATATATATTGACAAAGATAAATATAAAAAATTACAAAAAACAAAAACGATAATAGTTCGCTACTTCTGAGCCAGTTTTCAATACTTTCCGTTAAAAAGGCCGATTTCAACAAGACTTAATTCGGCTGACGAATAAAGACGTAGAGAACGTCCAACTTGACGTGGCTTCCCGTCACTCGTAGAACAGCACTTGAGAGGAGTTGTTGATCGCATGGCGTTTTAACACAGTAAAACTGCATACGTTGAATGCCAGTATTTGAAGAGCATGACAGAACAGCTGAAGAGTCACATGTTCACTCCGGTAGTTACGAAAATGTAACAACTATCACTCGGAAGCGTTCGAAGAAGGATTTGATCCGCGAAGCGTGTTCACAAACATGAATCAATAAAAATGACGATGCTGTAATGCACGAAGTTGAAGGTGTTGTGGATAATAACAAAATTACCATTAATAGTAGGCACTTTAAACAATATAAGAAATGGGTAACTAGACGGGTTTACAAAGAATAATGTCACACTGGTTCATGACTTGACATAGCCATTGGATGTATCGTCATGCTCATAATGTAAATGATGCTGAAGCGAAGCTAGTGGATCGTCATCCTCGTCAATTTCTTCTAATTCTGCTTGATTCATGATGCTCGCCAATTGACTTTTTATCATCACCTGCCTTTTGCGAGAAAATGTCTTCATAGTTTGGGCGTAGCTCAAAAATAAATGGTCGATCGCTTCCAAGTTGCTCGATCTTCTTGCTATCAATTCTTCTCGCGAATGAACCAATTTGGCTCGTTTTCCGCTCAACCCGTCAACGGTCTGTCTGTCGTCGTCCCCGTCGGCGACGAAATCCTGAGCATCCGAAAACTCTTGATACTGATAAGTGGTTTCATCCTGATCCGTTTGTGCCGAGCATTGAGTTTCGCTTTTCACGACTTTGAACGGAAAGAACGGCTTCAAAAATTCCATTTTGCTCGCCCACGGCCATCTGCTGTATTTTTTAAGGGAAGAACCTTTGTATCTGTTGCACTTGAGAAACTTGACGTACGAATCTCTCAAATTTCGCCATTTGGTTCTGGCCACGTCAACTGAAACGGAACAAACAGAACTAGAGTGAGGCGAAGCCACGTAAACCTACACTCACAGGAGTCCCCGGAGCGTCTTGTAACATCAAACTAGAGTACAGTACAAAACAAGCTGCAATTTGTGTGGGCGATGACAAGAACTCGAACCAACATCCAGGGTTTTCGAATTTGTCTCTTAAACTTCTTCTAAGATTGCGAATAAACTTTAAAATTATCTTCTACTAATTAGTACCTAACTTTTCTCTCTTTAAAAACTCTGACAATACAAGCACGTGAAGCAAAAATAATTTTTCCACTATTTGACAAAACGGCATTAACAATTTCCACCCAACTCACGGGAAGTCTTCTACTAGTCAACGCATATTTGTTGTTCTCCAAAAATGTGTCTACATCTATGACATACAACAATGAAAATGTGTAAAAATCGTGTTTTGAAAGTTTTCGAAATGACTGAATTTGATCAACCTGACGATGTGCCTTCTGGCAACGTATAACTACATTTTGCTGCCCACAACTAATCTGTATCTGTCCGTTGAATGGGTGAAACGTGACATAAGCCATGATATCTCGGAAGACGAGCCTTCGACAATTTCGATAACACTTATGGGTTACTCTCAACAGCGCCCGCATATGTGTACGCACGTCTTTGAAATTACGGGGGTTTCGGAAAGTTGTTTGTTGCTACTCACGAAATAACAAACTTGAAAACACACATTCAGAACACATGGTAGCGAAAAGTAGGAACTACCGGGAAGTTAGCAAAGTTTAAGTGCTATCGATGTAAGGAGTGTCCTAAAAAGACCAAAAATACTGGAGTAGTGTCAGCAAACGAAATTCTCCATGACTTTGCTTTGATGAGCATAGATCCAATGAAAATGAAGAATGCTGATTTTATAGCTGTTTCAGTAGTAATACGTTTATGGAAATCACGTGCGCGGAAAATATGACGTTGAAACTGGTCACTAGATCTGGTACATAAATAAAAGCTAAATGATGAGTCGAGTTGCAGTAACAAATCGAACTGAAAGATACGTTCCACATTTGAGAATGGATATATTGTCGTGGTCGTGGCGAAAATCACAAAAAATGCCCAGTTCTATTCACGAGGAACAAAATGTCAGTGTTTGACAAAGACGAGAGATGATATATTTCCACCAATGGGTGTATTTTACGACGGGGAAGTAGCGGGGGACGAACCAAAAATGATCCACGTTAAGCACAACGGCTGACGGTTTTAGCACAATAGTTTCGTACATCCATAAGATGATGAACGATATCTCTTCCATATTTCAATAAGAAGAAAATATTACCAACTTGCGAAACAAGTTTGCGAGCTGAGAGCCAACAACTTCAAATCATACTGATGTCCGGGGGTCGGTAAGACGAAATCGAATGAGGTTTCTCTTTACTACGTGACATTTGTAGACGAAGCCACTAGATTTTCTGTGTTAACTTTTTAGAGAGCAAAGAGCGAAAGATTCAATGCTTTCAAGGCATGCAAATGATTGGTTGAAAATCAAAATTCTACAATCAGATTGTTGAGCGATATCAGATTTACAAATGATGTGCCCGACGTGTTTGCACAATTGACAGCTAGGGAGCTCAGATGTTAGCAGCTAATCCTGCATATCACTCAAGAACGAAAGCGTTTGTCTGTTCTCAGCAGCCTGGGGTGAGCAAGTTCCGTCTTGAGAGGGTGTATTGAAAAAAGCACGGAATCAAGCTCCAACGTCGTCTATAGCGCTGATTATGATTGTCACTACTTGTGTTTACCTTCCTTCGGATTACATCTTATTCCAACCGTTAAACATATCGCTCTACATTTCCCTTTTATAACAAAATGTTCCTACTTATGTCAACAGGATATTTTTCTATAACCATTCGTTGAACGGAGATATAGGCCAAAGTAGGTCGGACGTATAGCGGCGTATCATCGAATTCACAATGGTCTTTGTAAATTCAGGAATTTCTGGAGTGACCCCCATGTATCTCATGGGCGTTTTTAGACACTCACCCTTTAGGTTTCGGATTGGACTGCAATACCAATTTCTACTAACATTCCAGGGGAGTTTATAGGAAAAAACTGCGCTAAAAGATCTGTTACATAACTTTTCTTTCTACTTCGTAGAGCCAAGGAAAGTCAAAAAAATAGTTAATGCTAAAATGCTGGTATGGAGTGAGAGAGAGGGAGAGAGAGAGAGAGAGAGAGAGAGAGAGAGAGAGAGAGAGAGAGAGAGAGAGAGAGAGAGAGAGAGAGAGAGAGAGAGAGAGAGAGAGAGAAAATGTATCAGGAAATAAGTAAATAAAGTAAGGACATACTAGTTTCAAAAGAGAGTTCCTGGCATATTCTCATCCAAACTTCATTTTTCACCTCGTTGTCTTTGTATTGCGGGTGGTTGGTGTCGTAGAGGACTGGATGGGAGCGGACGAGCCGGATGAGCCTCCCCGTGTCCACCAAGTTGGGAGAGGACATGGCGCGGCGCCGGCTCCTCGGTCGACAGGTCCGTCGGGTAATCAAATTGAAAATGTTCTGAGGACGAGAGAAGGAACAAACCCAAACGGCAAGATGCGATGAGACGGGCACAGCCGCGCGTTCCACCAGCCGGGCACTAGACAACTATTGAGCCTGTCGAGTAAGTCGCCAGCACAGAACGGAACAAGGCATTGCCCGGGCGACGGGAGAAACGAGGGTTCCGGTCACGGGCAGTGGCTGCGCTGTTGTTGACCGGGTCGATTGCCTGCGGTCCCCTCGGCGCCACTACCTTCCCGCACCAGCTAACACGAAGCTCCGTATTTAGATAACGCTCTTCCGTCACGACGCATGGTGAGATACAATTGTGTTTTCACACTACTCGAATTAAACTACTAAACTTCTTTCAAGTAGGTGTGGTACATTGCTTCTTCGTATCAATAACCCGACGGTACAGATAACCGAAATGTCACTACCATCATTTAGCATCTACAAACGAATTTTGCCACACGTGAGGCAATGCGATCTCCAGTTTGCAGCCAAGCAAAGACACGTGAGCTACGTCGAACTGTTACTTACTTCAACGTCTAAAACTAACTCAAATGTCTATCAATTGAATCCACTTAATTCGAAATTCAAGGGCCCTCCTCAACATTTGGAAGTAGTGCGAATTTCGAAAATAGTAACAGCAAACAATTTCTGCTAAGTCGTTGAGATATGAAGCACACGTAAGACGACTTCATACATAACACAAACGTATAAAATTCTCACGACACAACACGTCGTGTCGCCTCTTAAAAACATCAGGCGCAGCGTGTCACTCAACTTTCCTCGTCCCTTTGTCAATTTGAATGTCAAACTCATTTCTACAGAATCTTCGACGGATGACAAAACAAAGTTCATATCTGTCTGGAAGTAGTATTCCGTGAATTTGATTGAAACAGCCGTTTGCTGTAAAATTTTAGAAACTTATAGTTAATGTTCAAAAGAATCTCGCTTCCAGAAGTATTTTGACTTGAATTTTCATTCAACAGTAGATAAATATTGAGGTTGAACAAAATGTCGCGTAGATTGATAAAAGTAAGAAAAACTTCCTTTTTTGGTATGTTTGTTGTAAAGCTTGCGACATTAAATTCATTCATTCGTAGCGCCAAAAAAACACGTTTTTGGTATATTTTTACTTTTATTTTTGTCCAGCGTGCTGTCAGAGAAATGGTCGTGAAGAACCTTATACGACCTAATCAAAATCCTTTTCCGTATATTAGGCCTATATTTGTGTTAATGGCCAATAAATTATAGGGATTAATCAGTCGAACAAATATAAGTTTCTCCTCAAAATTCAACCCGTTTGTTGTTCCAAATACCAAAACCCCTCGTTTTCGGTACATTTTGTCGTGTTCAGTACCTTCCTTCGATTTATTATAACGACTTACCATTTGAACGACGAGTTAGCAGTGAAACGCAACCCGCAACTTTCCTCAGCCCCACTCATATTCATCGATTTTCAATTCTGTAGATACTTTTCCAATATATTTGAACTTGGTAAACATAACTTCACGTTTTACGTAGAAAGTGCTCGTATCTTTTAGCGCTCTGGAATTCATGATTTTTATACGTAACAACAAGCAGAGAGAAGTTGAAACCTTCAAAACACTTGTACACATACTTTCGCTCAAGAAAATCATAATAGGCAAAATATAACAGTTATGGGCTCTATTTTAACTTTAGTGTTGGACAACCCCCTAACGCGTGCTTTACTGCGCTATGGACATTTTTGTTAATTCAACTTTTGCTGCAACGGAACAACACTTGAGTTCTTATTGGCCATCGAATTAGGCAATGTAATGTACTGTTCTGTCAAACTATGACTTTTTGATTGGATAACGTTTGTTTTGATTGCAGACTCTGGGCATGTGGTACGCAATTGAACTAGTGCATCACCGATTCGACACTAAAATACCGAGAGGCTACTCGACCGTTGACACGTGCCCCATTGTTTATTTATCGAAAAATGCGGAGAGTCAGCGGCGACACGAAAGCGGAATCCGCTTGGTTTGGAGCGAAAATGCCGGAAATCTGTACTATAATTTCAACGTTGATGTTCAGAATCGTCCAGGCTTTTGGATTTCTTCTGGTGCGCAAAATGGTAGGTGCGGCAAATTACATTGTGGTAGTTAGCAATTCATCACCAACTCTTCTCTTTGATTGAGCGCTTCCTACTGTGGATATGTTCACACGTTGATAACCACAATTTTTTTTACAAGTGCCCCTCAGCTGTGTAACCTTCATAAATAGCAAGCGAAGAACTAGCGTGATCATTTTTTTTTTAAACAAAACAGTCTCATTAAAATAGTTATGTCTTCATTGTTTGAATTATGAAGCTGGTGGTTGTATATATAAACGAGCGGTGCGTAGCAACACACAACTTTCCGCAATCCCTTTAAGTTCGACAAGTACATATCCGGGCGCTATATCTTCGTTCGACGCATTTTTACAGGAACATTTATGGAGAACGGAATGTAGGGACTAGTTAGCTGAGAGTACTCCGTAAGTTTGATCGAAATCGTCTTAGCAGTTTTTGAGAAAATTGGAATACTAATAAATTAATATTCGACAAATCTCCTTTTCTGAGTTAACTTGGCTTATATCTCCGTTCAACAGATGGATACAGAGATAGTTGCGGAGAACAAAATGTGGGTCTAGAGTGCTAAAAGACACTCCATAAGATTTATCACATCTGGTGAAGCAGTTACCCTGGAATTTACGGAAATGTTCAAAAAACGTTATTTTCGACACATTTTGATTTTTATCTCTGTTCAATGGACGGTCAGAGGAACATTTATTGAGAGCAATATGTAGGTATTAACTATTTGATAACATCTTAACAGTTTGGTGATAATCGTTGAAGCCATTTTGCCGAAAAGCGTAAAAAACGTATTTTTGCTTCATAGGCCTATATCTCCGATCACCGTATTTTCATGGTGATATGGATGCAGAAGAAAAGTTAGGTATTGATTAGAGGAAGATAATTTGAAAATTCAATCAAAACCGTTTCAGCCGTTTTCGAGAAAAATGCGAAAAAACCTAGTTTTTGGTGCATTTTCGTCCCCCCCCCCCCACTCCCATTCTTATCGGCCGAAATCGCTCATAACCTTATTTTGGTGTCTAAAAAAATAACAAACAAAACAAAAAAAGACCCAGCTCAATCGGATCAGCCGTTCTCCCGCCAATCGAACTACAGACACACACACGGACCACGCGCCGAAATTAGGTTTTTTATACTCTGTAGACCTCAAAACGTAAAGATCTAAAGAAAACCCAACTTTTTTTTGACACGATTACTATACTTTCCAGTAAAAAGGGTACCCACGTAGCTCCGCACAAAGTCGACTAGCCCAGTGAAAGTCCTATGAGTCTTATGTAGGCCTATGACTCACACACTGATTTCAACGAATGATCAGTACGTATGACGGGACAACCCAAGGCTAGCTGCAATGCATAAAAAGGCATTTTCAGACCATTCTAAAACGGAACCCAGGGGGGAATACAAGCAAGCGTGATACAAAACTTGGGTAAGCGATGCCCAGGTTGCATTACTCAACCAAGTTTGATGATTATGTTTTTAGTTCAAGGTCTAATTGCGCAGCAGGCCTCGGTTATCAATAAAATCATGGTTTCAATGAATTGCAGGAATAATGGGCGGGGGGGGGGGGTATAATAAGATCATGCTACCCTCAAGATGCCCAACGGATCTTTGTGACCCTTGTTTGTTCTATTGTGGTTTGGGCCAAAGCAAGTTTTGCAACTAACTTCGGGAACTTTACATCAGGAGGGGTGACGGGAAACAAAATTATAATGTTTTCGCCATTCGGCGATTTTGATTATTCCTTTTTGGAATATCCTAATTTGATTGTTGCCTGTCTAGGTGGGCACCAAACCCTAATTATGCCAAAATATGAGTAGAAGAGGGAAGGTGAATAACTTACAACATTATATTTTTACGTTTCTTAGATCTACTAAGGACATTAATGAATCGGCTAAAAAAAGTTTGATTTTCTTCAAATCTTCACGTTTCGTGAGCTTCTGAATCCGAACAACGCATTCTCCAGTAGATCATGTCAACATCCTCATAAATCACCCGTGCAAAAATTACAGAATAATATTTACAACTACGGTTACCATCCACTTTCAAGTGAATCGACAGTATTCTGGCACTTGCACTTACTGTGATCTAAGTGTGTCATTGAGATGTTCTAGGGTTGACAGTCTGTCGAGAATGTGCTGGGAGCGGTATTGTCTAGGGGTAGTAAGATGAGTGAGACCTTCTGCCACCAGATGGTTGGTGTGGATGGAGTAGTGGTCCGAGAATCTTGTCATGGCATGATAAAGTAGTTCCTGGAGGTGTGTAACTTGAAATCGACATAGTCTGTTGCATTCCTCATGAATGGGTTAGTAGTGGGTGGGTGAGGGAGGGGGGGGGTGGAATCTGGTTTTGAAGGACGTGGTTTTTATTACTTTCCGCTACCCGAAGGGAAGAAAAGTATAGTAATCGGCCAAAAAAAAAAATTTGGGTTTTCTTCAGATCTTTACGTTTTGAGGCCTACTGAGTCTAAAAAACCTAATTTCGGCGCGTGGTCCGTGTATGTGTCTGTAGTTCGATTTGCGGGAGAACGGCTGATCCGATTGACACACAACTTTCCTTAGCTCTACGTCAATTCACTTTGTACATGGCTAATTCTATTTAATCTATTCATTTATCAGTCAGTTCATTTGAACTTGGTCAAACAACGCTTTACGGCAGCAGAAAGCGGTAGCGCTTACTGTTCCGGAATTTATTGTGCTGCTCGTACTCATTGCAGGACCATTATTGAGAAATTGGTACACAGGTAACTGATGAGGCTGTAAACACGATTTTTTTAAAAAAGGGTAGTAATCACTTTTGCAGAGTTATTGGAAAATAACTGTTAGAACTGGTAGTAAGCGAAACGGCAGTAGTTGAAATTCAGGAATTTCTGGGGTGAGCCCCATGTATCTCATGAGCGTTTTTAAACACTCGCCCTTTAGGTATTGGATTGGACTACAATACTAATTTATTTTACCATTCTACGAGAATTCCAGCGGAGTTTATAAGGAAAAAACTGCGCGAAAAACGCTTTTGGTCGAAAATTTTGATAATTTATTGTGCTGCTCAAGTCATTTTCCCACGAATGAGAATTTTATAGTATCATTGCCTTATTGAGAGCTATCAACATAAAAAATGTAATTAGAATCGTTAGAGCCGTTTTCGAGAAAAAAAATTTGGTGTTTTGATCAGTATGATGACTATAGTTAACTTTCGGTGGATTTTGCCCATACCCTCATTATTGCGTCCCATGGTAACCTGTAGGCTAGACATCAAGTTTCAGCTGATTTGGTACGGTGGTTTTCTCTAAAAACTGCGCTAAAGTCGATTTCGTCGAAAACTTTGATAATTTATTGTGCTGCTCTCGTCATTTTCCCACAAATGGGAATTTTATGGTATAATTGTCATATTGAGAGCTATTAATATAAAAAATTTAATCAAAATCGTTAGAGTCGTTTTTGAGAAAAAAAATATTTGGTGTTTTGATCACTATGATAACTATAGTTAAATTTCGGTGAATTTTGTTCATACCCTTATTTTGGCGTCCCATGATAACCTGCGGGCGAAATATGAAGTTTGAGCTGATTTGGTCCGGTGGTTTTCTCTAAAAATCGTATGCAGACACACACACACACACAGACATACATAGAGACCATTTTCCCAAATAGTGTTTTTCGGACTCAGGAGGGTCTGAAACGTAAAGATCTAAAGAAAACTCAAAAAAAAATTTCAGCCGATTACATAACTTTCCTTTCTACTTCGTAGAGCAAGGAAAGTAAAAACCTAATTTCAGCGCGTGGTCCGTGTGTGTGTGTCTGTAGTTCGATTTGCGGGAGAACGGCTGATCCGATTGAGCTGGTTCTTTTTTTGTTTTGTTCGTTATTTTTTGTAGACACCAAAATAAGGTTATGGACGATTTCGGTCGATCGGAAGGGGGGGGGGGTGATGGACAAAAATGTACCAAAAACTAGGGTTTTTCGCATTTTTCTCGAAAACAACTCCAACGATTTTGATTAAACTTTCAAATTATTTTCTACTAATCAATACGTAACTTTTCTTCTCCACACATATCTCCATGAAAATACGGTGAACGGAGATATAAGCCTATGAACCAAAAATAGATTTTTTACACCTTTTGGCAAAACGGCTTCAACGATTATCACCAAACTCACAGGATGTTATCAAATAGTTAATACCTACGTATTGTTCTCAATAAATGTTCCTGTGACGGTCCATTGAACAGAGATAAACATCAAAATGTGTCAAAAATAACGTTTTTTCGAACATTTCCGTAAATTCCAGGGTAAATTCTTCACCAAATGTGATAAATTCTAATGGAGTGTCTTATATTCACCCATACCAATATTTCGTTCTCTATAATTATTTCTGTATATATATGTTGAACGGAGATATAAGCCAAGTTAAAACAGAAAAAGAGATTTGTCGAATATTAATTTATCGGTATTCCAATTTTCTCAAAAACGGCTCTAACGATTTCGATCAAACTTTCGGAGTACTCTCAGCTATCTAGTACGTACATTTTGTTCTCCATAAATGTTCCTGTAAAAATGCGTTGAACGAAGATATAGCGCCCGCCTATGTAGGTGGTGTTCGAACTTAAAGGGGTGGCGGAAAGTTGTGTGTTGCTACGCACCAGATATTAGTGGGTGCATGTGCAGATTGGTCTTAATAAGAGTTTGCAGATTGAGATTTTATTTGTCATTTGACACAATCGAGGATGAGATGAGTGGTTGTAGTTGCTTGGATTGGATTATAATTTTCGTTAGAAGTTGGGTGACTATTTTGACCGCTCATGATCGCAAATGGCCGCTTGAGGCACAAAGGTCTGTTGCACGGAATGTGTCCCCTCTTGCCCAATAACCTGTACATCCTATTGTTGACTTATTTAGAGGGACGAACTTATGAGGTTCGGGTACTCGAACAACCATTGGCCACTCAAACTGTAACAGCGGGAGTTCCCCAGAGAAGCGTCTGGGGACCGTTCCTATAGAACCTATTCTGCAACAATACACCCTCATAAGATGAGTTGTCTGGATTGTATGCCGACGACCTAGTCTATGCCTTCTGAGACCACACCGGAGGAGACGTTTCTCGAAGATTACAGTGTGCCTTCGAAAAACTAGGACAATGGAGTTCGAAATGGAGAGCGAAACTCGATGCCAAACAAAACAATTCACCAACAAACGGCGCTTTGTTGAGCCAGAGGTGTACTTCAAGGGATTAGTCATCCCAAATGCGGAGAGTGCCCGATAACGTAAACTTGCGATGTTCAAATGGACTGACCAAAAAATGTATTAGATCAGTTGCTAAGGCATCAAAATCGCCGAATGCAAGAAGAACTGAGGAAAGTTATGTGGCGCGCTGCACCAGATATTTAAACATGGTGGATAGGGCAAATAGGAAAATGTTAATATATAACGAAGTAATCCGTGCGCCAACTAATCGGACATTCTTGTAGCATGTGTACGCGTCATTTATCCGTACGCTCTCTTCTAACCAAAATGTTTTTTCTTCGTTTTAGGCACATTGACTAACCAGAACATGCCATACCGGCAGTTTGCTGGAATCGTCGAGGTAACAAAAGCGGTTGGAAGCCACATAGTCCTCACGTTCTGCATGCCTGGGCAACAACTGTTCAGCATCGTATTATCCAGAAACAAAACACTTCCACAGGCTGAGCTGAAAGGAGTCAACAGCCTTTTAGAGCGCAAAGGGCTAACCCGAGTGTCAACCAGAGAAGCCTGCCGCAATTCTGCCTCGATCTCAGTTTATTCGCGATTTATTGTTTTTATCAGTGTTTTATACGCGTTTTTCTCGTATGTTCAATTCCAAACATGAAACGACATTCGAGGTGACGTTGACGTACTTCAGAGGAACATTATTATTTCCGTCGAGCCAAAAAAGTGGTCACATTAAAAATTGACTGAGCACGACTGCATCGTTCGGCTGCGCCGAGGTCTTCACTCTTTGTTGAATGAGTATAGGTCGTAAGGAGTACATACGTAATAGCACAACTAGTGTTCCAAGCATATTTCATATGAGTCCGTTACATTGTTTCTTTGGTGCTTTTTATGTATGAATGTCCCACAAAACAAACCTGATTTTGAATTGAACAATACAGTTGTAACCACTAACAGCGTTTTATTTTCAACCTCATCCGCGGTTTGGAGGTGCTCATGTTAAGTTCAAGTTACCGCTAGGCGACTACTAATACACCCAGATAGATAATAAGTGTTTGAGCTCAGCTGGGCCATTTTAACTCAACCTATTGCCAATTACCCACGGCAAACAAGGTTAAGAGAAAAAGAAACAAGCAGACTTGGTTGTCTGTCGTAGTTATCGGGCTTTTAGAAATTATAGTAAGTGAAACGGCGGTAAATGAAATTACGGGATTTCTGCAGTGATCCCTATATATTCTATAAGCGGTTTTAAACGCTCATCGTATAGGTATTTGGTTGGATTATCACAACAATATTTTGGAAGATTCTAGTAACATTTCAGCTTTTTTTATAAGGAAAATACCTTGAATACGATTCCAAACACGGCGTATTTGCGATAACAGAATGAATAATCAACTCTAAACTGCGCTAAAATCGATTTTCGTCGACAAGTTTAGTAATTTATAGTGCTGCTCTCGTCATTTCCCCACAAAACGAGGGTCGATGGTATAATTGGCTTATTGAGAGCTGTCCATATAAACAATTTATCAAAATCGTTAGAGCCGTTATTGAGAAAAAAAAATCTGGTGTTATCACTATAACTATAGTTAGTTTCGAGTGGATTCTCTTCATTAAAAAAAAATTGAGTTCTCTTCAGATCTTTAAGTTTGACAGCCTACTGAGTCCGAAAAACACTGTTTGGGAAAATGGTCTGTGCGTGTCTGTAAACACAGTTGAGAGAAAACGATGAACTGAATCACCTCAAACTTGATATCCAGCTGGCAGGTTACCGTGGGACGCCAAAATAAGGGTATGTAGCAAAATCCGCGAAAAATTAAATACAGATACAAAACACTAGATATTTTTTTCACAAAAACGGTTACAACGATGTAGATTAAATTTTTTGTATTTTCCAAAAATTCCCAATGACAACCGATAAATTACAGAAAATTTCGACAAAGATCGATTTTTGCGGAGTTAATCCTTATTAACTCTACTAGAAACGTTGTTAAGATCTCCACAAAAACACTTAGTAGCCCAAATATTTACCCACACGATGATCGTTTAATGACACTCAAAATATATGGGGACTACTCCTGGAATTCCGGAATTTCAAAAGCTGCCGTGAAGCGTTTTCACCTAGTTCAAATGAACTGAGTGAAAAATACATTGGATTAGTTGCAAAAGATATGAAAACCAATCAATTTATGTAAAGCTAAGGAAAGTTGTGTGATGCGGCGCACCTGATGTAAATTAAATATGGCTCGAACGGCTTTAATAATATTTTTTGTACGGACGGTATTCAATTGATATGACAATTTCGTGTGTGGAAAAGTGACGAGAGCAGCACAATAGATTATCGAAACTTTCGACGAAACGTAGCGTCCTCAAAAAAAGTTGTATTGGTGGTCCAATAACGTAACCACACAATGGCGGTTTAATAATAACTAGGAACACCGCACGAAATTCAAACTTTTGTCGTTTCTTTGACTAACTTTTAGCATGTTCCCAATTATTCCAGAACTGTAATTATGAACATTCCACAATAAAATCGTAGCGACCTGCCTGAAAATGATATATGTACGAGTAGGCGAGTCAATCAGGAGCAACTTAATAAATTCGGGAACGTTATTCACTGCCAGTTTATTTGTAGTATCTTGTGCTGCATTCCACCATGTCCACGCTGAGTGAAGACCGGATTTGACTAGTTACTTGAGTTACGTGTGGGTTGACAAAAGGTGTTTGAGGCACAGCGACAGATATTTTCAATCCGTTAACAAATCTCTCTCGATAAATGCGAACTAATCAATAAATCTGTCAGGAATATGAAATGTTTCTTCGACTTGTTAAATTTACGAAAACAAAAGTTGAGAAACGATGTGTTTACTCGACGAAATTCATCCGAAACTGTGAGTTGATGAAAGTTTACTTTGATTTTCAGGGTTTCAGTGAATTGACGTAGAGTTAAGGAAAGTTGTGTGGTGTGTTTCGTGTATAGCAAGTGTACCTGTATTTCTCAATAACGTTACTACACTTGTCTACTGAATAGTACGGGCACTGATTGTGAAATGTTCTGGTTTAGTCAGGTCTGAGGACTGCTGGCAGGAATGCCTAAGATATGACCAGAGAGGAGTAAACATTTTGAAAAGTCCAAAGATAAAGCCCACTGTCGACTTCAGAAATAATCCTTAAAACCGTTTTTTGACAGGAGATTGAATTGAACTCCCATCAGTGAATGAAAACCTCTGCTCCCGAGGGTTTTCCTGTTAAAGCCAAAGACAACGAACTATTCGGCCAGATCCCAGCCAAATAATGAATTGAAGGTGATAGTGTATGAAGCAAAAACGAAATATTTAATATTTCTTAAATAGCATTCGGTAACAGCTCTTAAATAATTGTTCGGAAAAACTAGACGAAGTAGACACGACTACACGTACTCATGTTTTGATCAATTGACAAAGCCCCTAAAATCAATAGCAACATACTATTACTGTGACTAGTGGGTTCTAGGAATTACTTGGTAAGCTTAACCCAAAATGGTGTGTATCACATCACATCTGTGGTTGCTGCGTCTTTAAAAGCTAAGTTTCAATGTAATAAGAATTAAATACAATAAATAGGCGGTAATAACAAGTTATTATCCATCTTAACTTGAACGAGGTTTATAAGGTTCACACATAAGATAAGATTCGTACGTAATAGTGCAATGAGTCCCCTTGTATCATAATTTACTTTCAACACACGCTTGTTACAGTCTTGCATACTGTTTTTCAACATTTTCCTACGTCATACATCGAATCCGAATTTAACCCTGTACTACATACACTTTTCTCGCTCTTTGAACTCACATCTTTCAGCTTTCTACGAGCAATAATTGAATCCTTCCCTCTTGTTTAACAATAAGCACATATTGCAGGGGATGGGGATGCTGAGCTTCTCTATACTAGCTCTAGTGTTAGTAAAATTGGAACGGAAAAGGAAAAATAGTCTCATACCAGAATAAGGTTGTCGTTCAAGTATGTACACAATTTTTGAGAGTTCGCAAAAAGTTTCCAAAATTTCGAGTCAATAGATTATGATATACTTTGATCCTGGGGTCTTAAAACCCAAGAACCAAACAGTAAAATAGTATCAATGACTACTTCGGCCCACAGCCGCTGCACTGGAGACGTTTCCAATTTTTTTTTTTTTCCAATTTCCCAACATTCCGTAAACATAAATTTAAACATTTAATTTTGCAAAATTAGAGCTTCCTAACTAACACGCAATGTTTGACGAACTGATAATTACGCCAGATGAATCGAGACAAATACTGAATTTAGGGGATTAAACTTCAATTTCCTATTTTATACTCTGCTGCTCCCAACGACAACGACATACCCCAACTCCCAGAATTTTTGACTGCCAAAACCCTTTTTTTGCTTTTAAGTTTGCAACGAATTTAACTACATATGAAAACAGCCAGTGAGAAATTTGCCAGTTTGTTGCTCAACGTTTGAACTGTTTTACTCATGTTTTCGGCATTTTAACACCAAGTTTGCAGAGTTTTACCGCAATATTCAAACATTTGTCAACTGTATGACACATTTTCCCAACAATTTTTAATAGATTTTTCTACGATCGTTACTCGTTTTCGTCCATCTCTCAACGACTTGAGCTCAGTTTCGCAAGTTTTAAATCGCTTTCCATCGACGTTAACTTAATTTGTCAACCGTTTCCACGATATTTCCTAAAAATTGTTATAGTTTCCCGATGTTTACCCGTTTTCCCTACTCCTCCACTCTACTCTACTCCCACTACACCATACTCTGCCTGAACATCCCAGATCACTGCAGTCTTGTGAGGGCCATCGGCAATGACGTTTTTCTCTAGTAGTGGTTCTCTCATCAACGGACACTCTTATAGAATGCCTTACGCTGTAGGGCTCTCGCCTACCCTCATTCCCTACAAACACACTTCCTTTCTTTCCAGTGCCAGTCAATCCGTGAAACGTTAAAATATTGTGCAACAGTATTGAAGGGTTCTTCCATACCTCCTGTCTCAACTAGGAGACAAACCATTCTGTGTATTTCTAACAAAACCTGTAGCCTTATTGCAATAGCTTTAACATTATCCAAATCCATAAGCTGTATTACTTCACACGTAGGTGTGGATACTGCCCAACCTTGCTGACGAAGGTTGTTGTGAATGTGCTACACCTAACAAGCATTATTTCGAAAATCTTAATTACCAGAAATAATGCACAAAGCTTACGATCTGACTAACTAAACACTCAATACTATAACTTTTAATTTATCTGAGGGCATAACGTTTGACTTGACACACTCCAAGGTTGGATTCAAATAACTCGCTTTGCAAGAGTCTTTATGACTACGACTTGGCAGTAAATCCTACTGAGATTTTGAGTCTGAAATTAACAGCGAAAACAATTAGATAACTCCCGACACCTGGGTGTTATTACATTAAATGAAATGTACCAGTATATGCTCCTTTGTGAGTCTTAGTCACAACAATCGTTCAATACTATATCTTCGTATTTCCAATGAACCACTTTTGCTCCGAAGAACTACTAATAAAATCGTAAACGACGACTTTGCACAATGAATCGCCACTCAGAGGAGGATGAATATAACCATTACCTTACAATATTCAGTACATAATTATGAGCAACTTTCTACAGCACTCACAACTTCAATACTACCTTCAACTCAATTAGGGCTCACACCAACACAAAATGGACTGTCCATAGGCATCATAATAAACACGACCAAATTGAATGCCTAGTATGGTTAAAACCCTACACGCACCTGCCTCAAAATTTGTTTTTTATCTTGCTGCCAAAGTCCACTTAGAAAAACATCGAGTCCAGCATTTCTAAATATACCAAAAGTTAGTTTCACGCCTGAAATATTGGACTGGAATGGAAAAACCACAACATATCTTCCACTGATCAAAGCCCAACTTACGTTATCTATAAAGGCCTCGGTAAAAACACTGACTGGAAATTAAGGCCTGAGAAGAACTTTCATCACAATTTGGATCAAACTCATAAGGTACATTTTAACCGTTCAAGCATATTGTTCCGCATAAATGTTTCCCTGGAAATCACTCAACTACAGACCTCTAATCGCCTGATCAAGATGAATAAACATTACATGGTATGGGACGCTTCGCTTTGTTCGTGAGAGCTGTAACTCATCCATTAGCTGGCAAAATAAGCACCCTACCTCTCAACAATCAACTCAGGATCACAGAGATATCATCGCTCCAATAAGGAAAACATTCTTTTTTGTCTTACGGGAAATGTGATCAAAACTGATTATTTCATTGTTAAAAGTATAAAACTGTTGTGAACATAGTCTAAAGAGAAAATACTGAGCTGTCGCAGTGAATCAACAGGGTGAATCTTGATACCTGTTAATAATTCTACATGACAACCAAACGACTAGAAAAAGAATTTACTTTTATTTTAATTATTATTTACCACTCCCAAGATCACTATCCCTCCTCTTCCCGTATCCCCTCTCAGACGTGTGCTTCTTCTTTTCAGCCATCTTCTGATATGGATCATAACCATTTTCAATTGGATTTCGATCAACAACAGACATGATAAGAGAAAAAATTACAAGCAATGCTTCCAAAAAAAAACGTTAAAAACTCGTCAATTAAATCAAGAAAGAAATGTTGAGTACAACCAAAGCTATTTGTCATTTGGAAATGTCATTAATCTTGTCATAACAATTTAATACTCCATTCCCTCTCCCTAATAATACTGTCATTCGCAATGCAGTCAGTTCTATAACAGCCCTACAGTCACTTAACGCCTTGATCGTCCTTTTCTTGATGCAATTTGTTCATCAAATATGTGTTCCATCCTAAGGCGACAATTTGAACGAATAACGTCCGATAGTACATGGGAACCAATGTGAAATTAACTACCTGCAACATTCGATAAAACATTTTCAAAACTACAAAAATATTGCCACTATTTATACACAAATTTATGGTAAAAATACGAACTTGAACGGGAGGCCAAATTGTGTAGTTGGCTTTTAGGACGTCCAGGTAGTTGTCCTGCAGAGCTTTAGACACATCGCGCCTTTCGAGAAATGCGGTGAGAGAAAGAAAACTAGCGATGCAGACTGGTGCGAATACTGTTTGGTCGACGGCTACTTTGACTAAACTGCGACTTAAAGTTGTGGTTTCTCCCAAAACTCTCCCCAGTATTGAATACCATCCATGAAGCGTGGGGCCTATGCACGCTCCAAGGAAAGCCATTCTGAAATTATAACGATCGTTTCTTCTCATTATTGTGAAAGCAAGAAATAACATATACATGTATTATCTTACTAACTTCTTATGACACGTTTACACCAAATACACATCGTTTGTGACAATTTCCTCGTTGTACCTGTGAGCTGACTCTAGAGTAGTATCACGCTCATTAAAAGATGTTTCAAATGTTTAATATGTCGAAATTATTTACTGGAAGAGAAGGTGAGAACTGCGACTTGCCTAAAAGTTCAGCTGAACTTTTTAAGGAAGACACGAACTTCCATGAATTGGTACTTAATCACATCTAGTAAAATCGGTGGCAGCAGTATTTGTGGCAAGAGCTTCCATCCCCCTCCCCCTCCCACCCATATGCCCTCACACGTACATACAGGAACATTTTTCACTCCAACTATTAATACAGTCCGTTTTTCATCAGTTTATATGAACTTGGTTGAACTCTCTATATAGAAACTGATAAAGTACATATTATATTGCCCCCTACTTATGTCAATGCATACCTACATTGCATGGCTGATTTATAAGGTTATCAACACAATTTGTTGGGAGGTCTGTGTTAACTGGACAAGAATTAGAGGGAGAACACTGCGAAAAATGTGTGTCTATGCGACGAAAGCAGTTTAAATTCTAAAATTTCCATTTCCAAGGATTATTTTATATTTTACAAGTATATACTATCATCATATAAACAGTTTATTGGGCTACCAACTTGATTTTTGTGAGAACACTGGTGTTATACTGCTAACTATACAGCATGATGTGACCAAGGGGACACTCTGGGAAAGCCTAACTTTTTGTGTTGATGAATGTGCCCGGATTAATGGCATGGTTAATCTGTCGGCTAGGTTACAGCACAGTTTAAGATGTTGGGTGAATTGGACCAGAGAGGCCAATCCACACATTGATGAGTCAACGATAAATTGCAATAGTAACCTGGTTTGGGGCGGCAGTGGCGTGGAGGTTAGTGTATCAGCCTACCATGCCAAATACTCGGGTTCAATTCCCGAGCTTAACTGCTAACAATTTGCGGCCGTCACCTCGTGGAAAGCAATGGCAAACCACCACGAGTATACTTGCCTAGTAAGCCTCTCAAAATAGTGCCGTTTGGAACCGGCGATAAACTGTAGGTCCCATATACCTGTGTATAACAGTTAATGATACACAGCACAGGTATATGTGAGAGGTCGCCTACGCCCTCTATGGGTACGGCACTTCGAGAAGAACCTGGTATCATTACACATCAACTCCCCCCCCCCCCTCCTAAACACAATTTGCTTGTGAATATCTGCTTTCAAGCTGTCAACAGGGTTTCCAATATAATCCCTCATATGTTAATGAATGAACATAGAAGAAGCTCCTAAAGATACACAACTCAGGAATTAAGTTTACGTAGGTGGCTTTAAGCTGCATCAATGATAGATCACAGTCAATGATTACCTCAAAGTCCTTAGGAACTCATGATCAGAGCCTTTCCCTTCCACTGCTTGTTGAGCTATAATATCGCCTCCTGCAACGAGCATAGATGTTTGAAGGCTGTTAACTTTGAACGGGTGTGTTCGCAAAGCCTGGTTGTACAAGCGCAATACATGCCGGAATGGCATCAGAAAGACCCTGAAATATATAATATCACTCATGAAGAAATCCGAAAACAAATGCCCAAGTTGTAAGACTCTTAAGAAGATAACTTGGACTACACTGTTGTTAGATCTATTCCATTCCAGGGTACCTGCTTAGTTTTCTACTTCTATTAAATTTTTATTTACTTAATTTTTGTTAGTAAATTCCTGTTCGCTAACACTGATTCCTCTTCACAAATTGGCTGAAATGCGGTGTCCGGGCCGTGACGTCAACGCTTCGGTTACAATACGTAGTTGATTTAGTGAGAAATCAACAGTTCAATTAGAGATTTCAATGACTTTATTTACATTTTTGGTGAAAACGAAGCCGCGATGCGACTAGTAAATAAGGCTTCGATAATTCGCAACGAAGCCTCTGATGTCTTGGCTCAACTTCAATTAAGAATCTATTCTACCTAACCATACCACGTTTTATTGGGCTGCCTCTAATTATGATACAATTGTAGGTCAACACCTCAAGTTAGAAGTAATGGGCTATATGCTCCGGCTTGACCTCACCTACCGCTGAGCTGGGTGGAAACTATTAAAAACGTGTGCGGGCGTGTGTTACATAAGTAATTCGAATGTGAGAAAATACATTCAATAAGTTTAAATCGTAAGCTTACTTCAGTCCTATCTCCCCTGTTAACGACCTTAAGATTAACACCGTGCTCTTCAAACCGTTAATCAAGTTTACAATTATATTTATAACCTTTGCGACCACATGGGAGAGGTTACACACGTAAGGGGGACATCAGTCGTCTACTGAAGAGATGAAGGTTCAAGGTGTATGACTATTCTTAGCCCTTCGTACAACGGAAATTCATTAAAGTCGTTTTATCAAATCTGCAAGTTTCCGAATTCAAAATACGCATTTAATACATCATTTGAACTTGAATGCTCAATATCTAACCACTCATTGTTTCTTAACCTTGACGATTTTGCAGTGTCTCTCATGGTTTAAATAGAATGGGGTGCCTACATGTAGCATGACAACCATTCTTATTTGTTAACCCTCAGGGCTGTTGCAGCATTTTTTCCAACTAAAGGAAAAAGTGTGATTATGAACAATTATTTTATAATAATGTGATAATAAACATTTGATTTAGCGTTAAATTTCCTCTCAGAAACCATGAATATAATTATATAGTCGTACTTGCAGGTATTTTAAAGAAATGCACTGTGCGAATGTCAGATCTATAGTTTGAGAGATATAATTAGATAATCAATTCATGAGGTGTCTGTTGTAACATTAAATTTTTAGTGGTATTTTGGTAACATAACTATAACAATAAGTCACAGGCGATGTGATGTTGCTTCTTATTGTCATGTGTGTAATCATGGTATGTTCATCATTCTCAATTTTTCTGTTAAAGTAATTACTCTTCAGAATATAATAAATTGATTCAACTCTCTGATTGATTTTATAGATACAAGATAAAAGCATTTCCACGTTGATTTCCTATGTTTGTCTACAACTCAAAATACGTTACGTGAATTTTTTAGCTTTGGCTGGTAAAATAAAATGATATATCTGTGTCCAACCACTTAATCAAGCACTCTTCTTCAAAAACTTCTTGATGGTCTGAAAATTAACGAGGTTACTGTGATGGACTTAAATTTCAAACAGAACTCCATCGTTTCATTTACAATTAGTATTTTTGCTCAGTTACAATATCCTGAGTAGAACGTCGGCGAAAGGTTGCTGTTTGGTACATCTAGCGATTACTCTTCGACTGCACATTCATTGAACAGCCAATGACACTCAAAGTAGAACCTCTTTTATTCAAGGGATTTATTTTTGAAGCTAAAACCTGTGGAGAGGGGCAGGCAATGCTTGTGATTTTCAAACTGTGAATAAGTAAGTCGTTTCACTCAAATCGTTCAGGCAGCCAGTCATTTGAAATGGTCTTTCCCAGACTCAAGCTTCTGCGTTACTGGTGCACACAGACGCAGCCAACGATATTATGTTTGAGTAGTTGCAAACTGTCATTTGTAGGAAAACAATGAGAATAGTACAATAAGTGATTACAAAATGTAGTCAAAAACGTTTTATACTGATAAATTCTGCCTAATTAATACGATCTTACTCCCAAAAACTAGCCTATAGTAAGCTAACTTGCATAAATACAACATTGTGAGGTAAGTTGCATACTTGTACTGTGTACGATGTACATAGACTTTCATCAACCATCAAGTACGGCAAAGAAAGGTTGGGCCGTTAATTTATTATGCCGTTTACATGAACGAGGCGGCAAATAGATTTGATAAGTTAACCAACCAATCAAAATCACTGAATGAACGTGAGACAGGACAGTTATCTTTTGAAGGAACTTTTTAAACGACCATGCTAAAATGTGTAGTGGAGGAGCTGTTGCAGGGAAAGCTGAGATGGACGGTCAGGGGTTAATGTACATTACTATCTTAACGATAATTATGACCTACGTAATAAATTTCTTTTCATACTGTCATGCACAGCCTGAAGTTTGAGCTGTCGTAGGAACGTTGACCTGGAAGCAGCCATTTTTAACGATGGTTTGGTAGTGTATCGATTGGAGCGTTGTAAATCGTCTGTTCTGTGAAGATGGCACGGAAAATAATACCATGGTACTAAAGTTAACTTACCTGTTTGGTGAGATACTGTGGGCGAGCGCTTTCGATGTAAAGATATCATCGTCAGGCCGATAAGTCAGTACTAACCCAATTACTTTAATACCTAATACCATGCTCTTGAAGCGAATCCAGTCCATTTTCGACCTTCAGCATCCATAGACAAATGAGCTATGTTGCTGTAAGCTTTAAGTTATGTTGGCATTTTTCTGCATTATGTTACTGTCACACAACTTTTTGAATGCAATAATTTGGATATTTTATGAACCAACGATTGTGAACTGTAAACCAAGTAACTTAAAGAGTAAGTACTATATATTTCATGTAGAACTTCGAGAAACATCACGAACAATAAGTTAATCTTTACTACACAAATGACCAAGCGAAATATAGTTTGGCAGCTAGTTCTTTGGCAGTTCGATTGGAGGAGGAATTGGTATTTCAAGCATCACTTTGAACGTATCGTAAATGAACCACTGGAGAGCTGTGAGGGTGCCAATCATAATAATCCGAGGTCCCAAGCCTTTCCACGTTCCAGCGAACCCCATTTCTTTAGCTACTTCGACTATTGACTTTCCTTTGGCTTGGTTCAACTTGGACACCAATGTGTCTGCCGGGTGGGAAACGACAGCGCAAAAGACACCAGCAATGTATCCGGCAGCAAATGTCACTACAAGCTGTTCCCTCTTCGAACACTCTTTTCTTGGTTTTCCAACCACGTGCTTATACAGGATTTCGATGGCCTTTTCGAAACTTGCAAATTTCATCATAGTGTATGGTATTTGACGCAACCATAGAGGTACCAAGGACTTGTAAAACGCTGATGGACCTTCTTCCATGTACATTTTAGGAGCTGCTTCTCTCATTGTTTTTGCGTAGCCTGGTGTTGTTTGAATTTTCACTTTGATAGATTCAAAAGCAACGAGCATCATATCAGCAAAATATTCTGCTGTTGCAGATGCTAATAAGTAAATACCTGTTCTCCAATGGTACACTTGTTCTTTAGTCAACAAATTCGCGTAAGTAATTTTAAAATATTCATAAAGACCAAATTTGCAGGTTCCTTGCAATGAATATCCAATTAGTGTAGGTGCCCATCCTCTCACCATCCCCATTTTGCCATCTTCTGCCAAAGTCACTTTGAAACCATTAATGAGGTTCTTGTATTTCCCAGGATTCACTTGAAGCCTACACTTTACCAAGTCTAATGGGACAATGAGAGTGTGCGTCAACCCACAACTCAGGGCACCTCCTATACTGCACAGTAGAAAAAACTCTCGAGAGCCGTGTTGAACAGGAGCTGCAGCAGCGATATAGCGTGAGTGGACTCCTTTGCTATCACAATCGGCAAAACTGATGGGACTGCAGTAGCCAGACTTCACGATTACTTCCTTAGCACTAGGAAACATGTTTTCTCGGGTTTACTGAATGTTCTGGGCATTAACAATAACACAAGCGCACTTTCATAGGAATTGATTGGGTTTTCTAGTGGCGTCCACATTAGATGCTTCTCGGTAGCTAAGCAACTTTAACATGATCATTAGAGGGTATGCCGTGAATTTGTTGTTTGTTGAATTGAAGTAACAAATTTTTTCAAGTACGAGGGGGGGTCAATATAGTCCTTAGAAAATCCAAGAGATGTCGCTCGTAGTATCGAAAATGAATTTTTTTTTTTAGTAAGCAGCACCATTAACTAGAAAGCAGTTAAAGTTTCAGCTGTATCAATCAGCTAGTTTCTTTTTTATCGTGAATTGTTGTAAACAACTATATATATATATTGTGATAAAACATTTTCATTTAAAAGGCCTAACAACGAAAGAAATTAAAGCTGAGTTAGATGCCGTTTATGGTGTATCTGCCCCTGTGTTTGCCACTATTTACACCTGGATAAATGAATTTAAACGTGGTCGTACATCAACAAAAGATGAGCATTGTTCAGGACGCCCCATAGAAGTGAGTACCCTGGAAATGATCGACAAAATCCACGACATAGTGTTAAGTGATAGAAGAACAAAATTGCGCGAAATAGTTGAGGCCGCAGGGGTGTCGAAAGGCACCGTCATTTCAATTTTGCATAATAAATTGGGTATGAAAAAAATATCAGCAAGGTGGGTGCCGCGTTTGCTCTCAGCTGAAAACAAACGCAATCGTGTAGTCGACTCTAAGGCGCTCTTGGCGCGCATGCGTTCTAATCAGGCTGAGTTTCTACGTCGATTCATAACTGTAGACGAAACTTGGGTACACTACTACACTCCCGAGACGAAGGAACAGTCAAAACAATGGATTACTAAAGGCGAACCGGCTCCAAAGAAAGCAAAGGCGGTAAAGTCAGCCGGAAAGGTTATGGCCACGGTTTTTTGGGATGCACGTGGCGTTATTCTTATTGACTATTTGGAAAAAGGAAAAACCATCAACGGACCATATTATGCGTCGCTATTAGACCAACTGAATGATAAAATAAAGGAAAAACGGCCTCATTTATCGAAGAAAAAAATCCTCTTCCATCAAGACAATGCACGAGTGCACACGAGCGCAGTTGCAATGGCCAAAATTGAGGAATTAAAGTTCGAATTAGTAGACCATCCTCCGTATTCACCAGATTTGGCCCCCAGTGACTATTATTTATTTCATAACCTCAAAAAGTGGCTTGCCGGACAGAGATTCACGTCGAACGAGGAGGTCATTGCCGAAACAGATGGCTATTTTGAGGAACTTCAAAAATCATATTTCTCTGATGGCTTAAAAAAATTGGAAAGACGTCTGGAAAATTGTATCGAGCTCCAAGGAGATTATGTTGAAAAATAAAAAAAAATTGGCCCGAAAAAATTGTTTTTTCTATCTTTTTCTAAGGACTTATTGACCCCCCCTCATAGTAGAAGTTGTTCAAGATAGTCAGCAACTAGCTCTGTGATGAACTCACTTCCATTAATTGCGTTTCTCAGCAAAATATTAGCTGCAATGGGCACTACAACGTCGGTTACTTTATTCTCATCATTCATTTCATTATATGCCTAAATTTTCTTTTATGAAGCCTCGAGTTTTAATGTCAGATTTATCTAAATTTATTGGGCAAAATTCGACTTGGTCAAGTTCTTAAGATCAAACCTTCTTCGCCTTGAACTGTGTACCAGTTATGGCTGCACTTGAGTGGAAGAATTCATTTCACGTCTAGACTGTTCCTGAAGGTCATGATTGCTGAGAAAATAGATGCTTTGACACATACCAACTTGGCCATCCCCTGGCCTTCTTCCCAAGGACTCTCTCTGCTGCTGAATAGATGCTCACCAGTCGAAAAACAGGGCCGTGCAATTATGCGAATCTTCCTAAGTGTTTGCAAACTGCAGTTTCACTCAGGCACTTCTGTTGGTGTCAAGACTGAACCAAATGAAACTGCAGTAATTAGAACGATTTGCCAGATCTTTCTATATCTTTCTGCCCTTTCCCAACCCTACTGGTCATTTTGTCAAGGTCCATAGTCTTATGAGCGATTATAGAGCAAATAAAGGCCCAGTACATTCACGATAGATTCTGCCAAGGCCCACGTACACTGGAACACTACACAAATGACAAATTCTCCTGTCGAGTCTTTCATCAGTAAGTTTGTTAGTGAACAACTAACTTTCTGTTGAAGGCAACTCGCAATAACCGGGTTACAACACTTGGAGGCTCTAAAGGCGGGGAAAACGACAACCGCTCGCCACTATCAACAATTTAATTAAGCACAACCACAAATTCACTATGAAAATAGGTGAAACAGCATAACAGTAAATTACATGGTACCAGCACATTCTGCTGTAGCATTGTCACTCAACAATTGTTCGAACTTTGCCGTTTTGATTGCAGCTATTTCGGCTATGTATTTAGTGAGTCGCTCACCCCAATAATTGTTGTCGAGAGCTGGCTTTAAACTAGACATCAAATCTTCATCCCAATCTGATACCCAAAACAACATCGTCGCCATCTGCTTTTGAACAGTTTCTTTTTTATTGTCATCAACGACTTCAATTTTTGGTATATTATCCAAAATAAACTCAATATTAACGTTGAGTTCGCGAGCGAACGAAGGGAAATTTCTCACAGCGATTTTCGAGATGATGTCAGCTTGAGAATACGTTATTTTCCTGCTGGACATCCTCTCGGGCAAATGTTGCAGCCACTTTTGAAATCCATGAAGCTCGTGAAATGTTTGTAAGCGAGGATTTAGAGCTATTGATCCCAACAGTTTGAAAAAATGTGAGCTCAACTGAGTTTTACTCTCACGAGACATGTCCACAACTTGTTTCAAAAAGTATATGTTTTCGTGGAAATTTTCCTCCAGTATAATTTTAGATGCGCAGGTGGCAAATGTGGCATTATCGGGAGAGGACAGTTGTTCGGCGACTCTGAAACAGTTTTTTAGAAACGGAATAACGACATCCCAGTGCTGCGAATTTGTGTATGTCAAGACCATCCGAGCGATTGCTAGGTTTATCGTTATGTTTGAAGATCCACCTTCGTTCTTGGTAGCGTTGAGAATTTTATTAGATATCGAGTAAGGGAACCTTTTGTTGACCAAAGTTTGAAGAATTGAACGGGAGAATTTTTTCGAAAGCTTGGGAAATTGATTCGATTGGTCAGTTTGCTCGATGAGGTCGTGCAACGTATTAATGATGTTGACGATTAATGTTAAAAGTTTGAAAGTTTCTTCATTGATGAAAGTTGACAGTTCACTAGTTGAATCAGCTTTCTCGATTGGACTCACTTCCAAAAACATCCCTAATAAAAGTGGAATAATTGCTTCAGCAAAATCCAAGGCGGATGATTTCGGTGCAAATTCGTTCAGACTTAAGGAACTCATGACAGCTTTCGAATGATAACTGGAATACAACGGAAAATGGTTGATTTCTCCCAATTCAAACGGTACATCGTCTTTGGCACAACGTTGAGTATAAATACTATTAGCAGTCAACACGGCGGAGAGAAGGGAATTAATTCTCTCTAGAATTTTGCACCGCCACTTTGTGAGGGCTTGTGAACTGTCGAGATTTAGAGCAAGCGTCCGAGACCCAACCATTTTGTCCGAAATCAAATCTAAGCAAACGGCGAGTAAGTTGAAGGAGTATTTTTGGCACAATTCTGGAAGATGCTTCAAACATGCGTCCATAAGCGAAATGGCATCATCTCTGATCCCTTTGTCGATGTGAGTGAGGCCACAGATCAGGTAGGAGTGTAAAGATGGAAAAAACGGACCGAGTTTACTGCGAGGTAGCAAGGAAAGAATGGTTGCCACGACTTTAGTAGCAGCTTTTCGTAGGGAACTTGTTTCGTCGAGGCATAATCTAACGACTGCTTCCAACACTTGGATGTGATGGGACCCCAAAACCTCAGCAGGAAAGTTGGTAACCAATTCTTTCAAACCATTCAGGGCTTCATATTTAACTGTGCTATTGTGATGGTTTAAACGCGTAGCTAACTCATTGATATTTAATTTTTTATGGTATAAAAGTTCCCCTGGTTCATGCGGCTTAACTTGATCTTTGATGACGATTTTCTTCACTTTGAACTGGTTGACATCCGTCAAATTTTGTCCTTTCGGAAGGTTAGTTTTTGTTGCCACATTTTTAAGAGCTGTTTTCAACTTTTTTTTGTTCTTGTCGTCCTTTTTTACCTTTTTGTAGCTACGGCCCGTCATGATTCTTTGATGGGGGATCAAATGCGAAAGGAGCTTCCCTGGATGAAAATCGTTGACGTAATAAAAACCGTTACCAACATTGACAAGACAGTATTAGCTCTCACACTAATTATGGAATAAAACCATCACTTAATCGGTTAAAACTATTTTTAAAAGCTGTACCGTATCACCATACACAACACAAATAAACAAACGAGGAGAAGGCAGTTGATCGCATGGAAGAAGGTTGCAGTTCTTCTTCTTCTTCTTCTTCTTCATTCAGATTACAGGCGGACGTACGGTTACTTTTGTTGAATATAGAGGGGGAAATTATATTAGTAACAAAAAGATCTTTTTTTAGCTTCAGTTTTCAAAGACTCTTGCCAAAATCCATAGAAAAAGGTTTGTGACGTTTTTCTATGTTTCCTAGCTGATGAGCTGTAGCATATGCTCCCATAGAGCCTCACAGTGTTCACTGCATGGTTCTGTAAACATATTTCTAAAATTGGGAAGGATATATTCTGATCTAGTATGGTTGGTATATAATGGGTAACTATTTACAGTGTACATTAGTATCCATCTCCGAAATCTATAGATTGAGAGGCCACAGACATAAGAATGGTGAGGGGGAGGGGTATTCTACCTAACACAACTATGGACACAAAGACTGATCACCTCCTCCCCTCCCTTTTTAATTTCCGAGTCCCAAAGGGCAAGGAAAGTATATGAGGCCAAAAGAGAACAAAAAAAAAGTTGAAGTATAGTGACAGTGCCATAAATGGTTGGGTTTTTTCTTTTCAGATCTTCACGTTTTGAAGCCTACTGAGTCCAAAAAATCTAATTTCGGTTAATGGCCTGTGTGTGCGTGTATGTCTGTAGCATTATTTGCGAGAGAACGGCAAGTATCCAGAAACAAAAAAATTAAAACATTTATCTGATACTAATCAATCTGAACCCGTTCTCTGGACTCGTCAATGAGAAAGAACGTGAACGGTTTAGTCCACTCAATGAACAGAATGAGTTCAGATTTGCTTCATTATAGCTGATAATGCCCTTATTGATTCTGCAATACGAGTAAAATGTCATCTAAGGCGGATTAAATAAGAGTTTTCTAAAATTGCACAGGTGCTAATGCCAAACATACGCCATTTGTTGAGTAATTAATTGTTTAATCGAGCGTATCGAGGCTGAATTGAGGGATTAGGGTAACTTCGCTGTTCCTTCGATACCAAGAGTACCATGTGGTAAAATGGTGCTGAATCCTCAACAACCCCCACGTAGCAAATGCGACATCAATCGTAGTCATCATCGATATTAGAGATACTATCGCGAATCGAGCCGTCACGTCTCTCAATGATGGCTGAAAAAAAATCCTGAATTGACTTTCATTAATTAGCTTTGACCCTATTCAGTCAGCTAGTTGAACATGAAGTCATAACTCTCCCAAAGGCGTTTAAGTGCTCAGAATTGATAAATAGTAACGAATATAGGAACATAAGATTGATACAAACCATAAAGTAAGAAAGATAAAAGAATTGTTAGGTATAGGTAGAATCTGAGTAGAAATGGGTTGATTTAAAGCTCAAGTTAATGATAGCAACATCAAATTATTTTTAAAAACTATGTTGACTGGCTGTCTAGCTGATCAATATCTAGTGAGCCCAAGGAAAGCATTCAACCACTCAGTGGTAAGAAGTTTCTCAGCTTCCTAACTGCTCTAGAACATTGCGTAAATTTTTCCTCATGGTTTGAATATGATGCAATTAACCTACCTTTTGGTAGGATCAAATCTAATCAAGCCAACCAAAATAAGTAAACAACCTAAACTATGCAACCCGAAAAAATACCTACAATTTTAGATATTTTATAAATTTTACACTGATTGTCGGGCTGCCCAATATACACGAGCACGCAGTTTCAACCTATAATCATAACGGGTAACTGGAAGGAATGTGGTATTATAATAATTATAACAGGTCTAAGAACAACCAGACATTGACAACCTTAATATACTGTGCTTCTTTTAACTTTTGTTGTTGCAAATAACCGATATTTCAATTGTACTCAAACGATTCAAATGAATGCGTCCATCCATAAAACTTACAGATTCTTCATATTCTAAGCTGTCCGCCAACGAAGTGGCAATGCAAGTCAAAATTGTGGCAAACGGAACTATTACGATTAGACCGAGGGTGTCTAGTAACATCGCTCTTCTTTGCCGCTTGTTAAGCTTGATCCATATCAAGAATGAACCAACAAGTGAGTATCTTGAATAGAAAAATAACAGAATAATAGCAAATAGAAAATATTTGAGGCGATTTCCCCGATTTTGCTTCGCTTGATAAAATTCGTATTCAATCTAGTAATATTCAACTGTATTGGCAATACTTTTAGGTCTTCCCATTAAGTTAAAGAGAACAAAAATGATTCAGTTTCTCAACTTTCCTGATAAGCTAGTTTTCATGGATCCTCTCCGAATTATCCTCAGAACTTGGTCTGAAATTGGCCAGTTTTTCTAAAGCGGCAATTTTTTTTTTCTGCCAGTGCGTACTCCAGCGCTTTCTCTAAGGGCTCGTGGTCAACGAACATCAAATGCCGTAATGATTCCATGCTGGAACCTGACCCACCGAGTTTTCGAATCGAAACTTCAGTGAAACCGAATTAAATCGAAATTCGGCAACCATTTGCGTTGTAAGTTATAAAACCTCTGCAATGGCTACTTCCAACTCGGGAAAGTACACTGATAACTTTCATCATGGCATTTACGAATTGTGTGAAGTATACAAAAGAGTGAAACTCACAATTTCTCCCAAACCACATAAGCTATCGATGAGCGTGGTTGGTGTCATTCGATTCGAAATGAGAAAAATACGCAAAAATGAACCTCGAACTTAATTTTTGCGTTTAAACCCCAAATTTGGATGAACCTTAGCAGTTATAAAAATGAAATATTGTCTGATTCAGCTGGTTTAGAAACGTAGCCCAGGAGAAATTTTTAAGTATAAAAATTATTTATTTCTTTTCATTAGTTTTTTGGTTTATTATTCATTCTGAGTAATAACCCTATGTTTTCGGTCACGAAAAGTTTTTTACAACCCCCCCTCAAAATTTGATACTTTACGTTTCAAGACTTGGAGATTCCAAATTTGCAATGTCTGTCCGCCGTCCCCCATCCCCCGTCTGCCGTCTGGGCTATGTTGTGCTTTTAACGTGGTCTAAAAAATTCGTTCTTTCGCACAAAAATCCGATTTTGTACCTAGTTGTGCCCGCCATCTCGGCAATCCGATCGGACGAAGCCCGTGGTTGTAATGGGCAAAAAATGGTTAAAAAAATTAACGAAACGCAGTACAACGCGGGAACTACAGCGGAAGTCAACGTTTCGTCGTTTGAAGTCCCTCCATCCATCCCGTCTCAATAAAAAACCACCCGCCTCGTCCTCGCCTCGCAACCCCGCCCGCTCAACTCACCTTTCGCCTCGCAACGGGTTCGCTCGAAGCGCCCCCGTTCCAATTTCCCCAACCCGACGGGGCAAAATGATCAGACGTTTTGTTTCCGTAGTTCCATTGTAGCCAGGTCATGTTTCGTATGGTTTACTAGTATTCGATGATGAATCGAATGGGATGGGGGAGCACTAATGCTAGGTCAAGCTGTTCATGAGAATAATAAACCATTGTGTAATAATTTTCAGGGTTTTCTGTCTACGTTTGAGTTCTACCCAGCGTTCTGAAAAGTGAAGAAATTCAAGCAACGGTGAAAATCAATACTTGAAATATCTGATGTGACGCATCCCATCACTTTCCTATGCCTCACTTACATTCTGGGCAGTTATCCAATCTGCTTTTCATGGGTAACTTGAACGTGTTACTGATAAATTCTGGTAACCGTTACTCTGTAAAGGCAAGAAATTGTAAGGAATAATCTTGCCCCAAACTTGATTCCTCTTCCTTCTGTCTTTTGCGAGTTTTCAGCCGTATGGCAGAAATACAGGCGTGCGTAATACATAAACGCAGTTTTGTTTCGATTTATCGTGAGCTCACAAGGCAAACACGGGATGTGGGTCGTTTATAAATAATTGACGTATATCTTCCTTTCTCCGCATAAAATTGACGAACGTGTTTCGCTCTCAGTGAACTGAACCGTAAAGTAAAGGTACATACCCGAACGCCGTATAACAGCCAGGACACCAATTTGTAAATTTTGTTCTTGACTATTCCACAATAAATTCAAAAAACTAAAAATACATTTTATCTTGAAATGATTTATTTTATAACTATTTTCTCTTGTACGAACGCCTTAAATTCAGGATTGGCTGAAAGCGCAAAATTTATTCGAATAAGTGAATTCAGCCGAATGAAAAAGCTCAATTTTGCATTAATGCGATTGAATCAGGACACGTTCGCAGTTCTTCAAGTACAATTATTTAAAATTAATTATTCTCACAACGAATTTTAAAAGGTTACGCCTGAGCCAAATCTGGTACCTAGTTTTTCAATACGAAGCTACTTTCCTATTAACGGGCATGGCCATAAGATGGTAGTCAGCAAGTACCGGCCATTTCGTGTAATTAATGAATTTCACGTCGTTTATGAAAATTCAAAGTAAAAGTTGTCGAAATCGATAAATGTAACTTATTCTTACTTGGCTCTCATGGAATGTGTTTATCAAATAATGTAATAGTTTGAATGTAGTTGTATTGGTCATTGAGAGTACCATTCATCATTGGTTGTCGATAGTGACTGACGATGGCACAGCAAACTCTTTTGACTTGTCCAGTGTGTAATTTTGTCGTGTATTTAGCCCCCCCCCCCCCTCAAGATAGTAAAATATCGGCTATCGGTCAGAGGAAAATAGCAGTTTGCCGAAGAAAATTGGTGAATTGGTAAACGCTGTCCGAAAGGTCAAAAATCCCTTAACTTCCATCACCACACTTGAGAGTAACTGAGAAAAGGAACTCAGCATAAGTGGGATTATCGAATTCGTTGTAATTTCCAATAGTTGAGCGCTTACTTGGGCACCCTTTTTGTCAGATACTTGAAACGGCATAGTTCGCAGGTGCTGCTATCGCTTTCTGCCAGCCAATGTTGTAGGCAAGTTCGATGCACAAGCGACAATGATCCACGGCAAAGGCATGGCGATATGAGCGCTTCAACTTGGTCAGTTTCGTGGCAGATGCGGCATATGTTCTCGTAGGCAGTGCACTGAACAACCCTGTGAACGCAATGGAACGGGAGTTATGACTGGGCAATTGAAGAGTTCCGCTTAGAAAATCTGATGAGACGCATCACACAATTTTCCTCACCCCTACAGTTCAAATGAACTCAGTAGGGCGTAGCTCAACGTTCCACAAAGAAACTGGCGGAGTAAAAGACTTCGGAATTTATTGGGTTGCTCCTACTTGTGCTACGATCATTACATGATTCTCTTTAGAACGATCGTGCTGCAGGTCTTGGAATTATCGAGAAAAAACTGTGAGAAGTGGTATTAGGTGAAACGGCGGTGTTTTGAACTCTGGAATTTCAGTGACTGCTCCTATCATATTGATTGTTCTGAAAAATCAGATATATTTTCGTCTACCTTTATTTTCTTATATGATACACTTTGTTCGACATTTTTGATAATGGTTGTACCCTTCGCATTATTTTCCAAAGAATGACAATTTTTTAGTACTGTTGTGTTATTTGAACTAACACACACATAAAATTTATTTTAAATCGTTGGCGCTAGTTTCGAGAAAAGACCGGCGTTTTAATCACTGCGATATCTATAGTTAGTTTTAAAAGGATTTCACTGATACTCTCATTTTGTCAACTCGTGGTGATCTGCCGGGTATTATCAAATTCAAGCCGATATGGTATATTGAGAGTCGTTTTCTCTCAATCGCGTTCAGAGACGCGCACTCAGGGCATTTTCCCATGGGCTGTTTTTCGGGTTCAGTAGCACCTGAAACGTCAAAGTCCGAATGAAACTTTTTTTCTATCATCCAGGTAGGATCCAGGAAAGGGAGGCGCAGTGTTTATTTTGTTAAATTTTTTTTGTTTCCGGATATTATTATTGTCGTTAGAGATCTTTTTTTTTTCAATATAAGAAAGCTAATAAATGTTTAAAAGTTTTTTATTTTAGCTTTCTATAAGCCGCTGCGAGGCGAAGAAAAGCAAAATGCAGCATATCTTAGACGCGAGTAACTTTGTTTAAATCTTGTACATTTGATGCGGGTTTCCTGCTGGCACTATACATTAACAAATTTCTACGGGGAGGCCTAAAGAAAACGAACATGAATCGAATGAACCTACATTGTGAATATCATGAAGATCGTTTGAGTTGGATCAAATACGTTTCAGCTATTCTAAAAACGAACCATAAATAATCGGGGATACTTCTAATTGTTTTGGATTACTTAAACGTACAGAGATAGATACGAGTAGTGGGTGTCGGTTTAAATTGGTATAATTTTGGGCATCATGTCGATATGTCTGTGACTTCTTGATGATAAGTAACAATGAGGTTTGTTTGGGTTTCATCAGTTTATTTTGCTACTCTTGTTTTTCCAAGCATGCTAATTGCATTTCAACTACGAAAAGTGCGAAAACTCCGTATGCCAAAATTAATTAAAATTGATTAATTGAGCGTATTAGATATGAAATATCGTTTTTCTTCAATCATCACAGATATATTTCTTATTGACTTGGCGAATTTCATGGCTTCACGGCACGCTGTGGTGCTATTGCCTATTAATGTTCGGTGCATTCAATAATTTACCTTTCTGGCTCAGGTGCCAGTTCGCAGAACGGGTGCACTCACATATTAGGATAATACGACTTCAACGTTTCATGGCCAGGAGGCTGGTTGAATTAATTACGCTAATAAGGGTCGTCTCAATTTCAACCTCGTAGATACCCCAAGATCAATAGGGCGCGTGTGCTCATCCTTAACTCACGTAATCGCAATTTAACTGGCACGTTGAAAAATTGATCGCTTTCCCATTTTTCTCCACCAAAAAGAGCTTTTACAGTCAGATTCTGCAGAATTAAATGTCGCCTTCTTCTCATTTGAGAAATGAATCAACTATGGGCGATTTTACAAAGCAATTACTTGTCATTACCTTTCGTTCGTCGTGTCGTTGTTGAGGGTGCTTTCAGGAACACTGAACAACTGGTTACTGCTGCTCGAGGATGAGACAGTGTGTACTGAACTCTCATCAATCAACAGCGGCTCTTCTATAATCACTGAGTTAATGGTCAGATTCGTGATCGGGGGCTCCGTATTTATCAATTCATCGTTCGTCAGGGAGTTCGGCTTGTAGTACGACGAAGCTGATGGATCGGATGTTCCCTCAAGTATTGCACCACAGCCGCCTGGAGGACTGTCGCGGGGAATCTCCACGGTCCATCCCCCTGCCCTTGGTCGTGCATTCTTGGGAACGTTGGTTGGATCTGAAATAAAGCTTTGCACTGGAAATAGGGGTTTCGACTAATAAGCGCTTTTAGGTATTTCCATCATGTGAAGTTGAATCATTGGGTTAATTACACATTTTTGATTGTGACGAACGAATTTGGTTTTCAACAACATGAGGAATGATGTATTAAGTTAAAAGTAAAAAGGTTAACAGAGGTGTCAAGAAATAAAAAAAATGATGTTTATTTATTTTTCTTTCAGTAGAACGTCACAGAAGTTTCGAGTGTAATAATTCTTCAAAACTGGACAATGTTTGACATTGAAGGACAATAAACTAACTGGTAGAGAAGCATTGGCATCTGCCACATTGGGGTTCATATAAAATATGAAGAATACATACTTTTTTTGGTTTTATCTAGAAATAGTAGCACTTAATATTTCGGAATTAAGTATTTCGGGGCGACCTTTATTGAGTCACTGTCGCATAGACAGTTTGAGCCGTTCGAAACGATTTCTTTCGGAAACTTCCATGTTATTATTGAACACACATTATTGAAGAACGGGGTTCCTCGCCTCATTTGACGTGCTTCACCAATTTCGAGTTAGTGCTAGGGGGAAGTGGATGAATACAGTTGGGTGGGGTTCAGTTCGTGTTTTGGTGGGCGGGACTTGGTAAAAGTTGTAACTGCAATCGTTTTTACGCGCAGAACCACTTTGTGCCTGACCCTTTCTAGTTGACACTCCTTCTCAACTCGCCTACCAAGAACCAATTTTTCCTCTTGGTTCATTGAGCATTTCTCGTTTCAGCCCTACTTGTACTTTCAGTTGGTTGTTTGGAATTTAATCACTTCCATTCATCACGAAGTTTGAGTAGCGCCCTACGAGCTAAAACGACGTTGTTTGAGTTAGTTGGTAACAGGAAGGAGAGTACGGAAACGGATGGATTAAGCGAAGAGAGGGGAACCGTAGTTGGAATATGGTGGTACGTTGTAAGTTCTGGGTTGCTGTGAGTTTTACTGTTATGTGATGTCAAATGTCTAAGCCAAGCACAGGAGGGAACGTTGTCATTAGGAGGGAGAAATTAAAACATAACGTAGCTTCCACTTCATAGTAATAGAAACATAACCAAATAATAGCTCAATATGTGCAAACTTGAGATACCCAAATACTTACGTGAAACGACTCCGAGGAGGCTATCCGACGTGGGCGCAGTATGTCCATCCTCGCTAGCCTTCTGCGATACAACTGCCTTGAATAACGAAGGGCCATTCTCGTCTTTTATCACCTCAGCTATATTTGGTTTAGCTATGGTTCGTTCTACACAAAACACGAATATATTTTACGTGCGTTTTTCGGAAAAGACGGGTACTGCTTGATGTTGAGCGCACTTACACAGCTGTTTATTTATTTAACCTCAACGTACGAGAGTTACATATTTATTTACGTCAGACTGCAATAAATTACGTTCGCCATAACACTTACTGACGAAATCTGAAATGAGTTTACTGGATTTACAATGACTGAAACGAGGAGGTTCATGGTCGATCACGTAGAAGAGAAATATCTGGTGCATTGCAACACACAACTTTCCTTAGCTCTACGTCAATTCACTTTTTACATGGCTAATTCTATTTAATCAATTCATTTATCACTCAGTTAATTTGAACTTGGTCAAACAACGCTTTACGACAGCAGGAAGCGGTAGCGCAACAGCTCCGGAATTTGTTGTGCTGCTCGTACTCATTCCAGAACCATTACTGAGCAATTGGTACACAGATAATTAATGAGGCTGTAAACACGAATTTTTTGAAGAAGGATAGTAATCACTTTTGCAGATTTATTGGGTAAAAACCGTTAGAACTGGTAGTAAGCGAAACGGCGGTAGTTGAAATTCAGGAATTTCTGGAGTGAGCCCCATGTATACCATTAGCGTTTCTAAGCACTCACCCTATAAGTATTGGACTAGACAACAATTCCAATTTTTTTCAAACATTCTAGTAACATTCCAGCAGAGTATATAAGGAAAAAACGCGCTAAAAACGCTTTTCGTCGACAATTTTGAGAATTTATTGTGCTGCCCTCGTCATTTTCCCACGAATGGGAATTTTATGGTATAGTTGCCTTATTAAGAGCTATTAATATAAAAAATTTAATCAAAATCGTTTGGAGCTGTTTTTGAGAAAAAAATTGGTGTTTTGATCACTATGATAACTATAGTTACATTTCGGTGGATTTTGTTCATACCCTTATTATGGCGTCCCATGGTAACCTGTGGGCGAGATATGAAGTTTGAGCTGATTTGGTACTGTGGTTTTCTCTAAAAATCGTTCGCAGACACACAGACCATTTTCCGAAATAGTGTTTTTCGGACTCAGGGTGGTCTGAAACGTAAAGATCTGAAGAGAACTCAAAATTTTTTTTCAGCCGATTACATAACTTTCCTTTCTATTTTGTAGAGCCAAGGAAAGTAAAAACAGTGAAACCGATAATGGTAAGCGCCACGAAATCCATTGCTATGATTTTAGTTATTTGGCTTTTGCAAATTTAACGTCCTTTTTTTAGTAACTAAGAATGTGTTTGTCAATGTAGTTTTTTGTTCTACAGTTTGGTAATTTTCGGCACAGAGTATCAGGGTCACTCTGTCACTGAATTATCACTCAAATAATTCAAACGTCTTATGGTTTTTCAAAAACCTCCCTCGTCAAAAAATTGTGTATATGCTCTTAGAAGTATCTCACCCCTTCCAAGGAAATGAGGAGGCGTTAATGGAGAAGAAAGGTTTTTGATTGGAATTGTACCGAGTACTCCACGTCCATCACTACCTTATGAACTTCACCAGGTGGCTTTTTAGTTGTTAACAGGTAATTAAATCTCAATCTTTTCCCAACCGGTTATTGAACATCAATCATTCCAATCCTTGTGGTGATCCCAAGACACCGACAAAAGCTGCTCTAGAGTTTGGTAAAGTCCCTCCGCTAAGCCATCACTTTAAGAGTGCAATGGCATAGATCGGATCTTGCGTATGCTTCACTATTTAGCTCTCAAAACGTTTCCCTTGGTCGCAGTGGATTTTGACTGCAACTCCAAATCCCATACACAACGTGCTCCACCAAGGCTAGCGCAACTGTTGAGGGCTTCAAGTCAGAAAACGCTACTGCCTCAGGCCACTTCGTTAAATAATCGTGATTTGTCACGATAAATCGATTTCCTCTTTTTGGCACTGACAGTGGACCGATCACGTGGAGCTATTTTTATAATGGAGCTAAATGCATCATTTATAAGAAACTGTGACTTCCTTTCTGCAAACCGAGCTCCATGCACACCAATTCGAATATCTGGATGCATGCCAATAAAAATCTTCCCTCGGAAATGTCGACGTCCTTTTTCTATTCTGTGTCCAAAATGATGGCAGTTGTTCCCAAATACTATCAGCACTCGCAATACTGGATCTTGCCTCCGAGCTGCTCTCTTTTCGTCACATGCCTGCTTCAGCGCACCGTCGAATTATATTCACTTCACCCGATTGCTTCTTTTGATACCGCACTGCACAATAATGGCATCAGGCCTTCTGGCAAGGGCGTATTGAAACGGCGTCAGCATTTATTTGCGACTTGCTAGAACGGTAAACTGTAGGATGTACAGGGCCAGTTCTCACCACCTCTCTCTGCCCATCAGGGTTTTTGAACCTACGTAGCCAACACAATGAAGCATTGGACGATCAAAGTTCCAACGGAATATTCGAAATCATCACATAACCCACACAACAGATCAAACTACTGATGTGCAGCTGCTCTCATTCAATTTGAAATAGACAAAATGTTGAGATTTTGGATTTGCTAGGAAATGTGTAGAGGGATTTGTTGAAAATAAACACAGTAGGTTTTTTGAAGGGTTTAAAATCATTTCTATTTGGTATGAACATTAGCTAAAATTAACTTGATAGGTTCTAGTGTCAAAGAATGCGAGCAATTATTTACTACCGTTTGTAGAACTCGATGCTTCTTCGGATTTCGCATTTTCTGAAATTTCCATCGCCACTGTTGAAAACAATTTATTTGTCAATTTAGTTCAAGCGGAGAGATGGAAGGTTGAAACAAGATAAATAAAATAAATGTGTTGCGAACCTTGGCATCTTGAGAGCAGACGAGGCTCCCTCACATTTCATGTTCGTTGGTGGCTCGTGACCGAGTTTGACCTCATTATGGGTGCTGTGGCAACCTGATGTATACAGCGAAATGAACGACACTTAAGTAGGCGTTAGGTATACATGTTACTTTTATAAACTCGTTCATATAACATATAACTAATTACAAAGTAAATTATACTTTACTGTCTATCTGTTATATGAGTTCACAAGAATTACGTTGTTACAATCGGTAAAATTAATTTTTTCATTAATTACATTAACGAACTGCAATTGGTAATAACTATAAATGGTATTATGTCGTAGTGAAATTGTCAAGGCGTATCTGCAATACAACAGTTTTGAGATACTGTCCCGATCACTTTTGAACAGCTTCCTTCTATTCTACTTTCCACTGCGACGGGCCCTGAGGAGAAAAGAAACTTAGTTCTAATGAACTAGGTGAAAGGCCAACGTGTGTAAAGTCACGTCACGGTCTCTCATTTTGACCTCTTGTTCAATGTTGAGTTTGGTCGAAACGAGCCGCAAACCTCGAATTAATGTGCTTATATATTCAAGTGAATATGAGAATAGAAAAATTTTTTTTTTCAGCCGATTACATAACTTTCCTTTCTACTTCGTAGAGCAAGGAAAGTAATAAACAAGACAACAAGAAAAGTGAGTGTGGCTGCTTTTTTTTTTCTTTAACCCGAGGGCGTGTCGGACAAGTCCCTTTGTCACTGCGGCCGCTTTTTATGTGAGCCTATTGTGACGCTTGCCCTTTCTTAGTAGAGGGCGTCGTACATACCCACCTCCGTTAGTATTCAAAGCGTTTTGCTGCCAAAGCAGGGCATTCACATAGGATATGCTCTGTTGTCTCATCCTCCTCGCCGCAGAGTCTGCATTCCACCGCCTCTGAGATGCCCATCTTGTTGAGGTGATATCTGAGTGGGCAGTGCCCGGTGAGGAAGCTTATCAGTACTCTCAGATCTTGTCTAGAGAGTGTCAGAATCGCCTTCGCCCTTTGACAGGAAGGCGTGACAAGCCTTTTCGCCTGTCGTAGTCGTAGCTGGCGATGCCAATAGGCGCCATTTTCCTGTATCTCCCATCGAGCAACCAGACGGTTTAGGTGACTTTTCGTCAGACCCACGTGTGGCTCAGGCCCGATGGGTAGGGTTTCTGTACCCCTTTTCGCTAGGCGGTCAGCTTTTTCATTGCCCTCATGCCCCCTGTGAGCCGCTTGCCCTTGAGTCCTTTGTTCAGGATCTCTTCTGCGCAGATCTTTATGGCTAGGATTTCCGCTTGAAATATCATGGCGTACTCCCCCAGCGGCTTTGCAAGACTGTAGTTGGGCCCTACAATGCCCAGTCCTGCTCGGCCTTCCTTAACTGAACCATCGGTATACCACTGCAGCGCGCCCACCTCGGTCCAGAATGTCGCCTTCTCCCGCCGTTCCTGTGAGTGGACGCTGACGCTGAATGGCAGCCGAAAATTCTTTTGCTCTGGCATGATGTCAGTAGCAAGGACTGCTGCCTCTTCTATCTTAAACTGTCTGGTTATTCTGTGGAGGCTCGCCTTAGCCCTGGTGGAAATTTTACCTGTCTGCAAAAGCCTTGCCGCCCCCAGGTAAGCGGTCCTCTGGATGTGTATATGTAGAGGTGAGATGTTCAGAAGGACTTCCATTGCAGCAGTAGGGCATGTACCCATGGCCCCTGTGATAGCAAGACACGCCTGCCGCTGCAGTTGTTGGAGTTTTCCTTGTACTGCCAGCCGGCGTGTCGCCTTCCACCACACCGTGGAGGCATACGTGACGCAGGGCCTCATTACCCCCTTAAAGAGCCACTCCATCATTTTTGGAGTTATGCCCCAGGATTTGCTGCACAGCCTCCTACACGCCCCAAAGGACTGTAGTTGCCTTGTGCAGCGCATATCTCACATGCGAATTCCATGTGAGCTGCTTGTCCAGTATGTGTGGCTACTTATTTACAGAGAAAAATGAACGGTCTTGCTCATCATGAGGGTGGGTGGACAGGAAGAACATGAAGGACACAGGTTGCCCAATACAGAGTAAGAAGAAAAACTTGTGGCCCAGTACGCAGGAGACCTGATATAAATGGAAGAAAAACCTATAAACTATGCTTTAAAAAAATTATCTTGGGATTTTGAAAGGTATGAAAACAATTAAATACGTGTATTTTAACATACCCGATTTGTGCATGTTGCCATCCATTTCTAAATGGCTGCATACTCAGATGTAATGCGTATAACAGTATAAATATGCACATTTGCAATTTTCTTAATTCTCGAATGTTGTGAAAAAGACGAGGAACCGCCATATTTATATAAATGCCGAAGACCTGAGAAGCTGATCAGCAATAGTAAGAGAACGTTAGCTGTAATACTCAGTAGGGGATGGGCCCCGAACCCCTGTGTAAAATAAGCTCGTGAGTCCGACTGAACGGGCTTCCGCAGATGTCGAAAACGTCTTCTTTGCGTACTGAATAGGCCGAGTTCATAACAATTAACGCGTTCGCTACGATTGTATGGCTTATATCAAGTAGGGCCATGACAAGTTCTTTTGTTCAAATGATAAGGAACCCGTCATGCAATAATTAATCGCTCGATCTCGTCAAAAGGCTGATGATTAGAGACACAGACTGGATCGATTCTCAATATTACTGCATCTCTGAACGTTCCCCCTTTTCCTTATTCAGTCTCGCGTCATCGACATTTCTGACATCTGCGGTCCTTTCTTGCTGTTCGCATTGTTTCCACATTGCTGTTACCGCGAATGCTCTGGCACTTCCCTTCGAAGGCGAAGGCCTAATTGTTTGAGGGAAGACGTTCCTTTCTTCCGGAACGCCTTGATCGCCCTTTACATCTCCTGGGTTGCCAGCGTCATATCGCTAATGGAAGAGGCGCCAGACAACGGACCTCTTCAAAATCAACCTCACCTGTAACTCGCAACAGATAACAGTCTCTGATACATTCATACTTAGTTCACTCGTGTAAGATTTCAGCATATTGTTCCAAAAACCATTACAGATTGTCTGACTCTGTCTAACTAGCAATAATGTATATGAACTGTTTTGAAGACCACACTTTTAAAATGTACTGAAGATTCAAAAATAAGTACAGTTAGGTTCACTAATGTCGTCTAATTGTGATTTCAATGACGGGACAAGTAATCGTGTAACCTTCTGTGTAGTGCATAGAGAAACCAGCCGATATTAACAAAATCGTAGCATTTCAATAATCAACTTTAGTTACCGATACGACTTACCGATAAGCGTCCTTTCTTCCCTTCAACTGCAGCGCGGTGTTTTGATGACGTGAGGCAGTTTTCTTTACCAAGCGGGTTTGTTTTTCTATGGGTCTTGGTTACAAAACCAACCACATGAAAACTATTTGGTAGTAACTTATTGTAGGGGACCACAGCGTTGGAAATAATTTTAGAGCGACGGGAGTATGCACATTTGATAAACCAGACTCTGGTTGGGATTTTCGGAACTTTAATGCATTTTTCTAGTTTCCAATATCACATTTGGTGTGGTGAATCATTTGTTGGTTAACAAAATCAGCCAGTGGAGTCGGGAAATCCGTTCTTGAAGTAAATATCAACTATCGAGTTTAATCCGCTGGCGAATTTTTGAATGAAATGACCAGCTTTGTCACGAATAAGTATTCTGTACTGTATGCATCTGTGGTTACTCAAAAATACATTATAATCAATTTAACAATAAACGCATACTTAGTTTACTGAGGTAGTAGGCTCGAGCAAAGGTTAGGGTACTCTCTCTCACCCCTGAATCGAAGGGCTTTACCCCCCTACAACTGGAGGGGGTTAGGTTGACATGAATCCATGAAACGCCGTGGTAGAGAACCATTTGGTTGAACTCGATGTACGTAAGATCAGGTATTGAAGTAATTGGGTTATGTCCGCCAGGTACGTTAACTTCAGTACATAAGATCAGTTCGGAAAATTCCGAGGAGATACATGCCAGTTTGATACATTTATCCCTCTGGAAGGTTGCAATTAGCAATTAAAAAGTTGGTTTATGTCACTAGTTTGGTATATTTACAATATTAGTTATGAGATATTACAGGAGACGCTCACTTCTAAAATTAATATCCTTTCTTCCTCAAATTGTGTGATGTGTATTGGAGTTCATAGCAACAACCCCTTGTCACTGTCCTGACAGTTTTCTCAAATCCTGTAGATGGAGTGTCTTCTTCATAAGGAAGGTGTACCGACGCTACAAGTACGCCCCTATTCTCATGAGAGAACGTCACCGCTGAAGAATCTCCAAAAAACACTTAACAGAACTTAATACCAGTCTTTATGAGTATACAGGACCTGGGAGGCCTGTTGTTATAGTTAAGCACCTTATAACATCGTGGCTTACCACACGCTGTTGCAGGGTACATGAAACAGTTCTACAGTGGTTCAGATTGACCTGAAGCAACTTATACATGCTTCAGATCTCCCCCTCTCAGGGTGTACCCAACAGTTTCTTTTGTCTTCTTCAGTCAGGGAGTCATGCAGAGGATAGACCACTGGCACGCCACCTCCTGCAGCCTTTCGGGCTATCATACCATACCCAACTGACCCCTCTGGGACAGGGCCATCGTCCGCTCCTTAAACAATGTTTATTGGCACCTCCTTTCTGCAACCCCGGTGGCTCCAGGGTTCTACCCTCTGCTCTATTAAACTCATGAAACCACAAGAAAATAATTAAATCCTCTCTACAAGCAGAAATTGCGACTCGGGAATGGAAGCAACAAATAATGCCCTCTCTTGCTCTGCTTGCTGCCCAGGACCTTCCAGCGCTCCACCAGAAGTCCAAGATTCTGGCCACCAATGAATCTTTGGCAGCTCTGGTTGTCCTAGAGTAGGTCTGTCAACGCCCCAATCCTCTTCTATCCCTCCAGTTGGTTTGGGTTGCATACCTTAAGCGGTTCACCCTCCATTGGGTGCACTGTATGATGCTCTGTGCAAGCTAGTCCTTCGATCGCTTCACCATTTCTGGTTCCATGCACGTCATTTCTTTCATTAGATGGAGAATTATTTTGTCGTTGGTGTCATCCACAAAGTCTGCCTTTCTCTTCTTTCCCACATTGTGAGAGAAGGGGATTATTTGAGTTCCCTAGGGCGTTTGGTACTTTATTTCCCTACTTGTATTTGCAGGAGTGCCAACCCCTTTTCAATTAGTGGGAGTAGGAGTGACACTCTACTGATTCCTTCTCTTCAGTTGCTTTTAGAGTAGTCAAATCTCCAGCTTTGACTACTGTCAACTGTTTCACCCGTTTGTGAAGAAGATTATTGCTAGAAAAACGTGGTCACAGTTAATCTTTACAATTGATAGTTGCCAAAGAAGAAAGAAGTAAAGTTGACTGGTGAACCATGTTAAGCTCTAAAAACGGGATTCCCCAGGGTCATACCTCCATGTGGTTACACAACAGCCTGTGGTTGGGCAACAGCCTTCTAGTGGTATTCTAGGGGTCTTGTAGAAGACAGGGTAAATGCTCTTGCATGATAGGTAAGCCACAACTTAGGTGATACTAGTAAACAACTGATACCACTCTCTTAATGCAGGACAGAGTGGAACACCGAAAGAAGGCAGAACATTTAAATTGTATTCCTGCACAATTCCATCGTTCTCACTTTCAAATTGTTCTGAATTAAGCTTTACCAAACTATGTCGAATAGTTTGCAATAATTTGTGTTGTGGGTCTTTCTGCATGTTCCTGTTCTTATTTAAAAATTGAAATACGTAATGTACTCTAATAATTTCGCGCCAATTAACTAAATATTACTTCCAGAGTGAAGGTAGGATATAGGATGAGAAGAGAGTGTGGGAGAAAGGACAGAACTAAATAAGGTTCTGGTGTATGAGGCAGTGGGCTGTGGTACACATGCCAACAGAACTTGTTTGACGCTAACCACAAGTCACAAATCTCGCAACAGCTGCTGTAATTGTTCTGCTCTCGTTTAGTTGACAATTAATTAAGTACTCACCAGGCCATTGAATATTACTGGGTTAGCCAGACGACTGAGGCGTGTTTTAATATCTATCGAATTTCCTTACAAATTCCTTAAAAGTCCTTACAAGTTCTGCCAACTACATTATTTTTGATGTACAACGCACATTTTGATATTTTTGTCCTCTGCCGTCTCTCCACATACTCCATCGTTTGCAATCCCATTGTGTATCTCACATGAAGGTAAAGTGTGGGCTATATTTCTGCAGATTCGCTGGCATTGCAATGAGTCAGAAGAGTTTTGGATTGCCAACTGTCTGGGAGAGTTTTTTAATGTTCCTTCAAAAGGTTTCCATTCTCTACTCCATATTTGTCTCACACTCTGTGTTGTCTTGAGCAGTAGAAGGGCTAGAGGTAAGAGAGAGATTTTCTTCAATTTATTATTTTACATTGACTGCATTTACCCGTTCAATAGTGAGTGAAAAACTAGTTCAGTCCCTCCCGTTTTTCTTAAGAATTGGGTAACACATTTCAGAGTGGCGGCTTATAGTAGAAGGCTGTCCGAAGTAGATGATAGTAAAAGGCTATTTGAAATGATCTTCTTGACTTCATTGCACTACTGTATTAAATAACTTATTATGATGAATGTAACAATATAATTAAATAGACAAACTGTTTGACCTGTTGCACTAAAAATTACTGCTCTGTATTTAAATAGCTTAGTGACTAGACTGCAGCGTAGCCAGAAAAGCCCCCAGCCATCTGTCTCTTTCTCAAGGGCCATTATCAGTCTCAGTGGGGGATGATATTTCCGTGTCCATTCCATACTCTCCTCCAAAGCTTGCTCCAACACCCTTCTTGTACGGCTTTCTGCTCAATTCACACTTCAGAGACGACAACACTGTTCATGTCTTGTGCAATACCGGTAGTTCCTACTAATTACTTGTGCTTCCAACAACCCTCACTCACTGTTGCAGGAACTACAGTGGAGCAGCACACAGTATTGTTTCCCCCGCGCTGGAGGTGCAGGATGAGCAGGATGGGATGTCCCATAAGGAACTGGCTCATTCAGTGGTCTGGCTCAACCCAATTTCTCATAAGGCCTTCACGGATGATGGGAAAAAACATATGTGTGTCAAGTCCCATTGGTAAGGAATCCCATCTCGCTTATCACTTATCTAATGCCCATTCATCTAGTGTGGCAAGTTTTCATTCAGTGGTGAGGTCTATCCAGAGTTCAGCCCAGAGCGGAGGAAGCTCCCTTTTCTCACTCCTTGTGTCAATCATGCACTCACGGCCGGGTTAATGGGTAACTGGCCAATGACCACTTGGAGTGCTTCATTGCTGCTGCTGCTGTCTTGCAGCTCTATGGAATTCTGCCAGTTCTCTTGGGCTAGTTTCTTCAAGGATCAGCACAGTCAGGTCGTCCACATAGGCGTATGGTTCACAGTCTGCCACCATGAAGCTCCTGAGAAGACCTTCAAAGAAGGCATCCCAAGTGCTGGTCTAAAGACTAAGCCCTGTGGGCCCCCCTTCTCTATCGTTCTCTGGACTGAGACATATCTGCATTCAAATCGTAGTCGTTCAATTTGCCAGGGACGAGTGAGTATAGGTTACGAGAAATTCCCTGACCTTTTAGCTCACAGAGGAACGCTGGCCACCACAGGTAATCAAACGCTCCTCTGATGTCAATGAGAAGTGCTACGTTGTACTTAGCCCGTGCCTCCTGGGAAACATTGCGGATTTCAACCATGACTCATTACTTTAGTACACCCATATTGTCGGCCTGTGAGGTTGTCGCCAAAAACTCCTACAAGGGACAGCCTCATCAAGATCTCTAAGGCTCTGATTGATACGATTGCGTCTCTTTTGAAAGTCCACTGAGTAGGAAATACTAATCGACTCCTAACACATTTCACTCGTCTCACACTAGATTTACGAGCCTTATTGTTACTCAATTTGTAACTATAAAATAACAATTGTAATTACTCATTAAACATAGCGGTGTAACAGTTAATATAAATGCGTATAAAAGGCAATCCAAATACTTCACCTTGTTTCACTCGTTAGCGCTGAATCTATTGGGCTTTGGTTGTTATAAGCTTGATTGCTAAGCCAGTCCGATGTATTACATCTCAAATTTTCCCTAATATCCTTGAAGTTTTGGTCACAAACCATACAGGTATAATAAAAAAGAAGCACTGAAGGTGGTCTAACTACGGGTCAAAACGCAGGGTAAAATGAAAAAACCGTAATCCGTAATAGTAATGATTGTGTGAAATTATTATTTACTGATAATTTAACAAATTTAACAGTATTGGAACATGTACGATAATAGAGGTATTGTCTTTGTTTTATTAGTGACAAGAGGCGGGGGGTGGTATGGCTGATTCCCTCCCTCTCCTCATTACCTTAAAAGCTACAGGTTTGGCTTTATGCTCGCCTAAATTTACAACACTCATCTACTAAATTACTGATCGGAAAAATCCTTTGTTTATGACTAGAAGTAGTAGTTTGTATCAACAGTAATGAGACGCGCCGATCAGAATCCTCATGGCTGGGAGAGGATTCCGATCATATCTTAGAAAAAATATACTTGTATACATCATATTTTACATCAGTATCTACTACACTGTTTTAAAGCTACACCAAACGACATTGATTTACTTTGTATTCTTATTTTTACAGAAACAGTAAGCGTTTATTACGGGGAGAAAAAGCTTAGTTTATTTCGAACATTCATTAAGTTTTATCGACAAGCTTACAAGTAGAAATGTAGGAATCATAAGACTAGAAAGGTTCGCATTAATGCATGGATTTAATTCAAATTTCTTGTTGGATTTGAAAACGCGATCATCGATGTTTGGAAGGCGCTCTTCAAACCAACCACTCCAGTCAGACGTGCGTTCCAACTGTACCATAGTTGTGGCTGATTACGTGATTTACATCAGTCTCCTCTTCAGGCGTCATTATCGTCTGAATTCTCTGAAAAATGGGAGCATCAGATTAGAAATTGATCCGTACCATAAAACTAGGTTGGGTTTATAATCAATTTATTGATGATTACTTCAAGGTTCATGAATTACACTGTTCTCATCTATACTGATCTGTACATATAATCGCGTTAAGATCCAATTGTTGTGCAACCTTCACCGTGCAACCTTCAATAGCGAGAGATCTTTCCAAGCACAATTTAAGCTATGACGATCATTATGAGTTAATTTGTTTCGCATTATTGTAAATGCAAACTAAATTAACGTTAGCAACTGCAGAGCTTTCTGATCCACATATATATTATATATGTACGTATTCATTACCGAATGTAAATGTATTAAACAAATATAAACATTTCACAGAACATGTGGGAATGTAGAAAAGAAAAATCCTGAAAAAGAGGCACAACTTAACTCAACATGGGTGCGCGAGTTTCTATTTTCTAATCATCTCCCTTTCTCTCTCTCTCTCTCTCACTCACTCACTCTCTCTCTCTCTCTCTCTCTCTCTCTCTCTCTCTCTCTCTCTCTCTCTCTCTCTCTCTCTCTCTCTCTCTCTCTCTCTCTCTCTCTCTCTCGCTCTCTCTCTCTCTCTCTCCCACCCTCTCCGTACACATTTACTAATGGGGTTATACATGATGCGTTTAATTTCCTTGACTTATACGAAGTCAACTGTGCAGTGTATTAGATATTGCCGAGTACCCTGGTTCTCTTAGGTTTTTAGTTCTTTCGCTACATGATGATGGTGTTAGGTCAACCCTGGTTTTCTTGATCACTTCTGAGACTAACTACTGACAAGTGGTGAAGTTTCATGACTAATGAATGCCTTTAAGAGATCCAAACAGTGCATCTATAATAGTTGTTAAACTTTCCTTTATTATTTCATACCTGTCTGAGTCCAATCAGATCCTAACTGTTGGTAGTCGCAAGTCCCCATCATCTGATACAGACTAACCCTAATCTGATCCATAACAGTTTATTTCATTTGCCTTTTCGTACTCGATTCAATTTTTCTGATTTGTTAATTGCTCCGAGTCTACACAACTAAACATTGAGGGGTTTGTTCAGAAGAAATAAGCAGCCTCAAATGAGCTGCGATATTAGTTCCTAGTGACATATTTCATTGTTAGGATCTACTTATTATCAGATTAAGACCTCAGCGTGGTTCATTGTGAAAAAAGTAACTAGCCCTTCAACTAAGTAAGTTTGTATGTAATGGTTGTATAGCTAATTGAAAATAATCTTACTACTACCTGCTACTATCTAGCAGCATAAACTGGAAGCTCGCTGGCAGACGTTGAAATGCTCAGTGGTTCAGGTTGCATGTGCGATTTTGTTATCAGATTTGATAAGAATGACTGTTTCTTATTCAAGCTGTACGAGCCAAACATGTTTTAAATTTACCCTATTTTTAAAAGTATTTTCCTCTTTACATTCACGTGATTCTTATAACATTACATATCTGTACACCTGAAAGTAATCTATTGAACGCTACTTCTCAAAACGAACCAGAGATTCACAGGTTGTAGTGAACTTATGATTCTTGATGATTTGAAATTAGTTTTGTATTCTAGGCGCACGTCCTTGAACCAATTTTAGTAGTTCAGGTACTCATTCAGAGTTGAAAATGTGATGGGTATTCACACTGGCTGTTTCATAGAAAAAAAGATTTTACGCTTTCATTTACAGTGCAGAACTAAATTCAGTTAACCTTGGTTAAGCCTATTGCATTTCAAGCTGTGTGAAATAGCTAGAATTTTAGTTTTTAGGTTCATTACTCAAACCCGTATTTTTGAAGCGAATGAAGAATTCCAACATGAATTAATTAAGTTGCCGCTTTAAAATTACATTTTCGACGTTTTGGGCGAAAATTAACAATAGGTAGTTGGAAGTATCAACTAATTCAAGTTAAGTTACATGGTTGTGATTATTTTTCGCATTTTCACTAGCTCTTGTTCTTATAGTGAACTACTGATGGTAAATGTGGTCAACTACAGATTTTTTCACATTTTTGCATGGCCAACTATTACAGTAAAAGCTCAACATTATTGAGGTAAACTTCAAGGCTCGTGGTTAATGATATTGGAATACTAATAAGCATTATCTAATCTGTAGAATCTAATGAGTTTTTTTTCAAGTACCTTCTGATTCTCTGAAAGTTAACGTGTGGCTTCTGAATTCATAATATGCAGGGATCAAATATCGGTGCCTTTAACTCAATAATAAGTTAATAATATACCAATAATATATACATCTCATCCTAATACTCCTACAAGTACGCCATCGCATTCTTATAATTTTCTTATTGACATCGACCTAACGTACCACCATAAAACCGTTGTCTAAAATGTTGAATTTCAGGTGGCCCGAAGTTCTTAAACCTCTGAACTGTGTTACCAACCCCTTGTTTTTCAGGATTTATTCTTTTCCCAATCCTTCAAGCTTCGAGTGTGTGGGTGTGTACATTGCTATCAAATTACGAAACATTAACTGCCGACTCGATCTTTGAAAATGAGCTCTCCTCACCTGTAAAAAGGAACCTTTGGTTATGCAATACTTGTAAATAATGTAGGCAGGAATGCAGGACAATGATGAAGCAGTCAACAACCACCCTACATCAATACTCCAGTCGGGATATACGTAAGGGCCAGCAAGCATTTCTTTGTAATTTAGAAGAGAAGTGACGAAAATCACCTGGAACGAAAACACATAAATCACGTAAAGCGAGTAGCGGTTGAGTGTGAAATGTTGACTATAATGATTTCCAGTCGGCAGCATTTTGAAATTATTTGTGACTTACGAGTAGAAAAATAGGACTAATGTAACCCCAGCAGAGTCGCCAGAATATCCCCGGCTTGTGACCGAGCATCAACTCGATATCCGAAGAGAATCTGTCGACTCCATATATCCAGCAAACTCCGGCAGATTCCACAAAAACCACGAAGAGAATTGCCAACCCTGGGCCGTATACGTTGAGGAAATCCACCAAGTAGACGCCACCCTGAAATGCAAATTAAAAATAAAAAACAAACAAAACAAATTATTGGAGCAAAACGAACGAAATCGCCGGAGGGCTGATTTATACGTGCGTACTGATTGGATTAGATTATCAATCTACGGAAGTAACTTACGAAATGTAATAATCTGACAGTCATAGTGATGAAATGGTTACAAAGACATTATTTTTACCATTACAGCCACTAAAAGTTACTGAACTGCAAACATAGATTCCGAATGTTCACTCACATTTTGCAAATCTTAATGAACAGCTTTACTTTGCGTGTAGTGCAGATATGTTCTAGAACTCATGGAGAGAGGAAGCAAGCAAGTTGTCCCTGGAGTCTATATTCGGCCCAGACCAGTGGAACGTGGAATCTACAGAATAGTGTGCAGGAAATGTGATGGCTGCGAGTTAGTAGGGAATCAATGTTCAGGCCGCCCATGGCACCTTAATCAATAAGAGCATCATTAGTTCTATAACATGCCTTCGTACCAGTCTATCGACTGCAAGTGACGACGGAGCCTCTCAAAAACCATTCATCGTCATCGATTTCTTCCTCGACAATTTTCCGAATGGCACGTGGTGTCCCTTTGAACGCCTTTGACCTGGATTTTTCATTTGCATCAATCGACATGAAGATGTTTTTTTGAGAGGTTGGCGAAAGGAAAATTAATTTTAAACATCGTACGCAGATCATTTGGTATTCAGTACGATGTTTTATTGCAGTCAGTATTACCTGTAACGTCAGTTCCACGTTTTTCATTGCATCCGTTCATTTCCGTTTCTGACAATTTTCAGCAGTTTTCCTCCTCGTTGTTTGACCTTCCGCTGCATGATGTTTTCCGAGTAACTGAATTATTCGCAACCCCTTTTTATCTTCTCGTGAGCTTTCTAAACGCTTTTCAACTTGAAAGCTTCATTTTGTAAAGTACTCGAATCGAAATTAATTAAACCGTTCTCTCTGTTTCTCTACCACTTTTGCTACACCAAGTAAATAATACCAGTCAGCAACGAATGAAAATGATTTGCTGTATTTGTGTAGTGAATCACGTTACTCTGAGATTGTTTACTCCGAACAGCCACAGTGAGTGTTTCTCCCCTTCAGGTCGTCAAAGGAATCGATATTATGCCGCGAATTCGTGAGGCGGTGTGTGGTCGGTTCAATTATGGTACTGACGAGGAACATTTTTCAGATTGATGAAGCTTAATATAGCACATACTTATTACATACAATCAAGAGATAGGCGAAACGTGATTTCTATTGTAAGGGCCATTGATCTGACCACTAAAAAACAAAAATTTGACTGCAATTGACTTATCATTCAAAATCGTTTAAGGCTTTTCGGCCAGTAGCCCTAGAGTTTCATCATCACACATGCCAACACAAACTCCACCAGGATGGTAAGAAGTCTCTTTTGCGATTTTCGCTAACAAATTAACGACTAATCTACTCTGGTTTTTCTCAGTTCATATGCAATGAGTAGGAACTAACATTCTATACAGAAACTGGTTTATTGTGTGGTCACTATCTCGATAGTGTTAACGTGGTGCAATGCGTCACACACTTTTCCTCAGCACCACATCGGCGTTTAGCCGATTTTTGTCACTCTTGAAGCTAATAAAATCTGTTGTCATTTGTTTATATGAACCCCTCAAACTTCAAAGTGGAAGCTGATGGTGCTTAAGGTCCCAGAATTTATTGAGCCAGTGCATAGATAATTTGTGAGACCGTCTGCCATTTTTGGAATTATCGAATGAAACGAGTGAGAAATGCTAGTAAATGAAACGGCAGTAGGTCGAACTCCATATTTGTGGGGTTGCTCTTAATTATCTTACGAACGTTAATAAAGTATCGCCATAAAGATAGTTTATTGGACTCATGGAGTATAATATGATGAGGCATTCCTTAAATGGTGTTTTACGGCAAACACAAGCTCTCAAAATGTGAAGATCTAAACAAAACTCAAAACAGTTTTATTTAAGCTGATTACGTCACTTTATTTCCAACTCCATAAAGCTAAGGTAGTAAAAACACCATTTTTGGGACATTTTGGTTGTTACATCTGCTCACCAGACTGTCAGAGTAACATTAATGGAAAACAATATACAGGTAATTGACTAGTTGGAGACCCCCTGTAAATATAATAATATTAGGTGCGTAGCAACACACCACTTTTCTTTGCTCTACGTTAATTCACTTGTGTTCATGGCTCATTCTGCTAACTCAATTTATTTTTCACTCAGTTCATTTGAACTTGGTCAAACATCACTTCACGGCGGCAGAAAGCGGTGGCGCTTACAGATCCGTAATTTATTGTGCTGCTCGTGGTCATGCCTCGACCATTATTGAGACATTTGTGTGCAGAGAATTAGTGAGGCTGTAAACCCGATTCATTTGAAAAGGATAATGATCCTTCACGGAATTATCGGGTTTAGAAACGGTAGTAAGTCAAACAGCGGTGGTTGAAATTCCGAAAAAAAATTCAATCAAAATCGTCATAGCCATTTTTGAGAAAAGAATATTTGGTGTTTTGATCACTATAATAACTATGGTTAGTCTTCGATGGACTTTGCTCATACCTTTATTTTGGCGCTCCATGATGACCTGAGAACTACATATAAAGTTTGAGCTGAACCGGTTCAGTCTTTCTCTCTAAAACCGTTCACAGACACACAGACCATTTTCTCTTTTTTTCTCTTTTCGGACTCATTAGGGTCTGAAACGTAAAGATCTGGAGAGAACTCAAACATTTTTTTTTCAGTCGGTTACGTAACATTCCTTTCTACTTCATAGAGCCAAGAAAAGTAAAAATCTATGAGTTGAACAAATCTCGTTTCGTTTCATAGGCCTACATGAAGCCTCGGCCAACGTCCAACCAAGGGTGATTCTTCAAATTAGTAGGCACGAAACGGAGGATCTAATGAAAACTCAAAAGTTTTTTACCCGATTACAATACTTTCTTAACCCGTTGGATAGCAGGAAGTAAATATCTGGTGCGTAAGTTCGACGACCGTGCTATATGTATGGCGCTAGACATTATTAGGGAACGATGCGAATGAATTATCGGTAAATGCCGTTCAGCCGTTCTCGATGATTTTATGTTACTGTTCAGTTGTTTGGAAAGAGCCGCTTTGAGAGAACAATTGGCATTCAGATCACTACGATAACTTGTAATCTTATTTTGGCGTCCTACATTGGCTGCAGGCTTAATAACAGATTAATATAAGGGCTGATTTAGAGTAGCTGGTCGTGCTATTTGCATTCAAAGACACGCAGTCTTTTTTGCAGCAGTCTTTTTTTTAATCGTTGGAGCATAATGATCTGAAGAAAAACTTTTTGTCCGGTTCATGTGGTTTAATTTCTCATTTGGCTCTGAATAATGTGGGTTTGGATCATCATCATGGGTCATGCATCAGTTATTTTATTCAGTAAGAAAGAGAGAAGGTTAATGCTGTGACACGCTGTAAGCTGTGGTTATTTCTATTGGGAGAGAAGTGAAGTTGGAAAAGGGAAGTTGACACAGTCCGAAGAGGAGGAACTTTTCAAGTGGGAATCGTCGAGGGCAGAGTAACTAGTTATTAGGGAAGACCATGAATGATCCATGAAGGGACCAACATCAATCCGATCTTCAGGGAAAGGTTGGTCGTTACTAAGTGTTAACTTTCAAGTGGTCTGTCTGAGTTTCTCTCGCTTCCTTACTTATCTATCACCATGAGTCAACAAAACAAGAGAAATGCCTTCTCGATATTACCCCTCCATTGAAGTTTGGGTGGCTTCTCCGCGCGGCTCTCCTTTCGCTTTCAATAAGATACCCTGCTCTGTTTACTCAGGTGGAAGACATCTTTCTTTCCTTTTGAAGGCTGTGAAGTTGGAAAGGGGTGAGAGGTAAAATAAATACCGCGAGATTTCCCCGTCAATCCTGGAGGGAAGGGAATATGGTGCACATGAGAATCGGAAAACATTCCAACAAACATAGGAAAGGTGATAATTGGGAAATGGGAGGTTGCACTAACAAGTTTCAACAGGTTCACTCCAGATCAGAATCGAATCTGCAGTCTCTCCAACTAAATTTCGATGATCAAACGTTTATACTCAAGACAACGGTAACAAACGGAAACATCTTGTGTGAAGTTACTTGTGGTGGTAACTGAATGGGTGGATTTATTATTTGATTTTCTTTTAATCCTGTTGGTAAACACATGAAGCATTACCAGTTCCCAAATTAGTCTTTAGAATCTGAGGAACTGCACTTCATTTGATTAAACAACTGCTGATTTTCCACATTACTTCTTTTCCGAGTACTCGTCAAGTAGGTGATGAGAAAGGGCTGAGGAAAATATTTGATACAATCGAGAAACATAGAGCGTGTGCCCTGCATCTAGTAACATTGAAACCTCCGAAGGAACTCTGAAACTAAACTCGTCGGGAAAGAAACGAAAAACGAATGAGATGCCAACCAAATGTTCCTTGATTCTTTGCCGAAAGATATAAACCAGATTTTCTCATCAATCCACCAAACGTAAGGACTTCGGATCCTCTTTTATAAGATTTTCGGAGGCCTCTGGAGAAAAGATAAGCTTGTTGACGAGCTCTTGTTCCAGAGAGATGGATTAAGGATGCTAAGGGCATTCCTTAGTTGTGTGGCTCAGTACAACTCAATCAAAGCGATTTTGTTATTAAAAATTAACGTGGGCCAAAGTTTCTAGTTAACGTAAGCTGCTGCAGTAAACGTACGTTAGCCGTTTGTGCTCAAATTTAAAAACTTTCGCATGATTCAAATCTAGGTTGGTTTGCCCGCTTGTTTATGGATACTTCTGAAACTGCCCGTTTGTGTTACTGTCCTCTCGACTGTGCACCTAGTTCTGCGTTCTGCTTTTCACGCAAAATGTCACAGAAAACTTGGCAAGGGTCATTGAGTTGCTCTGTTCAAATTTTACATGTAATTTAATCTCTCTATCTTAATTGAGCGTGTTTTCGTGTTTTTTAAACCGGAACTGACCGCAATTCCAGAGCTAATCCCTAGCTCCTGTATACAGTTTTGCAGTTGTAGTTGTCCACGCTAAGTTTGATAAAAAGCAGATTTGGGTAATAGGTACTTGAGTTCTTCGAATTTGATTTTGGAAATGGCTAACCCCCACAAAATCTAGGATATGGCTACAAATTGAGGAGACGAATCGTTCGTAGCTTTCGAGATTCACACGTATTTTGCTATTTTATATTCTTCACAATTTTTTAATGCAACGACAAAGTTCATCAGTACTGTGTATGTTCTTAGGTTCGTTCCCTAATGATCCATGAAAATTCAGTAATCTCACTCAGGTGGGGTGCCAGCATAAATAAGGTTCCGTCCGTGCGCCAAACGACCTTATAAATTCGTTCTTTTTTGCTTTGGGTCCGTCGTTGTTTCTTGCTCTGTTGTTGCCTCGCCGTGCCTCCTTTACTTTCCTGCTTACCTTTGGCAACTACTTCTCTCGCCTCTGATCACAAGTCGTGCTCATTACTCTTTATCACTCCAAATTATTACTACTCCAACGTGATTTGTGCAGCCAGCTTTTACTTATTGGCCTTTTATGGATCATTCATCTGGTCGTCGAAGAATGTCCAATCATCGCTTTCGTTCACCATTAGACGCCGTCTTATTGCCTCACAATTTCCTAGGTCGAAATAAGTCTACTTTTATTTTTACTTCATTCGGTCTCGTAGACTTAGACTGGTCGTGGGGTATTGGGAAGAGCTAGAGAATGAGTAATACCTCAATTTTATTGTTTAAGGATTGCAGCACTACCTGGTAACTCGCATTTTAGATTTTTAAATACGCAGACTTCAGCCTCGGCTACACGGTCAAGAACCGTCGATCTTCATCAGAACCATCAGCCTGACAATCAACTTGGGCGGGTCCATCAGCCATTCTGCGCTTTCTAGCTCTGAAAGTCGGCAAACTGTGAGATATCGACTCTGACGTCCATAGCAGCTTCTATTATCTTCGCGCGACCGACACAAGTTGTTCACTGGTATACCCCTGCTCCACGATTTCCTTTTGGCCGCAAGGATGCCTCCATTCCCCACCCTAGCATTGACCAGTCACGTTCACTCCGTCCAAAGTCGAGCTTTTTCGGTGTGCCACTTTCTTCAACAAATTGTATGATCCACTTCTCTTGTACCACTAACCTGCTCACCTTCATTGATCACCCTCCCAACTGGCTCTCTACTCAAAAATCTAGTATGTTTGAGATACAAGACAACGGAGTTATGACGGTAGCCTATTTCCACTAAATTTAGTAAGTCATAACCCAGTTTTATTACACTCCCCAGCGTCCACTAATTTTATTTATTGTGTTCTGCGAAGTACTATTCAGCTTCCTGGGTTCGTTAATCCCTTCTCTCGTCCTCAGAACATTTTCAATTTGATTACCCGACGGACCTGTCGACCACGGAGCCGGCGCCGCGCCATGTCCTCTCCCAACTTGGTGGACACGGGGAGGCTCATCCGGCTCGTCCGCTCCCATCCAGTGCTCTACGACACCAACCACCCGCAATACAAAGACAACGAGGTGAAAAATGAAGTTTGGATGAGAATATGCCTTTTGAAACTAGTATGTCCTTACTTTATTTACTTATTTCCTGATACATTTTCTCTCTCTCTCTCTCTCTCTCTCTCACTCCCTACCAGCATTTTAGCATTAACTGTTTCTTTACTTTCCTTGGCTCTACAAAGTAGAAAGAAAAGTTATGTAACAGATCTTTACGTTTTAGACTCCACCGAGTTCAAAAAACACTATTTGGGAAAATGGTCTGTGTGTGTGTGTCATTGAACGATTTTCAGAGAAAACGACCGTACCATATCAGCTCAAACTTGATATCTCGCCCGCAGGTATGAACAAAATCCACTGAAAGTTAACTATAGTTATCATAGTGATCAAAACACCAAATATTTTGTTTCTCAAAAACGGCTCTAACGATTTTGAATACATTTTTTATGCCGATAGCTCTAAATAAGGCAATTATACCATAAAATTCCCATTAGTGGGAAAATGACAATAGCAGCACAATAAATCATCAAAATTTTCGACGAAAAGCGTTTTTAGCGCAGTTTTTTCCTATAAACTCCGCTGGAATGTTAGTAGAAATTGGTATTGTAGTCCAATCCGAAACCTAAAGGGTGAGTGTCTAAAAACGCTCATGTGGTACATGGGGGTCACTCCAGAAATTCCTGAATTTACAAAGACCATTGTGAATTCGATGATACGCCGCTATACGTCCGACCTACTTTGGCTTATATCTCCGTTCAACGAATGGTTATAGAAAAATATCCTGTTGACATAAGTAGGAACATTTTGTTATAAAAGGGAAATGTAGAGCGATATGTTTAACGGTTGGAATAAGATGTAATCCGAAGGAAGGTAAACACAGGTAGTGACAATCATAATCAGCGCTTTAGACGACGTTGGAGCTTGATTACGTGCTTTTCTCAATACACCCTCTCAAGACGAAACTTGCTCAGCCCAGACTGCTGAGAACAGACAAACGCTTTCGTTCTTGAGTGATACATAGGATTAGCTGCTAATATCTGAGCTCCCTAGCTGTCAGTTGTGCAAACACTTTGGGCACATCATTTGGAAATCGGATATCGTTCAACAATCTGATTGTAGAATTTTGATTTTCAACCAATCATTTGTATGCCTTGAAAGCATTGAATCCTTTGCTCTTTGCTCTCTAAAAAGTTAACACAGAAAATCTAGTGGCTTCGTCTACAAATGTCACGTAGTAAAGAGAAACCTCATTTGATTTCGTTCTTACCGACCCCCGGACATCAGTATGATTTGAAGTTGTCGGCATCTCAGCTCGCAAAGTTGTTTCGCAAGTTGGTAATATTTCCTTCTTATTGAAATATGGAAGAGATATCGTTCATCATCTTATGGATGTACGAAGCTATTGTGCTAAAACCGTCAGCGTAGGTCATTTTTGGTTCGTCCCCCGCTACTTCCCCGTCGTAAAATACACCCATTGGTGGAAATATATCATCTCTCGTTCTTGTCAAACACTGACATTTTGTTCCTCGTGAATAGAACTGGGCATTTTTTGTGATTTTCGGCACGACAATATATCCATTTTCAAATGTGGAACGTATTTTTCAGTTTGATTTGTTACTACAACTCGACTCATCATTTAGCTTTTATTTACGTACCAGATCTAGTGACCAGTTTCAACGTCATATTTTCCGCGCACGTGATTTCCGTAAACCTGTATATATTACTACTGCAACTCCTATAGAAGCAGCATTCCTAATTTTCATTGGATTTCTCTTCTACACAGGAGTCATATGAATACGAGGAAACAACAAGGAAATCCTATGCCACACCCATCCGACTGAAAAGACCCTTCCAAAAGTAAATTGTTGACTATCCTAACGATTTCACATTTACAAGAAACGATTGCTCACTGGTGTCAACGTTACTGACCCCAGCAACACAAGATGGATACGCTTGGAAAAACATCGAATGGCTAAGTAATGAAAAAAGGAAGAGGAAATGTTTTCCGGGGGAAGCATCTGAAAGGTGAAGATAACAGGATGCTGCGAGAACTAACTAATGAGAAGGCGAACATCAGCAATGTATGAGGCTAAGAGACTTGGGTTCTGCAGCTATCTATCGCCCGATTATACGGCAACGCTTTCTCAACAACCACATCACAACCCTTTCACCTTATTAGGTCGGGCTTGTTTTCACAAGAGGACCGAGCACCTCAGTAAACCTCGGTCGAGCTGAATATACTTGTTTTAAAGTTGAATGAAAATGCCAGTTTATTACTTACCTTGTAAAATTATCATTTATGTTACCGGAGGAGTTTGCCAGTGTTAGAATAATGCATTTTTGGAAGAAGGAAAAAATAAGAAAGAAGCTGTGGCAAGTAGGGGTCGCACATAGCGCTTTCGTTTCCGTAACTTAACAGCACAGAAAACCTGTGTATGAGGAGGAATGCGAAAACGAAAGGGGGACGGTTTTGGGACCGCCCCTAGACTTGATAACTTTAACTATAGGTGCCAGGTTAAATCAAAGGATGATTCAAATACCTTAGTCCCAGGTTCACTGATTTATTTAATCCGATTGAATGTCAAATGTATCCTGTATAACCGGAGCATCTTTACGATTGTACTCAATAAAATGTATAAAGTTAATTAAGGGATTCAGGTTGTGCCTATCAAAAGTAAAATGATCCTTCCTCGCAGTATAAGGGAATCCTTGTTTCAAAATCCTCTAGCTTACTCCCTTTATGAACTAAAAAAATGCCTCTGGTCTCAGATCGTCCATAAACCATTATAAATGCTTGAAAAACAGGATTTCGTGTCCAAAAGTGTCGACGACGGTACCGTGGGTTTCAAAAACGTAACTACTCGTCAAATTGCGGGTATCATGAAATAACTCGTAGGTTCCAAGTAGCAGGTACCTAATATATCATTAATACCAAGCAAAGGCCTCGTGTTTCTGTTGTAACACGAAAACCATCAATTTATTTTAGGCTCGTCTCACTGGATAGAGGTGCGTTTTAACATCAAACAAGCATTCCATTGAACTTTCCAAGATTTGAAATCACCTTTCTAACAATCTGTTTTCACTCGCCTCACACTACCCAGAAAACCAAAAGTTCGTTGTCATTGCCGAAAGTGAAACATCTATATGCCCAATCTATCAAGGCAATTCAAATTCTAAGATTTACGCATCATCATTAGATTTAGAAAGTGCCTCCTGAATCCCAGGCAATTCAGGTGCACTAATGCATGAAAATATCCCCGATTAGTAATTAATAATAATAAATTAGCATTAATAATTTAGTGGTCCATGTGACTGCTAATTAGGGTCGTCTTCACTGTTTTAGGCCTATCTGGTCGATACTGTAGTAACTAAAACTACAGTGGTAGGAATTTCGGAATTTCTGCGGTGCTTTTAATGATCCGATGAGGGTTTACTTTTTAACCTCTACTCCGAAGCAGTTTTTCGGGAGGCTCTTGACGAGGTGCCAGAGAGGGGGGTTGGGGTGAACGGTGTCGTTCTCAATAACCTTCGATATGCTGACGACACTGTGTTGATTGTTGAGAGCCCAGAGGATCTTCAAGCGATTATGGATGCTGTGGTGCATCATAGTGCGAGCAATTGGCTGTCCCTGAATGTAGCCAAGACTAAGGTCCTCGTTTTTTCTAAGCAACGAAAAACGGTCAGTGTGGCTATCAATGGAACTCGGGTCGAACAAGTTTCTTCATATAAATACCTCGGTGCACAAGTAATGAGCAAGGCGACTGCAAAAAAGAAATTCGAGCGCGTGTTGAAATGGCTAGGAGCCCATTTTTCCAGACGAGGAACTTCTTCACGCGCAGAGATCTTTCCTTGGTCCTTCGGATGCGGATGGTTCGGTGTTATGTGTTCTCGGTGCTTCTGTATGGCTGCGAAAGTTGGACACTAGATCCCGGGATCGAAAGGGGCATCGAAGCTTTCGAGATGTATATATACCGGCGCATGTTGCGGATACCGTGGGTCGACAGGATCACAAACGTTGAGGTGCTCCAACGGATGTCTAAATCTGTTGAGCTTTTACTCACGCTGAAAGAGAGGAAGACTCGATACTTTGGTCATGTGATGCGCGGTGATCGATACAGCCTCCTCAGATTTATTATTGAGGGTAGAATTCCTGGAGGGCGCTCGGTTGGAAGGAGGAAGAATTCGTGGCTGAAAGACTTGCGAAGGTGGTATAATTGCTCGTCCATAGACATATTTAGAGCAGCTACAGATAGGGAGGAGTTAGCCATTTGGATCGCCAACCTTCGATCGGAGACGGCGAATTAAGAAGAAGAAGTGGGTTTAATAACAATCATAAGATTGTTATTGAACCCTCATCGTATGGGTCGCTTACTGAACTAGCATCTTGATTTTTCGGGGTATCAGACTATCATTTGAATTGAAAAATTACTCTAAAATCTTAGATATTCCTGATAGTTAATCAATCGAGCTCTTTCGCCATTTCCTCACGTTTGGGAATTCGTGTCGTGTTTCCTTATTTGATGACTGTTCCTAAACCTTCGACGAGGGTTATATCAGTCATGGAGGTTGTGGTTTCGCTAATATGCAAGAGGCCGGCCCCTGCAGCATCCACCGAACGCAGACCTGCGGAGGTACGACAGGTATTTGGTCGTTAGCCAGCCTCCCGGTAGAGAGCTGTTGCCCGTGTGTGACCGCCGGGAGGTGACCACCTGAGGAATCCCGTACCATCTGGGAGGAGTTCTTAATCTGGTTTCCTACCTGATCTTACTGTTTACTTGGGGGCAAGATTCAAAAGGACAGATCAATTATGACCACGTATCTCAGCCATCACCTTCTTCGTGAACTCTGCAAAATGGTTATAGGCACGCTTTGTAGCAGTCAATGCTGCTAAGTTCGTTTGCCCTCTCAACAACCGTCGCTCACTGTCGTGCATGATGGAGAGTCTTGGAGAGAAAAGAAGTGTAGCCACGCATTGAAGTCACCATGTCCCGTGAGGAACTGGCTCGTCCAGTGATCTGGCTCAACCCATTTTTTCCAAGACATTCACGGGTGTTGAGGAAGAACTCATTCTCGTACGTGATGCTGGTGATACTTTTACAAGGATTCCCATCGCGCTTGCCATTTCTCCAACGCCCATTCGTCGATAGCGGCATGTTTTCGTTCTATGGTGAGATCCCCCATGTAGTTCAGCCCAAAGCAGGAGAAGCTCCCGTTTCACTCTCCACTTGTCAACCATGCTCTTAACGGCCAAGTCAACTGGTAACTGACCAGTGATCACCTGGAGTGCTCCTGTTGATCAGTCTTATAGGCCTTGGTGATCCACAAGAGTGCAGCTATTGGGCCAATACTATTTTGATTGACTGTTAGTTGGCTACCCAACACAACGGGGCAGAAGCCAATATCGCTTAAGTATATGGCCTTATACATGAGGATAGTGTGATGGTAACACACACCCCAAGTGGCGTTAGTAATTGCACTCAGTGAGGCAAAGCTGTAATGGTGCAAGCCGTTAGACCCGTTTCGAGAAAAAAAAATTGATGTCTTGAACGCTAAGTATTTATAGTTAGTTTTTAGTATTTAATAGTGATTGGCAGACGAAGTATGGCATTCGAGCTAATTTAGTTTCGCCACTTTTTACTTTCCTTTGCTCTTCGATGCAAAATGGAAAGTTATGTAATCGGCAGAAATAAAAATTGAGTTATCATCAGTTATTAACGTTTCAGATCCAGCTGAGTCTGAAAAACACTAGTTGGGAAAATGGCTGCACCAAATCAGCTGAAACTTGATATCTAGCCCACAGGTCATTACGGGCACTCAAAATAAGGGTATGAGAAAAACTTCCCAAAAACTAACTATAGTTATCACAGTGATCAAAACACTTAATGTTTTTTTAATCAAAAACGGCCATGACGATTTTGATTAAATTTCCTGTAGAGACAGCTTATTATGACACTAGAATACCATAACTATAAAATACTCATTTGTAGGAAAATGACGAGACCAGAACAATGAATCACCAAACATTTTGGAGAAAAGCGATTTTAACGCCGTTTTTGCTTTATATACTCGGTTCTAATGTTATTAGATTCTTCAGAAAAGTTCAGGTAGTAGTTCAATGAAGTACTTATACGAAGAGTCTTTAATAACTCTCATATCATTTATAAGAGTATATATCATATATTTATTTATAATCTACTACTCAAATTCCGGAATTTCACCACTGCCGTTTCACTTACTACCACTCCTAAACTTCATTACCTGGTAACTATGGAAGGATAATTATTATCCTTCTCAAAAAATTGCGTGTACAGTCTCACTAATTCTGTGTACTAATTGCTCAATAATGGTCAGGGCATGAGGACGCACACGCACACACATGCAAACCTTCTCTCAAACGGCATTTTTCGGATTCAGTAGCCCTTGAAACGTAAAGACTTTTAGCAAACTCAAAATCTTGTTTTTCAGCCGAATGCACATCTCTTCTTTCTGCTTCGTACGGCTAAAAGAAGAAATTAAAAAGTAGGCGAGTGCTGCTGATATTAGCCAATAAAATTTCTTTCCGCATATTCTGAAGAGGTAAATAATTTATTATATTTATATTTTTATGTTCACTGCGTTTTCTGTTGAGATAGAAAAACTAACTCTGAAGGAGAGAATATGTTACCCAGACGGGCATGAAATTAAAGTTAGATCAAAGACATGAGTGAACTTTTTGAGTATACAGAACAAGCATTTTTCACATCTACAATGTGTAAACAATACCTCTGTATCCTAAGATTTCGTCATGTGAACCTTGTGTTCATATTCCTGGACAATCTTCTTGAGAATGGGGGGGATCTAGGCCAATTAAACTCAAACGTCGCGTTCAAACAAGCAGATGAAAATCAAAGCAATTCACTTGAGTTAATGCGGTGTGACATGTGCTTAAGCCACGACGGCTATCAATCAGTGTCATCATGGTGGTTTTACCACAATGAGTTGATATCTTGTTGGTACAGTGAGTAGATGGAGGCAAAAGGCTAATGTGAGGATTTTCAATCAGATGAGGTGCTGGTGGGATTGTTTTGCGGCTGACAGAACAGTTCCATTACGTTCCTTATCTTAATTATGATTATGAAAGACAGAGAGCTTTAGGTTCTCTAGTTGAGAAATGAGGGCACTTTACAGCTCTCAAGCGAAGAGATAATGAAAACATTTTACTTCTCTGTTGCTTATCTATTTATCATTATACTCGACCTTCGAGTTATCCGGAATTCAAATAGTCTGGGCGAAGCCTGAAACAGAAAGGTTCATTCCTGACGTCCGGTCAGATTGGAAGAGAACAGCTGAGCAGGCTAATCGTAAAATTGCCTACCGCCCATTCTTCCCAGTTGGGCTTTGAAGCGGGGGCAAAAATACTTCTCATTCCACTCATAGGTTCTCCATTCACTTCAATTTCGAGTTTCACCATCACAAATTAGAACTGCTTTTCATCAGGCACATTTAATAGGAAGTAATAATTATATTATAATAGTGTAAGATGTGGTTTTTGGAATAGACGTTTGGATAAGTTACACCTACATTTAGTTATATTTTTAGGTTATTTCGACTTTAGCTGTTACGAGTGCCCGGACCGGTCAGTTACTGCTTGCGGCTGGGCGCGTAGGTGACGTCAAGTAATGCTTCAACAAGTGCTTTTCTCTCTGTTCTATCTTACTTTCCTGCATCAAAGAGTGAACAACTGATTCCAATCCCCTGCTTACAAGAAATGTACACAGTCGTGTCTACGTGAGTAGCTTCTTAAATTAATTTACTTCGTTCTATTTGTGAATGGGTTCAATCTCAATCGAACAGTAGGCAAGCCACAGTTTAATTTCTCACAAGAGAAAGCCGTTAGAGTCAGAACGCCTCACATAAAAGTGGAAAGTCAGTATGAGGCTGAGAAGAGAAAGCATCATCAATCGGCGTTAACTGAAAGCTATAGGAAGAATTCCAGAAGTGGCCAGATGACGCCCATTACCCTGTTCAGGAAGCTAGTTCACATTTAATTTTAGTTATTTATGTACAAAAGACCTCTCCGCTTGGTTAAACAAACTTGTTTATTGACTAGTACGAACGAACTAATGACTGAAAACTCCCTATATGAAAAGGTCAAACAGCAAACTACTATCATATGGTACTTTAAAGACGAAAAACTCACTAGTTAGTTCACGGAATAAGTACATGCAGATGCGGCTCATTACCATTCATCGTATTTCTCCATTATTTTGCTTTTCAGTCATTTTATATTCCCTGGGAGAGATGTTGCAATATGTGCGGCACTACCAGTGCATTTTAAAGCTGTTCTCAGTCAAAACATTTATCGATTGGGTTGGTGGACTCATCGCCTACCTTTGCCACTCAGAGATCCCGACACCAGATTCCAAGTACTTGTGGTAGAATATCGTAGGGCGTCAGTGGTAGCTTGTGCACAGCCATTCAAAGTACATTTGATATACATGATGTAGAGTTCAGAGCAGAGTAACTGGGAGACAAGAGTTCAAGCGACTCATACGAGTACAAATGTACTAACATAAATAATGTCCAAGTTCTGCACAAGGTGTGGAAAATACACACAGATTTGGCGAAATCGTTCTCGGGTCGTCGGCTCCAGAAGATATCTATGAATTTCAAGTACACCGAAGACAGTGTTGCGCGTGGTATCAAGAACAAAAAAGCGTGCACCGGCGAGTGTGTTTGTATACAGGGACGGGTTTGACAGGGAATGTCTCGTAGACCATAGAACCCAAACGAGGGAACTGCAGTGGGCCATGGCGTGACTCCAGATGGTTGAGGATGATGCAACATCAACGAGCGTTATATAATCTTGGAGGCTTGGCGTAGAAGAGTACGACAATCAAGCTGATCGATATGGCATCCGTGCAGTGGGCTCCAGACAACTCGAACCTGTTCAGGTGTTCCTGGGCGATTAACACTGAAGCATACGTAAGCCGGACCTCAAGACATTGAAGCAGAAAACAATACGAGCAGTGCTGAGCTGCATGATTGCGGATCTGTGTTGGGTAACAGAGAGGGTGTAAATAGTACTATTTAACGGCTGTTCTTCGTGAGAGTAAGTTGGTCTCTTTTTTAATCTACCAATTGCAATACATATTAATAATTTTTACTGAAATGGAGCAACGTATCGATTTTGTTTCAATATAAGGCGGCTACAATATGCAGTTATCGTTTCCTTTTATTCCGCAGTAGAATTAAGTCTGTTTCGAGTAATTTTACTGAAGTAATGGACTAGTCGTGAGACCAATTTTCTCAGAATAGTCCTGAATAACTTAAAAATGAGCGATCAAGGTTTTAACGAAGTTGACTGATAAGATAAACAAATTACCCGCTTTCTATTCTTCGTTTCGTCTTCGGTTGTTTCGTTAAACGAGCTCGACATCAGCTGATTTTATCGACATTAACGGTTTGTGAATTCACTGATTTCCAGCCGAATATCTATCTTAACAACCAACCAAAATACATTGGGGGACAGCGAGCCATTCATTAGACGCTAAGTGGTGCCGGAGCAGAATCAGATTCCTTAATTTGCCCATCAAAAAATACTTTAACTGAAACGATCCTACTGTCTTGACACCAATTTCGAGCTATTTTAAAGAAAAAACGATAGAAGATTGAAATGAAGAGATCGTTCCGCCTCCTCCCCTCACATCACCTGAATCTCGCAAAACCAGCTACCAATGAAGTTACGTAGAATATTCAAACCGTCATATTTGCTATATTTATTAGAGGTTAGAACTGTCAACTATTAGTTATGATGTAGTTTATCGTCCTAGAAAATTAAATACTAGCCTCCGTTATCCACGATTCCCTATTTCAGCACGGGTATCCGCAACATTTTGACAGTAGTGGACGAGTTCTCGCCGTTCCTGTTTGCTTACCCTTGTCGTGACAATGACTTCGGGGACAGTAAAAGCATGTCTTTACAATCTCTTCACCATCTTTGAGACGCCGGCTTACATTCACCCAAACCTGGGAACCTAATTCCTCTATTCCTTCATCGGCAGTTGATTGCTACAAGTGTACTGAGGTATTTTGAAGAGCTGCTGACTCAGGCAAAAATTACGGCAATCGCGCCGGAGCTCCGATCCACAATCCTCGACTCACGTCGAGAATTATGAACGAATGTCTTATTCACTAGACCACGATCACCCGGTGCCTTTAATAGGAGTCAGTCAGCACAAAGCACATCCTCACCTTATAATCTCGAAAGGGGGTGGACTTGTGGAGCACTACAACGGAATCCTATGGTAAACAACGTTTGTTGCATCATGGTCTGGGCACTTTACGTTAGGAAGAGTTCCTACAGGAATCCCTTCACGCGATTCTTTCTCTCCTCTGACAATCAATCAACTATCTGCCCTATGAAAGAATGCTTCGGCATGCCCAGCGTTCATAGAGTGGAACGGCGATTTCGTCATTGTTGACTCCGCCAGGGAACGTTTTCATGAGGATGCACGAATGGGCCTTCAAGTACAGCCCGCTGTTTGAGGAGGTTGTGCCATTGAAGTCCTGCCCCAGAAGCCCGATTGTATGATGCTCGTAGTGATTCGTGTTGAGGCATTTTGTTCCTCTTAACGGATCACTCTTATTTTCGCTTACTAAACGGAAAATTAGCCTAGTGAGATGACTTTATACATAATTGTAAATACACACACATTTATAGAGCGTATGGGAATGTAACCAAAGAAATCTAAATCCCTGTGATTGCAGCCACCTGAAGTTTTCAAATCATACATCAAAACCCACCTAGTGGTGGTTTGTTTCTGAATACCATATACTAACACTTTCTTAATATATGGATCCAAAACCGTATACACTCGTACGTGCTGATTTGAATTCAGCAAAGACTAACCCGAAAATACGAATAGATAATTCGAAAAATCGAAGAAAAGGCCGACAGAAATGTCGAATCTTTTCTGTCTTTTTACGTACGTATCTATTTTTTTTAAATTGAGATAAATGGTTATGGTGACACAGAGATTATTATTTTGTTACTACGGACGCTTCCCGCTCGAAAACTCGTTTGTATAATCATTATTGCCATGATTTGAGCAATGTTCTTACGCCAAGTTTAGTGAATTAAAGTCTAATTTTTACTAACGTTTATGTTATATACAGCTATCGTGAATACACTTAACCAACAAGGAAAATTAGAGAGGGAGGACTCTTGAAAATAAGAACTGCTCTGCTCGTAAGGAGCTGTCGGCATGAAGCCTCCATCAGAACTCAATAGCTATATAGTGCGATTCCGAACTCCTCAGTTTTCGTGTTGTGATGACATCATTACTCTCGGCTTATATGCTCATATTTCAAAGTGTTTAGGTTTTGAAAATGTCAAATTGACATTTGATACCAAGTTTATTTTCAATTATTGGACTACAAAAAATTATGTAGTAATTAGTAGTAATGTAGAATGAAGAAACAAAAGAAAAACGACCGGACTCGTTTCGATGTATCCTAAGCTTTGAACTGCGCGCATATTTAGATGAAATAGAATCCCTTCATGAGTTCTTCAAGAACTATCCAAAAATCGAAAACAAATCTAAAAATGTTCCATGATCCACACACTGTGCTGAACTGAAACCCGATCCTATGGATTCGAATTATCGTTATGGACGATTGAGCTGTAGCATGAAAAGTTCCTAAACTATCGTAAAGCACTATAGCACTGATAAAATGTGCCAAAATGTTTACCACCGGGAAATGAAGCCCATCGTTAAATGCCAACTGCAGTAACTATACAGGATGCTCTTGAATGGAAGGAACACGTCTAAATACAACTGTGATTCACAAAATATAAATTTATTGAGAATAAATGTAGGTTTCCATTTCTCGTTGTAGTAAGGAAAGCTATTTAATCGGCTGAAGTTGTTTTTCTCAGCTTTCTTCAGATCTTTGTGTTTCGAGAGCTACTGAGTCCTAAACATCATTCGGAAAAATGGTCTGTATGTGTGAACGCGATTGAGAGAAAGCGGCTTAACCTAATAAGCTGGTTAACTAGAAATCTGAACATTTTGCTGGAAAATGTAACTTGTTCGAGAAGTCATCGTCAGCAAGGAGCAGCATCCAGGTTTCGAGGTTTGTGTGAGATCGTGGATGCACAGAAATGTACGTTTTTCATCTGTAACTTCATGTCACAGCTCTGAATTGATCTACGATTAGGCGGGGGTATAATCGTAAGAGCTGCATGCTCGAAACAACGTGTTACTGCACCATACGTGTTTTACGCAAGATTAACTTCCCCATTAGTACAAATATTCATTGAATAACGATGATTTAAAATAAAACTTACGTAAGTACAAGTTGGCAGAGCGCAAATGTAAACCATCATCAGCAGCACCAAAACGAACAGTTCTCTATTACGCCCCAACAGGCGAGGGTACTCGTCACAGAGCGCAGTAATCATTGCTTCCATCCCTCCGAATGTGCTATCCAAACCTTGAAAATGCCAAACGCCCACGGTGTAACAGAACATACATTATAAACCTAAGCTAAAAACACTTTTCAGAAATAATAGGCTATGATAAAGTGAATTGTTACCTCCGTTTTCGGTACAATGCGTAAAACAGGTAGTAAAAAAGCTCAGGGTTTGTGTATGGAAATGAGCTATTCTTCACGTCAAAATACAACCGTGGTTCACAAAATATAAATTTATTATTTATAGGTTTCCATTTCTCGTTGTAGTAAGGAAAGTTATTTAATCGGCTGAAGTTGTTTAATTTCAGCTTTCTTCAGATCTTTGTGTTTCGAGAGGTACTGAGTCCTAAACATCATTCGGAAAAATGGTCTGTGTGTGTGAACGCTATTGAGAGAAAGTGGCTGAACCTAATGTGCTCAATTCATATTTAGTCTGTGGGTAGATTACCAAAATAAGGTGATGAGTAAAATTGGTTCAAAACGTTATAGTACACAGTATCGGTTATAGTTATCACAGCGGTCAACACACTAAATGTTCATCAGAAATGGCTCTAACGATTTCGATTAACAGTAACCGATGAAGAACTGTATGGACAGCTCCAAATAAACGACAGTACCATAAAATGTTCGATCGTACGAAAATGAGGATAGCAACAGAATAAATTATCGAAAGTTTCGAAGAAACGATAAGTCAGTAAATGTAGGCATTCGATAAAAGAATGCAATTAAAATTTTTAATTATACGGGCAGTTAAATTCCTTCGATATATTTAATTCACGTAATTTATTCTTTCACGAATGCTTCAAAGCGTTATTAGGGCGCTAATTGCTGTGTCAGTGAGAATTAGCAATACAATTTCGAAGTCCACTGCGCTCGATGATTAATAACCGTAACGGCCAGTTAATATGCGACCTAATTCGTAACGTCTGCGGTGCATTTTTTTCTTTCGTCGCATGATGTGCTACGTCGTGTTTATATCACAGTTACTCAATTATGAACAATTAAAATAATTTTTATGCAATTTTTGATTTCACAAAAACTATTTCCCGATTTTCGACTACTGTGAATGGCGGTTTCTGGCATCTTCTTTCTGTACTCAATCAACGCTCTGACCTTCTTGCGATTTGAGTAGCTTTTGCAGTTCTCGGGAGTAACCACTCGATTTTGTTTGTGCTCGTCTTCAAAACGGAGCTTCTCTTTCAACCACTGAATAGATTTTCTTACAGCGGAACTGAGCTCTTTTGTCGTCGAGCCTCTAAATATTTGAGGAGCTAAAAAAGGTTGCTCAAGTATTGGAAGTATCGAGGAGATTTTGAGCGGCCCCTTTTCTCTTTGGCTACCACTATTGTTGAGAAGGAAAAGGGTCGCAGCTATTTCAGAGTTTGTGGAGAGCAGCTTGTCAACATTTGAATTCGGCTCTTCTCATTACGTTTCAGGCTGCTGATAGACCCACGGAGCGCTCTTCAATTGGGATTGTCGTCCTCCAAGACGGTTTGCCCCTGTCTACTAAGGAAACACCAAATGCAAGATATTACACCACTTGTCATGGGAGACAGCTGGCCGGGGTATCATTGCCTGGCTTACTGCAATACCAGTTGTGAGTGAGAAGGAACAATTTGGCCAACATTTTGGTGTTTCATCAAGTTTTTCAGGGCTCAGCTTTCAACAAAATCGTTCTCTAACGTTCCATCTCTTCGGCCGAAATTCACACTACTAAAAATTTATGTATTAACCGTATTCTGTAGTGACACACCAAAGGCACATGAAAATAACAACTTCTATTCAGACGATGTATTTCAATCAAAAGACGGAGCCTCACTGTAATTCGATCAATGACATGTCGCGCGCGAAACTTCCTAATTAAGTTAATAGGAGAGATTTGATGTGAGGCAAGTTTAACAAAAGTGGGAACGAGTTGAAATGGATTTTGGAAGAGTTCGCCTTTTACCCCGGTAGCTCATAGTGAAGTGCTTTTGATGCTCCGGTCTTTTCCCCTTCAGCGCCTTGTCCACTCGGCAGCAGCCACGACTGAGTTGCCCGATTAATTCTTCCCTCCTTCCCACGTCCTACTTACTTCTTGTCTCCAGGCAGCTGTCGGACGAACATCCCTATTTTTCTTAAGTGAATTGTTTTCACTTTTTTTGGTTTCCGTAAATTAAATTCGAGTAATTGCTTTCAACTCTATTTTTCCATCATGTAATACACACTGACACTACGTATGACAATAATTACAAATAATTCTCGTAATAGGCTAATAATAATTTTAAGACACTGCTTCAACGTCAATTTACGCATAACCGTGCTCAAAAAAAGGTTGAGGGAGTAAACGCAACGGTGTTTCAATATTATGGTGCCTTCATTTCACTACCACGCTGATTTGTTTAAAAAAAAATTAAAAATGCCGTCAGAGTTCAATGGCAATTGAGAAAGTTATGTGTGTGTAATGCGTTCCACGTTGCTATTGGCCTAATGGGATTGAAAGATGCAGCCTATCATTGCCATAATCTCTGATAGTTAAGCACAAGTGAAGATTGAGGAGATAGGGCACGTACGAAATGTGCACACAAAGATATGGTTGATAGCAAAGAAGTAAAGTAAGTAGAAGAAGTAGAAGTAAAGCATTATCGTAAGTAAAAGTTCCATTGGCTTATACGCATAACCCCCCGATTCTTTATTTGGATACTCGTTTGAATTTAAAGGTGAAATGCGTTCCAGCGGGCAAGGAATGAGATGAGCAGAGGTGGTATATGAGTAGGGAAAATCCGAGTTTGAGTAAGGGGGAAGGAAAGTAGTCGGTTAAGAGGCTGCTTAAAAACGAAACTTGGTCCGGTCTTCGAAAACCCTCTCCATAACTTACTGTGTGGAAACTTGAAAAAGAAGTTTTAAAAAGGAGGCGTTAGAATTGAAAGCCAAACAAATTCAACGACGGAATGAGGGGAGGTTATTTTTAATCTCTTCAACGCACCTATCCGTCAGTGGGGACCTTTCGCGGAACTTTAGATAAAAAATAGTTTACTTTTAACGTTCACTAGCTTCGTCGTTCAGTAGCTTTCTCATACAAGAAAATTGATGAGTTGAAAAGATTGATTTAAAGGGCCAGAAAAGAGGTGTGAATTTAAGTTAGTAAAATGTTTCCCCAATTCGTTCACCTCTGATATGCAATTAATTACCTAGCCCCCTCCCCAGAAAACTATTCTCCATTTCAAACATGCGCACGAAACTGACAATAAAGTGGTTCTTACCTAAAGTGATGAGCATTAAGAAGAATATGATTGCCCAAAATACGCTTCCCGTCATCGTTGCAATCGCTTCAGGATAAACTATAAAAACGAGACCCGGTCCTGTGAATAAAAAAAAAAAAACTTTTAGAAGTTACGATGTTTCATAACTATAAAGCATTAGTAACGAAATTCAATTTTACGTACCTTCGAGACCAACTTTATCAACACTTGTGCCTTGGACGTGGGCCATGTAACCAAGAACTGAAAATATAACGAAACCAGCTAGGAATGACGTGAGACAATTGATAGAAGACGTCAAAATAGCGTCGGCATAACAATTGTTGTGAAACTTGTTGTAGCTTGAAAGAGCGAGGAGAGTTCCGAAGCCAGGTCCCAGTGAAAAGAAGATTTGAGAAGCTGCGTCTATCCACACCTAATGTCAAAAAGTATTTATTACTCAAGTGGTCAATACTGAGCAATTAATTATTCAGTGGCTTGTAAATACATGTTCGTAAGTGGTTCTTGTTGCCAACGAGATCCACACGCTTGAGAGTGGGGGCATACCTTAGCCGTCGCTAGTTTGTGCCACTGTGGAGTTAGATAGTAGCTGATGCCGATCGATGCTCCCGGCAAAGTCACTCCTCGTCCGAGCAAGATGAACAGAACCACGTATGGAAGGAGGGCAGTCACCCAAACGGCCTGGAACACATTCAACAAACGTCGCCGGGAGTACGAAATCAAAATGTGGTATCCTCAAGGACCAACACGAGAAAAATTTCTCCGAGTTCGAAACTCGAACTCGTTCGCAACATTTCTGTATGAACTAATTCACTTCGGGTCGGTTTCATAAAAAGCATGATTGTAGTTAAAGTAGACAGAAGACGATGAGGAGCCAATAACCATTATCACCTAAGTAAAAGTTTTCTCAAGATGCTGGCGGCTCCTCGGTTTACTTGTTTTACCTTATGATTCTACGGACCACACCTCAAAAAAAAAAACAACTAAGTTGATAGTCTAAGGAACTACCTACCGACATCCTGGTCATTCAATAATGAGATAAACAGGAGAAAAATAACGAATTCCGGAATGTACAGATTGATCCATAAATCACTTCTTAGCTAATTCCTTTCGTCCTCATTCTCCATGGGCGATAAAAAAACCATTATGAGTAATTGGGACATTACATCTTTCACGTGAGCTGAGAATAAAACAGATTAGTTAAGCTGGTAGGGAAATATAATCGCCGAATCCACGAGGAAGAAGCAAGTTATGAGATACGTAGCACCTGATGTTTTATATTACTTTGGAACTTCTTTAGTAAGTTTTGTAACGGCTCGAACGAGTAGGATTAAACTTGGGAGCTTCATTTCGTTCCCTGCTAACTTAAAGAAATGATCAGGTACGACGTATCAAAGATTTCCTTAGCCCACACGGAAGTCCGAAGGTTATAGTTATTGATTCATTAATAAGTGAGTAGATACCTTGGGCAGTCAGAAAGTGTCTACTGAGTTGAGTAGTTAATTGGAATAACGAGCATGTTTGTTATTTTTTATATTTCTCAGTCCAACGTAATAAAACGATAAATTATGATTAGGCAGAAAAAAAGTTGGTTGTCACCATTCCTCGCGACCAGTCTACAGTGATCCTGGTTGACCAGGTAGTATCCGGAAGCATGGATATTACACCGGCAAGACAAGAAGCGTAAATACGATTGGACGGAGTGGAGGCAGATAACCATAAAAGTTTTAGCTGGAACGTCCTATCATGTTTCTTTTTATCCCACACAAAATCCTAGATGTGGTGCGGGGTAGTTTGGGAGCCCTTCAAAATAAGGCCGCCTCAATTTATCATAATTGACGACTGCAGGTCGGTTCGAAGATCTTCTCAGGAGGCTCATGGAGACTGACTGCGAGCAGTACGCCTACGTGGATGACCTGACTGGGCTGATCTTTGCAGAATCGATCCGCCAAATCGAGGGAAAATCCCACCACGCGCTCCGCACTGTCACCCAATGGTGCGAGCATGTCAAGATGCAGGTGGCTGGGAAAAAAACAGCTAATCGTCTTGAAAGGAAAAGTAAATAGGCTACCCTCGATGCGCTTTGGCGTGCACAGGCTTCTTTTCGAAAATCACTTCAACATCTCCAGTCCCTTAAAGCCGCTACTATTGTAAGGTGTGTCTCACTGCATGCAATTAATAAGGCCACTATGGGTGTGTTACCATGAAACTATCCTCATGTACAAGACCACCTATCTAGGCGTGATTGGCTACTGCCCCGTTGTCTGGGGTAGCCAACGGATGACTATCAATCCTAAGAGAGTATTGGCCCAATCCCAGAGAGCTGCGGTCCTGTGGATCACCAAGGCTCGTGTAACTGGTCAGTCACATGGAAATTGAGTGCGTAGTTGACCAGTGGAGAATGAAACGGGAGCTTGCCCCGCTTTGGGCTGAACTCTGTGCAGATCTCACTACAGAACTGAAACTTGCCGCCGCCATTGACGAATGAGCGGTAGAGAAATAGCAAGCGAGATACGAATCCTCTTCAAAGGGACGTGACACGTATGAGTTCTTCCCCAACATTCGTGAAAGTCTTCCTAGAAAATGGGTTGAGCCAGACCACAAGACAATTCAGTAGTTCCTCATGGCACATGGCGACTTCAATGCGTGGCTCCACTTCTTTTCTCTTAAAGACTCTCCGTCATGCACGTCTTGCGCCCCCAGTGCGGAGGAAACAAGAAACCACGTGATGTTTGTTGAAAGGGCAGACGAACTTAGCAGCATTGACTGTACGAAACAAGCCTATAACCATTTTGCAGAGTTCGCGAAGAAGGTGATGGCTAAGATACATTGGTGATCATAATTTATCTGTTTTGCCGAGATACCTCTGCAGGTCTGACTTCGGTGGATGATGCATGGACCAGCCTCTTGCACATTAGCGAAACCGCAACTTGTATGACTGATAGGAGGGTTTAGGAACAGTAATCTAATAAGGAAATAGACCTGCTCTTTGAAATAAATTCAATTTGATTTATTTAGAATTTTCTAGGATGCCACCAGAGAGAGACAAAAGGGAGGGAACAAATCGTTCTCAAATTTCAATCGTTTCCAACTTCATTTTTTGGTTGCACACCACTTTGAGCGGAAACATAAGGTCATGCCCAGAATCGGTCCAAAACTCATTATAATTATGATGGTGAACAGAACATCACATTTTCCCCCACACAAATGTCTCTAACTTTTTTATTATTAAATCTTGTGTGGATAGTTTGAAATATAATGTGTGTACTACAAAATCTGCATCCATGGGAATATGACGAGAGTAGTACAATAAATATCAAAAATGTCGAGGAAAATCGATTTAAGCGAAGTTTCTTCTTCACAAATCTCGCTCATGCGATAGTAACATTCTCAGAAGTTTAGGGTGGTAACGCGCACAAAATAATTAGAAGCTGCAGTTTTTACGCAGTAATTCCAAAATAGTGAACACGATCGCTCTCAGAAAAGTCATGTTGACAATCTCATGAATCATCCGTGCACTGATTGATGAATAATGGTGGTGGTATCTCGTACAAAATAAGTGAATAAGTTGAGGAACTTTAAGCGCTACAACTTAATGTACATACTTACTATTTTGTACATAAAAAGTGAAGTTATGTTTTGAAAAATTCAAATGATAAATAGATTCTCTGAATCTACATGAGGGTGAGCAATGTTGTACCGCGTCGCACTTAATACCGCGTATTTTACTGGAGATACCGTAGAATTTGTTGGCCCACACGTCCGCTGCTTTTAATTGCGTGTTCCTCAAATTCCGACTAGCGTTGTTCCGGCGTTTCCTCTCCACGTTGTAATCCTTCTCCTCCTTACGCTTAGAAATCAAATAAAATCGAAAGATCGTCGTGAGAGGGCAAGGAAAACATTTAGAAGTGAAAATGAGCCGGGGTGCCTCTGGAGCAGCCTTTTGACAGCCTCTTTATTCGATTGAAAATGTATCTCGTTTCATTCACGCGTAGACAAACTTATTTTCCTTCGAAGGGTGAATTCTCGTCTCTTTCTTTCTGCTCTCGTCTCATTTTGCCTTCTGTTTGACGCTCGACCAGGCGAGCAGAATATTTTATCTATCTAGCTGTGGAAGCTGAAACCATTTTCATAATATTATGGCCAAGTGTACACGTCGTGTTTGAAGACAATTCTCGTAGTACGGATTAGTAAAAGACATTACGTCATCAACGACGTAAGTAAGTTCAACATTTACTGTAAATGTCCTGTACTGAAAATTCAAAACGTAAAAATCGCCACTTTGGGACAATTTGCCTTTTTGTCACACGTCAACAGGTTACCAAACGTTTGTGTGGAGCAGTCGAATAGTTAAACACACCACAGCAGTCAGCTTTCAGGAGTTTGCTAAGATGTTCTAATAACTAGAAATAACAGTTGTAAATACGAGTATAACTGTTCTAATAATTTGATGGATAACCGTTCTAATAATTTGATGGATAACCGTTCTTCTTCTTGTGAATGGTACATTGGATCGTATTGGACTATCATCTCAACATTTGGGGTAGTGATGTCACAAAAGCAGGAATTGTGTGGAAAAATCTGCCAATCCAAACAATCTGCGTCCACAGAACAAATCATTCAAACTAGTAGAGCCGCGTTTATGAGAAAAAATTACCAATTTGGAGCTGCTCAGTTAGTTTTGAGTCGATTTAGCTGTAAACCTTATTTTGGTACCCGGTGTTGAGTACGTTTAGCTGTTCCTTCTCAATTGTGTTCACAGCCACACAATTCTGCACTCGTCTCTTTTATTTCACTATATAACTTCCCTTTCTACTCTGTAAGGCTTAGGAGATTAAAATAAGTTGGGCGCTATTGGACTAGTCAATTCAAAAGAAGGAATCGTTACGCTCAAACTTGGAAAAAAAGCTGACCCTTGTGGTTCTCACATCCTTATTTCTGATAGAAATGTAAATATCTGAAATTTGGGGAAATAAGTAAGCTCTGCCAGGTTAATATATGAGCTGTAAGTGCTCGGTCACCTCGGTTTTTTTTTTTTTAATAACTGTATAGCTTTGACCACCAGCTCTGAGTTATTGGAAAGACGAAGAAAAATAACTTGAGCCCTCGTACTCGAAACAGCAGAGCCATAAATGCTTCGTTGCTAACTACGTTGGGTGAGCTTTCTTTCTGATTTTTGATGGTACACGTCGCAACTCGAATATACGAGTATGCGCCCAGTCTGGATAGTTTGAAGACTGTGCGGAATTGATGGCTGTCGACGCATGTCTTCAATTGAAAACACTAGTCAAATTCATTTGAACAGCTCTTAGGTAAACCGGCTGCTTAATTCTCCTGCGTTGGGCAAATATCTCAACACATTCGAATTTGGTGTTCTTAGCTGTTCTTAAATTGGACAGTAATGTAAAGTTTACGAGTATCTCTCATTTCTAAGAGCTGAGCAGTTGCTGCCCTTCCTTTTTGAAGTACACGAAGCCCAACTCCAAGTTGGGTTTCATCATTTACGATGGACTTTTGAATAACAGTTGTTCCAATATGAAATTGTAATATATATTAGCGTCAAATGACAAGCTGAGTACATTTAAATGCTTAATGTAAACTTTTAATGATCGACCAATCCAGGCGGGAGGAGACACATAGTAAGATGAAAATTCATACCTTGAAGCATTTTCCTTCGGTCTCTCTAAGTCTCAAGGAGGGCCTTCTGAGAAGCACTATTGCATATCAAAGGGAATTTGGCATGACAGAAATAGAAGAGGAGTAAGAGGATGAGGAAGGGCGAGCGATTGCTAATACTGTCGTCACTGGGCTTCCGTAAGCCCCTCTTCGCTTCCAGAGCTGCGCAAAGGGAGGAATGGAAGGAATCAGAGTGTAGGCATTCATCCTATTGTGCCACCCTGGAAACGCTAGAAGCTGATATACATGACCAAATTACGTGATAACGGTCAGTTGCCACCAAATGATGAAAATTAATGCTCTTGATGCTTTGGAAAGTGTGTCACTTGTCTCCATTCGTTGGGAGGTAAGTAGGATTTTGTTACGTGATGAGTTCATGTTAAGAAAAACAAACTCGGCTACGTGAGTTACGACAAACGGTCAAGGAACCCTCTTTTTACTTTACTTAGCCCTACGAAACGCCAATCACTCTTAGTCAACGCCACAGTGACTATATAGGGTGTGCCGCTTTCCAATATCCCACCGTGTAACGTAAACAAAAATTAATTAATGCAAAATGAAACGGATTTGTATCTCGTGTTCTGTTATGCAGAAGAATATATCTGTTCGAGACGAATAGGTACAGTTAAGGTGGTATCTTCAATGTGTTGAGCTCACTGACCTCAGACCCTTGTTTTAAAGCCACAGGAAATTCCGAACTAGCCCTCTCAATCAACTCCTCGTATATACTATTTTGCTTAAGAAAATTTTAAGTAAGAATATTTCCCCGAAAACTTCACGGTTAGATCGTCGTGGTGATTGGGGCAAAAACCCTGTTAGACATGTTTGCACAGTTTTTTTGAAAAATTGTTTGAATGTGAATGGACATATGGGCACTATGGGGGCTATGAGTCGGAATACTTGAGGAGAGGTGGATAGGGAAGGGTGAACTTTTATGAAAACATCGAGGGTAAAACCTGTTATCACCCTCAGAAGTAATCTGTAAAGCCTTTTGTTTGCAGGATGGGCTAATTGAGCTTCAATCAGGTAAGGAAACCGAGCGGCTTCCCTGTTAGGGTCAAGGGAAATAAACAGATTTACAATGCATTTTTGACTAATCAATATATAATGTTTCGCTGTATCGCTGTCATTATGTTCGAACGTTGTCTATTCTTGACGAACAGTTGGATACAGCATACGAAGCAACGGCTGCTTCGAGGAAAGCAGGATAGATCTTGAGAACCTACCAGAATCTCGCGCGTATATATACATAGATGAGGTCAATGCATACCTAGCATCGCAGCAGCGAAAATCTACTCAGCGTACACCTCACAACGACTCAATCCTCCAACCTTCATCTTCCCGCGTGTCTGTCCCTGAACGACCTCTCAAACAACGAGTCCGGGGAAATACACGCTTTCGATGAGGTGATGACAGAACTCTACTGCCAGATCCACATCCCTGCTACATGTGCAGCAAACATCATGGAATAAGTGCCCGCGTTACCTCAACTCCAGCCGGGATGCTCGAAGAACCTACGTGGAAGTGCACAATCAAAATTCTCTCTCTCCCTCCATGCTCAAGATTAGGTTCGCCTTTGTTGGATGGACAGCAACGCCCTGATTGCAGTACATGTCAAGAAACTACAGTGTCCATGAGTACCTGAGGATAGTCGGAGTGATGTAACGGGACAAACCAAACCCTTTCATTAAGCAGAGGCTCGTCCAGGGCGTTTATGCTGACTGGGCACCTCAAAGTCGCTCGAAACTTCGCTGTCAGCAGTTGTAACCGAGCAGTTACCTCGTAGCCTTGTCGCCATGCCCCGCGTTCACTCCCACCCTGTTTCCTGTTTGTGGTGGTAAAACATCTCCGAAAGTAGTTCCGAATAAAACTATTTGTTCCATATTCGGACCATACTCACTCCCCGACTCACAAAGTGCGATATCGCTACATTAACCCTGTAACACAATGGCTAAAACGATTATAGTACGTAACAAGAGTGTCGGCACCAGTCCTATCTGTACATTGCTCTCCGTAAATATGGCTATGGCAATCTGTTGAACAATGATATGGATTATAGTGCATCAAAGAGCGTTTTTTTGATAGTTTTCAAATTTTTAATAAAAAGTGCTTCTCCTACTGTTATCATACAGGCGAAGTTTATTGAATCAAAATTTATTCACGTTTTCCCCACAAATATCTCCAACTATCCGTTCAGCAGAAATAGGTACCAACCACCAAAAATTTAAAAATAAAAGAAGATATTCAATGAGCACGAAAAACTTGTGCTTTTCTCCCAAATTACCGTGATGGTTTTGATGAAATTTACTGGGTGCTTGAAACTAACCAGAATAACTACATTTCATTCACAATCAGATTGTCTATTGAAATATGAGCAATGTGGAAGGGCATTCTGCAAGTAGGTTACGTGTTCGTGAGGAAAATTGTGTGATGGATTGTTCTAGGTGTTTTACAGTTGTCGTCTTTTGCAATCTTACAGCTGGAGAGAGGATTATTACAACAAAGGCTTTTACTACGCGGTTAAAAAAACATCCATTGTTTGAGCATGATGAGCTGGATGAGGTAATTAATACTTCAACGAACCGACACCAAGGGCGAGTGATTAGCGACGTCAATGTGGTTTCAGACATCCAACAAGATGAATACGGAAACTCATCAGCTTTTAATCTTATACCCAAAAAGCGGTTTTGCTTACGCTAAAGTACACATTTCAATGGACAAGCTAATCCGTCAAGAGTTAATTAGTCGCCATTTTCAATGGACATGACGTCCCTAGAAAGACGACCCAACCTCCACTTTCTTTTCACCGGTAATCACCTTAATCTGATTATCACAACAAAATGTTGCATGAAGCAACTTATTGTAGTTTTCGCGGGCTCTGTTATTAAGGATCCTCTTGTATTTGCTTTTTTGAGTTGGAAATGTGTATCAGGAATTAATGGTTAAGTTGTTCGTAAAACACCAATTTTCAAAACTCAAGTACCAAAAGCCTCAACACAAAAAATCTAAAACTAGGAAACAACAAATAGTATCAACTGTAGCCGACAGCTGTTGGCGTTATTGTGGTTACTACGTAGAAACTGTATCTGTCAAGCAAATTTTAGTCCACACTTTAGATGTTACCAGGTACTAAATTACTCTACGATTGTTGGTTGAGCATTGCTAGACCTCTCGCTCAGTAGCGGGCCAAAGAAGTTGATAGAAACGAAGAAACGTATCGATTGGTTTTAAATAATTCTCCTAATTGGTCATTGGTCTAACTGTTGGGAAGTACACAAATGACGAAACGGTATGCCTCACAATGCCCCGTGCTTATAGAGTTCAAGTAGATTCTCTTTGTGGATGATTCTTCTCACGATGGCCGAGAGTGTTTACGTTCCAACTTCAAATTCTCAAATAAGCTACTTATTTATAAAATATCTATGGCAGTTTAGTCTTTAAGAATAGTCATTTACAGTTATAGTGAGTGTAAGAGTGCCTGCCAATTACTGGATAAGATGGCATCGTGGTAGCTTCGTGGCCTCTTCTGGAATATGAAAACCTACAGCCACTTAAAGTTTCACAACGTTAATTGATAGAAGAGGTGTCCGTTTCTTTGCCAATTCACGAGGCTAAAGGTACCAGGTTAAATGCAGTGACCCGGGAAGAAGTTTTTGGAGGAATTCCAAACGCCACTGGTGGTTACATAAATCTATGAACCTCAACAATGGGTATGGAACGTACTTTAATGGCTAATAAACCAACAATGTTCAGACATAGCACTAGACTGAAGACAGAGAAGTAGGTTAGACGAAATCAAAACCTGTTTCGGGCAATAAATCTCTCCGTTGAGCATAAGCCCATCGAAGTTGCTCAGGGATAAGTTGTGGAGATGACGACAACGGTAAGTCGATTAATTTCCTTCGGAAATTTGAAGTTTTTCAAACGTAAAACAAATAAAAGCGCACGCTAATGGGCGAAGGAAAACTGAACCGTCTTCAATAAAGATCAACCAGTCTGTGATGGGGTGCCTTAACCAGCCTGATGCTTTTCAGGTTCATGCAGATCAGAATCTTTCTTCGGAGTTTTCTTCACAATCAAAGACTTTCTGTTAATTTCTTCCCTCTGCACAAACTAACTTGACTAACTTAATTTTCGAATGAATCAACAATGATGGTCATAACCAAATGGCTTTGGCCACATTCTGGGCATAACGTGGTGGTGGAGCACCGTAAGTTACATTTACTTAATTTACAGAAAGGAAGGAGGAAGCACTGGCCGCATCAAAGGTCACCTCTACATAAATATTATTTATTTTGATTCTTCGAGTCAATGTCGCGTAACGGCGGCAAAAATAAAATAAAAGAAGAACATATTGTACGATGAACGCGATTCATTTGTTTACTCACCGGTCTAGATCAACCTGTCACATCTTCATTTTCATCATTCCCACTTACATCATCCACCAGAGAATACATTGCTATTTTATTCCGAGTGAGGGAGATCTCTGCAGAATGACCAACCGCATTTGTTAATCCCAAGAAATTCATCAACAAACCATCAATCACGTAGGAACCCGCCAACAAACATATTTTCTGACAGGTCAAATATATCTCACTAACGCGCCTCACTTTACTTTCCGCTACCCAAAGCGTAATAGTGATCGTGGGGAAAAAACAGTTGGGTTTTCTTCAGATCTTGACGTTTTGAGGTCTTCAGAGTCCGAAAAACCTAATTTCCGCGCGTGGTATGTATTCTGCAGTTCGATTTGCGGGAGAACGGCCGAACCGATTGAGCTGGTTCTTTTCCGTTTTGTTTGTGATTTTTCCCAGGCGGGAAAAAAAGGTTATGGGCGATTTCTATCGATGGGGGAGGATGGGAGACGAAAATGTACAAAAAACTAAGGGGTTTCGAATTTTCCTCAAAACGGCTGCCACGATTTTCACTAAACTCACAGGATGTTTTTAAATAATTAATACTTACATATTGTTCTCAACTTACATATCACTACTTACATATGTTCCTCTGACAGTTCATTGAACAGAGTTGAAAATCTAAATTGTGTCGAAAATAATGTTGTTTGAACATTTTCGTAATTTGCAGGGTTCACTAGATTTGGTCAATCTTACGAAGCAATCTATACCCCCCTCCCTCCCTCCACAAATTATTTCTGTACCCATGTGTTCAACGGAGATATACGCCATGACAGTAACAAAAGATTTCTATCATACTTACGGGTTACTCTCAACCAACCTAGTTACCTACATTTTGTTCCCATTAAATTTTCCTGTAAAAACGCGTCGAACAAAGGCGTCCGTATATGTAGCAGGTCGTCGACTTTACGGGGGCTGTGGAAAGTTGTGTGTTGCTATGCACCAAACATTTTATCTTCAAGTCATACTCATAATTTATCAGCACAATTTTCGTATTACAGCCACTCCATAATTTACAATCCATGATCATATCCGTTGATTTTGATTTCATTAGATTGCAAGTCATTTACTTTTACATTTCCATTAAGCTCACTCCTCACGCAACCCTTTTAATTTTACTTTCCCTAGCCCTATGAAATAAGAAGGAAAATGAAGTAACTGATTTTTTGAGTTACCCTCATATCTTTGCGTTTTAAGGGCTACTGAGTTCGAAAAGCACCATCTTGGAAAATGGTCTGCATGCATGCGTGTGAGTCTGTGAACGTGATTTAAAGAAAATCGGCTCCAATATATTTAGCCTTCAAACCACCATTGGACGCCAAAATAAGGCGGTAGGCAAAATCGGTCCGAAACTAAGTACAGTTATCATGATGAAAAATGGCTTAGCGACTTAGACTTAGACTTTGTATAGATAGTTCCAAATAGCAAGACAGGACCATTAAAATCTCAATTGTGGGAAACGACGAGATAAAGCACAACAAACAAAGCTGACAGAGACAAAAAGAGCCCAGATTTAGAGACGAGGTGACACTTCTGGAACTCTCGAGTGGGGGTCATTTCTGGCTAAACCAGGGCTTTAACGAATTGCAAGCACACGAATTTAAAAGGGAATAACGTTTAATACGGAAGTGAAAGAAGCAAGCAAAGCATCGAACAGGAAAATTTAATATAGTTTGCTACACATTACAGAGATTAGAGAAATATTTGAAGACTCCAACACTTGAGTTTTCCTCCAACACCAACGTTAATGTACTCTTAATTCAGGATCCCATGATGATGCTGCCGATACGAGGTCACTTAGATGTTGGAACGTTCCTGGTCCCCGCTCAGTACACTGACGTAAATCGTATTAAAAAACAAAACTTCTTCGCCCTGATCAAACTCTCACGGTTTTCAAGTGAATCGATACATAGACGATACTCTAACTTTACTACTAGCATTTTACTCCTCTAGGCTCACGTGTCCGATTTTCAACAGGTCTGCTGCTGTTTGCAAACGCTGCCTTTTGTTACACTTTTTCAGTCCTGCGAGCGCACACTATTTCCTCTCCTCACTTTCTCACTGGCACTTTGTGATCCAAAACCACAGAAATTCTACCTTATCCCACGTACCGCTCTCCCCATAGAATCCCAAGGGGATTAGGCGTTCCACTCAAATGCCGAGACATCCCTTGTGGATATGAATACTCGTACGAGAACTGACTGTTGCAAATGCACTTGTCCCTTTCATGTGCTCCTAAAGGTGTTTATAGACCCTCCACAGCGTAAGTAATTATCTCTGCACTCTGCGACCATTGTTCCCTCACTCCAAAGCTCTATTAACTGATTGACTCGGATCACAATGGGCTTGTTAGTTCGAGTTGGCCAGCTCGAAATTTTCCCCCTTTAAATTTAGCTGCGTCCTAATCCGGCGCCCTAGAGTTGTTTGTCCGCGATTCCAATCTACCGAATCCTGCAGTAAAGGCAAAGGAATTAAATAAATTGCCGAGAAAGGCTCCATTTAGGTTTCGCTCAAACGATCACGGAAGCGAGGGTTAACAAACGACTCTGACAACGAACCATTTAACCAGGAGATTTCTCGGCTCGATTTGAAAGTGAGCGTGGTTAGGTGTTACAACAGTCTTCGCTTGGCATTCCCTAGTTTTCACCCTTCGGAAGACAGCCAACCAGAGTCAGTGAGCCTTGAGGTTGTCATGCCTTGAATCAGGTGTTACTTTTTTCTCCTTTCAGAAACGCAACGCTTACTTTAATTTCAACTAATGTTCCAGAAAGGCAGCCTTTCTGAGAGCTATTTGCATTATCGCACAATATAAATGTACAATCACGAATAAACCTAATTAAGCTTCACTACGTCACTTAAAAATAGCGAGAAGTATTTTAAAAAAAACCTGAGCCAACCTGAGCCCAAAAAATAAAATGCAATATTTTTGTACTGTTTTGATTTCCTTATCTCATTCCGATAAAAAGTTATCAACTATAGTAACCGATGCTTCCACGTTTTTGATCTGACTGGAAAACCAGTTTTCTGTGAAAAGTCACAAAATAAAATTCAACGTCCCATCAAAATGTATCGTTGCCTCGTTGCTCAGCGAATTTTAAGAGCAAAATGGGGAGAGTGGGCGTCTACAGGAACTTGCCCAAGAGCACGGATAACCGATATAACAAGGGATACGCTTGATATCAGGTACTGTCACAGAATGGTACCCCTCAACACACAGACAACAGTAAAAGATAAGTAATGCCAGGTATCTTCTGTTCCGGCCAAACAGTTCAGTCAAAAAGTTGCATTATATATTGTATAAAATATTTGACTTCGGAGTTGTTTATTTATTTTGTTTAACAGGGGGGAACCCACTGCTTTTAAGAATGTAACTCCACAGTTTTGGGGGGAAAACGACGTTTATGTACCATAATCTATCTCGCTTGAACGAGGCAATACAAATACGTAATATGAAAATAACTAATACTCGTTTCGAAAGAGTCAAACTACAGCCAATTTGCTAACGGCAAGGGAGCAGTGAAAGAGGTATTCAGATTAAACACCGCAAGTAGAACAGCAGTCCACCTCGCGAGGCATACAACACAAGCTTTGACGATTGAGATAATTAGCGAACGAAATGGAGGCCCCGGATGTTTTTGCTCCAAAAACCCAACTGGGGAATGCTGAAAGGTAAAATAACTCAATAATTGCGAACTCGCTGTATTTGTTTTACGTGATCATGGCTTCGGCTGGCTGAACAGGGCCCAGTTGAGTACCATGACAGTTGGCAGATCGCAAAGCTCAAGTGCGTTTCTCTTTTAATACTCGACAACAATGAACGCTCAAGTCCACGTTTGTGATGTGGTCAGCAAAAATTAGTTTTACCTCAAAGAAAACACCGTTGTCGTTGGAGCGCACAGATGACTGTGCACTTCTAAAGGCTTGACATTCAATACTACCTAAGTGAGTTCGTCGGCTTAGGAAAAAAAACTGACACCTAGAAAAACCGTGGATACGGTTGCCACTACAAGGACACAAACAATGAAGCCCAGATGGGAGCTGTGGGGATCTTCAGAGGCAGCCATGAAGGGGGCTGAGGTGGCGCCCCAAATCCTTCCAATCAGTAAGCACTCAGCGAGGTTGTACCAAGCTCCCAAAATCCCATAGAGTTCAGGACAAATAAGATGAGACTGGGAAGTGAACGCTTCGCAGAGGTCTACCATTATCAGGCCAACCCGAAACCGTTCGGGAAACCCTGGATTGCAACATCCTGAAAGTGTAGATTGCATGGGAGCGGACGGAACATCAAGAACCAATCTTTGACAAAGAGCGAAATAACTGACCCACACAACCAGAGTGGCATTGACTATCAAAGATGCGCTTACAAAGATGCTCATGAAAGACGAACAGAACTAAAAAATCAGTCTGGGAGTTCTAAAATTGTTAAATCGAAGAAAAACTTTGCGAGCCGTGGGAAAATATCAGCGCACGTACCTCTCTCCAAATGTCCTAATAGTCGAAAGGGAATACCTGCGCTTTTGGGTGGATGCGTTTTACAGAATACAAAAAATCGTGATTGGGCAATTATTTAATGAGATTATTCAACCTGAATAATACTAAAAGAGACCAATATATTTCTTTATAGGCAATAAAAATGATGTGAAGAGTTGAAAGTATTCGCCGCGAACACCTTTTCAGCTTGTTATTTCACGATGACGAAAGAGGTTCGTATCAAGAAAAATGGTTTCGTGTTGTGGTAATCCCCAGAAAATGAATGGCCGCGCCATAAGAATCGCTCGCCTCGGGGGAGCCATGGCGTGACAGTCTTCACTCCCATGGAAATAAAAGCGACGTTAATCGACGGGAGTGCTAGGGAACTGCGACCTTGGGCTTGTTTTCTTTCCTTTGATCCGTACTTCTTCATCATCAAACAATTGAGAAACGTAGCAATGGAGGTGGGGATATTCTTGAAGACAGGCGAACGCTCCTGGATTTTCAAGTCTTCCTTCAAAATGCACCTCGTCATCACGCTTCCATTCTCCGAAGAATGGGGCTGTTTAAACGGTCGGTTGCCACAACCGCCGCGAACTGAGTTGGGATCTACCTACACATCGTGCTCGGTAGAAGTTTGCGCCATAACTAGTTCGCTGTACATTGCAGGGGTAGATTTACTCCCTGGACCCAATGAGTGTAGCGAGCTCAGAGGTCTCTGATTTTCGATGGGAGCTCGGGTAATCAATACGAACTTTAACCAAACGATCTAGTGAGTAAAGATTAGGAAACTTACTTATTGTTGAGTATCTACGGCAACCTTATGCAGTTCAAATCACAGCGCAACTAACCCCTCGTGGGTGTGGCCGCCTACCGTTTCTAGAAGGTAGTAGCGACATCAACAAATGCTTCCTTTTCAGTATTTTAACAGGTTCTTTACCTAATATTCATTGTTTAACCTTTTTCGTCGCTCTCTCTTAATCAACATTAAAAATCGTATTTTACTCTAGAAAACTCGTGCCGAATCTTTTTACTCCTCTCATTACGCAGAATAACATTGGCGACCCTGACATGATATGAACACGCAACCTTGTGGCCGCTGTCTATGAGAAACCGTAGTGTGCCCCACAGCACTCCCCTTCTAGTGTCTACTCAGTCCTTGAAGATCTGCCCTTCCTGTATGTCTATTTGGCATTATCATCTGAAGAACACGAGTCCCATCTTTCTCTCGTTTAAGCGTCACAGGAAACATGGCTTATGCATCAACATTTCAAATTGCACTTGGGTGCGCCAGAGAGCTCATTGCTTCGGTTTCGATTAATGCTGAGGATACTAAATCTCTTCCGAAGCTAGTTGCAGCCATTGCAAACTACCCTTTGCCAGATTTGCGTCGTTCCTTGGGGTATTTAAATTTCTACAGACGCTCACTGCCACAAGCAACCATTCTCCAACAGCCTTTATCCCAGCTGTGCAAGAATCTCAAGAAGCGTGACCGTTACTAAATTGAATGGTGGCCCAGCACAGTGCAAGCATTTGAGAAGCGTAACCTCGCCCTCACTGACGTAGTTTTTTTGGCCTATTCCTCGTGCGAACAATGGTAGACGCCTCTAAGTTCGAAAAGCTTCTGGCTCCTCGGTATCGCTTGGGGACATAACTGCAACACAGGCAGATTGCAGACAACTGACACACCTACAAAAACTCAAAACTCAACCTACAAGTCACGTCTCTCAAACTAGTATGTTATTTTTCAACTGGAAAACTACGTCTGTTCATACCAGAACCATTCCGCGGGGTAGTATTTGATTCTATCTATGATCTAGCACTCCCAGGAATTACACTGTGAAGGAAATGGTTTAAACCCCAATCGTTATAGTGAATTAAATAAACTGAACTAATGGAGAAAACCAGTCACGTATTACTGTGGAGGTTTTCTTCATTCCAAGCTCCCGTTACATTTCCTTCGGTTCGAAGTCTAAGAGCGAATCGTTGTATTGCTGACACACACAACTAATCGCGATCCTGTAAGCTCCCTTTCTCTTTATTGGTTCAAATCAAAGGAAGAGCTGAATAATGAATCGCCGAGTTGTCAGTTGTTAACGTCAATCTTGATTATAACGGCTTTCTTACCCGTCAATAATACAATAGAAGATGAACTGATAGCAGTAAGACTTTCAACATTTCAGTCAGTTTAATGTAAAATAATGAAGCTCGTGGTTAAGCTTACGAACGTAATTATTTGAATACGAAGAATACAATGCATGTTATCTTTTCCTTACTATCTAGCAATATAAGTTTCTGGCATAATTAATTGATATTCCACAAACTTTACATCATTACATAGTTAGTCATTACGTACAGTAATTTCTGAACCTCTGACTTTTAAAAGATCGTGGCGTCCAGGCACAGAAGTATATTAAATGAAAGATAAAATTATAAATTAGTTTAAATGATGATGATAGTTGCGCATAACGTTCATAATTCGAATCGAGGCAGTGGTCGACCCCTGTAAAAATCCGATCTTACTGTCGTGACTTCAAAAACTTGCCAAATGTTCAGTGGCCTCTATTTTTTCGAGTTCTCCAATGTAAAGTCTGAACAAACAATATTTGTGAGATTGTTCTGATTGTGTATGGAACTGCTCAACGGGTCTTACCTGTGGCAAGGTCATTGTTTCTCCAAAGGTCTTTGCACCTATGGAAATCCCACCTCCACGGATATTTCCAACAGTGGTTTTTCCACCCTTTCCCTCTCCTCCTTTTTCAGATTCCTCTCACAACTGATACCTTCTCCCAAAATCACTTTGCTACGAAGTGTCGCTGAAGTCGGTCCTCTCCCGTTTCTGAACACACTCTTCTTCTAACACCTTTCGCGATACGGTCGTCTCCAATTCTCCCAACAGACACCTCTTTCACCTCTCGTCGACTTCTAATTCGGACTTCTCCTTCCTTCCTAGTACAACCGTTTTCACGCCTTCAGAGCCCTACCTGTTCGCGCGTATATACTCAACTCATATCCTGTGTAAACCACCTCTTCTTTGTACATTCAAGTTTCAAATCTCGTGATATACCTACCCATCCATTACAAATCCGTGCTCAACTAAAACGCGTCTCCGAGAGTCATTCAAATCTATCCTGGTCCAAACAATGGCTTTGGTACTGTTGACCAATATTTCCCAACTGAATATTAAGCTGAATCAGTCGAGCAAGTTGTTTGTAGTTACTGATTTTTCGCTCATTTCATTTGAACCTGGTAAACCATAACTTCACGCTTATAGTTCCGGGATTTATCGTGCTGCTCGTAATCACGCTCTGACTAACATTGAGCAATTGTTACACAGAGAACTGATGACGCTGTGGACCCCATTTTTTTGGAGGAGTAAAACGGCGGTGGTGAAATTCCGGTATTTTTGGAGTAGTCAGTAGCTCCCATATGCCTTATGAGCGTTGTTAAAGACTCATCGCATAGCTACTTCTTCAGACTACCACAGGTTCCTTTCCTTATTTCATGACTGTTTCTAAACGTTGCGGTTTCACTAATGTGCAAGAGGCCCCTGCAGCATCCACCGAACTCAGACCTGCGGAGGTACGGCAGGTATTTGGTCGTTAGCTAGTCTCCCGGTAGAGAGCTGTTTCCCGTGTGTTACAACGCAGAGGTCACCACCTGAGAAATCCAAAGCCGTCTAGGAAGAGTTCTTAATCTGTCCTTTCAAAAGAACAGATCAGTTTGACCACGTATCTAAGCCATCACCTTCTTCACGAACTCTGCAAATTGGTCATAGGCTTGCATAGTAGCAGTCAATGCTACGAAGTTCGTTTGCCCTCCCAACAACCGTTGCTCACTGTTGTAGAAACTACAGTGGAGGAGCACGTGGTTTCTTGTTTCCTCCGCACTGGAGGCGCAAGACGTGCATGACAGAGAGTCTTTGAGGGAAAAGAAGTGGAGCCGTGCATTGGTCACCATGTCCCGTGAGGAACTGGCTCGTACAATGGTCTGGCGCAACCCATTTTCCAGAAAGACGTTCACGGATGTTGGGGAAGAACTCATACGTGTCACGACTCTTTGACGAGGATTCCCATCTCGCTTGCCATTTCTCTAACGCCCAGTTCGTCAGTACACCATGGGACTTTGATCCCCTTTTGCTTCTGTTACCCAAGTACAGAGAGCCCAGCAGAGTGCACTGCTGAGGTAAATATGTCCACTTTGCTGTCCACCTCCTCAGGTATGGCAGCTTGCACTATTAGGTCGGTGTCTGCAGCACCTAGTGCACCTTCCAGTACGCTACAGACACCTTCCAGTACCCTACAGTTCACCTTCCGGTACCTTACAGCTCACCTTCCAGTACCCACACACACATAGACACACACACACACACACACACACACACACACACACACACACACGCAATAGTGCAATCAGATTCAGTAGCAAATACGTAAAGAACTCAACTTAAAAGAAAAGAGACTTACAATTTTTTTCCAGCCAATTACATAACTTTTCGCCATACTTCGTACAGCTTAGAACAGTAAAAACGAAGAGTACGATTTATAGAACAAAGGTGCTAGAGGTACAGAACGAAAACAAGCAGAGAGAAAAATTTCATGAAATACGCGGGAACTGGAACTTGAGAGGGCATTGTCTCATAGTTAGATCGATAAGAAACTCAACCGCGGTAACACCTACAAAAGAAGAGCGGATACTTTTCAGATACTGGCTAAGAGGGCAAACAACCTCTCCACGAGGAAAGTCAATGTGTGAGAACATCGCGGAGATTTTTAATTCCGCTTTTGGCAATTCTGGTTTTTCTCCGAAATTACTTTCCAGCATCCCGTGATCTAGGGCAGGCAATTCGTGTTTTGTATAGATAGGACCACAGTAAGCGGGAACAACCGATCGTGTGGTCAGCACTTGGGAAAGGCGAAGCCGTTCCCAACTTACCGTTTGCCTGTAAGTATTTACAAATAAGATCTATCGATTGAGTGGAAAAGACTGACCTTTCCAGTGGATTTTACTCCTTTCCACAACGAGAAGTAGACGAGGAGGAAAACAGCGAAAACGCAGAGAGCTAAGGACCATTTGATCGGGCCCATCCGGTCCAACCCGTCAGATTTATCTTGTTCCAATACACTTCGCCTGCAATTGAAAAGTCTTCGTTACTTACGGCTTTTATGTATTTTTACGAAGGGTATAAAGGGTTAGTCTGAATGGTACGTAAGAGCAACATTTAGGGAAATAGAAATCAATCCGAGTCAACAAATCACTAGTTCAAACCATCGGCATTGGCACTGCCTTTCATTTCCTTAACGTTCCTCTAGCCATTTGACCCTCGTGATATTCGATCCTCAAAGGAAAGTTTCTCTTTATTCCAGTTTAGCGTCATTCGAAGTTCCGTTTCCTACTAAATAGCCCTGGTGTTCGCGAGAGAGAACGGTACATAAAGGAAGAAGCGGATACAGTTTTGCGTACTTTCACGTCATGCATTATTTTGTCTGACAACATTGAGGCGCCCTTTCCGCCACTGACATTCTCTTTACGACTCAGATTCTCAAATAAATCGGATTTTCCGCCCTCCTCGCACTTGCAAAGCCGTCTTTGATTTGTTCTGGAACAAAAGGCAGTTGCTTCCTTTAAAACTGGCGACAAATCTTGCGAGAGGAGAAACACACTAATGATTCAAAGGCACGAAACAAGCAGCGTTGGAATAATCGGTGAGCGGTCGTCAAAATATGAAATTGTCCAACTCGCTATGGAACGTTTACAAACATCATTCCTTTAATGACCCTCGGATTGACCATGGAGCCCAACTGTTGAAAAACATTCAACGTCAGATGGATCTAGCCTCGTTCCAAGAACTTGGAAGATGTAACTCCCCATTTCCTGGCCACTACAGCACACTTTAACAGCCTACTTCCTGTCGAATATACAGCAACTCACACGAAATACTTACTTGAAAAATTCAGTTGCAGGGGAGACTGTGTGGTTTCTGAGCGTGATTTCTTCGATGGGGGTGCAGTTGGGAGTGTTCCACAAGTTGTCACATGAAGTCCAGGGGAGCTCCGACCTCATGCTGGCCACCAAGTAGTACACAGCCCAACCTGAACATTAATCAGTTAAGAACCATTCGAAATAGCTGCTTTTTTAGTGATTGGGTTGTAAACACCGAGAAATTCACCTATTATTGTGTTGTAGTACATCCCCATGTAGACATCCAGAATGCATATTGCATAGCCTACCCCTGCAACAACAAAAAATCATTTCCAATAATTATTTTTATGATAATTAGGGACAACGCGCATTAGAGGGGGCCAGCTGCAGCTAAAGTTACTTTGAACTGAAGTTCTCTCAATTTCGAGACTTCAAGGAACACCACATTGAGACGAAACAAATCAACAATCTTTTCATTTGATCTCAGTTAACTGCCCTTTTACCTCGAGACAGCTCGTTAACAAATAAATGAAGTTCATTTAATGTGTGTTTCTAGAACTACTACAAATACAGAAATGAAGTATAAACCAAGTATTTACAATAATTACAGCTTCCACAAATGTATGAGTCTCTCTCTCTCTCTCTCTCTCTCTCTCTCTCTCTCTCTCTCTCTCTCTCTCTTCATGAGATCCCGGCTTAATTTTCAGTTTTGCACTTTCCACAGCGCTTCCTATTATATGCTCGTCTTATTTTGAATACAAGATTGTTTTCTTAACATTAGTTACGCAAGGTTTAGTGTGTGAGCTGGCTCGTGAAGCGAGTTATCCCTAAACATTCGAGCTACACTAAGCAAGCTGCGCTAATAACAATTTACTTTTCACCTCTTTTGCGAAACCAGTACGCTCTGCACGTAAACTCATCAGACCAACTGAGAAAAACGTATGAAATCCAACTATAGAGAGGACCAAAGCGTGTTGAATTGGTTTTTGTCGAAAATTAATTATTTATAATGTGTCAAAAAGAGACCAACTCAAATAATTGTTTCAGCTAAAATACATTTTGCGACATTCCCAAAGGTATTCTTAAGAGTTCAACGTTTTTGGGGATTGTGATGCTACGTTCTGATACCGATTGGTGACGCGTTTGGAAATGTAATTCTAGGAGCTCGCAATTAACAATGTGTGCACGAAAGTTTGAAGGAATTGAAAAATATAAACAGACTCTTACCTGCAATGGGAACAAAAAATATTCTCGTTGAGAGAAATTCGAAGGGTTATTGTAACTGAAAAGCCTTCCCGTATTGTAAAACGAAATTAATTACTTTTAGATAGAGAAAAAGAAAAAACCTAAAGGTCAAACTGGTAATGAATCAATAAAAGAGAATACAAGGAACGGACATTAAACATACGATAGCTCAAGTCGCTTTATGGCAACTCACTCCTTAAACGAAATTTTGAACAGGGGTAGAGTACATCCCAGTTCTAATTGTTTTGGTTTATTGTTAAGCTTGGCGGTTACGTGTTAACCGTCTAGCAGCTGCGAACGTCAGGCCAATTAAAGAAGAGGGGGATAATGTGGGATGATTATTTAGCCGGTTGTTATTGTTTTGGCTGCCCCAGTTATCACAGGTGTTGTTTGTATGACTTGTTAAAAATTATGAAATATTGTTATTGGTCAAAAGAACAGCCACCTTCTTGTTAACAGCTTTATACTTACTTACAATATATTGAGACATAGGAATGACTGAAAAGCTTGTTGGCAATTCGATAACGCGTTGGCTCAGAACGATGGCGAACTTAGAGCCGACAGTTGGGGAACAAGATTTGTGGATACAACAGTCGAGACGAAAACGGTCTACGCACAGATCGAACCACGCTGGTGGCAGTTGATGGATAATGAGATAGTGACCATATCATACGTGAGACATGTATATATACGTGTGTGTGTGATGATTTGGTTTGAGAAAGTGAGACAGAAGGAAGGAATACAAAATAACACACACATTACCAACTATGTTCAAAGTGATTAGCAGCTAATATGCACCTGATATAATAATTTAGTCTACTTTGATTTTGAACTGTTTGATTGGTACTGAACTGGACTGAATTGTTGAATTCCGATAAATGTTCGCACCCGAAACAACTTGTAATTGAAATTTTGGAATGTTAATCGAGGCTCAATATTCTTTCTGCATCAAACACGATTAAAAATTGTGTCATAAAGAACGAGAGTTATTGTGCGACGAAGTGGCTCACTAAACAGGGCTGTTCCTTCATTAAAATGGCTGTTCCTCAACACTCGAAAGACATGGGGGTTGCAGTTTCGCTTTAAGCGAGAACCCGAGCACTCACTCATCATCCCGAGGAGGTATGGACGGATGTCACTTAGCCAGTCTCTCGGTAGAGCTGTTGCCCACGTGTTACCACACGGAGGTATGACCCTGGTGAATCTGTACGATGTGGAAGGCGTTAGTTATTCGAATGTAAAGGTTAAAAAAAACGAATGACAAGCTGTATCGTAGGAAACCCCTATTAGAGAGAATCGCTGACCATTCCTGAAAAAAATATAATTCTCAAGAGCTGGAACAATTTTTCGTTGTTGTAGAACAAAAAGATTAAAAAAAAAACGAGGAGGTTAATTGTGGAAAGAAGTGAACGTGACCGGGTCGACAGATGTGATTGGCCAAATCTGGAAAACCGTGATGCCAGCCCAATGAGACACGATCCGTTCCCACATTTCGCTTCGTTGCTAAGGCTTTTCAGGGAGGAGGGAAGGGATTGACAATGAAAAGTCTTCAAGATGGGGAAACTTGACGTTGTCGTTAAGTTAACGCTATCGAGACTTTCGACTTTGCTCATTACTTGCGAACAGAAAATCGTCGACAACTGTTCCAACTTATTTGCTCGACTTGGATGTCACCGACATGCTTCGGTTGTGGTTTACAGATCACTCGCAATAGTGAGGTAAAACACCTATCAGTTTCTCGTTAGTATTCGATGCATAATTTCAGTAGATTTGAAAGGAATTTCCGTATATTCGGGTTAATTGAAATGTATCGCCTTAGGCCTTTCAAGTATTGACAACAATTGTGCGTACTTCATCGTTCATTGAGTATTCTTAGGAAAGTTACGTGCAATCAAATGAAAATATCTGGGGTGAAGCATCACACAATTGTCATCAGCCTCACTTGAATTCGTCGATTTTTATCACTCCAGCCATTGATAAAGTCTGTTTTTTATTTAGTTTATATGAATTTAGTAGCTCAATTATCTGGTGGCGCTTAAGCTTCAGTTAGCTTAGTAAGTTGCACCTACCTACCAACATCTACCTACGAACACGTACTTACGAATTTATTGTGCTGCTCGTACTCACGCCCTGACCATTATTGAGCAATTGGTACACACAGAATTAATGAGGCTGTCAACAAGATTTTTTTGAAAAGGATAATTATCAATTTTCCAGGGTTATCGGGTAAAAACATTTATTAATTGTAGTAACTGAAACGGCGGTTGTTGAGATATTGAACTTCTAGAGTAGCACCTACCGATCTTATGAGCGTTAATAAAAACGTACCGTATAGTTACTTGATTGGACTATCAGCTGAAGTTTTCAAAATCTTAGTAACATTTGAGCAGAGTTTATTGAGGAAAAACTGCACTAACATGGATGTCCTTCAAAATGTTTGGTAATTTATTGCCCTGCTCGATATGAGAGTCGTGTAATTTGGAACTATTCAGACAAAAACTATGTCAAAATCATTAGATCCGTTTTTGAGAAAAACTAATCTGGTGCGTAGCAATACACAACTTTCCACCACCGCCGTAAATTCTGCCGTATATACGAGCAGAAGATCAGAGTATTCTTCGTTCAACGCATTTCTACGGAAATACTGAGAACAAAATGTGGGTACCAGTTTGATCGAAATCATTAGGGCCATTTTTGATAAAATTTTTGAGAAAGTGGGAAACCGATCCGTTTCCGAGTTACCTTGCAATTATCTCCGTAAAGCAGAAAGATACAAAAATAACTTCACAGAACATAATGTGAGTATAGGCTGGTAGAAGACACCCTGTATGATTGATCAAATCCAGTTACTTTAGAAATGACGAAAATGTATTGTAAACCTTATTTTCGATACATTTTGATTTTTTTCCCTGTTCAATGGGCTATCAGAGGAACATTTATTGAAAACAATATATAGGTATTAACTGTGTGAAAAAATTCTGTGAGTTTGGTGAAAATTGTTGTAGCGCTTTTGCCAAATACTTTCCTTACCTGTGCTTAGTGTCAAACTAAACTATCAAATTCAAGCCGATTTCGTACTGCTACTTTTTCTCACACACACCTTTGACCCACATGGTGGTTTTAGGTTCAGTAGACATCGAAACGTAAAAATCAGGAATCTCAAAATAGTTTTTCAGCCGATTACCTAACGTTCTGTTTTATTCTGACGCTTCTTGAGCTTCTTAATTCCCCACACATTGAGGCATAAGACGTCTAATAAACTGCGTTTTGATATTCGGACGAATTTTTTAGGGTTGTGAAAGATTAAATATTTTGGCTAAAACGACGTGCGTCCATGAAGGAAGACTCGCTCACAGTAGCCATGTTTTCGTCGTTACAATTAAAAAGGCATTGCTGTTAGCAAGTAGTTGAGTCGAAGTAGCAGAAATCTTTCCTTTTGTCTCGTTGATAGTTGCACAGGGCTCTAGCTGAAGTTCCGTATCATCTATCGTCTCCATGTTGAGACGATAACGCTGAACAATAAGATGCTGCCGAAGCTACTCGAGCGTCAAAGCGATTTCAACTTAGACGGGGGCTAAGTCAACGGAACTTCGCCAGGAAGCCCAGCTGTCGAATTATTTAGCTCCACTGATTTCAAGCTGTGACCTCTCCGCTATCAAAAATCAGCAGACTTCGAAGTGAGGCCGCGATACTTGATTTTTTCCTTCTTTGTTTCCACGTGCATCCCACCTTCACGAAGGAGTTGGAAATTGTTGGCGTAACTCTTAATGAATTGGTAACTTATACCTAAGTTTTTCTTGAAACTAGTTCTTGAGCGACAGAGCAGAAGAGTTTCCAAGTTGTTCGAACTCCAACACATTTTTACTTTTCTTAGCTCTACCTAGTAGTTGGCAGGTTACGTGTTCGGCAGAAATTTTAAAAAACATTTCTTTAGATCATTAAGTTGTAAATGCTCGTGAGTCTGGAAAACATCATTTGAGGAAATGATCTATCTGCCTGTGTCAGTACTTTTTTTTATCTTCAAAGACTTCGATTTTGTGTGAAAAGTTCCAAATAACATAAAGGTTGTCGTTCGTCCAAATACCTCGAGCAGAGCAATGAAGTATCAGCTTTGGTTAAATTTTTTCCGTACAAAACCATCTCACGTGATACAGCAATTTGAAGAAAACTTGTTGGTTTCCAAAGAAATCGTGAAAATCCCAAACTCCATGCCATAGGTGTTCCGTGCCTAATCTAGTTTGAAAACTCCATTGACACATCCACGATTAGTTGAGTGATTTCTTTCATGGCGTAGGAAAAGACGTGGCAGAGGCTGGCGAAACCGTTGTTTGCACGCGAGGAGGTTCTCCTCGCGGGGAGGTACCCTGTAGCTGCTGCAGGACTCCACCTTGGCGCGGTAGTGGAGCTTCATGCTCTGGGAGCAAGACCACCACCCACAGTAGCACCAAACTCCATCGTTGGTATCCGTTTGAGCTGGTTTCATCTCTATGTCAGTCAAATCAGATTCCCTCCTGAATATTTCGGACTTTCCGTCGTCTGATGCTGAAGAACCCTCATTGGATTCATGATACGAACCTCCGAATCTCGTGAGCCTCTGGGCTGGGCTGAGACTGGCGAATGCTCAACGGATCCGTAACACAGGCAATCAGAACCTTGAGCACTACCAGTTTCTATATGAGCTAATTTATACCAAGTTCATATAAAACATGAGCAACAGAAGATTTGATTAGTTGCTAGAGTGATAAAAAAGCAATCAATCAAGTTTGACATGCGTCACACCAGATATATTCATTTTTGTTGGGATTGTACTCCCAAGAATAAAGAAAAATAGGTTTCGATAAATGATCGTTTAGATCGATTCACTCATTGATTTCCTTCTGAAACCAGGTACTGGAAATGACATTATGACTCGCTTGAGGACACAGCTGATTAAGTTAACCATTATCTGGATCGTTTTTAAGACGTTCCTGCATGAAGTTTTGGTGAACGAAGTTCCAATACCGGTTATACTTATCTTTCAGCAACCAGATTATTAAAGAAACTACAAGAAACAAGTTTTTCGACGTAATGTAAAAATTTTTTTAGTAAAGGCCTCACGGAACTGCACCTGAGCGCCTTCTAGAGGGATTTTCCAACTTTTCGCTGAGATAAAGGCGTAACAGAAATCGAGATTCTACGAACATCAAACCTGAATTTTGTTCGGTTGAAGTAACAACTACAAACATAAACACAACACAAACTCGTAACATGACCGTTTCGACAGAAGTGAGTTATATATCATGGAACCTTCAGGGTGTTGACGGGGGGGGGGGGGGGGAGAATGTACAGTGTGATGTGCCTTGCCTAATGTTTCACGGTATGTTTTAAAAGAAAAAACGTCAAATTTCACGTGTGTGGCAAAGGCTACTCATGTTTCCTCGAGAAAACAACTTTCTTCTAACGAAGACATCTCTTTCCTTCCATCAAAAACCATCTTTTCTATACCAAACCTCACGTTACGAACATTCAAAAGGCCTATGATATTTTATGATCATTTCAGGTTCCATCATAAAAGCGACGTCATAAAATCCTCCAGCACCGTCGGACATCGTGCTCACGGTTGAAGAGATTGGCGAATCTCACCTTGTCTCGGCCATTTCCGGTTGTTTTTTTTCTTCCTAAGTCATGTTGTCGGTTTTTATACTCACAGTTCTCAATGTTATCGTCAGCACCTCATTATCTCGTAAGACTGCTTGAAAACTGACAAATTAAAAAAGACTTCTGTTTCAAAATTGTTCTTTCTTGAACATTCTTTTCTGAGGCCATTACATACATAATGCAACTGAATGAAATGAAATTCATGTACATGGTTTTACAGGGGTGTTGTGAAACTGATATTTGATCATCTGCAGCATGACAGTACTCAGGTAATAATTCACCATTTATTTTATTTAGCGATGAAGGCAATAGAAGAATTTACGTTGGAAAAAGGTACACCTGGTAGTCACTTTGTAGTCAGTGGTACTTTATTCGGAGTCTAACCGATTACGGTGTTATCCAACAGTGTGCGTCGGGCTGGTGTTTGGATTAAGTAGGCCAGTAGGAGCGTGATCAATGACAACGTTGGCTACATAGTCCTCCGTGACCGGTGAACTGTTATCTCGATACTTTCATTGTAAATATATCATCATCCAGACGGCGTCTTAGCACTGACTTCCTTATTGAAAGTGATGTCTTTACATTCAATGCAGTTGCCCACAGTGCGTAACCAGATAGAAAAAATTTACACACCCAACATTGTCGATTTGGACTAATTCGACGACCATTCTCAGTTTTGACAACCGCCAGATAATTATTCTTCATTCTGATGAGGGAACAAATGTAGGTTTTTATTAAACTCCCGACATAACCGGTATCTTCGTGTCTTAGCAGAGAGAATGCACGATTTTTGTGCTTTAATGTTCTAACTACAAGCATTGATTCGTACCTTTCCCGGCCTAAAGCTAACGAATGCATAGTAATCTGCTAAGAAAGGCAATTTTTCGTCAGGTTCTGTGTGAGACCAAATTTTCGCTCAGACGTTCGTAGAGTGGTGGCGGATAAAATTAGGGTTTTCCTATTGCTTTAACTAGAAATAATTATTTTTAACTCCGTTCAAGTGAAATTGATGTAGAACATAGAAAATGGCAGCGCTTACAGGGACGAGACTTGTTGACGTGCTCCTACCCATTTCACGACCGCTATCGTTTACTGTTTTCGAATTATTTGGAAGAGTATGGTAGCTAGAGAAACGGCGGTGGTTTGAATTCGGAAATTTCTGGTGTTGCTTCTAATTATCTTGTGAACGTCCCGTACTTCTTTGACAACGTTGGTATCATGTAAATGGGATTTATGAAGGGAAAACTGAGCTAAAATCACTTTTCTTTGACATTTTCGATGATTTATGGTGCTGTTCTTGAAGTTGGGTTTTCTTCAGATGGCCCGTGAGTGTGTCTGTAGTTTAATTTGCGGGAGAACGGTTGGATCGATTTTACAAATTGTAGTTTACTTGTTACCTTAGTTTTCTTTTCTGGCAACATCCAATTCCATGAAAATTCGACGAACGAAGATATAGGCCTACGAAGCAAAAATAGGTTTTTGGCAAAAGTGCAAGAAAAATTTTCCCCAAACTTACAGAATTTTTCCACACAGTTAATACCTATATATTGTTCTCAATAAATGGCCCATTCTGATAGCCCATTGAACAGAGATAAAAATCAAAATGTGTCGAAAATGAGGTTTACAATACATTTTCGTAATTTCCAAATCTTACAAGGTGTCTTTGAGCACCTATTCTGTGTAGTTATTTCTATATCTTTCTGTTGAACGGAGATATAAGCCGTGACAGCTCGGAAAACGAGATTTGTCGAGCACTAATTTACCGTATTTCCAGTTTTATCAAAAATGGCTCTAGTGATTTCGATCAAACTTACGGAGTGCTCTCAACTAACTAGTACCTACATTTTGTTCTCAGTAAATATTTCCGTAGAAATGCGTTGAACGAATAAGACAGCGCTGAATTTACGGCTGTGACGGAAAGTTGTGTGTTGCTATGCACCATATTTGTTTTTCTCAAAAACGGATCTAACGATTTTGATATAGTTGTTGTCTGAATAGTTCCAAATAACACGACAATACGTTATTATGTTAACTACGTTACGTTAATTATGTTACTCTCATAGCGAGTAGCGCAATAAATTATCAAACATTTTGAAGAAAATCTATTGTAGCGCAGTTTTTTCCAAATAAACCTTGCTCGAATGTTACTAGGAACTGTTGTTTTTAGAAAACTTCAGATGGGTAGTCCAATCAAGTAACTATACAATGAATCTTTAATAACGCTCATAAGAAAAAAATTTTTGTTACAAATTGTTGCAAATAAAACTACAGTAGTACCATAAAGTTCTCATTTGTCGAGAAATGACGTGTGAGGATACGAGAAGGTTATGTTTTCATTTGGTTACTTCGCAATAGGAACACGTATGAATTACATTAATTCATATTTGTTGTGTCGCCTGTCTAATTTTCCAGATCACGAGTTGGGTATTGTCAGTAGCAGCTGGGGTTTCTACGTACTTGTTAACATGTTCGATGAACTGGCTGTCCAGATCCTAAAACCATTGGGCGGCTCTTGTTTTTAAGGCCACGAAGTTTAAGGCTGAAGTTGTCATTATGCATGTCTCTTAGCTGTTATCACTTCGAAGACGAGAAGTTGCTGAATAGGAAAAAGGGGTTGATTGTATTGATACAAATTGTGTACGGTGAAAGGAGTAGTACACGTCAATCACAGATGTTTGGATTGAAACAGAGACTTACTGTCGAATGCTTGAGCACGATCGCCTCTATGAGATCGCAGTTGGGAATGGAATGGAAGGCTTGTTTAAAACGGAGCTATCGTTCGATCATCGACAAGCTAATAACGGGAGAGCTGAGCTGAGCTGTGCTAAGCTGAGGACTGTACGCTCCTAGGGATAGAGGCAGACCGGTTGATACAGAGATGAAGAGACTCATTACTAGGAGCTCAACAGGAACACGAGCGAGGGTAGATACACCGACAGGTAGATATGTCAAGAGCGAAGCGAAGGGACCAAAGTGAGGAGAGAGGTCTGTGTTAAAGGGAAACAGAGTTGACGGGACGGTCGAGAGGCTGCTGGGACAAGGGCGCCCTTCAGATTCCGTGCCAAGAGCCCCTTGCTGTGACACACTGCCACTCCCTTCCTCCCCCTTCGCCCCCATCTTGAAAATTACTGAGACGTTTAACATCCACCTCGAAACATGCAGGACCAGCAATTATGAATAAAATAAGTCCGACCACCGGCTAACCAGGAACAAAGCATATTTCCAAGCTTTCTGCAGAGAAATTTTCTGATGATGTGAGGAGCCGGAAAAAAGGCGGTGGAAAATCTTTTGTCAATCCATACGATATTTATGTTCACACGGACAACTAGTTTTTGTCACAATATTATGCATGTAACTAACTACAAAGTCTAACGATGTGCCTCTTCTTCCTAATAAATTGTCAGCTACTTTCGTGTCTTTATAATTCTTTGGTTCAAATTGTTATTCTTCTCATTTCATGCTGGAGACTATACGAAACCAACGACTCCCTGCCGTGTGCAATGTCGACTATTCTTACCTTGACCTTAGCCAGCAGGAAAGTTGAACTATCGGCTGTGTAGAGTTCGCTGTGTGCTTTGGGAGGATTAAATTTCACGTTTTCAAATATTCTTTAGCCGAATTTAGATTGCTAAAGTGATGCGTGTTATTTGTGTTCCATTTCATATACATTTGTACCAATGCATGGAGTGTATTTATAACTTGATAAACGCAAATAAATTGTGAAGTCATTTGATGAGGTTCTGGTCACTGGCCAAAGGTGTGATTGGCTGTCCTCGTCGGTCGCATTAGGACGCCCCCCCCCCCCCCACACGATGACACACAGTTCACACACCACAGCCTCATTAGAAAAAAACAGAAGTTGTGCAATGTATGGAGTTCCCTACCCCCAAAACGAAAACGATTAAACCGATACGTGATATACTTCTTACTTTGCAGCACGCTCGGAAGCTCTGACCCGTAAATCTGCTGGGAAGGAGAACCATAGGTGAAGTGGTTAAGGCGTTAAGTTATTCTGAAACCGACTGGAATACAATCACTTTTCGGCGTTGAGTTGAATTCTAATGGTTTACTTTGCGGCCTTCCGAGGGTAATGAATTCCTCTTAAAATCGATGGAATATAAGTTCATTTGATGAACGGAGAGTTTCAGACATTGGATTTAATTCCAGTCCAATTCAATTGGACGTTTCTCTCCTTAAGGAGTGCTGTAACTCACGGTCAATTAATAACACGACCATGAAGTTCTTACTCAATTACTCTGAATTCGAGTATTTCCGTAAAACTGTACGTTACAGTTACATTTGAAAGCCTGAAAGGGATGCTAACTACGCTACTTGCTGATCCCAATGAATTTTGAAGTTCGATGCTCTACATTTTCACTTGCACGTGGTCACACGGAAAGAAATTCTACTTCTTCGCAACTTCCTTTTTCATTCTCCAACACATTTATGTGTTCCGTGCTCATGACAAAGGGACAGTATTCTGCATTTTTGTGTCTCTCGTGATCACTATACTCGACGTAAGAATAAGACTATAGAAAAGAGTCGGGCCAATCTAGTTCGAAAATTATTATTGCTGTGTGTCTTTTACGCATATGGGTCAAAGAGAGAGAGAGAGAGAGAGAGAGAGAGAGAGAGAGAGAGAGAGAGAGAGAGAGAGAGAGAGAGAGAGAGAGAGAGAGAGAGAGAGAGAGAGAGAGAGAGAGAGAGAGAGAGAGATGAGTGAGTTGGCTACTGAATCAATTAAGCTCAAAGAAAGAGGATTTCCTGCGTATCTTAATTAGCTCTTCGTCATCAGAAACCTACCCTTTCCATTTTATACTGCCGTAAAATACATGTATTAATGTATATATTATATTTCCAGGTTTTATCGCGTTATTCGGGTAAACACTCTACGTCATAATCTGAAGCAAATGGAGCCTGAGAGTGATACAGAATAACGACCTTCTTGAAGAGGGTTTTCTTCCCTAAAAAACGGCTCGTTCACTTTAGTAATACCAACGAATGCAAAATAAAAGAATTCGCGTTCATTAATCATCAACGTACAGTTTATTGAAAGGGGTTATGAGATGAAAAATGAAGACTTTTCTGTTAAGTCCTGCCAATTCAAATCATGGACGTAATGAGGGACAATGCAAGCAACATGAACAATTCGAATTTCGTTCATTTCGAGAGTGAACCCTAAGAACTGAAGATTACCAATCCATAGACACAGGAACCAGGAATTTTCAGTGGAATGATGAATCCATGCTGAAAGAAAGCCGGTTGATGGATCACAATAGAAAAGCGTGCAGGATGGTTCTTCTAGGAATCCAGTCACATGTACTAATCCTGCGTGGGGACTTATCTTTTCTCTCAGTTCTCATTTGTTGGAAAGCGTGTCGGCTTAACGTTTTTTGCTTTTTTGTATGCGATATTTTGAAAATAGTTCCAATATATGTAGGCTTTGTTGACGGAGTCAACAGAAGCCAAGGGATGAATGTGTCAAGGGTGTCTTAAGGAATGTTCCAAAACACGTCCAAAAAGAGCTCATAGAGGTGTATTGTGGCAGCCTCGCACTGAGTCAGTTAAAACCTCATAGACTGGTTACTTTACTCTGAACTCTCATTGTGCATCTCAAGTGGACATTTGATTATTCATTGTATTTTCCATCAATAGGGTCCTGCCTCATCTCATAGATCAACTAACTCATCGCGCCCACCTCTCTACCGTTGGACTCCAAATGGATGTTAAAAATGTAAAACTCAGATTGTTCGGGTAAAAAAGGCTAGGAATGCATGGGTAAGCTCTTTCATTGTTTATTTTTTCGGAATTGGAAGGACCGTCTAATCCGTTACAACCTCTCGCAAAGCTATTCTGCGACGATATCGACTCTGCAAGCGTCAATAAAAGGTGAGAGTAATTCGAGTCTAAATAATTGTTAAAAATTTGGTTTCAAACGCAAATAGGCCGTCTCATTCATTAATGAAAATTCAGATTGAGAAGTTTTAGTACTATAAATTTCAATTAGGTTTTCTTTCCTGTCCAGTCAAGCACACCCGTATTTCATTTCATGCCATTGCCCGAACCTCCTTATTCCTTTGTATCGATGGAAGAGGAGGAGGAAGGGTGTCTGTGAAAAACCCTATTCGAAAAAGGTACGATTCAAGCCTTTCCAAGAATAGGTGAATGGATAAGGAGATGAAGGGAGAGTAAACTTTCGGGTCGGGTTTGGAGTTTATTGGTTTCCAAAGTAAACGGTTTAGGAGTAGCGAGGCAAACAAAAGGGAGCGAAGAATGGTTTGAAACGAGCGCGCTCAATGAACATGAATGGGAATTATTTGCCATTTATATTCTGAGCACTCTTGATTGTTAAAGTTGGAATGTTGAAAATTCTGTTTCGTCCTTGAAAAAGAACATTTTATTAAAAGGAAGATGTGAATAAGTGAGCTTTCCCGTTATTTTTTCCAGTATGTGCTTTGCGGATCTTGAAGGAACTGATGGGCTTATGGCGAAATCACGTTAGATCCTCTTTAATATCGTACACAATATGTATGTTTTCCACCCTTTCATTCTTTGATTCCTATTGTCAATCTTAATTTCAAGTGATTTCCTTGGGCGTGTATGCTTCTACCAATTTTTTTAATCCTTTGTAATCTACTTTTCAGCAATTTGCACCCCCTTGTCGGAAATATATTTTTCTTAATGAGTTTTCCATTTCCTAGACACGTTTAAAGCGTTTTCAACTGTTTTTAATTACACTTTGAGTTTAGGTTTTCTAACTTGTCTTCCCCACTATTTGTATTAGTTTTCCCAAAAATTGTTAACCCAAACATTTTTGTTTGAATTTTCTTTTATACTTCTTCTCGCAATGGGGTCTTTACATGTCCTGAGGACTTAGACTTGCTTTTATCAGCGATTCTCATTTTATTTTTTTGTACACAACTTAGATTAGATGTTTACTCGTTTTTCAAAGGATTTTACTACATTACTTCATACACTCCAATCAGCTTTCTCCGATTTTGACACTCCTATACGTTTTTGACTTCCAGCTAATTCGTGTTTTTTGCAGTACGTCTTCTTTAATGTTACACCTCTCATCGACTTTTTCTGGACCTCATACCAACTTTAAACATATTATAACAGTTTTCACGCCATTTTCTACCATTATCTTTAGTATGTTTCAACATTCTTCGTCATTCTTTACTCTGGCTCTATCCACTTTCACTTGATGCCCCAAACAATTATTGTGCTTTCCAGGTGTTTTCACTCGATTTCACGACAATTTTAATAAGGTTACAGTGATCCATTCACTATTCATGGCTTCTCTCTGCCTGCTTCCCTAATTAACGTTTGTTCGTGATTTGTACAAATTCAAAATATTTTTTTGTAAATGCTCAAACAAGTTATTTATAGATAATATATATTTCTAACTCGTTCTGTCAACTATTTGTATACGCTTTAAAACAGTTCTTAACTCATTTCTCAACTTTGGCGAGGAATTTATATTCTTGGAATTATTGAGTCTTATTAAGAAATGCTCATGGATTAGTTCCTGTTAGTATTTGTACGTTCTCAGCAGAAATTCACACTACTTCGGGAGAAGTAACCCATAAGCTGAATAACTTCACTATAGAGCATATTCGTCGCAGAACAATTCGTCAGATTTGGATTGAGTCATTTTTTGCATCAACTGGCGTCGTAAGGGCCGTTTAAGTACGGAGGGGTTTTGACGAGAAAGGACGACGGGGGAAGGCTTGAGAATGAATAGAAGCAATTACGGGAAACAACATTATAGGAAGCAAGTAACGGGGAGATGCGGAGGGGCCTTTTCGAAGTCAGCCGTCTTAGTTTTGATTGGGTTGGCAACAGGAACTCTTGTTATCCTCGGCGCCTCTCTCCGATCTCTATAACAAGATCAACATAAATCTGATTCACCCCTCATTAACCCTATATCCGATTCCAAATCAAAATGGCGTTAAAACTAATACGATCTTCATCTATTTTCCTGAATGTGAATGTCGTTGCGGGAGTTGAATAATCCGGGCATAAAAGTCTGCTTTTTTGGTAACGTAATTTCTAACTTCGTGACACGATGAACACAGTAGTGAATATGCTCGGCATCACGTATCCTCTCTCACTGTCAATCTTGATAGTACTTTTCTCTCTTCGTACGTTCAACGGGAATGATTATAAAATAGCTGGTGCAACGGACGAACACATCCTTAGCTCCAGTACACTCAGCGATTTTCATGCTTTAGCTACTAATCGAATCCATTATGTGTATTTGCACCCCGTCTGAATCGAACATTTCAAACTAATTTTAATGAAGTTACCAGGCATTTGGTTTTATTTGATGAATTGAGGGTTCAATTATAGTGAGTAAAAATCAAAATCATGAATTAATCTTATTAGCGAAAATTAAACAGCTAAAAATAGGTTCCATTTCGTTGCCTAAGATTTATAGCAACGACGCTCGTTGTGGATGGTCTGCATGAAAGCTAGAAATGTGCACAAAGAAGTGCTGCTGAGTGGAGTTTCTTGGATGCAAACGCGATCGCTAAAAGCATTTTAATTTGTCTTGCGCCGTGGGTGGAGTATTCCACTTTTCCGTTAGACGATAACAGTAGTTGAGTCTAATCTCCGAACTCCCACGTGCTTGGTATGATGTGCGTAGGATGAGTGGAGCTTTGGAGAACTCACCATGCTAATATAAAAGGACCCTGTTTCAAGGAATGACTTCTGTTGCAAAGTAAGAATCCCTTTTTAGGCCCGAAATCATTTTTCATCCTCTGGCAATGTATGCAAACACGAAACCATTCAAATTTGTTACGGTAAGTAAAATTCTGGAAAGCGGAAGGTGAGGTGAGCGTTGAGGACAGCCTGCTGTTTCAAACGGATCAAATTTGTCCATCACAATCTCTCAAGTATTTATTAAATTTTTCAATTGGCAGACTTGCACTGGGAACCCCCTTGTCATCCCCTTGGCATTAACAATTGTTCACGAAGTTCCATTCTGGATCTGGAGGCTTTGACCCTCTTCTTCTATCTTGGAATTTTTTCTCTTCATCGGACAGAACCAAGAGACGAAGGGAAGAATCTCTCTCGGAGTCTGCTGAGCTGTACTCCCTGCGCCACAAGACCGTATGTAGCTCACTCACTGAATGAATAAACCACATACATACGACGCATGTATATCAGAAATGCAGGAATCATTCCATCAATGAATTCCCATTCGAACCACTTTCTCCCACTCTGTTCCTGCCAACTGGTGATAATGGTAGGGAAGCACCATCCATACCCACTCAATGGCCTGCATTTAAAGGATCTGTACAGCGGGGGGCAATTGAAATAAAGAAAATAACAATAATACGACGCATCCACTATAATACAACCAACCTATAACTTTCCTCAACCTCACGAACACTCAGCAATTTTCCTGTCCTTAGCTGATCGTATAAACTATTTTTCAGTCAGTTCATTTGAACTTGATAAAGCATAACTTCAAGTTTTACGTATAAGTAGAAGCTCTTGGAGTTCCGTAATTTATTGTTCAGAATGCTTGTATCGTATAACCGAGATTTATGAAAGAAAAACTGCGCTAAAATCGGCAATTTCTCGTTGCGCTGATAGTTTGATCATTTATCGTAATACTCTCGTCATTTGTCATTGAAGAGATCATTTTATGGAATCGTGTTGTCTGCCAACCTGAAAATTTTGATGATCGAGATCGTATTTGAGAAAACGAAACTTAGGTGTTTTGATCACAGTAGCTATGTTAGTTTTGGACCGATTTTGTTAACACCTTTTTCTCTAGTATTTGGGGCCTTCTCCCAAATGGTGTACCGCGGAGTCAGTTGCCATTGAACTGCGGAGTTCTGAAGAAGACCTATACCTTTTTTTTAGCTAAGGAAAGTAACAATCTAGAATTGATAACCAATTACAACTTCCGTGAAATAAATAACTACAACTGATATTTCCTAGTCAGGACACCTCTAGCCCCCGAAGCTGACGAGAACTACTCATACCCAGTTACTATATGATCTCATTCATTCAATACTGACTCGAACACAAAACATTTGGGCATGTAGTAGATTAACCTCTCGTCCATATCTAACCTATCCTATATCATAAGGAATGAAGAGTGAATACTATTATCTACATAGCAGTTCTTTTATAATACTAGCGTGTTTACATTAGCTCAACGAGATGAAGAAAATATACAGATTATTATGAAGAATATATGAGGTTCGCATTTTTAGTCTCCCTCTTTGTGTGGATTCACATGGTACACTACGATATTACCTTTGAGTGCAGGACAGATTCGTTTCCAGAGTGTCAGACAGCCGGAGCGGTGGAACTGCCCGAGGGCCAGCTCCATGAAGAAGAGGGGTAGGCCCCCGAACACGAGCATGATGCAGTAGGGTATCAAGAAGGCGCCTGAAACGTGAAAATGATTAAACTGTGAGGTTTTTTATATATCACATTAAGCTAAACTCTCGAATCTCCGTTGATTCGGTGTATCCAGGAATATGAACCATGTATTGTGTGGAAGCAGTAGCTTCTGTATTATCTGGCTATATATACTGAAGTTTTATAAAAGTACGGAAACAAAAATCCTTCGACTCTTCGGATAAAACTTGGGCATATCCACAATGTGTAGTATGTGAAGGAGCGTTGTACACTCTACTGGGAGTAGTACAACACCAAAAACTAACCATTTGGGAATGTAATTCAAGGTGTGATCGTGCATCTAAAAAGTTATCAATCTTGTAAGCGACTATTATGTGACACAGGGCAGCCCAACTCAAGTGAGTCAAGAGGATAGTGACAAAGCAAGAGTGTGAGTAGATGTTGGAAGTGCCAATAATTGGACAATTATTTAATCTATTTAATCAATTCATTTATCACTCAGTTAATTTGAACTTGGTCAAACAACACTTTACGGCAGCAGGAAGCGGAGCGCTAACAGTCCCAGATTTTATTGTGTTGCTCGTACTCATTGCAGAACCATTATTGAGCAATTGGTACACAGATCATTAATGAGGCTGTAAACACAAAGTTTTTGAAGAACGATAGTAGTTACGTTTGCAGAGTTATTGGGTAAAAACGTTTAGAACTGGTAGTAAGCGAAACGGCAGTAGTTGAAATTCAGGAATTTCCATGTATTTCATGAGCATTTTTAAACACTCACCCGTTAGGTATTAGATTGGACTACAATACCAATTTTTACTTTCCTTGTTTTTAACATTCTACAAGAATTCCAGCGGAGTTTATAAGGAAAAAACTGGGCGAAAAACGCTTTTGGTCGAAAATTTTGATAATTTATTGTGCTGTTCTCGTCATTTTCCCACGAATGGGAATTTTATGGTATCATTGCCTTATTGAGAGCTATCAATATAAAAAATGTAATCAAAATCGTTAGAGCCGTTTTTGAGAAACTTTCCTTACTACTTCGTAGAGCCAAGGAAAGTAAAAAACCCTTTCCTTCAGGTGGACGCCAGTTTAGCGCACCGATGAAAGGAAGCCACTTTGCGCCAAGATGTAAATATATATGTACATATTTTCGCGTTGAATTCAATGGAAAGACGGATATGTCCAAGTCGCTAAAGGCAAGTGGGGCTGAGGAAAGCTGTGCAATGCATCAAACCACGTTCTGAGTTAGCACGCTAATTACTTCCCTATTCATCCTACTAGGCTTGGAATTGATATTGAATTTTTGTTGGTGTAAGGACGGCGAAATGGGTTCCCAGCCTAGACTAGCGCGTAGATAATATATGTATTTTTCAATTTATCTGGGTTCACGTTAGAATTTAGTCTTGGTAGATAACGTGTTAGTAAGGAAAACAGGGAAAGATGCCGGAGAGCGTTTCTATCCTGACGAGCTGAACGAGTTGGATGCTAATTTAGATTATTTTCAAACCAACGGGCTCAAATTTGAAACGAAAGCTCTTGCGAAAGCGCATTGCGAGGATGGCTGAGTTGGAAGACTTAAATTTGGAAAGTATCAGAATTCGAGATTGAGGGAGTGTAGCTTAACTGGTCACAGAATTGGTCCCTCGATCTGCTAAGTGAGCGTTCGGGCGATTCCTACCGATCGCTAACGCTAACGCAGGGTTCAAAGTTGTAATTCCTACTTTGGCGTGGAGGCTGATCTGCCGTTTGTCAGGGGCCAATCACGATTGAAATCCATCTTCCCACGCAATATGGCCGTCGCACTTTCATGGTCGATCAGAAGCCGTCTCACACAATCTGACAAGAATGGGTGGTCCACGCTGTTAAGCGCCTTAACAATGCCAAACTAGGGACTAACTTTTTAACGATTTAAAACTCACGCACGTTCAACTCCTCTTCATTGTTAATAAACGTATTACTTTCTTGATAAAAGTTTGTATTTTATTTCGAAGGGATTTGATAAAGCGGGAAACGCCGGACAGTCGTTCATTGGGGATAATCAGTGGAAAAACTTTAGCGGTAAATTGTCAAGTTTACTTTCACTCGTTAATTCCCCAATTAAAATCTCTTGAAATTGAAGAATAGATTAGAGCTTTATCATCATTCCGGCGGCGACGTTATCACCTTGATTTTGAGGCTCCCATTTCTTTTCATTCCTTCTTCTTTACTTAAACAACTTTTAAAGGGGGGATTTGTAATCAACTTGGATCAAGGATTCAAATTTGGCGTCAATTAAGTTTCCACTTTCATTATTCAGACAATGCCAGCAGAAAAAGCAAAGTTATAATTATATTGTATTATTCAGGGCTCCTAGAACATGGTCGCGTACATTTGAATCAGGTCAAACTGCAGTATGTGCAATGTTTGTGCTGATATTTAAATGTGGAATTTTTCGTCGGCACCGTAATTCCAGATGATCCAGCTTGATGCAATGTTTCGTTGATCCACCCTACAGTACGCCAAAATGATTGGCTTTTGCTATCAGCCTATATTACAACAGTAATTGTTGATATTGTTTCAGCGTTGGAAATTTTGTGGAAATAACTCGAAAATGTAACGAGCATCGAGTGAATGTGAGTGGCGTATGGAGTAAACATTTGAAAATAGTGTGAGCGGTTGCCAAATTACACAACAAACGAACAAAAATTGTTGAGGAATTGGAAAAAAAACTAGCTGGAAATTGGGCAACAGCTGGGAAGTTTAGTAAAAACTGCTAAAAAAGGATCGGGAATAAGCTAGTTTATTCCAACGATTTCTTCCGAGTAACTGGTTAGAAGTTCTCGCAATTGTTTGCTCTTGTCCCGTCCTGACTGAATGAAAACACGCAGGATGAACTGCAGGTCAATTCGGTTGGGTCAAGAAACGCAGTTAGGCGTTTTTCGATTGCATTGGACGTGGATTTGTATTGCCTGATTTCTCTTCTAATCGCAAAATACTCTTTTGCTGTGGAATCGCGGTAGACAGCAAAAATAGGTTTCGTCCATTCAAGAAGTTAGCAGACTGCGAAGGAAATAAATGTTAAATGGAGAAAGATTCGAAGAGTCGCATTGTAGAACTTGCCAATTGAATCTACTGCTTATTCGGAACAAACACAATTTACATGTTTTCTAATTCACGGGAAAGAATCTCAAGAATCACTCTCCCGACCTCTGTCACTTTAGGAGTCTTCAAGAGATCTGAAAGTGAATTGATGTTGTTTTGCCTTTCAAAAGCAAAGTTTGCTTTTAGCGGCCATCACACCTAATTCTCCACTTGGATATGAATAAGTCTTATACGTAGAAGTAGTCAATTAAGTTTCCACCTCTATCACTTTTAAAGAAAAAAAAAACTGGAGTAGTTTGCATTAGCGAATGAAACACTTCTTCTGTAATCAATAATACTTATCCATATAAAAATACAGAAATGGGTTTGATCGCTGCTAAAGGCTAACTTAGCTTATGCCAGCTACGCGTATTATGTTTTTTTTTTTTGTGAGAAACCACACATAGGGAATTCATAAGGAAAAGAACTGCGCTAAAACTGGTTTCGTCGAAACTGTTGATAACTTATTGCACTTTTCCGGTAATTTTTGTGTGAATGAAAAGTTTATGTTAGCATTTAGTAGGATAGAGCTATATAAACAAAAAATTAAATCAAACTCGTTATATCTGTTTTTCAGAAAAAAATGTGGTGTTGTGATTACTACGATAACTATAGTTTTGGGCCTTATTATTGCTCCCATGTTGGTTTTTCAGGCTGAGTATCAAATATGAGCTGATTTGGTCAAGTCATTACTCGCAGATCCCCTCCAACCCTCAGATCGTTTTCTCAAATGACCTGGAAGCTTCTAAAATGTTAAGATCTGAACGGAACTTGAGGATAATTATTTTTAGTCGTTTACAGAACATTCCTTTCTACTTCATCAAGCTAAGGAAAGTAAAATCCGCCAAATTATTAAGGGTTGAGGGAAGCTGCGTGAAGCCTCGTACACATGTTTGAAATTTTTATAAGAAGAGGGCATGAGGAGTACTGGCAGCAACGCTTTCCAGAAGCGATTCCAGAAACATTAAAGCTCATTTATCTGGGGCGGCTCAAAATCATTTTGGTAGTCGAATCTTCATCCATGGGTATGGTTTAGCACAGGCCAAAGTAGTTGGAATCTTGAGCTTCATCCCTGGTGCATTCTATCCTACTATTTCTGAACTGGACCGTTTTCATGTAAGCCATGGGAAAGTCCGAACTGCTCCATCAGTCGGCTTTTCTTCCAGACAAAGAGACTAAGTGCGTTTTAACTTCCGAAGTGACAACGGATTTCCCGATGTTGGACTGTCCTAAATATCCTTTCCTCCCCTCGATTTATTTACTTCTCCAACACACCCAGCTCTTCCCAGATACTCGTCCCCCAGTATCTACTCCTCTATCAACTATCGGGCCAGTCAAAGCTATACTCACTCTCTCTCCGATCTAGTTCCCCCCGCAACCAGTTCACGTGTATTCTGAGCTATTCTCCTTGTAAGCTTGTATTCTCACACTTGGACTCATATCGTGTATTCATTTAAAGTGTAATACAGTCCTTTCCTCACGCTTACAGAGTTCCCTTCTATTTATCAACTCCGTTTTGAAGCTCCTTCTATAGTGTACCCAACAGGCATAGTGGGTTTGTTTATTTCAAGTCATCTGCGTTGTCAACTGTTTAACTGCATAATGATTGGAGTATTGCGTACGCAAGATTCGTTATGACCCGAATAGATATGCAAGTCGGATAGAAGTGAAAATTTATTCAAAGCACTCTTTATCGCTCAGTCAACACTGCCTCCTGAGATGTCAGAGTTACATTTGCTCCCTATGCTTTCGGGGAGCAAAATTTTTTTACAACCCCCCCCCCCCCTCAAAATCTGATACTTTACCTTTCAAGATATCGGGATTCTAAATATGCAATGTCCGTTTGCCGACCGCAATCCGGGCCGTTTTGTGCCTTTAACGTTGTCTAAAAAAATCCGTTCTTTCGCACAAAAATCCCATTTGGTATCTAGTTATGCCCGCCTGCTCGGCAATCTGATCAGACGAAGCCCATGGTTGTTATCGCCAAAAAAACATGGTTTAAAAAATTAACTAAAACGGAATTTCGGCAGTTTTATTGCAAATACGCCGTGTTTGATGTTGTTTTCAAGGTACTTCTAGATCCTGGGTCGAGTGGAATGCGTATCAGACGTGTACAACTGCGTATAGTAAAATTACAGCAATCATAGTGAGCCAAAGTCTACTCTCTCTAGACCTTGCGGGACACTAACTACATCGAAAGTAATCGTTTGATCGTTTGTAAACCCTTCCTCCCATCACATTAAAACCACCCGCCAGCACGCCTCGTAACGTCGTGCCAATTGTCTACAAGCGCCTACGGGCAAAGAATATTCAGATTTCGTCGTTCCGTTGTAGTTAGGTCATGTTTCATATAGTTTACTGGTATTTTTCGATGCTGAATAGAATGGGATGGATCTCGGCTTTTTGGTAATAAAACTTCTTTCTAACTGGCAAATCAAAATTTCCTTTCCCAGTTTGCATTTTACATTTTCTCGAAAAATTCAATAGACAGCTTTTATCAGCCGTTTTGTATCAGTGCCTGAATACTTCCAACACGCACTTTTACCCAAACCGCAGGCCTGAGGTAAATCATATTACGACACGATATTACGCTTTTTTAAATGTTGTTAAATGCGATCGACGACAGTAAACAGATTTTGGCAAACAGTGCAGTTTTCCTGTCTGGCTGCATGAGTCGGAGGGAGGGGAAATGAGGGGGGGGGGAGAGAAAAGAGATTTTAAAATAAATCACCTTTTACTCAGGGACGACTTTATACGTCCGAATGTCGTATTTATTTATCCTAATCTCTAGAAGCCCATCTAATTTAGACTTCGTTGTGTGTAAATATTGTAAACTTGTTCCAGGCTTCCACATTCATCCGTACATATCATGCAACCACGTTCTGTCGCTGTCATCACTTCATCATCTTTTCTCTTTTAAGTGGAAGGCCATTCATCGCGGAAGCTTCAAGAGAAATTACTGTGTCCAGAGCATAATAGATTGCCAGAATGCACGCAACGCGAGCATCGACTTCTCACGATCTTATCTCAACTCTTTAGTTGGAAGAGACGTCAAGGTCCTGGAGATGATTAAAATTGTAACAACTAATAATTATTGTAGACTCAGAAACGTTTTTAGGCGTTTTTGTTATCTCAGCATTCAGCGTTTGCGTTGAAATAGACTTGCACGAATTTAGTTGACGTTTTGTCTATAACCACAGTTCCGATTGTTGTCCATAATACAAATATCTGGTGCGAATCATCATAGAACTTTCCGCAGTCCCTAGAGGATTCAGTGACAGTTGAACACTTCCTTTCCGTTTTATTTGTGTAGCAGCAGGAGATCTGCTATATCATCGAGTACCTAATATAGAACACGACGTTCGTTGAGGTGAAGATGAGGCGAGAGTAGCTAGATTTCGGCTATGATGTCGATATTCAAACGATTTTTGTTTTTACTGTTATCATCGCCAACAATCGAGAGTTGTGTTTGGTTAGAACAATAAGAAATCAGCTTATATCGCAGAAACAGGCAGAGTTCAACTTTCGAGAACTTAGTCATTTGCTCTTTTGCTTTAAGATATCAAAGAAGTCTTTAACTTTTAAGATGCTTTACTGGAATTTTCTCGATGCTTCGAAAAAAAGACCTCTCCCGTGCGAAACAATATCATCTAAACGACGATTGATGAAGAATTACCTATTGATTGATACTGAAAAGTAAAAAAATTGACAAGTCTGAAAATGTGAATCGATTTTAGAGTCATTGCCATTTCACATTGCGAAAATATAAGAATAGACTTGAAAAAATATCAGTAGAAAATCGTGAAGGTGTACATTTAGAACGTCTGCTATCCGTATATGGCGATAGCGGAGCCGTTGGCCACTGACTGATTTCAGAACATAAAGAGAGTTAATAACATACGGTCCCAAGGTGATACAGTGGTATTTGCAAATGCTTTGGCGGGCATACAGAACCGTGTAGTCAAAACTAGCTACGAAATTTATTGCATTTATTCAAGTCCTAAACATTGCACAACAAACACATAGCACTTTCGGGTTTGGCCACCGCCGGGACTGGGTACTTGAAAAGTAAGGTAGAATACAGCGTAAGTCATCTTTGTGGTTATGATGAACTACGTCATAATGCATCTTCCGTGGTCAAAAGTAATATTATTTAAGGGAAACTTAGCGTCGTTTCCAAATAAATTCAGCGCCTTACGGAATTCTCCACTCCTTGGAAGCCACACCCTTCACACTAATTTGGCTTGTGTTTGGAATGATGAGTAACAAGACCAAATTGGGATGGGGTTTTTAATGCTTTGGCTATGACCATCAGAGTTGTTGCACTCCGCTGTGTGACGGGGGATAGAAAGAAATGTTATAAGACATCCATAAATTTCGACAACGTCCTGCCGATGCTTCACATCAATTTGTGCCCCAATGTCCAGCACTGTTTTGTCCCACCGAAAACTCCGAAGGAGGAGTAGAGGGATCAAGAAGCAGGAGTATCGGGGATCAATGGAAGTTTGTAACTGAGTGCTGGCAATTTCTTGGGAAAAAAGTAAAAGGTTGAAGGCTAGATTTCCGGAATACATGGATCGGCTTGTAATTGTAATCGTAATCTGCATTATTTTTTCGCCGTCTACATTATTTGGAGATTACCGTGTTGAAACTTGGATGAAAGAATAGGTTCAAGTACAAAACAGGTCTGTTACTATGAGATTCTATCTTTTGCACTCAGGCTTCGTTTTTAGCATGAAAACGTGATTAACAGAATGAGAAATGTCAGATTTAAAAAAATTTACAAGCATCGCCCTACTGAGGTTTTACGTGACTGAATTGGAAATCCGAGTACGGAGTCGAAAAGAGCATAGCAGTAAACACGGAAAGACAATTTTCAAATTGGTTCTGTTCATCATTTGAAACGATGTCAATCTTTTAGAGGAATTAGAATCAACGATATAAGCTATAACAACTGATTCTACAGCATTCGGTTCTCTAGGAACTCAAGCTTTTTCTATCTTTAGGCATGAGAAAAGATACTATACATTTTGAGCCACTCGTGCATGTTTCTAGATAAACGTAAAAATAACAAGGAAAACAAAAAAAAGAATCCTACGTGAAGCACGGCCGAAGTTTGTTTACTAAAAGAAGGAAGTTCCTTTTGAGCTTTGAAGTTTCTATAAAATTAAGATGTAATGTGCTTCGCTTTCTAGTTTTCCCGACGTTCGTTACGGTATGAAGGGAAGGACACTAAAATAAGATAACATGATGAACTTTCCTCAACCCCACGTACGTTCGGCAATCTTCATCGCTCTACGAACTAAGCCAGTCTGAAGGTGTCTCACTGATCTTTCTAAGTCGACCTACTTAACTAACTGAACTTAACATAACACTCCAAATCGTCGATTAAAAAAAAAACCTGCATAATCAAGTCCTCAAGCCATTTTGGGTTTATGGAGCGCAGTTTTCGGGCTGCACCATAACATGATAAAGCGATTTTGTAACGATGTACTGAGATGTCACGTTGGTGTATATCGGGGCACCAGAAACACCCTACTGCATATTGAGCTGCAGGTAGATACAAGTGTGTTTCCTTATTAGATGATTGTTCCTAAGCCCTCGACGAGGATGCAAGGGGATACAGTCAGTCAAGTTGCCACGAATCAAGCAATTGCTCCAGACCAACAGGACCAGCAAAAACCAGCTCACCTCTTCAACGTAGATGATCCACACTGGCGGCTCAAGAGAAGAAAATCTCTCGAGTTCGTGTAATGGTGAAAACCATTGCGCCTGAAGAGCAAGTGTATGAAAGATCACTCACTGTCCGAAGAATCAGAGACTAAGTGAAGTATGTAAGTTTCATGGTCAATAATTCAAATATTTGTCAGATAAAAAATTATTCCACTACCGGCAATTGGTGCAATAACAATTTTTACAAAAAAAATTATGTCACGATCTTTATTGAGTAGCTCCGTATTACTGATTCATTAGACCATCTACGTAATATCTTTTCTGTTACTCAATCGTAAGAAAAACGTGCAAATTGTGATACCGTTAGTTTGAACTACGGAATTTTCAGCATTGTTCTCACTTATTTTGTAACCATTATTAAACTTCAATCGTAAAGTTGACCGATGTTTGTTTTGCCTTCGTAATAACGTTATATTTGCAGCTCTACTGCATTATTTTAGAAGTTCTGTGGGCAAAAACGAAGTTCCCTGCGATTTTTATGGATGCCCGGGAACGTGAATGAGAAGTCTAAAATCTGTCAGTGGTTCAAGTTTGTTAAGGTGCTTTGCAGAAACCTAAAAACACACACAATAATAATCGAAATTCACGGCCGTTTGTGTGAAATGTTCTTCAAAAGGCGATTTTTCATTTCGTCGCTCAACTTGAAAGCTCGATGCCCTAAATACCTCTGAAGGCGTCATAGAGCGTTCAAAGCAATTCTCTCACCCCTCGTAAGTGTAACCTTGGAAAACCCAAGTTGGGCACAAATTCCGTATTCCCGCTCTCTCGAGAGATTCTTGAATTTTTCGTTCAGAGCCTCATTCAGAGCACTCGTTTCAATTCCCATTTGTTGCATCAGCCTGGCATACTATGAATATTTCTGAACACAGGACAAATGCTGTTTAGCACAATTTTGATCCTTATATTTGTTGAACAGTCTATTAGAGTAACGTTTACGGACTGCATATGTTAAATATGTACATACATTAGACTGTTACCTCCCAAGCGACGGGGCAAAAGACGCTGGGGGTGAATGGCAGAACGCCGTGAAGTTCCCGGGCGGGTTGAGCGGGCAAGAAAGAAGAACAACCATCGCAGAGATGATTGAGGAGGGGGGAGGGGATGTGCAATGAAACGATGAAATGTATTAAATGGTTCACTGTTGGTACCTCGACACGTAGACGTGAGTTCATGAAGTCACTTGGAGCAGACCCTTCCACTTACGTCTAATAAGCGCAATAAGCGCCTCTGTCTGGTGAATGGCATTGCATGTATCGTTTAGACTATTTCAGTGTTGTAACATGCACAACTTACTCACGATTTTCAGAACCACCAGTTTAAACAGTACACTTTGTATGACAACTCCGTCAGTGTATCCCTAAATGTTAAACCATGAGTTATTCAGCTCCCTTGGACAAGTGTCCAACACCACGCACTGCAGGATTCCTTTGGTATTAATTACCCTAAGCTGCTTTTGAACAACTTAATAAGAAGTTAGAGTTAGTAATAGTTCTATTCCCATTTACACTGACTCTGGAGATATATTATCCAGTCCATCATAAAGGAGTCTACCGCCCTTTCCGGCAGCCACCCGTGATGATAAATCATCTATTCTACAACTCAGAAAGTGGCCATTAACTAGGGCAACCCGTGTATGTCGACTGTATCGGCGTCCCTATTAGAACCAACCCTTCCAACCCTGGTTCATCTTCTTACTGTGTCTTTCAGAATTAATAAAATATGTGTAAATAAAACTTACCTCCTCCGTTCTGGTAACATATGTAAGGGAAGCGCCAGACGTTGCCAAGGTCAACTGCGAATCCCACTACGGCGAGGATGAATTCCACCTTCTTGGACCACGTGTCTCGGGTGGCGACGACGACGGCCGTCATGCTCCCCCCACCCTCATCCTCCTCCTCCGGCTGCATGTCAGTCATCTGAAACAGTCAACAGTCTCTACTATACATTCCTTGATTAAGTTAATGGAAACGTGCAATTGAATTTCAGAAAGTCAAGGAAGGGTCAAAGAGGACAACACCCCAACGGAAGGAATTCTATCAGAAGTAGTCTAGAAATGCATGGGGGACAATTATGCTAAACCCACCCCTCAGTTTCCTTCCCCTTAATGTTCCTTTTAACATTATTATTCTTATTTGATGCAAGCTGTCATACCACCACTGTGGCCTCAGATAGACCAATTGCATAGGGTTGTGTGGGGAATCTCATGTTCTTTCAGGTGGGGAATCTCATGTCCATTCAGCTCCAGCTCCTTTTCCCCAAGTCCCCCAGCATTTCCTAATTCGGCGTTCTCAATACGTCCCCACCAAACCCTCACAAAACACAGAATATTCTCCAGATCTGGCTGAAAGGAACTTGAAGAATCCAACTCAACATCTTGTGTGTTTGTTTATTCCTTCTATTCTTACACTTCACCTATCACTCAGCTCTCTTTCTCATCTAGCAGTTCATGTATGATTTTTCCTCTTGACCTACTCAAGACTTTAAAGAAATTGGGTTGTGTCCGCCAGTAGGCAAATACTAAAGTTAACGTACCTGTTAGGTGAGTCCGTCTCCTCTGGCTTGTGAGTTACTGTGGGCAAGCGCTTTCGATGTAAAGACATCATCGTCTGGCCGTTTAGTCAGTACTGGAGTCAGTCAGTTGGTCGTGGTCTTTATATACAAAGAGAAAGGTGAAGGGAGTGATGGAGCGTTGGGGAAGGGGCGGGGAGAGGTCTAAGTCCGGCTAAGGTACTACTAACAAGACTGACCAACAAGACCTCTCCCCGCCCCTTCCCCAACGCTCCATCACTCCCTTCACCTTTCTCTTTGTATATAAAGACCACGACCAACTGACTGACTCCAGTACTGACTAAACGGCCAGACGATGATGTCTTTACATCGAAAGCGCTTGCCCACAGTAACTCACAAGCCAGAGGAGACGGACTCACCTAACAGGTACGTTAACTTTAGTACTCAAGACTTCTTATTAAAGCTACATAGATCCACTCAATCTATCCATTCACTGTCGTTACTGTGCCGAGTTAGTCCGTTAGATTCATACTTCTATTACTGAATCTTAGCCCTACAGAGCACGTAGGAGTTTCTGTAATCAGTTAAAAGAAAGTGCGAGTTCTGTTGAGTTCTTCAGTTTTAAGAGCTTCCAATTTCGAAATTGGATATTCGGCCGGCAGATTACAATGATACGCCAAAATATGAGTAGGAGTGGATTCGGATCAAAGCTAACTATAATTGTCATCAAATATTCTTTTTACTTTCCTTGGCTGTACAAAGTAGAAAGGAAAGTTATGTAATTTCAATAATAGCATCAACGATTCGATAAAATTATTTTTAAGGCTGTACCAAATAACACGTCAGGATCATAAGATTCTCATTTGTGGGAAAATGACACGAGCAGCACAATCAATTCACAAAAATGTCTAAGAAAATCAATTTTAACTCAGTTTTTTAAATATACTCTCTGCTCATATTCTAATAGGCAGTCCAATCGTCTAACTGTCCAATGGGTGTTTAGTAACGCTCATAAGATAGGAGCATTTCCAGAAAATTAGAGATTCAAACTCTCAAGACGATTTCTCTTGATGCGTCGCATCAGATATTTTTGAATAAATTCGTACTTAGCCGAAATTATAGGAACTATACAGGCATTTTTTGATCATGTATTGCTTCACATTCGTCATTCTCTCAAGTATTTGCCAATGAGTTACAATTCCCCTGCTCCTAAAATAATTCAATCGTAATCAATGGAGCCATTTTCAAGTAATGAAATATTTACGTTTTTGATCTTTACGACAATGATACCCTCATAGAAGTCAAATATGAAATTCAACTGAATCAGCTCAAACTGTTTTTTCTGAATGTCGTTGGGGGTGAGCAGCTTTCCAAATTTCGTGTTAATGGGCTCTTGGCTCCGCTTATCGTTTTTCACATCGACCGTGCTCAGGTACTGAACTGGTAGAGTGGTAATGTGCTCAATAAAGCGGTTTATTGGCGAATGTCTGAGCTCTACTGTGGGGTCAACTACCGGCTGCCTTATCTTTGACGATAGTTAAACAAGTTGGATTGTCTGCGGTAACCAATTGTCTGCAATGGAGCGGAACAGCGGAGTTTGTAATTAGGAGTTCTCTTGAGAGATACCAATTTCCTTAACCAAAATTGACTGGAAGCTTAAAACTTGGATTTGGCAGTCCGCTTTGACGGAAGGCGTGAACGTAAAATGTCTTAAGCTTACTATTGTTCGGCTAACGCCAGTCGAATGCCCATTTTGTGCTTGTTGGCTGGAGTAGTATATCAATTCATCTAACATTGGATTTCCAGAGACCTTTCCGAACAAGTGGTTTCGTATATCGTTCTGTTGAGTATCAGAGGGTCTCTATAATCATAAAACTACCAAACGCCATTCCTAAATACTCCAGTCAAGACGTAGGTCGTTCTCATAACGTTTTTACTACTTAAGCGTATTTGATGCTGATTCTGATACTATTTCTATCTTTAAACATTTCCCATTAACAACCAAAGCAAGGCTGCTCAGTTTTCGGTATCAGATAGGTTACTAGTAATACATCACAGTACTTAAATGGTATAAATGCTCACGTTAATTTTACTTCGGAATTTTAGTTAGCTTCCTGTTTTTCAACCATGTTGCAAACCTACCTAACGCACGGGTGCTAAAATGTCCTCTGGCGATGAATATCATGCGTTTTATTGCAATCAGGACCTGGACGCTCGAGCAAGAATTTTTGAAGTTCCGCCAAAAACCCTTCTAGTGGAATTTTATAACGAACTCAACCCCTCACGCTTAAGAACTTCCGAAAAGGATAGAGCAAAATTGTATATTTTTGGACAAAATGTTACGTAAGTGAACGGGATGATGTTGCGGTGGTGAGGGGGGGGGGTTCGAAGGGAAAGATTATACTCCTCCTGGGAAATCCGTGGGAAATGAAAGGAAAAGAGTGTAAGGGCAGTTTTGTAGCTCTTAAATAGTCTGTTGGTTGTCGATTCTAAGTCTTTCTTGTATAGGGTGATCCGTAAATCCGTCAGCGGGTTGTTTCCGTTCGTGTAGTGTTTCGGGTGGTGTAAATACGGTATCCCATTTTGTGTTGATTTGTTCATTTATGCTCCCCCCCCCTCTCTCTCTCTCTCTCTCTCTCTCTCTCTCTCTCTCTCTCTCTCTCTCTCTCTCCCTCGAACAACTCCATCCTGTTCACCTTTCTCTTCTTATGTAAAGACCACGACCAACTAACTGACTTTACTACTGACTTCATGGCCAGGGGATGTCTTTACATCGAAGGCACTCGCCCGCAGAATCTCACCAGCCAGAGAAGATTGACCCAACGAACAGGTACGTTAACTTTATTAATTTACCAACTGGCGGAATAAACCCAATCACTTTAAACCCATGGTTGTTATGAGCAAAAACGTTAGACAAATTAGCCAAAAAAAAGTGATGTCAGGTTCACTTCAATCATGTTGTGTTTTGTACGGTTTCCTGGGTATTTTTCGATAATGAATCGAATAGGACCGGTCTCGGACTTCATCGGCTGTGCAATCACGCTGTTCAAGGGAATAATAAACCGAAACTTTTCAACAAACTGACAGGGTGTATTCAACTATCCTGTACTTTATATTGCTCACTATGAATGTTCCTCTGACATTCCACAAAACTGGTTTCACCACCAAAATGTGTCGAGAACGTGTTTTTTTTTTTCAACTTCGAAATTTTCAATTGAATTTTAACAACTGAATTTGTTCAGCCTGACGGAGTGTTTCCCAACAGCTTAACACCACATTTTGTTCTCCCCGATTATTTCTGTATCTATCCGCTGAACCGACATATTAGCTATGATTTCTCAAGAAAGGCTCTAACGATTTCAATGAAACGTTCGGGGTGCTCTCATTCAACCAGTACCTAAATGTTGTTCGATATAAATATTTACGTAGAAATGTTTTGAATGATGATGCAGCGCTTGTACATAAAGCAGCTCGTCGAATTTAGGAGGGTTGCGGAAAGTTGCTGTCGCTGCGCACCAGACGTTTCGTAGTAATACATTTTATGGCGAGTCTTGGTGTGCCCTGAACGGGTTTCTTTTTACTTTAGTATCTTTGTATCAAGTACATCCAAGCGAATGTGATCTAGTACGTGTCAGGTTCAAACATTATCGCCCGGGTTTTAATTACTGAGAAATTAGTGATTTTCGTCACTTCCAGCGCTTATATTAGCTTTTAAAACAAGGTTCGAGTTGTACTATAACATCGATTTTATCCTCGAGTTGCTGAAGTATTCTCGAAGAGTAGTATACGTGAAATTGTATTCCTCCAAATCGTCCTAAACGAAAACGCTTCGGTTTTGTTCGAGCAGTCACTTTGAAAAATCCGTACTTAATTTGTCATTTTTTAATTGATCGATCGACCATTTGTTTTTATTACGACGGAGGGTACAATATAGTTGAAATTCAAATAGAATAGGATATATGAGAAATACGGAATAGTCCTGTGTTGTTCCACGATGAAAAACCCAAAGTTAGGAGACTTTTTTTCTCGTTCTTTTGACATATGTTATATACACTTTTTATAGTACCATCCATTGAGTTCAAAAGGTTCAGGAATTTAACTTTATGCTTCAATACATAACGTTCTTTGTTAATCAAGGAAGTACGTTTGCTCGGCCCGGAAACGCAGGAAATCTACATCGATTTACACTAAACGCATATTTTCGCCTAATGATTTACGAGCTACGTTTCGTTCGACGTGTTTTCTTGATTATTTCTACTTTTACATGAAAAGAAAACTGCCAGAAATAAACTTTTTTTTAGTTTGGTTCTGATTTGTGCATTTGAACTTCTTCTTGTACGTGTCTGGCTGTGAACCAGATTAAGTAAGAAAACCTTAATCAAATCCGCTCTAATTTGATATCCACCCTGCACGTCAGAGTGAGAAGCAAACATAAGGTTGAGAGTAAAATCGATCTAAAATACCTATGCTGAACAACACACACTATAATTTCTTCTCAAAAACGGCTCTAACATTTGTGATAACAATTCTGACAACTGAGCGGTATGTTCAAATTATGTGGAGTTATAAATATGAAATTTTGGTCGAGCCAATTTCAAATCCTTCATTCCTTAATAAACAGAAAATTTGTAATTTCGTAGCTATGGTGGGATCCGTAGCTATATTGATCAGGTTTATACTTCCCTTAGCGGCATAAAATAGGAACGTTATGTGATTGGTGAAAAAATACACTTTTTTTAGTTCAGTTCAGAAATAAATTTGAGATTATGAAAATAGTTTGGAGTGTTTGCGTACTAAATTACAATAAATTACCACAAATCGTACGAAAAATACCGCTCGTGTGAAATCAGCATTTCAAAAAAAAACTCGGGGGAGTAAATACTCCACCTACTCGAGGAGGGTTTAGTACCTGTTATAAAATAATTAGGAGCAGCTCACGAACTTCTAGAGTTCAAACTATTGTGCCTTCGTTACTCGTTACTGTTTTACGATGTTTTCCTATAATTCCAGAATGGTACGCGGAAAAGCTCTATAAAATGCTGGATGTCGTATAAAATACGGATATGCTGGTTACCGAATAAAAGTCGTGACACGAATACACAAAACCTCGATAAGTTCTGTAATGTCAATCAACACCAGTTTTTATGTGGTCCGCGTAGTCAAGTTGGACCAGGTTCGTATAAAAAATTCGATGAATGCACGTGGGGCTAAAGAATGTATCGTGCGTGGCATCAGTTATTTTTCTTCGTGCCAATTCTTCAAAATCGAGAGAGGCCAAATTATGGGGAATTATAAACATTGGATTTAATATGGAGATTAATTGTGCTATGGATTCAAAGGTTGATCGATATCCCTGCTCGTGATTAGAGTATTTGGCTCAATTAAAGGAGACAACAGAAAAATGTATGAAGGAAGTTGTACCACTTCGCTACGTACGACTTACTGCTATGCTGTCATGAGTGGCTGTTGGGCTGATACTGCGACGGTTGCCTTCGGCGTCTCTTCTAAGCGTGAAGTCGCTTCGTCGTCCCCTCGGCAGAGCACTTTGGCTCGTACTTGCGTACTCACTACGACCACTTGTTGCTCCACAGAGCGCCTGCCTTCCCATCGCAGATCCGGGGGTTCATTTCATCCACTTACCTAGTTCCTCTTCGTTCCCGAGATGAGCAGTTATTAAAAGCGACGATGAGGAAGTTTCATAATCTTCCAGAAAATTCGGGATCTAGTTTCAATTTTACCCCCTAGTATTTTGCCACTGATCTGGGAGGAATGCGGCCAAGAAGCCTACCGTCTGTAAAACATTATTATTATTGTTTAATGAGTTTCTGTAGGATTTGTTTTTTGTAGCTGAGTGACCAGATATTTGTAGGTGTCTTCTTCCTCGAGTGGTGCAATTACATCCCCCTGGTTATAGGTCTATCTGCTCAGTCTCCTGAGCATTCTGCGTTAGCGTTTACGTCTTGCAGTTTTGTGAGAATGTCCCCAGCTTTTCGAGCTGCTGTTGCGTTGATTAGTATACTTCGACGTAGCCCTTGTAGAGCCTGTGGAATAATGTTGTTGCGGCTCATAGAGTAAGTTTGTGAACTGTTATTGAGTGCGACGGAGAGAAGGTTCAGTATCGGCCAAAAGCAAAGGGGACTTGGGGAATCTCTCTGAAATGTACAACGTCGAATAATAATAACGAGTAGATGTCGAATAGTGTTCTGTGATTACGCTAGTGTCATCGGTTTGCGCCTGTGTTTCGTTGCTGTTTTGAAAACATGTATTAGTTGTGGGTGCTTTTTGTAGATGTATAGTTTTGAGGAGCCAGGAGTGTGGTACTCTGTCAAACGCTTTCTTCTAGTCTACGTACGTTGAGTAAAGTTTTCTTCTGTGTTAGTTGGCTTGTCGGAGGACATCAGAGTCTATTAGTTGTTCCTTACACTCTGCGATTCTTCGCAACAACCTTTTTGTTGTTCTGTTATCACGTCGTGCTTTTCTATATGACTGCATATCTTGTGATTATTTTGCGTATTCTGTAAAGTGTTTGTAGGCAGGTGATTGGCCTGTTCTGGGAAAGGTTTGATCCGTTGATGCTCCTCGGTTTCATGAATGCTATTTCCTGACTTACGTTATGTGAGAGAATTTCAGGGTTGTTTACGAAGTTTGTAAAGTGTATTACTTCACAAAGGAAAAACCTGGTTTCGTTGGGTAATGCAGTGTAATGAATTTTGGTGCAACATTTTTTCGAAAGTTAGTAGTATCTGCTTAACGAACATTAACACATTTTTCGACGCGGGATGAAATTTCAATCAGCAACAGTAAAAATTAAAATAAAAAAAAAGATGAAAAGTCCGAAATCAAATTCGTTTTATTTTCCTCAAACTTACTGACTAAGCTGTGCGAGGTGTCTTTGGCAGCGGTTTGATTCGCCTGGGCAACATTTCTTCGCTTCGACATTTCTCCAGGAAACGTGACTGTCCCGGTTTCTCTATTGGTGAAAGAGGCCGAATCAAATAGTAGCGAGCGGAACCAATTTCGTTTCTGTAGCGTCTTCTAAAAGGGTCATGCCACGTGAGCCTGCGCCAGAAAATTTATATTATCACTTTCCCAACATACCGTACCACTTGGATGGCATCGTATTTCCGTTTCACAGATGTCTGTGTTGCCGCTAGAGATCGACTATTGCGGTATAATATGAGACTGAGGATGGTTTACTAATTTGGAGCTAGTTTTCTGCCAACTATGTTTCACGTTCGATGAGTTAGAGGGAAACCTCCTGAACGAAACGGTTCAAGTGACTCGCCTCAATGTAAGGCGTTACAACTATGTGTCTGAATTTTATGTAGATACACACCAGGAGTTTTTCTGGGCAACTCATAAGCTCAATGAGATTAATAGTATTTTTTGAAAATCAGCTTAGAATTTGCCATTTGAAGAGGAAAATAACGATGGGGGTTAACGGTGGAACAAATATCTGGTGTGGTTTCTTACCCCAACATTCAGCGATTCTTACGGTTCACCAACTAACACAAACTGCTTTTCATTCTGTTCATAACATTCGTTTTCTTATCATTGATTACTGTACCGGTTTTGATTGCATTTTTGTTGTTGTGAAGTCAGCTCTAGATAATGGAACGGTAGTATACCTCTTTCATTTTTTGGGAAATGCCGAGAGAAGTACAATAAATGATCGAATATTTCGATAGCCTTCGATACAAGTTTTTTCCTTACAAGTTTTGCTTACTTTTTTTTTTCCTTACAAGTTTTACTTATATGATTCAAGCGTTCGCAAGAAAATCAGAACGGTAGTCCAATACGCTATCTATACGATTTTATTCATTATTATTAACGGTCACAAGATATCGAGAGCAGCACAAAAATTAGAAAAAATGTCTTATAAAAATCGTGTCGAAACTCCAATAAACTCCATACACAATAATGGTTTAATAACGGTTATACAATCATTACCAAAGGCCTACGAAATTCTGGAGTACTGTCGTTTCTTCGACTAATTGTTATCGCAATATCGTTATGCACCACCAATTTCTATATTGACGCATAGGTATCTCAGGTTCATATAAACTGAGTGAAAAACATCCTGGATTGATTACTCGAGTGACAATAGCCACTGACTTAGTAGTTAGATAGGAAAAGTTGGGTGAAGTACCACACTAAATTTTTTGGGAAGGTTCGTGTTCAACATCCTGTAGTTAAAGGAGAAAATAATGCGTTGAAGAAATTACTAGTAGGTAATTTTGTATTACCGTTATTAAAATAGTATTGTGTGGGTGGTTTATTGGAGTTTCAACTCGATTTTTTTAAGAACGCTAGTGCCACATGAGCCGGATTTACGATGATATACTGAACTTAATTCTATTTTCGTCGATATTTTCCCTAATTTGTTGTGCTGCGCTCGTACTTTTCCTATGAAAATGTCGTATTGCCCTTCGGTTGCTGGGTACTGTCTACTCGAAGCTTTTAGTAAAAATTGTTAGTCATATTCGAGAAAAAATGTGTTATTCACTATGATTACTTTGGTTAGTTTTAGATAGATTTCTCTCATAACCGAATTCGTTGCTGTGTTGATCAGCAGGATGATTATCAAATCTCTGTTCTCTCTGATCGTGTTCACAATATTTTGTGAAAAGGATTTTTTCGTACTCAGAAGTGCCCGAAACGTAAAGATCTGAATAAAACTATTTAAAAAGAATATAGCTGATAACAACCTCACACAAGCAATACGTCATAACAAGTTCACCATATTACTCATGATGATCCCACTAAGATTGCTATAACGTGCTATAGATGTAACAAGCTACAACTTAAAGCTTGATGCTGATGTTGATTATGTGCGTTATTGGGGTAACGCATACGAGTGTTGAAAGAGTTCTAGCATGTTAGCTTACCGCCAGTTTCGTTGTCTCTGGACAATTACGTAGGAGATGATACCCGGGAGACCAGCTATAGCTATGGAAGCCAGTAAGGACAACGTTGTAGAATCCATAGTAGGTACGACGAATGCTTTCCTCCCGAATCCTGCGCTGTAAGGCTCTCCCTGTCCAAAGCATTTCAAAGTAGTTTGATCATTAGACTTTCAGTGTTCGTATATGAAGATGCATATCTAGAACCCGATTATAAAATCTAAATATCGTCCAATTATTACTAGTAATACTGTCATATCACAGCAGTAAGAACTACATAGTGGAAATTCATTTCGCAAGGTCAGAATGGAGAAAAAGTACCGCAGAATTTTCACATAGTTCTGTTTCGAGGCCTTTATTTCACTTTGAATACTCCGGGAATATCCCACTGTATCTGATTCTACCATGGGACCGCTATGGTGCCACATTCTTTGGTCTTTTCCAAGGACAAACTTGCAGGTATTAGCTTTGATACACTGATGACATTGATGATTGATGAGAGGCCAACCAAGTTTTGAGTGGCGAATACAGTTGAAATCACGCGAGTCACGGTCTTTTTCACCTACTACCACAAAGAGTTACACAAATTATGGGAAGCCTCACTCAAAAACTGTAAGCGAAAGTTATCCATCCTAGAAACTGACTTTTGCAAGAATCTCAAAACCTATCTCGACATGAGGAAAACGAATTTCTGAACGAATAACCAATTGTGATAGCCAACTTAGTAATGGTAAATATGACTCTGAGGTCAACGGCATCATTGTACAAGTCCCTTCGTCCAAGATTTCTTGAATTTAAGAAATTGCGAACACGACAATGCGCTGTAAGTTACCCATTTTAAGATATAATTATTTCCAGAATACAAATACAAGACAAAATGTGATGGAAGAGAAACTATAAAAGAGCTGAACTGAGCCAAAAGCCTATGCTATCTTCTCTTTTGCTTCACTGGGGCTTTCCTCTCCGTTTTACTTGGACACTCAACCATACTGCTGCATTCTTTCTTTCATTGGGAACCATATTCCACACAGCTTTTGTGTATTTTTTATTTTTCTTTACATGTGCTAACAGAGCTCTCCATTCAAACTTGATGACAACGAGCACGAACCAAATCCCTAAAGTTTCCCGTACCTCTCAACGTCTTAGTTGTATGACCACATGACCACTTCCCTAATTCACAACCTTATGATATGCTTACTCGCTCTGGGTTTGCACTAAAGGAAATTGTGGAGAATTTGTAAACTGTCTCTTCACTTTCAACTCTCTCTTAGGTTATGAACAACGTGTGCATATTAAAAACCTCGTGCGTATGTCAAACAACAAAGCCAGAAACGCATTGCAAACAACGCATCGATAACGGCTGTGATGCTAATTTTCACAGAGGCCTCCTTTAACTTCAATGGGACATACAAATCACGTGGAAAAGCCAATTGAGGTAATAGCAACACTGTCAAACAGTTTTCATGGAAACAACTTCATTGTTAACGGTTGATCACTGGACTGCGTCTAACACAACACGCAACGTTCTCTAAATAAGTTTCTGGTTTTAATGTGACTACTGGAGCAAATCCCGTGGTAACCTGTGGCCCCACTTCATCAAAGTGAATATAGGCGCTGAGTGGGAAGATCTAACGCTATTACAGCTACTTCATCTTAAGGAAATTTCAGTTAATGCTGTTCATTCAGGAGATCCTTTAACTCAATACGTGTTTCAATACCACCTTGTATGTATATGGTACCATCGGTTCAATTGATTCTCCTCGAAAACTCTCACTTTACTCCTTTACCAGTCTGTGCATTTTTAACTATATTTATAGCAGAAAGTTGTCAATAGTAATTCGGTGATTCGTTACAAGCCACCGTTAACGGTCCTATCAAACAACTGGAAAAAGCACTTATCATTATTAGCACTCATTGGCGGTTTACCGTTACCTTCTTGTAGGCGTGAGCGAACAATTTTGTCAAAGCCGCAAGATACTCCCACAGTTCTTGTGTAACCATCACAATTACTGGCACCCATCGAATCTGTAAATCACGTATGAATCGAGATTTATTCATTTTTGATTTGTCCTGCGAGAAAAAACGCATACAACTAAAATCGCTAACGTATGAATAACGGTGGTCATTAAAATAAAAGTCCCAGTGTAGTAGTGTAGTATAGATTCTGAATATCAACACCAAGCTGAAGCAGATCCAGCCCGTCAATGAATAGACAAACGCTGCTTCAAATGAACAGGCCAATGGAGAATGTTGGTGGTCCGACACCAAACAGGAAGAAGGCCAGCTCTATCCGCTACACAAGGCCCCAAGGAGTTTGAAGAATACAGGAAGAAGCTATTGGACGAGGGCCCGAACTATGGCTGGTGTCGGGGGTGTAAGGAATCTTCCTTGAATCTGCAAACACTGATAACAGGGTTCATTCCTGTGCTTCTACCAGTGGGTGCCAGGTTTTCGTAAAGAAGAAGATTACTCTGATCAGAGGAGGCGAGTGACATAGGACTCTGCAAACATTACAAGTGAGGCCATCGTCCGTGCAAACTTCTATCTTACCCATTTGCTGACAGGATTCGGACCTCCACCACAGCCCCTCAAGGCTCTTTAAGGCCAATACCAGACCAATATGACATGAAACAGACCTATGTTTCTTTACCATTAACCATGTGGGAAACGTGTGGTGCACGATATCTGTCAACTGTAGAAGTGAAGTGAATGATGGAGAGTGTGCGTTTGTTTTTCTGTCATTAGGAGGAGTAGCGAGACGCCTCACAGTCCGCCATGGTTGTGGGCCATGGCGTCTGACACAGTGACGACTGAATCGCTTCGTGGTCCAGACAACAGGAAGGTGCCAATAAGAAGGAGGTTGGATGATTGAGCCGAAGAAGACTTTCACGCATGAGAACCCCTCAACGATAAAGGGGAGGAGGCATAATCTCTCCGAGGCTAGCATTCAAGTGTCTGGGAACTGACTTGAGGCAAAAAAACATTGGGGACTAACCAAGAAAAGATATCTCCCGGGCCAGAAACGAAGGGGCAACTCTCCCGAACAGATTCAAGTAGAAATACTTGTAGGCACCTCCTGCCTCTTCTGACGTTAATTTCATTTCAGTCCATGATACCAAAGAAACTGGTCTATCACAGCAACTGCTAATGCCGACTCCGCGAAAAATCATGACAATGCGCTCGTCAGGAGGGCTGAGTGACGGAACTATTTGGTACTCTGAAATTATCAAGATTGAGAAACTACGAATGAAAATTCGTATTCCTTCAAAGCGAAGCGCAAATCGCTGTTATGGGTGTACAGCGTGTTCCATGTATGTTCAAAGCGCTCTATCACGGAAAGTGTACAAGAGAAGACCGAGAGCTGCATTCCGACTATCCGCAGTTGTTTCCACAACTCTTTGCTAACAGTCCTGTTATGCATAGCGAGCAGGACAGAGCTTCATGGGGTATTTTAAGCTGTTGATAACACATGACCGTCACAACGTCATGGAAAAACGTTACCTCTATCTTGAAAGCCTTGCGCAACCGTTGCATTCGGTGGACGATGGATTGAGGTCTGGAAATCTGATTGGGGCACTACACAACATAACACGTTTCGATGATATTAGGTCCATTTGTGTTCCTGTCAGGTTCGTGGTTAAAAATAAATATATATGGAAAAGCAAGTTAGGAAATAATAGAATAAACCCTTTAGAGAACTCACAAATGTTGGAAAATTAGATTGAAATGTAACAGTACAAAACGTGTGAAGGAATCACGATAAAATTGTAGGGAATTGAATAAAGGTATCGAAGTTATGTTAAAAATATTGAAGACGGCAACTTGTGAAACTGCTACGTAAAAATTAGTAAACATTGTAAAAATAAATAGCCAACCGATAAAATGGCAGGGAAACGTGTACCATTTATTGGAGTCTTTCATGAAAAATACCAGGGTAACATATAATAGCAAAACTTGTTGAAAAGTAGATTAAGTGACAGGTAGTTTGTTACAAAATTGAGTTAACACTTTTGGAAGTTGCACGAAAACCGGTGCCAAGCGGGAAATGGCAGCTTTGAATGAGTTCTGAGTCAGAAGATCGTCTTTAAGGAGCAGCGTTAAATCACCCACAACTGTTAGCCAAACAGGCTTCAAAACGAGTAGCAGCTATAGAAACTAGCGCAATCAACAGTCACGAAAACCACATAAAAACTACGTAATACATCACCTGCGTGGCAATCCCGACTCGTCGTCGGCCTGGAATGGAATATTCTGAAAGTTGGTTGATTAGTTTAACACAAGACCCGATGAAAACTAGTTTGGGAACGAGCATATAATGCGTCATGAACAAATTGTATAGCCGCTTTCCAACTCCTACCAACGTTTCTGCAAACATCTCGAGTTGGTAATTGTACACTTTTGCCGAAACATCAAATGACGAATGTGTTTGTAAGAACGTTTTAGTTCAACATAATTTAAGTATGATCCCTGTATTGTACCATTCGAAAACGCGTGCCACAGCCACGTTACCATAGTTTCGGCGATTGCTAAGATATTTACCAGTGTTTCATAAACGTGGTGACTCAACCAACTCATTTATTCTACCGTATCAACCTTCTGTCAGTTCTTCACGTTTCAAAGTTCTCAAAATGTAAAAAATTGCATTTCGAGACAATGACCAGTCACTGAGTGATCATGGTTGAGAAAGCTTTGAAAACTTAGTGCACGTAGTAAAACCCCAAAATACAGTTTTTATCGAAGCTGTAACAAATTGCATACTATATTTGGCGTAAAATTAATTTCGTGTGACCATAAGTTATTAGATACCAGTGTTCTTGTTACCTCTGCCAGGGTGTGTGAATCGTTAGCGAAGGCGCTCGTTTCAAGTGACAAGTCTGTTGTTGATGGGTAGGCAATTGATTTCGTGATTCGTTGTTTTTCAAGTGCAGCCCTTCGATGGTTTTCTTGGTTTTGCATGAATTATCACTAGAATTACCACGCGGTTATTTACTATCATCACATTAATAGAACCCCCCCACCATAATTTTACATCAGGCAGTTTCCCATTTGCGAGGTTTGAAAAACGTATTTTTTTATTGCATTTACTGATTGTATTGTTCTTCTAGGGATTGAGCAACTTACAGATCGAGCTAAATTACCTCGCTGCATTGTTAACATTCTTTTTGGGGACTGAGATACATTCAACTCGCATAACTGCTCAGTTACAATGTTGCCAGTCCTGGTCTTTGGGGATTGGGTGGCATAAATTGAGCGATAGTTGACATATTGGGTTGATAACCCTGTTATAGGGGATAGAACCACATCAGCTTCAGGAACATTCACCCGGCCTACTGTTAGCCGGACCGACTGCCAACATTCGTAATAGAAAAATTCGGGCAACAGTCAAGTTGTTGCGTTGGTGTTGATGTTGAGTCATCACCTGCTGACTGTACTACCAGCCCTTTTATAAACAGCAGTCAATTTGAGAAACATTTGCTGGGGACATGCATTTGCTAAACTTTCCTCTTGAAGAATGAATGGCATGCGACTTCCTCAGTCGTTAAGTAGCAGTCCCTTGATAAAGATGGCACTGCATGAACAATTTACTACTGCTAGCTATTGTATTAGGTATTGAATAACATGCAGTTAGAATACGTATTAAACTGCCTAATTAGTTGGCTTTCTTTGGGAGAAGCAACTTTGAGCCTGATTCACTTCTCTTGAGCTCTTCTTTGGAAGACTCTGTACCAAACAAATTGAGCCGTATAAACATTAAATTGCTTTGTCACTGTGCTCTTCTGTGGAGAGTTGAGCTGAATAAAATTTCTGCAACAATTCACTTTATATGAGGAGTGAGAATCGATCCAAGCCACATTGTACTGACATAATGTTGAATTTAATTTTGCTTAGTTGACAGTTCGTGCAACTGTTAAATGGCATGGTGCTCACTGATCAGGAAATATTCACTTCGTGTACTGTGGTCATTTTTGATAGGTGATTGAGCGATATGGCACCAGTAGTAGGCAATGTATCTCATTCCTGACGCTGTGTTTACTAAAATGAATGTTTTAAAATAAGAACCAGGTGAATGACATTTCGAACTAACTTGTTTTTCAAGCTTTAATAAAAATGACTGAAGAGTAAGGAGAAAAATGAATCAGTGACGACTGTTCTCTCCTTAGGCGCGATCTGGGTGAACTCAATAAACTACCACCTCTTAAAATATTTACCTTCTGAAAAATACTCTCTAGGGCCTTGAGTCTTATAGAATTTGAGCTACGTTCACTTTTGGGTGTCTGTCTTTCTTTTGGGAACCGAGTAGTAGAAGTGGAGAAGTCTTCACTGTGGTTAGCCCTTGTATTAGGGGTTGAGGGGCACATGATTTGAAGCCCGATTGTATTAGATTATATACCTGAGCGGCTTGTGTTGTTCCTAGACGTCATCACCAATCTATTCTATGTAGTGCCTCACACACATGTTGACGACTCGTTAAAAATATTGGCAATCTCGCTTTTTTACTCGATTTTGCTGCTAATGATTGAAGGTGGGTATGGTCCATAGCGTGTAGTGCTTCTTAACAGAGACGAAGGGAAAGGGCTATTATCTCATGCTGGGTTCACATCTTGCCACACATAATTCTGAGTTTAGTCCTTACTCCGGAGATATCAATCTCCAGTAGGCTAATTCTGCTTACATTTCAATTAGTAAAGTCAACAGCCTTTTGTATCATTGTTTTACAAACCGAACTGTCAAGTCACTCAACTCAAAAAAATCCTTCGGGGTGTATCAAGAAAACGTATCTGATAGTAGTGCACAAACGTCAACCCCATCCACAACTTGAAAATGTCTCCCCATCCAAGAAAATTTTCAATATTGATTATGAACAAAGAGCACAAGGGTCTTAAAAAACAGAATAAGGCATGAAGTTATTTTATATCAAAACATAAATATTTTTAACAATACGTACATTTGATTGTCACGAATTGCAAGAAAAAAAATCTTACACCCTAATCTCCACTCTTGAAAATGAGCGGAACTAGTGTTCAAACATATTCCCCGCTCGGTTGAACGCGAGGATAGTAATAAGAAACGTTTCCCAATCGTCGATTATCTGAAGAAGCCAACACTTCATTTCCGATGATGGATATAGCGGTAACAGCAGATCGAGTTTTTGCCAGCAACGAAATGTTGTGCCCGCGTCCCACCATTTCGTCAACAATGTTCTGTAACCAAAAATGAAGTCTCAGTAAATTCAGGATCAAATAAAAGGATAATTTAGGTCACGATCAAATGTACGTCTTCCTCTAACAAAACAAACGAAATGATTCCTGGCGAAAAATCGAATAGTTCAGACATTCGCTAAATGCCCTACATGATTTATGTTCCAGAAAATTGAACTTTTAGGTACCTTACCCTCAAATCATCGGCGAATCCATGAACGCAGAATTCAAACCCACTTTATTTCAAAATCAGTCTCTTCTCGCTTTTGACAATGCGATTAACATTTACTTTATGTAACGAGTGTGGAGAATCTGTCAGGCGTATATAACCGCGTTAACGAATTATTCTGTCGGAAGGCAGTCTAAAAATATGCTCATTGACAATGCGATTAACATTTACTTTATGTAACGAGTGTGGAGAATCTGTCAGGCGTATATAACCGCGTTAACGAATTATTCTGTCGGAAGGTAGTCTAAAAATATGCTCATAAGGTCCCCTTTCGAGTAATAACGTGATGACCCACAACGCCACACAATCCATAAAATGTACGAACCTTCATCCTCATATGAAGAATCCGGCAACATACATTAATAGTATGAACCGAAGATGCTGTGGAATGTTCGAACGAGACATACTGAAATTGGAAACCATTGGAGGTTCTGTGATTGATACTAGTAGATATCATCTAATTCTGGCCGTCTGAGATAGAATGTTGAGCCTTGCTTGTAATGATTTCACAGCAAGTGATTTCCTTACGTAACGGGTTTGCACACAATCCCCATCTGCAATGTGAATGTCGAGTTTCATAGAGGAATGTAGTGCCATTTATCCTTTTGGCAAGAATGCAGTTTTATTAGGTGGAGTCCACCACTAAAGGTGATGCACGTTGTAAGACCCTCAAAAATTGAGAAAGAATACCCAACTGCAACAACTACGCTTTCTGATTCAACTTTTGTTGAGACAAGACCGTTCTTTTTCATTCTTTTTCGTATTTTTTTGGAGCCCATATTATCCGGGTTTCCTGTCACAAACCCTTTCGCCGTTTAGCCCTACGATCAAGATCACGAACAGCTATGGCCTTGGCGCCAATCGAAGAACTGGGAAAATTTGAGTGAAACCTTCCATTTCCCCATTCCACTTATTAGTTTCTTCCAGTCATGTTACTCTCAATTACAAGGGCAATTAGATTATTTTATTATACTTAATCACGCCTGTGACAATTGTGATTTGGGTGTTATTTTTCTCTGGGTACAAAAAATAGGGATTTTCCCCGACTACAGCAATACACACATGCTCTGTCCCTTTTATGTGACATGGCGAATCATATTCCGCTTGGGATATTCCAGATCTGCCTGTGCCCCACAGAAGAGATATTGTAAAGCATCAATATTATTCTGCAGACCTAATGCCCCCTGATTCTACACTTGCGGGGATGGAAGACGTTTTTTCGACAGTAAAAAAGCTACGAAGTCAGCGGAGGAGTGATAACTGTTGACAGTTAACATAGAACTGTTCGTATTCTAGATGAAGAACGTGACTCAGATACTCAGAAACGTCCATCTTCCGTGAGTCAATATTTATGTATTATTTCAATTCAAAACTTACTTGGTTCATCAGGTGTTCGTAATGCCAGGTCATGTCTTGAAGTTGATGGTGGTAGCGTGGAATGTGGATTGCTTCCAGCACATCATGCTTGTAGAGCAAGTTTCGGAGTGACACCTGTTGGAACGAGCCAATTACTGTAATCGCAATGTTAGAATATTGGTTTGACGGTTCATACCAAAACACGCTAAAGACTAACTCAAAATGGGCTAAACGTGAAGAAGCCCATATTCAGCTACAAGGGGACCCAAACAATTTGTTCCTGTTTGATGTTCGTTTTTATCAACACTGTAGTATTCTTCTCAATCTTGTACAATAGCGCAAACATATTTTGAGAACAACTGCCTTAGATCGACACAAATTTCGTTTAAATTTCAAATCACCTAAACGTTTCCAGGTCGACAGTCACAAAATTCTCATTCTTGGAAAAATAACGGGAGCAGCACAATAAATTGTCAACATTTTTCGCGAAAAGATTTTTTTGTTGCAGTTTTGTTCGATCATACATTTTGAATAATGAACCTACGTTTTCGGCGAGAAACATTTATTTAAAACCCTCCTTCAAAAATCGGGATTCTAAATCTGCAATATTCGCATGCCGTTCGGGCCATATTTGGCTCACAACGTGGTCTAAAAAATGCGTTCTTTTGCCCAAAAATCCACATTTGGTTCGTAGTTGTGCCCGCCTACTCTGCACTCTGATCGGACGAAGCCTATGGTTGTTATGAGCAAAAATTGGTTAACCAGATTAACAAACACAGAGTTTTGGCTGTTTTATCGCAATCACGTCATGTTTGGTATGGGTTTTTAGATGTTTTTTGATGCTGAGTCGAGCTGTGCAATGGAATAATAAACCTTCGTATAGTAACTTGCAGCACTTTTCCCAACAAATCCGCATATAAGTCACCACAACATAATCAGAAGCAACCATCGAGAAATTCCGGAGTTTAAAGTACCGCCGTTTTTTGACCAACGTGTTGAATTCCAGAACAGTGTATACGAACCAGTCCATACAATTAACTAAATGGTTTGTTTTCAAATGAAGTTCGTGACACATGTAGCAGCTGCGTAATTAATTTCAGAGACTTATGAGCTACAAGCTTCAGTGTAGAAGGTCAAGTCATGTTTTACAAGTTCAGTTGAACTGTGACGAAAATGGATTGTAACAGTAGCTAAAAAGAACGTGGGTCCGAGGAAAGTTGTGAAATGCGTCGCATCAGGTGTCTTTGTTTTGTTTTTTTTTAACTGGTACGTACCAAAGCCGTAGCTGTTGTTATCAGGGTTCCTCCAGCTCCTCCTATAGCCAGCCTAACGTCGCCTGTGCTCCGGTCAGTGAATATTGTCGGACACATTGAGGAGACTGGACGAGCTCCTGGTTGTATGGCGTTACTTTCAGATGGGGAGACTCCGAAGTAATTTATGTGCCCGGGGCTTGAGAAATCGTCCATTTCATCGTTGAGGATGATGCCCGTGCTCTTCGAAACCAACTTGCTGCCAAATCTACAGGAAGTATAGGTATATCATGAAATGTAAATGGTCATCAATTATCTCCCACTTCCGTACATCGTTTATTTACATAGTGATGATAAGAGCAGACTCAGTAAAGGAAATATTCGTATTGCTATACAGAATTGAAACATGAAAGTAAAAACTGCGACCGGGATGCCCTTGAAGTTACCTCATTTTCACTAACTATGAACGAATCAATGCTAAACTAGCATCACTCTTTTTATGCCAACAAGCTCTCATTTATAGGTATGAAACCATTAATAATCGTATGTGCAAAGGATCGTTTAACTTGACAAGACGAAGGGGGCGGAATTTGTCACACGCGGTCGGGGCAGAGCTCAGACCTACTGGAGAATGGGAGACTATGTGCTCACAGTAAGAACGGCCATAGCGATAGTGGACTGGAACTTCATCTGAAGGGAGTGTTACTTGGCTCTGGTGCAGAAGCCTTGGCAGGCCACACTTAGATTAAGGGGATACCTGCTAGTGTTAGTAGGGCGTTTGTAGGACAACAGCAACTTGCTGTGCAAAGAATTGTCGCATTAGTTTTGCTCTAGGGATTTTGTGGCAGTACTGTTGGAGGGTACGGAATGAAGGTGTGCATGTAAGAAGAATAGAGGTAGTTTCAGATTATTTCTCGAGTGACGATGATGCGGAGGTCACTCCCAGGTAGAATGCTAGCGCACTACTGCTGGTGAGAAAATTGAGTGATACCAATGCTCACAACGAGACCTGGAGCAGCATGGCACGAATGAGAGGTGAGTTCTTCCTTGACTCGAACTGGTTACCACAGGCAAGACGGCGGAAAAATGTCATCGGTGCTCTCCAGGGCTCATGTGGATGAGTAGGCCGAGTTGGAAGACTGCTTGAGTTCCCTACTCATCCTTTCAAAACACCTCCACACACCTCTCTAAGTCCCACTCATGAACGAGTGGATTGTACAGGTAGTCAGGGTATGGTTTACCTAGCTCACCTTTTCTTAGGGTATCCTGAACTGTTATTCTTCTGGGAAACTCATAACACAGAAAAACTCAGGAATACCTAGCTTTAGACAGAAATCAGCCATTGGGAGACATGCAGCGGATATGAATTTGGGCTGTGGTACTCCTACTAGCTTGTCTGAGTTATTATACGATAAATTTATGATGATTACCTAGCATCTAATTTAGTTCTAATTAGCCAAATTAGCAATAGCTTCACGCAACGTGTTAGGTTAAGACCGTCAGAGGAGTATCGTACGCAGAAACGGCATAAGGTCGGAACAATCTCCGTCATCCTCCCGGGAATAGTATCGTAACGCCTTGGCTTCGAACTGGAGTTGTAAATAGTGTGTCCTAAAGATACCCATGTGAGGAACTTTTGTGACGGAAGAAGTCACCGGTTTTGTCGTTGATCATTTAGTTGTGTTTTCGGAACGTTCTATTTGACTTCTTGATTTTTCTGTGCTACTCAACAATTCTTTCAATATGTTACGATATGAACAAAGTTATCATTATTGCAAATCTTTCCCATTTGGCTTCTACGGAATGTTTGCCTGAATATTTCTGAAAATGAATCATTCTATTTTCACGTTAGTAGCGTCAAAATGGCTTAGCGTGTTAAGCCATTTCATTGAATTGAATTTTGAAAAACGTAACAACGAGGTCATTATCTACAGCCTACGCTAATGTCAACGCTTTAAAGATCAACAGCAGATAATAATAGTCAAACATCAACAGTTGGTGGATTCCTGCAATAAGATAAAACTGTGGACGTAAGCAAATTAATAGCATCATCTAATGAAACAGGTTTTTCACGACATTCCGGAATACTTGCAAAAGATAAAGCAGGCTCCTCACAAACAATTCTACGTGAAGTAAAGGAAAAAATAAAAAACATTAGATGGGCGTGGGGGAGGGTGAGTCACACAAAAAGTGGCAAATTATGTAGATAAAAGTTTTAATTGTTTGAGTACTGTTGTTCTGTGTTGACACTTGAATTCGCAACGAAAACTACTTGTGCTCTTCAAAGCTGCCACAATTCATATTCCTCAACCATAGGAAGTAGGCATTCAAGATGAAAGGCCTTTTATGTTTTCTTCTACTCTACGCTTAACAGATTTTGTGAGTTCAAGAGCCGCAAGCAGAAAATACATCATTGATCATTGTGCCTACGGACACGATCGGAGTTTAGGACAACCCGATAAGTTCCGAAATGTTAGGCAACTCCAACTTTTATGTTCTGCAACATGGTCCGATAACGTTATGTAGCACGGAATATCGATAATATTACCATACGAACTCAATCAAGAGTTTCAACAATCTTTTCATCAAAGCTACTGTTAATCCAAGAAAACTAATTATTGCACGTTGCGGGACGAGTGGGTTCGGAAAACTCTGCAGCACAAGATCGTCACGAGAGCTAAATGAAAAATAGTTTACATCATTTGATTAGCTCGTTCAGAATGTAGGTTGAGACGTCAAAATATCGTCTTAGGCAAAAAAAAGTGATCGAAAATCTATTATATTTATAATGATGACCAAACAAATTTTCCCTACCCAAAACGGTTCGAACCGGATTTAATTAATTATTACTTTCCTTGGCTTTCGATGCAGACTGAAAATGGCTTTTAAGTTTTCTTCAGATCTTTGTGAGTTTTAAATGCACACAGTTTAGCGCTATGTTGTGTTTTACAAGTTTAATTTAACTGAGCGGACACACAGATTGCAATTCAATGAGCTACAATTCAGTCAATTTAACAGATTGCATAGTGCCCCTGAAACGTACGAGGGACTGAGAAAAGATAGCCATGCGTCGCACTAGATATTTTTCTTTTGATACTTAATATCAATTTCGCGATGGTACGTAATTTTCGATCGTTGGTAAACGACAAGAACAGGACTCTGATGATAAAAACTGTCAGCAAAAACCTATTTTTAATCTTTTTCCTTTTTAGCCGCCCAACAAAAATTCTGGAACGCAAACAACTCTGACCATCTTGGCTAATGAGTTTCACATCTTGTGTCTTCAACGATGTAAACGTAGAGATTTTCAAAAAGATAGTGTTTCAGTTCTATAAATAGTCAAGATCTTCAGATTTTGTGTCTTACTCTGCCCGCTCCAAGGCGCTATTTTGCTACAAAGTAATCTGCGATATCACTGTGGCGTGTTACAATTTTTATCAACCTTTACGAGAGCCCAGAGGACGAAAGCTTTGATGAGAGTATATTATATTCTTTATAACCTCGTGGAGCATTATTTCTTATGCGAGAGTGAGGAAAGTGAGTGATCCTATTGATCAGTATTCTTTAAATATATTGACTGTGATATCGTGATCATCCAACCTTACCCACTTTCCCACACGACGTATCTCAATTCCATACATCCTACAATAGTCGTAAGTAAATGACTGATTTTCGGCTTTCTTAGATGGTTCTATACTTACATAAGGTTAATGGTGCTGGTGGCAGCAACTGCGTCACCGTTCGGCCCCACAGCGACAACATTTGCTGTTCCGTGGTCCTCTTGAAAATCCCCTTCGCTTTCGTAGTAGTTGAGGTCGGTAGAGGTCTTGGAGGCACCAAGCCTCCTCACCACTCTGTTGATAAAAACGTCGTTCTTCAGCCGCAGAAGGACCTCGAACATTTAATTTTTCATTTCTAATCCAAGTTGGTTGACTCCAAGCAACTATTTTTGTTATTACCATAACTTTTACATTTTTCTTAACTAAAAAAGTAGAAACTGTGCTGATATGCCAAAGGTCGTGGTACCGGCACTGTAATTCGCACTGACCAGCGTTTGTACTCATGAACTTTCACGCACTTTAGAAAACGAAGTTCGTCACTGTACAAATTGATGACATCTTTTAAAAGCTCATTTCGTGGACATCCACATGATCGCACGATAGACTCAGTCAACTGTAAAACAGTTTCCCTGCTTTAGTCGTTATAAGAGATGCAGCTTTTACGGTGTTAACTTCAAAACGTATTTTTCCCAACGACATTTTTTGACTGACACACTAGGTATCTAAGACGAGACGGGTACACAGATAAACAGAACATTGGGAGCAGATACACACTGTTTTTTGAATCCAAAATATGACTACTGGTAACTAAAATACAAAGTGAAGTACATGGATTATTCCCACAATGCTCAGAAAATGCCAGATTGATTGAGCCGTTTCAAACACCGCGGAAAACTTGATAGAATGCGCAAAAAGGAGGATAATACGTCAAATCAAGGAACATCGAACACCAAAGCCTCCACATACCTAAATACAAAGTGCCCAGCAAGCTGAAACATCAAGGAAACCATTCAAGAACCCACGCACATATTCTTGAACTTTGTATGGAAAAACGTATCTACGAAAGGCACATTTCACTATTCAGTTCGGATGAATTAGTAGTTCTCTGTTTGATGAAACAGGAACACCTGTGAAGATGTGTTCTGTGTGCTTGGATGACGTGGTCCCAGTCGCTAAGCATTTAGTGGTCAGCTAGAAAGCCGGATCACACCCGGAAAGAAAAAATCAACCTTTTTCTAGTCTATTCCTGATTCCCTAATGTCTCGTACATCTATGTACTGTTCCTAATTTCTAATACGGAAATCTGATGCAACGACTTGGCGATGGTGAATCCAACTTTCACTTTTCGATTCTCCCCGACAAAGTTTAAAGCTAGACGAGAATTTTAGCAACGAGCCCTCTTATCCTGACCGACATATTTTCTTCGATTCATCTCAACGCGTAGGTAGGGATTCAACTTACGTCATTCACATTAGCGAAAGCAGGGTCCCCAAGTAGACCTCGCTGGCCGTAAGCAAACTTAAAAGCTTCGGTAATTGCCGATACGTTTTCGACGTCGTGGTCGTACCCTCTGCTCTGAGTCCACCTCGTCACAGCTTTCATAATAAAGGAGAGAATCGGGCCGGAACTCGGCGCCGGTGTCGTGTACATTAAATACTTGTTTCCGATCAGCTCTGCATCGCCACGGTCCCATTTGACCCTGAAAAATGATATTGATGCACTGTTCAACGTAGGAACATAAAGTTTGATAACATTAAGAGTACAAAGTCAGAACACAAGTAGTTCATGTGATTTCTTAAGAGTGACGAAACAACAAAATCAATGATAACCCCCCCATACGAAGTTTTAAGGTGCATCGCAACAGATATTTCTATTAGGTTAAGATCCCCTTCTGCTTGTGTATGTATTTTCATTTAGAGTGTCATGTTCAATTAAATAGACAGCACAATTTTTCAATTCACAATCGGTCAAGGGTATAAAAAAACAACAGTATTAGCAATAATAAAGTTATAGGTCGTTAGTATCGCAATTCCACTGATTTCAGAGTTTTTCACGCGTAATAGGTGTGAAATAAAAAGAAGGCATAGTAATACAAATCCGAGTAGGATTCGAAAGGAGTACCTGTAATCGGCGAGGTCACTGTCTGTGATGATCCCACCAGCCTCTCGGATGTCCAGAACCAATTTGTGCGAGAGGCTTCCGTTGTAGATAACATCAGGACCCAAGTCCTTCACTTGCTCCAACGTTTCAGCAAGTTGTAAATTCCTGACAAAATCCCCCTCTTTAACTAATTCGTCAGTACCTTCTTTGGTCAAAAGTTCGCTGTAAGGCAGAATATGAAACGCCATAGTTAGCATAGACGGGTTCTAGCAGAGTTCTAGACGACAACGTTAAATTAACCGACATCTGTTTGCTCGGTTTTCTGATTTTTGAACAAATGGCTACTCAAATGAGTGAAGACCACTTTTGAACAGAAAATCGTGATAAAGCAACTGAATAACAAGTTATTTGTGATCACAGTTCAAATTAATTTCAAATATGCGAATCGTCAACACTAGCAAAGCTGCTCTAGCATTCAATATAATGGTTTTTTAAAAATCTGATTTCATTAACTTCGGTAACTATTTTGTTTATGTGCCGGAGTAAAAATTCAAACAAAGTAAAAGTTGAGTTTGGTTATCTAATGAAGCCGTCAAATTATATTATAACATTCATCTCTTCCCTAATCGAACTAGACGATGTAGATTATGTGCGTCCAGTGAGCCTATAATTTCTAAATGCCAAAGCACTATTCCCTTGTTATCGGAAAAGAGCACGGTGCCAGTCTGACCAACTTGAATAATTCATGCTACCCATTCATCGTAAATTAATGATGTATCTATTTTTTATACCGTAGCCCAGGATTCTGTAGTATTACGGCTTCGTATTGCCTGATGTTCTCAGCCACGTGTTTATTTATTGGAGCTCCTCTTCTAATGAGCCTGATCGTGTCGATAAACAGCTCCCGCCAAGGCGCTGAACCGCCGAATCTTTTGTACATTTCCCAATACCCTTTCAGTTCTCCCGGCACTGCCACAGACCTCCCACCTGGAATAATTGATGAAAGTTTATTTCTTATGAAATGACGGTGTTTATTTATTTAGAAACAAAAGCAATCGCAATTTTAATGAACACTACGACAAAAAAAATTAATCAACGGCAGGGCAACAGCTCGAACAATTACTAGCATACTAAGGGCGTCACAATCATCTCTCAAAAGTAAAAACGACAAGTGACATTTTGTTGACACCGATGTTGATGAATGTTGACATAGGCGTGTCAGCGCACAGTTTCATTCAAATTGGTGAAACTACTATTGGACACGACTTTAACTACAGTGTAGAACAATAAGTGAGTAACTGATTCCCTTCTCACCTAGTAATGCTTCATATACAAAACGAAATTCACGCGAAAACCAAGATTTCTGAATTACCTAATGCCGAAGCAAGTGAATCGTTTATGTACATGTTACGGGAGGCTCCCGCCGGTGCAGTTTCTCGGGCGCTGAGCGTATAGGCTCGCTTTTCCTTTCGAATGTAAATTGTGGCGACGAACCCTCCACCAATTCCCATGTTGTTCATCGTCACTACACCGTCACATACCATCGTTGCGATTATCGAGTCGACAACGTTCCCGTACCTCCTCATTATTTTCCTGAAAATGTTCGTAACTACGTGATTAAATTTGCAAAAATGGGAAACACTGGGAAAATACATAGATAAAAATAATTGAGAATGCCTTGAGGTCAATTGAAAACGGTTGACGAATGACGGCTAGTAATGATGTTTTTACTTTTCTTGGTTTTAGTTACGTAATCGACTGAAAAAAAAATTTTGAGCTCTTCTGTGACTAGTAAGATACTGTAGGCGAGCGCTTTTGATGTAAAGACATCATCGTCTGGCCGTTAAGTCAGTACTAAAGTCAGTTAGTTGGTCGTGGTCTTTATAATGGAAGAGAAAGGTGACCGGGAAAGGTTTGTTAGGGGGGGGGGAGGAGGTCATACATTTCCTGGGAAATCCGTTGGAAGTAAAGGGAAAGGAGTGTAAGGGCAGCTTTGTATGTCTTAACCGATCACTTCAATACCTTCTCAGATCTTTACGTTTTAAGACCACTAAGGTCTGAGTTCATTGGATACTGAGCGAGTTCCCAGGCTTATACGTGATAGCGAAGCCACAACCTGACTTTCAACTGATCAACTCTCTTATGAGTGTTAAAGAACAGTAATTTTGAAAAGGAAACACGTAACAGCCTGCGAACGCTATCGAGAGAGCTGAATCAGGTTGCCAGGGGACGCACAAAATAAAGGTGTGAACGAAATCCCCCTAAAATCGATTTTATCGCAGTTTTTTCATTATAACCTTCGCTCAAATGTTACTGGAATCTTCAGAAAAATTGGGGTGGTAGTCCAATTAAGTACCTCAAAATCTTCCCAAACTAGCTATCGTTATCACATTGATCAAAACACCAAATGTATTTCTCAAAAACTAGTCTGGCCGAATCTTTTTAATGGGCATTTCCTCATGGCAAGGAATGAATATGAGCACCTCAATCAATTTCGGAACGTTATGGATCATTCTACGTGAAACATGAAGTTATATTTGATCTCAATTGAACTGAATACAAAATTAATTGAAGAATGAATGAAACCTAGTGAATTTACGAAGAGTTAAGGAACGTTTTGTGTTGTGATACGTTGCACCAGATATTTAACATCAGCAAACCTTAGGATTCAGTCTCGTTCGACGTATTAATGGCTAGAATGTCGCTAAGAACCCCCTTAGGGAATCTCTTCTGAAAGGGAACCTATTGCCGCAAAACAAGTATTGATAATTCCGTTTTATTTCTGAAAATGAGCGATTTATTTCATGTCCGGTCTGTGATTCCATGAAGAACATCATAGTTGCAATGTAAAAGGGATCGTTGTTACGCTTGACTTCAAGGTCAAACGTTGGTTCTTATTTCGCGCAACTTAACAAATAGGTGACGAAGGCTCCTTAATAGGACGGCTGTTAGCTACGTGAGGCTGCGCCGCGCAGTGTCCACAGCTGAGTTTAACTTCCTTATAGTATTTCGCCTTATTCGTGACAATTGAGGCATCTTCAATCTCTGACGTAATGATGTAGGGCACGACATACACCTGACAGTAAACCACGAGGTTTTACAACGATCGTTTTCCCGAGTTCCGCCGTGACTTCAATCCACACTCACCTGGAGTTCAATATCTATTCGAAAATTGAACTAATATTTTTTGAAATGTATTGGCATTTACCTTTTACATTTAGAGGTACTATTACTATACCTATCTCTGTAGGCTATGGGAATCAGCATCGATTGTTGATATTTCTGTGTCAGCAGTTTTCACCAGAACCACATTTTACGAATTTTAAAGCCGCCTCAATTATGTCAACCTCACATTTTGAACTACTCAAGTACTGGGTATAAATGCAATACACGCTAAGAAGCGCTGAGTTTCAAATTCTTAATTAAAATGTCGGCATAAGTACGTCTCAGGGGGCAGTGTTTCTCTTGTTCTGTCAAATACTATTAGATCACAATGGGCGCAGATGCTTTCCTTCTTCCTCTTTCTTTACCATGCATACGATGTAGAAAAAATATATGGTGCGTCTTATCACACAACTTTCCTCAGCCCCACGTACATTCGGCAGTTTTTATGGAGCTAGTTTCACTTCACGAACTAATTCTACCTATTCTTCAATATGTTTAAACGAACTTGACAGAGCTTAATGTACTACGTGAAAACTGATAGTGCTCAATGAATGAGTATTTATTGTGCCCCTACTTCGTTCATGGCCAATATGCGAATGAGCGTGATAATTGTGTAGGCAGCTTATAAGACTGCTAACAAGTTTGTTTTAAAGGTTCTTCTATACAGTACTGGATTTATAAGGAAAACTCCGTGGAACTAGCAACTAACCCAATTTTGGTTGTTGTTGATTTACCCCTACTTATGCCAAGATTTTGGTGAACAGACCACAGACATCAGATGGGACTGTCAACATGATACTGAATGGTTCATCATTCTTGAGCTATTGGGCGAAATTCTATTCAAAGTCGATGAAAATACAGTAGTTTAAAGTCCGACGTTCACCGGGTTGCTCCGAAATATCTGAAGACCGTAGTTAAACTTTCATCGTGTAGGCAGGCACCACATTGGAATACCAACCGTTATCAGAATGCTAGCTATAATCAAGAGAGATTGATGAAAAAAAATTACCAAAACCGATTTAAAAAAAAATGTTTGGTAATGTAATGTGCCACTCTCTTCATTAACCCATGATGAAAACTTAGAAATAAGGTAAACTGTTTTGGAGCTGGTTTAAAAAAAAAGGTTCTGATCACTACGATAACTATAGTTAGTTTGGAAACGATATTTAGTAATCTTATTTTGCGTCCCATAATGATCGGTAGGCAACGTAAGAAATTCGAGTTGAGCTGGTTCTGTCGTCCTTGCTCAATTGCGTTCGGAGATGCCCATTAACACGCACACATTACTCGCAGACCATTTTTGGGCTTAGAAAATTCGAAAAAAGGTTTTTCACCCGCCATGAATACATCACATTCTTTCTTGTTTCGTAAGACTAAGAAAAGTAGCAAGGAAGCAGACTCAAAGCTTAGGAGCTAGAATGTAGTAATTTCTTGCTCAGCATCTGGAGTGAATTCTGTGAAAATTCCAATTAAAACAACCACTGGGGTGCGCCGTTCAATTCGTTTTCCACTTTCCTTTCAAAATCCCCTTTCTAGCCTTTCTGAACGATATATCGCGAGGGCGTAAGTGGGTGAGTCGACAGAAAAGACGTGCCCTGCTCTATTTGGCCATCCTGGTGAGGGTTCCGCTACTAGGTACTAATCTAGGTTCTCCAAAAATAATTTTTCGTCCTCTTATTTCCCCTTGTATTCCTTCTTTTCTTTACGACCTTGACTGCTGGAGACTTTGCATGCTTGTTCGGGAGCCTACAGACAAATTTATATTCTCTTCCCTAGTGAACATGTGAACGTTACAATGCCTAATGAGAGCTGTGAGACCTTAACCGTTTCCTCTTCCATCTCGAGCGTAAGAACAGCTTGAATTTGTTCTTTGTTTGAAACTCGAATTTTCCGCACAACTCCTTGGCCTGCTCTGATTTCGAATAAAGGGATAGTCTGGCCCACAACAAGCTGACACCTGTGAAAACAATTTTTGGATGCTACCGCTGCTTTGCGATTTCGAGATAATGAAGGAATAGAAAGCGCAAACCTAATGTCCAATCAAACTGACAAATAATATTCGATGCAGTAATAGATTTGTTCATGACCTATAATCGTTGGAAACTAACTGGTCAACATTTGGAAACATTAGGAATTTGATAAAACTTGTTGGCAGTTTGAGATAAGAACGTTGACAATACAAATAAAATATAATTGCTAAAATTAAATTTGGGAGGAAGGGTGAAGGGGGAGGAGGATACAGAAAATCGAACAGCGGACTAGAAATGAATAGTAGAAATGAATTTATCAAACGGAAAATGTTAACTGGCAAATTTAAACTAGCTTTCTTCAAATTGTCGGGAACAGACTGGAGTAGAAGACTCATGTTCGGGCTCACAGGGTGTTTTAACCAACTTTGATGATTAACTGTCAAAATAATATAATCAAACGGTTTCAGCTGTACTAAAACATACCAGTGCTGCTCTATAATTCTCATAAACATCGACCATTTCAAGACATCAAACAGCAAACAGTTTCAATATCTTTTTTTTCGAATGAATCAGTGAAATAGGAGTTAGTGGTTTCTTTTAATAGAGAAGGTGCGACACTCACTTTCTTGTTCCTTATTGCGCCAGGAAAGTGGTGCCAGTTAATGAACCCAAGGCCGAAGGCGACTTGTTGTTAGTCGCGATAACAACAAACAATTGCGCTTTCAAGGCGTTTCGTAGGAACGATTTTCATTCCGAAATGGTTTTATGACGCAAAAGCCTGCTAGCTACAGACCCATAAGTCTCCTTCCACTTTTCTCAAAAATCCTTGAAACATTATTGCTCCCCAAAATACTTTCATTTCTCTCATCTTTTCTTCCCGACACGCAGCTAGGTTTCAGACAGTTTCACTCATGCACACAACAACTCCACCGTGTTACAGAAGAAATCCTAACTACTTATGAAGAAGTAGTTTGAAGGTTTGCCTTGGTGAATTCTTGGACACGGAGCAGGCCTTTGATAAGGTTTGGCATCCAGGATTGCTGGCCAAGATAAAACTGCATCTCCCGGATACTTACGACATAGTGATCCTATTATACATGTTGCAACGTACATTTACAGTAAGATGTGGAAGCGCAACATCGCGCTCTAAAGAAATAAGGGCTGGCGTTCTGCAGGGCAGTGTCCTGCAGCCTATCCTATGCAGGTGACTTATCCACCGTTGTTTTTGAAGTCATCAGGGAATCCTATGCACGCCTACACACCTCCATGACCATCCAACCAAACGCCAGCATTCGAGACATCACTGAACGTCCACCGCCACTTCCACCCGAAAGACGGATTAAGAAAAAACGACCACAGGACATATTAATTACACTCGACACGAGTCAGTGAAAAAACCTATATTATATACAAATTTTCTAATTCCTAGTATTCCAAATCCTAAAATTGTTTATGTTATTGCTAGTTTTACTCCCAAGACCAACGTAATATTCTATAAATAATAAAGTTGAATAATTATTTAAAAAAGAAAAAAAAGGCCGTACCAACTTGAGTTTGGCAAGGCATTTGGTTTGTAAAACCTATTGAGAGAGTTTCTAATGTTCGATGAGTGGATGAACTCCGAGTTAACATTAGTTATCATGCAAGATCGATCACGTTATGAAAGGAGCAACACAGTCAAAGACCAAGAGAGTAGTGTCCACCTTAAGTTCTGAAGTGGGCCAAAATCTGAAGCTTCCATGGGGGGTAAAAACCGCAGGTCGTCGTTGAGAGCACACTACTACAGCCAGTCGGCTCAAAAGGGGAGAGCACAATTGTACCTCCGTGCTGTGCCAGGATGGGGCTACTATGCTACGGGCGGGGGCACGCATATATTTATCGCACTACCACTATTCAAGTTAAAAATATGAACACAAGTGCAGATTCATTCCGTCAGATCAAGCACACGAGAAGGCCTACGTTTTATTTTCTTTTTTTTATTATGAAGGAATGAACCCGTAAACTTGTTGGATCTGTTTAAGAAAAATAAAACGGAAATTCTAGTAAGTACCAATCTGATACTCAAGAAATGTGATCGCTTGCATAATGATCTCCATAGATATTTCTCTGACAATCAGTTTAACGAGGATAACGTAAAAATAAACGGAAAGGTATGATTCTGACATTATAGGTCACTTTCCACAACCAAAAATCAGGACCAATTTGAATTATACTGATCATTTTTGTTACAACCTGAGCGGTGTCAGCGAAATTCAGCCAGAAAACTGCTTTCTAGTTATTTTTTAGTTTTTCCTAAAATGGTACGAATTACTGAATGACTAGTTCAAACGCGAATGGTGTTCAACCAAGCCCGCTTGTGGTTTGCTCTCCATAAACTCTAACAAAAATTTGTGGAAATTCTTAGCGATGATAAGTCTAATTAGTGTTACATTATCGTATGAAGTGCGGAAGAGAATAAACAAGAACGATAATTACCGAATGTAATTTTTAATATGTAGTTTTATTCGCAGTTACTGTCTATTGAAGACTTAACATACCATCACTAACTGAGAACATCCATTCGAGTCCATTTAGACTGATGACCGATGACATGAAGTGAGACAATGAGTTTGATTCATCCCATACACTAGTTAGGTTTTTTATTAGATATACAATCGCTCGTTATAAAGCCTTACTTGAATGCTTCTAAAACGTCCTAGTCACACTAGTGTGTCCCCACTGCTTCAAATCCCACGGCGGCGTGATAGGATTTTTAATTAATAACGGCGTCTAAAAATACGCGTCATTGCACTGCGTACTGGGTCTGGTTTGTAGGTAGTAAGTTTATTAAATTTGCAAAAAACACGAAACGTACGTCTCATATGACGTCAATATGAAGTGCAACTCCATAATAAGAAAATCATGAGTTCTTGGAAACTCAATACGATCACCACGATCTAAAAAGAAACAACAACTTGTTGTTAATTTTGTGAAAAAATCTTCCAGTGAACCCCGCTCGAATGCCGGGAAACCCATCACGCTCGCTACCTTGACCTTCTTCCATTATGATTGTTGGAAATTGGATTCAATCAGATGCGGTATCGTCGGGAAAAAATCAGATGGTGTACGGCAAGTCGGAGCAGCTTGTGATTAGTCGCTGCTTCAAAGCTTTTCTTAAGAGAGAAATTGATAGATATACTCGTACTTCTTCTAGCTCATTCGTTACACATCCTTCAGAGAGTGAGGGAATAAGTGAAACCAAGGTACGAATTACTGAAAGAGGAATTGACTGAGTTTGGGTTCAATCATTAGGAAACAAAAATTAACAATAATACAGGAAGCAAAATTTACAATAATTGCATGGAATACCCGGCAGTCCGAGAGTTCGAAACATAAAACCATTCGTCGATTATCAAAATTAGACATTTGGAGTGCAACTTCAACAAAAAACCGCTTGGCACCCCAGCACCTTCTCTTTCATTCAGTCTTGCCTTCGGTGAATATTAAGGAGTTTGATTATAGGTTGGTATAAAGACAGGCCATTCTACTTTACGATCTGGTGTAGTCATATCGAAACACTTGCAATTTTATGAATTTGTCGGATTAGTTCTGAGTTGATTTGCGTCCATTAGTTCAAAAACCGGAAAAGAAAAGCATTTTAGTGAGCTGCGTGTGTATATTTATTGCGTACGCGTGCTTAGAATAGGCGTTCAAGAAATAATTCCTATGCGTTGTTAAGGCAAAAACCAATCGTCAGTTTGTATACGAATGGTAAACATACTGTGTACTTGGGAGGGGCTGGCTGTGGTTCATCTTGAGGTGCTATGGAAGTTTCCTGCAGCCAGAGAAGGTTGTGGGGCATGGACCTAAATGAACCTAATAGCGCTCGGAAACTACTAGCTTCAAGGGACCAGGAGGTGGGCTGCTCATGGACTCCACACAATATTTTAACTATTAAACAGTTCATCGTTTCGCGTAATAATACGAGTTGTTAGATTCTTGATTCGAATGGATGAATCTAGGACAGGCCCGACAAAAATACATATATACTCCTTGATGACTTGTAGATAACATTTTCCAAGATGTCAGATATCATACAATCGTGTAAGTGTACTTGCGATCATTAGGGTGATTTATTTTATCTCATCGTTAGTTGATGAGCACGATACGTCGCTGAGAAACAAAAAAAAGGTTTGTGGCGGAATTCTGCGTCATATTTCCATGAGCAGAAATATACGTTCACGAATTGGAGGTACGCGCAAGTAATTTGAACAATAATAATTTGCGTACTCACATTCCGATTTCGGCACACGGACCTCCATTGGATACAATGGCTCCTCCAATTTTCGACGGCCCGAAGAAGACCCATACGGAAATTATGATGACAAGAATCAACAGTAGAGCGACAAGTACAGTCGAATACAACCACAGCTTCTTTTTATTTCCAATGATCCTGCAAACGGAAAACAAAAAACAACAAATGATATCCGATGAAGTAGGTTGAACTTGATCCTTACGATCTAAACGAGGACTCACTCGCGCTTAGTGGATTTCATGTTCCAAATGACCGGAACAGAGGGCTGATGTCCAGTCCAGTTAACGAGACGAGTAATTATAAGTGACTAACTTTTTCCTGGCCTTTGAGGTCCCCCTAATTTAGAGCAGTTATTCCAATGAGAGTTCTTCACCTCCTCCTCCCTACTAACATTTTTTTCTTATTTCTTTTTTCCTAATGTCATTCGCGATTGAGGCTTATAAAAAAAAACCTTCGTAGTAATTTAAGTCGCTTAAACTGTCAAACAACTGACAGGTTTTACGTCAAACAACACACACGTATTTTATCGAACCCATTTCTTTATTTTCTGTCCTAATAGTGCTGGAGTGTAGCAAGAAAAAATAACAGCTTTTGAGCCAACTCAATTCAACGATTTCTTCGTCAAATTGTCACCCACGCTGCCGTCCCGAAGAGCATACTTCTCATAATTCACAAACTCAGCACACTAACCATTTGAAAACAGTATGAATAATTGAATAGATAGCGTTTGTAAGCACGAACACTCACGTATTCCAATTCGATTCTAAATGAAAACACATATTTTAAAAATTCACTCTCAGCATAATCCGAACTCAACGTTGATTGTATAAGGTGTCAAAATGAAATTCAAGTTGTGCACACTCACCACTGGCTCGGCATGTATATCGATAACTTGGTGTGGTTGAAACGCCAATATTTGAGAAGTAGACATTTCAGTCCAGATTTTTTGTGCATCTCAATGCTTGTTACTTTTAGATATTTCCAATGAAAATGAGGAACTACTTCGTTCAACAGGTCGTTTTCTATTCATGCGGTTATGGAACCGGGGTTACTAACTCCCAGGAAGAGCGCTATTTCCACTTCTCGCGACTATTTTATGGTTCACGGTACAATGATATTAATAATGATCCTCAGGCTGCTCTGAATCCCCTCTGTAACGCCTAATTTTCCTGAGTGATTGACAGCTACATCAGTTCAACCATAAAACGAGAAAGGGAGAATTGGACATTCGTCGAAATGCAGAAGTGGGTGAGCAGTACGAATTGACAGAGCTGGTTGAAGAATTGAGAGGATCTTCAAACTGAGAATCTGTCATCAATTTTCGTGTTTGTTGGTGGATACGGCACTCGTTTAGGTAAAAAATGATTTAACACCCCTAGTTTAACACTAGTTGGCCTCTGGGTTCAAATGCTTCAATTCAGCGACAGTACTATAAATGGTAATCGCATACGAGCTAGAATTCAGCTATATATATATATATATATAATTTTCCGAGTCTTATATGTGTATGATATGGATGTACCGTTGTAATACTGATGGTTGTAAGGTCCAATAAACCAATGCCAATAAACCTATTTTTACTTTCCTCAGTCCTACATAGTAGAAAATAAATATGTCAATCGTAGTTGGCTGTAAGATTTTTTAGTTTTCTTCAGATCTTTATTTCACAAGGGATACTGAGTCCGAAGAACAGCAGATAAGTTAAAGTTATCATAGTAATCCAAACCACCAAATTGTTCTCCAAAACTATTGATTTTGATGTAAGTTTTTTTAATGAGCATTTCCAAATTACTAAGAACGAATAAAAGCACTTCAATTACTTTTGGAACTTTCAGAGTTACCAGCATTAACCAGCCCGACCACATCCTAAGTAAACCGTAAAATTCAATTGAACCAACGCTAAATGGGTCAAAGCCATGAAAATCGTTGAATGCACGTGAGGTTAAGAAAAGTTGTAAAATGGGTCGCATCAGAATTTAATTTGTTTTTTCTGTACTACGAGTATGTGATTTTTAACTGCGCGCTGTTGTAAAAGAAAAAGAAGAAAGTTCCACGATGACGTACAGGGTTTTTCTAAACATACAGCTGCAACAATTTCCATTAAAATTTTGCATGGACATCATAACCCTGATTTAACTCAAACGGGTTTTATTAAATTTGTTTTATGAGCATTTCCAAATCATAAGACAGTATCATAAATTCCTCATTCGTGGGAAAATAACGAGAGTACCGCAATTAATTACCAAACATTTCACAGAAAATCGATTTCAGTGGGGTTATCTCATATATCTCGCTCATTAGCATTTATGGAAGAAAAATGTAGGTACTAGTTATTTGAGTTTGATCGAGTCGGTAGAGCGGTTTTTGAGGAAATGTGAAAAAACAAAAAATTGATATTCGATAAATCTCGTTTTCAGAGCTATCATGGCTTACGAGTATATTTCCGTTCAGCTGGTGGATAAAGAAATAATTAAGAAGAACAAAATGTGGGCATAGCTAGCTAAAAACCTTATTTTCGGTATAGTTTGTTTTTTATCTAAGTTCAATGGACTGTCACAGGAACATTTATTCATAATAATATGTAGGTATCAACTGTTTTAAAACATCCTGTGAGTTTGGTGGACACCATTGTAGCCGTTTTGCCTTAAAGCTGTTTTTGCTTCATCCCCGTTCACGGAATTTTCATGGGGATATTTATGAAGAAGGAAAGTTGGGTAATAACTAGAAGAAGATAATAGGTAAGTTTATTCAAAACGGTTAGAGCGGTTTTTGATAAAAAAGCGAAAACCCCAAGATTTGGTATTTTGATCCCCACACCTCATTCCCATCTATGGGAATCGCACATAACTTAATTTGCACGTCTACAAAATATCACCCAACTTTTTTTCGACATGATTACAATATTATCAACCCGAACTTTAAGAAGCAGAAAAATACTGCTGCCAATCTCATAAATTTATTTATTATATTTTATTCATTAAATACGCGCATTTATTGTTGTCATTTATTCATTTTACACGTTTTGCAAAATGCATATAAAAATTTGAGGGCTTGTATGGGTTACATTGCCCTTTACCTCACTCTCGCTTCTCTCAAGTTCGCTGTCGATAAGAGTTTACGTATCTTATCGATAATTTTTTCCAAGCTACCAAGAAGTCACTGAATAAATCTGTGATCGGGTATCACATTTCCTCGCATAGTTGCATTTTAATTGAATTCCAGGTTACAAAGAGGGCTTCCAGAGTCAAAACACTCGTATAACTCGAAAAAAAAATTCCACGGGAGATAATTGATTGTATCAGCGCATAAGAGAACGACATTTTGGGAAATTCCTAACTTCCAAGCAAAGTGATATTAACTTTCAGACTCTGCTATTCGGATTTTTAACGCATTCATATTGATCCCACGAAAAATTAGAAGTGGTCTCTCGACAGACGTTCAAGTTAGACTAAAACTCCACCATTTTTTAGCCGATTGCAATACGTGGCTCATCTTTCACTATCTGCACCCCAGAATCCACATAGACTCGGAAGCAAAATTCGTAACATTTTTAAATAGATCGCACGCATAACTACAACACCATTTTCTACCAGCTTCCAGAACTTTGTCTTCTGAACCCAAAGTGCAAAAATTTGCACTGGAGTGCTGTAAGTCAAAAATCCTTGCAAACTTTCGTAACCTAAATGGAAATTCCGCGTCCGTTCAGTGCTAACGTAGAAACCTTTGAAACTGTTTACAGATTCTTGTTCATTCTTGTAACTGCACGCATCCCAACTTTCTCTGAAAACATATATGCAAACATAACGACCAATGAAATTCAAAATTGGTTGGTGGGGTGGGGGGGGGCGCTTTCTCCATTGCTTTTTACGAATTTCAGTATATTACCACCAATGCAAATATTGACGTACGATGCTATACGACCCAGTATTCCTGAACGCCGAACCTCGCTCAAATGTTCACCAACAGTTATATATAGTCAGTCTTCTAACGATTGCACGGGTCCAACATACTTAAGGAGCAAGTGAAAATAATAACTTTGTTGGAAGAGAAACAACAATATTTTCCAGTGTGAATCACACAAATTTCCTTAGCGCCACGTACTTTCAGGGCTTAATCCAATCTATTATCTATTATTCTGTTCATTTGAACTAGGTAAAACATAACTTCACGTTTTACGTATAAAGTGGTGGCGCTTGAAGTCTCGGAACTTATTGAGTGGCTCCTACTTACGCAATGACTGTTGGTAAGTTATCGGTGCACATGAGACAGTCAAATAGGTTTTCGTGAAAAGTATTGTGTTAACTGTTTTGGAATTATCTTGTGAAAAATGTTGAGAAATGGTATTAGGTGAAAGTGCGATGATTTGAATTCCCGACCCTTTATTATTTCGGACTCTTGAAACGTAAAAATCTGAAGAAGACGTTTTTCGAGCCAATCACATAATTTTCCTCCCCACCTATTTGAAGTGAACAGATTAAGAAGAGAGCAAAGACGAAACAGAAAAGCTCAACATTGAATAGCATAGGCATTTCCGTTGCTCAAGAAATTTAAAGAAGGAACGTGAAATACGTTTTTTCGGACAGTTGACTACGAGAAAAGAGAGATAGAGGGTGGGAGGGTAATTAGTAATCACTGATAGTAAGTAACCGTTCTCATATTTAAGAAACAGCTTCCTTCACTCGAGCGACGAGTGAGGTTCCTTTCAAGACTATTGACATACTGTACTCCGCGTTGAAAATACTAATTGTTGAACGCAGTGATGTAATGTGGACAAAAGGAGCAAATATTCCATCACACGAAACATCGTTTCGCGTAGTCTATTTGTTCAGAAACAACTCTGACGCTGATATTTGAGTTTTTTCAGGGTTAACGAGACTCTTAATCGCATAATTCGGAGTCTTGTTTCGGTCTCACCTAATTTTGATTAGTAACGACTTTTGGCGTTAGGATCGACGATGACAAGACAATTAACAGGCCTAATGCGTTTCGCTGAGCCATGTCGTATATTACAGAGTGGGGCGTAAGCTTTGTGATTGTTCTGCTTCACCTGCACGTGAATTGATGGGGGGGGGGGGGGGTACACGTATGGTGTACGTAAGTACATTGTTGGATTAGCCACTGTATAAGGAGGGGCCAGTGAATAAATAATTTCAATAATTAATAACTATTGTGAAGTTTTTGGCAATAAACTGCTGGTGCAACACGAATCTTGCAAACAATTATTCTTGCACTGGCCAATGGTTGCGTTCAGCTTCGATAATTTTGTTATTAACAACATCCCCCTTCCGAAGTTATAACTTGCAAAAAAATTGAAATAAAAAGATAAATTTTCTTCATATCTTCCCGTTTTGACGCCTCTGGGATCAAAAATAACTAGCGCGACGCATCACAAAACTTTCCTCAGCTCCACATACGTTCTGGGGTTTTTATTGTTCAAGCTACTGGTCCAATATATTTTCCACCCGGTTCATATGAACAGGGTCAAACATTCAATTGAACTATTAGAAACTGGTAGCACTTGAAGTTTCGGAATTTATTGAGCTCCTGCTATGTGTGCCACGATCCTGTTACGTGTCACGTGTTAACAGTGCTGGAAGTTACAGAGGAAACATTGAGGACTTTCCTAGTGCGGTGCATCGAACAACTTTCCTCAGCCTCATATGCATTTATCGACTTTGGTAACTTTTGCGACTCATAAAATCTACTTTTCATTCAGTTCATGTGAACTTGAAACTGGCGGCGCTTAAGGTTCTGGAATTTATTGAGTTCTACTCATGCCACGAACATTATCGAATGATCGGTGAGCGAAGGTAGCAAGTGAAACAGCGGAATTACGGAATTTCTGGGGTTTCTTGTAATTATTCAACGAATGTTATTAAATCACTGTTGTATAGGTAGTTTATTGGACTACCACTCTAATTTTTCTGAAAGTTACAACCATCTTTGAAGTTTGGATCATTTTACTTCAAATTGAGAATTATACGTTACTGACGGGTTACTTGGAGCTGTTCACACAAAACACTTAATCAAATCGATAAAGCAGTTTCCCCGTGAAAAAATGTATATGGTGTTTTGAGCTCTGTGATAGCTATAATTAGTTTAAAGCTGATTTCGATCATTTTGGCGTTCCATTGTTATCTGTAGGCTAAATATCAATTTTGACTCGATTTGGCTCAGCAGGTTTTTCTCAATTCCGTTCCCACGTACACGCACTGAGACCAATTTCCCGACATAGTTGTCATTGACAAGTTGGAGCAATACCTATATACTGTTCCGCATAAATGTATCTCTGATACTGTATTGAACGGAGATAACCTTAACGGATTTTTGAGCGTTTTCGAATTTTCCCCGGTAAACGCCAATCTGAATTTGACCAACCTGGTGGAGTGCCATAATGCACGGTATAGTAACCGGACGTGTTGACTAAATATTTTTCCTCATTCTCGAAGAGTCAATGTGAGGGTTCCACTGTGTGGTTTTGCCATAATTTTTGTTTGAGATAGATGCATGAAATTTTGAAGGCTAACAAACATATATCAGGTTTGCGGACTAAAAAGAAACGGAACACGGTGACAAAGGGCAAACTGTGTTGAGCGGAAAGCTGGTAATTTGTAAATTTGGGGGGGTTTTGAAACTTTCGGTACATCGCATTGTCTTTTTTGGAAAATATTGGAATTTTCCCATCGATTAATGTAAAACTAACGCCAATCACAATTGTTTGACGGTACTAGATGAGGCCTAGATTTATCGCATTGGCACTTGGTGATGGGTTAGTTTCTAACGATATCGAATCGCTCTCGATATTATTATTCGGCGGTACATTTTATACATTACGGTTGCGTGTACAGCTGTGGTGTAGATACTAGTAAAATTCGCGCCTTATTCACTTAACGATGGTTTTTTAGCATCCAAGTATCGAAATCACTTAGTTATGACAATTATCGAAGGTATTGCGATTCATTGAGCGTGTTTTGAGGAAGTAGTTACACTGAATAACACACTGTCAGAAGAGATGGAATTAACACACCATGAAAGTGTTCCATGAACGCGAGTGTAACTCCAAACTTTGCTGACACGATTCCATAGGTCAACCCACACTATCGGCAATGAACAGATCGGAAAAAATGCTTACCGGTTTAAAGTTTCCATTGTGTTTCTTCTAAACGCCAGAGATTGCCGTGATGATCTTTTGGATTCATAAAATCGTCGGTCTGTCCAAGGGATCTGCCAGCTATCAACTGACTGGCCCGAACAATAAACCGCTTGTGCCCGCTGAGCTGGCGATTTATTTATTTTCTCTTTTTCCGCCGCTCGTTGTTCAACTGAAGGCGGTTGTTGACTGACTGAGTGAAAAGTGACTGGCTGCGGCTTCACCTATACGAGGCAGTTCGCGAAAATAGCGGCACCGTATTTGTTATGAACAGGGTCAACGAGTGTCAGTGGGAGGGGACCGAGATACTTTCTCAGTCTCCACAGCATCTTCTTGGAGGTCCATTAATCTCATACAACGTCATGTTGAACTCATCACTGGCTTGATTCAACTCGTCTCTGGACCATAAATCGGATATTATCATTGGTCTCAAGACGGACAATACGCGAGCGGTTTTTTTATAACGGAGGAAGATAACATGAAATGTCTTTCTACTAGTTGCGAAACTTCCAAAGGCCACTTCGGGTACGCTCACAGACCGCTTAGGCTGACTATAACCATCGGAATACGTTGAAATGTACAACCTTTAAGGTCCAGCTGATGATATCTGTTGATAATAGTTTCAGCTGACGACCCAAGCTGAGACCATGGTGAAACCAAACTCTCAGTCCTTCGCAGATCAGTTGACAAAAATGTAAGTGGGTTGTCGTTGAAAAATGAGTATTAACGTATTAAATACCTCGACGTACTAATATCACTGGGCTGCAGTTAGCTGCATATTTACTCTCATAATGATTATTCAGGACTGGTTAACTAACAGCGTTAAGGTATTATTTTATTTAATGCAATCATTAAATTTCCATAACAGAGGAAACCGTTGGTAAAATATTCAAACTTGACTTAATTTCTTGTACCATGAGCCCCTCAAAATCTGAAACTATCATAAACACAAAGATAATTTTTGAGATTCTTTAGTTAAACAGTTTACCGCAAAAAAGTGTTTTTAATGAAGGTATTGAACCTTCTAACATCACAATTATTTTACAAAGAACTATTTGAACCCCACAGCTTATTTATTTTTCAAACATTATCGAGTGTAATAAAGGAATATAGAACTAGCTGATAAATACAAATATAAGAATCGTGAAAGAAACTTCACCTTTGTGTAACTGACTTAACCTTCTAGAATTTTTTGAAAATGGAAAATATAACGGTAACTTGTTTAGGCTATTGCGATAGCTACATTTTCTACGAAGGTTTGCTAAAGTTAAACAAGGCATGCACTGTAATAATACGTGGAATATAATGAAGTGCATGCCATGAAGTTAAAAACTCCTAAAATCCTATTAGCTTCATCCTAAGATCGGTAACTGAAGAATTTTACGAGTGGACCCAAAAGCACATCCATTGTTTTTCTTACCTGTTTGCACACGATCCAACACGGTGGACAAACAAGGCAGCTGAGGGCGAATAAGATGATTTAGGATAAACTGACAGGAGAGAAGAAGATAGAATTTGAAAAACGTTAGTGGATTAAAACAGAGTAACTGAAGAAACTTCAATTCTACCTTTTTTTGCCATCATCGTCATTACCATTTCGGTTCTGTTGCTGAAATCCTCATTTTCGTATCATAAATAAATAATCTATCAAAATTGGTAGAATAGTGAAAAACATGAAAGACACAGTGGCCAAATAAATCTGTACATTTTGGCTAACAGAGAGTGACTGTTAAAAAAAAAGGTAACTCAACATTCAAAACAATTTATGTTAAAATTCAAGTGTTTTATAACCCTAAAATCAGTCATGTGTGTATTGTTATTAAATTAATCGGTTGTACATAATTCAGTTTGTGAAATCTGAAAAAGACACTTCCAGTAAGAAAATTAACGAGACAGATATTAACGACTGGCAGACCATTCCTTGGTTTCTCCTGTAATTGAGCGACAATTTTTCTCATGCCACTACTTGTGCAGTTATGATGAAATTGGTATGTATACTTGGAAAATCGGAGCAAGTCAGGAGAAATTCATCATGGCGAGTTTTAATGCCTCTCATTTAGATGGGAACAAAGAACCTCATAAAAACCTAGTTAGGATCTGTCTAACTGATGTGCATGTCAATAAAATCAGTTGTGTTGCAAGAAGTAGACCTGAGAACGAGATGGTTTTAGGAACCTGGAGAGTGTGATTACTAAGAACTATAGAAGAACGTTTTATTGATGACATGTAACGCAACAAAAATACGGTTCAACTGACTATAGAAATGAGCAGGTTCTGACGAAGCAAGAATAAAACAATTTCATTTTCTAAATATCGATATTTCATGGAGTGATGTGGGGATGGATGAGGAAGTGAAGATATTTCTATAGTGTATTCCAAATAACCTTTATTGGTATAACTTCAAAGATAATTCTAAAAACATATTCTGTTTCATGCAGTGTCTGCAATTTTCATTTTGTAACTGAGGGACTTGATTGAGTTTTAACAACTGTACAATTGGCAAAGAGTCTTTATTGCTTGCAATTATAGACAAAAGCTGAGCACTAATAATTATTACTGAACTGATAAGAGCTTGGTAGGTGTAACTGGAACTCAAGAGGATAATGGCACTCAGCCTGATCACTGGAACAAGCCAAAAACCTTTTAATTTTTGTGTAACAGCATTGCATGACCAGTAAGTCTCAAGAATTGGCCTTAGTGAGTGTCACTGTAAAATTGGGTAAGGAGTTTTCTGCCAAAGGTTGCTGACTAGTCAGCCTAACTCATGGCAACCACTGATTTTTCTTTTGTGTGTTCACGGCCTTAATTTAGCAATGTATTCAATCGAGCCAAAGAAAGTAACATTTTTAAAATTACCTGTCACAAAATAAACCTTAGGAAAAAAAAAATCTCTGAAAACAACGTTAAAAATTATGTGAAAACTACCAGTGTGGAGGAGTCTCAACTGGTCATTTTCAGGGTTTATGAATTTCAAAATCAAATTTAGTGCATTGGCTAAACTCACGGGTTAGTGAATATAGCCACGAAAAAAAACTACTATTTCTGTGCCACTTTTGATTCATAAGTTATTGAGCATAATTATTTGCATATCGAAGAACGTTAGTAATGAGGGATTTGTTAAGGAGTGCCATGGTATTGTGAACATTTCTTCAATCCAGTGGGTTGCTATAAGGGCGGAAATGGGGTAAGAGTTCGTTGACAGATAAAAATCATACTAGGTTTTTAAACGTCTTCAGAGATGACTTAGGCCCAACTGAATTTAATTGGTCTGTAGAGCTGCTTTCTACCAACACCTATTATGCTCTACTGGCAATAATTTCTCTGGCCATTTGTTGATCGGTTGGACTGTAATATAAGCTTCAATACATCAGAAAATGAAATTGTGTGTACATTAAAAGTTAATTGACATTTTCTCAAAAGTGGCGTCAACAATTTTAACTGAAATTGTACTGCCCTATACATGCATCCAGTAACCAGACATATATACAGTTTATTTGTTTTATGTTGGACTGTAAGAGTCAGCTACATATCCAGCCTAGACCAGGCACAAACTGGCATCAAAGTGACAGTTCTGGGAAAAGGTATGGCATGTATATGTACACAGTTATAGTAACTGAATTTTGTTCTTCATAAGCGTTTCTGCAGAAGGGTGTTCGACAAAGATATTGCGCTACCTAATTTATTAGGGATAGGGGAATCTCTCTAAATATTCTAAATTGATTTTCCAACTTGAGTAGCTTGGCTTCCCCACAGGCTTGCCTCAGCCTCTCATTGGCTTTTCACTCACTTTTTGAAGTCCATCCATCCACACCATCGGTATAGTAGTGTGTTTAAAATTCAGATCACTATGATTTTTCAACATATTTATAGCTTGAATTTGTTTAGTATTATTGTGTTTGTTATTGACGAAGACGACTACACTGCAAACAGAAGTCAGGGGCTGGCAGAACTGGAGATAAGGAATTATTGACCCAGTTCAACAAACCTGGCAGTTGGTAACCTCCCAGATGAAGTGACTCAAAATCATTAGTGCTCAATTTTATTTTCCTACTTAGATGTGCCTGGTTATATTTTGATGTCACCACCAACACAGACAGTGCGGTTGTCATATTTATATTCGAATTGTGAAGTTGACCTGTGCGATTGAAGTTTTCTTAGTTCTCCTTCTGTGACGTACCTCTTCCGCATCCAAATTAGTTAACTGTCTAGTTCGTTCGCAGTATGGTCAGTTTCCCGAAATCTGTTAATAATTTTAAAGTTTGAGGTCTTAAGGCGATATACATCTAAGTCGCCAAATCGCGCAATGAATCTATCGGCGCTACTCTTGTTCTCGCTACTTCATTGATAAACGATGACAGATCAGAATTCAAACCCATTCGTCGGTCTCCTTGGAGCCACTTCACCAGAATCACCTTCCGTTCCTTCTAGCAGTCTTAGCAGCGACGCTCCTGCCAAGAATCCTGAGTCAGGCTCAGTCATTGAGACAGTTTTTTCATCGAAGGAGATTTTGGCGTTAGCTGAAGACGTTTTCAGCTTTACATTGACAAAACGCAACGAATCTCTGGACAATGGGCGTATTTCATGTTTAGTTTACCTGAGTGACATCGCTGAAACTGTCTGTGATAACTCTTATTCCGATTTGAAAGTATTGAAAATAGCCATATTTGAGAGGATCCTGTTGACGGATCCAGAAAATCACCTGCTTAAAACTAAAAAACGAGTGAAAGGTTCTGAAAACGCTCATATAGTGGAGAATAAATGCATAAATTACCTCTATGAGTGTTATAAACTTTTAACTGTGAGGCTAAACAGTGGTGTCGGTGATAAGGAAACGTTGGAGCAAGTTGTGAAATTTGTTATTGACGATGTTGTTACAGCTCTCCGGCAACCAGAACTTGTTGATAGCCAAGATACTAGTGAACAGGTAAATTATTTTTTCACTTGCTTACGGTATCAGGTGGAATGATCATGACGTCATATGTTGATAAGCTGATGGTAACTTGTAACTGTTAGCACTCGTATTCTACCTGAATTATTTCTGTCTTCTAAATTCACTGATCTGTATATGTACAGTCTGAAGTTGGGGAGTCGATCACTGTGGCCTTATATTATTCTCTTTATTGTAAAGAACACTTGAGTATTTGTCTGAATGGTGATACAGCGACATCGTGGTTGAAAGGGAGTTGAGTTTTCATGTTAAATTTTATCCCAGTTCACTGTTATCGAAGCTGTTTGTGTGTGGCTGTGGTCTAATGCTTGTTGCCATCCCTGTGATACCAACGAGATTTTACACGTCTGTTATAACTTAATTGCACTGTAAACTGAACGTATAGACTGATATACGCCTATTCGAGGGTTCAGGAACAGTAATTTAATAAGGAAACAGATCTGTAAACTGAACATATATCAACTGATATTTATGTCTGTCATGGCCCAGGAATAGAAACATAACTCCTGTTAGGTCAGGATTAATGGCTTTTTGTACTGCAAAGGCTACTCTTCTACACACCCTGGGCTCTGGTTTTATCTACGATGGATAGCTGTAATACTCGTATTCCCTGCTGGAAGTGTTTCCCACTCATTGTTTTGAATAACTCTGAGAAAGCAGTTATTGTATCTCCATTTGATTCAAACCCACACCCATTTTCCCATGGCTCTATATTACGTGTGTTTTCCCAATTTCGATCTGTCAATTTCATTTAGAACACTTATCACCCTGATTAATACTATTAGCCCTTGGGGCCGAAGAATAGAACGAAATTCGTTTAATGTGAGTTCCAAATTACGATTCATCTATTTTGATTACACTCTGAGGATAATACCAGCGCAGTTCGCAACAAGTGGTCCTTTGCCAAGACAGATTGTTGTAACTCATTCAGACAGCCAAAACCTTTCTGATTAGTTGGTAGATAAACAATTGTTTGTTAAGGCACCATAGTTTTCGTTTTACATTCATTGTTACCCTTAATTTATTGTATTCATTGTTATCTCTTATTTGTTTGCTGGTACGACCTTGCCCCCTTGGGTTGACTTTGATCAATAACTCAAGTTAGTAGATCGAATCAAGTTTAATCCCTAGATGGATTAAGTTTCAGGTGCATAGTCAGCGTACATGCTCTGGACGAGTCTTCCCTAAGTCAAAAAGTTCAGTTCGTCCCATCACTTGAAGTTCCTGTCCTTAGGTACTCATGAAAACTGCGACAGTTTTTTGCAGTGTACTGCAATCAGAGCGCTGCTGTCAACCCCAAAAAAACAGAACCTATGTTGACACATGCCCACAGGTGATCCAGAATGGGTAGTTCAGTGATTGTGGTGCACTGATCAATTGCACTGCAAGAACTGTGGCTCATGGGATAGGCAAGCGTGTGATGCCTGTGTTGACAATATTCACACATGTACGTTGAGTAGAAAACAGCTTTTGAAAGTGTGCTAGCTTTCAAGCAATTTGGTCACGAGTCGTGCATTTCCAATTCAGTATCTTCGATCGTCCAGCCTGGATTTGAGGAAACGTTGGAACTTTCTTACCCCATGATGTTTGTTGCAGATAGGGCTGAGATGTGAATCTGGTGGTTGAGTGATGTCATCACAAGACCTTTTCGAAACCTTGTGAAATCCCCAGACTCGTTTTTGAGAGGTCTTTCTGAGTCAGTTTTCACGACAGAAGATGTAGATCCCAAGGAAGTTTGTGGAATTGAGTCGTTGCTAGAGTTGCGCTTAGGAGGATTTCCCAGTACACTGCTGTGATGCAAAGAAAGCATTGATCTCTTCTGTGTAGACATGAGCGAGATCCTGGTAGACGAGAAAATTCCCAAGATCTGTCCTGCTTTCCCTGAAGTAACCATCATCGATTGAGCATAAAGCTGTGTTCTACTGTTTGTCGATAACTGACAGCGTTCGAACATGATGACGGATGAGGGAGTGGGTTGCAGCAGAAGGAAAGCAAAGTTGAAGACAGGGGATCAAAAATTCATCACATTAACAAAATTTTAAAGTTAACCTTCAATCTTGAATAAGTCTGAGTGGCCGCCATCGTGAACTACTAAAATTTGTGAAAGTTGGTGCTTCAACTGCTGCATTGAAGTATCAAGAGAATCAGGGCACTTGAGGTGCCTAGTCAGCACAAATCGAGTTCGATTCGTTCCATTAGAATAGCAGTATGATCCCGCAGTCATTATATCAAAAACCAGTGCTCCACAATGAAAATCCGTGGTATGTGAGAGCTTTTATATGATTGTGGTATAACGTAGTACAAAACTGTCCAATTGTTGAAAGTGGCATGCTTGAAAAACATGAGCATTTTGGTCAAAAAGCAGCATAAACTCACGTGACATAAGTGAGGTTCCACTTTTATACGTTGTCAAACGTGAGGTGCTGCCAATGCCGCTCTTTCTCTTTTTTATGCCATGTTTTCTTCAACAGATCTTTCATATCACGCCATTTAATGAAGTGGTATTGATCTTGAATAAACCTATTGATTTGCAGTTTAATTAACTGATTAAATTAGTCGAATTTCGTAATATGACACAGAATTTCACCGTTTCTTCCTATGCAATACCTGCTGCAGTCACTCCTCGGCAGTGTGGTGTGTTATTAATGGCTGATGAGAGTAGTTTATTTATTTGTGTCTGGTTCTCTCCTTCTTATTAGGTCTACTGTTTCATTTATTAGCGATGGATTCCTCTTAAACTTTGGAGTTTTAGATATTACATGAACAAGTTTGTACATGTTCTTACGTTAAGCGCAATATAAGAGATTGATTTTACTTTCAGATAGTGACACTTTTTTCGTACGAAGAACTTTCAACAGATATCTTGAACGCGTTCATTAAAAAAATCGCTGAAGTCGTCTTGTTAGAAGATGGGGTTGAGGTTTTGGACGACGCTCTCAGACCAGTTTTGGTTTTGGTTCATCGTGATTTCGCCAATACCTCTGTTATGACGTTCCCTCGGTCACATTTCCATCTGCTCAATTCTTTCGCTGCCATTCCTGCATTAGCTGAAGTAAGTGAACAATAGTTATTCATGCGATAATTCACGATTACGTTTACATGCTAATAATAATAATCACGCTAGCATTTTATAGTTTGATATCAGTAGACGTATTTTACAGTTGCTCATGGACTATTGTAAGCCACGGTCTTCCCATCATGGGGCAGCCTATGCAGACACTCTTCTTGGAGCCATGTTGAACTTATCGTGCCTTCCAAAGAGTACTGACGGACTGGTAGAGTATTTTGAGAAGCCCCTTGACGACGTAAGTAAAAACAAAACTTAGTACTAAAGCCCTTCACGTTTTGCAAAAGGAATTGTATATTACTCAGCAATAAGCTTCTGCCACAACGGTGCCCTATTCACTTCCCTACAGCAAAAATATGTCGAGTTGAGCTCAGATCTTCAAATCCAAAGGGCACCTGATTCAGGAAAGATTTTTGTAAAAGGAAGGTATTTATCTACAGGTTTGAATAACAATGGCTGCTTCAACAACCACTGAATGTTGTAGGGTTAGAGTTCTCATGATATGTCCCATCACTATGACCTGGTGTACACTTATTCTGGCAGAAAGTAGATACAGTGGGCTCCAATAGTGTTTTTTGAGAAAAGGCAAAGAAACTCAGAGCAAGTTAGTTGGGGCTTTGTCAGCGAGTGCTGCAACTGAAATCAGATGCAGCAAAGAACTCGTCTTTGGGGAAAAACCTGAATGAGAAGGTTTTTGGAAAATAGGTGATTTTCATGCTGCTGTAACAACTATACGCTAACAGCTAAGCTCATTCTTCAATGTAACGTTAACGTGACTAATATTTTTTTCTGCAAGCAAGTTGACCGATGTGTCACAGTAAAGTAATTGCTGACTCAGGAATAAAGGGCACGAAATGATTCGATTAATGATAGTTAATTATGACTGCTAGTCCTTGCTCATTGATGTAAAGTTCAGACTTTGGATACAATTACTAATACGGATTGTCAAATTACCATTTTCAAGGTTATTAGAAAGTGCTAAAATATTGTTTGTTCCAGGCTCTCAATTCTCTTGACGGAAACTTATGGACAGCTATGAACGAGCTCTGCGAAAGGATCCACTTTCTTCTCGAAAAAATCTTGCGAACGTCACCCACACTCCGATGTAAAGTTCTCGCTTGGGTGGGTGGCTGTTTGGATGCCAATGTTGCTCGTGGCCGAATGTGGGCAACTACTGGTTTCGCATTTCCTGGCTCTCTCGGTTTCATTTCCGACGGGTTTGCTTTGAATTTAGCGTCTGTACTTCTGAGGTTGTCGCAACCTTTTGTTAAAAATCAGTTGTTTCTCAAGATTGACCCAACTTATTCGGCGTTTCACGTAAGTACTAACCAAAGCTTCTATTTGATGAAAGCTTTGCTTAATATAAAATTACTGTATCATTCAGTGATCTTGTTTTTCAAAGGTTGAAACTCCAGAAGATATGGATAGGTATGGAGTTCACTGCCGTTCTCTAAACAATGAAACTTGTTTGCAACCCGTTGAAGAAGGAGAAACTCGACCTATCTCAAAGCAACCTTACAGTTTCATAACTGAATGCTTCCATATGACTCATCGGGCTATTGATTTGAGCATACGCGTCCTGCTAGATAGAACTCAACAGCTTTCAAGAGATATTGGAAGGCTGCAACAAGCCATGATGGATAATCAATACCAAAACGCTTGGGAACGAATGGAATTGGACATGTCTAGGTTAGATTCACATTTATAAACTGTTGCTGACATCCATCATCACTTAAATGAACACTATTTCAGGAGAATTTACCAAGCACTATAACTTGAGTAGTGTTTCATTTCAAGCTGAACGTGTAGTACAAAGCTGCTTAGCTCATGTTTTTTTTAAAGTCTATATACCATTTTTCAATTAGTGCAAGTCGCTGTTGTATCCATGAACAGTCATGGTGGAATATCGAACAGTGCAGCTCGATTACTTTTCAGATTGTCAGAAAGAGGTAAAAGTATCAAGTTCAACCTGATAACTTCCTACTTTGCCTCAAGATAATGGCAGTCAGCCAGTTGAACAATCACCGCCCAACTGTTCTGTTGTGAGTCTCCCTTTTAAATGATTATGTTGGTTTATTTTAAACGGAGCTGGTGGCCCCTGACATCCCTGCATAACAACAGAAATATACTCAATATGTGAACGTTAGATAATAAGGTTGATGAAACCAACCCTTCTGGGTCTTGAACATCGACCCATCAAATCTAATATATATGTAAATTATTCTATGAATATCACTGGTTCACATGTTAAAGATGACTTCATCTACAAACCAGAAAACAAACTAACTGAGAGACGAGTTTTAAAGAGTAGGTTCTTGTTCAGTTTGTTGGTTATGGTGCATACAACTTGTATAAATGATATATTTAAATGTGGGTGAGTGGGAAAGGGTTTGTCCCGAACAAGATATTGATTTATTTTGTAAAAGGAAGAAAGGCACAAATAAGTTTCACAGCGACGAGACTGTGCATTATGTTACAGCCTGTTAACTGACTGAAGATGCCGTCTTGACGTGGTCTTTCAGTCTGTCTGTTTTTGGCTAAATATGAGTACGACTGCGAAACGATGACTAAACCGTTTACTTCGGACATATTGGAAAAGAGGAGTATATAATCAATGAATGCCTTTTAGCATCATAAACTCCAGTACTTTTAAGACACTGTAACAATAGTTCTCGTTTTAATTAATTATACAATAATATTCTTCTTCAATAAAAATAACATTTCCACAATAAATACAATAACGCAACACTGTCTATGGCCATTGTGCCAAAATATCACTTCAAGTTGTTCCAAATATTTGCGCGTTTTTCCACTTTCCTTTGTATTACTTAAATTGAACGGTTCTGTTTGTTCTAATAAAAAACTCTGTATTTTCAAGTGAGAACAGTTGCCAATAGCTATTGAAAAAACAAGCTGCACTTAAATAAAGAAACTGATAGACCAGCTTTGTGTATATGGTATTTCCCCATAAGTGTTTAATGTATAAACATATTTTTATCAGAAGGTACCTTTGATCAGAGACGGTGACTGAGTTCTGAGGCTACTTACACAATGATCCATGAAGATGGGCGTATTGTTTCAACTTTGTTTTCGTATGAAGGTTTCGTCACGTGCATCTCAAGGTGGAATTAATAAAAGTACACTGGACAGACGATGCAATAGTCAAAGATGCAAAATCAGTATTGAATGAAGGGGTTGTTATTACTTATAAGAACAGTTGGAAGGTTACAAGTCATGCATTGTTGGTGCCATGCCCAATACACAGACAGTGTGTTCAGCAGCTTTGAATGGTGGATTAAATTATAACTAGGGTTGTATGTTGTTAACTTCGATTTGGTCTTTGTATATTCCGTTTATGTTATTATCTAATGCACTTTTCAGGTTTTTGTGCATGAGGTGTGCTCTCTTAGAGCCAACATTGCTGAAGTTGTTTGGAAAATTTGTCGTGGCCACAGCCACTTGGCTCGTTCAAGTCGTACTGGACCCTAAAGTAGAACAAAGGGATAATTATGCGCCAATGGTTCTTAGAGAATGTGATTTCCCGATCTCTGAAGACAGCCCATCTACCTTAAAGTGAGTCATAACTTAGCAGTCGTGTTACATTATCGCGATCACTCCGCAGCAATTAAAGTCGTTTCAAATCCCAATTTTCAGGTGTGTTCCAGAACTTATTCCTGAAAGTATTGGCCGATTCATGAAACTAGCAGAAACATATAGTCCACAGACCTTGGAAGAAGGAGGACTTTCATTAATGGAGCCGCTTATGACAGCCTATTTAGTTCTGATGGCGAGCAAACAGCGAGCAAGGAATCCACATTTACGAGCACATCTGGCCCAGTGCATCGCAAGCTTTCTCCCTAGAGATCAGGATCAGCCAAGCTTAAACCCTAATCGTCTTGGTGTTTTTTATAGGGAGAAATTATTCCAGGAACACCCCCATAAAGACCAAGTTAGTCAAATAGTGTACTCTTAATAACATCAATTTTTATCTACAGTTAATTCTTAGTGTGAGTCATTGCACAACTTTCCTTTATCAACCTAGTATGATGAGTTTCGGCTAAAAGCTGATTTAGTTCGCAACCTCATTCTGCCCCCTCCCCCACAGTATTTGTATACTGGTGGCAACTGAGAAACGGCTGTGGCCTATGAGCAGCTGGCTCATCTTCTCTCAGGTTTACCACAGTTCTCACGGAGCTGGTACTCCCTGATGCGATGTCCCCAATACGTCCCTACCATTCTCGCACAAGGCCTTGAGGTTCCATCCTGAGGAACCCTAAGCACTCTGAGGCTCACTATAGGCTGCCCTTCAAAACTACGCAGTACATGCTTTACTGACTCCAGCTCTGCCTTGTACAATCTGCAACTCAGTTCGTCGGACTTACCAATCTTGGCTAGGTGGAACCTTGGTGAACTGACCACATACCATCCATGTACTTTCTCTTCAGACTGATGACCCCTCTTGTTTGCTCACACTTGCCAACCTTCTTATTCAAGTGGCTGTTGGTGGTCCCAAAGGAGGGCTCAGGTCTCACTGGGAGAAGTGCAGATCCGTCTCTCACCAGTTTCTTGGCCTCCTCATTCCCTGTGTGAGCTGGCACCCAACACAGTCTTAAAGCACTCTCCTTTACCAAGGGCTTCAGATCAGTCAGGCATTCCCAAACCAGCCCTGGCTGGCTGACTTAATATACCTCCTTTCCCCTGAGCTGGAGTTCTCACATTGTTGGATTGTATTTCCTGGTGAATGTGACAGTTGGCTTTTGCTTCATTCTGGCCTACTGTGTTGATTGCATCATTGAAGGTAAAGTTGAATAGGAACTTGGAAAATGTTTTAGTTGTAGCTTCTCCAAAGTTGTCAGAAGCTAAGGTTTCTGTTTTGCAGGAACGAATGTATATTTTTTTGCTTTGGTTTCAAAATTCCCGGTACATTTTATTTTCTGTTTCACATCCTTCAGATCAACCATAGTTCAGTTTTCTTTAAAGTGAAAGTTGCACTTCAAAAATGGCGTGAACTTTGAATATGATACGCATAAGGACTTGTCAGGAAATTGAACGTTAATTTTTCTCCAAAAATATTCAGTAAAGCCAGCAAAACCGTGTAAATTTGGTTAGGCCACTGTTGGAGCCTTCAGGAGTAGTAACCGTTCTGTGAATTAGCTTCTCTCCTTGTCACCACAGGGTCTATGCCGACGTTCCTTGAGTATTGTGTATTAATGCTGGAAGCGTAATGTAGAACTTCCTTCAATGAAAGCATTGGTTGATGGAAACATTAGTTTTCGATTGTAGCTGTTCGAAATTTTATTTTTCTAATCACTTTTCAGATAGTTGGTTGCCTTCTCAACGTGTTTGTGTCTATTGAAATGACGGGAGAAGGTGTGCCATTTGAACAGAGATTTAACTACAGGAGACCAATGTACACAGTTATGGACTATTTGTGGAGTGTACCCCATCATCGTGAGGTTTTCAAGTGAGTTTTCAATAATTTAATAGTTTTCCGTGTTTGCTCACGTATGGTTTTGTAGGTATCACAGTGGCCCCCACTCGAGGCTGTGCTCAACGGCAAGTACTTTCTCCCCACCTGAGGCTACTGATGGCAGACAAGCTGCTGAAAACTCTGCGACTTGAAGGCTACAAAGTGGTTGCATATGCAGATGATGTTACAGCTGTAGTCAGTGGCCTACACAGTATTTGAATAAATGCGGGGAGCTGTGAATGACATGAGTATGGTTCCAGGTGCTCAAACGAGTGGGTGCCCATAGTAGAGTTATTTGGACCCATTAATGCCATGATGGCAATGAAAAAACCTACTGCCTTGCGAAAAAAAGCCACAGAATCCTCTCCCATTGGACCTGAGCTTCACGTAGGAGCAATGAAAAGTCACCTAAATCGTTAGGTGGCCCTGTGGGAGACACATAACAATCGCCCATTGGCACGACCAGCTACGAATAGGACAGACGAAAAGGCTCATTGTGTCTTCCTGCTCAAGGGCGAAGGCAATTCTTACACTCACCAAATGAGAACTAAGAGTTTCATTGAACCCAAAACCATTGCAGATTCTGCGGCAAAAGACATCTTAAAAAGGGCTGGTATGTAGGACAGCTTTCATTAGATGAGAGACATCGTCACAATATGCCTAACGTGTGGACAAAGAGGCGTGATCCCTTGGTAAAAAAATAAAGTTTGCAAGTACGGGATAAAGTGAGAGGGAGGCTGGCAGTGCGAGCTCAATGGGCCAACGCAACTACAAGTCGCTGGAATCGTATTTGTCTGGAAGCTCGGTTGAGAATTGAGACCGTAATGCTCTGACCTGGCCAGATTCCAGAGTCGGATGGAAAATTTATAAAATACCGGAAATTGTGAGAAGTTGTCTGTTGTAGAATTCAGAGGTACAACCTGCTTTCTTGAGGGGTACATAATGGATATAGGCGAGGGGAAAAACTTGATCGGTATTAACAGTCCTTCAATTCAATAGTTCTCTCTTGTGTAATCCGTCTTGACACTATTTTTCAGTTATTAGCGATTTCAAAATGAAATACACTATGAATGTGTTGAATAAATACATTGTTGGCAAAGCGACATAAAATAAATTACGAATATAACAAGTATTTTCATTTGACGCTTAAGGGCAGTGAATACCTTCATATTTGTTGTTTTTTAAGGCGGTTAGCAGCAGAAGCTGAAGCCAATATGGAAGAAGTCACACCACCCCTGTTTTTACGTTTCTTGAACCTTCTAATGAACGACGCAATATTTCTTTTGGATGAGGCGTTAGGTAACATGTCTCAACTGAGGACGCTTCAAGCAGCAAGGTGACTTGAGCTTTTTAACGTATTGATCAATCTATCGTTTACTCTTTTTACACTTTTTTGTGAAAATGAGGAATATCCATTGATTTCGGCTTGTTTCTTCAAGGGATAATGGTGAATGGGAAGCTCAGCCAGCTGATGAGAGGGAGAGAAATGAACAACTTTTCAGGCACCTTGGAATGATTGCAAGGTAACTAAGTCATCGTTTCAATTCATTCAAGTAGTTAACGCCATATGCAACACTCTAGTTGACAATATATTACAAAATGTGCGCATTTTGAGTGTGATGCCCCTCTGGATGTTGGCAGCACACTGTGGATGTGTAAGTATAAAACAACAGGTCCACCCACTACAAAACTTTGTCGCATAGATTTGACTTTTCCTACCCTCTGACGTAGTCGTTCTCTGATGTATATCGCTCAAAACTGTGTTATGAATTCGTCAATTCTTTAATAAAATTATAACTATTATTACAATAACTAATTAGGTCTAAGTTATAACTAACGTAATATAAATTGCCTAATTGTTAGGCAACTATAATTAATGTGCTTATGTAATTATGTTATATTTTTATCTGGGTGTTGGACGAACTTTAGAAGGCTTTGTAATCATACAGCCAGTTGTCTCATTTTGTGCGCTTATACAAGTCTGTTTCCTTATCAATATGATTGTTCCTGAACTCTCAGAGAAAGTTATACCTCTTTTATGCTCTCGAGCCTCTTGTCTTATCCTACTGTTATCAGATATACTCGTATCTCTGTTGCTTTTAGTCAACGTGTTGTTTCTTCATACAATTTCAACCACCTACACAACACAATTTGTAGTAAAGGCTATAAATTTCCATTCTGAGACTTGTAGTTGTAAGTTTGATCATTTAAAACAGTTACAGGCTTGTTTCAGTCCTTAGAAACTGCTTCTTAATTCCATCACATATATCATGTGGCTTTTGCCGTGGATTGCCCCGAGGGGCTCACTTAACAGTCACTTCACCTAGACCTGTGTTAGGTGTTAGGTAATTCGCCTTCTAGCCAGTTAAATTCCCACAGAAACACAACACAAGGGTGTATACATTGCTGGCACGAAAGAGACGTACTGAGTGTACTCTTAATTCTACTCCTGTCTGGTTTATCACGTCATTTCAAAAGGGAGTTTAGTGCCCTTCATGTATGGGCTGAAAGGGTTGAAGGCTTACATGGAAATAGCCAGACTAGGAGAATGACGAATCAGACTAGAGAATAGGTTCGACTGCTCATCCAGCAACTGATAATGACGTCTCGATGTTGCAAATCCTACGTAGCGATTCTAATAGCTCTCAGTAGAGCAAACTGTGTTTGCTATTGTACTTTTAAGGGACTGCAGTCTCCTTGAACTGATATCTGGATATTTTATTTGAGATTTGTGTGGATGAGTTTTGTTATTTCCTCAGCCGATTCTCGCTTGATGGGCTAGCACCACTTGGTATAATTTGGGGAACTTTATGGATCGGCTGCATTTGGACCAGGGCAAATAGGTCGTCCACATGGTTTGTAGTCAGTCTCCATGATGAGTCAGCGCTCTTACCAGCCCCTAAAAATGGTTTAAAAAGGGCTGGTTCGAGTACCATTCTCTGTGCGCCTCCCTTAGTGATTGATTTTGTACGGAGATGTGGCCACATACCGTTGTGTCAATCCTATTGACTAATAACAGTCAAGTTGTATGTTATTTTAGAGCTAGGGTTATGTTGCTAGGAATTCCCCAACTCTTTAGGTTGAGCAGCGCTGGCCAAATAGATTGTCACAATTTTTGTGCCTTGGGCTCATCGTTTATATTTTATAATTTTTTTGCAGGTTTGATAACATTCTTGGAAGAGAAACTATCCACACTTTGGAATATCTGAGCTCAGAGATCAAAACTATTCTGTGCCATCGGACAATGGTTGATCGAATAGCTGCCATGCTGAATTATTTCTTATACCATTTAGTTGGCCCTAAAAAGAAGAACTTCAAGGTAAGCGTCGTAATCATTGTGATTTGTCATCTCTGCTGAACAATTAATAAAAGCCTGTTTTTCTGATGTTGTTGATGTCTGGCCTACCAATTTGCGTCCATGCTCTATTTCAGGTAAGAGATCGTAACGATGAGTACAAGTTTGATCCTGCCTCTATAGTTAAGGACATATGTGGAATTTACGTTCATCTTATGCATTGCCCCGAGTTTTGTGCAGCAGTGTCTCGAGATGGACGTTCTTACAGCCCTCAACTATTTTCCCTAGCGAAAGATGTCCTTGGTAAGTTTATCTGTCGTCTGTTGTTTACTGACTCCTGAAGTGGTTTTGTTTTACTGACTCCTACGATGCAGGTTGTCAAGTTATGTGATCGACTGAAAAAAAAAAAAAAAGGTACAGAGCACCTGACAACATTTCTCATAACTGCATCTTTTTATTTCACAACCATTATTGAGTTCGTGGAGTTTATGGAACTGTTCGAAAGTTCGTGTTTGCTGTTTTGAAGTTATAGGAAAAACTGAAAAAATATTCGGAGCCCCACATCACATAACTTTGCTTGGCTCTACATAAATTCACTAGTTTCCATGGCTTTTGTTAATAATTCAATGTATTGTATGTGTTCAGTTCATTTGAACTAGGTAAAACACCACTTCACAGTGTCAGAAAGAATTAGCGTTTATAACTCGATTCTTTTTTAGAATGATAATAATCGCTTCCAGAGTTGAAAACGCTGCAAATTATTACACAATGGTTTATTATTCTCTTGAACAACTTGACCTAGTCTCACGCCTCTGAGAACCATCCCATCCGACTCTGCATCGAAAAATACCTGTGAACAATACGAATCATGATCTAACTACTACGGAACGACTAAAATTACAAATTCCAGGCGCCAGTAGGCAATTGGCACGACGTGACGCGTCTAGCTGATGGTTGGTTGGTGTGAGACGCTGAAGCGATTAATGTCCCTGGATTGTCCCGCGACTTTGCCTCACTATAATTACTTTAACTTTACTGTTTCCGGTCTACACGCAGTTTTACACGTCTGATACTCATTCCATTAGTCCCAGCATCTAAAAATACCTTGAAAACGATACCATACACGGCGTATTTGCGTTAAAACTGCCAAACTTGCGTTTTGGTTCATTTTTTCCATAACAACCAGAGGGGGAGCTTGAGACTTAAAATTTCAAGTTTTGAGTTTTTGGGGAGTTGTATAAAATTGTCCTCGTCGAAAACATAGAGTTATTATTCATAATGATTTATTGTTCATTGTTCTTGTTAGTTACAATATTAAATTTAATATTTTCAGCGAGAATAGGAGGAGCTGGGTTGATGATAGAGCTAGAATCTGTCGCGGAGAAAGTGGCTCGGTTGGCTGCCATTCAACAAACGGATGAAGAAATTTTGGCTGAAGCGCCTGAAGAATTTTTAGACCCCATAATGTCCACTCTCATGACTGATCCAGTTGTTTTACCATCATCGAAAATTAACATTGACCGCGCAACTATTGCCAGGTAATGGATGGAGTCGACTCAATACTAGTGGCCTCAATCTAATTTAAAGTATCTGATGTTTGAGCTGTGAATTATGGGTATCCATCTCTGAGACGGTGAAGCTAGGCCCAACCCTATTCAATTCAGAGTATACAGTTGAATAAGTGTGGGGTCACGGGAATACTCGTGTGGAACCTTCTTGAATTCCCCTTATTTAGTTACGTAGTTAAGTAATGTTTTGTTACTTAAAATAGCCTAGCTCATGCTCTCTATTGGGTGGAAAAACACTGTTGTCGGAGAAGTATAAGACGGTGCTCATCACCGTGCAATTATGTCTTAGAACCAACAGTCTTCACTTGTTGTGTGATTTATATTAGTACATCACCTAGTAGCAGGGCGCAAAAGAGTACATACACCAGTGACAAAAGGCGGAAAAAGGAAGAGCCACCTAGACCAGAGCAGATGAGTGGCATAGCGCTCAGGCTTGGCAAGGGGAATGCTGCCTGAAGAGTGCAGGATGTTGGACCAGCAGCCATGGCTAGAGTGCTGACATGTAGAGGTAATGTATTGCCTCACCCGAATGCTCAATGGGCGAGGTCTCTTCGGCTATTGCAAGGAGGTAGAATGTGATGCTGAATCGCTGGGAGACGAAAGCCTTAACTCATTCAGTGTGCATCCTGATGCTATTGCACCAGCAATGCTTCTCAGCCCAAACAGCTAGTTTTCTTTTTTTATTGTATTTTTCAATGTTTTGGAAAGAAATCATAGAAGAGGCTAACACAATCAATCGCTGTCTACACTTGCAATGAGAACACCCCAAGGTAAAAACGCTGCAAATTATCACGCAACGGTTTATTATTCTCTTGCAGAGCTTCTCATTGGATTCCCAGTAAATACCAGTAAACGATAAGAAACATGACCTGACTACAACGGAACGATGGAAATTATATATTCCAGACGGCTGTGGGCGCCTCTAGGCAATTGGCAAAACGTGACGCGTTGAGCTGAAGGGTGTTTGGAATGAGACGAGAGGGAGTGCAAACTATGGAACGATTGTTTTTGCAGTACTGTTCCGCGATTTCTCTCAATTGATAGAGTTGGGCTCGCTATAATTACTGTGATTTTACTATTTTCGTCTAGACACAGTCGTACACCTCCAAAAATCGTTCCATTTGACCCGGCATCTAAAAATACCCAGAAAACGAACCCAAACACGGCGATGATTGAACTGCCAAAATTGCGCTTTTGTTTTGGTAACAACCATGGGCTTCGTCCGATCGGATTGCCGAGCAGGCAGGCACAACTATATACCAAATGGAATTTTTGTGCGAAAGAACGGATTTTTTTAGACAACGTTAAAGGCACAAAACGGCCCGGATTGCAGACGGCAAACGGACATTGCAGATTTAGAATCCTGATGTCTTGAAACGTAAAGTATTAAATTGGGGGGGGGGGGGTTGTAAAAACATTTCCTGACCAAAAACATAGGTGTATTATCCAGAATGAATAATAAATCTAAAGAGCAGGCGTTATATTTGCGCTGCTGGTATTCCCAGGCATGAATTAAGAAGAAAGAAAGACCTCAGCTCACAAGAAGAGCATGTTTGTGGGACGCCCTCCCCGCACTGCTAGAAGATATCTCTGCGACAATGGGCGAACTGTACTGTCTTTGTTCCTTGTGCTTGAACAAGGAACCCAAAATTTTCTTTGGTGTTCATTTTGGTTCGTTCTTCAAAATACGTGCCTTAGTAATATGTTCTGGTGTAGTTCTGTGAAATAGTAAACAAAAGAATCGACGATGGTCATATCAAGCATCTATTTACAAATGGCTAGTGAGAACTGGTTTAATCACACGGCTGTGTTCACGGCTTGTCAAGACTGGTTTTGGTTTTCCTGTTTTATCATCGTTCCTGTTTTCGTTGTCGTGCATCGTGAAATGCGAAAGCACAGGTTTCACTTATTTTGGAACGTATGAAACCATCGCCATGTTATTTTGCAATATTTCATACTTATCAAGAACAGTATGAAAGTAATTTTAAATCCACTTGTTTTGTTGAATAAATAGGTCGAATGTCACAAATTAAGAATAAATCTCGAATTTCGTTGGATAAATAGTTGTGGCTTCTAAACACTGGGAAGTCCGTGTGAGAGATTACTATGAAAACAGATTGGGATTGTGCGGACAATCCCCGTTGGCCATTCAAATGCCTTTGGCTGAGTTAGGAAGAGTGAAGGAGGGATAGCGGAAGCCATTCCCTTCTCATCTGAGTCGTATTGAATGTGCACCGAATTATTCAAAATGGCGTGGAGGCCTAAGGGTTAAATTATTATTATTTGTATTGCTGGTATCATTTATAATTAACATGCAACATTTCAACCTTTTAATAAAATCGCATACATTCTACACCATTTATTGATTATGATTGACGAATATTTCCAGGCATTTGCTTAGCGATCAAACGGACCCGTTCAACAGAGAACCGCTGACCATGAACATGGTCAAATCAAACACGGAGCTGAAACAAAGGATTGAAGCCTGGATCTCTGAAAAGAAATTGAGGAGCCTGTCGACTGAGAGTTGAGGCAACAAACTTCAGAAAAATAAACTTGTGCATGGACTTGTGTGTTCTTAACTGTAGTTATTGTGTGTTAACAAATTAAAATTGGTTTATTTTATCAAACAGACTTTTCATTCGAATTGACGTCGATGTATATAGTTGTCATGTGTGTGAGTTAATAAAAGCTCAACAATAGTCCTCATACATTTCGAGCGGATCAGGGCAAGGATCTGTAGTGCTATTTTTAAACAACGTTTTGGCTTTCCTTGGCTTTACGAAGTAGAAAGGTAAGTTATGTAATCAGCTGAAAAAAAGTTGAGTTCTCTTCAGATCTTTACGTTTCAGACCCTACTGAGTCCGAAAAACATTATATGGGTAAACAGTCTGCTTGAGTATATGTGATGAAATGAGGAATCCTTCTACATATCTACTGACCTACCGATTTTATACCATCGCCAATCATTGTGTTTGAATCAAGTTATCGGTTTATCACTCGAATAACACATTGTGTCATCACTAGCTGCTCATTCCTCCCCTCGCGGCACAAATCTGAACTAAGACCAAGTAGAACTACCTACCTCAGTCTGACGAGTCAGTCAACGATTGTAATTGTTACCTGGAGGGTCTCTTGTGAACTTACCAATTTGTTTTGTTTAAAATTGATTGTGACCGTCGAGGGGGAGTACGCTGTTTCGAGTGTTTCAAGTTTCTTTTTAATAGACAAGTATTGTTATTACACTTCATTTATTTGTTTGTGAATCGTTTATCCTATGGAGTCTGATAGAGAAGAAGGACAGTTCTGTGAGGATGACGGGGACATCACATCAGAAGTGGGATATAGCAATCTACAAGCAGGATTTAATGAGGATCTATATGGAAATCGCCAAAGTGAGTTTTCTACCAATATATTGGATTTTAGAAGGGAATGGGACCGGCCATTTTTCAATCGGAGTTCTGGGGGCGCCTTCGTTTGCTCAGACCGAGTGCCCCCACTCCTACGCGCACGCCCTTCCGACTTTTCTGGAAACCACAGTTGATTATAAAACAAGCTGAAACTAGTAAAGCTCGATTTGATAATGGCAAACTACAAGTAAAGGGTTTTGAAGAAAATGATTTGGTATTTGCACAAACGGAGGTGAGGAACCGAGTTAAGTTGAATGATGCCTACAGAGGGCCTTACAAAATTGTAAAAGTTTTACCTAATGATCGCTACTTGTTACAGTCCGTCTCTGGCAGAACCAAGACGTTTTTAAAGTATCCCTACGAACGTTTGCGCAAGGCACCAACACTTGATGGAAGTAATCCTCTCCCTGATAGTGGAGAGCTTTCTGAATGAAATTTTTTGACGTGGCCCTTATTGTTTTGTGAGGACTCTCCCGCAAGTGACTGTGGATCCTCCCAGTCAATCTGAAATTTCAACCTGTGAGGTTGGCCAGTGAAACATCCAAGTTTTGTTTGAGTTGGGTCACGCCTATGTTCATAGTAGTTTTCAGTTCTCTACCTTGCTTGGCACCCATGGTGGCTCGTCATGGTCGGACCCTTTTCCTTTGTCCCTCCCTTTACGATGCCTTCCGTCCTCACAGTCATTTCTTTTCTGATAGAGTGATTGTCAAGCCCAAGTGAGTTCGAGTCCTGTCTATATTTAATGCATTCACATTTTGAATTATTGATTTTGCTCCCAACCACGTGGTGCTCCTATCTGATTGATTTTGTTTTGAGGCACTGGACTCCCCTCTGCCATTGATTTTGTTTTGCGGCACTGGACTCCCCTCTGCCATTGATTTTGTTTTGCGGCACTGGACTCCCCTCTGCCATTGATTTTGTTTTGCGGCACTGGACTCCCCTCTGCCATTGATTTTGTTTTGAGGCACTGGACTCTCCTCCGCCTACTGCAAACGTAAGCCATATATGCGCCCTTCGTTTGTTGGCTATTGGATGACACTACTATTGTACTGATGCTGTCTTTGTTTTCTCCCTCCTCCGTTGTGCTTATCTCGTCAGGGAATCCTCTGCTATAGTTTTTATTGTTACATTCACTGCTCTCCCATGCCTTGTTGGGGTTGGGATAGGTGATTGTGGCTCAATCTAATGGACTGCGTTTGGTCCTTCCAGGTGATCAGCGCTGCCGAGGACGGCAGCAATGTCAGGATCGCCGTGTGATGAAATGAGGAATCCTTCTACATATCTACTGACCTACCGATTTTATACCATCGCCAATCATTATGTTTGAATCAAGTTATCGGTTTATCACTCGAATAACACATTGTGTCATCACTAGCTGCTCATTCCTCCCCTCGCGGCACAAATCTGAACTAAGACCAAGTAGAACTACCTACCTCAGTCTGACGAGTCAGTCAACGATTGTAATTGTTACCTGGAGGGTCTCTTGTGAACTTACCGATTTGTTTTGTTTAAAATTGATTGTGACCGTCGAGGGGGAGTACGCTGTTTCGAGTGTTTCAAGTTTCTTTTTAATAGACAATTATTGTTATTACACTTCATTTATTTGTTTGTGAATCGTTTATCCTATGGAGTCTGATAGAGAAGAAGGACAGTTCTGTGAGGATGGGGGGGACATCACATATATGTGAACCAAATCACCTCAATCTTGATATCTATCCCCCAGGTCACCATGAGACGCCAAAATAAAACATGCGCGGTATGAACAAAATCCTCTCTAAACTAAGTATAGTTATCATACTGACCAAAGTACAACAATATCATAGAATTTCCATCCGTGAGAAAGTTATGAGAGCAGCACAATTAATTACCAAAAATGTCGTCGGAAACTATTTTGGCGCAGTTTTTTCCTTGTAAACTCCGCTCAAATGTCACTAAGATCTTAAAAAAATTGAGGTGCTAGTCCAATCAGATAATCATATGATGAACGGTTAATAACTTTCATCAGATATATAGGCTAGTCCAGAAATTCCAGAATTTCAACCACCGCTATTTCTAAGTTGTTACCCGATAACTATAAATGCGATTATTACCCTTTTTTTTAAAAACGTGTTTACAGCCTCACTAACTCTGTGTGTACGAGCAGCACAATAAATTCGAGAACTGTAAGCGTTACACCTATCTGTCGCTGGAGCTGATGTTTTACAAAGTTCACATAAACTGAGTGAAAAATAAATAGAGTTAGTAGCAAAAGCCACGAACACTAGTGAATTGACGTAGAGCCAAGGAAAGTTAAGCTAAGGATGCAGCGCATCTGATATTCACAATACCTCTGTTCAATATTTGGAAGGTTGAATGAAGTTCAAGTTAGCGTGAACGATCATAGTCCTTTGACATCCTTACTAATCTTTTTTTTTTTATAGATCCTCCTTTCTTAAATCAAGCTTAGGGGCCTGATGAATCGAGGGAGTGGTCCGATTTGGCATGCTTCCATGAAACCTTGCTCCTTAATGTGAACTTAGTGATTTATAAATTAAAATAAAATTATGAAATGACGAGGGCGTGCAAAGTGAAGCCGGATTACAAATATAAAACCTCTGAGAAAATTGGCTACTTCTTTACCACTATCTACCTGTAGTTTATACTATAAAAGATTTTATATATTTTGTTACGGGCTGTAACCTGGGAATGCCCTCTAATCGAATAATTTCAATTTTTTTTGGTGAGTTTGTAATTACTAATACCAAGCTCCCCCAACGACGTGTTTTCTTATATTTTAATTCGAAATGAACTTGTGGCGTCCTTTTGAATTTGACGTTGAACGTGTATCAAAGATTCTTTCAACTTTCCTCTCTGAGGCACCTCAAACACTTAGTTTTTCGATAAATCGGAGTGATCGAATTGAAGTTGCCGGTAGTTCCCCTTCTCGTCCTTGTCTGCCATTGATGGCACTTGCGAATCTCGTTGGCTGCCTAGCGCTTTCATCCGCGGACAGTTCTTACCGAACTGCTGAGCGGATCGTCCTGTCGTCTGAAAATTGTCTGGATTCTTCACGTCAAAGAACTTCTTTGGGCACTCGATAAGAGTCATCCGGAACAACGTTGAGGTAAGTGTGTATTTGTGTGTACACCAAAATCCGTGAGAGTTGTAGACGCCCGTGTAAAACGTTTCATTAGATTCAATTTAATAACATTAAATCAATGAGGCGTTGTCGTAGTTTGACGAAATAACTTTTAATAATTCAGTTTAAGAAAATTCAGGAAGTAAGCTGCAGTTGTGCTATAAGGTTCGTTTTCAAAACTACCAACTCACTAATGTTCCAATTTTTTTTTCTTTACTGATCGAGACTACAAATTATTGTAAATGATGGTAAAATCTCCGTAACCCTCGCAAAAACCAGCCGCTTACTGTAGCAGTATTACAATTTGTTTTTCATTTAGTTTATATCAACTTGAAAGTGGTTGCGCTCGAGACTTTGGAATTTATTGATTTGATCCTACTTAACCACCACCTTTACCTTTGAACCATTAATGAGCAATCGGTGCACAGGTGATGACATTTTCTTCTAAATTTGGACAAATATTGAGCTACCCTCGTCTCTTTTCCCGCAAATCAAAGTTGTATGATACTTTTTGCATCGGGAGTGTCTATACTTTTTGTATGTTTAATCAAAATCGTTAGAGCCGTTTCTGAGAAATAAAAGGTTGGTGCTTTGATCACTCTGATAACTAGTTAGTTTTGTACCAAATTCGCTCATACTCTGATTATTACATTCCTTGGTGATCTGCAGGCTAAATATCAAAGTTCGGTTCGCCCACTTTCTCCCAATTGCAACATACATGTACATATACAACACACAGATTCTCTGTGAGCACGGACTTTTGCTGAGAATTCCTTGAAAAGTAAAAATTTGAAAAAGATTTTTTTTCCAGCGGATTTCATAATTTTTCTTCTTACTACTAAGGCAAGTGGAAACGTTTGGTTGGAAGATTCATTTCTATGACCGTAGGCTGATTCAGTTCAGCGGTTGGTGCGCGGCATGAAGACCCAATCACTCTCATAATTTATCGGTGTTTGCGATTAACGCTTGCCAGGAATTGATAAGTGTTTATGATAATGTAAACTAATTTGTTCAGCGATGTCAATAATTGATATTAATGCGGGGTAGCATCGCAGAAACCCCTAAAATAGAGGGTTTGAGAAATCACAATAACTCATGTCAGTTCAGAAAAGCAGTTGGCAAAAGTATCTTGAACTTGGTACTTGACCGAAATCTGGAAAAAAGTGAAGTAAAATAAGAACGAACTCCCCGTCTTCTGAACCCCGTTTTTTCTTGCTCGTAAGTTACTGAATTTTCTACTCGGTAAAAACCCAGTCGGGTGTTCCCAACTTTAAGGAAAGACTACAAAGACCCTATTTCGAATTCAGTCGACCTACCCTCATTGCCGTAGCTGACCAACATAGGATCAACATCCTGATGAATATATTCCTAAGGGGGTGGGTAAAACCGATGGTTGCGGAAAGAAGTTAATCAGATACAAATCCGGTTCAGTTCGTTTCGGAGGTAAACCCGACGAACGTCTTAGTTTATCGCGAAAACACTCAATCGATTTCATTCACGAGTAGAGTGAAGGGGTGGTGCAGTATGCGGTACACTGCCTTTACCAAATACGAGATCCTCTAGATTGGAAGTTAGAATTGATTGTATGGTAATTTGTGTTCGATTATTCGTAAATAATTTTGAAGCTTCAAATTGTAAGTGTATAAATAGGACGATGGGAGTTTTTTAATGAAAATTACAATTGCCCAGAAAATGAATGCACTAAGAAACGAAATCTACGGGGTTTTACGTTCTTTTGATCCAAGTAGGAAGAAAAGCTGTGCAATCGACTGAAAAAGTTGACTTTTCTTCGGAGCTTCTTGGCCCATAAAAAACTTTTTGAAAGAATGCACTGTTAGGGGGGGGGGGTGTTAAATCAACATGGATTAGTTATTCCGTGCACACATCATTATGAAACATTTCAATGAACCTTCGGAATACTTCAGTCTAAGACTGCAGTTATCATAGCGAACAATACGGGGTATTTGAGGGGTTTTCATGGCTCTGGTTACTAATCCAATCTATTTTTCATTTACTTTATTTCACAAGTTCACGTTCTACTTTGAAAGTGATGCCTCCCAATGTTCCGGACTTTATTGAGGTACTCGTACGTATCCCACGACCATTATTGAGTAATCAACGCATAGGAAATTTATGAGGTTGTCATCATGATTTTTTTTTAGAAGAATCGTGTTTATTGGTTAGGAAAAACAGTAAGAAATGTTATTAAGTGAAACGGCGTAATACTGTGTAGGGCTAAGAAAAGTAAACAGTTAGCCATAAAGAACTACTATTGATTTAAAGAACAACTAGAGAGATAGTTGACAAACTTTCATTGTAATGGCGTCTGAGAGGAGTACCACCTTGGTTTGCTTGAAAACGCAATTAACGTATCAACTGAATTAAATTAGAGAGTTCATTATTGCAAGTGATGAAATCTGAAGACTGGGAGAATGTGTGGCCTGGAAAGCATTAGGCAACAATTCTACTTCATTCTATCACCCAACAAGCTACTGCTAAAGTTGCTGGTTGAACAGAAAAGAGTGGTGGTGATCTATTGGGATCTATAGCTTGGAACTAGCTCGAATGTGTGTTGACATTTTAGATGAATGACTGGAACTATAACCATAATTATATCGTTTTTGTAAGGTTTTTTTAAAAATTTTCAGTATTTGAAATCGGAATACAATTCAATAAAATAAAAACAATAATCGAAATCAGGTTGGCCCTGGAATTTTTTTACATGAACAACTAAGAACGAGTGAGCGTTGAAATGAATGGAGTGAGAAGAGTAACCACATTGACAAATTCCTTCTCTCGCTTTCTTTCTCTCTTCTTTCTTTTTCCCTCGCGTAAACTAGCAATTTATGCGCGCGTCAATCATGAGAAGAGAAAAATTGAGCGGGAAAAATTCGAGTATTACATTCATTCTAGAGCGCACCAAAATATGATAAGTTGTTCAAAAGGGAAATACATCCTTTCTCTTGAAGCTTCTTAACAATAACTCATTCTTCGGAGACGGCCATGATTTATTCAACCTTTTCTCCGAGGAGCTCGGTTTATTATTTTTCAAGCAACAATCCCGCCGACTCTCTATTTTCTGCACAACCATCCTGATGCCGAAGACCTGACTCGAGACCGTAATTGGTTAAAGTTGTTAATCATCTCGAAATATAAGGCTATTAATTGACCAACAAATAGAATCACTAGACCAAGGGTCGTAATTTTACATTAAGCGCCTCTTCTGTTTCTTCAGTAATGTCACTTTCCCCGAAGTAATACAATGCTGGAGTTGATTGGAAGATGACTATTCGCTTTCTCCAATTTATTCCTTCCTGGAGTCTGAATAGTAGAACCGTGAAACTTAACTAGGCATATATCACGATTCACTATACTGTTGTCTGTGTTATTCCTTCCGTCTTACCGACTCTTTGGAAACCGAGAATGAATTGATGTTCATATTTACTGTTGTAGCTTTAAAATGTGTGCTAAACCTTTCAGTTTTCTTCTTTTATGGACCAGGGGACAGGCAAAGTATTGCGATCTGTAGAAAACAGGCTTTCATTTCTTTCTCTTATTGTGCAGATTCTCTCAATACCTCTTCAAATATCCATTGGACAGATTGGACCTACGTCAATAATAAAAAACGATGGATACCTCTTCAAATATCCGTTGGATAGATTGGTCCTACGTCTATAGTCAAAGAACGTCATAAAACCGGAAAATTTGGATCTGCCATCTGATTAAATGTACAATTTTTTCAAAAATAGCTCTAATAGTCTTGATTAGACGAATAAAACACTTATGCTTACCCAAGGAGAAATGAGGAGTTATTGCTTCTTCGTCTTCCTGACCGAGACGTTCTGTGGGCATGGCAAACTACATCAGCCACCTGAAGGCAAGATGCCTGTATTTGGTAGAAGTATTCGAAAGTAATCGGAGTCGTTCAGCTGAAATCTGATGTACAGCAAAATGTTGTAACTCAGCAGCTCTATTTCATTTTTCAATAGCCTCGGATGCTTTATTTCATGTACGCGTCATAACACATCATATTCACAGAACGTTCAGTCAAGTGATTTTGTCACTCCACCAATTGCTTCATTCATAATCATTTTTCCATTAATATCGTCTTCGTTCACTTCCACCCCCTTACATCTCTCCTCTTCCTGCCTCCAATATATTTGCCATTTTGAATACTTCAATTTCTTCATATTTTGAATGTTATATTTACTTTCTCAAACAGAAGCAATCGCTGATAGGTTCAGTTATTGGTATAAATACGCTCACCCTTTGAGTTGTAACGCCTCTGTCAAAGTGTCAAGATACAGCCACCATGAGAGCTTGCTGTACGAGCTATTATTATAATTTCTCTGAATGTCATTCAAAGAATACAGATCCAGTACCAGCATCGTTATTTGTTGCCGTCTTGGTTAGACCAGCTCACAGAGCGGACATTATCATCTACTATACCAAGTAAATCAGTATCTTTTTATATCAACGTGAGGTTTTCAAGGACTCTTTGATTCTAAGAAGTCACATATCGCATTCGCTATTCTCAATTGAGCTTCTGATAAAACAAACGTCCACGAATCGCTGAACTGCTCTTCTTATCATCGCGCGAATTGTCTGGCAAGGTTTAGACCGAAGTGACTGACTATCGAGAGAGAGTTTCATCAGATACTCCGCGTCGTTAATATTTGGGCCGGCGGCGACTTCGCCAAGACCTCACGTGCCACTTGATTGGAATGTCTCGTGTTATTTCAATTCAAGAATGATTCTATGTTTTGGATTCGGTTTAGAAATCGCTACGATTTTTGTTTCCTTTCTTCGTTCTCATCCACTCGGGATTTGCGTTATTGTTCCGTTCGACGAACCACCTTTTGTTCTTCAGGCTACTTCAATTTGCCAGACTGAATGTAAGGACTCCCGACGTAATCGCCGGAAATGAGTACACTTATCAATAGACAAAGGATTTAATACTGGTCCCTAGTGTTAGCCGTAGGCAGCACGATTTTATTTTTATGCTCTTCACTATTCAAACTATTTAAGTGGACCAGCACTCAATTCTTGAAACGCTTAGGCGTGAGAGTATGTTGATTGTGTACACGCAGGCTCAAACTCCACTCATTTAGGGTTCAAAGTAACACTCAGACTGCCTGTGAGATAAAAGTATGGCGATCGGTTTCGGGCTCAGTATGTGGCTATCGAGATTTCCGTGACATTCCGAAGTCCTCCTCGTTTTCTTGAAAACCGGCCTGTTGCAATGCTCACTGACTGGTTTTCGCTTTTCGACAGCAAATTTTGAGACAATACGTTTCGTCGAGATCGTCTATAGTACCAGTACTAAAAACCCTAACGCGCCACATCATGTCGCATGTGCACCGTCGTTTATGACATTTTAAAGTTTCTTCGTTTAAATGCCAGCGAAAGCCACTTCGTATAATTAAAAACTTGTCGATCACATTGTTCTCTTTAATTAATATTTAATTAATGTTTAATATGGTGCGATAGAACGCTTTGCATTCAGAAAACTTGGCATGTTCACAATTTTATGACGGATTGTGGGGTGAGGTTAGAGGTTACAGTAACCTGTAATTTAATCATCAGCAATGTCTTTCTATTAGCAGCAAATAGCGAAGATCAAGTTGTTGGTAATAGTCCGAAGTCGGTTGCCATGATTATCTTTGAAGCATCGATTTCATAGAGTAGATGCGTTTAGCCTCCCACTATTAGCTTCTTATATCACTGGGTCATTGGAGAGTCTTCTGAAATTCAATCATCGTGCTCAGAACAACCCGTCAAACATCTGTTGACAAATCGTTATACGTTATTACAATGCCCTCGGAACTCAATGAATGAAGTCCTCATTCTCATATTGACAGGACGCTACTCGTCGCGGATGAAAAGCTTAGATTATGATAAACTGCTGCATCTCAGGATATTTCCAACAGCACACTACTACGGACTTGTTTCCCTCTTTTATGGTTATTATTTTTCTTAGTTCAGGAAAATAGAAAGGAAAGTTATGTAATTGGGAAGAAGAAACGAGTTTTCTTCAGATCTTTTCGTTTCAAGAGATTCTGGCTGCGAAAACCGCCATTTAGGAAACTGGTCTGTGTGACTGAACTCGATCGGGAGGGCTGAACTAAATCGGCTAAAATGTCATATTAGCTAGCGAAATAAACGCCAAAATTAGGCTATGAGCTAAATCGGTACAAAATTGACTATAGTTATAATGGTGATATAACCGCTGTAACGATTTTGATAAATGTTTTTATGAACAGTTCCAAATGACCCGAATTAAAATGACACGTACCAGCAACTGGAGACTTCTGGAATTCATACCATCCTAGTTTCAGACAAAATCTTATCCAAAGAACGCTTTAAAAATTCAGGGACGAGCAAATTATAATGAACCATTGCCAAATAATCGTTATAACGTGCAAAATGTCAGACTAACCCTGGATATATATTTCATAGTGGCATTTAAAAATTGTGAGGAATACGAAAAACGTCAGGCTCACAATATTAAACTCTTCACGCCTGTAGTTCGGTTCTAGAGAGGCTGTCGCATTGATTCGTAAAACATTCTTTAGTCCCATGTACAGTGAGCGATTTTTATCACTCAACCCACTAATTTTATCTGAGTTTATATGATCTTTGCCTGAGAGAAAAACGTTCCATATTAATCGTATAGAGCCTGACGTTCATTCAACCGTTTTGTTTTTTGGCAGTTCGTCCGTTCTGAAGTTATAGATAGTTATAGGATTTGTGAAAAACGTTTTCCAAAATCGGGTTTCGTTAAAGTATTTGAGCATTTAAGATGCTGCTGCCGCAACGTTAACAAAAAATCAAACTACCGTTCAATTGCTTGAAACTCTATACAAAAAATTAGACCAAAATCCGTTTTTAAGATAAAATTCGTTGGTGCTATGATCACATTCATACCACAGTTAGTTTCGGAATGCTTATGCTTCGTACTTTATGTTGATGTCCCATATCTGCAGGCTGAATGCTAAACATAAACTCAAGTGGTTCAGCCATTCTCTGAAATTGGATTTTTTATCTCTCTCTCTTCATATATATTTAAATTCATTAAAAACGGTTGATAATCTCTGTTCTTTGGAAATCTAACTCCAATAGCAAATAATTAGGCATTCTTGGATGACACAAGAAACATGACGGTCCTCTACCATCTTGTTTGTGTTAGAACTTTGCATTCGACTGTGAAAAGGGTTATTATCAGATTGTGTAGAAGTTAACGGTGAAACGATGTTGGTAAACAATATTTTGGCTTCCATTAACAGTAGCAAAAAACAACGCTGCGTCTGTCTGACGGCATCAAGGTCAGCAAAGATAATGGCAACAAGCTTCCTGTAACATCCAGGAGCGGGAAATTCGGGTATCAGACTTTGTACGTCTCTGCCGTACGATTAATGAAGATTAGTCCTAACTATCTCTGTTTAAACGAGGAGTATCGATCGATCAACGGAACTAGGCCAATTTTGTCACGAATGTTTATGTTATTGGAGTAACTGGGCAGCTCAGTAGGAGATGCTGGGGATATTTTGGATAGCCCGTCGTCGTTAGACAATGAGCAGTTACGCGCCACCGATCATCTGATCAGAATTGCTTCCGTTTCTACAGGTGAATGCTTACCTTTTTACTATGCTTAGCACTATGAACGAAGGAAAGTGTAATATAATCTACTGATATAGATGGTTTTCTTAGAAGCTTTACGTTTCATAGTCTTTGTTTGCAGAAATGGTTGCTGTGTCCGTGTATTTGTGAGCGCGATTAAAAGAAAACGGCTTAACCAAATAGACTTCAACTTCGTATCTAGACTGCAAATAACCACGAGACAACATAACAAGGGTATTCAAATCACTTTCGTTTAACTTACTACAATTTTCAACAGTTATTACCCGATAATTTCAAATCACTAAACACAACCCTTCCCGGAGTCGGCAGTTTAATAAATCACCTATCTCTCAATACTGGTCGTGACATTCAACTCAGTTCATTTCAGAACCTTGAGCGCCACAATTTTTCAGGGATACTGTTGGGATAAGTTCTTCTAAGTTCATTTAAACTGTCTAAAACCTCAATTTTATCGGTGATAAGAATCACTGAACGCACGTGGGGCTGAGGAAAATTGTGGGATGCCTCCTTCCTATTTGTCTCTAAACTGGCTCGAACAATTTTCATTAGCTTCTTTGCACAAACAGCTCCGATATCCGTATACTTTTCGTCAGTTGGGAAATGCCGTGAGCAACACTATAAAATGTATCAGTTTTTGACACTTAAGTAGTTCTCCGTTAAAATTTGCCATAATGGCACTAGTTTTCTTGTAAAAAGAAACAAATCCGCAGTCCAATTTACTAACAACGCGCAGGGAAGCTTAATAATGGTTATGTAATGGCTGGAAACAACTCGCACCACTCTGGGGTACAAATTATACACTAGTAGTCTCTTGGGCTATTTTTTTTCATCATGTCTTCCTTATCATTCTGGGCAGTAAACAAAAATCTTTTCAAAATGTTAACAGTTATCAGTTCCGTGAATTGCTCATACGGTGATTCGCCAATAAGGGTAAGACACCCCACTCATTTTCGAAACGTTTAGCACTACCAGTTCCAACATGAAACATAAAGGCGAAGGCTCCCATATGCGTATAACCGGAGTAAAAAAGAGATTGTGTTAATAGAGCAATCGAAACCGCAGAGTGTACGTTAGGTTAGAGAAAGTTTTTTCTCTACATTTTTTGTGACAGCTGGGTAATACCATATCACGAATCCTCCCAGTTGGGTTTCGTCTTAATCAATTGTTGCATTTATCCCCAATGCGTATTCAACACCGCAATATTTAATGCGCCGTTACTAAGGGGCATGAGCTTTGAAAATTGAATCGATAAGTTCAGACTATTGTGGTTAAAGGTTAACGAGTTGATTACACTGAAGAGAAACAAAGCAAAACTCTAAAGTTTCAAAGTTGGTATTATTTGATAAAGGTAAATTGGTTCGATTGACTTGATCGCTATGTAGTTAAGGTCTGAATTTAGGAGATTCGATGAAAATGATTTCCCTACTTTTGCTTGCGTAAAATTAAAGTGAACGGTTTCAATTACCAACTTGCAGATTCATTCGAGCGGTAGATATTGAGAATTCATGCGAAGTTGCAAAATGCTAGTAGGGTTTATCCAACGAAGAAACGAAGTTTTGGATTCAACGAAGCATCAAGTTGATTTACTTTTGACTATTTCAAGATATGACTTGTGAATATAGAGAAACAAAATGGCACGTTGATAACTTTGGCATTGAGTTTAACTATCCCATCGTCAGTTTTAGGGAGGTACGCGCATTGATGAGTCGTAGGCACACATTGAAGACAATGCAGTAGTAGAAGTTGAAGTTTTCCTTCCAGTAATATCGGCAGCAGCCGAATAAACTGCAATTTACTGCAATATTTCGTTTCCAAAAATATGGTTATCAGAATTTCATAATCGTCAACTCGTTTCTGAACGGAGAGACAAAAATATGATTACTTCGAATGTTATTTACTCATGTGGACAGTGGGATCGCTGTCCACTGTTCATTCCAGGTAATGTGGGAAGTAGAGCTCTGGGTGGTTATTGGAAGTGACGTTTGAATTTTTATCAAATGCTTCAGAGTAAAAGACGAAGCAGATCACTTGGAAAAAGACGGAATGTGTATGAGCTGAGAAGTATTAGAGGAAGCCACTAGGCTGGAATGAGAACTAAGAAAGAGTTGAAAATGCAAGTAGAAGAGTGTTGGAGGCAGCGACGGGGCAAGGAGTTGAAAGGTGTTCATTTCCTAATACAAGACTCTCATCTGTGAGGCAGGTGTGTGAGTGGGACTGGGCTGAAGAGCAACCCCTACCGTTGTGTCTTATTGCGTTCTGGTTTGTCTCAAGTAATCAACGTGAGTTCCACTTCTTTGGGCGTGTAAGAATCCGTTTTTGAATGAACCTCTCGAAGGAGACTAACTTAAGGGGTTCCTTGGAAAATTTCTGGTGGTCTACTGAGAGTGACTGCCTCAAAAGCCATCTATGGGTGAAAGGACACAAGTTAAACCAAGATAACTGGCATTATCTACCACAGTGTACAAGCATAAATGTAGGGTCTAACTACAAGTATCTAGCAATTCGCCATGAGAGCGCAAACATGTACTGCTCTAGCAACACCCCTTGAAAAATTCTGGTAATACCTGAATGCATAAATTTTTGGGGAGAAACAATAGTGTTTTTTACATTCCTTCGCCCTATGTAGTAGGAAGAAGGATATAGAATTGGCTGGGTACGAATTTCGCGTTTCTCCAGGTTTTTACGTTCCAAGGTACTGAGTCCAAAAAATGATACTCTAGAAAATTTCCTGTGTGTGTCGATGAGCGCGATGGACCGAATTATTGCACAATCTGGAACTTAACGAAATAAGGAGTTCCCAACGCCAGTTTACCCAAGATACAGTAAGTGCGCTTCTAACTGGTCAAACCGTGTAATACGTGCGGTTTTAGGGGGTGGAGGTGTGACAGATAAGACTGCTGAAATGTTTCTGCAACGCGAACAACGTCTGACCCACCCGACAGATTTAGTAATCGGTCTGAGGGGTTCGGGATTCCTGAAGTTATGAAGTTTGTTCAAGGGAAAATGCCCTGGAGCTAATCAAAGGGCGTCGAAGATTTTACGATCCGGTTAAAGGCCATTCGGTTTGACGGCCGAGAAATGCGGACTACGCAAGGTTTATATTCTAGGCATTTCTACTGGAAAATGCAAGAGGAGGATGTGTTCAGAGAGAACAAGTCGACGGTTGGGTGGCTATGAAAACAAAACTTCGGACCAGGGCAGGCAGGAACCATTTTCTACGAGTAAATGTTTCCAGGTTCGCGGCGAACGGGAGAAAAAATAAGAGTGAAGTCGTAACGAAATTATACCAGTCGCAGAAAACTTTCTCACCATTGCACAATGAAGTTTGCTAGAAACCCTTTACTTTTTCGGATGAGCAAAACTATTTAGCGGATACTCGGGAAGCGAAGTGGAATCACTTGACGTTCATTCAACTAGATCCAGCCACGTGTAACTTACGTTAACCATTCCTAAAACTCTCCCAACACATCTGATTCAAGTCCACTAGGCTCCAAACCTGAAGACACAAAAATACTGAGCGTAGTGCTGAAATTAATTATGTGAAATAATATATCCTATTTACTCCTCATTTTTCACTATACAAGGTGAGTTACGGTAATTTCGCACCTCACGTCTAAAAACGTTTTCTCCTCACGAAAAACCAACCAATACTTGGTGATACAAAACTTTTCTCTACGACATTATTGAGTGATCAATGCATTGTAAGTCGAGGCTGTCAGCAACCATTTTTCTGAGAAGGATTTTATGATTTATAGTGTAACAACTCTGAAAAATGAAACTTGGAACTTGAAAGGTTCGAATTTCGGAATTTCTGGGGTTCCTCCAGGTTGTTTTAGGAGAGATTACATTATTTCGACGATGTCCATCACTGTAAACTCCTCTCGCCGCAGCTGATGAACCCCAAGCAATCTGAGGCGCACTGCAGCCAGCCCCTCACACATACACACTACGTGCTCCACTGACTCCAGCTCCACCTCACAGAATCTGCAATTCTGTACCTCTGACTTAACAATCTTGGCCAAGTGGTATCTTAGTGTAAACAGGCCACATACCATTTGTATACAATCTCTCTCCAGGCTCCCTGGAGAGTCTGATAGACATCCTTGACAGCCCTTGGCCACGCCCAGGATGCCAATAGGCAGCCTTGCACTTCTTCTCCCACTTACCAACCTCCTTGATTAAGTGGCTCTTGGTGGTCTCTAAGAAGGGCTCAGGTTCCAGCTGGAGATGCACAGATTCTTTCCTGGCCAGTGTGTCGGCCTCCTCGTTCTATTTCTGTATGACCTGGCTCCCAACACTGTGTTAATTTGTTTTACTTCCCCAAGGTCTTCAGGCCAGCCAGACATTCCCCAAACGAGCCAGATGGGAAAAAAAATATAGGGCTTCAAGTGCAGTCTGACTGTCGCATACGATGTATATTCTTTTCCGCTTTAGGTTCCCATGCAGGGGGTGCTGCACACACGCCGTCAGAGCAGAGAGGTGTGCTTGGAAAACTGTAGCCAGCACACCCAGTGGTATCGCTGTCTGGATCCCTGGCCAATACTCCTGCACCCGCTAGGCCACCCCTCACTGATTCGTCTGTATAATATACTAATGACAGGGGTTAGTTGGCTCCGTCTAGTGGGATATCGTCTAACTTTCGAAAACTCGAACGTCTAAAGGTGGAAATGCTGTAGGTATGTGTGTGCGCTGGGGCTTCGTTATGATAAAACTGGCTCGTTCTCGTCAAATCGGTCCCCCAGCAGTGTGGTCCAAACCGACAAACCTTCCACCACCCAAGATCCACGCATCCGGCTGTCGCATTGGTTTGCTTCATATTGCTTTTGACCGGAACACCAGCCTCCTTCAACAAATTCTGTACGCTAGGGCTTCAATGACCTGAAAATTACAAGAGATATTTCTAAAGGCGGACACATTTTATATTTTTAAGAACGATTTAGCAGTTTTATCAAACTTATTCATATTATAATAATATATTATTTTTATATGTTTTTATTTATACAATATATTATTTAGTAAATTATTATTACATGCTATAATTTATGCATAAATCAATAAACACTTTAACGTTATCTTATTCTATAAATTTTGCAATTTCACTACTTGTCAAATTCAAATTTCAAGTACATTGAATTTCAATGATGAAATCAATTAAGCACACTTATCCACTTTTAAATTTAATTGTAGATGTGGTTGTTCATACGAACCTCAAAGTTGCGTAGAATAGTTCGATGGAAATGGCAATTGAAGGCTGTTATCCTATTACATTTACTTTTTCATTACTCCACATTGGACTTGCACTTTGTGCCTCTGGCTCACACTCGTTGAGAAATTGCATTTACTAAATAGAGGCGTTGCTTGATGCGCCTATCAGCTCACCTAAGTTCCCCTCACCATCTATAATCGATGATGTCCCCCTAGTGGCCGGGCATGATAGGGAGTCACGACATACAGCACACAACTGATATTAATAACAAGAACACAAACAATTTAATTATTGACCGATAATGTTGGTGCGTTGGATTTCGCAACGCCACATCATGAATGAAAACGTATGTATTCCATGGCCACGTTTTGTGTAATTGGCATCGTATCATGGCCAAAGTCGCACAGCTACACATAGAAATGTAAACGGTTTTCATACTACATGCTATGTTTATTCCGTGGATACTTTTGACTTAATTCGGTTTTGCTTCACAGCAATGGTCAAACGGCACGAAGGCATCCAATTCACTCCTATCCCAGGTGAACGTGGAGGTTGGACTAATAAATTGGACTTCCTGTTTTCCTGCATCAGTTTGTCCGTCGGCTTGGGAAACGTTTGGCGATTTCCATACTTATGTTATAAAAATGGGGGAGGTAAGATATTCACGTTTTTTTTGTTACACTGCCAATGAAACGTACAATTACTAATTGAATCTTGTTTTCAGGTGCTTTTTTGATCACCTACACGATCGCAATGTTCCTCTGCGGAATTCCGATTTTCTTTCAAGAGGTCGCCGTTGGTCAATACCTGGGCGTAGGAGGCAGCACATTCGTAGGCCAACTGTGCCCTATTTTCCAAGGTAAAGCCTTCGTTAAATGATTCACTACCGGCTGGTTTTCCCCTCAATCCTTTGATTTACTAAGCTCCGGGGGCGGATGTCTGTGTAATTAGGGTACTAAGAGAACTTATTCATATTTAATTCACATCCTCTTTTGTTGTCCTCCCTCAGGGCGAAGCTTATAAATAATACAGCATTAATACGAGAACAATAGAAAACGGAGTACTTGTTGAAATGTTTGACGAAGGAAGTTGAACTAGTTATGTGTCAACGTTGAAAATCGGATTACCTTTCTCTGAGGCTAAAATTGTTATGAACTCAACTCTTATAAAGTGTGAGCGATCACCATTTTTAATGGTCTATTCTTCGCTAAACACTCTAAAAATCCTTTATGTCACCTGTATTAAAATTAGTTCGCAAATTAACCTGAAAATACCTTTCTGATAATTTCCAAGCCAAAAGGTTTTCAGCAGGTTGGGAAGTTTTGTTTGTTACCAATCGTCTGATTCATTTGCTCGCTTGCCCAAACAAGGTCCAACGTCTCCATTTTCCAGGTACCATAATTTCAGATAGAACATGCAGGTGAGAAATAGAACCCATCTGGAGCAAAATGCATAAACAAAACTTTGACTTGAAGTTAAATACATTATGCGAGGAAGTAGATAAAATCAACAGAGAAAATTGCCTTGTACGAGTGTATATCTCTGGAAGAACATCTATTGGAAATGTTACAGAAGGTATAGAAAATATCTAATGCAACGTACCCCAAGTTGACCACGTGGGCGTTCATAGAAACTTGAAACTAGTAGCTCTTAAGGTTCTGGATGTCACCGAGTTGCTTCAGATAACTTACGTAGACTCTCAACGCGGTTATTTAGAAGGTTCTCGTTATTTATTGTGGAGTTACCGGATATATAACTGTGAGAAATAGTAGTAATTGAAACGGCGGTGGTTTGAATTCTGGAATTTGTAGGGTTGATCCTTATTAACTTGTGAGACTTATTAAGCTCTCATCGTATAGGTAGTTTATTGAACCGCCTTTCCTATTTCCCTGAGAAGGCTAGTGCCGTATGTATGATTTTTTCTAGTTTTGTAGCGAGGAATACGAATTGATGCAAACAAAATTTTTAATGAAACCCGATTCATAAAATAAAACACGGAACGAAATTTCCACCCAAAAAAGAGTGGGACAAATCTATACCGCGAGTGCGGAAAGCCCGTCTTCAACAGTATGTGCTGACTTGTTCACTGCATATTGTTACACGACGGCTTATTATTATCTTGCAAAGGATGAGTGAGGCATATCTCATTCAATCCAACGTCGAAAAATATTCAGAATATAACGTGGGTATATCAGCAATCCGAGAAACTCATATGGAAACGACTGTTTTTGGAGCATTCCGAGACCCATCTCATTCGATGCAGAATCGAAAAACACTGGCAAATGATACAAAACATGACCACTACACTGAAACAACGAAAATTGATGTTCTTTAGGCGACGCTAGGCAATCACTAGTTGAACTGAGAAGTGATTGGAGTGATGCGGGAGGCAGTAAGAGGAAATGAGCGCAGGCTAGGAAAAAAGATAACTTTCGCAACATTGTCATTTTCTTCAACTGCTAGAATTCACCTCAAATTATTTATTGTGATGCCACTGTTGTCTATCTACCTCTCAGACCCGTACTAATCTACTCAGCAACAATGAATAACTAGGAAACGATACCAAACACGACATGAATGAAATAAAACTGCCAAAATTTCGTTTCTTCCTAATCGGGGGGGATCGTAAACAAGAATGAATTAGAAACCAAAACGACGCTCTTCTTATTATTCTCATCTTCCTCCATCGGTATACGTCAGATCCGTCTGGACGTAAAGTCTTACAACAAGGAGGCTTAGACGTTACCGCATTGTCGATTGAAAAGTTATGGTGGACTGTTTGGTCTACAATACTTACGCTTGTTGGTACTGAATCTTTCATGATCATGGTGGTATATCATTGAAGGTATGCTGCAGCCTGATGGTTTACTTGAGTACTTAACTAATGTATGTGCACTTTTTCGTAGCTACGAGAAAATGACTTGAACATTGTGTTCCATATTAACATCTGACACAGCAAGAAGTCTTTTGCCCGTTCCTGAACTTCTATACATATCGCTTTTATACTTTTCGCGTATACTTCCATAATTTTTTTTAAATTTTACTATTTGCTTTACGAACCATGAAAAGTAGGAGATACTTGCGTTTCTAAATATAAGCATCATCACACGTCCTGCAGTTGCACTCGAAATGAAACGTTTTCTGAAAAGAAGCCTTAGTTTTGGGAGCATTCTTCACTTATTCTTTTATTATTTTTATTATATTACACTAAAATATGGTGTCTCGTTTCTTCCGTGGCTCCATTTTGATCCGCGACTGAATATCCCCAAGCTGCTAAAAATAATAATACACCGAAAATAAATGGCACATATCCACAAAGAGAACATGCGAGGAATAGGGTATCACTATTTTCGATTTTTTTTCGCAGCTGGCTGCAGCTCATGTATGCCTACTGGCACGCCAGTCAGTAAAATACATTGTTAACTTACTTTGCATCACTTTGCGACGTAGAATATTCCTGAATTTCATTAGCGAGTTGCAAAGCGTTGAGTGTGGCTTTGAGGAATGAAGAGCGGAAGTCTTTAGGAACGAGCCCTTGTTCTTAGCGGTCTTGTTCTCGTTCCCTTTGCCTGGCCACAATTCTTCTTGTGGGTGGTGATGGCATAAGCTGGGTGAATTAGCTCTAATAACCTAGTTCAGGAGCTTGTGAACTAGAGAACTTCGGCGGGGCTTCTGGAGCTTTTCTCTATCGAGTTTTCAACATTTGAACCAGCGGTTAACCATGTTGAGTGGAATTTCTATCTATCTATCGAGCTCAAATGAAGAGGGCACTGTCACACTTCCTCATAAATTTGCGTTAACTCGTGGAGTCACACGGGTAACATGTGCTAACCAGCGTTCTCTATTTGGCGGATGAGTGCTCCCCCCCCCCCTTATGATAATTAAAACGAATCTTATCCAGGTTATTTGTATGGGAAGGGTTCTGAGTAGCTTGTAAGTACTGCAATTGTTCGCAGAACACAAAAAGATCTCGACAAATTCTACCTGCACAATGTCGCTTAACAAAATGTTCACTGAACATCATACACGACACGTATTACGTAGCTCTAAAGCCAATGTTTGTTGCAATTTAATCCAATTTTAAAAGTTACGTCACAGGATGTTAGTAAATTGGACGTTGCACCAGACCTTGTTAGCATTAGCAGTTCATTAGCTAGCCTGAGTTACCTAGTTCACCGTTGGGCCTCAATTAAAATCTTAACGTCGCGTTAACATCTTCCGACCGTTACTTCGAGTTATTTAGCTCTCGTTTCGTATTTTTGCTTCGAATATTGAATCGATCCGATCAGTCATCACTACGGGAAGAGGTTTTGAATAAAAGAGCTTATTCAAAGAGATGCGTTTTCCACCTAAGTACTAACGCCTTAAAGTATTCACCGACGACCGTCCTAATTCTTCTGAAAACGCTAGTACCATATGGGTTGAGTTTATAAGAAAAACCCTACAAATTATTACACAACGGTTTATTATTCTGATGAACAGCTCCGAGACCCATCCCATTCGATTCATCATCGAACAATACCAGTAAACCATGCGAAACATGACCTGACTACTACGGAACGACGAAAATTAATATTCCAGTTGGCCGTAGGCGCCTGTAGGCAATTGGCACGACGTTTCGAGTCCAGTTGGTCCACAGTGAATTTGATGTGACGGGAGGGAGGTAGTACAAATGGTGAAACGATTACTTTCGCTGTAGTCATTTTCCCCAGTTCTTTCAATTAGTAGACTTTGGCTCAAATTAATGACTGTAATTTCACTACACGCCGTTGCACGCGTCTGATACTCATTCCATTCCACCCAGGATCTAAAAATACCTTGAAAACAATACCGAAACACGGCGTACTTGTGATTAAACTTGCGTTTTTGTTAATATTTTAACCGTTTTTTGCCTGTAACAACCATCGTCCGATCGGCAGGCGGGGACAATTAGATACCCAATGGAATTTTTGTGCGAAATTACGGATTTTGGTTTATTATTCATTCTGAATAATAACCCTATGTTTTCGGTCACGAAAAATGTTTTACAACCCCCCTCAAAATTTGATACTTTACGTTTCAAGACATGGAGATTCCAAATTCACAATGTCCGTCCTCTGTCCGCCGTCCGGGCTGTTTTGTGCCTTTAACGTGGTCTAAAAAATTCGTTCGTTCGCACAAAATTCCCATTTGGTATCTAATTGTGCCCGCCATCTCGGCAATCCGATCGGACAAAGCCCATGGTTGTTATGGGCAAAAAATGGTTAAAAAAATTAACGAAACGCAGTATAACGTGGGAACTACAGCGGACGTCAACGTTTCGTTGATAGTACTCCCTCCCTCCCTTCCGTCACATTAAAACCACCCACCCACTCGCCTTGCAACGCCACCTGCTCGCCTCGCAACGAGTTCGCTGGAAGCCCCCATTTACGGGCGCCTGGGGCCAGGGGAATATTTAGTTTCCGTAGTTCCATTGTAGCCAGGTCATGTTTCGTATGGTTTACTAGTATTCGATGCTGGATTGAATGGGATGGGTCTCGGAGTAGTAATACTAGGTGAAGCTGTTCATGAGAATAATAAACCATTGTGTTTTTAAACCGTTTTGTAGGGTTTTTAGACCACGTTAAAGGCACAAAACAGCCCGGGCAGATGTAGATTCCCGATGTCTTCAAATGTGTCAAATTTGGAGATGGGGGGGGGGGTGTTGTAGAAAAAATATCCTGAAGGAGGTGAACAATAAACCAAAACTGCGCTAATGTCCATATCATCGTCATTACCGATGGAGTTTATAGCATCACAATGTTTGAATAAATGAAAAAGTGTACCGATCTGTAGCCAAATCGAAATACAGTTTTATGTAAACTCTGTGATGTTTTATTCGTTCTATTCAAATAACAACTGTGTTGAAAATGCCTAGAAATTGCGTGTGCATTTTGTTTTCAGTGCTTCTTCAATAACCTCATTGTATAATTAAAATATTGAAATATGAACAAATCTAAGACGGACGCTTTTATGTCCGTTAGTTTTACCAGTATTGGTAACTTTAGATTTAATTAACCCTTTTCGTCGAGACGAATGATACTTGTTTATAGGGCGTAAAACTTCACGTCCACACGGATCTGACGTTACAACCGAACGTTGGAAGAAGGTAAGAATAAGAAGAGCGTGGTTCTGGTTTGTTATTCATTCTGGATAATGTACCTGTTTTAGGTCAGGATCATTTACAACCCCCCCCCCCCACCTCAAAATTAAACACTTCACATTTTTAGTTAAGTGCAGATTCCAAATATGCAATTTCCGTCCGCCGTCCACGCCATATGTTAAGTCATTTTAAAATTCGTTCTTTCGCTTCGATTTGATATCTAGTTGTGCCCACCTGCTCGATAATCGGATCGGACGAAACCCATGGTCGTTGTGGGCAAAACATCTTTTAAGAAATTAGCTGAAAACGAAATGTTGTCAGTTTCATGGCATTTATGCCGTGTTTGCAATCATTTCGCAGGTATTTTTCGAATATGTAGTATTATGAACTCCTGGCGGTTACATAGTTACGCCTTCTCCCACGTCACACATGTTTCTCTCTCAGTTCAGTTTGTGTTGCTATGACCTATCTGTTCTCGTTTAATTAAATCATATCCAATTATTCAAATTACGCGTGTTTCGATCTTTCAAATATTATTCTCGCCCACCCAGGACCCGTTAAACGGAAATAGTTAGGAATAGAAATAGAAATAGGGAAACAGCACCTGTCAAATGGAAAATAGTGGAATCGGACCGAATATAGCGAGAAAAATTCTAGTACTGGGGCCATGCGGCGAAAGTTATCGTGTCTCCCCGGCCTTCGCTCATTTCCACAGTATCTCCCAATGTTGATGGAAATGACCGTTCAGCGGGTCAACAGGCCTCTGGTTTCTTTGTTTATTCGTAAATGAAATGGATCGAGTGGTTTTGTGATAGTTACAATAAATGCTTAACGAGAACAATTCATGGTCAGTTAGCTGCTTTTGATGTTTGGGTGTGTGGAGGTTAGAAATTCGAGATGGAGTGTTTTGTGCGTTGAACGTCACTTTTTCGTTGTTAACTAACATGTTTTAAATTGTTTTTGGTGCATCTTACATCTGATTAGTTAAAATGTTAGTTTAATCAAACATCTGGAGCTCTTCTACTACTCATGTGGCTCTAGAGCGTATAGATTCAGCTAGATGCGAATCGCTTCTCTTTTGCTCACTGAAGTCGATGTGTGGTAATTGAATCGACTCACACTGACACTGGGACTCATACAAACGGAGAACCTATCCCGAGCATAAATTCTCTTGGTATTATTTGTCTATTCGCGCAGCACAATATCATACTCAACAACGGAAATTCTACAATGCGTTTTCCTTACATGAAACTGTGTAAGGAGCGAATGTTATTGTTTCGCAACTCAATTCAGCATAAATTTACCGCTTCTTGAGGGGTAAGGTAGGCTGAGGGAGCTACCACTTGAGGGGAAAATCTCAACCTCTCTCATTTATTTTTCTTTGGAAGAAACTCCGTGCAGAACTTTCAGTCGCGTCTTGCCTGAGGCGACCAATTTTTCTCCCCTGAACTGCCGTGACTGCACATACACAGCCTCCGCTCCTGAAGTCGAGCTCATCTTTATCTCCCCCTCCCCACTCCATTTTTTTTGCAAGTGGTACTTTTTATGTTCCTTTGTCACTTCTTTCTCCACAATTTATTTTTTTTGCATTCCTTCGTATCCATTCCGTTGCAGGAGTTGGATACGCGACGATGACAATTGTCTTTTTCTTGGATCTCTACTACTGCGTAATCATTGCTTGGGGGCTTTTCTACCTCTTCAGCTCTGCTCTTTGGTTTCCCAATCTCCCTTGGGCTAATTGCGGTAAGTTCAGGCTGACTTCATTAAGGAATAATTACATTGTTCATTCTTACTACTCTAATAATCACGATTCAGAAACGAGCACCTCTGGCGAGTGGCGGTTGTATTCAGCGCCCGTGTATCCTACCATTACTGCTGTGGCTGCACTATAAGCCTTTTTAGCCGTGGTAAATTAAACGGCATGGCAGAGTGCAATCAGTGATGGATTCTCCCAATGGTGATGGAATGTTCTTCTCATGGAGCGCTGTCTAGAGACTATATTTCCCCTCGCCCTTCAATGTAAATTTTATCAACATTGTAACGATTTTTTTCCAATTATAATATTAATTTTGATCAATAGAGGTACATGAAAAGAGTCATGAGATAGATGCGAGAGCTGCTAATGACCCAGCATATCAGTAGTAAAACCGACTTGTATCCTATGTGTTAATGTTCTCATCAGGCCTGGATATTGATCGAAAACTGCCGAATCCCTTTTTGCCTCAATTGGCCAGCAATTACAATAGGCATGTGAGCGAAGCGTTGTAGAAGAGTTTTCTTTTTTATCCGAACGTTCAAAGTTGTTCTCCTTTTTACAACAGGAAAAAGATCCTGGTTTCCCTCGAATCTGTTGCGATAGCCTCCATCCAACTTTGTGTCGCAGGGATTAACTTCAACTTGGCACGTTAGGCCAACTTGCGCGGCTGAAGTAGTAGAACTGTCGTTGGAGTCTTGAAAGGTGGGGGAAAAGTCGCAAAAGCCAACCACATTCTTCTTGAGTCAGAGTTTGATCTCTATCGGGGCTCATTGTTTGCTTTGTTAACGCGAAATAGGGGTTGCAGGGTTACTTTCGTTGACTTCGAAATTCGAGGTTGGAATCTTACCTGAAACTCTGAGTTGGTTTATGAAAATCTCCAACGCACACACCAAATTTCGCTCAACGGAAAAACAGAATGAGTGAAAAAGATGAAATTGTATAACGCAGAAATGAGATTTTGTTTGGTAAGTCCTCAGCTTTTACAGTGCTGCCCTCATACACAATAAATTTATCAGATATTTTCGTTGAGAACTACGAAATTTTCCAATAGGATTAATTTGTTACTTCAATTTTGCTCAGTTTCAATAATACTATCAAAATAAGTGTTGAAGTTTCTTCATTTTCCCAATGTTACGAGAATCCACGTACGCGATTTATTTTAGGTTTTATCAAAGCTAAAGGAGCCATCGGATGAAGCATCGAAGCATTGACCTTTCCATCAAAATGTGCCGTGCAAGTGTTGCCCTCAAAAAACTACAATATGACCACTTGGTCAGAAAGCGCATACGTGTGAGAAACACTGTACATTTGAAGAAAAGGCTAATACTAACAAACCAATTATCAACAAATGTTAACGACGAAAGTCTATAATTATTTGATCGTTTTAACAGGGAATTGGTGGAATACAAAAAAGTGCTATGAGGACGGAATCAACACTACAATTGCCTACGGTGTAGTGAACCATCACGGTTCGACCCCAATCGAAGAATTTTGGGAGTAAGTTGCGTACTAAGTAGATTTTAGTGGTAAATCGTATAATTTAGGCTAGACAATATTCCTCAATTCCGACAGTGCAAATCACGGATAAGAACTGGAATGGCATTAAATTCCATTGTTTCTGATCCCCAGAATTTACAGGAAAATCAGTTCAGGCACAGAGGGAGTATACTGTCCATGATATTTCGAACTGAAGGGTTGCGTCACAGTAGTTGCAGCAGATGATGAAGGAAACTGCGTATATTGAGCCAGACAATTACTGGGCTGGTTAGCATCGCTGTTCGCCTGCCAGTGCCCGCCTCAGCTTTACTTATGAGGAAAAAACAAAACCTGGAGACACCCGCAGACCCTAGATAATTGCAGTTCAGATCAAGGAACAAAGCGAGGGAACAAGGAACACATTGTTCAGTTAATAGGTTCATAATGTCAAAATATACATACTTGCCTACGTGGAAACAAAGTCTCTCATCTGTAACATTAGGATGAAATGTGGTACGACAACGACTCCACCAGAGAATCAAACGTGTGAGCTATTTGGTGTGCGTTCGGTTTCTCACGGAGGTCGAGAGCTCGGATAGAAGGTCTGAGTGAATCATCAGAGGAACGTTAAATGAGGGATAGTTTGAAGGAATTCACTATTCACTGGTTCAATTTGTGTGTATTCGATCGTCAAAGTCATTTTCGGAAATGCTACGAGGTATTAATGAAGGGCAGAAAGTCGTGTGGATTATTAAGATACATCCATAGCTGTTCTGAGGAAAATGTTTTAATGGTGATTATAACTTTTATAACAGTGACCTCCCCCCCCCCTTCAACGTCTATTAATCGATACAGCCCATAACTAAGTTTTTGAATTTGAGGAAAAATAACAATACACAGTTAAATCAAACTCACATGGTAGTTATCAATTATGATTAAAAAGGAAGTACGAAGATCTGGATATCATGACTTGCCTGTATTGATGGAATTGCCTACTGCGCCCCTGCCCTCGTAAAACTTGAAATTACGCGTGGACTGTCGATGCTGTACGAACGATTCTTCTGGTATTTCAAGCATGTAATTGACAAGTCAAAGAAGTGGTTGGGTCATTTAAAGCTTTTTGCTATCCTGAACCCAAATTGAAATCCGCATAAAAGGTAAATTGAGTTTTCACAGAATCTCTCACGTTTTACGTTAACTCGAACATGCCACATAACTTGCGATCAGCATTCGTGTAAGTAATTTATTGGACTTCTAACCGATTTTTATTTCCTTTAACTCTACGTAGTTGAAAGGAAATGTATGTAATCAGCTGAATAAAGGCGTTTCTCCCCCCCGTTTTAAGGAATACTCAGTTTGAAAAAAACGCTTAGAAAGATCTGGAGAAAACTGCAATATTTTAATTCAGGCAGTTACGTGATTTTTCTTTATTCTTCTTAGAGCAAAGGCGAACATCTGGTGCGTAGCAACACACAACTTTTCCGCAGCCACCGGAAATTCGACTCTGTACCGGCGCTATCTGCATTTCTACGGAAACATTTATCGAGAACGAAATGTAGGTGCTAGTAGATTGTGGTACTTCGTGAGTTTGATAACAATAGTTGGTTTTTGAGAAAATCAGGAAAACGACTATTTAGTGTTCGACACACACAGTGTTACCATCTACCACCGAACTGCAGTCTGAATTAGACAGACGCAGATAGTGGAAAGTCGTAACAAATGATCAGAGTGTTTGAGAACGCGACTGGGAAAACTGCTGAACTCCATCGATTCGAATTTGCTATTTAGCCTGCACATCACCAAAGAACGCCAGATTGAATGAAATCGATCAAAAACCGTGTATAGTTAAAATAATAATCAAAGCACCAAATACTATTTTTGTCAAAAACGGCTCGAAAGACTTTCATTACGTTTCTGTATAGACAGCTCTACACGACATAAAAATCTCATCCGTGAAAAAATAACGAAAGCGGCACAATAAAGTGTCAAACGTTTTACCACAGTTTAAAACGCTCATAAGATAATCAGAGCAACTGAAATTTCGAAATTCATACCATTTGCTATCATTTCTCACAGTTTTTACCGTATTAATCCAAACTAGTGTAGGAGATGATATAAAAACTATTGAGGGCTGTAAAAAATTATACTTTTATTAAACTTCACACGGTGCAACTTGTTATTCCACGATTCATACACTGAATGTTATGTTTCGAAATTCATACAATAATGTTATGTTATGGGCGAGTCTATTGTTCGTCTCCCGGATGCGTCCCTAGGCTTCACGCACCCGATTCAGATCCTACACTAGTAAACACGAACCTTCTCAAACGTATCGTATGAATAAGCTATGATGGCTCATGTCGATGCAGTGATGAAAGTTAATCGTAAATGGTAAAATATTAAGCCTCGCTTGTCTCTATGTAAAACGTTGTTGTTAAGGGACTGATATACGGAAGTAATCAGTTGCTAGTGTGAAGAGAATCACTGAACGCACGTGGGGCAGAGGAAATTTGTGCGATGCGTTGCACCAGATATTTTTCAATCTCATATGTGAAACTTTGGCGTACGTGCGTGTTATTGCTTCCAGTATGGGTACACGTTAAGCGTGTCCATTATACGGGTGTTAAGAAAATAAGACGTTTTACGAGGAAATAGAGACGTGTATAGGATTTTATGAACTTAGTCAATAACGTATGAACGTCAGTAACGTATGATTTAATTTATTGTATGATTCAACATCACTAATTCCCAGCTTGAAATGCAGCTCAGTTAATAAACAGCGAAATGTTTCACTCGTATTTCCCTCGATCCTCTCTTGTCATAGTAGAATAGTTAATCGCTGTGGATCCGCACACCTGCTCTCCTTTCTGTTCTTCTTGTCCTCCATTGAAATTGTAAACAGCAGACGCGCTGCTCAAACTCGTCACTGCGTATTTTTGCATATAGAAAATCAGGGTGGGTAATTATCGATTACAAAGTAGTATTTAAACGAATAGGGTAGTGAAATCTTGATCACTTTTGAATGGTTTTAGAAGTCATGGAATTAACTGAGAACCATTCGTTGTGCTCGTATGATTAAGTGATTTTCAAAAAAACTCAGGCTGGAAAACCGGGAAAATCAATCACTTATCAAATATGAGCCCATCTACGATCACTTAGGCATTTGAAGTAGGAAATTACGAGGACATAAATACGTCCAAACAAATATATTAAAAAATATAGAATCAATATCGGATCACGGAAACATTTTATCCTTTACATGAGCTGAGTGAAAAATTTAATAATTTCAGCAAAATTGCTGAATTCACGTCGTACTGCAGACGAATCTCACGGATTCAGTTTCGTACAACAAGAAGTTTGCCCTCTTTAACTTAATCTCATTAGCGAAGACACATGGATAGATCATCAAAACAGAGATTCTGTTCCAAAAGCATATTCTCCGATTAATCGTCTTAGTAACGTTCTCATGAATGATGAGGACGTCGGTTAAACCGATGGGATTTGATGTAACTCCCTAACGGCTCCACGTCAGTTGTCAAACGACAGTCTGCTCTGCCCGACATTCTCATAGCAACAGAGCTACTTGATTACCATTTCCCTCTCACGTGAAGATTATCACCACTCGAGTAAATCACTGGGCGGAACTGTTGGCGAAATATTCGCCGCAATTCAGACATTCATGAACAATTAATTAGCGCCACTCACTGGGATCCGATTTATCTAAAGAGTTTTGTTTCGAACTTTCAGCGGCTTGTGATTGTACGTATAACTTTCAACATTTCGCAGGATATAGGTCTGGATAGTAAGTTTCACATTGGGCTGGTAATGAGACCTTTTGATATGCTCGTACGTTTCTTCGATGCCTCTTTGATTGTTGATTCCCTCGTGACACTCTTGACGTAAATTGCTGCGTTTCCTTTTGCCGAGGACGTTCATAACTAGTGTTGAGTATTTAGTCTTGACTATTCCCATGAAGTGTTTTGTCTTGGCTTTTACATTTAACAAATAGTTTCGATATGTTTCAGTTTCGTGTTTTAAGAAAGCACGTGCATTGTTTCACTGAATTCATTTTTTCAAGGTTTCATATTTGAAAAATTATGAAACATTATTATGTTAGTTGCCGTTTAACGAAATCCTCCAATCTGAATTCCGTTGAGGTCCTTCGTAAGTACACTGGTGCTAACTTTTGGTAGGTATACAGGAATTTTGAAGCGAACAATTCCTCCTCCTTAGTAGAGATTGTGACCAAAACGTGTCCAATTGTTTGAATGAACAGTTTCTACTGACTTGTATTCATCGTCTCCAAGTTTCGTCGTCTCCTTTTCGCTTTCTTCAAAGTTTGGTATTATCTATTCACTCTCGCCATACAACGAAAAAATATTATATTAAGCATTGTCCGTGTCTTCGTGATGATTCTGTAATATCCTCATGAGAAGGACTGGGTTAAGTTTAAGATTTTGGCAAGTATCTACAACCACACAGCACAACTCTTTATCCACATTTCTTCAACTTTTGGAGTGTATGAAAGTACCGTCTTTCTGAAAACTACACCGCATCAGAGAAAACCGAAAATCTCAGACCAAGTTTGAAGGCTGAACTGGCAAGGATGAAACCTTGCTCAAAGTTCCGGAATTTATTGGATTCTTCCTTATTCATTGTCCCGACTTTCTTCCAGTAACCGACGTGTAGATAAATTATGCGATCGCCAATATGACTCTTTAGGAAAGCCCGTTCAAAGATTATGGGAGAAATTACGCGTGCTTGCCGTGAAACAGTCAAACAAACTAGAGACTAGTTTGAATTTTGAAGCTTCGTGAATGATTCGTTACTGTTTTATAACCATTATGAAACTGCCACAGTTTAGGTAGTTTAATTTTTTTACCAACATGCTTTTCGGAGAACGCTAGTGTCACATGAACGGGATCTTGACAGATAAAACTATTCTGAAAATGATTTTCAATGGTATTATTTAGGATTAAATACAAATTATGTATTGCTCTCGACATTTTCGCACAGAGGTCTACATTTTAATTTGTTCGTTTAATTGTTCAGATTTGTTTGCACGAAATCGCAGGGGCCAGGAAAAATTGGCGGTCTGGCTACTGCGCAATAGTTATTTTTGTATCAATATGACTCGCTACCTTATTTAGACGCTCTGAGTTAATCGGCAGGCTGAAAAAAATTGTCATGCTCAAAAATGTCTGCTTCATGCACAATCACAGACGCACGTGTGTACACGGAACCATCCTTCCTAATTCGTTTCGGCAAAGGAGTTACTGAAATTTGCAATTATCCATTTGGGCCTTTGCATTAGAACACTATTCGTACCCTGGGGTATGTCGGCTATGATGCTGCAGCTAGCAGATAGCAGTTCCACTCACTTACATGCACATAACATTTTCTCAAATAGTGCCTTTTGCACTCAGAAGAAAATTTGAAAGCATTTCATTTCATTTTCATTCCGCATGATTCAGGAAAATGAACGATTTTTGACCGAGATTAGGTCAGAAAACGTGATGAGAGGGAAACAATGATGTATTGGAAATAATTTGTGGCGTAAACAAGAAGTTAAGCGTCGAGCCTAGTAAACCTCCCTATCGAGGGACGAACATGTCGCTCTCTAACATTAATTTCGACATCCCGGAGTTCGCTCGCGGGAAGTTCACACTACATCTAGTTCACTGCACTCGCAACATGGGGTTTCGCGCGTGTTTATCAAGTTGGTATTTTATCTTTGCCACACCTATCCCGTGCAGCTGATATGGATGACAGTGGAGGAGGAGGTGAAACCTCGTCGACAGGCGAAGAGAAGCACTCCCCAAGGCAACATTTTCCGCTAAGCCCTCAATGGTCTTCCGTTCGGATCGGTGATAAATCTTTTCAATTCTAACTATCATCAGTTAATTACTTGCTACTACAAGTAATTATTATAATTGAAAATCGCTCCCGACAAAACAAGAAGTTTTAAAGCAAATTCTCAAAACTTCCTCCTCAATTTCAAATACATTCCACTTAATTAGAAGCAACTGCAAAAATTCTGGAATTCAAAAAACCATGGGTTCACATACTAACATATCTCAAAATTTTTACCCGATAATCCCTGAACAGTAAACACGATCCTTCTAAAAACATAACGTTGGCCGTATCATAGATCCACTGTGCACCGATTGCTCAATAATGGTCGCGGCATTGTAATACGTGAGAATATTTTATAAACTTCCTAGTTTTCTGAAGTTCCTGAATCAACTCAAAACCTTTTCTTTTGAGTCCTAGAATCCCCTTCAAATTTCACACCACTGGTTTCACCCAACCTCAATGACGCAGTTTAATTTCTGACTTTTAACATTCATACGTTCTTATCTTCTTCTGCGCCTTGGCGTCTCTTCGGCACAATGACCCTTTAACTCGGCACGCTCGTATCTCTCCTTCTTGGCAACGACTCACCTACATTCAACTGTTGTGCTGCACCACAACGTCAGTGAGCATATTTCTGAAACCGTGATACTTTGCAAATCAGTCAATCTTTTCACAATTTATCTGTCATGCTCTAAGTCAACTCTCAGCAGCATAAAAAATAACTCTCAAGCTGTTTTGTGCTCTCTGTAGTTCTACCATTTGATTTTTCCAGCGGTGAAAAATACCCAAACTGAACGAACTAAAATATTGCTAAACGTGAAGTACCTGTTGTAATCATCACCCGTTTGATTGATTTAGATTACTATTCTATTATATTCAATAGCTGTCGATAATACTCGGAGAATCTAGCCCCAAAATTGTACGAACTAGAGAAAGAATAATTTTTCAACAGAATTTTCGCATCACACGTGAGCTGGATGGGATAATTCACAACAATGGAAGCACTTATGTTAAATTATTCACGGCCAGTTCCAAATGCTGCTCTTTTTTCGTGTCAATGCTACATAATCATCATAATCCAACTACATTTCGATTCAGATAGGTGTTTAGATCTCAATAGAACGTTTATAAACATATTTGGTCCTCTCACGTAAGTGGAAGGCAGTTGATAAAAGTTAGGTTCGATGGGAAAGTGGACTTTTCAAAGAGAACTTCGTTTTATTTATGCGAGAGTCAGGCTATATGCAAACGGACAGGGCCAAAGAGAACTGGCGAGATGAGGCTCCGTTGCTGTTAGGAGGGCAAAGTGGCCGAGTGTGTTGGGGCATGAGGATGTCCGCGCCACCTTGGGATAGTCCAGCTGACCCCCCGACCAAACATCCACATTCTCCAAATCCAGGGAAGTAATGCAATGGCTACCAGGGATACAGCTGGGGACACTGGTGCAGGCTTCCCAATGAGTCAGTCCCAGGGGAGTCGGGAAAAGGGTCCAAAATCTGGCCATAGCAACTGCCATTGTTCCCTCAGCTTCGGCTGTCTTCCTGAAGTCTCTCTCCGCCACTTCTACTTATAATAGTCCAGGCAGTGTTTAGAAGGTACTACAGGTGATTGTAATAACTACAGCAATTTGAGAACACGTAACTTTAATAATTTGGACATCCGAACGATGCATACCAAAGCTAACGATAGCGTGTTTCCATGGTACTGAGGATGATATCGTTTTTCGAGAGCTACCAGACGGCGTTTTCTTCTGAGGATACGTTCTCTACCCTCCTCCCCCACCTACGCCTACGCCAGCAATATGTCTCTATTTCTTACGTCTTCCTTAACTTCTCAATGTAATTGTTATCATTCCTGCGATTTCCACAGGCGTCGTGTGCTCGGCCAAACGAACGGAATCACTGAAGTCGGTGGTATGCAATGGGAGCTGCTTGGTTGCCTTTCAATAGGTTGGATTATCGTGTATTGCGTCATAAGCCGTGGGATTCATCAAAGTGGAAAGGTATTACTGCAATTGAAATGCGCAGTACCGAAACTATATTTGCCTTCTAAAATATCAGCGCTAACCATGTTGGTAGCTACTTAATTAATTTCCATGCACCTAGTTTTCGAATTTACGGATATACGATTTAACAATTCTGAAATTCAATTTTTTTCTGCTAATTCGTTAAGTACGCGATTTATAAGCGTAGCAGGTTCATACAACTATGCAAACAAAATTTAGTGGTAGAACTCCCCCTAATTCATCTTAAAAACTTCACAGCTCCGACAGCGAGAGATACGAAATCATTCCATCATCGAATTGAATCATAAATTCAAACTCTGCACTCTTAACCACATATTTTTATATTAACTCAAGTAATAGTTTTCTCATATTAAAATAAGCATTTTTTTCCGACAGGTACTTTGGTTCACGGCTTTGTTCCCTTACGTGGTTCTATCGGTTCTTTTGGTGCGCAGTGTTACGTTACCCGGAGCTGCTGAAGGACTCTGGTATTATGTAATGCCTCGGTGGGAAGCGCTCACTGGACCAGGGCCTTGGATCGATGGAGCATCTCAAATCTTCTTCGCGTACAGCATCGGCACTGGAGCACTTCCCGCTCTTGGTTCATACAACAAGTTCAATCACGACTGCTACAAGTAACTACTGTTATCATTACTTCTTAGTTGGAACTGCTTTGAATTGGGCAAACGAAAATGTTCACGTCAGTGTAGCAGAAAATTACCGATAAAGAAGAAAAAAAATCTATAATGTTTATGCAGAAGTAAATTTACGTTCTAATTGTCTGTGTGAGTAACCCATAAGTTTGATCCTGTAATGAGAACATTGAAAAAAAACTTCCAACTTGACAGATTTATCTTCTATCTATATCTACATTTGGTACCCCAAAATATTTATGTATATAACCATGATGGATCCTTTCACTGATTTTCACAAAAACCGCTCCAACGATTTCAATGGAACTTACGGAGTACTCTCAATTAATGTTCCTGCTGATCTTCACGTTTCAAAGGCTAATGAGTTTGAAAAACACCATTTGGGAGAAAGGTCTGTGTGTGTGTGTGTGTGTGTGTCTGTCATCCTTATTTAGAGAAAACTGCTAAACCAAATCAGCTCAACTTTTTTATCTAATTTGCAGGGCTCCGTTAGGAGCCAAAGCCAGGGTGCTCCAAACTCTAACGATTTTAATGAACTCTTTCGGATCGACAGTTCCAAATAACGCAATTATACAGTAAACTCACAAAGCTGAGAAAAAGGTGAGAGCAGTACACCCTTATATATCACACAGTTCGAAATTCAACACAGTAAACACTATGTTTCTCAAAAAAATCAAGTTAACAGCCTCATGAATCATCTTTATACTTGTGTTCATATAAACTGAAAGAAAGACATATTTGATCAGATAAAAGCTGCTGAAGCACTTGGCGCGGAGGAATGTTGTGTGATTCTTAGCATCAGATTTGTGTTTACCGCTGAGATTATTGAAAACTCCATCAACAATTTTCTTCCTGCCATACTAAAATTCTTTGCTTTTAATCTGAGAATCCAAAATTAGTACTGAAATTTGCAATTTTAACGAAGGATTTAAAGGGGGTTAGTCAGAGAAGGCGTTAAATATTAACGTAAGCAGTAATTAATTTAAATTTTATCGGCATTTGATAAGTTTCATTTACGAATAAAAGAGGTACTTGGTAAACACCTAAGCTCTCCGTTCAATAATTATGATGGGAAATGGATGTTTTACATTCATTGGGTGATGTAAATTGTTTTGTATTCCCCCCCCCCCTTACCCGTCCATTCCCTTGTTCGGGAGGACACATTACATTTTGATATCTCATTACTGCTGTCCAGAGTGAGGTATTCATTCATTTTGAACGCTTCCATGTCATTATTTTTTGCTCCCACGTTCATTTTGCAACTGTAGCGATACCGTTCCGAGGGCTTTTGTGGTTCACTTTTAATTTCGTTTGCGTGCTCTATAATATTGTCATACGATTCCCTGGTTGGTTGAGCAGACACGTGCTACAACGCCAAACGCGCATTTCCCACAAGCATCCCGATCGATCTGATGAGAAGTCGGTTTTGTGAGTTTTGAAGCAAGCATTCAGAGGCAGAATCCCCTTGTGTCTAAAAATATGCCATAATAATGTTTCCTTACGTTTAATTGTCTGTATGATAGTAATTAGTGCTGGTCAATAAACACTTAAGAAAAACATCCTAGCATATGCCAATAATGTGGTTATGAGTTTGAATGCTTAACGTAGTTTTAATTTGGTTATTCCAGGGACGCACTCATCACTTGTATCGTCAACACCATGACTAGTTTGTTGGCTGGCGTGTGCACGTTCGCGATTCTCGGTAACATCGCATTGGAACAAAACACAAGCGTAGATCTGGTTGTCAATTCTGGCCCAGGGCTCGTTTTTCTGACCTACCCGGAAGCTGTGAGATCGCTGCCCGGTGCCACCGTGTGGGCTGTGATTTTCTTTCTCATGCTGATCGTTAGTATCTATTTCTACATTATATTTTCTTCTGGTGGCGTTCGTCGTTCATTAAACGAATTTACATGGTCGCATTGCCGGGTACCTGGGTTGATGTGAACAATAATATTCTTTTTTGAGCACAGATGCTTGAAAGAAAGGGTATCTGTAAGTTCATACGTTTGAGATGTTCATTACATTCAGGTCGTAATCGGTTTGTGTTTCTTTTAAACATACAAAACAGGTTGGAAAGTGTTGTGATCGTCAAGAAAAATGCTTATATTTCGTATCCTCACGTCTCAAAGGCTACCAAGTCCGAAAAATACCATTTGAAATTGGGGTCGTCGTGCCTGTGTCTGCCTAAATGAAATCAGAAAGACGTCAAAAGATAATCACACCAAACTTAACCAGTACCTTTTGTTTAACGTAATGTGCAACATTCCCCACAGAAATGTCCAAGGTTTCCGTTCCTACCAGTCACCCAATCTATCTATGCCGTAGATCTTGCCTACTTACGCTATCAACCAATATTGAATTAATCTATTAGAGTCTATTAGAGCTCAGTCCACGCGGGGGTTAATGAAACTCATGTGTGAATTGAACGTGTGATACAGTCGACTATTCATCAATAAAATGCGGTTGAAAAACTGCCAAGCCCGAATATTACATTTATTTGTTGAACTTTATCTTGAGATGTTCTTGTGACTCTAGAAATCCCTCCATCGTGATAGAGTTTTACAGAATACTGAGGGCTCTCGGATTATTCCTGGAGTATAGCTAAGACATAAAGTAATTAGGAGATATGTGAACTTTATAGCCCATTTCACCTGCCAAAGGGCAAGCAAACTGTTGCACGTTGGGGACATGCCAATTTAATACTGAGCCGTGCCTCAGTGGTTGAGTGAAGAGGAAAGTGAGTGAATTTTTCTCTACCTCTCCAGAGCTTTCGCGGCCCTTCAAATGATAATGGATGTCTTCTACGTTGGGCCTATGGATCGTTTACATAATAGAGAAGTAATGAAATCTTTCGAAGCTTCTAAGACGGCGTCTTACACAATGACAATGCTAACTAGAGTGAACGTTCTTCTTAGTAGCTCGTGGTTATTTAATTCTGCGTTTCATCTCTAAATGAATATATATCTCTGAATATTTAACTGAATATGAGCATGACAACGAGCCAACATCGATACAGGAATCAACAATGAGGGCTCATCTGTCAGCATCATCTTATTGAGCGTCATTAAAATGTTCCAAAATCTGATGTGATACTCGCTCCTCGACTTACTGCTATTGGTATATTACTCAAGAAATCGTAATACATCGTAGTCAATCGCCAGAGGCGTTGGTTCACTCCATTTTGCGTTCCGAGGAAAACTGGTGGTGCACTGCTCAATTCGCCAGAGCAGGGCTCAGGATGAAGCTTGCTGATGCGAGGCAAGAAGACAAAATGAAAACATGAAGACCCAAACGGCGGGGTAGTATGGGAACATCCTTCTGGATTTATGGGAATGATGTCACGCTGCAAAATTCTCGTGAGAGTGAAGAGGAAAAGAAAAGAGAGCTGCCATTGCAGAGAGGCGTGAGGGCCAGCCTGACGCCATGTGCTAAACGGTTCTGGGTTGGTACGTAGGAGTGAACTAATGGGGCCAACAGAAGCAGAACCTTCACTGTACGTTCCAAAAAAAATTGGTAATACAAAAAAAAAAATCTTTAGGCCAGATAGTCAAAGGTCTTACGCAAGAAAAGGAAACGAACGAAGCTGCTGACAATATAGCATAAAATATGCTTCTGAAAACGATTCTACACCCACATCGATTTACGATTCTGGTCGTTCTCTACCCTCTGGATATTTATCCTGCAGAACATAATCGTAAGTCATTCTTCTACGTCCCTAAATTCCAAGCCGTTGGTTTCAAGGTGAAGCTAGAACACTGTACCGTACTACACCATCATACCAAGACAGAGACTGAAACGCCCTAATACAAACATGTACAAAAACAGACCCCCGCATCACTATGTTTTGCAGGAAATGCAATGCTCACGAGGAATCACAAACACATCTTATAATAATGGAATATGAACCTAATGTTTTTCCTTATATCCAAAAGTTATCTCCACCTCTCTGGCATCCTCGACTTAATTATCATTTCTTGAGATACAATGAGATTTAACAATGAATGAGATGTTATTCTAACTCTTAGTTCATCTGAACGTCAGGTCATAATTCTGAAATTAATGATATATTGTGTAATACCCAACCCCACAAACCAAACAAAATATATGAGCATGATACATTAGAATTACCTGTAGCGGTTTTACGTTACGGCTTTGCATAAATTGAAAAAAAAAACAACCCTGGCATCCCAGTAACCTACAAAATCACTGTTTTTAATTTCCGACACTCCGACATTATTAAAAATTGATTTAAAGTTTTCGTACGAAAGAACGGATTTTTCGACCTCGTTTAAGGCAAAAATGGCCCGGCGGACGGACATTGCAGATTTGGAATTTAAATTTAGAGGGGGGGGGGGCTTATACAATTTTCCTGAGTGAAATAAAGGTGTATTATTCAGAATGAATAATACAGCAAAACGCGACCGGAACTCGCTCGCTGCACATCAATAGGTGGGGCAAAGGGGAGGTGGACTGAAAATCTTGTCAGCCAACCTGAAGAATAGGTTTGGGAAACATGACGATACGAATACACATCAATTTCGGCTATGTATATAAAATTACTGTTTAGGGAAATGTATGTTAAGATAATTATGAAATTGGTGGCAAAACTTTGATTCAGGTGCACGTGGAAATATATTCGTTTTAGATACGACGCATTGAAACTAACGATAATTATTACTTTTTGGATGGCTTTATCTTCGCACGTTGGCCATGCATGAGTTGTTGTTAGAGACGTGGTTCAGTTGTCACATTATTCCACATGGCGCAAATCTAAATGATCTGGACCGGTGGTTAGGGACATTTAGAGTTGAACCGGACGAATCGTTCGACCGTTTACAGAAACTCCCTCGCGCTTATAAAAGGTCAAACAACTACGGACTCCCACTCAAACCCATCAAATGAACTTGAATTTCCCTCTTCGGGAATTACCAACGAGAAAACACTTCCAACGCCGTTATTGAGGCTTTCGCTCACGATTTTGGCTTCCAAGTTTCAACTGGGTAATTCAAGATGCTTTATGTGAGACCATTAGAAGAGACTGAGGTGAACTTTAGGGTCGCTTCGTTGTTAACGTATCGCCCTCTTGGTTTCAAATTGTTCCTCGCAAGTTGCTTGAATTACCAAGTCGTGGGAAAGGCACAGGAATCATTCTTCAACAAAAATAAATGCCCTTTGGTTCTCGAAAAAGTTCTTGAAGCCTCCGTTGTTGGGTATAGAAAGAGATGGACAATATCAGGGACATTAATAAGACGAAGAATTGATGAATGAGACGAGCGAGATGAGAGCTGTATTTATGGAAAATACATTGGTTAGTTAAACCTTCTATTCCTGAGTAGAGTTAACTAGGAGACAGAGATCATGCCAAACTGTGGGTTCGTGGATACTTGAACTCGCGAGCAACAATTTGAGTTCTAGGGGAGAGAAATTAACATAGATAAGGAAAGGGATTCATAATAAAAATCAATATACATTAAGGAAACTTGAAGCGGAAAAATACGTTGTCAGCTCTAGGTACCTCTGAGAGCTCGATTGAGTTGAGGACAGCAATCTTTTGTACCAATACAGGTCCTTTTCTTTTCGAGTTGTGCGTTAAGTAGCAAATTAGTTGAGTAACTAATTCACCTAAATTTTTTCGTTTATTGAGTGAGTTTCCTCACTTTTTGTGAGCGGTCTACACGCACAGATGACCATCTAGTTTCACGCGATCTGGGACACAAGTATCAACGATCGTCCGACTGACATTCTAAATCAGAAAAGATAAGTTCGGCAGAACGGATTATTTTGTCCGGGCCCTCTGCCCTAAATTTACGATGGATTTTCACTATTTCTTTACAACTAAGTTGTGTCACGCACGCTATGCTCAGCACGCAACACTGTCCCATTGGGCAACCGGAACGAATGAAAAAAGTAAGAAAGAACCAGTTATGCAGCCTTTACGGGCACATTGTCATGGGTCATCGCGGTAAAAACGCAGACTTCGACCTGAAATTCGCGTATTCGGTTGTACCTGTTTGAATCAAGACTGACGTTCTTCGTTGACTTACAACGCTATGAACTTGATCAAAACTGTCTCAATAATTTCACAGCTTATTCTTTTTTGTAAGACAAGCTACTGACCGTTCCAAATACAAACGCGAGTTCGCCATATTACGGCAGCTGCGCTTATTAGACACGCCGTTGTTTTCCAATGACAAAGGCGAACAACTGCACGAGTATGAGTTTATGGAGGTATACTAGGGAGTGACCGTAGAATTGAAGACTACTGCCACGCTAATTCTTCCCCGTTCCCCACTCTTCACCACTCTGTATATCACAAAACCTGGCCATTTGATAATTTAACGCGGGATCACAGGAAGGTTTATAAGGGGGTCAATGTTCAGTAACAGAAGTGAAGTGCCGAAGGCATCCGCCTAATTCCCGATAGGGTTTTGTGCAATATTCTCCACTTTAGTTGACATCTGTCCGTTGCTGTGTGACCATAATCAGTCAGATCCGCGACCATGAAGGCCACTCAGCTTTTTTTTTCATATTAGATAAAACGTTAGAAAGTTCCTAAAACAGTGAGCGACGGTTGTTGGGAGGGCAGACGAACGTAGCAGCATTGACTGATCGAGTTCGCGAAGAAGGCGATGGCTAAGAAACGTGGCCACAGTTTATCTGTCCCTTTGAAACTAGCCACCCAAATTAAGTTAGGTCAGCTGGGAAACGAGATTGAGATCTCCCAGACGGTCAGACCTCCGCGCGATATAACATGGCAAACAGTTAACCGGTAGACTGGGGAAAGACCAAATACCTGCCGTATCTCCGCTGGTCTGGGTTTAGTTGATGCTGCGTGAGGGCACCAACCGCTTCAAACCAAGAGACAGTAGCAATTGACGATAGAAATCCGTCTGAAATCCCCGTGATAGCTTCCAGATCTTACTTTATAGCTGAAGAGGTTCCAATACCTAGAATCCTGTGCGCAGAATGCAGAACACCTAACACACATAATTTTTGGTGAAGTGGTGGTCATTACATGTAAAGGGACACTTCTGTTCCAATTTGGTTATAGATGAAAGTATGGTTATTATCACGTATCTATTCGATAAAGATGCTCGATGTTTCCTTGCAATGCTCCTTGATCTAAACGGTAACGATCCAAAAGTTTGAGGGTTCCCCCAGATCTCATACCATAAACGCAGTCTCCTGAACGTGAAACCTCGCATTGCACTCAAACAATACCGTTAAACCAGTCAAAATGTTAACGTTGATATGAACGTGAGGTGTTTCCACAAGAATCCTTACTGAGCAGAAGTTGAAGTTTAGGCGATCGATTTTTTTCATTTCTCAACAAATTTTTAATATCACACATTATCATACATAACAGCATTCTAGTTAGTAAAAATATCGTAAGATCGTAATTCAAATGTTGAGTCTTGGGGAAAATATTTTTGAAAATCTGCCGTGATGATTGTTACGAAGGTAGGAAGTTTGGAGATGCTTTTGAAGAGCTGCTGACTAAGGCAAAAATTACGGCAATCGCGCCGGAGATTCGATCCACAACCCTCGACTTACGTCGAGAATTATGAATCGACTGTCTAAACCACTAGACCACGATCAACCGGTTGCCTTTAACAGGAGTCAGTCAGCACATGATAATACCACAAACGTTTTGTTGGTAACGATGAGCCTTAAGATTTCTCGCAGAATTAAGTAAGAAATGACATACAGTTGGCGTTTGAAAAGAGAAGAGCACAAGGAAATTAATATGAGCTGTATGGATGATGGAAATTAGAACCCCCTCCCCTCCATAATCGCCCATCATATGCGAGTACATGCCATTAATTGAGTTTCCACTCACGGCTTCATGATGTAGAAATCAGCGAACTTGAACAATTCCTTTAGAGAGGCTAAAGCGTTAGTGTTAGGTTAGCCATTCTATATGACGCGATTATGAACCTTAATAAGAACTAATGGATCGACAATCAAACTAGTTTCACTGTCGTATGATATGGATATTGAATACGCTGCTACCTAATCTCTCAGACTAGTGAGGCCCATACGACCAACACGAAATACACATGTGAGGGCTGCGGTTAAAGAAAGCAAGATTGCTCCTCACCCAGGTCTTCTTAGTGAAAAACGTGATAATAGGAAAAATGATCTCGGAGGGTGTTTCTAACTACACAGTGTGTTCCAGTCGCAGTTCTCCATAAAATTTTCCCCTAAGTTCCGAAAAACTGGACAAATCGAGTGATGAAATTTATGTAGTGCGTCTCGTCTGATGTTTTTGTTTGTTACCGCAACCAGAAAAAAATGAGGTTTTGGTAACGATATAAATATGAAGGGAAATTCGCAAAACGAGCATTGATGAAAAGTTAACTGTTTTCTGGGTCGATTTTATTATTTTCTACTATTTGGGGCGAGGATGGTAAATACATCTGTTTTTCGTCCTTACAGCAGTCGGGGAAATCTCCTTAACTATTTTGATCAAACTCACCAGCTGTCAACGTCCATTGAGAAATTCGAGGAGTAAAATTACAGGATTCGGGTGTAAGAATACTTCCACACCAGATGTTCCTGCACTACACACGAAAATATTTATGCGAAATTTTTGTTTAAGATAGTTTTGGCCCTGAGCTCAATCCCTGAATTTATTCATAATTAAATAGTTGTGTGCTAGAGGTTCGGCTAATTAACCCTTTTTAATTTGATTTTATCATTTATTCGGATTAATAACTAATATTTTTATAATTAATTTTCTCCAAGACATATCATGTCGACAGAACAAGGACAAACAGGCTTCATAATTGTTATTAATTTGATTTTTCGAGTGTTTTCGCTTGGTTTCTAAAACTGTATCGAGCTAGTAAGGTAGTACAATAAACAATACAATAAAAACAGTACAATAATCATGCTTCACTTATATTGAAAGTGAATGACCGGTTTTCCTGATGAACGGAAAATCGAGGCTAAATGAAGCGGGTTTCACATGTTAACGGGTATTTCAATTGTAATTCATTACCGGTGCGAGCCTTCCATAAAAGCTACATAAATTGAATTGTTGCATGTTATATCGAAATACCTTACAGAGAGCATGGCTGTTTCTCATTAATGCCAATAAAATGTTTATTCTCTGTGGGAGATCTTGCAAAACTTCGCCGAGCCACTACTCAGTAAAAAAGAATTTTTAACTGAGAAAAAATAAAATAAGTAAATAGAACTGCTCAATATTAGGAGAAACATGACTCGTTTCTTGATGCATATCAGAGTCGAATTCTTTATGAGGAGAACGTAATTTGATGAGTGACGGATACGGTAGAAGTTTGGTGAATCAGACCTTGCGCTATATTTTTAGTACTCTAACCTATTGTCATACGATTTTGTCTCCTTGCCCAGTTGACAGATACCGAATTCTTCTATTGAAGCTCAATACTTCAGGATTTCCGGAGTTTTTCAGACGATCACGTTCAATTGACTCTGAACTGAAAAGACATCGAAGTTGTGAATAGAGGCGGGAGGAAAGGAGCATTCCTTTACTTAACAGAAAAAAATACGGGGCGGAAATCTTAAGTACAGATTACGAATGAAATTAGGAACGATTTCCATTAGTAGAGTCGGCCCTCTTCGTTCGATAATTGGTCTCGATCAGATCGCCTTTTCTTCTCTCTCCTCCGCTCTGGTTTTATTCATTAGCTGGCTCCCTCAACTACATCAAAACGGCCCTCCACCTTCTGTAGGCTTTATCGGCTCTGACGTTACTAGTGGGGGAAAGACCAGACCACTCCATGAGGTTATTGAATTTTCCCCAGTTTTAAATTGTTGGTCTTACACTTGCTACAAGAAAAGTTTATTTTACGAGTGGTTGCAGAATACCAACAGCTCAGGGCAGTAAGGTCGGATAATTAGTTTAACAAGTAATTACTAAATGTACTTCGTCGCATATGAAGTGGAAGTAGTGAATGAAAAATGTCCAATATCGACCCAAATCGTTTGTCTTATTGTGTGACGTCATCTCGGCAAATGTTATTTCCTCCACTATTTCTTTTCTTTCTACTACCCTTCCTTTATTTCTATTATGACTAGTGTCCTTCTTATGATTCTGCAAGCAGTTCTTTATTTTGTCTGGAAGAAAAAGATGTTATCACATACGGCTGCCCGGACGTTGCCAACTCACTCGTTACAGACCAGGCCTCTGCCAATCGCTCTCCATATGTGCTCAAGATCGATTTTTACCATAGGAGAGTGACGGCTGTACAGGTTGGACCGCGGATGTCAATAAGGCTTGTTGTCCGGCAACGAGTCTCTTCTTATCTTCAGTCTTGTGGTTGATAATGCACTAGGCAAACTGCCATGGAGAGTGGGGTTTGGTGTTGCGCGAGATAAATGGATGCATTAGCCTTTGTGAATGATGAGGATTCCTGAATTTTTCCTTCCACTGTACGAATATTTTAAAAGCAATTTGGCTTGTGCGGAATAGTATTTAACGCTAAAACCCGTTGCTTGGAGCCTTGGGCAGATTCCTCCGGGCTGTACAGGGGTTGCAGAAACTACTTCTATAAACAGAAACTACTATATACAATAAAACAATGTATTGATAATATATAATTAACATAATCGAATCTTGACTTCTACTTAACCAAGGCCTTAAAGCAATCCTACGAAATACGTAACCACGGAATGTCTTCGTCGCAAACGCGATTGAGAAAGCGATGTTAAAGCGCACTCCACTCTCCGAAGCCACCTAGTTTTCGAAGGTCCTGTACAAATGGTGGCTGAGTCGTCTTGCCACGGCAGCATTCTGGTCCGATGTGGATTGATGCAGGAACGGTGGACTAACTCGTGATTCCACTCGGAACTCCTGAATTAGACAACCTCTCAACATTTCCCCATTTCTACACCTCGGATTCGGGAGTGGTTTATTGTAGGGGAAATGTACATCCAATGGCATCATCTCGTGCCTCTCCCTTCAAAATTACTCGTTGCCGCCCATCAGTGCAGTTTTTCAAGACGAGTGTCCGAATCTCTATCCCGATCGTTCTAATTTTCGTGAGGGTTAATGGAAGTTGAGGAGATTCGGTTAGTGAATGATATGGGTATATTTTGTGAGTGCCCTTTATTGTGGGTTTCGAGCTCTACAATTATGAATAAAATACTCATCTAATCGTAGAAGTATTATGGTAGTCGCTCTGGAAATATTGCCGCTACGCCGTTTTCAACCTCAAAAGGTTCGATATTATGGGGAATTGAAGCGCCGATCGTTTTAAGAGCTAATAAGCCTGCAGTTTAGTGTAAGTGATTTCTAGCTAGCTTTTGATTAATGAGCCTCACCCGTAAAGACCCATCACGAAGTTTCCCGAGATGGAATAGAGGGCAAAGTTTGATTGAGAACGAGCTCAAACCCCTTCAATGGCCTGCAATTGTAGGAAATTGAAAGCCCAACTTTTCACTCGCGATCCGACAAGTTTGTCGATACACCTTCCGGTGCTTATAATTTAACTTGAAAGGTCCGATTGAATAGTTGCCATTTCCGAGTTATATTATTCATAATATTTCGAGATATTGCGTGCTTCTGCTTTTGTGAGAAACCAAATTTTCTCTGAACCTTCGTGTATCCATCACAGTTTATCAGTTATGGTATTCTGCTAGCTCTACATTAATACAGATGCGCACCGCGTATGATATTGATGGAGATCAACGCGAGGAGAATGTTGATTGCAGTAAGCAGCTCAGAGATAATAAATAATGCTTACTCACCTAAAATTAATGGGCATGTAATGATTAAAAAGCACAGACAAGTTCGAGAAAATTCAGTGATTGTATTGCTATTCCAACTAATCAGTTTTTACACAACGGCTTATTCTGTCGAATAACTTGACCTAGCCTCACTTCTCTGAGCACATCCCATTCGATTCAACATCGAAAAGTACCACTAACGTCACCACCACGTGTCGATCTACACACGTGTGATACTCATTCCATTCAACCCAGCATCAAAAATACCTTGAAAACGATACCAAACACGGCGTATTTGTGTTAGCATTGCCGAATAGACGAGCACAACTAGATGCCAAAAAGGATTCTTGTGCCAGAGAACAGATTCTATAGTCCACGTTAAGGGCATAAAGCGGCCTGGTCGGCGGATGGACATTCTAGATTTGGTATCCCAATGTCTTGAAACGTAAAATACGAAATTTTGAGGGGGGTTGTAAACAAATTTTCCTGACCGAAAACATAGGGTTATTATTCCAACGAATAATACACCAAAATGGCGAATGAACGCATTAAGACAGTTCAGGATTGCAGTTCAGGTATCTTGATCCTTTCCTCGACTCGCCTGCTGTTAAATATGTTATTTTCATCTTGCGGTATTGAATGAATTCACCAAGGGCCGGTATATGACTTCTGCAGTTAAAACATCGAATTGGCTGCCGTCGGTCAACGGTATTCGGTCAGTAGAAATAGCGGTATCCCGATCATTCCATCAAACGCCGATGATTTACACCTTGCGCTAGACGGCTGACAAAGTGAATCAGCGAATTGCATTAGAATATTTGACTTATTTGACCTTTATTCGGGCCTGCAAATGACATTGATAAACCAGCCCTAGCTCTATTCATATTTCAACTCCAAAATGAATCTTATGTTTCGTTTCTGACGCGTCATCCAAATTCCTCTTTCGTCCGATCATTTTATAATGTTGTTATTTTTAGCTGAGTAAAGCCTTATTTATGCAAAAGATTTATTATTCGTGTCAATTTATTAAGCCATCTGGGAGTAACCCGATTCCGTTGGATCCGTAGGAAAAAATTACCTTACACTCTTGACGAAGTCCAGAAAATAGTTTCAAATTGCCCCTTATGCTCTGAAGAATTGCCAATTTTTTTCAAGTTCATTTGAGTAACGCAACCATTTGAGCGTCTTAGTGAGATAGATTTCAAGAGACCGCCTCCAAACACAGGGAAACATTTTTTTTTACCGTATAGGTTAATTCTCAGCAGAAGTTTGTCCGTTCGTATTCCGCTGTAAAGACACGATTCTCTACAAGTCTTTAAGTGTTTCACAGGCCTTTTTATCACTTCTGGAATGCCAGTGCATATCCATTCTGATAAAATATTCACGGTGTACGGCAACAAGTCACTTTTCTCCACATCACCCTAAAGAGAATGATCAAATCCAAGAATGTAATAATTCCGTCTGGAAAGCTGTTACTCTATCCCTCAGGAGCAGGTATCTAGAACAAAGTCAGTGGAAGGTGGTTCTACCGGACGCATTACACTTGTGCGTTTACTTCTGTATACTACTAAAAATTGTACCCCTCATGAGAGGATGTTTCGTCATAATCGCAGATCGTCGAAGAGAACTCTACTTCCTTTGTGGTTAAACACTACACGAACGATTTTACAAAAGAAATTTGACCGCTCAAGCATATACGAACCACTAGTTAAAGGAGTCGAACCCTGGAAACCAATCCAGAATATACTACATTTCGTCATGAGAATGGAAGAGAATTGACAGTAGCCCTTCAAAACTTGGCATCAAGGTGGATCCAGGAATTGAGCTCTTAATAAGACAATAATCCGCATTCCTTCAAGCCGAGGTTTCAGAGGATATTCCATGGGACTCCAGGTTTTCCGAAAGTCCCTCCTCTGAGAACTACTGATGCGGATGTTATTAATATCAGTTCATTGCGACCTCCGAGAGATCGACGTACACAGCACATCCGCCAGATTACGTTCTATACTAAGAGAGGTGTGAATACATGATTCACTGACTCTATAATTATTTCAATACCAAATGAATCTTTTGTTTCATTCCTGACGTGTCACATCCCAATCCCATTTTGGTTCGTTTATTTTATAATGCTGCAATACATAGATTAATAAAGCGGCGCATGGAACGTCAACCAAACTCTAAACACACATAGCAAGTGTGCACCATAAAATAGAAATGAGTTCCATTGCTCATGGAGAAACCTCACTCTTCATCAATACCTGGCGAGAGCAAACAATTAGTCATATAAATATCCCCCGGTTCTAATTCATATCCCAGTCCATGAGAAAAGGAAGAATCACTTGAAGTGGAAACATGCACGGAGGTAATGGTGCTAAAACTGCTGTAGGAAGCTTAGACATTTGCAAACATACAGGTAACGCGCGGTTGGTATATTAGGAATTAGATACAAAAAAACCATGTAAACATCAGACATAAGGTTAATCGTGCATCGTTAGCTACCGCCAATGCATACAAAATGACGATGCTCCTCAAGGTCGCGTAATTACAGGAAAACGATAGTTTGGCTAGACTTTGATCCTTTATTTTTCCACAGCTCTGAATTGAAACCGAAGCTCACCCGATCCGATTTCATAAGGAACATAGCGATTCGTTCACTTTGAATACTTTCCATTTCGGAACATGAAGAACGACGTAGGAGCGATCAAAGGATATAAGATATTCAGATGGTTGAATATTCACATTTTAATAATGCATGCGTGGTAATGCTTCGTGGACATTCCTTGCGGCGTCACTGTCAATAAAACATATTCCACCCTTTGACAACACTTGTGATTTAGTCCTTCACACAGCCATGTTTCCCTTCAAAACCAATTGAGCCGATAACCGTCTTTTCCAGACTTTAGGGGTTGACAGCGAGTTCTGCTTAGTCGAATCGTTCGTGACGGGAATGGTGGACAAGTGGCCCAAACACCTCCTACCACACCGGCGGAAATTTACTTTGGCCGTCTGCCTTTTGCTCTTCGTTTTGGGAATCCCGATGGTGACCCACGTAAGTTGTTTTCATTTTCTTTCTTCTTTATTACGTTTACTCAAGTTTATTGTTCGTTGTCGTGAAAAACAGAATATCGACGGTTTTAGGAAGCTCTTGGTTAATGAAAATTATAGAATAAATGATTTCCAGAATGTGGAGCTTATTTTAACGTCGTTGGGCTTCTTCAAACATGTGGAACTAGTGCGAATGTTGAGATAAACTCAACTACGGAACGACCTAGTTTCAGACAGAGCGATTTGTAAGAGATATGTGTATATGCATATAAGGCCCGGTAATAGTATTCATTTACAAGAACTGGCTTGTAAACTCCGTGGCGATGTGTCTATGCACCTGAACCTTGCGCTGGGTAATAAAAACATTCTGGAACCTAATCCTGATTTATATTATGCCTCTTGGTCATGTTGGAGTGTTGGGTCGATCGTGTTTCCAAAATAAAACAGTGAAAAGTGGTTCAGGGGGCGGAGGAGGATGAAATAAAACTGACAGGTTTATTTCTCCCCAAAACGAAGGACAGCCCGAGCTTGTTAGAAAACAGTGAAGAATGCGATGTACAGACAGCGCTTCTGATGGAAGAATGTAGCTTTCAAAGTTAAACCTTTACCTTGAGTCAGTGGAGAAGCTCAGTCAACGTCCACGAAGGGAAGTGATATGTTTGAGGTACTCATATTCGTTTGGAACACACTTCTCCTTCTATCTATTATTCCTTCTTGACTTTCTCTTACTTGGGAACCATCGGCTGGAAGAGCCGGTGTCCGTGTCACTAGCTCCCTCGTTCTTTACATCTGCTCGACCATCCATTTCTTCTAATCTACGTTTTCATTTGGCTCTCGTCATTTCTTCATTGTTCGCATCATTTTGCCCTTTTCTCAAGGTTCAGTTCTAACTTTGAACACTACAATCTTCCATCAGGAGAGCTGCGTACTATAAAAAAGCTTGCTATACCAATCTTGTTGCTTCAAGTCTTGGGCCAAAGCTACTAAGCCAACTAATTGTTTCTTGTTGCGGATGGACTATTCGTAAGAGGTTCAAAAACAAGTTTCTATAAAGAGTAGGCCTAATACAACGCCGTTCCGCTGAATCTGAAGCATCATCAACAGATGTTTGTCAGCTTATTCTGTCAATATTAGGCAACAGCTTCCATTGTTGCCTAATGGCATATCATAATGCTATGATATGATGATTTATGTAACTCTCAATTTTCACTCTTACGCAATAATATTCACTAAGCATTTTAATTTCCTTTCTTCGACCAGTCAAAGTTTGTAGTTTTGAAGTAGCCACAGCTGCCTTAGTCTAAGCTGTTCTAATCGTCTCGCCAACCAATAAGCAAAGCGGTCAAGCTGGAGTGTAAACGTTTTGGGGCCCATTAATTAGCTTCTCTGAGAGCGATAGTGGCAGTCTCCCTTTTTATTCAAAATTGTCCGCCCTGAGGCTATAATAATGAGCTAATTTTATCGTGTTTTCTTTTCACTCGAATGAACGAGGTGAGCTACCGTGGTAATTTATTTTGGATTTATATGGATTCAGTTGTGAATCTTTGTTCCATCACTACATCTAACCTCGTAGTTAGACAATTTATTCTACGTACACCGGGAATAATTTATTAATCATCATTCATCAACGTGTGGTATTATTCCAAATAATTCATTTTTTATTCGGGTTTCCCCGTGGTTATTTTGTGTTCGTTTATTTCAATTGTATTTTCGAACACTTCTCCACTTCGTCTTCACTAGGAACAAACTTTCAAAGGTTGTCATTTTTACATTTCGTTTCTTCCAAGATGTTACAGTACAAAATCAGAATCACGGCTATCAGCTTATTGAGTAATTACGTTTTCGTACTCCTCGTGAGTCTCATCCAAGAACTAAGTCACTTGGAAATTTACTAGCAACATAATTTAATCGGAATAAGTCTCTTCTCAGTTTATGGGGCCTCTTAACCGCCCAATAATGAACTACTAAGATTTTAAATTTTCTTTTTTTTACAGGGAGGAATATACATATTCCAGCTGATGGATTACTATTCAGCATCGGGTCTTTGCCTTTTATGGGTTTGTTTCTTCCAAACTATTGCCATATCTTGGTTTTTCGGAGCCAACCGGCTTGGGCATTGCATCGAAGAGATGATGGGAAAGAAAGTCAACTGGTTTTGGTACGCTTGCTGGGTCTACATTTCTCCCGTTGTGATGATGGTTAGAATGCAAAAGCCATTGTGGATTAATATTTTTAATTACAAATGATACAATACGATAAAAGGTGGAATGTATACTTGCATATTCGTTGGTGTCGACAAAGCAATTAAAGGCTGACTGGTAGATTTTTCTTTGTGAAGGAATTACAACTCAAAACATGTGAAGGAATAACATTTGTAAAAAACGTGAGTTTACTGAACTAGGATCTGCAAGCTCGGCGAACTTGACGTCGAGACAGTTTGTTTTCCACCTAAAATGGCTCAAGACGTAGTTATGATTCAGTTATCCCAACTCGAGGTACATTGGCTTCGTAGGTAATCTTTTCTCCATTAGGAAACCCAGAGGATATTATGTGGCGTGAAGATATTGTACATAATGAAAATAAAGGTCGAGGTGAGAAGCGGAGAAAAGCATGAGAAAATAGTGAGCGAGTGAATGATCTCGTTATTCTTCAGTAGCTAGAGTGGAAGACTAAGGTGAAAGAAAGAAATTATGTAGCACTGCGAAGGAAAAGCAAGAAAAATTGAAATGGTAATGAACTACTCAGAATCAAGTCATCATATTTTGATAACTAACATTTTATAAAACCCGTTCTGGTTTACTTTCATTTAAATTTTCAATTTATCTTTCTCGTGCCCATGCAAATTGAATTAGAACTCAACGTACACGACGCATGGTAGTGATGGAACAATTCCGTTTGATCGGCAGGAATATGTGTCACCTATCATTTATGAAAAGATTCCTTTTGCACGTGAATTGATGCTAGGATCCAGCTCTTAAGGGATTGACACGAGCAGAAGTTCGTTCGTGGTTTTCCGAATCCTGAAAAACATTGACTTCTCGCTACCTCACATTTTGTGACATTGATTCTTCAAGTTTGTTTGCCGCATTCCCGATGCACAGTTTGTGATGATGTACCCATAATAGATTCATGCCATATAGCATTACTCTTTACTGCCCTGACTGAATTCTCAGAAGCCAATCAAACGACCGATTTGGTGTACAGGGAAAAACGGAGGCCACACTGGACTGGTTGAACAACGCACAATCGTAGCGGTTCGTACGTGCTTAGTATGTGCCATGACTATTAGCAGCTTGCCTCGCTGAATGGGGTGAAAAGTTACAATTAACGCGTCAGTATGATAAAATCCTAATTTGTGAGAAAGTTACAATAACATCCTGAAGACATCAAAAATGTCGAAAACCGGTTTTACAGGAGTTTTTCGTCATTAATCCCACGTATGTAATACTATCGTTGTCAGAAAAATCGAAATGGGAGTCGAAGTGGGGGTTAATATTTAGTAACGTTCATAAGATAGTTAGAACCATCCCTGGAGCAATTGAATAAATTCTTAAAAGCTACAACTATCTGTGCTAAACGTGAAGTGGTTTTTTTAATAAAAAGTTTTACAAGTTCAAATGAACTGAGTGGAAAATAGATTGGATCAGTAGGAAAAGTCTCAATAATCGTTGAATGTACGTGGGGCTGAGGAAATGTGTGTGATACGTCTCACTGGATATTTTATCGCCAGTGTCATAGTGACGTTGGAATTCACTTCCGATTGGAGCTTACCTCAATGGTCAAATAATTTTGTGGATATCCGGAAATGTTTGGGAAAAAGTACGTTTCTTGGAATCAGTTTCTTCAGGGGCAAAGCGTAGCTGTGAGAATTTACAGAAGGAAAACGCTAATACGAGGCACCTGCAGACCAGTTGCTAAGCGTAAACGACATTATTCAATTCAATGAATGCCAGCTGATACAATTAACGCCAGTTTTACTAGCTTTTTCTGATCAGTATTGTAGGTGTGTTTCACAGCATCCGCACGTTCACCCGTCAGCTTTCATGGAAATGTCCAAATTCTTTTTTCCAGATAATATTCATCTCAGACCTCTTGCAATACGTACCCGCTACCTACGGAAACTACAAGTACCCGGAATGGGCTTTGAACATGGGGATTTTAATCAGTTTGACTTCGATGCTATGGATTCCGGGTTACGCTGTATACTATTTTTGCTCCACTCCAGGAACGTGGCGAGAGGTAAGATTAAATAATATTAACTCCTCCGCGTATTTTTACGTATGAACGCTTTTACTGAATTCATTCAAGTTATTCTATTGTGAATTGGTAAATATTAATGGAGCGAATCGCGAGAGAGTTTAGCAACACTGAAAGTCCGAGGGTGAAATGCAAATGCAGCTCCGCATTTGAATAAAATTTGAACCACGCGGTTCGAGAAATGCATTTTTCATTCTTGGCTGGCCTTTTTTTTATTTTTCATTTGTGAAATTCGTTTTAGATAGAGTCGGTCACTCGGTCGCAAACCGCATGAATAATGTGATTCAGAATCATCCACAGCGCTTCAGTTAGAGAAACTGTCAGTGTTTTATTGCTATCATAGGTGGTAATTTCGAAATTATAAAATCACACCGGTGTCGTGGCGAGGGGCTAACAGCACAGGTAGCGAAGCAATGGATATGCAACATGTTTTGCAAAATTATGAGAATGTAGGGTTCATTATCGAAGATAGCGTGCAAGAAATAAAAAATAAGTTGTCATCCTCTTCTATCCCTAGTCTATTCAGTGGTTGCTCCATAACTCTCGTGTACACTTTTATTATAATTCATACTTTTGCTATCGTTGTTTATTGAAGAAAATGTGATCCACTCAAGTGATCCACTATGGAAGACAAATTAAGCTTTTTCGTTTTGCTTACTCCCGAGCGCAAGATTTCTGACTTACATAGGAAGAAACTACCATTATTCGACCATTGTAATAATCTTATTAAGCGTAAGGAATAACCTTGTAAGGTAACAAGTGACAAGACAACGGGTAAGTTTAAACAGTTATCACATTTCGATGATATTTTGAGAGCTCTTTCATTCAGTTCCCTGAGTTTTGGCTTATTTTCTTAATTGAAAAATAACTTAATAGTCCAGCCCGGAAGACAATTGTTTCGCAAAATAGAGAATTTGATCGACTCTCAAATGAGAACTTGGAAGTGTGAAGAGGAGAAAATCGAATATGTAAGCAGTAGGGCACAGTGAAAAATATTTGAGGACAAGAAAAGTAGGAACTTCGATATGGGTTGATATCTCGCGCCACACTTCAATTCAGCCGTTTCTGTCTCTGAGCTCAATGCGAGTTGGAGAAATGGAAGCTTCATGAATGCCTTTCGAAATGGTGCTGTGCAACCCAACTGCTTTCTGGTATCTCCGTTCATAGCAGCCCGTGGTACGCTTCGTTGCGGAGGACTCCCTGTACTGCATGTATTCTTGTGTGGTCCCTGTATGTTTGAATAGAGCCAGCGGTCTTGTAGGCCTTCTCTTGGGAACCTGGCAACCGAGACGTGCTGTGATCTCAATAGCGCGCATCATCGCACACGGGCAGTCCACGACCAAACTCATTCTGTATATGACCTCATCAGCACGACGATTGCATAGTGCAATGCGTGGGTCTCCTCCCTAATCGCATCCGACGTGTAGCTGCTCACTCCTGTGGACAAATTGAAAGAAAGCAACCACCAATGTCTGGGCTGGAGCTTTGCCTTCTACATTTGCTTCTCTGTTCATCATGCAGAGCAACCAGAACTCTGATGGAGGAGTGAGGCCCCCTTTTCATCTAGTCGTGCAGCTGTTAACAGGTCTATTTCCTTATTAAATGACTGTTCCTAAACCCTCGGCGCGGGTAATATCAGTCATGGAAGTTGCGGTTTCGCTAATATGCAAGAGGCCGGCTCCTGCAACATCTACCGAACTCAGACCATCATCTTCTTCGCAAACTGGGGGCGAAACGGTTATAGGCTTGCTTTGTAGCAGTCAATGCTGCTAAGTTCGTCTGCCCTCCCAACAACTGTCGCTCACTGTTGCAGAAACTGCAGCGTTGTTTCCTCTGCACTGGAGAGTGCAAGACGTGCACGATGGAAAGTCTTTAAAAGAAAAGAAGCGGAACCGGGCATTGAAGTCGCTATGTCTCATGATGAACTGGCTCGTCCATTGGTCTAGCTCAACCCACTTTCTCCCAAGACGTTCACGGATGTTGGGGAAGAACACACACGTGTCACGACCCTTTGACGAGGATTCCCATCTCGCTTGCCATTTCTCCAACTGTGCAACTGTTAACATTACAGTATTTGAAGACTGTCTTTTAGAAACAAACCTTCCGTATCACACAACATAGAACATTGTTTATTATCGTGATCCCCCCACTCAATAGAACTAAGAGTATAAATAGTTACTATTAAATCTCTGTATAAATAGTTACCCCAAAAACATTTCCTATCTTTCAAAGCTCTAATTTCATTCAGTAGCCCGTACTACACTGGTTCATCATAATTTATTCCATTCCCCACGAGCTAACCCAGCCGAAACACCGGGGAAACAAAATTTCCATACAATAATCGCAATAATTGCTTCTCCTTATTGAATTCTTTGCTCCTCATGCTACTATTACGTACTACGTACTGCGTTACTAACATGTCCCAAGATTATTCTGAGGCCTCAAGCATGCGAGAATATAAGAGGACAACATGAATTATGCAACCGAAATGCCATACTGAAAGATCTCTAAACAAGGACTCAAAAAATAAAGGAGTTCAAGCACTGCATTCAATTCAATGAACAGGTTCGCAGGCATCATACATTTAGGGTGAGGTTATCTTGAAAGTCACAAAGAGCCATTAAAATGCGCATACTACCTTGAAGAATGGCAAAACTGGGGTAACTCCACCAAAACCTTCTTAGCGTTGATGGAAATTATCAGTCAGGTTAGTGGAGTAAATGTGACCGTTTGACCACACATTAAACTTCAGTTAACTGGAGAAATATCTACTCAGGATTGTAATATCTACGCAGGGCATTGTAGTCAAGCAGTTTATTTTGTTCAATGAATGTTGAGTATTTATGCATCAATTCTTACACGTGTTCTGGGGATATTTTACAGTGGTAGATATACATTTTTTGAGGATGGTACGGTCCACTATCAGAGGTTAACATCAGTACGTAAATACTTGTTCAGGATGGAACCGACGAACATACGCCACTGCTTGCCACGAGTTTTAAGTTTGCCTTGCATTCTCTATCAATAAATCAAACCAGCCAAAGTGTGTGAATTCGTGGCTTGTACGAAAAAAACACACAAAAACGCCAAGAAGCCAGCGGAAAAGGTACTAAGCGGAAGTGAGATAATATCAGTGAATGAAACTAGGAGAGAACACATTAGAGAGATGAAGGTTGGAACGCGTATTTGATGCTGCTAAACCCGTTTTGGTTTTAGTTTGTTCGTTTGACTCCGTAGTGCATGAGTTCCACGGTTCATTTCAAACTCAATTCGACGGTAGAATGCGCTAGTCGAGGACCAATTGATAGGGAAACTAACGTTCGCTCGTGAAAAAGTGAACTGTACTTGTGAACCCTAAGGTCCGGTCAATTCAATTCAGCCCTCTCAACATGGGTGAGGCAATGGGGCAACGGAAAGTTTCACGATCACTTCTGTACGAACTCAGCAGTTATGTTATTTCAAGCGATTTTTGAAAGGTTCTCTGCATTCAATGCGGCGGACTAATCTCGCCTGCTTTGGCAGTTGTCCCCAGTCGATTAAATTTCGTTAAATCTGTGATCCGCTGGCGCTTTTGAAATATTTGTCCTCTCTTGTGAACAAACACTCAACTGTAAAGGTCTTACAAAACGTGGCAAATGAAAACCAAACAATAATTGTGAACTACTTAAAAACTCAATCAGGGCTGGAAACACCCAAAGAAGTTGTTGGACGTGATTCTTAGTTAGATTGGGGGACCGCGGGCTCCTGAGTTATTATTCAAGTTTCCACCATAACTCTAGTGAAGAGAAGGCCAAGATAAACCCTTTTCGAAGAACCACTTCAGGCGAAACCACCCCTTCACTAAAACGGTTCTTCATTCGCACACTTTTAAATGTTGCACCCCATTTCTCCCAATAGAGCGATAAGTGGAAAGTTAAGCAGAATGAAAAGTGCTAAGGAGATGGAATTGAGTTGAGAAGACAAGATTAATTTGAAATTCATCCAGGAACTAATTTTATTACTTATTTTGCTTGTTTGCAGAGGCTCAAATTGGGTTTGACACCGAAAGCGGAAATAATTAAAAAAGCCACAGAGCCGGCGGCTTCGTCCAAAGCAATGGTAGTACCTGAAAGCAGCGTCGTTTTACTCGGGAGGAACGACTCCTGCAGCGCTTCGGTTTGATGTTAATAATTCCGTCCATTGAATCAATATTTTCTATTGGTAAATTAGATTTTATTTATTGGGTTAGTTATAGATAGTGTTAAAGCTTTTATCACATTTTCACGAGCAGTGTATTTTTTAAAATAAACGTTTATCCCGTTTGACGATATGGATGGACCTGGAGCACTTAATCTACTACTGTGATAAAATTAACAACCTCTTCAGCGAAATTTACCTAAACATGGAAGAGGTGTAGTAATTTTCATTAATCCTCAGTTAAAGAAACGTTTTTTACATTTTTTCATTAACCCCCCCCCCCACCCCCGTCATAACTTGACACTCGACGTTTCAAGAATGGAGATAACAAATCTACAATCCTTCCACCGTCCTCATGACCTTATTTTGCTTTGAACTTGGTCTAAAAATCCGTACTTTTGTTCAACAATTCCATTAGGGATCTAGTTGTGCCTACCTACTCGGAAATTAGATCGGACGAAACTCATGGTTGTTATGGGCAAAAAATGGTTTACAAATTAAATAAGCAATGGCGAAAACGAAATTTCAGCAATTTTATCTCAATTGCGTCGTGTCTGGTACTGTTTATTAGATATTTTTCGATGTTAGATTGAATGGGATTGTTTTTGGAGGTGTGATACAGCGTCAAGCGGAGCAATCTCAGGAATACCTAATAATTCTGTAATAATTCGCTGCTTTTTCATGTTGAAGATCTGCTAACCCCTTTGTCAGCAGCATACCTCAATAGCCCTGATATGAGGGAAGAATACTAAACGTTTATGAATGCTTGCTGACGAAAAGAAGGTTATCTATGCAGTGTGAGTGTAAGACAGCATTGATTCCTAAATGAGCGCATTCACGCAGTGGTTTGATGCATAGCCATACCTCAATAGCCCTGATATGAGGGAAGAATACTAAACGTTTATGAATGCTTGCTGACGAAAAGAAGGTTATCTATGCAGTGTGAGTGTAAGACAGCATTGATTCCTAAATGAGCGCATTCACGCAGTGGTTTGATGCATAGCTCAGCACCTATTCTGCTTTACGATAATTTCTGAAAAAATCCTGCTTGCACCGTCAGTATGTTGCGGCTGGTACTGGTTGTACAATTGTTTGGGGCGCACGGTTTTGCTTTATAAGCAGCGTTAGTCACAAAGCTCCACCAGTTCACTTCGGAGCGATACGCCATATAGGACTGAACTCAGAGCTTCCTGTGGAAGCACCAACACCAAAATGGACATTAAAAATTATTACACCACACCAAACACATAACACCAAAACGGATATTAAAAATTATTTTTAGGGTAATGCCAACGGTAGATCGAAACTATATACCATTTGGAATGGATTGGAACAAATTCTCTTTCAAGTGCCAACCTGATGGCCAGTTTCTCCTAAACCGTCACAGCGCATCCGATGACAGCTTTCAAAAACAAGGGGCAAATCAATATAAGAAAATTAGGACAGTTATAATTATTTTCCCTTACAGTGGTAACCGGTCTCAATAGACGTTCACAGTTAGAGCTGATAGGCTGAATATCGACTTGGATCGTCTTCAGATGTCAAGTTACACCGTTCCCTTATTTATGGATTAATAACCCGCCCCTTAACCTCTGCCAGGCGTGAATTATTCGTCGCGACCGCCGCTTTCTCATCTGAATTTCTACTCGGGCGACTCTTTCAAAAAACGTCTGGCCCTTATTTGTTTCCTAACCGTGACTTGATAAATGTTTCCACTGTCATCCTTCGTGAGTTGTAGACAATGTCTGATCGATCAAAGGGTCTTCTCGTTGGCACTAATTTCAACGACGTTCCGCAACCAACCGAATCACAAACCTGTAATCGCTGTTGAAATATCCTTAGGAAAACTTGTGTGATTACCTGGAAATTATCCGTGAAACTCACATTATTTTTCAATATAAAACACAGGAGGATATGAATAAGTGAATAGAGTTCCATGTAATTTCAGAGGTTGAAGATGAGGAAAAGCTAGAGCACACAGCGCATACAATTTTTGTTCCCCACGCAGGGGAAACGAAGATTATGAAGTTTTCTAAAAATATGAGATGAAATGAACAAGACGCGTATCCGTGATGTATTCTATTTTTATTAGTCATTACCTTACCAGAACGTTCTAGTTAACAGTATATGCTACCAAATAATAATACATAAGCTAAGATGCTGCACGTCCCTCTTCTTTGTTCGATGTTTCACGTCTCCAATCTAGCCCGCACTGGAACGCTTATATTACTCCTAGCTATTCACCGCATGAAAGGTATCTTTACCAGTAGGGACAGGTTTGGCGATTTCGTTGTGGTTTTTTCCAAACTTTTTTACAGACAGCAAAAACCGTTTTTAACTGAAATGTTTGGATTCATCAAGTCCAGAAGGATACACAACAATCGGTTCCTCAATACCAGACCTAATCGTTGCGACTTCAAGTAATAGCAGTTCTCAACACGTTTTAAGCCAAATAAAACTAAATTAAGCAATGTAATAATCAAATAGGAGAAACACTCTAAACCATGCAGCATATGAGCAAACGCATATTGGCCTAAAACCGTCACCAACCTGATATCACCTTAGTCATTCCTGTTCGAAGCTGTTTTCAAAGTAATCCACGAATAAGATTTCCTTTTAGAGTTTTTTTAAGATCATTACGTTTGAAGAGGTCGTAAGTGCGAAAAACACCATTTGGGAGAATGGTCTGTGTGTGTGTGTAATTAAATAATCAGAGAGCTCTCAAGGATTGCGGAATTCAAACCATCATAATTAAATTGGAAATGAAACTATTGAAACTGTTGATTTGTGCCTAACTGTTTTCGCTCTGTTCCCACCATAACTCCTGAACTTCTGAGAAACTCCCGTCAATTACCTATAAAGGTGGGTCTTCAATGAAATTCGTGGCTATGAATGACCTTTGAATCTACTGCGTTCCTCATCAGTAACCCACGTGAACATAGACACTGTTGTAGTTGTTATTCCAGTGAAGCTATTGTTACAACTTAATTACTGCTGTCTCTGTATACATAACTATACTCATTGTACCAATACTGCTGAGAGAGGTTTTCTGCTTAGAATGAATCTTCTTTTCCTCATGCGCAAATGTGATATGAAGTCAGTTAGGTACATTACATATTCAAAGTCATACGTCATCGTTGCAAAAAAGCTGATTCTAGTTCAAAAGATGGAAGATTATTGCCGTGTGGATTACTAATTCTCAACTTACACTCACGATGTTGCGATCTTGGGCACTCATTAAATTTGCTGTAATATTATTATGTGAATACAACAACATACACAATTTAACCACAATAGTTCAATCAAATTTTAAATTAATGGCTCGATTCAGTTGCTCATTTCCCATTACGATGACTAAACTTCAGATGTAACCTGAACAAAATCTACAGGGGGATATTGAATTTATTTCAGGTCGTATATTGTTCATAATCCGCCCTCCATTGCTTCACTTTCATAACTGTCGTGTAGTGGGATAACGCTGGGCCTATGGCAATTCATGAGAGTCGACCGACGTGAAAATTACCGGTTTTCGATACGTCCGAGGGTCGAGATTTATTTTTAGGGATGAAAAAAAAGAAAAAGAAAAGAAGGGTGTCCGGAAGGTTGGCCACACAGAACTAACGAATTGTAGAGGAAAGTTAACGAATGTAGGAGGTAGCGTCAATCGCTAGACTAAAACCAATCAACTCGCACTATTTACTCTCAACTATTAATCGGGGCAACAATTTGATCCCAATCACTGCAATTGCTCATGCCAACACGCCGAATATTGGAGCTGCCACGGTGGGGGGGGGAGGGCGTTATTTTCAGTTCCAGAATTTCTTTCTCGCTCCTGATTATTTAATTGCCATTATCAAACTCTGATCGTACAGGTAGCTTACTGGACTACCTTTTTACTTTCCTTGGCTCTACGAAGTAGGAAGGAAAGTTATGTAATCGGCTGAAAAAAATTTTTTTCAAAGAGTTTTCTTCAGATCTTTACGTTTCAGACCCCCCTGAGTCCGAAAAACACAATTTGGGAAACTGGTCTGTGTGTCTGTGAACGATTTTTAGAGAAAACCACCGTATCAAATCAGCTCAAACTTGATATCTCGCCCGCATATCACCATGGGACGCCAAAATAAGGGTTTGAACAAAATCCATTGAACGTTAACTATAGTTATCATAGTGATCAAAACACCAAATTTTTTTTTCTCAAGAACGGCTCTAACGATTTTGATTAAGTTTTTTATGTTGATAGCTCTTAATAAGGCAATTATAGTATAGAATTCCCATTTGTGGGAAAATGACGAGAGCAGCACAATAATTACCAAAACGTTCGACGAAATCGATTTTAGCGCGGTTTTTAGAGAAAACAACCGTATCAAATCAGCTGAAACTTGATGTCTAGCCTACAGGTTACCATGGGACGCAAAAATAAGGGTACGAGCAAAATCCACCGAAAGTTTCCTATAGTCATCATAGTGATTAACGCACCACATTTTTTTTTCTCAAAAACGGCTCAGACGATTTTGATTAAAGTTTTTATATTGATCGCTCTCAATAAGGCAATGATACCATAAAATTCCCATTCGGGGGAAAATGATGAGAGCAGAACAATAAATTATCAAAATTTTCGACGAAAAGCGTTTTTAGCGCAGTTTTTTCCTCATAAACTCCGCTGGAATTCTTGTAGAATGTGAAAAAAAATTGGTATTGTAGTCCAATCCAATACCTAAAGGGTGAGTGTTTAAAAACGCTCATGGGGTACATGGGGCTCACTCCAGAAATTCCTGAATTTCAACTACCGCTGCTGTTTCGCTTATTACCAGTTCTAAACGTGTTTACCCAATAACTCTGCAAAAGTAATTACTATCGTTCTTCAAAAAAATTGTGTTTACAGCCTCATTAATTCTCTGTGTACCAATTGCTCAATAATGGTCCTGCAATGAGTACAAGCAGCACAATAAATTCCATAACTGTGGCGCTACAGCTTCCTGCTGCTGGGACGTGTGGTTTGACCACGTTCAAAGGAACTGAGTGATAAATGAATCGATTAAATAGAATTAGCCATTTAAAAAGTGAATTGTTGTAGAGCTAAGGAAAGTTGTGTGTTGCAACGCACCAGATATTTTTTTGGAAAGCCAGTGTGATATCGAAAAAACTGCTCCAAAACTACTTTTCGTTGACCTTTTTGATGATATATTGCGCTGAAATCGTCAATTTTCTCAGGGGTGAGAAATTCACTGTATTATCGTCGTGTCTGGATTCAGCCATTTGTGAGAAACTAATAACTCTGGGAGTGAGATTATTATCCTCCTAGAAAAAAATCGTGTTCACAGTGTTATTAATTTTCTGTGTATTAATTTCTCAATCTTGGTCGGAGCACAGGTAGGAGCACCACAATAAATGCCGGAAATGTAAGTTATGTTCGACCATGTTCAAATTAACTGAGAGAGAAATAATGTGAATTAGCAGTAAAAGCCACGAAAACTAGAACTAAGTCGTGTGATGCGTCGCACCTGATATTTTAATATCATCTCATTGGTCTGAACCTTCATTATCAAGCTCTGCAAACCTGGCTTTGATCCCCCCGCTTATCTTCATCAGTCTGAACAAATTCCTCATCACCTCCACCAGCTTTCTTCCTCACTTTTCTCTACTTTGTTCCTCCTGTCTTGAGTCTCCGTCGAATGCGCAGTCTGAAATGACCTGACATCTATTTATCACGTTTCATCCGATCAAAGTCATCAACATCCCCGAACGCTGAAGAGCAAAACGCTACAGCAACTTCTTTTGAGAATCTTCGTTACACTGCACTCTGAGTGCACCTTATCACGTTTTTGCCGCCGATTTATGACGCGTGCTGTTAGTTTCAGTTAGATGACTCACCCTCTGGACCCCCTTATGTTGTCCCCGATATCATACTCCGTCCTTCAGCGCGCATCTTCAAGATGTCTGAGAAGATTTTGTTCGGTTCACCCATTCGTCATTTTTACTTTCCGCTACCCGAAGGGAAGGAAAGTATAGTAATCGGCCCAAAAAAAAAAGTTGGGTTTTCTTCAGATCTTTACGTTTCAGACCCTACTGAGTCTAAAAAACCTAATTTCGGAGAGAGGTCCGTGTGTATGTCTGTGTGTATGTCTGTGTGTGTGTGTGTCTGTAGTTCGATTTGCGGGCGAACGGCTGATCCGATTGAGTTGGTTCTTTTTTTGTTTTGTTCGTTATTTTTTGTAGACACCAAAATAAGGTTATGGACGATTTCGGACGATGGGAAGGGGGGACGAAAATGTACCAAAAACTAGGGTTTTTCGCATTTTTCTCGAAAACGGCTCTAACGATTTTGATTAAACTTTCAAATTATCTTCTCCTAGTCAATACCTAACTTTTCTTCTCCATACGTATCTCCATGAAAATACGGTGAACGGAGATATGGGCCCCTGAAGCAAAAATAGGTTTTTTACGCTTTTTGGCAAAACGGCTTCAGCGATTTCCACCAAACTCACAGGATGTTTTCAAATAGTTGATACCTACATATTCTTCTCAATAAATGTTCCTGTGACGGTCCATTGAACAGAGATAAAAATCAAAATGTGTCGAAAATAACGTTTTTTCTAACATTTCCGTAAATTCCAGGGTAACTTCTTTACCAGATGTGATAAATCCTAATGGAGTGTCTTTTAGTTACCCATACCCACATTTCGTTCTCCATAATTATTTCTGTATATATATGTTGAACGGGGATATAAGCCAAGTTAACTCAGAAAAGGAGATTTTTCGAATATTAATTTATTGGTTTTCCAATTTTCTCAAAAACGGCTCTAACGATTTCGATCAAACTTACGGAGTACTCTCAGCTAACTAGTACGTACATTTTGTTTTCCATAAATGTTCCTGTAAAAATGCGTTGAACGAAGATATAGCGCCCGCCAATGTAGGTGGTGTTCGAAATTACGGGGGTGGCGGAAAGTTGTGTGTTGCTACGCACCAGATATTCTTAGTCCTCGTTCCGTCTGTATTGCCTACCACGTCAAATATCGCCTCAGTTCGTTCCTCTCAAAGCATTATATTTAATTTTGTCGTAGAGAACTCCAAGAATATTCTATTCCGTTTCTCTACATTTTCGATTTCGTTTTTGAGTAATAAATTTTTTTTTAATCAAACGTTTGGATAATTGGAGTTCGGCACTCGAATTTCCCATCCTCCATCAAGTTAAGTTATTTGAAACAACGTTGAGGTGACTCAACGTCAATGTTTAACAGCAGAAATCTCTGGTTTAATGAGTAAACATTTATTAGGACTAGAAAAAACGAGAGAGAGAGAGAGAGAGAGAGAGAGAGAGAGAGAGAGAGAAAGAGAGAGAGAGAGACAGAGAGAGAGAGAGAGAGAGAGAGAGAGAGTGAGAGTGAGAGTGAGAGAGAGAGAGAATGAGAGAGAGAGAGAGAATGAGAGAGAGAGAGAGAGAGAGAGAGAGAGAGAGAGAGAGAGAGAGAGAGAGAATGCTTTATTTCACCACCATGCATAACTAGAGCTATTTCATTCTTCCTGGCTCCCATCTAGCATAAAACTTCTCCATACTTTCTACGCATAAATTATTTTTGAATAACATTCGCAATTGGAGGGAATTAATTTAAGCCATTGCCAAAACAAAAGAAATAAGCATGTCAAATGCATAATAGTATATCATAAAAATCCCCTTTCCCTCTCACAATCATGGTCCATCAGTTGAATTACATCGAATTATGTACATTCACTCTAAATAAATTACATTCACGCCCACACACTACCAACTTCCCTCCTTAGTTTCTAACCTCAACACTAAACAGATAATAATAGTTTAACAGACCCAATAAATTATCGCATAACAAACCACCCAATATATTTAATATTGATACCTATCACAAACCGAGAACTGGAAAGTGATAAAGAAAGGGGGTACAAGCTCGACGAAACACAAAACAAAAAACGATAAACAACTAATCAACTACCATCTTCTCTAAAAAGTGCCTTATCATCCCAGTGAGATCTTCTCTCTTCTCATCACTCTGGGCAAGTAGGTGTTTTGAAAACTTATTTTTAAATACATCTGTTTTTAATAGCAAATCAAACAATGGCCTATATTTGTTGTACATGCGTGCTTCTCGTATGGCGACCGATCGATTGTATAAATATCTGGTGCGTAGCAACACACAACTTTCCGCCACCCCTTTAAGTTAGAACACCAGCTACATAGGCGGGCGCTATATCTTCGTTCAACGCATTTCTACAGAAACATTTATAGAAAACAAAATGTAGGGACTAGTTAGCTGAGAGTACTCCGAAAGTTTGATCGAAATCGTTAGAGCCGTTTTTGAGAAAATTGGAATACCGATAAATTAATATTCGACAAATCTCCTTTTCTGAGTTAACTTGGCTTATATCTCCGTTCAACATATATATACAGAAATAATTATGGAGAACGAAATGTTGGTATGGAAGACTAAAAGACACTCCATTGGGGTTTATCACATCTGGTGAAGCAGTTACCCTGGAATTTACGGAAGTGTTCGAAAAAACGTTATTTTCGACACATTTTGATTTTTATCTCTGCTCAATGGACTGTCAGAGGAACATTTATTCAGAACAATATGTAGGTATTAACTATTTGAAAACATCCTGTGAGTTTGGTGAAAATCGCCGAAGCCGTTTTGCCAAAAAGCGTAAAAAACCTGTTTTTGCTTCATGGGCCTATATCTCCATTCACCGTATTTTCATGGAGATATGTATGGAGAAGAAAAGTTAGGCATTGATTAGTAGAAGATAATTTGAAAGTTTGATCGAAATCGTTAGAGCCGTTTTTGAGAAAATTGGAATACCGATAAATTAATATTCGACAAATCTCCTTTTCTGAGTTAACATGGCTAATATATCCGTTCAACATATATATACAGAAATAACTATAGAGAACGAAATGTTGGTATGGGTGACTAAAAGACTCTCCATTGGAATTTATCACATCTGGTGAAAAAGTTACCCTGGAATTTACGGAAGTGTTCGAAAAAACGTTATTTTCGACACATTTTGATTTTTATCTCTGCTCAATGGACTGTCAGAGGAACATTTATTGAGAGGAATATGTAGGTATTAACTATTTGAAAACATCCTGTGAGTTTGGTGAAAATCGCTGAAGCCGTTTTGCCAAAAAGCGTAAAAAACCTATTTTTGCTTCAGGGGCCCATATCTCCGTTCACCGTATTTTCATGGAGATATGTATGGAGAAGAAAAGTTAGGTATTGATTAGGAGAAGATAATTTGAAAGTTTGATCAAAATCGTTAGAGCCGTTTTCGAGAAAAATGCGAAAAACCCTAGTTTTTGGTACATTTTCGTCCCCCCCCCCTTCCCACCGGTCGAAATCGTCCATAACCTTATTTTGGTGTCTACAAAAAATAACGAACAAAACAAAAAGAACCAGCTCAATCGGATCAGCCGTTCTCCCGCAAATCGAACTACAGACACACACACACACACACACATACACACACATACACACACACATACACACACACACACACATACACACACACGGACCACGCGCCGAAATTAGGTTTTTTAGACTCAGTAGGGTCTGAAACGTAAAGATCTGAAGAAAACTCAAATTTTTTTTTGGGCCGATTACTATACTTTCCTTCCCTTCGGGTAGCGGAAAGTAAAAATTTTCTATGCAACGGAATGTGCAACAATTCCTCATGATTTTCGAATGCACATCTCACATACAGACAAAACTCGTGAAACGAACGGCTGCGTTTTGCGCTTTTTACCGTCTCCCGATATGTTCACAATTCAATTCACACATTGCCACTATAGCATAATCCAAGATTGGGAAGATCAGACATTGCACAAGCTGCTGCCACACTCGTGTCGGGAAGTCAGTCGCAATCCTACGAAACCGACACCAACATCGCAAATGCCGCTTTAGTCATCGCTTCGTAACTTGTAGATCGCACGATAATGTGTTCTGCATCATGACACCTAAATTTCTGACATCCATTACACTTTTCCAGGAGGCATCCTTGTCACGAGTTACAGCAGAGTCGTGCCAATATTTTAGTAGGGAGAGAGAGAGAGAGAAAGAGAGAGAGAGAGAGAGAGAGAGAGGGCGAGAGAGAGAGAGAGAGAGAGAGAAAGAGAGAGAGAGAGAGTGAGAGAGAGAGAGAGAGAGAGAGAGAGAGAGAGAGAGAGAGAGAGAGAGAGAGAGCGAGAGAGAGAGAGAGAGAGAGAGAGAGAGAGAGAGAGAGAGTGAGAGAGCGCGAGAGTATTAATGTTTGATTAAAGAAGAAGAATTTTCTGTTGTCTATTCAGCTACGTGAATATGTTGTGTCTGTTTAGCGCATGTTGTCAATTGATGGAACGGCTTCAGGCTCAAAGACAACCCCCTTTTTTCCTGCTCCAGATGTCGTACACAAGCCGAAAAGTGAGCGTGAAACATCAATAAGAAAGTGAGCGAAAGCAAAGCGAGTGAGATACGGGGTGTATCGCTGAAACAATATTTTTTCTCGGCGGAGGGACAAACGGCAGCGTCAGTATATATCGAGAAGGCGAGATGGCAGACTAACGGTTGGTTGAGTTGATGGCTTTTGAAGTGGTAACGGGGTGTTGTCTTTCTAGTCGTTTCATTGGAATCTACCATCATTTTCTTCTCTTTGACCTGTGATGTTGCATCCTCTGTTCAACACGTTGATCAGACTGCAGAACGCTGAAGTACCTCGCGTACACTGACAATACTCACAGCAAGTACATACGGCTACTTCAGCGCATCGCATATCGTCGGGTTTTCTGGCTTCACGATCACTGTAGGAGAACTAACTCGTAGATTGCAACCATCCAAAGTAGACTCACTTGACAGTAGCACGTGAGGCCTCCACTATAATAGCGAAATGAAAAATACGGAATCAGAAACAAAAAACCGAAACACTGAAAATGAGAAACCGCAATTGAACACCAGCAACTTTCAAGAGGTATCGAATGTTCAGAAATGAAGTGAGTGTAGCGAGGTGAATATACGAGTAAACGCGTAAAACTTAAGAAACTCCTGTACTATGAGGAGTCAAATTCCCCATTGTTGCACATTGCGACATTTCTTCATCGTTCCATCAAGAACACGTTGAGCGGAAATGATTTTCCACAATAAATGCCAAACTGAACTCATTTAACCTGACGTGTCTTTGTGCAACCTACACCCGCGTTTAGTCCATTGCAGCTATGTCAAGATTTATCCGTTGAAAGCCTCAAGAAATGAAATTTTTCTTAAACATCTCGTTCTCAATTAACGTTTCCTTTGAAATACGTTGAAGTAAGATGTTGTGCCAGGATATGTGCCTATGAACAGGAGGGGGGGGGGGAGAGAAAAGTCTTGTGATGCTTCGTGAATTGCGTTAAATTATAAAAGGTTGATCCACATCTGGTGGGCGCTGATGTTGATTGCCGTTTCACTTATAAAATCGCTAAGCAATATCACTTGAAGTTGGATCAAAAATTGTAACTTTTTAACCTCTATAATCTTGAAAATGCCACGTTTTATTCGAGTGTTTCTTCTCACTTTATCAACACAACATACTTAGTTATGTCGACACACCTTCGAATTTAATTCAACGTAGTCGAAATAGTGATTGCTAAATGTACTGCTATAAAAAGTTTACACGATTTAACAGTAATCACAGTCCGGAATTCCACTGACTTCACCTGAGGGTTGAAAGCTTTTTACCTAATTAATAATAACTGAAAACGTAAAAGGACCTGCCTCTAAACTACAGGTTTGTGTTTCGTTGAAGCTGAGCGTGACGATTAAGGAAACTCACGACCCCTAGTAGCTGATGACAAGAACAAGAGATTTTTCAGCCTTTGACCTCGAAACGGAAGAGCATGTTGGAAAGAAAGGTGGATAAATATTTTAGAAACGGACACCTGCTATCGCTGGAGGCTATTAACACTTTTTAACCGCTAAAAGCTCGGAGCACTAGGAGAATACATTCACAGTTTGTTTGAGGGTGGTCGACCGAGGGCTAAAAGTACCTTTGAAGTTTTATCTCGCCGCGGTAAATGGCGTAACAAGCTTTCGTCTAGTTTATTGAGTGGGAACGTTTTTGACGGACTTCCTGCAACTAATTGCTCGCAAAATATTCGGGCTTACATCAGCCCCGTCAATTTTCATGGATAAACTAATTATGCTGAACAACAACAATAAACGGAATGTTCCGTCTACGTAAAATACTTCGTTCGTAATTTCAAAGACCCTTTTTACTTTCCTTAGCCCTACGAAGTAGGATAGAAAGTTATGTGATGGGCTGGAAAAAACCGTAGGAATTATCTTCAGCTCCTTACGTTTCAAGTTCTTCGGAGCCTGAAAAACACCGTTTGGAACAACGTTGGGTCCATCTGAGCATTTTAGTTTTTACATTTACAGCCTTTCTAGGCAGTCTCATGCATGAATATGATTAAAAGATGAGATTATTATTAAATTGTTAATTGTTGTACCTAATCAAAGCAGCGGAAGTTGGGATGAGGTTGTTGGGGAAGTCGACGCGAACCTAGTAAAAACAAATAGAGACGGATTTTTGTTACAACTTTGTAGTGAAGAGCTTTTGGGATCTGAGTTAGCTCCATGCACGAGGTTACAAGGTTAACAGAAAAAGGACTGTGGTAACAACAATTTGTCTAGGTTTAAGGCGTTGTCGATAATGTTTAACATTCAAGTAAGTTTTTATCTAATAAGAAATATTTAAAAACGGTACACGTTATGTAGGTTGCCAATTTGGAAGACTCAAAATCATCTTCACCACGCAGGCTAAAATCATCTATCGAGCAGGGGTGTTGGGCGCACGAGAGGGTGAGAGTTGAAGATCCAAATGAAAGAAACTCGGTGAGTGTTAGGAGGACTGTATTATGTGAATGAAGTGAGTAGAGTTTGTGTACAAAAGAGCGACACAAGAGGACGACTCGTAGTACACGTGAACTGGCGGGAAGGGAGGAGTTTTGAGGATAGGGAAAATAAAGAAAGGAAAAACCCACTTCAAGGAAATCCGCTGCCGTTAGAAATAACCCCGGAGGTCGAATTTCCGCAGGTACGAAGGGGTCGGAGTAGACAATGACTTTGCCATTAAGGGACAGGGAATCCTGTTAACGTAGGTGCAGGGAACTTCGAGGTCGAAGGACTTGGACTGATTTTACTTGTGTCGAACAAAGGGATTTGGAACATTCATGATTCCGTTTGATTCTGGGCTAATCACATTTATTTAGTTTTTCGAGTAACATTTAATTTAATTTATTTTGTAACAACTCACTTTCATTTATCGTCTGCTTATTGCGATTGCTCTGTACATTAAATCAGACGCTAGGGGCAGTTATAACAATCGATTCAGCTTTAACCACCGAGACTCGTCAGCCGACATTCAATACATTAATTGCCTCCAACAGTATTCCAGACGGAGGCCCGAGGAGAGGAACGTGGTTGCAAGGAATTTAATAAAACCTTTGCGAGCATTAACTGCCTGGAGGAAAAAGGAAGGAAAAGTCGCTGAGGCTCTCGGGACAAGTTTCATGGCGGGAGGAGGAGTGGGAAGTCGGAATCACTGAGAGACTGTCCTGTTCTTCTGAAAGGGAGCTAAACTACAATGGTGAGGCCGGAGGCTGGAGGCAGGAGACTGGAGCTGGGCCCGAAAGGAAGGTAAGTCCTCTTTATTAAGGCGGCGAGGCTGAAAGTGAATTGTTGAGGCGAGCGTGACTGCGGTGTTCCTCCTATTGTCGTCTCCTAATAATGCTAAGCTTCCTCCCTTCCAACCTTTTTATTATTCCTCCCTCTATCTTGGCCATTCTCAAAAGTCCGTCCGCGTATTTTACCTTGGAATCATCGCAAAGTGCCTTCGCTCTCTATGTAAACCAAGCTTAATTCCTTATTAGCCTGCAGTTGCCTGAGTGCTTCTCGAAATCACCAAGTTTGATGTCATTGCAAATCCTGAAATTTCTCCTGCTTGTGCTTAAAAATATCTGGTGCGTAGCAACACACAACTTTCCGCCACCCCCGTAATTTCGAACACCACCTACATTGGCGGGCGCTATATCTTCGTTCAACGCATTTTTACAGGAACATTTATGGAAAACAAAATGTACGTACTAGTTAGCTGAGAGTACTCCGTAAGTTTGATCGAAATCGTTAGAGCCGTTTTTGAGAAAATTGGAAAACCAATAAATTAATATTCGAAAAATCTCCTTTTCTGAGTTAACTTGGCTTATATCCCCGTTCAACATATATATACAGAAATAATTATGGAGAACGAAATGTGGGTATGGGTAACTAAAAGACACTCCATTAGGATTTATCACATCTGGTAAAGAAGTTACCCTGGAATTTACGGAAATGTTAGAAAAAACGTTATTTTCGACACATTTTGATTTTTATCTCTGTTCAATGGACCGTCACAGGAACATTTATTGAGAAGAATATGTAGGTATCAACTATTTGAAAACATCCTGTGAGTTTGGTGGAAATCGCTGAAGCCGTTTTGCCAAAAAGCGTAAAAAACCTATTTTTGCTTCAGGGGCCCATATCTCCGTTCACCGTATTTTCATGGAGATACGTATAGAGAAGAAAAGTTAGGTATTGACTAGGAGAAGATAATTTGAAAGTTTAATCAAAATCGTTAGAGCCGTTTTCGAGAAAAATGCGAAAAACCCTAGATTTTGGTACATTTTCGTCCCCCCTTCCCATCGTCCGAAATCGTCCATAACCTTATTTTGGTGTCTACAAAAAATAACGAACAAAACAAAAAAAGAACCAACTCAATCGGATCAGCCGTTCGCCCGCAAATCGAACTACAGACACACACACACACAGACATACACACAGACATACACACGGACCTCTCTCCGAAATTAGGTTTTTTAGACTCAGTAGGGTCTGAAACGTAAAGATCTGAAGAAAACCCAACTTTTTTTTTTGGGCCGATTACTATACTTTCCTTCCCTTCGGGTAGCGGAAAGTAAAAATAAAAATAACAACGTGAGCTTTGAGAAAAGTGTAAGATCAATTTCATCTTTTTATCTTGCTCCACATAAGAGAGTCCTCGTCGATACCGTCTTACAAGAAGTTTATCTACTTCTGCAAGTGCCATGCGGGTGCCTTCATCAGCTACCACGGCCTTCCTCAATATTCTGTAGAGAGTGATAATAGTAATAATTTGTAATCAGGAACGAACAGTAAATGTTAATTGTGTCATTTTCAAAAGGTTCACACTTTCTTAGAGCAGCTCTTCGAAGAATGTCTTCATTTCTCACGCGATAAACCCAGAGCGCTATCAGCATTTGTCGTAGCGTCCACATCTAGAAAGCATTAATAGTTAGTATAATGTCAGAACCCCGTACATTACTACGGATCGACCGTAATATTTTTAAATCACGCATCTAGGGCTTGGGGTTAAGTTTGATTTGTGAGAAACTTTAGACGTATTAAAAAATTTCTTCCGGCTCGTTGGAACCTACTTCGTATTTACCGATCCGGATCCCATGAACTAAGTCTGGCACAAAACGTATTGTGATATGACTCAATATCATCACTTAAAAACCATTCGTAATGCATTTTTGAAGTCTTTGAGTAGTAATTATGTAATCCGTCAGGTTACTACCAATGCGGTGATCATTTGTGTAACGATTTTCCTTAGAAAGTTTAACCTACCTATAGTCTCAAATGTATTCACTATTTATATATACAAAAGCGGGTGAAATAACTGATGAACAAAGCGGCGTTATAGGATTGGAGTAAATATTTCTACGGGGTAGTCAATTGGAATTATTACTAAATAAGTTGGTATGAAAATAAAGGAGTTCAATTAAAGGAGCTCGCCCGTTGAAAAGGGGTTCGAAGTACTAAACATGATAGTAAATAAGATGCGCATGCTCGTTCAACGGGGGAGCAGACGAAACTGCGATGCGCCTGAAAAAATAAGATGAAGCGCGTATTCAAATAAGTTGGATGGACACGCAGTTACCGCACGAGACGTTGAATGGGGACTGACATGCATGAGTTGCTCAATGGACGGCGGACATACTATTTGGGTGCAAAATGTTTTAGTGTGATATGATGAATTATTGGTGAGCCAAGGTCCAAGCTCCCCCGGCTGTATAGATTTACAACTCCGTCTAATGGCGGGGGCCGTAACAATGGGCGCGGAGTTGGGTGGACGTAAGGAGCCAAATTTTAATGTCGTGATGTTAACTAATGAACAACAACATCCATTGATGAACGAAAACCCCTAACTACCTTCGAATCGACAGCTGTCGACGCAGTGTCCCCAACTTATACTCGTAAACACAAACTGGGGAAACAGGATGCTCGAATAACTTACCCGAGAAGAGTAGAAAACTATTCCTTCTTCGCGAAGCTTATACCCACTCTAGGAAGCTCTCCGCTGGATCTCTAGCCGGGGGCACGCCAAACCATTCCACCATCCCCTCGAGTAAGTGGAAACTACGTCGTCACTAGTTGGAATTAGTACATGATATTCGATACTTCCCTAATGCGTACGGTTTGACCCATGTCCATACCCTCCCAGTACCGTTCGTCCCCAGAGGACCATCTATACACAACATTAACTCGTAAAACAACATTGACGTCATTGTCAGTCCGTCTCCAGAAAGCCATATTCGACCGTACGTAAAATGAAGAAGAGCCGCTACGCTTTCACATGTTTGTGTCTAATTCGAAACATTACTGCAGTTTCCCCTGAAGGTTACTAGACATATATTAGGGTTGATTTAAGGAAAAGAAGATCCTAAATCAACGAACATTGGGAGGATCACATTACTAACCAAGTCCATTCGAGTCGTCAGTTATTCAAGAACCTTCTATAAAAATTCTACCTTCTTAATGGTGTATTCTCCATGAATTGCATTCTGAAAGACTTCTCAGTGAACTTCAAATTTTCATCCCGCTGCTACTTAGTAATTGCGTCGAACTAACGCATTTCGTCTATTTAGCATTATTAATACAATATTATCAAATAAGTTTGTTGTGAATGGGGGCTTAGAGTACGATTAAATGCAGGAATATTCTGGGCATGACATGTTTAACACGCAGTGTCTACTGCATCTTAAGTTGAGCCCTCTCGTAGTTGGTTCGTCAAGATCTATTCAGTCATGCCTTATTGCTTATGCTATATAGCTAGATGTGCATAAGCTGAAAGAATAAGAAAGAGGGTTTAGATCAAGAAAACTGCGAATGAACAATAAAAAATGATGATGAGTTGGGGACGGACACTGTTCTCCTTCATGCTGCATGCTGTTTGAGGAAAAGTTGGCAGGTTGTTCACTCTCACCTGAATTTCAACAGAAATTAGCAAAAGGGTTTTGGAGACAGAAGGGTAGGAATGGATGTCAGAAATACCATCCCTGCTTACTTCATTTCATCTGTTCGGTTGGTTACTCAGCGACATCAGATGGCAGTGAGATACTACTGCGGCAGAAAATGCTTGAGCAAAAGTAAGATTATACTTCATTCCCAAGAAAACAAAGTAAACACGCACGTGGCTGAGCGAAATGACCCATCCAGCAACACAGATTAATGGCTTCCAGAAATTGTTAAGGTCAGTCCTGTTCCATTCTTCCTAACCACAATATACTGTAAAAATTTCGTCGTTTTAACACGCAGAAAAATATCTGGTGCATTGCAACACGCAACTTTCCTTAGCTCTACGTCAATTCACTTTGTACACGGCTAATTCTATTTAATCGATTCATTTATCACTCAGTTCATTTGAACTTGGTCAAACAACACTTTACAGCAGCATGAGGCGGCAGCGCTCACAGTTCCAGAATTTATTATACTGCTCGTACTCATTCCAGGACCATTATTGAGCAACTGGCACACAGATAATTAATGAGGCTGTATATACGAATTTTTTTGAAGAAGGATAGTAATTACTTTTGCAGAGTCATTGGATAAAAACGTTTAAAACTGGTAGTCAGCGTTTCGCCAGTAGTTGAAATTCAGGAATTTCTGGAGTGTACCCCATGTATCTCATGAGCGTTTTTAAACACTCACCCTTTAGGTATTGGATTGGACTACGATACCAATTTTTTTCAACATTCTACCAACATTTCAGCGGAGTTTATAAGGAAAAAAAACTGCGCTAAAAACGCTTTTCGTCGAAAATTTTGATAATTTATTGTGCCGCTCTCGTCATTTTCCCACGGATGGTAATTTCATGGTATAATTTCCTTATTTAGAGCTATCAATACAAAAAATTTAATCAAAATCATTAGAGCCGTTTTTGAGAAAAAAAAATTTGGTGTTTTGATCACTATGATAACTATAGTTAAATTTCGGTGGATTTGTTCATACCCTTGTTTTGGCGTCCTATAGTAACCTGCGGGCGAGATATCAAGTTTGAGCTGGTTTGGTACAGTGGTTTTCTCTAAAAATCGTTCACAGACACACACACACACACACACACACACATACACACACACACAGACCCACATAGTTCCCAAATAGTGTTTTTCGGACTCAGGAGGGTCTGAAACTTGAAGATCTGAAGAAAACTAAAAAAAATTTTTCAGCCGATTACATAACTTTCCTTTCTACTTCGTAGAGCCGAAGAAAGTAAAAATTGTCCAGTGAACACACTCATTAGTTGACATTTTCTCTAAGTGTCCTAGCATTCCTCTTAGAAATTAGTTCTACCGTAACCATTTGCAGTTCACAAAACTTACCGACCACTTGCACCCATAAACTTGAAAAGTGGGGGAAAAATATAAGTTTAGTGGAGGGAGAGAGGATCCTGGTGATGAGAGGGCATAAATTAAGTTATACAGTTCTTCCGTGGACGGAGCTAAGAACCCCATGTTGTAATGTTACTACGGAGAAGAAGGAGAGGGGTGAGTTTACTTGGCTCACTGCTTTTATTTGGCTTATATTTTTTGACGCTTTTATCCCCCCTTTAGTTCGTTTGCGTTATGTTACCAGGAGAAATTATAAGCGCAGGTTTTGCATCACGGTGTCACAGGGTTTCGTTTTCGGAATAGCTTTTGATTTTGAACATTGAGCAACGTTTCACTTTCTGCTGGAAATCCACTTTCGGTGATAGTGAAAGTTCTAAATTTTATGGTGTAGAAACAATATACAGTGTGTAAAACCAAAAAAATTTAAGAGCGCCAAACGTTCGTCACTACCGTCGTTTATGTACTGATCGTGATGGGCACATCATGTCTTGGTCATCCCGTATGCAAATAAAACTAATCCCAGAGGCTCATAATTAGTAACGAGACTATCGGTGAAGTGAGTTGCAAACAGGTGCCAGTTCAATCGTTCCTGCAACTGACTGCTGTCAGTACGAAATTATCTGAGCCCACCTGGGGAAGGTTGTTCCACTCTCCAGAGGTCACGTACATTCCACCTAATCGAGTCTTGTTGCTGATTAGAACTCTCAATAATTCACCCTCTCCGTTTGAGTCACGAAAGTTTTATCCGTATTATCTTTCTTCTTTGCAAAATTTTCAAAGCGTAAGAGGCGGCTTACTGGAGAGAAACAGAAAAAGGGTGGTTTGGAACTTCCAGTTTAATGAAAAGTGGTGAACAATGGTAGAAGAATGAATGATGAGGAGAGCATCGAGCCGAGGGATTTACTCAAACCCTGAGAGAACTCCCGTCTTCTTAATATAAGAACGCCTTTCCTCTTCCACATCGAGATTCTTCTTTTATTATTTTTTCCTTGACAGTAAATGTTCCTTTAGGAGAGCGAGAAAAACATTTAATGTGGCAGACATTAATTTTCGAGATCAACGCTAGATTGTAAGAAACCAGTCTAGTTGTGTAACAGAAGAAAAAAAGATGGTGGTTGATTGCTATATTTGACGTTAGACACCGGTAGACATCCTATTTTTGGGTGAAGATGAGTCCTTTGGATCTTAAAAATCCATGCACTAGTTGCCCCTGAACGGATCAGATCACAACAAACAAAATTCGATAGCGTCATCAGTCAACTGCCCGAAACGGCGAATCCTGGGACAAGGTGTACACGAAACGCTTCCCCGCTGGAGTAGAGTTTTTAACTGGATAATTGCACTTAATGGAGTAAAAATAACGAATAAAAATTAAAGTGGGAATAGCTGCTTTGCACAGAGGTAGCGCTACAGATAGCTTCTTTTTGTTTTTCCACCATAGGATTTTTGTGGAGTCATGTCGCCCTCCTCAAGCCCTTCACTTCAGGAACGAGAGAGAGTTCCCTCATCTTTTCTCGAGAGTAGTACCTCTGAACACTGAACATGCGTTTATTATTAAGTTGATTATAATGTGTTGTCAAGGCACCACAGACTAACACAGCTAACAAAAAAAGCACCGCAAATTTCCACACAACTGTTTATTATTCTCTTGCACAGCTTATTATTCTCACACCTCCGAGATCCCTCCCATTCGAAACGATGCGAAACATGACCTGACAACAACGGAATGACGAAAATGACTTATTCCAGGCGCCTCTAGGCAATTGGTACGACGTGATGGGTCGAACTGACGGGGGACCTGGGAGTGCGTCCTGAGGCAGTGCAAACGATGAAACGATTACTTTCGCTGTATTGTGCCACGAGTTCATTCAATTAGTAGACTATAATTACTGTGAATTCTCCGTTTTCGGTCTAGATGCCGCCGTACACCTGTGATACTCGTTTCATTCGACCCAGCATGGAAAAATACCTAGAAAACGATACCAACCACTGCGTGCTTGCCATAAAACTGCTTCATCCGATAGGATTGTGGATAGTATGGCCTCTGCAGATTTGGGATCCCGATGCTTGTAAACGTAAAATGCCAAATTTTGAAGTGAGGGGGGTTGTAAACAAGATGTCCCTGACCGAGAACATAGGTGTTTTATTCAAAATGAATAATAAACCAAAAAGGCAGTCTTACAAACCCATTAATGAACGTTTCATCTCTTTATAGAATCCAATGACTCAAGCAGGCACACGTATTACTTCGTTATCTTCCCTTCTCTCCTCTACCGCAGTGAGAGATTTATTAACAATATTAATTTATTAAAAATGGATGAAATTAGTTTAGAATCACGGTAGTGCTACCAATTTCCATCTGTACATAGCTATATTATTAATTTGAGCTCGTTGCGACGAAATTCCCTTCAATTCTCATTTAGCTGATCAGGGCAATAACCGTGCTCAATAACACTTTCTCAGCTGTCTTTCATTTGAAATATTATGAAATGGAGCTCGTTTGAAACCCTAATGTGATTGTAACTCAACTGTGATTGCGTTTGTTGTTAATTTTGTAACAATTTTTTGCCCAAAACAACCAACTATTGAACTGCCGAGCAGGTTGGCATAACCAGAAACCCAATGGGAATCTGTGTGAATAATCCGATTTTTTACAACACGTTAGAGACATAAAACGACTCGGACGGCGGACGGACATAACAGATTTGGAATCCCTATGTCTTGAAACGTAATTTAGGAAGAATAACAAAACCAAATTCAATGAACTTTAAAAGGGGGACAGAAGAACACTGAAGCCCAACACCAAAAATGAAAGAAGAAAAGGGTCGAGTTCAAAGGGCGAACAAGAAAAGGAATCTACGTTATGGTGGAGATGAGTAGGTTAGCAATAGGATGCTTATAATTTTTGGATGAAAGTGAAACTGTAAAACGGCGAAAGATTCGTGTAACATTGTGCCTGGGCGAGGTACACGTACACCAATCAGGACATTAAGAGTGGGGGAATGCACGTGGCCAGAGAGAGTTTGGGGAGGATAAACCCCCTGTCAGTGGGCAGCGGATCACGTCTCGCGATATGCAGACTTCAAAGGTGAGAATGACAGATACTCGTAAACCCGATCGAGTTGATCGATATGACAGCCGTAATGCGGATATGAGAGAACTGAGGCTGGTGGTGCACGAGCTCTGCCCCACCGCAGACCAACACATGATTTTTTTTAGAAGGAGGGGGGGTTCACTGTCAATTTAATCATCGGATAAAAACTATGGTAAATGCTAGTAAGAGGAACGGTGGTGGTTTGGAGTTCCGGGGTTCCCTCGCTCCCAATTATTTTAGGAACGTTGCTAAAGACTCAAATTATGGGTGGTTTATTTCACCAGCATCTTGATTTTTGTAAGTATGAGTGATTCATGAGGAAAAATCTGACCTGAAATCAAGTAAAATAATTTATTGTGCTCCTCGTCATTTTCCCCCGGATGAGAGTTTGATGTTAGCGTGCTGTTGTTTAAAACTGTATATATTTGGTGTTTCGATCACTATGAAAACCATAGTAAGTTTGAACCATACAATAGTTTTGACATCTCACACTTCACAGACACACAAACCGTTTTCCCGAATGGTGTTTATGCATTCAGTTGCTTTTAAAACGTAATGATCTCAAGAAAACTCTAAAACAAATTTTCAGCTGCTTCCTACTTCGTGAGCCTAAGGAAAGTAAAACTAGCTAAATTGGTAAACAGAATAAAAATCAAAACTTTACAATTGGAAGTTAAGTTCTGTGAGGTTACAAAACAGCTCCTTGCCCGACACACGTTTGCGGATAGATAAATCTGCATGATTACATTTTCAACACCGATCTCTACGTAATCACCTAGCTTAGCAACGTTTTTGAGAACATGATGAAAAGTGGTTACCAGCTCACGCATCGTCTCGCAGTATTACGTAATTCATGTTTCCTTGCATATATCTCAGTATTGTAATTTATTTGTATTCTCAGCAAAATTTCCGTTTGGGTCCTCTTTCAATCACATCATCAACTGCGCATTGTCTTTGCACTTTTTCCTTGTAACTCGCCAAATGCCTCTTCGTAGTCAGCCAGCCTCCAGTGAATACAGAAACGGCCAAGGCTGAACAACATAACGTTAGGAGATATGCGAATTCGAATTGTTCTAAGTTTACTTTCGACGATTTCCACAATTTGAGTACGGCGCTCGACGACATAATGAGCCTTTGATGAGCCGCAAAAGCGAGCGCCACTGGCACAGTAACTTTGAAGGCCAACGTATGCTTGTATCGAGAAGATCCAAAACTTGGCAATTGCAGTACGGCCACGCTTGAAGAAAACAGATAGGCGAATGTCAGTAACACGCTGGCACCTCTAGATATTGCCAGGACGTTCATTGTGAAGAATATGATCACGAGATGAGACAGCATGTTGAATATCTTCTTGTCTGCTAACACATTCTCCAAAAACAATATTTTGTGAAGATTGAAACCTGTAGAAAAAATGTGCATTGAAACTTTAATAACCCAGAAAATAGTTGTTTTCAATTGAAACATGCTGGGGGGGGGGGGCGAACACAGCATCGCTAGCAGCTCACTAAAATTGATAATTAGTGAGCACATATTCATAGAAGCACGCTGGAAATTAAATAGCTTAAAATATGTTTACGCAAGTCCAGAACTGAAACGTCCTATGTCATACCAAATCTCTAGTGTATTGATTACAGTAATAATCATATTCTCAACCAACAATCGGGTCTAAGAGGTTAGTTGCATTCTATGGTTCTCCTTGGTTGAGTCAGTGGTGTATTTATATAATGATTTTATGAAATAGTGGCTATTCCTTCCTAACATCAGCTAGTAATGCAACCTAAATATCGGGTACCAAGCGTCATACGACTTTCCTCATCCCCGAACACATTCTGCTTTTTTATGGTTTCAGCTACTAATCTAATATGTTTATCACTCAACGAATTTGAACATGGTAAAATATTACTGCAAGGCTTACCCAGTAACTGGTGCAATAACGATGGAGTTATTGTAAATTATTTTTTATAGAACTTTACTAGTCTTGTACAACACTTGGAAGAAGTGTGAATCAAGTCACCAAGTACAATTTAATTATTGGCTAATCGGTAATTTGGAGGGCCTTCGTGTTTCTAAAGTTTTAACTCAAGAGAACTCCAACTGATTCCAATACCTAATGAATAGAGCTGTGCGTGCTTGAAGCCAATAAGGTACAAGCTGGCCATTCTCTTCTTGTCAATAATTTTTTGTCAGCTTCAACTAGCAATCACGATGGTGAGGGCTGATAACACACAGGCCGGTTAATGAAATCAATATATAATGAGGAGCCTGATCGTTGGGGACAAAAGCAAACAAACGAGAAAAAAACACAAAGTGAAAACGGGGAAACAGATTAGAATTTTTTTCGCATAAAAATACGCGCTCGGATAAGATGCTTGATACGAGCACCCTGTTAATTACCCCTTCGAGAAAGCGAAGTCCGTTTAGGGGGAAAAAGGGTTCACTTCGCGTTATAAAAGAAATACATTTTGAATATGTGAGACCGAACTGGTTTGGCCTAAGGGGAAAAACGAAGTGGGAGATTAGGGAAAAGAGTGTGTTGAGTTTTTCGTTGAAGTTTTAATGGTGAGCTGGGGTGCGGTTTACAGGCTGAAGGTTTGCGAGACCCCCGGGAATAGCGAGTGGTTGAATGGGGGTCGCAATTTGCTGAGAACACACTCTTATTCAACATGATGCTTGTTTTCTCAAGCAACCATTCAAACACTTGAAAAGCATCTAACTATGGAATGAGCCCCGTTTTGAGAGTTGAGGCCTGCAACCGCTACCAGCTACTTCAGTACACTAACTTTACCACTTGTCAACGTGTAAATATTACGTTATTTTATTGGGAACAATCAAATGTCAGAGGGTGAGGCTGAGTAAGCCGATAAAATAATACTTGATAGAGTACTTCCAACAGACGATTCAAGGGTCGGTTTCACAAAACATTTATAGCCGTAGTTTAAAGCAATCGTTAACATACCCACATCAAACGAAAATAATTTTGAAGTTACTACTAATATCGTAACTGAAATGGATACATGATAATTTTTTTCGCTCGTCGTTTTGCGAATTTGTGAAGACAGTGGAGATGAGTGCGGGCCTTTCTATGACGAGCCTTAATTAGAGCCAAATGAAACACCGAATTTGGTGTAGTTGGTGGTTAATACTTACCGTTGTAAAGTAAAATGATTGGTGGGATCCATCACACAATTCAATTCAGCAGTTTTCCTGGTTTTCTACTAGTCCAACCTAATTTCAACTGAGCTCGCTAAAACTTTCTGAAACAACACGTCGCGTTTTACGTGGAAAGTCGTAGCGCTTAAATTTCCAGGATTTATTGAGGTGCTACGCATTATGACCTGAGAATGAATGAGCAATCCTTGTATTCACGAGTCTTACAACACCATTTTTCACATAACGTTTGTTTAATGTTTTCGAATTAAATGGTGGGAGTTTCCGAAATAAGTAACTATCTGAGTATGTTGTGCTTGAAGTGATATGATTGGCTTGAGAATACAGAACTATGTGTGGGTGGGGGAGTTTGATTTTGAGATATTCCAAATCTTCGTTTTTCGTGAACCACGATTTCGAGAATTTCCCCATTCTTTTCCCCCCTACCTCATTTCGTTTATTTTCACTAATCCAGTATCTTTCTTCAAATGAACTGAAGCTTCTATACCCTTTACCACCGGCAGACGATTTGAAATATAATTGCGCAGAAATGTTTATTTGGCTGTTGGTTCAAAGTTGACATATCGTTATGACATTAACACGCATGGCGTACATTTTATACATGAAGGAGGAGTAATGTACAAACCAACCTATTATGCTGCAGCACGCAATTTCTTCTGTGAAAGAATTCTGAATTTCCAGGTCGAAATTTGTCAGACCAAACGACAGGGCTACTGACAGCGTAGAATGAAAAATAACGGATGCAGCCGAATCGAGATTGGTGGTGTTGAATGTAAGTAATATCACTCGGATCAGTGTGATGAAAATGCATGCAGTTGTGGAAATGACCAAAAACAACACCCAGTTGATAACTACCTGGAAAAAATGAACAATATGATTGGTTGATAAGCACCGATTAATTAGAAGTCTTGTGAAGATAATTTTGCCGAACAATTGGAAATAGCCAGTAGTTTGTTAATTACTATTATAATTTATTTCTCTGGAGCGTCATGCATTGAAACTAATAACCATTACCTTTTGACTAGACTTCAATCAGGGTTTCAGTTCTTGCTGGCGCCGAACCGAAATTTCGGTAGCTGGTTTCACAAAATGGGGAAGAAAGAGGAACCCTTCGGCAGGTACTGCGTGCCAGCCCCCAGTGGACTGTGCCCATTAAGTTTTTTCAGTGTGTCCCAGGTGGTGCGTGCCACGTCATTACCTACAAGAGACCGTGTGAGGAAGTCCTGCTAAGGAATTGGCGTGATGACCCCACCCTGAAGTTATGAGGCGATGCCAGGGTTAGTCCGACATAGGGGAATAACAAAAAACCTCAGAAAACCAGGGTTCCTGCCTGAAGAGTCTAGACATTGGTGACGCGGGAGTACTGAACAAGCTACATTGTCGTCTCCCGTGATGTCCTGCTGATGCCGCTTGTTAGAATCATCACACTGACTTTACTGAAACAGCCAGCTTTCAAGCGCTTGCATACCCAGCACACCTGATGCCAGCCAGCTCCTCCGTCACCATGAAAAACATCCATAACGACTAATTGTGAGAACAAGATCATGCCAATGGAAGGACATTCTTCACGAAATTAAAGACATAGAAACCACTCACCTAATCTGGAATGCGAGTAAGTGGAAAACGGGTGTTGAAAAGTTGCCTAATTCAGGAATTATGGAAGGAATCACAAGTTGGTCCACCAACCTTCACCAACCTCCTTCCCCCATCAATCCACATTAAACCAGGAATCTTTCAGTGCAAGACGTAATGGCCACCGTCACTGGACACTATTTTTTCAGTTGGAAAGTGAAGGCACGTGTGTTATAAAACCACTAACCTCTCTTTCGGATTTATCTCATAGTCTGGGCGAGGTAAGATACGAGAATAAGTAGGTTAGTTTCTCAGATTCCAGAGCTAAGACTCCGTAATCCTCTAGATTCACTTGAACATACACGTATGTAATGAAAAATCTTACTTCGAAATTGTTCTCGATTTTTTGGCTAACTGCAAGAACATCTATGGAGTCAATGTGTAGTAGAATCCAAATCCAAGGAATGACACTAGCAAGAACCAGAAACTGCTGCTTCTGTTGTTTCTTATACATCACATCCGTCATTTGTTGAGTAGTTGTCACTCACGTTTTGCAACTATATTGATGATGGGGGAAGCTAATCAAATCGTTGCTGTCACTAACATATTTATCATATGATTTTGGAGAGGCGTGTTTTTTTCAATTATACTGCCATGTTTTTTATCTACTATTTTTATTTGTTAATATCAACAAAGGCAACTGATTCCCGTTCAATGGGGACTAAAGGTAGTGAAAGAGGAAGGATAAGATCTGACGCCTCGCTGAGCTGAATCGGCAAGAGCCAACCATGTCATTCTTACGCTACTTATTTTGGAAATAAAAAACACTAATTTACAAAACCGTCTGTAGGAGCACACTCAAACAACTTACACATAGCCCCCTTCACAGGTAATTCATGCCATTCATTCTGGCATTCCGTTTTCGATCAAAAAACTTGTTTACAACACCCCCTCAAAAATTTGACACTTTACATTTCAATGCGTGGGGGTTCCGAATGTGCAATTTCCGTCTCCAGACCATATTTTGCCTTTAACGCGGTCTGTTCGGTATCGTTTACTGTGTGGTTTTCGATGGTGTGTCGAATATGTCTTTTCGGCATTGAAAAAAATAGAAAATACATCGAAGGCAGTGAATTCACATTGATCAATGATCATTCCAACCTCATGTGGTTGTTACAAGTTAAAAACCCTACTAGCCATCCAGCACGTTGAGATCGAGCGATTGAGATTTTGGCTGAACTAGATCGGATCAAATTTCATACGTAGCCTCCAGGTTATCAGGGGACTCGAAAATAGGTGTGAGCGGAATTGGTTTTGGGTATTGGCAACCCCAACTACAGCAACAAAACATCAAATATCGTCAAGCGGTTTCGGTTGAATTCATTGTATAGAAAGTTCAACCCAAACAAACCTTCATCCCCCACTCCAAGCGATCTTTTAAACGTTTCGCCTAACTCGCGCGAGAACGTTTCAGTTAAAAAATATGAACGCCGTTCAACCCCGTCAGTCACTTGCCACGAAAGAATGTATTTAGATTTGGCATTCCAAATATTACTCGCACAGGCAAAGTGCAGGACTCTACCAGTTTCAACTACTGCCCTGTCACTAACGGTAACAATCTCTTCTCCTGCAGCAACTTCTGTTTCGTTGCCGTGAGAGGAAAACTGGGCAATCGACAACAGCCTGCTGCACCTTCCACAGGTGTAAGTGTGGTTGCTTCAAAGCTAGCGCTTCGGCTCCCGCATGACTGCAAAAACCTCATCTGCATGATTAACTAATGAGGTACAAATGATGATCCCTTTTGGCTCGAAGAGTGCAGTAGATTATCAACCCCACGAGGTGAAACAGACCTGACTATCGCCCTCAAATGTTGTGTGTATTCCATTCTTCTGAACTTTGGAACGTTTGAATTGCCTGGCCTTATGATTAGATCAGTTATCCTAGAGTGCGGCAGTGTGTCATAATCAGTGAGAAACTACGTGGAAAAGTTGAAAAACCACAACCAAAGTTCTACATTAATTAACGAACAATCCGATGAGATATGCGATAAAACAACCACATCGAAACATCAATTGCGTTGATAAAAAGTCGCGGGAAGGAGCAGCGTAGTAACTGAGTTCGCGGTGTGAATAAGTTGGAAGACCGGCGATTTTGATCTGAGAAAAAAACCTGAAAGGCGTTAAAAGTAGTTAGTTGAAACGATGCTCAGGAAACTTCTTTCGAGGACTTAACTCACAATTTTTTCTACTCCCTATTTGCGTGTCGATACTTATTTCAACTTTTCTCATTAAAAAAAAGTAACGCCCTTTTTGAAACGTAATGATGACTTCAAAACCACTTCTCGGGACGGTAACGTTTTGGGTCTTATTTCTGAAGCGACACTTTTCCTTTTTCAGAAACTCTTAACGAATTTTTTTTTTTCGAGCGAAAAGCCAACCCTGCTATCTATCTCAACACCTGACAAACACTTGCAGTAATATAAGAACGAGTATTAGCAGCTGCAATACTTGATAAAAATTATGTTTTTTCGCAATTTCCACGAAATTAGATTTTACCAATGTCCTTGTGGATGAGTGCTTAGGTGGTGGCCTGCGAATGAAGATGAAGCGGGAGAAGCATCTAATTGCCTAATTAAGTTAGATCTACCTGACGGAGAGCGTTTCAGCCCTCAGACCTGTACCAATAATCGCTTAACCACAACTGTGGCCATTAGTTGAATGTAGGCATTAACGAAAGCTAATCAGAAGTTTGATTCTCCGTACATTTAATGTTTGTCTTTCACATTTTCTAAAAAACGTTGCAAATCATTACACGAAGGTTAATTATTCTCATGGACAGGTCGACATAGTCGCACACCTCCGAGACCCAACCCATTCGATTCAGCATCCAGTGAAACATACGAAACATGACCTAACTAGAACGGAACGACATATCCTAGGCGCATGTAGGCAATTAGTGAAAAGTCGAGCGGACGGGTGGTTGGAGTGAGACAAGATACAGCACGGGAAATGAAAGCAGGCCAGGAAAAAACAATAACTCTTTCAATTTGGCTCTCCATACAATCTATCGATCTAGACGCAGTCGTACACCTCTGCCAAATTTTGGGTGTTTGTTAATATTTAAGACCATTTTTTGCCAATGACAACCATGTGCTTCATCCAATCGGATTGCCTAGCAGGCGGGCTCAACAAGATACCAAATGGAATTTTTGTGCGAATTTTGTACAAATTTGGTATTCCAATGACTTGAAACGTATAGTGTCAAATTTGGATGGGGAGGGGGGTTGTTTTAATACTTTCCTGACTGAAAACATTGATGTATTATTCAGAATGAAAGAATAAACCATTTAATGAAAAATGTATCTCTGGTGTCGCGGGTAACCATTTGTGAACCATCGAGCGCTTTTTGTAATGTCACGAATAACTTCACTGTAAATTATGTGGCTTCAAGCCTTGTGGCGAATGTAGGAACGCCCTTCAAGGTATTACTTTATTATTGGGTATTCGTTAATTTTCACTTGCGAGCTGGAGCGATCCAGGATGTCCTGCGTTATGCATAGACAGTAGTTGAAAGTATAATTATCGTATTGACAGGCTTATCCGGTACAAAGGTAACAGATGGAACTTCCAACACGGCTTCTATTTAAGGTTCGTGTTTACTGTTCTGTTTTTTTTTGTTTTTTTTTTTATCAATGATAAACTGTTGTAGACTTGCTACTTTTTACTTTCCGCTACCCGAAGGGAAGGAAAGTATAGTAATCGGCCCAAAAAAAAAAGTTGGGTTTTCTTCAGATCTTTACGTTTCAGACCCTACTGAGTCTAAAAAACCTAATTTCGGAGAGAGGTCCGTGTGTATGTCTGTGTGTATGTCTGTGTGTATGTCTGTGTGTATGTCTGTGTGTGTGTGTGTCTGTAGTTCGATTTGCGGGCGAACGGCTGATCCGATTGAGCTGGTTCTTTTGTTTTGTCTGTTATTTTTGTAGACACCAAAATAAGGTTATGGACGATTTTACTGGTGGGAAGGGGGGTGGGGGACGAAAATGTATCGAAAACTAGGGTTTATCGAATTTTTCTCAAAAATGACTAACGATTTTGATTAAACTTTCAAATTATCTTCTACTAATCAATACCTAACTTTTCTTCTCCATACATATCTCCATGAAAATACGGTGAACGGAGATATAGGCCTATGAAGCAAAAATAGGTTTTTTACGCTTTTGGGCAAAACGGCTTCAACGATTATCACCAAACTTTCGAGATGTATCCAAATAGTTAATACGTACATATTGTTCTCAATAAATATTCCTCCGACAGTCCATTGAACAGAGATAAAAATCAAAATGTGTCGAAAATAACGTTTTTTCGAACATTTCCGTAAATTTCAGGGTAACTTCTTCACCATATGTGATAAATCCTAGTGCAGTGTCTTTAAGTCACCCATACCCACATTTCGTTCTTCATAATTATTTCTGTATATATATGTTGAACGGAGATATAAGCCAAGTTAACTCAGAAAAGGAGATTTGTCGAATATTAATTTATCGGTATTCCAATTTTCTCAAAAACGGCTATAACGATTTCGATCAAATTTACGGAGTACTCTCAGCTAACTAGTCCCTACATTTTGTTCTCCATAAATGTTCTTGTAAAAATGCGTTGAACGAAGATATAGGGTTCGAACTTAAAGGGGTGGCGGAAAGTAGTGTGTTGCTACGCACCAGATATTTGTTGTTGTGATACATAATTTTCTATATAGTACAGAAGTACAATGGAACATGGGTGAGGGTGGATGTCCAGCGACAGTCCCTCTCAGAATTAATGCTAATTTTACCATTCATTAAATATAGTTAATAATTTACGTAGGAGATAAATTTAGGTTACACTAATATCACAGTTATGTTTCACAAGTGACTACATGTTCCTGTCTATCAGGTCCACCGTTCTTTTTCTTTTTTGAGACGACGAGGTGCCGTATTCTGTCCCATGTGTTGAGGAGGCGCTCAAAAAGCTGGCGATTAAAGAGTTTATCGATGCGTGCAGACGATTCATCGTAGTTTTGATGACTTCCTCCACCAGTGGCACGTTCAAATCTCTATGGATGACGGAATTCTTACGAACCATGGAGCGTTGGTGATGAGGCGGAGGGCACGGTTTGTTGGGTCTGAACTCTTTATCTGGGTTTTGCATGCCAGACCCCAGATTGAACAACCGTATTGCCAGATTGGGCGTACCATGGTTATATAGATGAGGCGTTTGTTGTCGAGGGATAGTGGTGACGTCTGGCCGAGGAGGGGTTTCAGGAGGTTTATGCGGGAGCGGTGTCTGTTCACTAAATCGCTTATGTGGATGTTAAATGTGAGCCGCTGTTGAAGGTGCACTCCCAGGTATCGTACCGCAGCTGTTTCGGGTATCATCTGGTGATTCATCATGATTTGGCTGGTTTGGTAGTTACGTCTCTGGGTGAATGTTGCCGTGCACGATTTCTCGGTATTCATCACAATTCGCCAGTGATCTGTCCATTCCTGGATGGTGTTGAGGTGTAGTTGGAGGTTGGAGGAAGCAACTACTCCATCTTTATCTCGGGACAGAATGGCGAGATCATCGGCGAACATAGCTGAGTAGGTTTCATCAGAGGTTGGGATGTCAGAAACGAATATCAAGTACAGTATGGGCCCCAACACGCTCCTGCGGCACTGATGCAGATACGCTACAGCTTGGTGACTGGGCACCATCGCACTTTATGTGAAACGTTCTGCTGTAGATGAAACATTGGATCAATCTGTAGTACGTGTCAGGGAGAAGAGGTTTGAGTTTGAAGAGCCAGCCTGGGTGCCAAACACGGTCAAATGCTTGCTTCTGTGTCAAGGCATAAGCCGGCGCAAATTTCATATTTTCGTACGAGTCCAGTATTTCCTCTACAATCCTGTGTAGCTGCTGCAGGAGTGGAGGTGGCGAAACCCAAACTGAAAGCCTGGTATGGAAGGGGTAAGTAGAGGTAGCAGTCGAGGAAGTAGAAGTCTCGAAGATCTTTGAGAATATTGAGAGCAAACTAATGGGGGCGGTATCCCGTTGGGTCGTTCGCTGGTTTTTTCGGTTTTGGAACCATAATTATCACAGCATGTTTCCAGCGGCTGGGGAAGTGTGTAGTCCGGAAGGATTGCGTTAAATATTTGCGTCAGTAATACAAGTGTCTTTCTGGGGATATTGTTCAAGAGAGGCTGTGTGATGCGATCGGAACCTGGAGATTTTTAGTCGGTGACCTCTTGATGGCATTCTTCACTTGATTTGGCGTGAAAAAGTCATTGAATGGGGACAACGCTAGCGGCTCAGCGACGGCGTCTTCAATTTGGTTATGGAAATCTGGTATGCAACTTGGATTCGGTGTAAATTGATCTGAGATTAATTCAGAAAATAATAATGCCTTTGTCTTCACTTTTGGAGTACCATCTGTTGTTATACTTGAGGAGGGGAGGCACTTTGTTGTTTCGTCAACATTTTTGCTTTACGGAAGAGTGAACCATCTTTTCTGTCCAGCAGTAAGAGGGAATTCCTTTTTCTTCACCATTTAGCTCAGCTAGTGCAGTTTTCAAGTCGTATGTTGCTTCATTGTATGCTCGTTTGTGTGGTTGGTATCTTGTTTGTTGCCACAGGTTTCTCGCTCTGCGTTTCACGTCTACTAGTTGAGAGATATGGGTGGGTGTGTACGAAACAATTCTGTGAGTAGGAGTACCGTGGCAGTACTTGCTTCAGTGGTAGCGTAATGTATGTAATGAGTCAATTTGCTCACTGCTTTATCAATGTCCTGGGGGTTTTGAGGGCATTGCCAGGTATGTTATGTTGTCAAGTGTATCACTGTAGAGCTTCCAGTTGAAGGGATGCAATATCAGTCTATCTGACTTATGATCATTGTAGGGTATAATGCTGTTGGCCAAATTCATCAACACTGGATAGTGGTCCGATGATAAGGCATGTATAACGCACATTTGGCATCAATCTGTTGATCCCTTTTTCCCAAGAAAATGTCCAGAACATCGGGAGAATGGCTTATGTTTGCTGGGAAATGGGTCGGCTCTAATGGGTGAAAGACCTCCAGATTTAACTGGTGTATTGCATCATAGACTAGTCTTCCCCTGGGGTTGGTTGTGGCAGAGGCCCAGCGAGCGTGTTTTGCGTTATAGTCTCCCCCCATGAGGAACTTTTGTTTCATTTCGTGGATTATGGACCATATGGTACTCGTGAGCAATCTGTGTTCTTGCCTATCTGGCGCTGAGTAGAACGCACCAATGATGTAGTCCACACCACTGATTCTTACGCCTATTCGGGCAACTTGAGCTTCTGGTTCGCATATAGGGAGCATTTCGACATGAGATATGCATCGCTTTACAAGAACAGCAGAGCTCCCTCTGGCGAGTACCCGATGGATGATCGGCTCTATACGATTTATAGTTAGGCATGGAGAAATGAATGTGTGGTGCCATTTTGGTTTCTGTAATGAGCGCTACATCGACATCATGTTGGTTCAAAAATAATTTCAGCTCGTGGTATTTATTGTTCAACCCTTGACTATTCCATGTGACAATTATTAGATTGTTGCTTATTGATGAGATCATTTGATAAGCTTCGGGAGAATTTGAGTAAGAAGAGTGATCATAGGTTGCAGTATGCTGATTAGTTGATCAATTTTGAGAAAATGTTGAGAGTTCTGAGTTGTTGACCCGGTTCACGGTTGGTTCTGAATTTCGGCATTCGGCGGCTTGAGAGTAAGACAAGGGTTTATTCCAATGATTCTTGTTGATCGCATGATCGTTGGATAGGTGGAAAATCGTTCTGGAGCGGCTGAACTGAGTTTTGTTAACCGCAGTTGGTGCTGGAGTATTCCAGTTTTGGTGGCGGGTTTTTGCAAGTTGAGATGAATCGGGCACCCTTTATAATTAGCCGTATGACTGCCCTTGCAGTTGGTGCATACAGGTGGTGTATTTGCTTCTTTGGTACACGAGTCACTGCTATGCTGGCCATCACATTTAACGCACAGAGATTTCCTATGACAGTAATTCTTGGAATGACCGTAGGCTTGACATTTCATACATTGTATTACTGATCGTTTCGGTTTTGGTGGTTCTATTTTTACTACGGCATTACCTAGCCTGTTTAGGTTGTAGACCTCAGCGTTTTTTGAATTGGGTTTTAGGTCTACAAAGAAAAGTGGCATAGGTTTTTTGGTGGCCGGGTGTAATGCTGGGATGGCCTGTACTGGTTCGTAACCAAGGGCTGTTAGATCGTTCATTACTGATGTTGGATCAGTAGTGTGATGTAATCCTCTTATTACAATGCGGAAGTTACGGCTGTCCATCTGGTAGGTATGGAATTCGGCATTGTTGGTTTCCAAGTAATTGGTGATGGACCTGTAACCGTCGATTGTTTCCGTATTCAGTCTGACTGAGTCGGCGAAGGTGCGGTATGTGAATTTGCCCGGGTTTAGCGCTTGGACTTCTGAGATGAATCGGTTTATATTGGCAATATTGTAGACATATAAAGGACGCATTTATCTTTATGCGGTGGTGCCACTTCAATGTTAGCGTCGTCCATAGCTTCTGTGGAATTGCTATTAGGATCGGCAAGTGGTGTGAACGGATTTCGAGTTATGAATGTTGTTAGAGGAGGAGGTTCGATACGGGGACGTTTGGCGCCAGTAGCGTTACCTGGTGTTTCAGTTCCCATCTTGATGATGTTGACACAATCAGTAGTAACTAGCGCGACCTTATCTGTCGAATTGGTGGAATAAACTCAATGAAAGTAAACAAAGAAGCGATAAGACTCACTGGGAGATGTTCGCTTGCCGGTGTCTCAGGCGTGAAAGTTTATCCTCATAATTAGTGAAAGAAAATCCTCATTATTTTATAACCGTCGTTAAACTACCGTGCTGTGCTTGGTGTCGAGTGGTGGAGAGAAGAGATGGACTTGAATATGGCGTAGAATGTTGAAGCATGAGGTGAGCAAGATGAGGGCTGGGATAGAAATTACACTGATTAGTTAAACATCAACTTGAGATTCACGCTGGACATGGAAATTTCAGAGTAAAGTAACGTGGAGACAGTTTTCTTTACTCCAAAATAACGTGACACAGTGGGTCTCCAGATAATTACTGGTGGGAGAATGGACAGGAGCTGAGGGAGAGTGTTTAACTGTTTCAATTCTAAGGTTGACTACCTGTAAAGAGGTGGCAAAAAATTCTATAAAGGAACGTGGGCACAGGAAACCCCATTATAGTGATCAAATTTGGGAAAGCACGTTGTCAGCACTGGAAATACCTATCCTCGTGTCTGGTAAGACTAAGAATATTGAAAGAATGAAGTTGATTGGCAGGGGTAGTTTGAAGTTCCCACGCGACTCCAGACTAATCAGCTTGAGGTCAGAAACCTTGACTTTCAAAAATCCTATCGGTTGAGTGACCTTTTGGCTTGAGCTGAGCCGATAACTTATTGTGCTGCCTACACAAATGGTTTAATCAGAACTTTTTAAGAAAAAAGTGCCGTTTTAACTTAAGGTGAGCTGATATAGTTCAGCTATTCTCTCTCACTTGTGTCCACACACACCAGCAGATATAAATTTGCCCTCAAAAGTCTTTGAAACGTAAGGACCTGAAAATAACTCAAAACAAAAAGAAAACAGCCCATTACGGAACTTCCTTCACATTCGTAAAGCATGATTAAGTTGACAGTTGAGTCAACAAAATGACTCGAATTAAATCGAAATCTTCAAAGAAAAATAAGTCGCATTCCAAAATGACCTTCCAAATGTGGAATGGAACCTCCAGGGCAATCAATACGTTCGCACTTTAGGAGCGTTGTAATTTTCAACGGGGGAAAAAGTGAGGTAATCGCAGGTTAGCCGGCTCATTCAGTTGGCAAATTGAGTTGTTTACGGTCAGCACCGAACAATAGCAGCAGGTGGCGAGAGAATCGACCGCTTCCACACCCCAGCGAGACCAGGCCGCTCCCAAAATACTCATCTTCATCTTATGTATTTAACCCTGCTCCCTCAGTCGGATTTCCACCGAACAACAGCCAGAAACTCCCCCGAACCTGGAACACATCGCTTTTCACGGGCTGAGTCCTGAAAAGAAAAAAAATAGGAGGAAAGTGGAGGTAGAAACAAACAGGTTTGGAGGACGTCGAAAGAGGAAAAGGTTCGGGGTGGCAGAACGTAGTTATACAAAAGGCCTTTCACGAAGCCTTTAGCCGGAGAAACGCTTAAATAAATGACCACAGCTCCCTAATGCGATGAGATTACAACTGTTAACCCTTGTGTTAAAACTGGACAAGGTAGTCCCACCGGCGCACCCACCTTCCACTTCTGATCGTTCATCTCGCGCTTCATTAGTGAAGAGCTTCAAATCCTTTTCTCAGATACTGGTCATTGCTTTTTTCATGTTCAGCCTATCTGAGCCTCGCCCATTCATCCCTTCAGTCAGCTGTAACTCAGGAAACCACTACTTTCAATGCTGCAAGTTGATCGCACTCTCCAAGCTATGGAAACTGTTACTGTTTTTGGAACCGCAATTTGTCTACGTTATGATTTCGCTTTGAATAAAAAATCCGTTTACCCTTAATCAGAAATTGAATGTGATACATCTATGAATTCATTTTCATCATCGCATTGAGATGAACGGAAATAAATTTTAGTCCTGGAGGAAAACATCCGGTGCTCCGCACAACAGTACTTCTGCGAACCTCCCGGAGGTTTGCTCAGACCCGCGTGCACTAAACGCTATTTGTCACATTAGCAGCTAATTCGATCTGCATTTCCATCACTTTATAATAACCAGGCAGTGCTTAACTTACTGATTTATATTGAAAGTGATAGTGCCACACGGCCTTTGTTGAATAACCAGCATGTAAGTCAATTGTGCTGTTACACGTTTTTTACTTTCCTTGCTCTACGAAGTAGAAAGGAAAGTTATGTAATCAGCTGAAACAAATTTTTTGAGTTCTCTTCAGATCTTTACGTTTCAGACCCCCCTGAGTCCGAAAAACACTATTTGGGAAAATGGTCTGTGTGTGTGTGTGTGTGTGTCTGTGAACGATTTTTAGAGAAAACCACCGTACCAAATCAGCTCAAACTTGACATCTCGCCCACAGGTCACCATGGGACGCCAAAAAAAGGGTTTGAACAAAATCCATCGATAGTTAACTATAGTTATCATAGTGATCAAAACACCAAATTTTTTTTCTCAAAAACGGCTCTAAAGATTTTGATTCAATTTTTTATATTCCTAGCTCTCGATAAGGCAATGATACTATAAAATTCTCATTCGTGGGAAAATGACGAGAGCAGCACAATAAATTACCAAAACTTTCGACGAAATCGATTTTAGCGCAGTTTTTAGAGAAAACCACCGTACCAAATCAGCTGAAACTTGATGTCTAGCCTACAGGTTACCATGGGACGCAATAATGAGGGTATGGGCAAAATCCACCGAAAGTTAACTATAGTCATCATAGTGATCAAAACACCAAATTTTTTTTCTCAAAAACGGCTCTAAAGATTTTGATTCAATTTTTTATATTCCTAGCTCTCGATAAGGCAATGATACTATAAAATTCTCATTCGTGGGAAAATGACGAGAGCAGCACAATAAATTATCAAAATTTTCGACCAAAAGCGTTTTCGCGCAGTTTTTTCCTTATAAACTCCGCTGGAATTCTTGTAGAATGTAAAAAAAAAATTGGTATTGTAGTCCAATCCAATACCTAAAGGGTGAATGTTTAAAAACGCTCATGAGATACATGGGGCTCACTCCAGAAATTCCTGAATTTCAACTACTGCCGTTTCGCTTACTACCAGTTCTAGCAGTTATTTTCCAATAACTCTGCAAAAGTGATTACTACCCTTTTTTTTAAAAATCATGTTTACAGCCTCATTAGTTATCTGTGTACCAATTGCTCAATAATGGTCCTGCGATGAGTACGAGCAGCACAATAAATTCCGGAACTGTAAGCGCTACCGCTTCCTGCTGCCGTAAAGCGTTGTTTGACGAAGTTCAAATTAACTGAGTGATAAATGAATTGATTAAATAGAATTAGCCATGTACAAAGTGAATTTTTGTAGAGCTAAGGAAAGTTGTGAGTCGTGGAACCTACCTAGAATTGATTCTGATGAATTCGCACAACAGCACCCAGATGAAAGGATAGGGTCATTTCTGTTTGAATGTAACTATTCAATCTCTAATTCAGTTAACAAACACTCTTTCGCGTCTCAAGTTTTTACTTTCTTCGGCTCTACGAAGTAGAAAGGAAAGTTATGTAATCGGCTGAAAAAAAATTTTTGAGTTTTCTTCAGACCTTTACGTTTCAGACCCTCCTGAGTCCTAAAAACACTATTTGGGAAAATGGTCTGTGTGTCTGTGTGCGTGCATGTGTGTCTGTATACGATTTTTAGAGAAAACCACCGTACCAAATCAGCTCAAACTTGATACCTCGCTTGCAGGTTACCATGGGACGCCAAAATGAGGGTTTGAACACAATCCACCGAAATTTAACTATAGTTATCATAGTGATCAAAACACCAAATTTTTTTTTTCTCAAAACGGCTCTAACGATTTTGATTAAATTTTTTATATTGATAGCTCTCAATAAGGCAATTATACCATGAAATTCCCATTCGTAGGAAAATGACGAGAGCAGCACAATAAATTACCAAAACTTTCGACGAATTCGATTTTAGCGCAGTTTTTAGAGAAAACCACCGCACCAAATCAGCTGAAACTTGATGTCTAGCCTACAGGTTACCATGGGACGCAATAATGAGGGTATGGGCAAAATCCACCGAAAGTTAACTATAGTCATCATAGTGATCAAAACACCAAATTTTTTTTCTCAAAAACAGCTCTAACGATTTTAATTACATTTTTTATATTGATAGCTCTCAATCAGGCAATGATACTATAAAATTCTCATTCGTGGGAAAATGACGAGAGCAGCACAATAAATTATCAAAATTTTCCAAAAGCGTTTTTCGCGCAGTTTTTTCCTTATAAACTCCGCTGGAATTCTTGTAGAATGTTAAAAAAAGATTGGTATTGTAGTCCAATCCAGTACCTGAAGGGTGAGTGAGTAAAAACGCTCATGAGATACATGGGGCTCACTCCAGAAATTCCTGAATTTCAACTACTGTCGTTGCGGTTACCACCAGTTCTAACAGTTATTTTCCAATAACTCTGCAAAAGTGATTACTATCCTTTTTTTTAAAAATCCCGTTTACAGCCTCATTAATTATCTGTGTACCAATTGCTCAATAATTGTCCTGCAATGAGTACGAGCAGCACAATAAATTCCGGAACTGTAAGCGCTACCGCTTCCTGCTGCCGTAAAGCGTTGTTTGACGAAGTTCAAATTAACTGAGTGATAAATGAATTGATTAAATAGAATTAGCCATGTACAAAGTGAATTTTTGTAGAGCTAAGGAAAGTTGTGTGTTGCAACGCACCAGATATTTTTTGAAGCGTCACAGGCTTACGATCGCGATGCATGACATTCACTTCTCTACGTACATTTAGCTATTTACTTCCCTACCGTCTAATTTGTTCCTCAGTACAGTTTATACAATGGTTTAAATTCGGTGATTTCTACTTTTTTTTTCGGATCCAAATGTTTCTGAGAATCATATGAGCACGATTTATATTGAAAAAACCGCGCTAAAACCAATTTTCTTCGAAATGTTTGATAATATATTGTACGTTTTTACGCTCCCGTGTATGAGAATTGTCGTGTTATTTAGAATTTTTCATGCAAAAACTATATTCAATACTGTAAAAGCTATTTTTGGGAAAAAACAAAACTTCGGTTCAATGGATCTTTCACATATAATCAATAAGCATAAATTTGTATCGATCCGCTTCTGCTGGCTCAATCGCAGACACACAACACAAAGACAGCTTTCCCTAATCGTGTTCTTCCAATCAATAGCCTGTAGAACATCAGGTACTGGGGCAGAAAGCGGTAGCACTTACAGTGCCAGAATTTACTGTGCTGCTCGTACCGACCATTATTGAGCAATCAGTACATTGAGAATTAATGAGGCTGTAAACACGATTTTTTTCGAAGAGGATACTAATCACTTTTGCAGAGTTATTGGGTGAAAACTTGTAGAACTGGTAGTAAGCGAAACGGTGGTTGTTGAAATTCCGGAATTTCTGGAGTGATCCCCTTATATCTTATGAGCGTTTTTAAACGCTCACCCTATAAGTACTAGATTGGACTACTACATTAATTTTTTTCAACATTCTAGTAACATTTCAGCAGAGTTTATAAAAAAAGAGAAATCTCGCGAAAATCGACTTTCGGCGAAGATTTTGGTAATTTATTATGCTGCTCTCATCATTTTGCCACAAATGGAAATTACTATTATTACGAGCTATCAATATAAAAAAATTTAATCAAAATCGTAATAGCTGTTTTTCAGAAAAAAAATTTGGTGGTGAGCTGGTACGGTTGTTTTCTTTAATAATTGTTCACAGAAACACAGACCATTTTCCCAAATAGTGTTTTTCGGACTCAGTAAGGTCTGAAACGTACAAATCTGAAGAAAACTCAAAATATTTGTATCACTCAATTACATAACTTTCCTTTCTACTTTGTAGAGCCAAGGGAAGTAAAAATGTTTGCAGCCGATTACGAAACTTATTCCTACTACGTAGACCTGAGGAAAGTATCATTGTACGAAAAAGTTGGTTTAAGAAATGACAGTAATTCGAACTCCTAAATCGTGTAATGGTAGTTATTCAACAATCAGCACGGTTCTTATGAAAAAAATAGTCACACGGGAAAGATTCATTGAAAAAACAAAAACAAGAGTTATTTTCTTTTTTTTTCCTTCCCCCACCCGCACGTGTGTAAGAAAACGTGGACACATCAAACCAGCGCCTATTTTGTACCTTACTCAGCGCCTTGCTCCGGTCAGTTGAAACTCTGGTGGTAGCTGCCTTCATCTGTCATATCCACTGGATCCTGGACTCAAGAGACTTACTCTCAAGGATCACAGGGCCGGGAGTAACAATTCCAACAATTAGTGGTTACTACTGTTAGATTATTGATTGCAAGAACGAGAGAAGCATTGCTGTCGCGCGGAGTAGAAACCGTAACCGCCGCTGCTTTAGTATTCATCTGAGTTCCTTCCCAATGCAAATTGAGTCCCGATTCATCAATAATTTACAGTAATTTTCTGTTTGCGGGGCAAAGTCATTAAACTGAACCGCTAATTCTTCTCTTACAGTTCGTGCTATCCACGTCGATCTTTTTGTTTTAGCATCATCGTATACTTGTGAAGTTATTAACGATTCCCAACATTGGAATACGTTGCCTGTTGGGTGAGTCAACTCCTCCCTAACTGGAGGAGTAGCATTTGTTAGACATAGACTTCAGGCTAAGACTTCAGCTAAGTATAATACAATAATCCACTCGAAGAAGAAGAATCTACAGGCGGTTTAACTTGTCCCTAGGTTTTTTTTTCTCCATATTTCGTTCATTTATGAGTTGGTAAACTTACCCAAAGTGATGTAAGCTCCCGAGTACTAACTTGCATGTATTTTTGCTCACTGAGCTGATGCCTCATGTTTCTTGTTGCAGTATATTTCACCATGACTCCTGGATACAAACATGGCTTATGAGAATCTGTAGATCATGAAAAATGACGGGCTCTACGCGAAGGTCAATCACCATCTTCCTGACACTTATTACCGCGTGCTCAAGTCGTACCGGTACAACCGCGCATATACTGTCAGGAAGCCACACTGTACATCCTCCATCCAGGGATGATATCCTCATTGCTGACTTTGCCGATGACACGGCGATCCTGATGAGGGGAGATTCGATAAACGCTGTGTGTCATGAAATGCTATCACATCTCGAATCGATCGGCGACTCGTGCGAGTAAAAATCGACCCACAAAAATCTTCAACGACTCTCTACTTGCTTCGTGACGTAAAGCCTTCTAACATGATCACCTTAAAGAGAGGGCAGACCCCTGAAACCATACCAGATACTTGAGCATAGTTATGGACCCGAAGATTACTTGGGAATGCCATGTAAAGAACTTGGTTGGCAAAATACATACATGGATTTGTCAGCTGAAGAACCTGCTAGACAACTGCTCTCACTGAGCACACCAAAAAAAGCTGTATCAGGAAAACAGTGCAGGGATTCACCCAAATGGAAGACCAGTAGAAACGAATTTGATGCACAAATGATGAACTTCCACTAACACAATTATTTCGGCACTCATATTACACACAGTGTACACGAATAAAACGATTCATTCAAACGTGTAACCTACGATTCCGGGAAACTTCACGTGTTATTATCTACTGATTGCCAATCAAACGCCTCTAAAATTATCAATTAGTCATTCAAAATACGTTACTCCGCTATAATCGAGTTTTAGAATCAGTCATACACTATGAGTGAACGAATTATTCAGACCATGTTCTGGTGTATTCAGATGAAATACGAAGTTTCAAAAATAGAGAGGGTGTGTGGTCCGTTCCAAAATCCAACTATCAAGTAATTTTATCGTCGGTCAAACTGATATCTAAAATATTTAGCACGTGCCACTAAGGTCACATATCCCTTAGTGCATTTGTACTTAGAAAGCTTCAATAAAACTCAAAATATTATTGCCTGCTTGTAGCAACATCATACATTCGTCATGCAATATGGAAAATAACGTTGACGGACTTTGGCGAGATAGTGAAGCGGGTTGTGGGAATAAAGGAAACTTTGGAAGAGAGAGCTCAACTATGTATAAGTGAAGCTCAACAATCGTTCGGGTGCTCCTGAGGGAGTTGTGGCCGTGGGCCCCTCTAGAAACATTTCACAGCTCTGAAGCCTTGAATATTTTGATAGATGTGATAGTAAAACGTCCAGACGTTTATTGGACTTTTGAGCACTAGTACATATATATAAATACATTTGTGACGCTTTCCTTCCTCGTTTATTTGAGTTCAAAAACCAGAAGTTCTAGCTTTTCCTCCACTTCTCTCTTCTCTCCGTCTTCCATGTTCTTGTTCCGTTTCTATATCCAAAACTTATCTCAGGAACCCATTGTCTTTTCGTTGGTTCTAACTTTTAACGTTGTCCATTACATGAAGACACACTATGAAGAAGAAAGGCTCATCCGTCCATAACGATTTGTTGATTCCGTGATGTTTGAGATTATGTAACTCCGTGCAGTTTAGTGAAATCAATTGATGTGCGGTCTCGTATTTCAAATTTGATTTCAAAAATTACAAAAATTCGAAATAGTTAGGACTTGGCCGGAAAAAATCGATCAGGAGATTTGCGTGGTTGCCATAAATAGTCAGGCTGGAAGAATCCTACTACCTACGGGCAGTTTCAAATGTTGCAAAGGTAAAACAGATTTTTAAGTAGTATTTCCTCAAGTAGATTCATGAAGCGTTTAACTCTAAACGACTCGAACCAAATGATTGCCAAACGAACAGTTTTTATGTTTGTACCGTGCGCCAAGAGAAACCAGAAAGCATTGGCCAAACAACACGCCTTGTCTCCTATCGTATCCGAGATGATACTGGATGTTTGGATTGGTGATGATTAGGAGTGGAGTTAAGCCACTTAATTCTTAACTAATCTGTAACCTGAGTCGACACCTATAGATTAGCTCCGAGTGTATAGGGCCTACAACCATTGCGACCAATTGTATGGTAGTAGCTTGAAATTCAAATCCCTCTCCCCCCTCCACTGTTCTTTCTCCTATTCGGTGCCGACACCGTAAGTCACAAAGGTCTTTCAAGTTTAGTCAGCAGCAAGGGTCTTGGAGAACCCCTTTTGGAGAGCGTTCCCTTTGTTCGAGGCTGAATACACAATCGCCTTCAAGAATATTTGATAAACGCGAGACTCTTCCACGTCGACGAGCAGTTCGACAAAAGGGCAAATTTCGTCAGGGTTTTGGGTTCGCGTTACCCAAACGCGGTTTCGTGCCAATGAAGGGAAAGGAACTCCATATCCAAAGCTTCATCTCCGGCTCGACGTCTTCCCCTTTTCCTCGTGACGTTAGTTATCCAAACTTTTGTGTGGGTTTAGCCGAAGGTGGAAAAGGAAGGAGGCAGGCAACAGTTGCACGGAGTGGTCGGAGGCGGTGAATCGAGGGCGGGAGTGGGGGCGTTATTGAGCGGCAGTTTGGGTCCGTCCTTCGCGCTGTCGACATCCCACCGCTCACGTCAAGCCGTAAGTCATTACACCTACCACTTTTTTATGTCAATATTTATTTCAAATTTAAATCACATGTCGACTCGAAAATACGTTTGCCCCATAATATGAATTTACTCATGAATTGGATTAGTTTATAGTCAAAATTTCAAGTGTCACAAACGGGTATGCAATTTAAACGTTTCAACAACACAACGATCACTCCATTGATAGACTAAATATCTGAATGCGCTGTGAGCTTTGTGACACAACTGCTCTAAAACCACGAACGTACTTTTAATACGTTTTACTAAACTTATATTGTTACAAATCTACGAAATATTCGTATTTCCGAAATTATAATATATTCTTGAAACCGCGGTATACACTACGCTCCTAAACTCCTCGATATAGTTTACAGTAAAAATGTAAATGTTTTGCGTGTTATATTTTAAAAGAAAGCAATGAAAAGTGGGCGTGGATGACGTCTCACGTTGAAACTCCCGCTAAAAAGGTATACTACGTTTGTCAGTACATAATAAAAGCACATTTCGATGTGAGACCAGTGAATGCTAACAAGTGGTCTCCAGGAAACCACTTGTGAGAATGAGCACTTTTGTCTTTCACTCCTCGAGCGGTAAACGAGCTCCAAAAAGAGGGGGGGGGGGTAGCTTCTGTGTTTCAAGAGAAGCGCATTACGCGGCACCCGAGCCAGAAAAAAATGTGTTTTTGTAATATTCCCGACGCGGAATAAAATATGCAAGAGAACGCGTTGAGCTATCTTTTTCGTTCGCCAGCAATATAAACTTCAACCGGCTCAACATGTTTCAGCCATCCTGCTGGGTATCGCTGAATTAAAATAATGTTGAGAACAGTTTTTATTGGGCTGGTAGCCGACGAATGAAATATGTGAAGACAGGAAAAACAATCGTATAATCTCTAGAACAGACATAAACCAGAAAACCACTATTCCTTGCATTTTTTCAGTTTATTGTGTACTCAAAACGAAGAGTGCGTTACTATTCGGTACTGCGGCTTCTCTCTGGTAAACAATTAATAGAAACCATCCGTTTTTGTTGCACTGAAGTTCGTCAACTAACCAAAGTGCGAAAATAGGCTTCATTCAGTTCAAATTGGAATAACTAGCCTAGAAACTAAAATTACGAGAACAATAAAATGTTTTAAGTGATATTGTCTACGTTTCATAAATAATGTTCTCTTATATCCCCACAAATCCGAGAGGTGAAACTGCGCCTTACAACGGAAAATATTTTATGTTTACGTGTTTGGAATATTTATTTGACTGAGGAAGCCATATTGCTTTCAGTTCTATTTATAGTGCACGAAGGCAGTGCCTTCATGATATTTAATAGGCGCTCCAGAGCCACTAAGTCTACACAATTTGTATTAAATCAAGTTCTACAGGCGTGATGCATCATTCAACTTCCTTTAGTTACTATCTTGGCTTTAGCGACTAGCACAATCTGTTTTTCTCTCAGTTCATTTGAATATAACTTTGTGTTTTCGTAGAACACATAAACAGTTTGCGTCACCTCAGATAAACGGTCTCTGAGATGGACAACACAGTACCTCATCCCTCGTGATGAGACCTTCGTGGTACCGTTGTCGACATCGGGTGCGGTTTTGACTCGAATGCGTTCTGTATTATAACAGATTCCCGTTAATTCCAAGGGAAATCATGTAATCGGCCGAAAACAACATTTTAGTTTTCTGCAGATCTCGACATTTTTAGGCCTCCAGATTCTGACAAGCTTCATTTGATTTTGTTTCGTGGGGAAATAAGGAGCGCAGCACAACTACTTACAGAAAAAATTAGACAAAAAGGCATTTTAGAGCAGTTTTTCTCTCATAAATCACGGTGATGGGAACCTGGTGTGCTCACAAAAACTTTTCTAGTTCTAGTTCTCATCTGCGCTATACGATGGACTTTATCAACGGTCGTGAGACAATTAGAAGTAACCTTGAAGATGTCCAGAACCCGTTCTACTGTCCATTGATTGACATTCTCTGTCCATGGATTTATTACTCCAGGACAATTAAAACGAACCTTCCCAAAAAATCCTAACGAGAGTCCCATCAATTAACCGTACACAGATTATTTAACGATACGGGACTGTGATTCAGATCTGTGGCAGTTATTTATTTAATGACGACGTTTGGGGACCTAATTTCTCACTTATACTTGTGCTCCTGGAATAATAAGACTACTTGCATTATTGTGTTTGGTAGCAAATATACGTGAAGAATAAACGTCTGGCGCCTACTCATATCATCCTCCAATTCAATTAGTTTAATTTTTTTTGGAAGTACGAATATATAAAATGAACAGCATTGAACATGAAAGCGTTGTTTTCTATGTTCTTCCAAGGGGCATTTGCGGGTACCTAAGCGATGAAATGAGTCATATTGTACCAACTCAGGAATCATCCGGTAATCAATCAGAACATACGGTAAAGTTTTGAACTTGAGGAATAGGCCTTTAGTAAGTCAGCTCATCAATAAAAGTGCTGAGATAAAAACATCTGCACTAGTTACGTGCCCAGAAAGTAGTTCTGCACATTCAATATTTCTATAAGAAGAAGTACAAGATCGAGTAGCGTTTCTTCTGCTGAATCCTATTTCGGGGTTGTTGTTGAATCGATTCGAGTTGGAACAACCTGCAGAAAACGGTAAAGTATACCGTTGCCCGTGCAAACACGCTTCACAGGTCGAACGTTTGTCATTTCAGTCAAATATTAGGTAAAGTAGAACTGCCTTCAACTTTCACGCCGAACAACTTGTGAAACCATCGATTTTTCAGTAGGGTTGCCGGGTTTGGTTATTTATGTCCCTCAGTTCTTTCTATCGTCACGATGTAGAATTCTCTTTCCGGTCTCGAAGACGTCGTTGATGGAAAATTGGATGGCACCTACGAGCTCATTTCCGAGAAATAAACAACTCGAAGATACCAACGAAGGAACCAAACACCTGCACCAGAAGAATGTGTACAATTGTGAAAATATATCTGGTGCGACGCATCACACAACTTCCCTCGCCCACATACAATTGGCGAATTCTTGGCTTTAGCTGCCAATCGAATCTATTTTTCATTCGGTTCATATGAACTGGGTAAATCATAACATGACGTTATGATGTTTATGTGATAGAGCATAAAGACACAACATTTATTGAACTGCTGATAATTATGGCACCACCATTATTGGAAAAACTATAATATGAGTAATTTCGGGACTGGTAACTTTGAGACTTTGAGGAATTATAGGGAAAAACTGGGGAAAAAGTTAACAAACAGAACGTTTGTTTGGATTCTGGAATTCCTGTGGTTGTTTCTGACTATCGAATGACCATGATTACTTATTATAAATTGCATCGTATGTGTAGCCCATCGGACTAACATAACCTGACTTCGACGGAGCAACGGAAATTGAAATTTTCTGGCACGTATTAACATAGCTCTTCCAATCCCCTGCAAATAGTAGAATTTGCCTCACTATATTTACTGTGATTTCACTAACGCCTAAATTTCTGAGTTCCGTAATTTTCGACTAAGAATCGAAAACCTCATAGGAAACGATACCAAACACACCACGTTAAAGGCGATACATGGTCTGAACGGCAGACGGACATTGCAGATTTGGAATGGAACTTGGCCTGCTAGTTAGCACCAGAACTGATTTGAACCATTTCGTTGCCAAGAGGTTATTTCGTTGACCTTCACTCTCTGGTTCAAACTACGGAGTTGCCACCTTCAGATCACACTGGCGTTCACTTGGTCCGATTTCTGTCTCAAGGTGAAATCCTCACTCTTCAATGTGCACAGCTACTGCTTCCACTTCTTGATCTCATCAGTTCTCGATCATCGACAAAGAGGAACTTTGAACGAAAAGAGGGATGTGGTTAGTTCTACTTGGCTGACCGGTGAACTGCATAACTTCAAGAAAACTGAAGAAGATCGTGAGGTACGGGAGAAAGTAGATTAATCGCTCCATATGTGGTCAGCATTTCATCTAGACGGTATTCTTATATTCTGTGACACATATTTTTACCACCGAGAGGGAACATTAATCGATAAATTTTGGCGAAACCTCTTAATAACTCAGGCAGTGCTGGGATATTCTACTTATCGTCATATTAAGTCACTCTTGAAGTCGGATCTTAGAAGGGATGGAAGAAATCATGGATCACCGAGGGACCTGAAAGAAACGCATCTAGACCTCATACTGCTAGACTCTAATTCTCCTAGATCTGAAAGGTGCCTCATAAAGGCCTCTTCACTTGGCCAGCACTCGGGTTTTAATGGGTGCCATGAAGAAACTAGCTCCAAAACACGACTGTCCTTTCAAAGTGGTTGGAGAAACCGTATCTACCGTGCTACCAAAGCAGACGTGAGCACAGCTCTTCACAAACCATCGAGCGCTATGATTTGATCGCTAGAAGCTAATAATTGGGATGGAAGGGAGAGTACTTTTCGGTAAATTAAGTATTTTTTCCATCCCAAAAAAATCGGCGAGGGATTAATTTTTTTCCCGTTGTGTCTCAATCTGAGAAGCTTTCAGGCATCGCGGTCTGAAGACCGCTTTCCCCTACAAGATAAGTTTCTGCAGTGCTTTTATTGATTCTTCCTTTGAGTGTGCGGGGAGTCAGTAAGTGTCGTTTATTCCTTGCACGACAGGGCACGTATTTCCTCCCCCACAGCGATTTTCATTCAATCGCGAACCTCTGCAATTTACAGATGATTCGCCTGACAACCCCCTTCACTCTATTCAACGACATTTAGACAGCTACACTCACCCCAGAAAACCAGTTAGATGTCACGCGAAATGCCAGAAGCTTGATTAGTAATTGAATTATAGATGTGGTTGGGAACAACCTGCAGCTTGAGAGTCACAACAACCTGCAATGTAACAGTAGTTGGCGAAGCAAACAACTGGCGTGTTTTCCTGAAACTCTGCGTGCAAGAATAAACCATGCTGCTCATATTGCACAATCTTGGCTTTTTCCTACGTTTACCAGCTAATTCATCAACTTTTCTTCGTGGAAAATTTAATGATTTGCCAAATGTGCGTCCCCCGCCCTCCTTAATATTCACGGATCGATGAGCTGAGAAAATGTCATGAACCTACGCATTTTCATGGGCGTATCCAAGGTTCGTCAATAACGTTCACCTATTGATATTCACCATTTGAACGAAAACTACTTGCGTAATATGGTGTAAGGATAAATTGGGTCTAGATCAAAAGTCTGTGTTTAGGATGCTGAAGGTATATTGCTCCATTCCTCACGTAATAAGAAAACGATCCATAATTTTCTCGAATTACTTTTCGATTTCTAAATATGTATTCCAACCGAAACCTTCCCAGAGTCCGACAGTATGGTTCCGTAACTTGAAACGGCATAGAAAAAACACTAGAGGTCTTTTCTCTCGGTGCGGCAGATAACATATTAAAAAGAGGGAGAGGTACGACCCAGACACCTACGAGAGCGACGAGGTGAAAACAAGAACAAGACGAAGAAAAAAAACTAATGAAAATAACGAAAAAGAAATCTGAGCTGACCATTAGACCAAACGAAAAAACGCTGCAAAATATTACTCAACGGCTTATAACTTCTTGCACTACTTGACGCGGTATCACATCACCGAGACCCATCCCACTCAATTCTGCATCCTAAAGTACCAAAGAAGTACTTAACCGAGTAAACGTTATGACATGACATGACCTCAACGGAACGATGAAATTTATTTATCCGAAGCGCCTATAGGCCATTGGCACAACGTGACGAATCGAGCTGAAGGGTGCTTGGAGTGAGAAGGGAGGCAGTGCAAATGATGAAATAATTTATTTAATTTTGCCGCAGTGTCGCATGAGCTCCTGCATACAACGTGCCTCAATATATTAATTTGATATATCTGTTTTTCACCGACACCCAGTCCTACATCTCTGAAATCCATCCTATTCGACTCAGCATCGACAAGTACCTAGGAAACGATGTCAACGTAATTGTAATGAAACTGCCTGAATTTCGTTTTAGGTTGTTTTTTAAAAGGTTGCATCTGATCGGATTTCCGAGTACGCGTGCATAACTAGATGCCAAAAGGGATTTTTGTGCGAAAGAACAGTTTTGTTTGATCTCATTAACAGCAAAATTTGGAGACCCGGAATCCCCACGCCTCGTCAATGCCTAAATTTTGAGAGAGGGGTTTAGAAAAACTGACTAAAAACATAAGTGTGTTATTCAGAACCTGAAGTACACTAAAATGAGAAATTGAACGAAACTAAACTAATGACAGGATGAAAATAAATTTATAGTGGAGGAAATTGTGTGAATTCTTAATGAATTCTACCGATAGTCAAAGTAATTCAAAATAACACAAAGGGTTTGGAGGCAATTTTACAGCCCCAAGGGCTGAACATGACTCCAGTCGTGTGTAGTAGTGGTTTCAATCTAACGTCAATTTTGCAACTGATCGATCTGTTGGTATCACTTGTACGGTGCAATAATGAAACTGTGTGAAAACCTGTAATGAATGGCTCTGCGTGACATTGCCAAACTAAAATGCAACCGTTCTCGAAACCTGAAGTCTTTGTTTTCCTAAGTTAGCTCAAGCACAAAGTGTTCTTCATGAAACCATTGAACATTTTCAAATAGATTCAGAGTTTTCAAAAATACAAGAATAGTTGGTCTACGTGCGGGCAGAATAGATTTGGCTCGGTCAGTAGGTCGCATGAATACATTTCTCAAATATAATGCATCCAACTTTCTCACAAAGGGCGAATCAAGGGCTCATACTGTAAGTAGAATAACAAGCAGGCCCTCAACTTTTCATTGTGAACAAACTACTGGCACTTTCTTTTCAGTGGATAAATTGCGATGAAGGGAGAAGACCAGAGGTAGATGAAAGGGACTGGCTTTTCTATTGAAAGTTGTCACACGTTCCAGCGGCACGGTGCAGAACCCTTATTTGCATGCTACGCCAAAGACAAACGCAGAACGCATGTTGATACTGAGGGCTCTGAAGGATGACAACAGACGACGGAGTTAGTCATTGATGATACAAGCTATTGATTTATTCCCTACGGTGGAATAGCAATTGAATGTGGAGAGGAGCGTTGAGTATTGTCCCTTGAGTGGCAGTTTCCTAAAATTCGAGAAGGTTTGTAAACAGTGGAGTGTGCTCACTTCACCGTAAACTACTGAAAATGCACTGAGAGGTCCTACTTTTCAGAAAAGAACGATTGTTGAGTGATCGTTAAGTCAGTGTAATGTGAATTGCAAGAACCAGTATGCATGTGCAGAATACCTTTTCCATTTGAGAGTTACTGTTGGTTTATTATTCATTAAGAATAATAAACTATGTTGTCGGTCAGAAAAATTCCATTACAACCCCCACAAAATTTGATACTCAAAATCTGTAATGTCCGCCCGCCCATCTCCTGCCTTAATCGGGGTATAAATCCGTTATTTCGCATAAAAATTCCGTTTGGTATCTAGTTGTGCCCGCCTGTTCGGGACAACTACGGCAATCTGATCTGACCCAACCATTGTGGTTATGGGCAAAAATAAGGGTATACATTATTAGCCGAAAACGAAATTCTGGCGGTTGTATTCCATTTCCATCGTATTAGCTATCATTTCTTAGGTATTTTTTTATGCTGTCGAGTAAGACGGTTTTTTTGGAAACGGTGGATGCAGGCAATACCCTCACTGCAGCCACAAACGGGCCTATTGTAAGGGCGTCCATGATACTCGGATCATGGCCCACCTGCACCACCCCCAGGCCCCACGGCACTGGTGTCACTTGGTGTGACGTTACCTATGCGCCCCCACCACCCCCGCACAAAGCGGAGGATACCCCCAAGTTCTGCATTTGCCACCTCTTCGGGCTGAAGAAAGGGCCTCCCAAACACAGAACGGCGTGATGCCACGAGTCCATCGCATACACACAGCACGTGCTCTGCCGTCTCTAGCCCTACCTCGCAGAACCTGCATACCTGTACCTCGCACTTGCCAATATTTGCAAGGTGGTACCTCAGGGGACAGTGACCTGTGAACAGGCCACATATGATCCTCATATCCTCCCTCCCCAGTGCAAGCACCTCCTTGGACCTCTCTCTGGAGAGCCGGATGAAGATTTTTGACTGTCTAAGACTGGGCAGTCCCTGCCAATGAGCAGCCCTGCACCTGTCCCCCCATTTGCCAACCTCTCTACGTAGGTGGCTCCTGTTAGTCCCAACAAAGGGCTCAGGGCCAATAGGGATCTGCTCTGATCCCTTCTTAGCCAAACTATCAGCCCGTTCGTTTCCCTCTATACCCTGATGCCCTGGCACCCAACACAGTGTTACACTGTTGTCCTCGGGTCAGACACTCCCACACCTGCCACGATGTAAGACAGTATGAGGCTAAGGCCTTGAGAGTGGCCTGACTGTCCACCATGATGTAGATTCTCTGCCGCTTCAGTCCCCTCTGCAGCAGCCGCTGCACACAGACTGTCACTGCAGCCACCTCTGCCTGGAACACTGTGGCCAGCGACTCCAATGGGATCGCTGCTCTGACCTCGGCCCAAAGATGCCTGCCCCTGCAAGGCCACCCTACACCGAGCCATCAGTGTAGTATACCAGGGCCCCAGCTTCGAAAGCGGGAGCTCCCCCTACCCACCTGGATCGCTCATGAAAGAGTATCCGAAAGGGTAGCGCGAAGTTGAACCTCGCGGGCATTGAGTCTACCACATGCAGTTCGGCCCCCCCACCTTCACCTTGTCAAGGATCAAGTAGCAGGAACTCCTCTTCCCTCACATGATCAGACCCAACTCCAACATACGCACAGCCTGGAGGAACGCCATCCTTTTAACATGTATGTGGAGTGGAGCTAAATCTAGCAAGACCTCCAGTGCAGCCGTAGGGCATGTTGTCATACAGCCTGTAATGGCCAGACATGCCCTAAGCTGCAGTTTATTTAGCTGCAACTGCACTGTTTTGTTTTCCACCCTAGTCCACCAGACCAGGGCTCCATAGGTGACCTCAGGCCTAACAACCGCAGTGTACAGCCACCGGATCATCCCAGGCCTCAGCCCCCATGTCTTCCCCACCATTCTTTGAGCTGCCCACATCACCACCAACGCCCGCTGTAAGGCTTTTTTCACGTGTGTGGCCCAAGAGAGCTTTCCATCAGGAAAGACTCCCAAGTACTTGATCTTATGCTGGATCTTCACCACCTTTCCACCCAGCCTGAGTTCCCGCAGCGTAAGGCTGCGCCTTCTGGTGAATGGGATCAGGTTCGTTTTGTCTGGATTGACAAACTGTCCTTGCCCATTGCACCATGTCTGTAGGGTATTCAGTGCATGCTGCATGCATTCACTGATTACACTCGCGAATTTACCCCTGACTATAATTACCAGGTCATCCGCGTATCCTATTACCTTGTAGCCCTCCTCCTCCAGCAGCTCGAGAAGGGTATCAGCTACCAGTAACCAGAGGAGAGGGGAGAGCACCCCCTCCCCCCCTGTGTGCATCCCCTGGTGGGCACCACAGAGAGTGTCTCCCACCCCAACTCCGAGAAGACCACCCTGCTACTCAGCATCTCGTTGGTCCAAGAGATTAGGTAAGGATCTACTCCCTTCCTACCAGCCACAGCCATAATTGAGGCATACGACGTACTGTCGAATGCCCCCCCAACATCCAGCAAGCAGCACAGCGCAATCTCTCTGGATCTCAGAGTATCCTCCAGCACTGTTGCCAGTTCCTTCAGAGCAGTCTCAGTGGATCTCCCCCTCTGATAGGCATGCTGGGAACTCCGAATGGGATTCTGAGTAAGATAGTACTCCTTTATTGATAGGCACACTATCTTCTCCATTGTTTTCAACACGAAGGACATGGGACTGATGGGGCGGTAGCCCTTAGCCAGGGCCGAGGAGCCACCCGGCTTTGGTATAAAGACCACCTTCACCTTCCTCCACATAGTGGGTATGTGCCCAAGGACATAGCTCGCCCTGAAAAGCCTCACCAGTATCGGACCCAGAGCCTCCCTACCATGTTGCAACATGGCTGGGAAGATCCCATCCGCACCTGGCGCCTTGTAAGGTTTAAATGAACCAATAGCCCATTTAACCTTATTAAGTGTGAACATTGCTCTGGAGGCTGCAGCGGTTCCTCAATTGCCCATGACAGGTACCTCCATCGACACTCAGCTGATGGTGGTGGCTATCTCCCCACTGCAGGCTTTGAGACCCAGGGAAGTGAGCTGCCAGTAGCTCCTCCAAGGTCTCCTTGCTGCCCCTTGTGTATGTTCCCCCTGCCTTTAGGAGAAAACCGATTTGTGGCCTCTCTTCTCTAGAGAGGATCTTCTGTACCTTGGACATGGTAGACAAGTCTTTCATGCCCCCACAGAAGTCTCTCCAGGATTTCCTTTTTGCCTGTCTAAGGGCTTTATTGTACGCTGTGAGGGAACCCCTATATGCGTCCCACTCACCCTTCTTTTTTCCTCTGTTAAAGAGCCTCCTCGTTTCCTTCCGAAGCCTTTCCAGTTCCTTGTTCCACCAAGAAACCTCCCTATTGGATCTTCGGGTTTTCAACTCGCAGCTTTCTTCATATGCCTCTACCATAGCTGCGCAGATCTCCCCTGTCGCCCTTTCTACACCTTCGACAGTTTGCATTTCACAGCTGTAGCTCTCCAAACTAGAGGCCAACACACTGCTGTACAGAACCCGATCTGTGTTCTTGGGGTTCCGATATGTCTCCGTCACACTATTAGGGAACCGCAGCCTGAACCTCACCATCCGGTGGTCAGACATTGAAGTTTCCCCAGAGACATGCCAATCTGTTATTCTGCTGGCATAGAAGGTACTTGAGACCGTAATGTCCAGCACCTCCCTCCGCCTGCGTGTAACAAAAGTTGGCGTGCTCCCCCTATTAACCACCACCATTTCATTGCACAGTAAGTAGTCAAGAAGGGACTCACCTCTTTCATTTGTGTCTGTGCTGCCCCATGCCATGTTATGTGCATTGGCGTCGCACCCGACAATCAACTGAAGGTCTTCCCTTCTGCAGTAATGGATCAGCTGCTGCATCATCAGCGGGGGGACCTCAGCCTCATCGCCTGGGAAGTAGGCTGATGCCACCACTGTCCTCGCCCGGAGTCCATTACAGTCTTGAGCTTCCAGCATTACCTCCTCCAAATCCCTGTGACAGAACTCGGGAATTTTTAGAATATCCAGGTTGTGTCTTACCAAAACAGCCAACCTAGGACGACCTTCTGTGCCACAGTAGACCAACTTACCTGTACTGGCAGATATCCCTTTTACGTCCCTGCTGTCCGCCCAAGGCTCCTGCAGTAGAGCCACATCACAGCTCCCCCAGACAAAGCTCCTGCACATCACTGCCGTAGCTGCTTTGGCCGTGTGCAGGTTGATCTGGAGGAAGCCCACATGCTGCGCAATCATTGTCACCCACGCTGACCCCCAAACCCCCGTGGGACCTTACGTCCCTACGGAGCGCCTGGGGGGCGAGCAGGCGTGACTTGCCTGCAGCCTCTCTGCCGTTTGGGCCGGAAGGACCTTGACGTCCTTCCTGCCCTCCCTGCCAAATCTGGACCCGCCAGCCCCCCCACCCCACCCACAGCCATGATGCCCGATGGCCCCGCATCCGACCCTTCGGTCAGCGGCTCCAAGCCCTTGTCCTGGTTCTCAGGAGCCCCCAAGGACCCCCCGCCTGGGGAAGGCCCAGTACCAGCACCCCCCTATCGGGAGGCGCCCCGGCACCAAGCCCCACACCTGCAGCAGGAACCCCCAGAAGCCCCACGCCGGCAGAATGTGACCTTGCGTCTCCATCCGCTGCAGTTGAACCTCCTTCTACAGCTGGGAGGTCACAGTACAAATCCATGACCTCCTCCTCCATCACTGAGGAGGGACTCAATAGCAGTCTCTCTTCTTCAGCTAGGGTAAGCTCCTGAATGTTCAAATTTATTTGATTTTCATCATTCATGTTCCAACGAGTAGCTAGGGTAATACACAGTCGATCACGGCAGAGCCCCGCATGCCGTGACAAGGCTACTTACTGCAAGGAGGTCGCCTGGTATCCTTGAGGCTCCGTGTTTGACACAATGTCCCATGTGCCATCCACCCTTCGCCACGGGTCGCTTTACAGCTTGGGTTGGGGGCGCAAAAGAAAAGAAAAGAAAGGGGGGGGGGGGAAGAAAAGAAAGAAAGAAAAAAAAAAGTGGATACGGGGAGCACCAGCAGGCGCCACCACTCGCCCCCCTCACCACCTCTCAAGGAAAGCTATCCACCTCCCAGAACGGGGGGGGGGGGGATAACCCAATATTGCTCCAATCCGTCGGCCCCACTCCAGAGGATATGGGCACTAACAGGCTAGACCTCGTGAAGGTTTGGAGATGTTTTTAAGCCTGGCTATGCTAAGTGCCATCCCCAAAGGTCTGGCATAAGCCATCGAGAAAATTCGGTGGCTCGCAAAATACCAGCTTACTTCTAGCCCAAGAAGACGGGTCTTAGATATGCAGGACTCTAGTCTAATTAGATAACAGAGAAATCGCAGGAACGTCAATTTTCGTTGTTCATATCGTTTATTATTATGATTCGATACTCAGCCGAATGGGACTGTTCCGTGTTTACCGCGTTTGTTTTCGCGCGTGAATGAACGGCCGACCTTTTCAGACGAAACGGAAAATGCTTGCGCTTCGTTCGTGAAATAATCCGTATTCAGTTGTCGTCAGAGCCTGTCAGATATGAGTCAGTTAACCAAGAATGATGTTGCTAAGTTGAAGGTGGTTGAGTTGAAGGAGGAATTGAGAAGTAGAGGGTTCAAAACAGTAGGCAAAAAACGCGTTCTGGCTGAAAGGCTCAAAGCCATTTTACTTCTCCGTGATCCCAAAGCTGAAGATGATGATGCTGTTGATATGACTGAACAAGAAGAGGATAGAGCTGATACACAGAGGGTAGTGAACGTGAAGGAGCTGATAATGGTAGTGTTAACTCGATGGCTAGTGATAGTAATGTAGAATCAAGTGATGATGAAAAGGATATGAGAACGGGGTCCCGCAGAAGGTGATCAATTTATAAAAGTGGCGCTACTCTCACATTTAAAGATGTTGAGGATTCGATGAATCGTTTTAGTGGTGATGATAGAACGAAGAAAATATCAATTTGGATTGATGAATTTAGTGAAATGGCTGAGCTTTGTGAGTTCAGCTAATGAGAGTACGAGAGAATTTCTTCGAATTCGCCAGAGCGAGCTCAAATGAATAATACAGCTATGTACAGATGGAAATTGGTAGCACTACCGTGATTCTAAGCTAATCTCGTCCATTTTCTCCAGCTTCTCTTACTCACGTTGTATTTAAAACAACGGTTTTTGCAGCCGGTACTTAACAGATCTCACACTGCGGTAGAGGAGAGAAGGAAAGATAACGAAGTAATAAAGTTTTGGCATTAAACATTCCTGCTTGAATCATTGGATTCTATCTAGAGGTCGTTCATTAATGAATTACCAATTGCCATTCTTAATAATACGGCTATTATTATTGACTAGGAAATTTTTTTACCTTCCTCTCCAAAATTTGACACTTCACGTTTCCAGGCATCGGGATTCCAAATCTCCAAGGGCCATTCTTTGCCTTATCACGTGATCTAAAAAATCCGCTCTTTTGCACAAAAATCCCCTTTGGTATCCAGTCAGAAACACGTCATTTACGCACTTCCGTTGTAGTCCGGTCATGTTTCGTATGTCTCACTGGTATTTTTCCATGCTGAATCGAATTCGATGGGCCTCGGAGGTGTGAGACTTCGTCAAGTTATGCAAGAGAATAATAAACTTTCGTGTAGTAATTTTCAGGGTTTTTACTCTCCACAGCCCAAAGGTTAAGGAAATTATAATGATCGTGTTGAGCTATCTTCAGATCTTCAAGTTTCAAGGTCTACTGAATTCAAACAATCCGATTTCGGCGCGTGGTCCGTGTGTATCTCAGTAGTTCGATATGTGGAAGATCGGCTGGACCAATTGACCTGGTTATTATTTCGTTTTGTTTTTGATTTTCTATGGACAAGAAAATAAGGTTATGGACAATTTCAATTGATAAGGAAGGAGGGTGGGAGACGAAAATGTACCAATAACTAGGGGTTCTGCATTTTTCTCGTAAACGGCCCTAACGGTGATTGATTAAGCTTCCAAATTATCTTCCACTAGTTATTAAACAACTTTTTTCTCCCTTGATTTCTCCATGAAAATACGGTGAACCGAGATATACGCCTATAAGCAACAATAGATTTTTTACGCTTTTTGCACAACTGCTAAGACGATTTTCACCAAACTCACAGTTTTTAAATAGTCAATACCAATATATTGTACCCAATAAAAATTCATCTCACAGTTCATCCAACAGAAATAAAAATGAAAATGTGTCCAAAACAATGTGTTTTGAATATTTTTGTAATTTCCCAAGTAACTGCGTCACTGGATTTCATCAATTTTATGGAGCGTCGTTTAGCAACCCATACTCACATTTTGTTTCCCGCAGTTATTTCTGTATCCATCAGTTGAACGAAGGCATAAGGCAAGGTAACTTGGTAAACGAGATCTTGCGAATATTCTTTTATCGTCTTTCTAACTTTCTTAAACGCGGCTCTACGATCTAAATCAAAGTTACGGAATACCCTCAACTAACTAGCAACTACGTTTTTTCTCCATAAATGTTCCCGTAGAAATGCGTTGAACGAAGATATAGAGCCCATATATACGCCACGTCGTCGAATTTACGGTGATTGATGCAAGTTGTGTGTTGCTCCGCACCAGATATCTTGTTCTTGCATTCTGAACACTAAAAAACCTTAGAATGTAAAAACCTTACCTCGTTAAATTTCAGGGTACTATCACAAATATTTATAACGTGAGAGATTTCTGTTCAAACCTGCTCAGGTGAAATGACTCTAGACTGGATAGAAGCGGAGCGTTATAGGCCGGTATTGCTTGGTGCTTGTATTTTAACGACTCTATACCATCGGCAAAATACGCGAATGAAGAGTTTGAAAGATACTTTTTGGAACGACATGTCTGCCAGTTTATGTACAGCTGGTTCGAGAGCAACTTGAAGAGACAGATCCTGTATTACATTCGGTGATGTAAAAAATCGTGAAGAAATGAAAAAATCATGTACCAGATCTACGATCCTTGCACTTTACTGGTGTTGGTGGTGAGGTGAATAAGACCAGAGATCATTTTCGTTATTAATCAATAAAATGTTTACGAACCTCAGAATTGAGAAGGCAAGAGTAAAATATCCTCCAATCAAATGTTGACTGGCCAGTACATGCTTTTCTGTTGAACGATAAATTTGCACAAAGTTCGAGGAATTGGACTCTACGATTTCCCCCGAGACTCGTGAACTACGGCTTCTATTACCACCAGCAACGCTGTGTCGAGTAATTTTCCGAACATCCCTCATACCTACCATTAAGACAGCTCCTTCTGCGTCGCAATCGGTCAGCACACCAATAAACCACTGGGACTCTTACAAAATATTTAAAAGTTCTCATCTCGAATTGCCCTGTTCCTGATAGTTGTGGGGAGTAGAGATTAGCTTTACTCAATTTGAGACGTCTCTAATTATACTTTTATTATTGATCACACCCAGGCTTATTCTGGTTCTGAGCTCAAAGAAAACCCTGAATCCGTATCACACACATTTTTTGAGCGAATTTTCATGACTTAAGCTAATAATCCACTACATGTTTGACTCTGTTCATTTGAACTTGCTAACATATAACTTCATGTCGAACGTGGAAAGTTATAGTGCCTAAAATTCTGGAATTTATGGAGACATGCATTACTGACCGACCGATACAAAGGGGGTTGAAAAAGACTGTAGACCCAATTTTTTTAGTGGAGAAGTGTTTACCTTTCTGTATTATCGGGTAAAAACGACGAAAAATGGTTTAAGTGAAACGGCAGTGGTTTGAATTCTGAAATTTCTGGTAATCGTTTATGGTAACGGCAGTCAATTTCACTACCACCCTAATTTTTCGGAAATGTGATGCGAACGAAATTTATGAGGAAAATAATGCGCTAACACTCGAATTTTCGGATAACTTATTGTGTTTCTCTCGTAATTTCCTACAACAGAGAGTTTTGTGGTACCGCCATGTTATTTGTAACATCATCATAATCATTTTGGAAAAAATATTGTTTTGGTCACTATTATTACTGTGATTTTGATCATACCTCAGCCCTTTACTCAGCCGTTTTCTCTCAATTGCGTTCACAATCTTGAACATTCTAGATCATATTCTTAAACGGCGTTTCTCGGGATCAGCAGCTTTTGAAACGTGAAGATCTGAAGAAACCTCCGTTCTAAAGTATTATGGCTATTGAACAATACAAAAAAACGGACGCTGTCATGTTTTCTGCTTTATTTATATGGCAGTGAAGCGGCGGACTGAAAATAAAATTAACCAGACTCTTCATCCTCAACTACACATCATAAACCTGCAAAGCACAATTTTCAACTAGATGCTTTCACAAATTTTAAGTGAGGAATAAAAGGAATGATAATGATAGAATCACTACGTAAATAGAGCAACAAACAAGAAATCGACACAAAGAGGCTCAGAAATGTATAATGTATGTGTGTGTAATGGTTAGTAAATTAGATTTTAATACGCTCCAATTACAGTAATATTAACAGGCATCCAGCCTTAATCATTTGCGGACATTCCTACCGATTTCTTTTCCTTTCCGTTGATTGAAAAATGAGAGTTCACAGCCCCAATGCGCCTCGCATGTCCTTTTATGTTTGTATACGTGTCATCATTGACCGAACCCCAACAAGCATAGCCATTTACTGTATGTGAGTACAAGTTTTGAATGTGCTGCTTTGCCCGTTTCCACAGTAATTTCCCAGCAGCATTTCAGACTTCATGTGATGCAGATGCCAGAAGAGGGATTCTTCCAAAGGAGAAAGTTGGAGTATTTTTGTTTATATTGTTAAGTGACGTGTCGTTGACAACAGCGTTCAGTTGTCTGCTTGGTTACCAATAAAAAAAGAGTTCAGTTCTGGTTTGAATGTTCAACGCTCGTGTTCCATTATTATTAATAGTCCAGTATTAATTGACTTTCTTGCGATAAATCTAAAAATATGCAAGAGCTATATGAATGAATGGATGGAAAGTACTGTATTTCGCGTTATTACACATTACAGAGAGCACCGACGATCATGCAGCTATATGTTGATGTCGTGAAGTGTAGAGCTTGAATATTCCATCTTCACTAAACAAACAGATAGCGAGGCTCTTCGAGGGGCTTTGCTCGAAAATAAAACTTTTTTGAGGCGGTGGAAAACTCCAAACTATTGGAAGATCCCGTATCAAATATCTATCTCCAGAAATTGCGAAATTGCGATTTGCTTTGGCTAAACGAGTGGCGCTCCGAGGTCAACGTTTGAGGATATTGTTGTTCAAGCAGGGAACAACCACACACACCCCGCAGCGTGCAAGGAAAATGTTGTTTATTCCGTTTTCTGAACGTCTTTTTACCCTCTGCTCAGTATCGTGTGACTATTGCTTCTGAGAACAGCGAAGCTATTGGTACTACTGTTTTCACTTCGGGAGGTTGGGCTATTTTTTGGACAACTCGATGTTTAAGGGTTGATGGTGGTTGTGGTCGAACAAAAAAGTTGATTTTTCGTCAGATCTTTACTTTTTAAGACCTACGCTAATTTCAGCGCTTGGTCTGTGTGTGTAACGATGTTGATTAAATTTGTTATATGGACTATGTTGGTGTCCATCCCGCCACAGAGAGTCAACTCTTGGGGTTTTTTACCGACGAAGAGACAGGAGCTTATCACCTCCGACTCTAACTTCCTATCCTTTGTGACTCAACTTCATGGTGCCTGATCTAATCAGTCCGCTTTTGAGCCCAACGCTGGGCCCTGTCTTCGACGATTCTCTATAACTTTTCTCATATCTCCGCCACTTGATCTATGTGTAACGATGACGAACTGATGAGAAGTTTTTGTTTATTTTCTCGACATGTTTTTGGAAGCTCCTCGCTCTACATCGTGGTTTTTGAAGAGGCTAAAGCCCTTCTTGGTACTGAATACCACCGTAATAAATTAATTTATTACGGAATAAATTAATTTATTACAATCCTTCGTGCCAGCCCAATGCGTTTTACTTCTGTCCAGTACCTTAGTCACGTTTAGCAATATACAACACAGTTGGTTCGATAGGAGATCGAGGTCATCTAACTCCCGTACAATCAGATCTAAATAACATAACGTTAATACAAAATTTAAATCCATGGAAAAATGGCGAGAGCATCCCGATAAGTATTAAACACTTCGAAAAACTCGATTTAGCGCTGATATTTCCTTATAAATTGCCTTTTCATGGTACAAGCATTGTCAAAAAAGTCGCGTTGGCAGTCCATTGAGTTATCTACTATACAGTTACATTATGGTATGATAGGATATCCTACAAAAGTTTGGAGTTCAAACTATTGTCGTTTTGTTGGTTAACTTTTTTCTCTTTGTTTTCCTCATAACTCCGAATATTCAACGAGAACCTTCCCTACAAAGCCCTTTCAATTTCAGTACCTTATTTTTAAAATATTTAATACCGGTCTTTCAATCACGATGGTGGCATAAGTAACGGCAGCTCAATAAATTGCTGCTTCCATATAGAACATCAAGTCCTACTCACTTCATTTAAACTGAGGGAATACGAATAGGATTAGTTAGTGGGGCGGTATAAATTGCTGAATGAACGTAAGGATTTTACAATAAAATATACATATACATTTACATTAACTGTATTATACTCATATTAAGACAATTTCAAATTATTGACAACTAGTAACTCGATGTAATAAGGCACAACGAGTCAAACGGTGTTAAATGTGTATACGTAAGTCATTAAAGTTTAATCTGCTACTACATTCATTTTCAACATATTACTTAAAAAAGTGTTTTCAGTTCTTCCTCACCAGCTGTTTAGATGTGTATTATGAAGCCATTGAATAACTAAATAACACTATTCATTTTCAAGGAATACTGTAAGTAGTGAATCTATCTATTAGATGGTGCTACCTTCTTAATCTTAGGGAAGTTCACATTTTGTCTCGACGGCAAATGAGATTACTGACAGTATTTGACTCCACCTTCAAGTCAGAGAAGAGTATGAACCCATTTCCTCTGAGCTGCTAAATGGCCGAATATTAGATTACTCCTTTCACTTTTGTCCAACAACCAGGCGGCTTCCTACCAACTGCCCGATCAAAGGCTTCGTTTAACAGGTGAACTTAGAAGCTACTTTTTTGAATCAAATTTGGCTCTCCCGAGCTTCGAGAGAAAATGGATTTCCCCGTCCTCTTCTTTTTCTATCCGATCGGAATGTTACAGGAGCATCCGGTATCTGACAATAGAAACGTTTCTCCCACTTCACCAAATTGCCCTTTACCCTGCGTCGCTTCCTTCTACTTTACCTACATTTACTCCGTGGAATGCTACCACCAGAGGTGAAAACACACTCTTTTCTCCACTTTTCCTCCAACGCGAGGGCAGGCAATTTTTTTTTTCTTTAGAAGCACTTTCTCGGCTTTTATGGGGCAACTTTTAACCGTAGAACGGCCACTGTAGGGAAATGAAAGTGCCTCTGCGCGGTAACCCGTCGACGATGCGTTCCTCTTACGTATGGCGTCATATTCGCTTCTTCACTCAGCTCATTGAAATTCCCTCATCTCCATTACCTCTTGATATTTTGATTGTATGATCCATAATCTTTCGTCCGCAGGTTGAAATATTCCATGTTCAACTTTCCCACAGAATGTAAAAGTAGCTGGCAACGATTTCAAACACACAATTACTGTAGCAGCCTACTTTTATGTAGGTGGGAGTGTCGTCACAATCGCGCAAGCAGCTACGTTTTCAACGCGTATGAAACGTTTTTTCTGGAAGTCAAAGTTTATCAAAATATTGTAATAGTACCTAGCTATAGTAGTTTTATTTATTCGCTTTACTCAGACCGAATAGTTAGAAAGTGAATTGCGCACTTAATTATCTCATGATGAGCTCTGCAGATTGGTCGTACATCACTTTATGCTACGTTTCCTACCTATTCATTAATAAGTAGTGAGAGGCCTGTAGCTGTTAGATGCAATTAACAGCTTCACAGCCTCAACCCCTCTCCACCTACCAATACTGCTATTTTTTGAGAACCTCCAGCGAAACCACCTCCCCCACAAACCAAGCATCTTCAGTCCAGTTTTCTCGATCCGAGAGCGTTGTTCCTACGGTAGCGTGAGCAGAAGCATCCAGCGGCGCCATCATTTGTTACTAAGTCTAAGCATCTGAATGGGTGGCAGGCCCCGGGGCAGGAGTGGCCAAAAGGCGTTCTGGGATTGGACTGACCATATCATCTGTATGGAGAAGGACGACCTTTTCCCTTACCCTAACGTCCTTTTATTGGGCCGTTTTTGTTGCTCTTAACGAGCCATTTGTTGTTGTTGTTTTCAATCTTTGAAAGGGAAGTGTCCAAATAATATATATATACTCGATAAATTTCAAAAGAAGTGAGCTACGAGATTTTGATTTGCCGCAAAAGGTGGTTATTCACTGCAAAGGTGAATTACACGTTAAATTTTCCAAATGAGCATTAATTGATTGAACCTGATTAATTTCAATATCAATTAAGAGTTAGTGAACGACGATGATAATTGATCAAGAACTTTTGGTTCGATGAACACTTAAACACTCAATTTATTTACTCCACACTTATTTAGGATTATTTGGTTCAGTGAAGAGACGCGACCTACATAATTCGTCGTTTCAAAGTGAAACCAGAATGTTTTAATTGGAACTGCGGTGTTTCACAGAGTACACACTAGAGGAATGTTTTACAGTTATTTGACAAGTGAACCCTTCTTGCTTTCTCTTATTTATAATACGAGAACTCCGCTGGTAACATTACATGAAAATACAATTAAAATCCCGAAATGAGATTGACAAAAAACGCGCTCTGAGGAATCAACTCAAGCCTCACGTTTGTATTTTTTAGGTCGGGAGCTGTTTTGTGAATATTTCACGAACACCAACTTTCCAGAGAGACCCACTTGGCAATGGGTAAGACTGCCAAGAACGCGTTTGGCAACATTTCCTCTCAACAATGCAAATTGATCTTCTCTGGCGTTGTCGAGGCCCGAAAGAAAGTAATTTATTCACGAAAGCTCGGAAGTAATCACGAAAATACGAATCCTTTTAAATGCACTTTTACATTTCATTTGCCGACTGACCTTTTGACCTGAAGACAAAATCAATATTCTACACCACACTGGATACACTTGCTCATCGTTTGTGACAGACATGCCCCTCCCCCACACCCGAATCATTAATTTTCGTGTACTCGCGAATCTATTTGACGTGCGGGGGAAGTGGTTCTAAATACGGTGAAGGGTCAGCAGCCGGCCGGTTCTTAAATCTCCTGCACAAGCGTTCAATGCTCCAGAGACGAGGTGGATTGGAGAGAAGGGGGTGTCTGTCAGCTGCTTTCACTCGACGCAGTGAACCCACTTGTTACTATCACTGTTGTCTCAAGGTTCTCTGCCACTATATAATAACGTAAGTACGTGTTCTACGACATCGATTACGGATTACCAAGCAATATCTTGGAACATTGTTATAAATTTCACAGACCTGAACGTTTGCTCGTAGATTTAATTGAAGCATAACGGCCGCACCAATAGCTGAGTAGCAAAGTCATCGAAAACGCAAAACTGAGCCATTAGGGCATAGTGTGTTTGTTTTAGGAATTGCCACTAAACTATTTGCCGTTATATGAATTTCAAGAATCTACAATAAAATATAGTAGGATTCGTGCGTAGAATCACGATGATAGTTGGGAGTATGGTTGAGCTATCTACCTATCAGAAATTGTTCCAGGGTCGAGATGGCAAGAAATTGGGTAATATAGGAAAACGCACAGGAAGGAAGGCGCTCACCTACATTGGTGGTATTTGGGGTGACAATTCTGGCGCGGACGTTCCCCGCTTTTGGTCATCAAGGGAAAACGAACGGAACTACGGGCAATGAATCAAGCGTTCGCGAACTGTCGGCTTCTTGTAATTTCAGCTCAATGTCTTGGATAAATTCATTTCTCTCCGATATTGCATTGATTAAAGTGATTGAAAGTGAGTAAACACTTCAGTTTTATATTCAAAGCATTAAAAGACGATCACAGTTATGGAATTAACGCTACTGCATAACTGGATTGACTCAATGTTTTCTCTTACATGACACGCTAGTTGTGTGTTTTTTAATCCAATCAAGTAAGATTCCCAAGAGCTATTTTGAGTTCTTGCCAGAATCACCAGTCGCTAAAACAGAACGTCAATATGCTTTCTTACGACGCACTGTTGTCAAACCTTCCTATCAGTTCATACTATTACTTAAGAGTAAATGTTTTGAAAACGATACCATGAAAGTTGTATTCGCATTTCTTTATATTTTCGAAAGTACGCGGATTTAATTATTCTAATACAGATAGTTGGACAAGAGTAGGTACAAGTATTGGGTGCGACGCATCATACAACTTTCCTTTGCTCCACCTATATTCTAATTATTGTTGTCACTTAGTTCGAATGAACTTAAACAAACAAAGAAACGTTGTACGTTGAAACTCGTACCACTGAAAGTGCGGTAATTTATTGAGCTGCTGCTTCCTACTCCACGACCTTCACTTAAGCAACAAAGTATAGGCAACTGATGGAACTGTCAACATGCTTTTTCTGAGAAGATTTGTGTTGACGGTTCTGGAGACGCTGCAAAGAGACATTAGTTTCAATAACGGAATTTCTGATTATCTAATAAAGTACAGGTAACTTATTCAGCTACCACAATGTTTTTATTTTTTGGAACAAGCGTGCGTGTTTCATGTAGAAGAAAATCTCTAAAACCGCTTTTCATCGAAATTCGTGATAATTTATTGTGCTACCATCGTCAAGTTACTAGAGATGAGAACATAATTGTATCATCGTCTGGCCGTTAAGTCAGTACTGGAGTCAGTCAGTTGGTCGTGGTCTTTATATATGAAAGGCAGGTAAAACGGGATGATGGAGGGTCGAAGACGATTCAAACTTTGCTAACCATCTCAAAACAACTGGACATGAACCTACCAAAATACAGGACAGTACCACCTTACTACACAAACAATACAAAGGACGAAAACTGAACATATTAGAAAACATGGAAATTTACAAACAAAAAAACTTCAATGGACAGATCATAAATGAACAAATCAACACAAAATGCGACACCATATTCACACCACTCAAAACATTACACAAACGAAAACAACCAACTGACGGATTTACAGACCACCCTACAGAAAAAAGACGGAAATTCCACAATTGACAGATCATTCAAGACGTTCCATTCACCTTAGGGGTTTTCCCTGAGGTACATGACCTCCTCTCCCCGACCCTCCATCATCCCGTTTTACCTGCCTTTCATATATAAAGACCACGACCAACTGACTGACTCCAGTACTGACTTAACGGCCAGACGATGATGTCTTTACATCGAAAGCGCTTGCCACCAGCAACACACCAGCCAGAGGAGACGGACTCACCTAACAGATACGTAAACTTTAATAATTTGCCTTCTGGCGGACATAACCCTATTGCTTTAATAATTGTATCGTTTCGCTGTATTGGTACTGTCAATGAAGAGAAAGTTGATCAAACTCATTAGAGCCGTTTATGCGGAAAAAAGGTGGTGTTTTGATCACAATAATTAGCTATAGTTACTTTTTAACCGATGTTGTTCATACGCAAGTTTTGGCGTTTCACAATGATCTTCCTGAATGTGAAATTTGAACTCAGCCGGTCTTCTCAATCGCATTCATATTCCCAAACGGCGTTTTTCAAACTCAGCAGTCGTTAAAAGATCTGAAAAAAACTTTAACAAAGTTTTTCGGGCGATTACCAAACTTTCCTTCCCACATCGAAAGGCTAACGAACGTAAAACGATTTCCAGACTATCAAACTGTGCCCCACCGCCACAGATAATTTCAGTCTAACGACTATCAGTTTTTCCGTGGGTGGTCGAGGTCATGCTTTTCCAAAACAGTTACAATCACATTGGGGTTTCGACCGAGCTCCATTTCATAATACATCAAATGAAAGACTGCTGAGAAAGTGTTGTTGAGCATGGTTACTGCCCTGGTCAACTAAGTGAGCGTTTAAGGGAGTTACTTCGAATTCGTCGCGACGAACTCAAATTAATAATGAAGCTGCGTGGTTGGAAATTGGGAGCACTACCGATTCTAAGCTAATCTCGTCCATTTTCGGCTTCTCTTGCTCCCGTTGTATTTAAAAAAACGGTATTTGCAGATGGTACTTGAAAGTCTCACACTGATATCAAAGTGATATAGTTTTTGCACTTGTATTATCGTTTAGGCATTAAACATTAAGTGCCAGCTTGAATCATTGGATTATATCTAGAGATGAAGCGTTCATTAATGAATTGCCGGCTGCCTCTTTGGTTCCTTTGTATTATTCATACAAAATAGTACAGCTATGTTTACGGCCAGGATGTGGACATGGACATTGATATCTCATTTTTAAGAATTTTTGGCTGTCCGTTGAGTAGTGGTGGTTTTGGGTTCATATAAATAATGGTTACACCAAACAAACAATAAACAAGTTATTAAGACAAAAAAAAGAAGACAATCCACAAACACAAAACACTCAGACTTCAACAAGACGCTGCACATCTACTTTACTTTTTTGGATCAAAAACCACAGATTAACTATCATCTTTCTAAAGGAAGGCAAACAAATTGCATTACGTACGGACTTCACACTTAGAACCAAGCTAACTGCAAAGACTGAAAACGCTGCAAATTATTAAACAACGGTGTATTATTCCCTTGAACAGCTTGACGGAATCTGGCAGCTCCATTCGATTCAGCATCGAAAAATACCAGTAAACCACACGAAACATGACCTGACTACAACGGAACAACGAAAACTAAGTATTCCAGTCGCACGTAGGCGCCTGAAGGCCATTGGCATGACGTTGCGAGTCGAGCAGGTGGGTGGTTCTGATGAGAAGGGAGGGATAGAGTACAAACGTTGAAACGATTACTTTCGCTGTAGTCATTTTCCCGCGAGTTCTTTCAATTAGTAAACTTTGGCTCACTATGATTACTATATGCAGTTGTACACGTCTGATGCTCATTCCATTCGACCCAGGATCTAAAAATACCTTGAAAAGATACCAAACCCGGTATATTTGCGATTAAACTGCCAAAATTTTGTTTTTTAAATATTTTTTAACGGTTTTTTGCCCTTAACAACCATGGGCTTCGTCCGATCGGATTACCGAGCAGGCAGGCAAAACTAGATACTGGGGAGTTGGCACAGATGGCGAACGAAAACAACCAACTGACGGATTGTCACACCAAAAGCGACTTAGAAACGACAATCAACAGACTATTTAAGACACACATAACTACCCTTACAATCCTTTGCCCTTCACTTCCAACAGATTCCCCAGGAGGTGTATGACTTTATGACTTTCCTCTTCCCTCCTCTAATGCACACCATCCCGTTAACCTTTCTCTTCCTATATAATGACCATCTTACCTACCTCCGTACTGACTTAACGGCCAGGCAATGATGTCTTTACATCGAAGGTGCACGCCCACAGTATCTCACCCCCCCCCCCCTATACTTACTCACCAACTCGCTACAACCACCTCTCAGCTTGAATCGTCACGTCGTGCCACTTGCCTACAGGTGCCTGGAATATGACTTTTTCGTTGTTCTGTAATAGTCAGTACATGTTTCGTGTCGTTTACTGGTGTTTTCCGATGCAGAATCGAATGGAATGGGTCTCAGAGGTGTGAGGCTACGTCAAGCTGTGCGAGATAATAATAAACCGTTGTATGATAATTTGCAGCGTTTTTAACTATACTGCACGTTATGCCATGAGAAAATACTATCTAAACAGTTTGTAAAGTTCATTATTCTTAGAGCAGACAGAAAAGGCATACCATGACAACTTATATGAGAAGGGAAGGAGTTTCAGTATGTAATCATTAACTTCTATTAAGATTTTTGTATTTGTGCTTTTATTAAATCAATCAAACTCAAGCAGCAACTTGATACAATAGCGAAATTCTGCGTTGGAGCACGTTTTTAACTATTGTCCTGACGTTAACTTTGCATGACTGAAGCTGGTTTGGAAGGATAAACCGAGGGATTGAACTAAAGTAAAACCCACTCTCTTCTAAACCAAAACCGATGGTTGAATGGGTAGGGAGTGGAAACAAATCAAATTTCAATCAACTATCCCACGCTGATCCGAAGATTTACTTGAGGATCAGGGAAACATCACGTTCACTCGCATGCAAATGGAACCGATGTTCCCCCATCCTTCTTAAACGTAACAGTATTTTGATGGGTTTCATTTTGGCTGCAGCCTTTTCAGGTTTTGAGCTTCACAGCCGGAGCCAGGTTGAAATATAAAATACAGGCCCAGCTCTCAGGCTTGGTTTTCCAGCACATGTCAAAAACTCGAACAACGTAGCTGTTAACGAGCGTTGAACATTACGGATTTCCTCCATTACTCTTCAACACAAATTTAAAAAAATAGTCAGCTATATCCGATGATGAGAGCAAACATACCCAGGGTTTCGCGAACATTGTGATCTCATGTTTATTTATACTAACGATAAACTCTTCCTGCGGGGAGCGTGAGAATGACATCGCTTACATGTGTTATGAATCTGCTCACACAATAGAAACTTCAAATGTTTGATTTTATATATTCACTGTTTCTTGACGCTCTTCGGGAGGGATGGAGAGAGAGAGAGTAGAATTTTTTCCCGATGGTTTGGAATATTAATATCCTGATTTACCTTCTTGAAAAACCACTTTACGCAGTCTACAGTAACGTGCTTTCCCATAAATCGAAGAATCATTAGCCAAGTCAACCATTTTTCAAATGGAGGAGCGTCCTAATATTAATACTTTAATATGTTACTTACGCCGTTACGATGATGTTCATCTTCGATAATCCTAATATTTTGGCGTGAGCATCATTAATTTGCAATCTTTCTACTTTTCTTAACTCTACAAAGTATTCTTTTTTACTTACGTAATCGGCTGAAAGAAAAAATTGAGTTCTCTTCAGATTTTTTACGTTTTGATGCTTACTGAGTTTGAAACACACTATTTGGAAAAATCTGAGTATGTCGGTGAACGCAATTGAAAGAAAATGGCTGAAAAAAATCAGCTCAAACTTAATACCGTTCCAGCAGATCATCATGGGACGCCAATGTAAGGGTACAAGCTAAATCTACTCAGCTTTAACCTTAGTGGTCACCAAATATTTTTTTAATAAAAAAAAACAGTAATGATTTTGATTGAATATTTTATATCAACAGCTTATAATAAGATAAGAATACGGTAAAATTTCCATTTGTGAGAAAATTACGAGAGCAGCACAATAAATTACCGAACATTTTGACGAAAATCAATATTTTCTTTGGAAACTCCACTCGAATGTTATTGGAATCTTCAGAAAAATTCAGGTGGTATTTCGATCAAGTATGCAATGAATCTTTAATAATTCTCATAGGATAAATAGGGGCTATTCCAGAAATTCAGGAAATTCAACCACTGCCGTTTCATTTACTACCCGTTTCACATAACTCTGAAAAAGTGATCATGATCCTTCTCGAAAAAACCGTGTTCTTAGTCTCATAAATTCTCTATGTACGAATGGCTCGATAATTGTCAGGGCATGAGCACGAGCAACACAATAAAGTAAATAAACCTCCTGAAACCCCTCCTCGGCCAGACGTCACCACTATCCCTCGACAACAAACGCCTCATCTATATAACCATGGTACGCCCAATCTGGCAATACGGTTGTTCAATCTGGGGTCTGGCATGCAAAACCCAGATAAAGAGGATTCAGACCCAACAAAACCGTGCCCTCCGCCTCATCACCAACGCTCGTAAGGAATTCCGTCATCCATAGAGATTTGAACGTGCCACTGGTGGAGGAAGTCATCAAAACTACGATGAATCGTCTGCACGCATCGATAAACTCGCACCAATCGCCAGCTTTTGAGCGCCTCCTCAACACATGGGACAGAATACGGCACCCTCGTCGTCTCAAAAGAAAAAGAACGGTGGACCTGATAGACAGGAACATGTAGTCACTTGTGAAACATAACTGTGATATTAGTGTAACCTAAATTTATCTCCTACGTAAATTATTAACTATATTTAATGAATGGTAAAATTAGCATTAATTCTGAGAGGGACTGTCGCTGGACATCCACCCTCACCCACGTTCCATTGTACTTCTGTACTATACAGAAAATTATGTATCACAACAACAAAAAGTAGCAAGTCTACAACAGTTTATCATTGATTAAAATAATAAAATAACAATAAAGTACGCAGCTGTTACCTAGTTGAAATCAACTGAGAAGAATACATTGAGTTAGTAGCGAAAGACAGGAATACCAGTGAATTTATGTTAGAGCTAAGGTAAGTTGTGTTATGTGGCGCACCTGATATTTTTCCGAACAGTTGTAATCTGCATTTTATTTTATGTGCATAGGGGGTTTGAAAAACTACGGATAAACGCTCGAGAATCTCCTATAAACACGTTTTGTACGTCTTGCTAGGGAAGAAAGAAACCTATGTTTATGATTTTCGTCGCATAGCTGTAAAGGTGTGTCACGAGCTAGAATACGTGCCATTTTACTGCGATAGCTATGTACTATGTAGGAAAATTCTGGTGGAGCCATTTCTCTAGGTGCGCGACAGGCGTCAACTGGTAGTCGGATTAACTAACTAGACTAGGCTCTAAAAACCGGAGCCTCTGTGCAACAGCTTGCAGAACTCAACAGGTTCATAACGAGCGCTCTGGGGGGGAAGCCCCTTTCTCGGTCTTACCATGTGGTAGTGGAAACAGTGGTGGTGGGACGGTTTTCCCTTTTCCCGTTACTACTTTTGCCCCTCACAATCTTCAATTTCATCCCTTTCATCCATTCGCGATTACTGGGAATCTATTGGCTGACTTTTCTTTTCTCCCAATCGCCTTAAAGAGTTTCCTCAAGCTGAAGCATTTCGTTCGGGAATTGCCATAAAGTGAATTCATTTCTTCCAAGTCGTTTTCACGAAATCTAATGAGCCGCTTTATGTGAAATCAGCTTTTCCTGAATGCAAATTGTTTCCGGAAAAAATTTTATTAACCGCCGGCTTCTATTGAAGGATGGTGGGCGTTTGTTGATTTGATATACTTCTAAGATGCAGCGTGGCTTCGTTCAGTTACAATGTAAATATAATTTTAAGGGTAGACAATTTGCTATCGTAACAGTACATCGCTACGTAACTGCATATCTAAATATTGTATTCCATGAGAGTTTTTAGAGTTACATCCAATACAGGAATAGGAAGAAGCAGTAATAAGGCGAATAAACAAAAAACGAGAACGTATTCCAGTTGTTACATCATGTTTTTCAATGAACCTTCTCTATTCCCTAATGCACACAAACAATCATGGCACTCAACCGTAATTTAGAACAAAGTTTACCCCCTGGAAAAACTTGCGTAAGCTGCTGTGAGGGACTGTAACAGAAACAAGTGAAAGGGCAGCCATCTTGGCTGGCCAGCCATTCAAAGAGCAGGATTTGACGACTTGCAAATGTTCTGGGAGGAACTGCGTAGCTCTTCAAGTAAATATCTGATGCGATGCAACTCACAACTTTCCTCAGTCCCACGTTCACTCAGCGATTCTTGAATTAATGAATTCAGGTTTTCATTCAGTTCATAGCTCAAAGTTCTACCCAAAATCTGGTGACGTATAAGTTTCCAGCATTTATTGAGTTGCTCCTACTTATGCCTTCACTACTACTGATCAACCGGTGACGCTCCATTTCGTGGCGCTTGTCGAATTTCTATGACATAAAAATTTAAAAAATAAAAGGTTAGTTTGTTCTAAAGTTCCATTGTAAGATCCGTTCTTCTCCGTCATCCTGTCTATCCTTGATTAATTGTAGTACCTCTTCGAAACGGAGACACCTTTTCACTGATGCTCCCATAAAAAAAAAGGGATTACTGAGGGAATGGCGTTTACAAAGTTCTTATTAGCTCCGTGATGTACCTTTGATTTATTGCTCAAGCTCAATCAGCTCCGTCAAATTGGTCTGGAATCTCCTCGAATGAGTCCGAGCATCGATCACTAGGTATCTCTCCCTTGGGTGAATCCTAATTAAATTTGCAGGAAAGCACTCGTCTCGTAACGACCCCTACGTCGATTGCTGAGAGGTCGTTTGGTCGTTATCAAAACAGTTCTCGAGATTAGATGAACATTTCAACGGCAGACTTCTACTTCCGACTAATTCCGTTCAGGTCTGGATAAGAAGCTTTGCACTAAGCAGGTGGCGGAACGGTTTTGAAGTAATCAACGATATATATATTATAATGCAAACATGGACAGTGCATGGAACATCAATATTCCTCAACGATATTTTGGATCTACGTACATCTAGGTCCAAGATTTTATGAACTCCTTGCTGTAATTTTTAAAACTTAATTAGCTCAATTACAGCTGTTATTTGTTACCCATTTTCAACCCTTACGCAGGAACAACCGTTGTGCAGTAGTCAATCGTTATACACTAGTTATAGCAGTGTAGTGCTATTGTATTTCAGTGTATTTCTGAACGCTCGACTCTAGATCATTGGTAAACTCTACATCATCCAACTTTCCTGCAACTATAAATCAGTTTTACTAACGGTTATTTTTGGCTAATAATGTCTGTAACTAAATTAAAATTATGCGCAATTTGAAACTATTTCCGGTAAATAGCTTATTTTTGTTGATTTTATGGATTATTTTCACGGGTTGATTGATTCAGAAAAGTTCTTATTTCAACTCAATCTTATTTTCTTCGGCGTGTGTGACTCAAGCATCTTATGTTTAACCAACCCGCTACGTAACTACGTGTTTTCCGAGCCTCCGAACAAGTGTTTAAGAACTAATGCTTTTCCACAACTTTTCATCAACCAAAATTAATTTTTCGTCAATCCATTTCCTTGAAACAGCGTCTCATATCTTCTTCGTCAAAATTCTTCCATCTATCAAATTAGTCACAACTGGCCAGTATTCTTCCTGGCTAGAACACCACCCACTTCTTCATAAGTCATCTCTTCTTCGCTTTGCCCCAATGTTTAGACAATCACCAAGTACTGACACGATCTTCCTTCAGTTCTTCCTGTTCTCAATCCCAATTCTTTTTTCTGTACGCTAACCTCCAAGTTCAATTTTGTATGTGTGTGTTTCATGATCGATATCTGTTCAGATTGGATCGGTTTATCATTACGATACAGTTTTCTTGCTGTTATGTACTCCTGTATCTGTTCCATTTAGCTGGGGCTCGTCTGGGCCATTTGTGCTGACAGAGCACCTCAAATGCCCCAATTCGCTCGAAACATCGTTGTCAATCTCTCATCGAGGCGTCGTCCATTCGCCATGCCCGCGTTCGCTCCCACCCTGTTCCCCGTTTCCGGTGGGGAAACTTTTACGACTGTAATTACGAATATATTATCCTTGTTCCAATTACTACTCTGTGGATATCTCACTTAGTGCGATATCACTACTCCATCGTAACATCTGTTAAAACACAATCGTTAGCTCCCTGCAAGTAGTTTCTGTGAACGCTCTACGCCCAGTGCCGTTAACTCCGCTAGTAAACATTCGTCTCCCACTGATCTATCTACATCGTGCTGCTTAAATTTTTAAACTAACTCATTCCATGCACATTTCTATCCCAAGCAGTTCAAATTGTTACATCATTAGTTGTTCATTAATGGTGAGCCGGCATCAACGGGAATCCGAAGAGATGGCAATAAACGAAGTAGAAACAAATGAAAGTAGCTGTCAAAAGGGGCACCACTTGAAGAATAGATATGGGTAGAAAAGAGGGGGAAAATCAATCTGTCAATATTCTCTAGCATTCAACCTGGTTCATTGAGCGTTTTCACTATTAACATCTCTGTCCTGAAAAACAAGTTTCCGTTTTTCCGAGAAGTTCCTGTATGAGTTCAATATGAAGCCCAAAAGTGTTCTCATACGCCATTTTTAATCGTGACACCTCGAAATGACGTTCCTACTTGTTTATTTCATTTTGGCTAAACGAATGAACTTCATACTGAATATATTTGTGCGTACATTTGTTTTTTAGTTGTCTTCATCTTCAGTCTGCTGTTGTTGGGTCAGCAAACATCTTCCCACTCCAAAATACAACTCGTACGTCTTCTTCTTAAGGAAGTCAGAAATTTTCGATTTTTTTTTTTTTGGACTCATTTTACATTGCCACAGCAAGTTACATTTTCAACATCACAGTTGGTAGTTTTGCTCATATCGTAATCAAGATGAGACTCAACAGCGGAAACTTTGTGAGTGAAGCGTCGATGTACGCTCTAGCCTAGCAAGTAAATCTTCTGCAACCTACAATTGGAGCGCATCAGTTGACTAATGTGGAGAAAAAAAATGTTGGTAGTAGGAAGGGGTTTTGGAAATTTCAGGTGTGAACTTTTACTTCTGAACACGCCACTAATACTCGTACATTTGTTCGACTAACTAACTTCTAAGATGTTGAATTCGGGAGAATGATTATTGGATGCCAAAGCTCGAACCACTCCATTAAAGGGAAGACGGTAAATTAGAAAGCGTTAGTACGAAGTCGGATAATTTGAAGGCGTAAAGTTCAAGATCGATCTCTTTGAAGTCGACTTCTTTGAAAGAGGAGTAGTGGCTCTCAAGTGAAATCAACGAATTGTCAATCACGACGAACGTTAATGAATTCAATTATCAAATTATCGAAGGGCAGCTTCGTTTCTAGAGAGAGGTGAAAGTCGTGAAGAGCTTTCATCTATTTTCGCCTGAACCGAGTCAAGAAAGGAGAACTGAAAGAATTATCGCTAATCTACTTTCCATAAGAATAAGAACAATTTAAGTTTATTTATCAACTTCTTCGTTCAATGAAAGATTGATATAGAAACCTTACATAGGTAACACCCTTTCGAGGAAAAGGGATCACACCGCGTGCAGTTCCCCCCAAAAGCCCCAGCAGTAACGTAATTTTCAGTCATATTTGGTGCGACGCATCACACCACTAACTTCAGTCAGTACCAGGGCATTTTAGCAACTAATCTAGTTCATTTTTCACTGAGTTCATATAAACTTGTAAACCAACGTTCTAGGTGGAAACTGATAGCGCCTAAAGTTCCAGAATGTGCTGCTGCTACCTATTTTTTGTCTTCATTGAAAATCGGCGTATAGGTAATTGACGGGGTTGTCCACATGATTTTTGGGAAATACCAGTGTCGACAGTCTTGAAATTATAGGGAAAATACTGTCACTGAAGAAAAGTATGAATTCCGGAATTTTTGGTGTTACTCCTGATTATATTGTGACAATTATTAAACTTCTATCAAATACGTTGTTCATTGGACCACCATTCTAATTTTTTATATCACTGGCGTGATCAAAGTGAGAACTGTGGAGAGAGAGAGCTATACTAAAATCGCTTCTGGTCGCTTCTGGTCGGAATCACATATAATTTATTGGGCTGCTCGCGTCGTTTTCCCACTGATTAAAGTTGATCTGCTGGCGAAATGTCAAATTTGAGCCGATTTGATTAAGTCGTTTCTCTCATCTCCTGAGTCATATTTATTGGAACCATATTCCCAAAGTATGTGTACATCCACTCAATACATTAACCGTGTCCCGTTATTATTGTTTGAAGTACCTTACCCACACAGTTTAAAATTTGCATTTAAATACTGGTTACTTCTCCATCGGGCGCAAATAAATAATTTAGTAGTTTGTAAATAAGATATGAGTAAAAATGACCAAAGTTTCATTGCATGATTGTATACATATATACCTTGCCGCCCGTTTTCTCATATGGAATTTAGTTGATGATGTGCGACTTTAGCTCCTTGGCCTTAGCCTCTTTCGTGTTGGTGAAAAGAGCTTTCTTGAACACCAAAAAAAACCACCAAAGTTTCGAGTTCTCCTCAGATCTTTACGTTTCAGACCCCACTGAGTCCGAAAAACACTTATTGAGAAAATGGTCTGTAATTCTCTGCTAACGGTTTTTAGAAAAAATAACCGTACCAAATCAGCTCAAACTTGATATCTAGCCCGCAGGTTACCAAGGAACGCCAAAATAATGGTATGAGCAAAATCCACTTTAAGTTAACTATAAAAGTGATCAAAACATCAAATTTTTTTTTTTCTCAAAACGGCTTTAACGATTTTGATTGCATTTTTTATATTGATAGATCGTAGTAAAACAATTGTAACATAGAATCCCCATATGCGTGAAAACAACGAGAGCAGCACAATAAATTACCAAATGTTTCGACGAAAATCGATTTTTGCCAGTTTTTGCCCTATAAAATCCGCTGAAATGTCACTAGAATGTTGAAAATTTGTGAAGTATTCCAATCTAATACCTATAGGTTGTGAGTTTAAAAATGCCCATAAGATATTTGTGAGAATATCTGACGGCTAAGCTCCATTATTTATTCAAACTGAAAAAAGTACAGGCGCAAAAAATAAGCAGAGGCGCAGGTCAAAGTGTCACAGCGGTCAATCAATTTTGCTGAGCGGGCAAGTTCGGACGTTCCACACACTTCCATCATGAGGACAGCCACAGCGTTTCTGTAAAACCGTTTCATCACTCGAACAGTCGAAAGCACTGAATTTAAGCACTAAATATCGAATCATGTCAACTCCAATGTAATTTCGCAGCTTAATTAGAGTACAACTTTGAAGAATAATTTTTTTTTTTGCCGTATATCAAATCGTATTCGCAAATGGCGACGTATACATCTATTTACGATAGTCTCAGGGTAACTTTCGTTCTCCAACACAAGTTTACTTTAGCGCTGTTGACCGCCGCGAAAATAGTGCAAGTCTACCACTACATAATCATTGTTACATAAAGTGAAGCTTATGCCGCACAGTAGAGCGTATTGTACCATTGATTTCACATTGAAATCAATTCTAAGGTACAGTGGAGCTGAAATTCGTTGAAGGTTTGAATTCTGTTATCAACCAATCAGTAGTGGTGTTGACACCCGTCATCGCTCTTATTTTATGAAAATACCGGTATATTTTACGTTATAGTGGTGTATTCTACTATGTAAATGACGAAGACTTTTATATGTATCAACTTAATGTGTCCTTCGAGTTGAGTATCGAGCTCAACTAAATCTAAATTGGCCATTCATCAGTACAGAGCAATGTATTTTAGTTGGGAACCAGATGTTTTGGTTTATTCTTTTATTCTAAATAATACGCCTTCGTTTCCGGCCAGGAAATGTTTTTGCAAATCCCCCTCAAAATTTGACACTTTACGTTTCAAGACATTGGGATTCCAAATCTGCGATGTCTGTTCGTCGTCCGAGCCGTTTTGTGCCTTTATCGTGGTCTAAAGAATCCGTTCTTTCGCAAAACAAATCCCATTTAGCATGTAGTTGTGCCCGCTTGTTCGGCAATACGATTGGACGAAACCCGTGGTTGTTATGGGTAAAAAATGGTTAACAAAAACGTATGGTTAACAAAAACGTAATTTGGCAGTTTTATAGCAAATACTTTGTGTTTGGTATTCTTTCCAGCTATGTATAGATGGTGGCTTGTGGTTGGGTTCCTGCTATTTTTAGAGATCTATGACTGCATGTAGACAAAAAATTGTGCAAAAACAGTAATTATAGTGAGGCAAAGTCTATCAAGTGAAACAACTTGCCGGACAATAACTACAGCGAAAGTAATCGTTTTATCATTTGTACTCTCTTCCTCCAGTCTCATTAAAAACATCGGCCAGGTCGACTAACCGCATCGTGCCAATTGCCTACGGGCGCCTACCTGTGCCTGGAATATTTAGCCTGGAACGTTCTAGTCAGGTCCTGTTTCGTATGGTTTACTGGTATTTTTTGATGTTGAATCGAACGGGACGGGTCTCAAAGGTGTCAGAATACGTCAAGCAGTGCAGGAGAATAGTAAACCGCTGTGTACTAATACGCAACGTTTTATTTTGGCACGTGAAAAGGGACACGAAAGGTACCGTTACGAAAATATTATGTCTTTAGTAGGATACAATAGATGAGAGGTAAGAGTGGTAATCGTAGACTCGCTATTTGAACGCGTTCATGAACGCTCAATGCTTAACAACATGAACTGTGAGCGTTTGAATCTGAGAGAGGTGATTGAGGTGAGAAAACGCATGTTTTGACTAAGCAGTGTAGCTCGTTTTATCAGTCAGAAACCAAGATACCTAGAACGAGGCGAAGATTAGTAAACGAGAATAACCAAACTTGAGTTTTGTCACGGGACACATTTGGATAACATAAAACAACCGAATCTAAACCAACAGTTTTTGGAATGAAGCCAACACATTACATTTCTGACCGCCCCGATTAACATAACTACGTTAAAACAAATGTGTGTCCCTGCAATTTACTATGATCTATTAATATTTTTAAACTCGTTTTAAATTCTAACAAGCAAAGATTGTACTGTGCTGTTGTATACCACAATTGACATTGTGCTATTTATATTTTTGCAGTTCGAGAACACCAACATCATAGGTGAGTTCATCATGATTAATGTAGTTCATGTTTTTTCCGTCTCCGTGTTAGCGCTTTGTTTTTATAATTATGTTTTGTCTCCATGTTGACTGCTTCCTTTTTGCTATCATGTTTCATTTTCTATGTCAGGATTTTCAAAATAATTACGTGAATTGAAGAACAACCTCATACGAGTACATCTTGGCGTGAACAAAATTAGTGCAGTCCGGCCAAATTAAGATAAGTGGATTAAATATGGCGTATGTACTATTTGAATGTGGAACAATGTGCGTTATAAAAAATGCGAGGGCCAACATGAAGGAAAAAGGAGAAGGTCATGTCATGAGAGAGTATCTTGAAGGAAAGGTTTATGGCTGAGTGATCATAGCTAACCTCCTTTCTTTGTCGAAAATACAAACAACGCCTTTACTTCAGCACAAAAACTTGGAGCTTCTTTTCGTTATTTTTGACATAAATTTGTCATACTTTTTCGGTTGAGTAACGTGGATTGTAAAACTAGGAAATGTGTAAACTTGTCTTGGGAACTTCGCACTAAGTGATAAGGCTACAGCACCTATTATAATTTAAAAAATTGTGTCAAATCGACTCAGTGTTCTAAAACAGTGTTCATTACCTTAATTTCTTCATCGAATACATCCTGCCCAACCTTCAAAAGCTACTTCACTGTCTTCTGGGCTTCCTCTATGCTGAAAACCATATTGCCCATTTAAGACTTCTTGCAATCTGGCGAAAAATGGTAATCTGATAGTGCTAGAGTCGGGGAACCAGGTGGTTTGATCACAGTTGCTCGGAAAATGTGCAGCAGCTTGCGATAAATGTGAGGTAGAGGTGTGTTGGTGTCGAGACCGAGGGACTTACCAAGAGCCAACATTCCTCTCCTCTTCCCTTGGTATAATCCCGTGGCTTTTAAATAGTCGTGGTAATTAAATCCCATAAAACATGTATGATGCACTGAATGAAGAATTGAGTGATTGCCGCTCGGGCACGGTGCATGCAAAATCGGGAAACTCTGATGAATGTAACTCTGGCTCTCAGTTTACTAAAAAACAGTGTTCAACACATGGCCGAGTAGTAGGACCGGATATGAGAAGTGTGGTTGCGATAGCGATGTTCCGAAGGAAAAGCTACAGCAAGAGGGGAACAGCTGTTCGCTATTCCAAGCCAAACTGAAGATATCCTCAAGCCGTCTCGACTGTTACGTCCTTCCTTTCACACAATTTATTACGCAGACAGCAGCGCGGAATAATTCGGTAAGAGAAAGGTAAAAAGTGTGGGTTAAGATTGGGTGGCTGGTAGACATTGAAGTTTCACTCATTCGTTCAAGCAGTCGCATTTTTACTTTTCTCAGCTCTAAATAGTACGAAAGGAAGTTGTGTAATCGGCAGAAAAAAAGTTGAGTTTTCTTCAAATTGTAACATTTCAAGAGCGGAGAACTACGAGGAGGAGTCGGAAAAACACCATTTTGAAAATTGGGGACTGAGGAACTGGAAACCCTTCAGATCACCACGGCACACCAGAATAAGGGTCTGAGAAAAATCGACAGAAAATTAACAATAGTTATCATAGTGATCAAAACAATTTATTTTTTTTCTCCGAAACGGGTTTTGATTATATTTTTTGTTTAAACAGTTCCAAATAACTTTAAAGTACCACGTAGACGTTAGCAGCACAATAAATTACCAAACATGTTCAAAAAATCAACTTACGCGCCCACAAATCCGGCTCATATGGGACTAGTGTGCTCAGAAAAATTATTGCAGTAGTCTTATAAACTGCCACTACAATGTGAGCTTAATAACGCTCATAAAATAATTAGAACCAACCTTTAGTAGAGTTATTACCCGGTAATTTCAAAACCCCTTCTCAAAAATTTCGTGTTGACAGTCGCATGAATCACCTGTACAGAGATTGCTTATTAATGGTTGTGACATGAGTTGGAGCACCTCAGTAACTTCTGTAACTGAGCTCTACCACACTACGCGAAACATCATGTTTTAGCAAGTTCAAATGAGCTGAGTAAAAAATAGATTCGATGTATAGCGTCAGATATTTTTAAGTAGATTTCTTTGAGATGGGAAGTGGTAAACTGGACAGTTCTGGAATAATAATAACTGTGAGGGAATATTTACCTTGGCAAAGCTTGGCAAAGATGGACTTACAAGACTATTATACCTGCGACAACTAGTAGTCCAACATCCACCTGAATATTGTGATAGAAACCACTCAAAAATCATTCCGGGTTTGAATCCTTTTCATTCTAAAATCTCAGGTTTAGATTGGAATAAGCGGATCGAGCGAGGGAAGTTGCCTTGAGTGCATTCTAAGTATATCAAAACACTATATTTCTCTGCCTTACGGAGGTTCAGATACAGGCTGTCAACAGGGTGTGGAACAAACACAGGCTGTCAACTAGTTCAAAAGTTAAATTGAACGCCTATTCTAAATAAATGTTTTTTTCTCTAATTTGTAATTAAGGAGTTGACGCTACAATATCCGTTCAACCTAACCAACATTTATCCTATTTCGAAATCAAACAAACACGGTCGGGAAAGGGGTTGTCACATTTCAGCTCAGGTTTGGAACCGACAACTGAAATATTCCCTTTCATTTTTTCGTGACAAACATACAAAATGGGAAATCCTTCCTCGTTGCGATGATCGATGCGCCCTACGAAGAAGTTATCGTTCATCCATTTCAATGATTCATGATCAGGCGAAAAGGTAAGGCCTCTAGAGAAAACCCGTCTGAGCTTTGGGGAAAAAGGCCAGGGAGAAAAAAAGCACAAATTTCTCCTGTATCATTTATTGGATGTACCGAGCTCTAGCCCGAGTAGTTATATAAAAATACTCAGTCGGTTTTCTCGCTGCCCGGCGGGATAGCGTTAAGGCAACGGTAAAGCTGAATATCCAACCAAGAAAGTCATACTTGCTTTTTCCACCCTTTTATATCCTCCTTTCCTTTCTCTTCGGCGAACATATTGAGATCTCATATCACACGAATCCCTTCCATTAGACAAATTAGTTTACACTTGCTAATTTGGAGGTAAATATTATCGAACCGGGTAGGGGAAAATTATGATCCAACTGCGATGAAAAATCTGGAATATCCAGTCTCTAATTATGGCTATTTTTAATGATGTATATCTATCTTTCTCTTCACCTTCTCTAATAGTGTTTCAATCCGTACCACGACTTACTCAATGTATACTGCTTTTCCAAATAGTTATATTGATTAATAACGCCCCTTCTGCGAGCATATTAAGTTCCATGTCCTTACAAGATGTTACGAACATATTTAATTACATGCTAACTGAACAAAAGTACAATACTGAAAATCAAAGCCCTTGATTATATCAGCAATCAAAACGGATTATTTTTTGTGCTCTTACCGTACACTGCTGCCGTTGCTTCTCTCGCATTGTAGTGATTCAGTTTATCGATCTTCTTCGTGTGATGGTGGTGTTAGTCCAGGAGCCGAGGGTTAAAAACGTACACCATTGAGTTGAAAGTTGGTTACTATTTTTTCTGATAGTTCCCTCAATGTTTGGTAAAACCCCGGTTCTCTACTCTCTCTGAAGAATGAACTAAGAAAATGGCGGCTCATCAAAAAATTCAGAATTTGACTCATTAGTTGATATAATCAGTTGATATTTACCACAGTTGAGGAATTGGCTTGTACTTTCCGAATTCACAACTCCGCTACATCCCATGCTTGGCCATTAAGTTGAAGAGCCAATCCAAATTCGTCGAATTTTGAATCAAATTTTGACTTATTAGTTGACATCGGAAATTTGATTGGTGGATTCGCATCAAGTAACTGAGTCGGAAACCCCGACTCTGCCACAACTATGAATGTCACATTTATCCTTAACAATGTATACGTATAAACTATTCAAAAACATTCTGTGCGTTTGATGACAATCGTTGGAACCATTTGGCCAAAAAGCGTAAAAAACTTATTTTTGCTCCTTAGGCCTGTGACACCGTTCACCGTATTTCCATGGTGGAGAAAAGTTTTGTCCTAACTAATGTAAAATACTTTGAAAGTTTAATCAAAATCGTCTGGAGATTTTGTACCCCAGAGTAGCCGAAGAGTCTCATATTTGGATGACGACACCTTTGATTTCGTCAAATTTCGATTTTGTCTGCTCGAAAGAGTCCTCAACCTGAGGAAAGCGGACAAGGTAATTTTTAAAGTACTCCACTTCACCTTCCAAGTTTCAACTCCTAAGGTCAATTTTCAGCCAAAATTTCGTAACATTTTGATTTTGTCTGCAAGTCGAAGTCTACGAAACTGTTGTGACAGATTCGGGTTTTTCGACTCAGTTACTGAATGCGAATCCACCATACAAATTTCCGATGTAAATTGATAAGTCATGATTTGGTTTTAAATTCGAAGAATTTTGATTGACTCTGCAACTTAATAGCCAAGCATGGGAGGTAGCGGAGTTTTGAATTTGGAAAGTACAAGCCAGTTCCTCAACTGTGGTAAATATTGTAACTATCAACTAATGTGTCAAATTCTGACTTTTTTGATGAGCCGCCATCTTCTTAGTCTATACTTCAGAGAGAGCAGACAACCGGGGTTTTACCAAACATTGAGGGAACTATCAGAAAAAATAGTAACCAACTTTCAACTAGACGTTCAACATTTTTAGCCCTCGGCTCCTGGACTATGTTGGCTAAGATTCGTTATCGCCATCGTAATTAGGGCTTTATTGGAAATTTCACCTTGAGTTGTTTGTCAAGAGGGATAATGATACACAGAATTATAACGAATGAGCGCAACTTAAAACTAACGCCGTGCTCAGCATGAAATCCCCTCCTAATGAGGACCAGCTGGATAGCAACCACAATGTCTTAACACATAACTTCCAACAACCACACGTGCATTCGGCGGTTTCATCATTCTAGCAACGAATAAAATATGATTTTTCAATCAGTTTTTGTGAACTTAGTAGAACGTACTCTACACGCCTAACACCTTCCCTGCCCAAGATCGTGAAGAAGATCTTTGACGGGTACCCGGGAGATGGATACTTGAGATTAACACCCTGGAGGATGGTCAACATGTCTATCGCCCTGGGAGATCATGTGACTCAGCATTGCATGCACTAGTCAGGAAACTAGAAGTCAATAGGGAATAAGGAGATTGTCTTAGAGGCCTTTCTAATTATTGAGAGGGCCTTTGACAATTCCATTTCCAATAGCATTGAAATGACATTGACCAGATTTAATTTCTATAGAAATGATGTAAGGTGGATAGCTGCTGCGCTGAACAGCGAAGAGACTCCGCTAGGAAACTGCTCGCTTAGGGCGAGGACTGTGAGGGAAGACTGTATGTAGCAGCCTGGCCAAAGTGCTTAATAATAGCAGTGGCGTTGAAAACCACACCTGCCAGTACAACGGAGAAAATGCTTGACAAATCTTCCCCTTGATATTTTCATCATGGGAGAATCTATGAAGGTGACGTACAGACTCGCTAAGTTTGGAATGGAATTGGAAAACCTTCAAGGAGTTTGGCGTGATGGTGCTCATGTATGAGTTTGATAGTAAATACAACTTACAACCAGAAGAAAGCCTATGGAACAACGAAAGCCGTCAGTTTTGGCCTCCTATTGGTATTGTTATACGTGAATAGTGATATCGCACTAAGTGAGTAAGTAGGGGGGTAAGTACGATAGTAGTAATTGAAACAAGAAGTTTTATTCACGAATTACTGTCAGAGAAATTGAATCGCCACAAACTGGGAACAAACACGAGCGACTGGCGAATCCTCAACGAAACTGCTCGTTTTCGATAGACTACACCGAAGTTTCGTGTGAATCGAGGCATTTGAGGTGCGTAGTTAGCACAAATGCCTTGGACCAGCCTTCTCTAAATCGAAGAGTTCGGTTCGTCCCAGTACAGTATCAACATCGACACAGTTGGATCAAAAACCTTGGAGGGCACAGGCTCTGGGAAGAGTAGGACGTGTTGGCCAAGCTCGTGACCTTATTGTACCTTTATGTGATGGCTATTGAGCTCGGTCTTAAGCACCGGGATTTATAGTAAAAACCGTAACCGAGCGACGACGGTGTTATTTTCGACAACAACGGAAGCTAGTATAATCTATAACCAGACATACCCCGAGGTATCTGCTATACCTGGAGAGAGAACTGGTCAAAATTTCTGCAGGCATGCCTTCAATATCTTTGCCACGTCTTCTTCTTGGCTCCCTTATGATGCAGTTGCATTGGAACTCAGTCATTCTAACGGTTGGTGGCAAGGAAGTGGTCGTTGCTTGCTGCAAAATACTACTTAATTAACAACCTTCCTTCAACCGACGAGAGCGTCATGGTAGGGGACATAAAGTCCTGTTACAGACATTAAAAGTGGATGGAAAATAGTCGTTTTGGCAGCAAACATCAGTGTCAGCGTTGTTCACTCTGCAGTGAGTTTTATCGCCATAGCAAATGTGGCAGTCTCCTCTGTGTCACGTTGTACGTTGATATACGAGCGTTACTGGCGAGGATGGAGCCGCGAGGCTTTGGTTGCAAAACCATCCTCTCTTGAGCGAGAGGGTCGATTTATGGCACTTCCTGTGCACGTGCCTGGTGCTGATCGACTTCCGCATTTACATTTTTGGGATTTGCCAATTCAGCAGTTGGTAAGATGATTTAGCGATACTGGAAGGTGAGAAGCACAAAAATGACAGGACGGATCTTCGTATGGCAATGTCAGAAGCTAGTGAAATAGAGGTAGATAACATCAGGGTTGCTGCTTTACCGAGTGCAGGAAGAGTGTGGGGCAAGAAAAGCACTGAGACGATCAACGCATGTGTGTCAGCAGGCGTACTTCGAGGTATCGTCCACCACCCTCGTGTGGCGTTTGGACCAATTATCGTATCTCAACTGGTGGGCCTCGTACCCTTCTTCTTTTCCCTCCCAATCCTTTTATTGCCAGAGAGCAAACTGGAGTTCTTGTGGTGTCTATCGACAGCCCAATATATTGATGGAGATTGGTTGATCGGTTTCAAAGTGTTGCTGGTCTTAAGGATTTCAAACTAAGACAAACTGGCATACATAGCAGATCTGAAAGGTGTAAAACGCAAAGGTGTAAATACGTTCGGAAATTTAAATCGAAGCATAACCAGTTAATTTCCCTTGAACTAGAACACTGAAGTGCGGTGAATGTTCATCTTATGAACGGTTTTCACTAAACTTTCGGCATTCATTCCCTCAACGGACTTTCCCTATCCATTTATTTTCTAATTCAACAGTAGAACAAGTTATTTTTTGGATAGAGGCTCAGTAACTTTTTCGGGAGCGCCAGACGTTACTGTTAATTAACAGGAAACGACCGAGAGACAGTATCAGGTTGACATAGTTGCACGCAACATACTCCAATCCTATTACCGGTGACCTGGATTCCGACAATTCCTTCTCATTCTCACTGCTTTTCGAGAAACGAGGGTTTTTCCAACGTTAGGGGTTTGTCCTTTTCCAACTTTCACTTCTTAATACAATGGTGTTTGCCTAATGAATCATCGAGAGTTGGAATGAATGAAACTTTTCTTTTCAACGACTTTTTGAGAACGTATTTCACCCCTAGGAGAGAAGAAAAATGGAAATCCAACGTTTCTGTTAAAACGTTCTATCACGGTTATATTCGTTTAATCTAGTTTTCTTTCTCTCCGAATTTCTCAATCGAGGTATTATGATTCCGTATTAACAATTGGCAACAATGTGTAAACTGTACTTCTGCTAATGCCAGTAAATAGTTGCATCAAAGCAGGAATTTGTTTTTATGATGATATTTATAATCCGTGGAACTTTCGCACCTTGCAACTTGTCTATTTCTAAACTCGTAGTTACGCCGTTGTATGCTCCTTCCTCCTCCTTTCTCAAAAATAGTTTTAACGAATTTCTTTGGGCTCCCAGTCTCCCGTTGAATTTACTCCTGCATATTGAAAACCAACCCGGAACCGTTTAGCCCATTTCATCGGGTCTATAATGATATTGGTTACATTTTTTGGACGGACACTTCTAAATGGCACGACACTACCACAGGATTCTGATTTGTGAAAAAAGTACGAGAGCCGTACAATAGATCAATCAAAGCAACCCCATAAACGTCGAAATTCAAACTACCTAACCTCCACTTCACTTATTCGCATTTCTCACAGTTTTTACCCGATAATTCGAAATAATGAAAAGTAAAGTTGAGAGTGAATCATTCATGCGCTGATCACTCAATAATGTTCGTGGCACGAGTACCACAGCATTCTCAAGAACCTTTGACGGTAGTAGCCAAGCTATCTGTACGATGAGAGCTTACTAACTTCCATAAGATAATTAAGTATAACTCCTGAAATTCCGAAGTTGAACCACTGCAATGTCACTTTCAACCATTTCTGACATTTTGTCTTGTCGACAGTCTAATGAATAATGTGTGCACTGCTGTTCACTCATGGTAGTTGTGTGAGTAGCAGCAACTCAATAAATCCCAGAACCTTAATCGCTACAAATGTCAACGTAGAATTTGTATATAAACTGAATGAATATTCCTAGAGTGATATAAATTGCTGTGCGTGATTGGGGTGGATATTTTGGAGGGGAATGTACTACTGAGGTTTTTCGATGTTAAGATGGATCATTCCAGTCAAAGGAGCACGTATAGCAGCATCAGGTGAAAAATATGAAACGATAATGAAAGAATTATGTAGGCTGATGCTGTAATTACTTCTAGGGTTCGTATTTTTCTTTCTATCAAACCAATAACAACTACAAAATGTGCTCAAAAATAAACAACGGGCGATTTTGACCACATGTGAATTATAATTAGAAAATTATCACTGAAACGATAACTCCAATGTGTTTCACATTCATTACCACCATCACTCATCCATGGGAACAGTCAAACCAAACCACAAGCCAAAACAAAGCCCGCCACCAAGGTTGGCTTGACTTGTCAATGATATCACCACTTTCCACGAAAAATGCAGCGAACGGGGGCACTCAATAACTTTTGTAAGTGGTTTTGAATCTGTCATGAGCAGGCTCATATCTCGAACGGAATGAAGCGCCAACAATGGATGTAAGTCAACCGAATACGAATTTGGTCATGCGGCACTTAGTTTCGCTCAATAAGTGAACACTTGTTCAAGCGACATTTACGTAACTGAAATTAGTATTGGAGGAGAGACTGTGAATGAAATTTCAACCGAGTAAGCTTAATTGGGAACTCAAAGAGTTAAATCATCAGTCAAATCAAATCCACCGGCGAAATTGGATGTGATTCAAGCCAGAGCAGAAAACTCAGAGACAAAGGATCATTAAGTGACATCCGTCAGAGAGGGGGCTTAGTTTTTAACTCAAGCGCTACGCCATTGTTCTGAGCCATTGTAAGAGACAATTCATTGTTTCTAAATTCGGATCTTCTTTACAGAACGCATGCATGGAAGAACATCGCAAACGAACACTTTTTTGTAGGGGCTTTGATTGTCATTTCAACAGCTAACGAGACCTCGAAAAAAAAACAATACTTTCGAGTTTTTCTTCAAACGAATGAACGTGACGTTTAGTGAGCGTTCATGTATTCAAACCGTAGATTTAAAAAATTACGAATATTTTAACTCCTCAATGGTTCAAGTTAACCTTTAAAAAAATCTGACGCGACAGGACGCATCACAGAACTTACCTTGGGCCTTTGATTTTGATCACTCTAGCAACCGATCAAATCTGTTTTTTCTTCAGTTTATTTGAACTTAATACAACGTAGCTCAAAGTTGGACGAAAAATGTGGTAGCGCGTAATGATCCAGAATTAACTTTACTTATGCTACGCCCGTTATTGAGAAATCGGAACACAAGCGATTCATGAGACAGTCAACTTCGTTTTACAGAGGAGGGTCTTGTACTATTCTGAAATTATCTGGTAACTGAGAGGTGGTCATAAGTGACAAGGTGGTTGAGTGAATTCCGGAATTTCTGGGGGTTGCACATAATTATCGTATGAACGTTATTGATTCTTCGTCGTACAGGTAGTTTATTGGACGACCGATCTCATTTGATCATATGAGCTGGATTTATAACAATAAAATCTGTGCAATCGACGCTTTTGTATATATTTATCATTAATTCTGTTTAGTTAATTTCCCACGGATGAGAATTTTGTGTGGTCGTTTTGGCTCCCATGGTGATCTGCAGGCTAAATATGAAATTTAGATTTAGTTGCGGCGTTTTCTGTCTAGAACAAGCATCCAGATCATAGTTCCAAATTACATATTTTGGACTGAGCAATACTTGTAACATGAATGTCTGGAGAAAATTCAAAACTCATTTTTGGGTGATGCAGCCGCTCTCCACCACGAGAACATTATTTTGCACTAGATGAAGAATTTCAAAACCTTTACACAATTTATGATGCTTTCCAATCTAACACGACCGTGACTCTTACACGCAATGCAGTCGTTTTGCTCCATGACACTAAATATGTCAGTAGCTCACTTTGATCACTACTCCACCTATCTGTTTAATTTGGAATTGACCTTGACTCATTCGCGTTTTGATAGCCGGTGAAAAGTAAAGGCATGTAACCGATATTGTCAAATGCGATGTGAGGATCACGTGATGGTCTACTCTGCTGCCCGAGAAGTTGCCTATGACACCTCTCGATTGTGTGGATTCAAAGGAAAGTGACTTCTACCAGGTCTACATAGACATTTCATTGAAGCGATTCATGGAGAGTAGCAGCAGGGATTCGTCGACATAGCGTTAGCACAAAATTCTATTTTCCATGGTTTGGGTTCCATGGTTCCAGGGGGGGGGGGTGACAGGGTCCTTTGAGACGAGGGATAATCTCTTAATGCCTAGTTAATTTGTATTGGGCTTAGTTGATAAAAACTATGTCATAAGGCAAGCGCTTTTACATAACTAGCCCATCAGTGTAGCATTAACGGTTTGGATACTACTCCGTTTTGGATTTTCACTCAGACCTACAAAGTAGTTAATATGTGAAAGAAAGAAGTTGAGAAAGTTAGGTTATGTACGAAAAAATGGTTCAAGTTTTCCCCAAAACTTCACGTTGTAAACTCTGTTGATTGAGAACGATCGGCTTGACGATTAGCAATCGTCTGCATGAGAATCTGCATACTCCCCGCTTAGTTAAAATTTTGTGCGGGCTTTTTTCATCAGTAGCGAAGTGGCGCGGGCAGTAGAATAGCCACGTCTCAATAAAAACGTATTTTAGTAGAGTTTTTCTTAGTAAGTCCCACTAATGTGACCATCGCTAAATACTCAGGGTGGTAGTCCAATAAGCTGGATGTAAATACAACACCATTAAAAAAATGGGATGACAACCCCACATACACTGTACTACCTCTAAGTTGATTCGCACCTCTGGTTTCTTCAAAAAGTTACGTTACACTGGTACACATAAGCTGAATGACATACCGGATCGTTTGACAGATCAATGATGCGCGTATGAGTCTGAGAAAAGTTGATCAGTTGTCTCACCAGCTATTATTGAATGATTGAATGAACTATTAGGGAATGAGGCGTCCATCCAATCATGAAAATAACCAGATCATACGTGATATGGGTTTTATTTTCTGAGAACTGGCAGAGTTCCACAATCCCGAGTCGTGAGCGTGTCAAATGCATGTAGTAGTTCTAAGCAGCCTTATCACTTTAACTAGTAGACCATTGTCAAATATTTGTAACGGAAGTCATTTTTGTTTCAATAGGGCATCACTTGGCCGCTATTCGCCTTAAGTGTGGCAGGAGCGAGCTTCCTACTTTGGAGTTGCGTTTACGCGTGGAGTTCAACCACATTGAATCTGAATCCATCTCAAGTGGTGCTGTTTTTCTATGGGCTTCTGTTTAGCTCCTACTTGAGCTACCTCTTTTATGTCAACCCATACATCTGCCCCACAGAAATATCCAAAACCAGTGATGAAGCGGGTCTTCTGTTTGCGATGGGATTCGTCATACACCAACTCGTTCACAACGACAACCAGAATTTTTTCAGTTGGATCGAGTACTTAAGCGGCATTTACTTCTTATTCCAAGTGACGCGAGTTTTGATGAGCGGCGTGGGTGCGTATCACACATTGTGCGGCATCTTTATCAGTACGACGTGCCTTGTTGCGTCGATAGCCCTCATGTGGGTGGATAACCAAACGAGAAGGACTGCTCTATACGCGTCAGCTCGGTACTTGAACTTCGCGTTTATTGCCCATCAAAAACTCTACATGGGTCTCTACTTGATGTTCGGACGTCCTTCTGAGTGCTGTCACGAGAAATCATGAAATGCTACCAAAAAGTATATGTAAAAGCAGTCGACGCAAATACCACATTGTACTTCGGAATTTTCGGGGGCCTCGAAAGAGGGAAACGCGACAAAACAGTGATCGGACTTGATTATTTATAGTCTCACTCGCGTTATTGGTCGATGTATTCTTAGCTCCGAAGGACCTCAGGCGCCCCCGAAGAGATGAATAATGAAACATTTAACTCTTCTCGTAAGTCGTTTTCAGGCTTACTACTGCCAAGGCAACATCTTTCAGAACGACTGTTCAATAATTTAGCAGCCAAGCTCAGACATCTAAAAATACGCAGAATGCACAACATAACCGAAACGACTGATTTATTGGTTGAAATACAGAAAAACAAATTAAACCTTTTTCATCTAGTTTGTTTACGTAGCTGATCTATCTACCTACCAATGTCACCGCAAACTAAAATGTGTTTTTTCATAAGACTTTTGCAGTTCCTCAAATCAGAATACCAAAATTCGAGGGAGTGTACGAATTTCACGTGTGTGAATGTGTTGTCATCTCATGGCACACACATTATCCCGACGTGGTTTACCTTCTTGGACGGCCACAGTAACCCCACTTGGGGTGTGCGCTATCCATGTACGTTCTTAGAAGTGACTGGCTACTGCACCATCGTATTATCCAACAAGTTGCCCTTGAGTGGATCACTGAGGCGTAGATTACTCGTTTCACCGATGGGCTACAAATAGAAACGATGAGTTCGTTTGAAGAAAATGGATCGAGCCAGCCTCTTCAGACAAGCCAATTCCTTTTAGGAGCGGATGCGTAAGGAAAGTTAGGACCTGAGTAGAAGATAATGGGAGAGTTGTTTTGAATTCGATTGATCCGTTTCCACGAAAAATGTGAAAAGTCCTAGCGTTTGGTACATTTTTGACTTCCACCTTCCTTCAAATCAATGGAAATCGCTCACAACCGTATTTTTGGGTCTTCAAAATATCTGGTACGTAGCAACACACAACTTTCCGCAACCCCCGTAAATTCGACGACCTGCTACATATACTGGCGCTATATCTTCGTTCAACGCACTTCCGCGGAAACATTTACTGAGATCAAAATGTAGGTACTAGTTTGTTGAGAGCATTTTGTAAGTTTGATCAAAACCGTTGGAGCTATTTTTGAGAAAATAGTAAAATCGACAAATTAATAGTCGACGCATCTAGTTTTCCGAGCTATCATGGCTTGTATCTCCATTTATCGGATAGATACACAAATAATTACAAAGTACAAAATGTAGGTATAGGTTGCTAGAAGACATAAGGTTGATAAAATCCAGTGACGCGGTTACTTGGGGAATTACAAAAATATTCAATAAAACATTATTTTCAACACATTTTCATTTTCATCTCTACTCAGAGATCTATTCGGAAACATTCTGTGAATTGGGTGAAAGTAATGGAAGCCGTTTTGCGAAAAAGCGCAAAAAACCTATTTATGCTTCCTAGGTTATATCTCCGTTCAGTGTACTTTCATGGAGGTATTTAAGGAGAAAAACAGTTTATTACTAACTAGTAGAAGATGACTTGGCAGCGAAACTGCCAACTGTTAGAGCCGTTTTCGAGAAAAACATCTAGTTTTTGATACATTTTCGCCCCTTTTCCACCGATGGAAATCACACAATCACAACCTTTTTCCATCGATTCGTTGATAACTTATTTTTGCGTCTACAAAAAATAACGAACAAAACGAAAAAGAACCAGCTCAATCACGTTGCAATCACTGTTCTGCAAATCGAACTACATACACACACGCGAACCACGCGCGGAAATTAGGTTTTTCGGACTCAGTAGCCACAAAACGTTAAGATCTGTAGGAAACTCAACTTTGTTTTGACACGATTACAATATTTTCCTTGCCCTTTGGGAAGTGGAATCTAAAAATTACGAACAAAACGAATTATAACAATCAGCTCAATCGGTTGAGCCATTGTCGTGCAAATTGATCTAGAAACGCACACACACATACACACACACACACACAGACTTACCACTTGGAATGTGGCGTTAGCCAGTCCTGGAGGCACTTGATCTTCAATTGCCCTGCCTTCGAGGGGCCGTGATATCAACAGCTGCGAGAGATTATTCTGCAGGGAAGTGGCTGGCTTGTACATTATTATTATTAGACACTCACAGAAACTGACATTTTTAATGGGATAATTTTAGTTTATCGTGATTAGGACTATTATATGTTATTATTAGTACTGAAGAAAACTCAACTTTTTTTACACAATTGTAATACTTTGTCTTACCCGTTGGATGGTGGATAGTAAAAAATTACAAGTACAAATCTGAGACTGAGACGAATAAAGGTACAGGTGGGACTAAGAAAAGTAAGCTCCGATCGTTCCTTGTTGGTGAGTTGGGAGGCACTATAAACTGCAGGTATCAGAGACATGCAATGGGAGCATTGGCTCTGAGGATCGCTCTTCATATCCTCCACCACCAAGAGTCATTCCCTCTTCACTCGTCAAGATTTGAGAAAACATAGAGGGCGCATTCAAGTGTCAGCGAAGACCAGCGTTATGTGCGTCGCTGAGGTGAACAAGAACTGTGTTTTCGGAGTCCAGTATTCCTCGAATTACGAGAACTCTGGTCGTCAGCTTGTCGCTTCTCTGCAAAGTTGTCAAAATTAGTATCGGAATAAGGGAGATATTGCAAAGTATCCTCTCATAGCTAAAGAACTTGAAAACGATGAAAGCATCGTTGATTACACTATCAGTAAGGCTCGCATTATTTCAAGTTACGAACGTACCTTCGTTAAATTTTAGAAGTTCAACACTGACCAGCTATCAGATTGAAATCACGCAAATCTGTGACGATGAACAACGAGACGTGCGTCGTTTACTACTCAGTCACGTTAAGACGAGCCTTCGGATAAATGCTGAAGCATCGAAGCCTACAGCCGGCCGTTACGATCCAGCGGAAATTGCCTGGAGAGGAACTTAATCAACACCCGTCGTAACTGGGAACTAGTTGGATTAAACGAGAAAACGCTTGGTGATCACAGGTGATTCTGAACTAAAGCCCTCGACTTAATTGCCCCTTCAGTATGAAAAAAAAAACATAAAAAAATTCTCATCCTCCCTCTTTTTAAGTAGGATATACATGTATCCCCCGGAGAAAAATCTCAACTTGACAATTTAGAAGGCTCACAGAAATTTTGTTCAGGGAAAATATTAATACTGTACTTTACAGTTTGTTACGGCCCTTGGAAAAAGGTGGAGTTCGCACAGAACATGGGATTTTTATTTCCCACGTTCTTGTAAACCAAATAACGTTACACCTTTGACGATGTTTACTCCCTTCTTGAAGCTATAAAGCAAGCAGTTTTCGTGTCGCTCGTTTGAAAGTTGATTTTTTGAAGAATTATAGCCGAAAATGCGCAGACAAAGAGAAAACTGTTTAGTGACAAGCTATTTGCTGTATTTTGGAAAGCTGGTCGATTACTCTCTTATACCTATCCCCTGACAAATGTATCATACTTTTATTTCAACGTAAGTTCATGTGTTGTAGGTAATGGGGCTTTACTGAAAAAAAGTAGTTGCAATAAAATTCTAATAAAATAATGCCAAAGCAATTAACGATTTCACTTTCCACAAAAGGTGGAAGTTTTAAGGCCTACTCATCTGAAGAAATGCAACTTTTCTACTCAATAAATACATTTGTGAAAATTCGATGAATGGAGGTTCGAAGAGAGAGGTTTTTTCCGCTTTTGGCTAAATCGGTTCTAACGATTGAGATCAAACTCACAGCGTGTTTTCAAATTGTCAATGCCTTCCCATTTTTCAGTCGAATCATGCTCTGACAGCCAGTTGAATGGAGGTGATAACCAGAATGTCCTTTTTAACCTGATAATCTTTACGCATTTATATTGATCCCCGCGACTATTGTTGTAACAACTCCTTGAACCGAGAGTCAAGTGAATGAGCACATCGAAAAATTAATTAAAATTATGTTCAGTGTATCTCAAAAACCAGTCTAACGATTTTGATAAAACTAACAGGATACTTCCAACTTACTGAAATTTACGTTTCGTTCTCTTCGTGTTTTCGAATCATGCTTATTACCGCGTATTTAACTTGACGTTTAGTAAACGAATTTTCTGTCTGCTTTCTCTTAAAGTTACTCTAATGTAACTGTAATGTGCTAATTAAGAAACGGAAGATCTCTTTTCGATAGCCTTTATCGTTTTATCTGGTTCTCGATAGCTACCCACTTCTCGTGAACATACTGTGACCCAGAGATTGATGGAGAGATGTAGTTCATGAAAATTTGAACTAATAGACACTCACAAGAGAACGGAATAGTCGAATACAAATAAATATTTCCGAAATGTTCGCAATGAAAATGTACAAGTTTCTTAAGTTAAAGAAAAAAATGTAACCGCATAGTTCACTCACTTCATCCAATATAAATTTTGTATTCTCTGCTGTATTTGAAAAACATGTTCCATGTTTCCTTGCTCAGAACCTCGGTATGAGCTGTAATCATCCTGAGGCCTGGGCGTGACCCCCAAATTTTATTCTACTGTAAATTCTACCATCATGAATACAAGCCACTGGTAGCCAGACACCTCCAAAGACATCATTATTAACTAAGAATCTACGCAGAATGTGAATTTTTACCAAAGACGAGTAAATATTTTCATGTCCGACTTAGTATTTTCTTGTTCTTTTGCAGAACTTCAGCTCTGCGGAAGTTTGCTATTTTCTTGTTGGGTTGATTGAATTTTCTTCTTTCTCCCTCTGTATTCCTTCCACCTTCGTTGTACTTTTCTCACTTGGATATCAGCGTGAAAATCTTGAATGATAAGAACAAGGTTTTAGAGAATCAGTGAAGGGTGGCTCCTGAAGAAGAGTTTCTTCGCCTCTTTTCATAGCTGTCTTTTCGAAGAGTTGCTAACCCAACTTGACTCAGTTGCCGCCACAAAACCTTAAATCTTGGCAGCGAACCTCAAAACCGTTTTTTCTTTCGTCTTTATAAGCTTCGAGATAGAACGATATTCGCTTTCCAATTCCTATTCACAGGATCTGAAGAAGATCTTTCAAACGATGGATGAATAAACGTATTCGACAGCATTCCGCGAATATAACCCTGAATAAGCAATGCCCTTTCTGAATGCCACTCACTTTGTTGTTCAAAGGTGCTTGAATTTCCTTACTGCTCACTATTGTCTCGGAGCATTTTCAACTAACTGTTAACTACGCGTACCTCAAGAACTGGATGAAGTTTAATATTCGTATTCACGATTATTTTAATTGCCCGCAATCGTACAATCGCATCTTTTTGCGTCGCTAACTTCAAGTAACTGGTCGATTGCTCATATTTTCATTACAGCTTCGTATAAAAAACCTGTATTCAGCCGTTTGCGGGAAGCATTTGCATTCACCGTGAAATGAATAATTTATTGAACTATACACGTCCTTTTCTGGTTTACCAATAAATGTTTCAAATTTTAACAGACGTGCCTGTTACCGGGTTCTGAGTTTAACAGTGGGAAAGATGGACTTGAGTATGGCCAAGAATTAGTTGATGCGTGAGATGTGAGCTCGACTTATGGGAAATATACAGGTTGAGATACGAGATAGGGATATAGTTCAGAGTAATAACTACGTAACAGAGCACACACAGCACGGTGATTATCTGAACAGTTGAGCAGGCGTGAGTACGGTTTTTGTTGTTTTTTTTAAACAGTAATTACTCTTACAAAGATGTGTCAAATGAAGTTGAAAAAAGTTGAGGTTGAGGCATGTTAAAGTTGAAAGTCATAGTTATGTACCATTCCCCTATCACCATCCTTAGCAGACTCTTCCAATGGTAATGTCAGAGAGGGCCCTGTGCTGCTAATTGTATTTGCTGCGCTTAAAATAATGTGTACGCTATGATTTCTCTCCTCCCCCCTTCGCACCCCTCGCAAACTCGTCCTTCCGAAACACGAGATGAGAGGGTGAAGAGAGTTCCTTGACTAGAGGAAACTTCCGTGACGACACGACAAAATTAGGCTGAAATGGGGAGAAATGCAAATGAACGGAAAGGTATTTTCGTGTTCAATACTGACGACAGACTTTTATATATTCGCACACGCAGTAATGTCATTAGCATATGATCAATATCATCTCCTAATCTATTCAAGGGTTTCTTAAATTCATGATCGAGAGTATTACTGGATACTGCAGTGTCTTCTCGAAGTTCAGAACGTTGGCAAGTGTGCGACTTTTTCAAATGAAACACTGGGCATCCGGAAGCAATTCAGAAAAGGGCATGTTCACGTTCGTTTTTTCGTAACCCCTGGAAGAGGGATGTGAAGGTTTTCCTTTTGGGCAAAGAACTTCGTGAGGTGGCTCCATCTAAATATTTAAATGAGATCGGTGTGTGTAAAATTTGGCGTTTCATCTTATTTTATGAGTGTGGAATCCCTGATAATACATGAGAACTCCTGCGCATTGTTGAAATGGTATTTCTGACTGCGACAGGTTTCAAATTGGGAGTGCAGGAGATCACTCGAGTTCAATCAGTTCAGTTTAACTAAGACGGACAGTTGAAGCCCCCTCTACCACCCAATGACCGGCCACACCCTGCCTGCATTGCGGAGGTAGCTGTAAAACGCTTTGATGAAGGAACAGCTACAACCATGTTTTCATCTATGGATGTGACTTGAGAAGGTGGCGGTATAGGATGCCTTTAGTGGTATACCATACAGCGTATTACCCAAAGCCACCAGGTCTAACACTTATCAGATAACCAGGGAACTGGCCAAATTTAAACGGATTATATTTTGAATGGAGGTGAATTTAAGAATTCAAATAATTTTGGTTTCATTCGTCTGAGTATCTGTTGCAATCCATTACATAACTTCTGTACTTTGAATGCTGTGTTGCCGTAGTTTTTATTTCTTGCCTCATTACAGCTTGTGTAATAACTGTGGGGCCGTACGTAAAGGTTGCAAATGCGGTAGTTGCAACATTATGAATACAAGAAACTTGACAATGATAGTAACGAGTATTTCGACTTCGCTGGAATGTTTTCCGAAGTAGCATAGAACTGCTACCTGAAAATCAAAAGTAGCTCGCCATTACTTCTGTGTGCAATTCGGGAATCAGTAGAAGTCGTTGGAAAATGGCCCATAACCTCCGAGACCTGAAAAGTTATAGGTTACTGAAACAGAATGGAAAAATGAAGAAAAATTGAGTGCCGCTTGGCTGCGTATCGATATCTACCTACCGGAAAAACACGTGGAAGAGTAGGGGCTGCGAACAAAAAGGGGAATGAAAAATGGTCGGAAGCAATTAAACAAGAAGAATAAAAATCTGCGGACTTGAACCGCGTAGTGAAGTAATTTCCCGGGGCTTTTACAGCCTCTAATTCCCAATTCTAAACGCTCCCCTCCGTCCGAATCTTTTGTTTATGAGCAACAAAATGGATCTTGTGAGTCACAAAACGAAATGTGAGTGGCAAGCAGTGGTGGCAAGCTACCACACGATAAACCGTGATATGCCGCTACCCAAAACGTGGCTGGAACTATCGCACCGAACCGGTGGCCCAAATGACTCGTAACTTTTTGATGTGCTTTTCGCAGCTCCTGTTTCCGCTCGCAATTGTCACATTGTCCATTCAAATCGCCGTTAGCAGTGTCACTTTCGAGCGAGATTCCATGAATACATGATAGTTACAGACAAGTGACACAGTGCAGAAACTGTTGGTTGAAACATTTCCGTTCTGTTTGGATATCCCTTAGGTTCTAGTTACTCGCAATTCTAAACGAGGCTCAAGCCGAAACGTGTTTGGAGCTTTGTGATTACGCTTGGCAAAATGACATGACTTCCGCTTGAAAAGTTATTCATAGAACTTTGTTTTAATCCTTGGACCGTTTATTTCTCAATAACAGGCCTTTCATTCGTTGCGTTGGAACCTCAAATGCTGTGAAAAATGTTGCAGGCCATTCAGTTTAAATAATTGTGTTCACAACGCAAGTTGAAAAATTCTTAGCCAAGCCCATTGTCGACTTATTTCTACACGCTGCACGTCGAAATACTTGGTGAGGGCAGATCAAAGAATGTCAAACAACGTGAATAACAACTGGATTGTTGCAACCAGATCTTTCTTTGTGGGACTTCAACACAGATTTTTCTGAGAATGCTACTATCATGGGAGCGGAATTTGTGAGAAAAAAAAACTAAGTTAAAACCTGCTGATACTTAATTGTGCTCCTGTCGTAATTTACCACGTATGGAAGGTTTATCGTACTGTCGTGTTATTTGGAGCTGTCCATACAAAAATCTGATCATGCAAATATTTGGATCATATTCATTCTGCACAGTCCATTGAGTAGAGATCATCAAAATTTTAAAAACAAATCATGATGTTCATTACTAATTTTCTAATTTTTCATAACCGATGCTAAAATTTTATGAACCTAAAGAAGTGTTTTCCAGCAACGTACACCCAAACTTTGCCCTCCACCATTGTTTTCTTAATACATACATCGGAGAAAAGTCAGAAAGTGAGAAGAATTTTAAAAGTTATTCGTTTACATTTCCCTAAAAACGGCTCTTACCACTTTGATTGTACTTAAGCTATCATCTGCATGTTTTAATAGAAATACACTTAATGGATAACAGGTACACTCTGTATAACAGTAGGCCATAACGAGGCCGCCTGAAGATGCTTGCACTCATTAAAATGAAGGTTAAGTGATTTTCTTTCGTTTCTGAGTGTCAGCAGATAAAGTCTGACTTTTTTTACGTCTAACGGATTTCCTTGCGATCCGCTCAATTTTAACGGTCCTTAAGATAGGAACACTCATTACGTTGGCGTGTCGTGGCGACAAGGCATAAGCAGCAACTCACGCCTTTCTTGTTTCACACCTAACGTTTTACGAGCCATTCGCCGTTTATTGTGCTTTTCACCATTCACTCCGAAGAGCGAGGTTTTCCATCGTAATCGTGTCAGAAGTCAAGCTCTTCAGGCAATATCCAACCGTTTGGTGGGACATAGTCTTCATGCTCTTTATACAACATGTGGCAACGTTGCCGAGAAGTGTTCATCGGTAGACATGCTACTGCAAACATCGATCACTGTTTATTGTTTTTACTTTCCTTGGTTTCACGTTGTAATAAGTTTTACTTTCCGTAGCTCGGCGTAGATGAAAAGAAAGTCGAGTAATCATACGAATTTTTTATTTTCTTACTGCGTCTGAAAAACACCATTTGGAAATTTATGAGTCTATTTGTGTATCTCTGAACTCGATTAAGATGAAAAAATGTAACCAAATCGGCGTAAATTTGATAGTTTGCCTATAAATGACCATGGGTGACCAAAATATGATCATCATTGGTTTAAAACGAACTATAGTTATCGTATTGACGGCTCCAAAGATTTGAAGAATGAATAATGCCAAATATCAGGGCAGTGCTATATAATTTTCATCAATGGGAAAATGACGTGATCATTATGCATATACGCGGTGAATTATGAAACATTTCGGAGTAAATCAATCTTAGTGCAATTCTTAAAAATAGGTACCGCTCATATCATATAATCATTTTCAGAAACCTTCAGTTTACTAAGACATTAAAGCAGTCTAATAAACCACCCATGCGACGAGTGTTAATCTCATAAAATAATTGGAAGCTTCTATTCCTTATATGTACTAGTATTCTTCCCTCTTTTCTTCGGTTTCTGATAAGTCACAGGTTTAGTGACCTAGTATGAAGACTACCGGCATCCCATTATAGATAATTCGAGAAGGGTCGTGGAAGCAATTATCAAATATTCGTAAAAAACTGCGGTGTCCAGACAGTCAAGACACCTAGCAGCTTGGCCTACAGATTCCATACGAGAAATACTCAAAATTATGTGACGAATAAAATACAACCTTACTCTACAAGTGAGCGGTTTCAGTTACGTGAGCTGAAGTAATGTAGAGACCTTGTTCATCAATTAATTGAAAACAGTGTAACTTGCTCCGCAATCAGGAAGCGTGTGATGTAAATGGGACCGAGATGGCTATTGAATGCGACTAAGAGATGGCTTATGAAAACGGGGCCGCAACAGTTTTAGCGGCGCAATAACCAGATGGAACGTGATGACGCGAGTCCAATTAATCAACTCCCTATGTGCCCATAATACCGCAATGTAAAGGACTTCTCGTCGAACCTTGAGCAGTCTGATAAATATGTCGATATGAACAGTAACTCAACCCAACACTCAGGAAACAAAACTAAAACTTATTCACACTCCATTTACATTACTTTCCACAATTATTCACCAAAACTAAGTGAAAAAAATGTTATCCAATTTCATAATATATAAACATATAGTTTTTTTCATGAAATTCCCGAATAGAAACGCTTGAAGTGTCGTTTGACAAAAGGCTTTGTATTCCCTAATTAATTTCCTTTAAAATACCCAGTACAACGCATCACACCACGTCCTCAACCCCACGTACATCCAGTGGTATTGTATCTCACTGATAGGGATCAAACATACCTTCACGTTCTCCGTGGAAAGCGGTCGTTTGATGTTTCGGAATAATTGTGAGGTGCATCTTTTTAGGCCACAATCTTTATCATACGATCAGTGCACAAATCATCGATACGGATGACGAAAAAATAATTTTTTTGAGTTGAATAGCATTCACAGTTTGGTTTATCGTGCGAACATGATTAATGAAGAACAAACTGCACTAACGTATATTTTATTAAAGATGTTAGATTTTTATTGTATTGCTCTTGTGATTTTCCCACGGATGATGAGACTGTTTGGTAAAACAAAATATTTTGTGTTATGATCACGATAATAACTATAGTTAATTTTAAACAGATTGTGCTGGCCTGATCTTTGCGTCCCAGGATGGTTTGCAAGCTAGACGAGAAATCCTAGCCGATTTGGTTGAGCCATTTTCTTTCTAACACACGTACCTACACTCAGTAAATTTTCACAGTGTTTCTGGAATCAGTATCCTGAAAGCGTAAAGATAAGAGGACGGTTTGAGACAAAAGTTTTTCCAGCGTATAACTTAACCTTATTTCCTACTACGTAAGTTTAAGGAAAGTAAAAAGTCATAATATTTATAGTAATCAAACTATAAAAGAGATGAGTCGAGCTGACAGGTGGTTGGAGGGAGACCTGAGGGAGTGCAAGCGATGAAACGTTTATTTTCGCTGCATTGTCCCGCGAGTTCTTTCAATAATTAGACCTACACTCACTATAATAACAGATATTTCACTATTTTCAGTTAAGACGCAGTCGTACACCTTTAAGACTCGTTTCATTCAACTAGCATCGCACAATACCTAGAAAACAATATTAAATACTGCGTAACTGCTCTAAAGCTGACATTTTTTGCCAAAACCAACCATGGCTTCGTTCGATCAATTTGCCGCCGAACAGGTGGTCAAAACTAGATACAAGTCGGACAATACTGATTTTGTATCCCGATGCCTTGAAACGTAGTCTCCAATTTTGAGGGGGGGGGGGTGTAACAACGTTTCCTGGCCGAAAACTGAATCAATAATAAAGCAAAACAGACCTTTCGTTAACTATTTTTCCCCGCCGTGAAACATAGATGAGGCGTTTGTGCTACCTGAACAACAAATAAATCGAAAATTGTACACCACGACAGATACCGTATGTAAAATAGTAGTTGAGGATGGTATTAATGAAGAAATATTGAAAGATAAGGGGAGAAGTGCACACTGGATTTTGTTGGTGAAGGTCCAAGTATGTAACGAATCAAGAGTTAAATTTCTGAATAACAACGAACTACACCGTCCTGCCATTCTGCAATATGACCAGCTCAACCATGTTTGACTAGATCTGTTTTCTTTTTATATTGCTGATTCCTTGCACCCCCAAAGCAAAGTTCAACTGAAGGGGTTATTAAGTGTGACAATTGCCTCGTACGATTTGTGGAGGTTCTGCCAAAACGACTGAATTATACTAGAAACGAGCACAGGCGGTGAAAATGAAACTAATCCTGGTAAAACCATTACTAGTGACAAAAACCTCAGGCTTGGTCAAATAACTCTACATTTAGGTGAGGAATCAAGCCGGCATATTCTGTGTCACGGGAGTCGGAGGAATAAAGAATCTCCTCTTACCGAGTATGAGAAAGGAGTCGTTGTTCTGCGTGATGAGTCGGGTCTATTCAACTAACACGTTGATGTCGATCTCGAGCCTTTTGGGCGTGTCCTCTTCATGTCAAATCAAACGTCACACATATTTCCCTTAGTCACACGTCACACATATTCCCCCCTAGTTTTCTGATGACACGGAGGTGTGAAAAGTTCCTTCAATGACGAGTAGATATGGAAATGTCAATGCCAAATAATACTGAATCAGTTTTTACTTTTCCCAAGCACGAAAAGTAAGGAATGTGTTGTTAATTGGTCACAGAAAGATGGGTTTTCTTCAGATCCTGTATTTCATTGTGTCTCCAGTCTGACTTATATTGTTCCATAGCAGAGCTGTTCTGGAAGAACGACATTCTTTCTAAACGAATATGTTCAGTGAGTCAAAGGTGTCTTCTTATATATTTCATCTTGACAGACTTCAAAAAATTGACGTGGCGTAAAACTTGCATGTTTGTTGACTAGTAAATCTTCCAAAGAGAGGAAGGTGCTTGCAGTTTCAATTTTGATGTCATTCACGGGAAACCCAGGATTTATGAGGAATCTGTTTGCGGCATGAGCCAAAACTCCCAGCTGAATGATGCATGCTGTATAGGCTCAAAGAAACGGTCTTAGCACTGTGACGTTGCTCTCATTTTTCGAGACAACAAAATTGAGCCATTTCAAACGCAAGGGCAAAGCTCTCAAAAGTCTCTGCACACTTCGGGAAAGAAACACCGTGAGGGAAAATCCGGTAATAATAATAAAACGAGAAAAGAAGAGAGACAGAGGCTTTCTCATTTTATCTTCTTTACGAGTCCGTAAGGGTGGCCCGATCCTAACCCTTGAAATGGCGATAGCACTTGGCATACGCACACCTCCTCGACGCCTGGTCATACCGCAATTCCACTCTGCCGTTAGTATTCCAGCCGAGATGAAGAGCTTTAGATAGCGGGGGTCTCTTTTTTATTGAACAGGAGGATCCTCCGACATCAGGACCGAAGTTGAGTTGAAATTGAGAAAACGAGAACCAACGCGGCAGAATCTCAATCCGCCTAGCAACAAAGCTTTTCGTCCTTATCTGAAGAATACTTGATGGAATGATAGACATCGCTTCCATAAAACATACTGTCAAGTATTCTATACACTACAGATGAACTGCTTGGTGTGTTTCGCACTCTTGGGCAACCCCTGCATGCCCATCATGCACAAAACCTGTTCTTCGCACGACTCTCAAAACCATTTTATGCTGAACAAGACGTACTGTCAAGTCGAGAAGAGGTTGAAGAGAGAAAGCGAATAAAACTAAATAGAAGCTGGTAACTAAATAGAATCAAACAATCAAAGTTTTTTTCTGTACTTATGAATTTGTGTTCTTACTCATCAGTCGCGATAAAATGTTACATTGATTCCGTCCATCGTCTAGCCAAACCAATAATTTCCAACTCCTTTATAGTGTGCGTAGTTGTGAATATACCATTTTGTAGCGTATTTACACTGGATTCGCCCTGTCTAACCCAAGCGGTTGCCAAAAAAAGAAAAACAGAGGCGATGGAAAGTGACGGTTGTTAAGTGGAAGGATGGAAGGGGAAGACATCCATATCACACGCGTAATAATTGCATTTACTCGTAGTGCCTCTCCATCTTGTTTTGAATGGCAACAAGCTACTTCTCTCGCATTTTTACGAGTTACAGCTGAATTTGTTCGCTGGGACTCACAGACCGAGTTCGATTGACACGTGTCGCCCCTGCTTTTCTCCTCGATTCTAATTTTCCATTTCAGCGAAACACTGATCAGAAACGCTGGCTGTAACAAGTTTACTTTTAATAATTTCTGCTACGTGAAGAATTTCTTTTAAAAAAGTTACTTTTCCAAACAGAATGAGATGTATTTCAAGATCGGCGCAGAGTTCCCCTTTTAGATTTTTTGCACCGCATTGTAGTTCGATCATTTGTTTTTGTATGAACGCATTTTCCTATGTACGTTTGTCAGTGTGGCAAAATCCATCAGCGTTGTGAATGTGATGGTATTTCTAGTCCAGATTTTCTTCTACCAGTATTAGTTGTTCACAACAGTATTGTTACGTGAGAGCCGTTCTTTCAGATGATAAAAACATGTTGCTCCGTCCCCACAGAGTTTTACGAAGACCAAATGTTAGGTGATGAAATACCCGTGGAAGATAATTCGACAAAACCACTGGAGCCATTTCTGAGGAAAGTACAAACAAAAATGATTGATTACGAAAAATCATGGACAAAACAAAGAAGTAATTTAGACGGTATACACAGTAAAAACACGCTTCACGATTGTCATGTGTTTTTTTAGAGTCAAATCGAGCTAAGAGACCCAGGAATGTTGAAATTCATCACGATTATGTAGATCTGGTGAAGATCAGTGCCTAGAAAACACATTTTTCAACCCCATGAGTTTCCGTTAGAAAAATATAAGTAGGCCTTAACTGGTGTTTTGTTATCGTACGTGACTCTGCAGTATTGTATTGACAGTGATCATTCAGTAAGTAAGTGTGTATTGTTTAAATGTTTAAATAACCATTGATACTGTGCTCTCGAAGTTCATTCCTCCTGGGTGGCAGCTAAATTTATGTTTGATTGGAAGGACGTAAAGGAAAACTACTTGACAATCAAAGTCACAATATGCCGTATTAGTTACACGTGAATAATCAGTTGAACATCCTCGTGTTTTATCGGACGGGACTAGTCGAGCTTGATTTATCAAAATGTGCCATTACAACCGATCATATTTCACTGCGCGCTGGAGAGGCTTTACAATTCAATTGTGATCAAAATTTGAAGGTCTGAAGAAAACTGTTTTTCGCCCGTACGATTGCAATACTTTCCGTACCGTTGAATGGCGAAGTTGAAAGTGAGAACCATTCAATTGGGCGAGAACATCCAACAGCAAGGCCTAGCTACCAGAGGAGAGTGGTACTGTAATACTCAGCTATTGATTCATTGAATTTTCTCGACAACTGAATGACGATATATTCTGGTAGGAATATTCAAGAATAATTAACGACAATTACAATGATAGCTTTGTGTTGACGGAAATGAATACCTCTCATTTATCTTCCTATAATGAGAGCGTTTTGTGTTCGACGTTTCTCGGACATTTACAAGTGGAAATGATGATATGAAGAGGCAAACAACTTGAGTGCTTCGTCGCTCCAGCGGATTTTAACACTCTGATTCACCATTAATCGTTGAAGGCGTTTCTTTATTCATCTTGCCACCGCTCGTATGAAAAGCTTAGCCGCTCGGCCGCCTATGAACGATTATACTCGTAAATATTGATGGGAACAGGAAGCGAGTTAACGTTTTTCGTGGGCGGAAGAGGAAAATGGCTTAATTCATTTACCCCCATCACCGAAGTGGCGGTGTGGGGAGGTCTCAGGCAGGTCTCTTCTCTCCGTGTCACTTAACGAACAGCCGTGGGCTGAAATTAACAATTCACCCGAGAGCCCTTCATCAACCCTGGAAAACCTCATACTACACGCCAGTCACGGCTATTCAACCTCCCGACATTTTTCATTCTTAACACTGTTAAAAATCACTCTCTTCTCTAACTAACTGTTAAAAATTAAAATTATATTCTTCAGCTCATTTCATAAGTTGAAATGGAAAATCGGATATAATGATAACTAATCAACAGCCAGAACGTCCTCACTCATTTTACTTCTTCAACTTATTAAATCAATTTTGAGAAACTTACATCTTAAAATATTTCAATAAACGTTCTCTCATAATTGCGAGACGAGTATGTCACCTAGGTCTATCACTATTTCTATGGTTTTCAAACTGTCTGTTCTGTTGGCAGCAGTAGATAATGCAAATAAATGATCTACGTCATAAAAAATACTGCGACGAAAGCCGGAAAGCTTTCAACAAGTGGCCACGAAAAAAAGGCGTGCCAATAAATGCTGTCATTGACAATTTGAGTTATCTATCACGGGCCTGTAAGGGCAAACTACGGAGCGAAACTTCTTCCCTGAGATTCACGGTGAGTGATTACCATAGAAGCGAGAGTTCGTCAAACTATATCCAATATTCATGCTTTCAGGTTACTCCGTTGTGGCGACGCTCTACCACTTCTCCTTCATTCAGCTATTTTCGTGTCTCTGGCAACTAAATCAAAATATTTGTTTCTAGCAAAATGCTCCACTCAAAGTTCTGGAGTTTATTAACATGATTGTATTATATTTATGCTACGACCCTTAATCATTTATCATTGTTATCGGGACTGTCAACATGTTTTTGTTTTTAAAAAAAGGATGCTGCATTTGGAATTATCCTGTGAAAAAATTTTCGATTTCCGGATTTGCTAGGGTTGTCACTATCTTATTAACGTCACTAAACCGTCAGCGTATCAGTAATTTAATGGAATACTACCCTAACATCCATGAAAATTCTAGTCTCAATTCAGGAGGAATTATAAAGGCAAAAATGAGCTAAAGTCGATTTTTGTCGATATTTTTGAATATTTATTGTAATTCTTCTGGCATGTTTACTGTTTCTGTTGAGATCTTGGTAACCGTCCATAGAACTAAATTTAATCAAAATCGAGGGATTGGATATAAAATATTTGAAGTGTGGATCACTATGATAGTCATCAGTCAGTTTTGGCGTCTCATTGCGATCTAAATATAACATTTGTGTCGATTTGGTTCATCCGCTTTCCTTAATTGTGTTCACACACACACTTTTAAACCATTTTTCTAAATAGTGTTTTTCAGCCTTAGGAGCTCTTGAAACATGAAGAAAAACGAGAAACCTAACATCTTTTTGCAGACATTACTCTCTGTTCTACTGCGTAGAGCTATAGAACATAATAACAAAAACAAAAGAATCGAGAATCGGCATGTTTGTTGATGCAAAACAGACTGAACGGAAAATAAAGAATTAGAAATAGGTTGAGAGAACGAGATGAAGACTTTTATTTAATACACCAGGTTTATGTAAGGCCTCTTTCATTACATAACCTTGGAGAAACAGCAACTGTGTTGTTTGTTGTTGTACTAATGCACTAGTACAATGCGGTACAAAGAATATCCAAATAAACCTGAAATCCAAATGTACAATATTCATAAATAACGCATTTCATTCAGTCATTCTATTTCAAGTGAACTGTAATATGTATCTAAAATTCATTTGCCGTACTTACCCTTAGATGTTACATTAACGCTGCAGTCAAAAAGGTCATCATGAAACCTTTGGCGAGCAGAAGGGCATAATGAAAATCGTCACCCAATTCTTTTTCCGCTCTTTTCGTGTCCCAATTTTACGGCAGTGCCATGGTAAATAATTGACTCGAGCTAATCGATATATTGTTTAGAAACCACTAGATGAAAACACAGAGAATAAAATGTTCAGTCTACTACCATCGCGTTCTGAATATTTATTGTCATTGTTTCGAGCACATGTGCGCTGTTGACTCGTTTTACATTTACAAGGCGTGAAAAGTAGGGGTCCCAAACGAGCACCTCTATATTTTTCTATCAAAATAGTAAATGGTCGCATCTGCGGGATACGAGAAGAGGGAAAAAGTCTGTGGGGAATACATGAGTTGCGTTTGACCGCAGCTTACAATAAATTATGCACGGAGAAGGGGGCTCTGAGAGTGTGTAATTTCCTTTCCGGTCCATTCGCGGCGTCGTGGGCCTGAAGGGGGCTCGCCGCGGTCTGATATAGAACACGCGATGTTGTGGGCCTGACCGGCTTCTCTCCCCTACACTGTCAAGCCTTTCCTACCCTCGATCCTTTTGTATTAAATCTAATTAATGAAACTGTTTTGTGTCCGACTTAGCCGACATAATACGAGCTTTCTGCTGTGACAAGTGACAACGTCGCGTTTTCCATTGTGCCGGCTGGATCTCTTATCTAGCACTCCACTTTCCTTTCACCCCATCCTGACGAGCCCCGCCATATTTGAGTTTGGATAAATGCATCACTTTATAAAGTCATGTACGTTCTCTGGAACTGTAAAATTCGTGCAAACGGCCAACTTTCTTGAAATATCGTTTTAGCTTACTTTTATTTGTTGTTGGAACGAACACGATCAACTCTGCCAAGTTTTTCCCGCCAATGCGCCCGTAATTCTCGCTTAAATTTGAGTATGAGTCATTTTTTTTCGTCCATATGTTGTTGGTATTTGGCCCCAAATCAAGGATGCAAATAAAAAGTACCAAACCAAACGCCACAATTTCGATTTGCTCTCTCCCTTAGAAGCGGAAAGGAAAGTTTTGTAATCAGCAAAAAAAATTCCTCAAAATTTACGTTTGAAGGGCCAAAAAAATACCATTTCAGAAAACGTTAAAACAGTATTATTAAAGTTGTTGTTTGTCCGGGTAAAAACAGCCGGACGGTTACATGAAATTCTCTTCCGTAGGGAAATGACGAGACACACAATAAATTACCAAACATTACGAAGAAAATAGATTTTAGCTCTTTTTTTCTACTACAGTTGCTAAATTAATTTCTATCGAAATATTAAGGTGATAGGCAAATAAACTATCTATATGATAACGTTTAATAACGCCCATAAAGTAGTTACGCGCAACCCCACCAATACCGGAGCCCAAACCACACTTAAACAATTTCTCACAGCTTCTATCCGATAATTCCAAATCATTTTACACGATCCTTCTCAATTAAACGCTGTTCAGTCAATAACGGTTCAACCACCCGCCATAACTTTCTTTAAGGAACGTTGTTGGACCCTGAATGTAAAACATATGTTATTAGTTGCTAGGATGATTAAAACCGCTGAATGCACGGAGGGCTTGGGGATATTGTGTGGTGATATTTCCCCTTCATTAAATTCCTCGACAAACCAGAAGCTGTAGAACGGAAAGAACTTATGCTACGACCGTTATGACGTTATATTGAATAATTTGCTTAAATATTTTCAAGTTTTTTGCTTCCTGATGGCATATTGGCTTTTTACCCACGTGCACCGCTAAATCATTTTTCTCTCTGATCGTTCGACTTTGCCACTTTTGAAATGTGCTCTTAGATAAAAACTTCATATTCCTTCATCTGCATAGCGTGTTCGGGGATTTGTTATTTTTCGTTAACTTAACTCTGATGCTATCTGTCCGTCCAATTTGGTCCCGATTTCATGCACCCATATTATCTGAAGCTCCCCCTTGCGTATATTGTTGTGCATGAGCCCTTAATAAAATAGCATATGGGACGGGATTCTTGGCTGATAGACAAACCGAGTAAATGGCATAGCAAGATACGAAGATCAGAGTGGTATTTTTCTGTAACGATGTGCGTAAATCGTGATGTTCTCTATCGACAGCAAGCGCTTACAAAGTAAACGTCTCTCGTTGAGTCACGTCACCCGAGAAATAGTACTGTCTTATCCCCACACCACTATACTCAGACTAAAATGGCAAATGCGACATCTAATGCTGAATAAGTAATACGACCGTTGAAGGGTGAGAGTTCATCCTTCGAGGTGGGGCATAAAGTCTCACTACATTTCATCCTTAGGAAACTGCCAGACTCCAAAGCAGTTATGAGGACGAAGTGCAACCGTAAACTCGGTTTACATCTCCAGCAGTTTGTCACCAAAGCGGAAGAAGCGCGAAGGGAAATTCTGTACTTCATCTCGAGGAACCCCACGACTAAACTAAGTATCTATTAGTTAAGACTTGAGTTGATTAAGTGGGAAAGCCTGGCTTCCATTCGAGGTCCGTTTCCTCTGTAACATTTGACGGAGCAAATCTCGTGATTCCTAAATATTAGGAAACTCTGGAAATCGATTAGGCAATTCGCCTCCCCAACGGTTTGAATGAAAAATGGGCGGCACGCAATGAACGGCAACGGCTCGAGCGTTACCGCTTTGTGATGCAGGAAGTCGTTGATGACTGATAACAATCTCTGTGCTCAGAATGAAATGCTTTCAAAGAATCCATTTTGTCGACAGTTTTGATTACACGTAGATGATTGCGTCTTACTCTGACGATTAGCTCAGCAGGATGCGTGGCCCAATTATGTCAACGTCCAGTATATTGGTAGTTCCCGAATACTTAAAACTCTCAGTGGACCTGTAACGCCTGCCAGGGGGTTGGATTATATTATTTACCTTTGAGTGCTAGGTGGTCTGTGAAAGAGAAACTTTCCAAAATGGTTTACTTTCCATGGCTCTCTTCAGATCTTGACGTTTTAGAGCTTACTGAGTCCAAAAACACTGTTTGGGAAAATGGTGTGGGTGTGTGTCTGAACGCAGTAGTGAGAAAATGGCTAGAACAAATCTGCTCAAACTTGATTTCTACCCAAAACTAACAACAAATATTTTAGTTCTCAAAAACGGCTCCCACGATTTTGATTGAATTTCTTATAGACCTCTCAAAATAACGAGACAATACCATAAAATTCTCATCCGCGGAAAATGGCGAGAGTAGCACATTATATTACCAAACACTTCGACGAAAATCTATTTTAGCGCAGCTTTTTCCTTATAAATTCCGCTCAAATGTTCCTAGACTCTTCATAAAAATTCAGGTGGTAGTTCAATCAAGTACCTTTACGATGAACTATTATAACGTTAATAAGATATATAGGGGCTACTCAAGAAATTCCGGAATTTCAACCACGACCGTTTCAGTTACCACCCATTTCTTAAAAATCGTACCCGATAACCCTGAAAAAGTTGTGTCCCGGTCTTTTTCAAACAAAAAACGTAGTGTTGCCTTATTAGTTCTCTGTGTGGAACTGTAAGTTCTACCGCTTTCTGCCACCGGGAAGAGGTGTTTTACGTAGTTCAAATGAACACAGTGAAAAATAAGTTGAATTAGTGTCAAAAGCCATAAAAACCTGTGAATTTATGTAGCTTGTATAAAGCTTCGCACTTTATATTTTACTCTCCGCGCCACACGGAGCCAGGAAAGTATTTGAATGGTACAAAAAAACTGGAAGTTTCTTTAGATTTTTACGTTTTGAGGTCTGGTGAATCAATAAACCTATTGGAAGTGGTGATGGGAGGGAAACATACCCACCTAGATATGTTCAAGTGCGCGTGTGGAATCTAGTCGTCCTCATAACATAACCATCAGAGAATCAACTTGTAATTTAGTTACCAACAGCCCGATGAAATGGTTTCATCCAGTTGGCAATGGAGGTTACTGGGTTTAAAAAAAAAACATTACTTCACTGCGGCAGAAAGCGGTAGCGCTCAAAGTTCCAGAATTTATTGTGATGTTCGTACTCATTCCTGCACCATTATTCAGCTATCAGTACACAGAAAATTAATGAGGCTGCAAACACAATTTTCTTGAAGAGGATAGTAATCACTTTTGCAGAGTTATTGGGTACAATGCTGCAACCCTGATGTTACCTGCCTCCACTCCTCGAGCTTCCGACACTGCCTTACAGAAATCCGTCCTGTCGTATTTGCGCTTCTTGGCTTGCCAGATCCCGGCTGTCAGCAACTACCTGGACATCTAGGATCCCTCTGACTGATCGGGGCCAATGGTGACGATGTTAGGCCTCAGCCCTTCTCCAGAGGCTGCCCGGCAGGGCTGCTCTCTCCACTCCCCAGCCCTCAAATGACAATTCACCAGCAACCTGCTTGCAGACCACGTCATGACGCTCGACACGGTCCCCATGAGTACGTGGACACACCTGCACAACATGGTTCATGGGCTCAAACAGGTTACCACAGGCACGACAGCGAGCATTCACAACATTACGATCCCGGCCTCTTGTACGCCTCATCGCTGTAGGCAGTGATGCCTCATGAACGGCGTGAAAGTGCCGGTAATCCTTCCCGTTAATGCCTTCTGAAGCCCACTCGACCCTCGCAGAAGAGTAGGGGGAGTCAGGACTGCCTGAGTTCCCGTCCCTCAACCAAACCATGCAGAGCAGCCACAAACTCTGAAGGCTTACTGGGCTTGGGGACAGATGGAGTAGCCCACCCCTGCAGCTGATCCAGGACGAATCGAAGACCAGCGACAGGGCATACGACATCCCAGACAGATGCCTGGAAAGGAACCAGGCGCTTATGGCGCAAGAATGGAATAGTGGTTGAGAGATAAGGAACACCAAGACCCCCAGATCGAACGCTATGTGTAGCCAAGCATGCACAGTAGAGCGCACCATTTTATCAAGACTTATCAACCCTCAGATGGTCAACCTCCCAAAATCATCCCGTGGATCAGCTTTAGGAGCAAGTACTCCCAAAGATGGCCAGCTTCTGCTGTGGCTTCAGAGAGACCTTGGCAACTTTCCCAAGATAATCACGAAGGTCCACAAGGCTTCCAGCTGAGAAGGTTGCACCGAGAAACTCGATTCCAAGATACCGCCACATCTCGAGGACGCCTCTAGCCGGAAATGGAATTCGCCGATGACGAAAACCGCATCCACGACCTTCACGTAGTAACCTCGCGAGGACGGGATCAATGAAACTGAGCCGCACTTCTCCAGATTCACCCCCAATCCACACATACCTAGCTGCCCTACAAACTTGTCAAGGGCGATCTGCAAGCCCCTCTTGGTACCTGCGAGGAGGAAAACATCATCCGCGAAGGCTAATGCGCCCACCCATACACCTGGGGCGATATCAAACCCTTCTTCTTGAGGCAGATTACGCAGGGCAGTATCAATCACAAGATTGAAGATTATAGGAGACAGAAGGTTCCCCCTGCCGAACGCCACGCCCTACTGTCACATCCCCAGACATCTCCACTCCAACCTGCGAGGCCGGAACACGCCCACAGTACAGGGAGATCACATAATCGATGAGTCTATCCGGAGCCCCCTCACCACAGAGGCAATCGGCCAGGGCCTGGTGGCTTTCTGCATCAACAGTCTTAGCAACGTCCAAGGCAATTGCTTCTTTTTCTTCCGGGCCAGGGACAGCACTGTCTGAAGAATCGTGAGATTCTCGGTAGTACCACCCACTGGCTGGATGGTACTACTGGTGCCCTCTGGACGTCATCAATGACACCAGACACCAGGAGACGAGATGCCAGCACTTTTTGGAAGTGCCAAAAGACCACGGACGACACTGTAATTGGTCTGTAGCCCCATCACCACTTTCCACGGGGACAAAGGCAGTTTGGACAATCTAGCAGAAGGTTTTCCCATGAAGAGAAGCAAGTTGAGAACCTGCAGCTGAAGGGGAGTTACTGATTCACAGTAGTGGAGTCACAGACACACAGAACATTTTCCCAAGTAGTGTTTTTTGGACTCAGTAGGGCCTGAAACGTAAAGTCTGAGGAGAACTCAAATTTTTTTTCCAGCCAATTACATAACTCACCTTTCTATTTGGTAGAGCCCAGGAAAGTAAAAAACGTGGTCATAGTTGATCTCTGCCTTAGGTACTCGCACCAAAGTAAATACTTAAATCAAGTGGAAAATCACATTAAGCTCCTGTGTAGGTTACGGGATTCCCCAGGGATCCCGTGAACGGTTACACATGGTTAACACTAGCTGAACGACGTTACCGGCCGTACCTGCACAGACCTGGTTTCGGAGGCACGTCAAGAAAGCCTGCAGACTGGATGATCTTCATGAACGACTGAGATAACCCTCTTAGTGGATCAATATCAATATGAGAAGAAAACAGACCCGACAGTCACCACTGTTCACTCCACTTTACGCCTTATGGATCCCGAGAGTAAGCCACTGCGTGTCTGTAAACCTGAATCCGAACCACGAACAGCGAATCACGGGAATCCCTCGCAAAGTGACAAATATTATTATACTGACGGAGAGAAGTTGGAAAAAATTACTAATGCCACCCACATCCTTATACAACAGTTTAGTGGTTTACAAGTATAAAGTGTGTGGAATTAAACAGTTGAGTTGAGCTTGTGTTTATAGGCGTGATCTGATCATCCGCTCTAGAGAATTGTTGTCAGAAATTATTTCAAACAGTTTTGGTCATTATCCCGTTCGGACAACCGATTCACAGATAAATGCTGATCAGCGCTTTGCTCAATGAAGTAAGAATATTAATGAGTCTCTCTCTCTAGTTGAACTTCAGGGGTATCAACATGATGAATAATTACTTAGTAATGGCTTTTCCATTTCAATCATATTCTCCACTAATTACTCAGTCATCACCACAATTGATGCCAATAAATCGTTGAACGGAACGCAACATTGAGAAAATCAAGTATTCGTCAAGCGTCAATGGTTTCATTTCAGTATTCAGTGGCTTCTCATTTATGAGATTCGAAATCTACTACAACGTCGATGGTCATTGGTGTCGAAGATAATTGCATTTAGCGCATTAGGATCACCGAGAATCCAATCTCAGGCTGCTAGGATAGGGTCCTACGGCGAGCTGTTGGTTGTATTGATTTCATATGACAAATGATCGGATGGGGCTACATTCTCTCAGACCCAACTTGATCCATCCGCGCTGAGCAGTGGTGAGTATTGCCTGAGCCTGAGTGAACGTCCTTCAATTACTAGATGACATGTCGATGCAGAGTTCTTACTCCAAATTTCTGAGTACAATACTCAGTTTTGGAGACCCATCCTACATTTGCCTTGCTCCTATTGTTCTTCCGCAAAATTTGAACTGGGGAGGTAGAGATAAATCTTCAAGGAATAAGAAATATATTTGCTTCGTGAACAATAATGTGAGTTTTACTTACGAAGAGTTGAAGAAAACTTTTAAGTACCAAATAACAGCGCAGACGTGAAAGTAGTGGATGGAGAAGGAATAAAGTCAGGTTTGCTCTATGGCGGGTTTACTGGACGACCACACTGATTTTTCTAAGATATCTAGGGTCACGCTAGCAGAATATGAAAGGTTAGTCTGGATTAAAATTGATTATTTCAAAATTTTGAATAATTTATTGCGCATTTCCCACAGATGAGAATTTAATGTTACTGCTGTGTTGTTTGGGTGAGTCAATACAAAGAACCGATTTTGCTCAAACCCGTATTTCGGATTCTTAGGGTGATCTGGTTTGAGCCGAGTTGGTTCAGCCGCTTTCTCTCAAACGCGTTTAAAACAGACCGTGTCCCCAAATGGTGTTTTTCAGAGTGGTGTGTCCCGTAACGTAACTATACGAATAAAACTCAATTATTCTTTTTGGAGAGCGAGTTGGGTAAATGTATCCTACTCAGTCGATTGGATAACTTGCTCCTCTTAGCTTCCCAAGTATAAAAAAGGTAAAAACGGTTCCTCTTTATAAATGAGTATTTTACAATGTGAGTGATGTGAATCATTGATATTATGATTGTCAGAATGTGCATACCTCAACTTAATTAAACAGTGGTGTTTCTGTAAGGTTTCTGGCATTACTGATTCTTCCCGAGATTTCGATGACTCTAAAGTAAAAAAGTTCGTTCAAGCAACAATAAAATTCCCAGTTTGCGCAAAGAAAAGCGTAGAGAGAAATAAGGACACGTAAATCAATGGACTGTACTTCCATGTGTCCACTAGACGTTCAGTATCTGACAAAAGAACCTCATCTCAATTCCATCCCATTTCCAATTTCCAGCCTCAAATCTGCGAATCAGCGCTCTTCCCCGTTTACTGCACACTACTCCCTTCCGAACATCTCATCATTTATTCAGGTCATTATCGCTTCACATCTCACTAGCAGGCGAACGGTGGTCGATGGTTTGTGCGAGAGGCTCGAGAAAATGTGCAGCCATTTACCGAAAATGGAAGGCGGTTATAGCTCGACCCGCGTTCTCAAGAGAGGCGGCTAATAGGTATGAAATCCACGGAGGGATGCTGGAAGAGGGAGAGTGATGAATGTTGTATTCGAGGGAAGGACAAAGGTTTTTGAATATTTCACAAGATGTGTGGTTTGCCTTCCCACCGGATCCTGCTGGAGGAATGGAAGGGGATTACAACAGGATGTCGAGAAGAGCTTAGCCGAGAACTGTTTTCCTACTACACCGGCGGAGACAAGGAAGGACGACCTACGAAAATACCACCGCAGCTATAAATTATAGGCATAACTAAAGAATATCCGGTGAAAGCGGAGGTCGGCAACGTGAACTGCACAGTAAACCTTATTTCCCTAAACATCGCATCAACGAGACCCCAAATAGCTAGCGGAGAATAAAGAACTGAATAAATATCCGGTAAGAAGCATCTTACAACGTTCCCCAACCACTGTAAATTTTATGAACTTTGTTCGAAGAGTTCTAAAACAAACGCCTATAGAAAACGAAATATAAGGACCAGTCAGTTAAAAGTTCCGCGTGAATATGATCAAAACCGTTCCACCTGTTTTTGAGTCAATTTGAAAAACGAATATTTAGTGTTCAGGGAATCTAATAGAGAATAGTTGCTGGAAACAAAATGTGAGCATTGACTGCTAAAATTAATTCCGCCAGGGTTATCAAATTGATTTAAGCACCTAAAACCTTCTGTAAGAACGTCAGTTAAATTTTTTTAATAGTCTGTTCTAAACAACCCGATTGTGGTACAACATTTTGTAGGAAAGTAACGGAAACAGCTAAACAAATCATCAAACCGGTTGAAAATGTTTCCACCAACTACGAGTTCTTTCCTCTATTTTGAGACAATTAGTGCTCAGCAATGTTTCAAGGGATTTTATAAAGCGCCTAAAACGTATTTACTGCATACGAGTAACTCAAACACTCTCCACGAATTTTCCAACAGGGTTTTCTCCATTTGGAAGAAAAATTAAGTTTGTAGAATTTCCAACAACTTGCATTGTGTTTTTCCTCAATTTTCGACTGGTTTATGCCATTACTAACAAACTGTGATTTAGTTTTACTAGCAACCATACTTGGCAAATTAGATTTGTTCGGAAGAAAGAGAGGAAGAAAAAAAAAACGGACATTTCACGGAGGGTGCTTTCGAGTAGTTAGGAGGATTTATTGGGCAAAGAGGGTAAACGGAGAGGTGGAGAAAGAAGAAATAGAAGAGTACATCCAGTGGTGGGGAGAAAAGGAAGTCGTGCTGTGGGGGCGCTGAGGGTAACCAAATCGCGTGGGCAGAAGAATGATTTGAACAAAGAAAAATCGTCTAATTCCAGTTTCTGCGAGTAAGACATGAGTACGAAAAACTGCGGGTTCAGCATAGAATGCACGCAGTAAAAAAATGTTATTTACTACCCAGAAAAACACTGGTTAAACTATTTAATTTTGAATTTTCGTAATATATTTTAATGTCATTTTGAAGTATCTCACTGTATGCTAGTTATCTAGGTATGATCAGAGGGAAAATGAATAATAAAAAGGGATGGACACAGAACACGTATATTAATTCGAAGACAGATAATTCTTCGTTAGTAGAAAAATGAATAATATATTAAAAATGGGCAAAAAAGATGAAAAAACAATTTTAGTTAAAAATAAAAAAGACAATTCAATTGGATTGTTGGAACCAAGAAAAGTTTGTTTATTTAATATTATTCGTCAAAACTTGCGTTTATCAGGAGTTACGTTAGATAGGTTCATCCACTCCCTCCAAAACTTTGCTCATGCACGTACAATTGGTTCATACTATAGCCTGGCCAGGTCTTAGAAGCACTTATTGAGAGCTCAACGCTAATAATTTATGTAACAGAAAATAGGTTGTGGCTCGGAATATTGGAAGGAAGGAGTGGATCGACAAGAGTGATTTGCAGTATCTTCCAGATTTAATAACAGGAACTAGTTCAGTTGAGAAAGCTTCACCTCTGAAAGACCTATTGGATTAGGAACATTGAACTTCTGTACCAAATCAGCTTTAGCGAAGCGGAACAGTATCGTACACACTCGGAACGCGAGTTCCAATTTAGGAATTTATAAGCTAATGATTAACTATTATGACCCATCTAACGGCCAATTCAGAGTTCGCTTGAATAATTCGGCTTAAACATTGGTTTAAGAGGGCGAAGCGAAACACCACTTGAACTCGGGAGATGAGGGTTTCGGTCGCTAAGAGTCTTGGAATGAGAGGTAGATCGTAAAACGACTGAAGGGGCAGTGACTGAGGCTAAAGGTGGCTTTCCCTTCAGACAATCGAATCATTAAAAACATAGAACCTGGCAACGACCATGACCTATTGAAGTTGTGTTCGTCACAAACAAATTTATTACAAATACATAATATAAGGCGTATAATTGCAAATATTATAAATCAAACGAATTATAAGATATCGAAGTGTATTCGTGACTGTGAACGTGGCTGAAGGAAAAATGTGAATGAGCAGTTTGTCGTGAACTGAATCAGATTAAAGTAACTATCCAACTTTAATGCAGGACCACAAGAAGAATTTGAGCCAAGCCTGTCAGAAGCTGGTTACGGTCATCGTGGTCTGTGCTTTTTATTTTTCAAACTGCCCCTAATCGGCTTCGATTACACCCACAACTGTCGATACCGCACAATATTTAATATATACTATCACTCATACTAAATTTGCCTTTCGATAAAGGACTGTCAAAAGATGCCTTATTCCACACAGAGAAACCCCTTACGAAATTGCCTGCTACTTACTTGAAATTGTCAATGACGCTTCCGTTGACCTTCAAGAAGCTCAAAATTCAATGAATAAATTTCGGGACAGCATACATTGAACAGTTGAATATTCCAGTTCAGAATATGTATGTAATGGAAGCCACTCCAAGGACCAAGACATTACTTTTTACTTCCCTTCGACTTTCATAGTTAGAAGGAAGTTATGTAATCGGTTGAAACATTTTGTGTTATGTTTCAACAGCTATATAATCTGAAAATCGTTAGTAATAATATAACCATACTCCATCGGTCACCTACTGCTCACACTCTCCGTTATTGGTCAATTATACCAAATATGTACTAATTTACTCCGATTGTGATGCAATATATTTCAAGTTCATTTTTGTCGTGCAAATACTCTCAAAATTTTCTGAGTGCGCTTAAATATGGCTCCCCAAGAGATTATCCTTATAACCCATAGTACATTCCTCCGAAAAACATTTCGGTTTGAATCTGTACCGAAATTTCAAATTAGCTGGAGAATATTAGTTTTGGGAATCTCCCTTGAGGACTCCATACCGAGAGAGAGAGAGAGAGAGAGAGAGAGAGAGAGAGAGAGAGAGAGAGAGAGAGAGAGAGTGAGTGTGAGAGAGAGAGAGAGAGAGAGAGAGAGAGTGAGTGTGAGAGGGAGATGCTGTCACCACATAACAACTAACGAAATAGTAACAATGGCTTGGGGTCGAAGAAGCGGTTCACCGACAATGGTCCTCTGCAAATTGGGTTCATCCGTTGACCGCTACGAGGGGATCCCTGTCTCTGGATCCCAAACAGCCGCCAAGAGCTTCGAGGCAATGCGTAATATCCAGACCCGGTGTTTTTGAATGTCCTGGCAGTTTGTACGTAAGCTGTTCTCTGTAGCGATTACCCCCTACGATTTTAGTAGCTCCTTGGTACTATTATTTAACTGCTGACTCACGTATTTTCTCGACGTAACATTTCTGAATGACGGCAATTGGTTTGTTTCCCTGAAGGCATTCATTTTACAATACAGGTTGCAATTGTTTTACTTAATTTACATTTACGCATTGCAATATTTAACTGCTTCACCCGCATTTTTTATATTATTATGCGAGTGCTGGACGGAAAACCTTTAAACCCATGTTGCAACGCGACATTATTGTGCAGGGAGGGACAATGAGTTCTTACTTTTATAAACATGCGTTGTCCAGAAAGTTATCTTGAAAAACATGGCCCGTGAGTCACGGAGGTAAACTTTTGCAGATCTTTTCGACATCCTACGAACCCTGCTTGAATCAAACACCGGCACCGAGTTTTATCCTACGCATGTTTTTTCATGTGTGGTCCACGGTCACATAGCCAATCCCTTGTTTATTTTTGAAATGTGAAATTCTTTATGAAAAGCTAGTTATTTTATTGATGGGTGATCGTGAAAGGGCATGAGTTTTTTAAAATGAACTTCTGAAGTAATAAACTTTTGAGTAATAATTTGCAATTTTTTCTTTTTCTTTAGTGTTTACGACTTGAGATGTGATCGATATTATCTGTACTACACTGATATTTCGTCCTTCTAATTCTTCATGTATGTAATCCGTATAATATTCTTATTCTGTTGTCCAATTCTTGCTCTTGGCGCCAACTAATGAGCATCTTTCATTAAATCGATGCGTACATCGATCCTTTATAATTTAAATGTTTTAAGAGTTTATATTTATTTTATTTAAAAAGTCGTTCCCAACACAGCTTGTTTCATGTAACACTTCGTTTCTCCCTCTCCCCCCTTTCTCATTTCTCTTTCCCATCTCAATACTCTAAATAAAGCTAAATAGATTGCAATGGGCTACCTCCAAATTTCAGTGATAACTTTACAAGTATGAGTGCTGTATAACTTGAGCTTGTGGTCAAAACTGACTGACATCTAGGGCTGGGCGGCCGTCAAAGTAAATTCATAATGGGTTATCAGGAGTTATTGAAGTGTCTGGGTTACTTCCGCCAGAAGGTGAGTCCCTCTCATCAGCCAGAGAAGACGAACCCACCAAACAGGTACGTTAACTTAAATAATTGGGAGTTATTCGGAGATTTCACTTATTCGATCTTTATTCGGACTTTCAAATCACATTGATAAACCCGCCAAGTAACCAGGTTTAATGATATTTTCCCTTTTTTTGTCTAATTCAAACAAGAAGTCGAGAAATGTTTACTTGAAAGTGACGTTATCGCAATCTTCGGTTAGGGACACAAAGCATGCAAGAGAGAAACTAAGGAAATATATTAATGACTGTCTAAAGCCCAAAAATAATAAAAAGTTTGAAATCGAGTGTTTAAAAATTAATTAGGCACAATAATGAATTCTTAATATTCAAGATTCTTGATTTTTAAGTATTTTGTGTCTCTTCAAATATCAAGCACTACCATTAATCAATTTTCCTCGTTCTTTTCGTACTCGTTTATTCTCATAATTCTTACTCGTTTATTCTCATAGTTCCCTCGAAGCTGACTCATCGGAAAATTGGCTTTCGACCGGTTAGCACCGAACGCTAGACACCACAAATCTGGTTTGCATTTTCCTTTTACTTTACTCAGCATATGAAGGATGAAAAAACGTCTATTATTCGGCTGATGACGTATTGACATGAGTTTTCTGCGGCACTTCACGTTTTAAGGGTTCTCTGATTCAAACATTATATGGAAAAGTGTTTTTGTGAACGGGATTGAGAGAAAATTGATACCTTTATGTAGCTACTTGAAAAACTAACTGCGGTTATAACAGTGATCACAAATCACGTTTTCAGTTCGCTGAAGACTTTTTCTATGAGTAGTTCCAAGCAATTGCACTGTGGTGTACAATTTTAATCGGTAAAATAATGACAATAAAATCATGAAACAGGGGGTTTAATAAATGTCAGGTACGTCGCCTCACACAACAATATGAGGTTTTTATTCAGTTTGTATCAACTTGTTAAACATAGACGCTAATGGTTCCGGAAAGTACATATCTAGTTGCTCCTACTTATTGATTAATCAGCGCAAAAATGATTTATGAGAATATATGATCTTTCTAAGAAGGTGTAAACTGTTTTATCAGGTAAAAACTTCGAATAGTTGTAGCAGGTGAAATGGAAGTGTTTGAATTGTCGTATTTCTGGGGTTGCCCCTAACCAGCCTATCAACGTCATTAAACTATCATCGTATAGATAATTTATTGGACTACCATCCTGGCTTATCTGAGAATGCAAGTAGTATACGAGTAGAATTTATAAGAACGAAAATGCGCTGAAATCAATTTTCCTCAAAATGTTGATTGCAAGCTAAATATGAATTTTGGGGCTATTTGGTTCACGTACACTTTTTTCCGGAAGCTTACATGAATGGGATGGTGTGACCCAAAAAGGAAACTAAATAAATAATAGTTAATGAAATGGAGAGAGCGCCCAGACCACCCTAGTTCTAGGAATAGAAGGATTGAGAGGAGGAAGAAAAAAAAGGATCGGAGGATGTTCCATGATGGAATGCCTATCAGTCCAGTTACAACCCAAGCATCACGGCCAATGATACACCCAGCCGACCCATCTCCTTCTCAACACCTCCATACCAAGATCCATCCAGTCCTATTTGCGCCTCATGGCTTGCCATGTTGGCTAGAGTGGAGTTCACATGCTTTATATCGCAATAAAGCGTTCCTGGGGTGAGGAAGACAGAGATAACTTCTATCACGAGCAGTGATCTAGAATCTGAAACTATTCAATACTGTACTCTAAATAGCCAATGGTTTCAATGAAGGGAAAGGTTCAAATTCCAAGTTGTTTGCGGGCTAATAAGCAGCATCTCCGACAGCTCATGCAAACTACAACTCACACGTTAACCGCTTCAGAGACAAAAATTGTTGAAGCGTCAGCAAAATCCTTACAACTGAGAATGAGACACACCCCTCGACCCACGTAGCACGCATAAAAAGCTGATAAAATAGATAGTACACTTGTCCAGAAGAGGCGCCTCAAGAGAAAGTTTTTAAGAAAGAGTTGAACCTTCTTGGTTGTTATGCGGTAGATTTGTGCATTTTTTATGAAGTGCCCACTTGCGATGATTATGTTAGTGACGAATAAGATTCTTCATATAAATTTGACAGTAACAGCTATTGGGGTTTAACGATAAGTCCTTTTCCGTACGAATAATTTTGAAAGAGCGCTCCCAAAATCTGATTAAACAAAGTTGAGGGTTTCTATATGATTTTTATTTGTTATCGTGGTTTAGGATGGAGAAAATGTGGGTGACAGGAGATCTCTCGACGTTGCTGTCGAAAAACAGTACGTTCCAGAAGTTGCGACGTAGCGACGGAATAAAATGGCGGTGGTTGAAGGGAACCATCATAAATTACAATGCCAGGAAGTGTCATTTCCCCTCTTCCATTTTCCCCACCCACAAGCCTGACCTCTAGTCCTTTCGTGAATCCCCATAGCCGTTATTAATGGCTGGAAGCGGATGGTCCACTATATCCTTCCTAACGAAGCCAGAATGAACAATTTTGCAACGTTCTACCAAAGATATTCCACAATGAAACAACTTGAAAGACGAAATCCGTTTTCATATTCTGAATAGCAAATGATCCTTTCCGTCATTGTAATTATTTACTGAGCAACTGAAGTTGTCTTGATCTTAATTTAAAATTGTTTGGTAAGTAGCCTCTCGCGGAAGAGGAGGAATGAACGAGGAATTCGTTAAGTGGAAAGGTAGATCAAAGGAGCGGAAAAACGTGATCACGAAATACCGTCAGTAGGATCTCGCCGGGCTTTATCTATGTTGACAGGAATCGAAAGCTGTTCTCATCAATAACGGTGGAAAAGCAAAGAGGAAACTTTCTCGGAACGATCCGCCAAGTTTCAGGGATGAAAAAGGTTAAGGTCGTTCTCTTACTGGAGCTCTGATAAAAGCAGGTCGGTAGGTATTCATAATCGGTTATAAATTTTTATCCTAAAAAAACAACCACTGGTAAAATCTACGGAGGTAATTTTCAAACAACCTAATGTATATCCGGATTTAGTGAATTTGCAATAATACTCTCAATTTTTTTAAAAGTATTTCATTTTGTTAAACATTTTGACGAAGTGGGGTTTCAGTTTCATAAGCGTTTTTCCGAATGGTGAAGAGATTGTGATAGCGCCGCCAGTATCTGTTTGTATCTCAATGTACCTGTTCTGTGACTTGGACCCAACCAACAGGCACGTTGACTTTGGTCTGTCAGAATGAAGCATGTCGCCCAGCGCATTTTGGCGTCCGGCGTAAAGTTGAATGGGAGCTGATGGAAAAAATGTCCTGTGATCAGTTCCAGCCGTTATTTTTTAGTTGTTCCACACATACGCGCATTTTCCCACTTGTTACGTCCTTTAATGGTGTTACTAGCATGATACTCGTGAAAACGTCCACAGAGGTATATGTGTGAGTACTTTAAATCGAAGTTGAGGGTCGTAATTAAGTTAACTCATTTCTTATTTTCGAAGTAGTCGTTTAAATAATGGCAGGGTTCAAGGAGTTGGAGAGTTTTTATAACAATCTATTCGCTGAAGTTCAAGTACACACATCTCCACCCCCCACACGGGCAATGAAAAATAAGAGACCTCTGCAGTGAACGACGTATGTACTCAATTTATACAGTTCTGAAATTAGCAACTCTTCTGGCCTCTCGTGTAAGCTGAGTAACTTGCTCTACTCAAAGTTAACGTTATGAAAAAACTGATCATTAGCGGTAGAAATGATTAACATTATTATAAACTAGTCTTGGGATCTCTCAGCACGTGTAAAAGTTGGGCCTCTTTTTTAAGGAAGAAAACAAACTTTTCTGGCATTTTACCGTTACTTACCTTTTCATCAAAACTTTCGAAAAATCAATGTATCGTGTCATAGTTGTTATCGAATTAGAATTCAATGTTAGAGACAATTGATTCTGTTTCCGTTAATTTCATTGCATTCAGTTTCCTCTGAAGTTCCTCAACCCGACCAGGGATTGTGCAGTCTTAAGCGCAGAATAATGGCAAGCCGATGATAATAATTAGGACGAGCGATCCCTGAAGGAGTCTCTCATCTATTAATTACTATGCGATATATGTCAGCAACTCACGTGAATCAATGCAAAGCCATTTAATTAGGCAATTCTCTGTGGACTCACTCATTCGATTTAGACCCAAACACGTCACGACGTGCTGGTCGACATTTCCTGTCACTTGAGTCTTGACGGTTTAATCAATTCAGAAGCTTGGTCGTTTTTCTCAACTTGGAAGCTTCAAAGTACGAAATTGGTTCATATTAATTAATGTGTTCCTCCTATATCGATCTTTGCAATGTTAACTAAATAGTCCACCAGCTTTGATTTCCGGAGAAGTGACATACTACATTTTTGTTTTTTGGAAAAAGAACGCAAAGTGGGCTGGTGAAAATATTTCGGGAATTAGGATTGTAAATTTCGTGATTGAGAAGTTGATCAGTTGATGGCAGAGATAAGGAGGGCATGAAACATGCACTCAACTCTTGGGTTATTGGTTTAGCCGCTTCAATTCGATCACAGCCGTTCTCCTCAATATTGAGTCCACAAGGATCCATTGGGTTCGTTACATTACGAATATTCCAGTTGGGTCCGTCGTTTGTGTTTGCAATAGCAGAGCACCAGCAGCCGGTAACTTATGTCTTGCTATTGCTGTGGCTTCTCGTCTGTTCGAGGACTGTGCTATGTTTGCTTTGGCTGTCTCACGGATCTACTAATTAAGAGGGGTTCGGGAGGGGGGGATCGGAACCAATCGGGGTCATATTGAAGAGCATTCAACTCGCTCTGCCTTGCCCAGCCAACGTCAGTGCAGACTGACTTACTCCCTTGTTTTTCAGTGAGCTGGAGCAGATGTTAACATGGTTGACTATTAATTGTACATTATTATCATTTTCCATTGTCTTTAAATATAATCTTATTCAGTCCTAGCAATTGGCGTTAACTTTAACCATCAAGTAGTAATTTTTATAGTTCATTTTGCCTAATTTCTATCACCTAGCTTAAAGAATATTTGTCATAGAAAACAACGAGATCATGCTTGTGGGAGTCTGTTTATTAAGGAGAAAGCGTGCAAAAAGAAATGCTCCCCAAAACTATGGTGGAATGGTGTTTCCTAGACGCTAATTTAGTATTTGTCGAACTGACAGGAAGATAGAGAAAGATTAGGCCATTGAAGGCTTGGAGAAGCCAGTTTCTTGAAATTTGAGTTGGGATGTACAGGCAACCACAACACCTTAGAAGAAGAAGAATCTGGCATAAAAATTCCACATCAAACCCAATCATAAATATTAGTCGGATTCAAGAAAAATAAAACCTTATTCGTGTAATGCATCATCGTGAAGAGACAGTTTCTGTCAAAAAGCCTTTGGTAATGAAATTTGAACGGTCGGCATTCCCTTAGTTAACTGCTTGTGTCACTCATCTGGTGTTTGACGGCGGGAAGAGAGCAAACTTTCCGAAACCTTCCGAAGTGAAACACGAAGTGAATTTCGACGAGATCGAGGCACGAAGCGAAAAGTTGACAGACATCAACTTAACAGGTTACATGAATAACTTTTAAACGCGGTCCCATCCTCTGAGAACACCGTCGCCCAGACAAAACTTCATTAGTGGCAGTAACTCAATTACGATGTTGCTAATGAGATAATGTCCATCATTCCGTTATCAACCGAACCACGCTTCATTGCATGGGTAAATTTACTTGGTAAACCTGTGAAAAATTCTGCAACGTTACTCTCGTTAACGTCTCATGTATTTCACCGTTGAATCATTAAAGCTTAAAATTTAACATGTTAAAAGTAAATATGAAAACTACCCCCAGATAGCTCGGGTGTAAGTGCCATGTGGTTACCTAGTATGGTCACCATAAATCAACGTGTTGACGAGAAGACGGAAATAAGTTCCATGGTCATGAGCCCTCAAAAGTTCTGAAAAGCTTAACGTTTTATATTGGCAAACTCTCCCGCTGAATCCTCAACACCGACTCTCCACAGTTAACGATCTGCTCTTTCATTCCCAATGACGGCTTGTTCTTGAAATCTAGTAACGTTCACTTCACGGCAGTGGTAAGTCACTCCGCTATAAGGAGGCTGCGGAGAAGGGAGTTGTTTACCTCCAAAAATGGGCTAAAGCGGGTACCCTTCGAAAAATCCTCATGATCCTTCTGGTTATTGAGAGTTTTCTGTGGTACGCCAAATACACAAAAGAAATACTATCACTAAAACAGTGTTTTGAGCCTTTCATATGGTTGATTATGGACATAACGCATCGTCTACAACAGCACTCAGGGAAATCTCATGCATATTTTTCACGCGCGAGTATAACATCGATCGAAATTGCTTCATAAATATGAGTGAAAGCAATTCCACCCTTCAGACATTTCAAAATCAATTCACTTCACGTGCTCTGCGTTGAAATTAACTTTCCCCCTTCCAACGAAAGTTTTTTATTTGCACCCTCAATTCCAGAAGCCGTCCTCCTGTTATAGCTCTTCTCACGGCGCTCTTCCATTTTTGTTATTAGTTCAATTGAAACACACCGGTAACTTGAAATTTCATCTTGATGCCCATCTAGTTGGTTATATTAAGGCCAACTGAATATTAACGCAGTAGCCACTCATGGAGATATAAAGCCCTTGGCTCAGTAGGTGGGGCTGACCTACGTATCAGACACTCAATATTGATTGATTGGGCCCTGACAAAGACTCACGCCCCTCGCCAGTGAAGTAAGAGCGCGTGTTCCTAGTAGTTTGCAAGTGCCCATATACATATAGAAGACAACATTATACATACCAATCAATTTGATTTGATGCGTGTTAACCTATGAATTTCTTACGTCATGCTACAGTAAATTATGATTATTGCAACTTGCTAACTTTCTTCTTTCCGCTACCGAAAGGGTAAGAGAAGTGTTGCAATTGTGCAAAAAAAGTTGGGCTTTCCTAAGCTCTTTACGTTTTGGAGGGACTTGATTAAGAAATTATATTCGCTTGTCCCGGACCCCGTGTTTTCAGTAATTCATTTGCCTTCGTTAGTTCGTAACGAGTTCTTAGTAAGCAGAGTAGGATCCACTAAACCTGTCAGAACCTGTGGTTGAGGAAAGTTGCATGCTAATTCGCCACAGGTTTTTCATAATTGTCCCCGGTGTATAGCATGGTGCATGGCGGATATGCGCCAAAGAGAATCTACAGAACGGAGAAATGCTTAAACAATATATTGCTAACTTGCGCTTCAGACAGACTTAGGCGTCATAACGCGTTACATATCTGAATTGGACCAGTTGGAAGACGACGAGGTTAATCTCTGCTAACGTTATTTGGGTATCAGGAGTCTGTGCCAAGATCATTTCTGATGAGAATACTCCCGATGTGTTACAGGCTTGTGAAATGCAAAGCAATAAAATGTCTTCATTATTGTTCTTTACACGAATAACTTTGTTGGAGATTTTGTAGAGCTTCGTGCACACCCTGAAACCCTATCTAACTTACAAATGGTACATTTTATCATTTGTTCATAATGACGGCCTCTATTATTTGTCGCAAAGCTTATTCCTTCTAGCACAAGCTCATGTTTCATGAGCATCCACTGTAATTTATGCCATATAATGTTAAATGACACCCCTTCGAAAATCCACGGTAAAACAAAATTATTGTAACTGTTTCTTCCCTACGACACTCCTATATCCTGTAAAGGGAATGATCGCGAGATAAGATACTGACTCGATATCCGTGCCCTAGCTGGCATGTGTCGAGAGCAATGACCGAAAAAGTGCGATCTCAGGAAAAGAAGACCACCTGGTCCCTTAAATTAACCCTCTACATTCGTCCCCCGAGAAGCAGGTTGGCCACTTCTTGCCGTAATAAATTCTTCTTGGTAGTCTCCATATGAGTTTTCTCTTGCTCAATTCTTTAGACTTTCTTTCGCCACTCTACCTTTTCCTTTATTCAACACGTATTTTTGTTAAACTTGAGACTTGTTAATCAATGTGATCTGAATAATTGGTACCAATAAGATTTTCTTTTGGTGACAGGGTGACTGTTGAGGCTTAATACCAATTTTTCCAACCTCTAACTAAATGGCTCCAACTCTTCGGATTTCTTGATCTGCTCTACCTTATGTTGTTTTTATGAACATCCTATAAAAAATCCCGTTTAACGGCGACCGGACTGGTTGCATTAATCCTTCAGTATGAAGAGAATTGTGTAGAACTGAGTTATTGCCCACAATCTATTCGCATTAGGGCAGATATTTACCTGACTTCCAAGTTTCCCTATGGAAACTACAGACCTGAGATGTGTAACTGTGGTGTTTTGAAGGAGAAAATAAGATTTGCTATTTCCTAGATGTTCATTACAAAAATACGTTAAGATTTATGATTTATGATTTATCACAACGAGACAGTTATTCAAATTGAAAAGGATGAAGAGAAATCTGGATAAGAGACAAACCATGAATCACCTTTGGCTATCTTCGGCCTTTTGAAACTTAGCTGTAGTATCAATTTAGAAATTCAAGCTCTTTCAAACTTTGGAGTATTTTTTGTCTGCACCGTGAAACGAACAGGTATCAGTGCCAATGGCCTCCAATACACAGTAGGTCAAGATTTTTTTCTTCGACCACTGCCCCGCGATCAAATTTTTTTTTTTATTGAGGCGAGGAAACGGACGATTGAGTGGTCATAAAAGAGGGAGTTATCGAGACGTAGTGAAGCAACACTCACTGGGCAGCCCACTAAAATATTCGTAGGGGAAAAAGACAAATCAAAAAGTGGAAAAACTAGAGTAGCCTTTGGGAAATTGCGAACCAACTCGGATCAGAAGAGAATTACTGAGCCAACTAGAAATTATGCCTAGCTGAAATGACATACTACGGTTAATTCGCTCCCAGTTGTAATTTATAGGCTGAAGCTGGGTAATCAATGTGAATGCTGATATGATATACCCATTCAGGAGACAACTGAGTTTCACTCGATTTGGTCGATATAGCTTCCACAGGAGGTTGTTGATTTGAGCAAAATCCCCTGAGAAACAAAAGTTAGCAAAGTGGTATAAGAGGGATAACGGGTATTTAGTTAATGGATGGTACTAGCGATAGCACCATCTTTTTCATCCACCTGCGGTGTTATACACATTTGAATACTGACCACCCATACACCGCCTACTATTTAAACAGTTGTGAAGCGACAATTCTGTTTCCATTATCCAGATTCCTATTATTGTCACATGGGGCTTCAGTGAGAAACACTAAATCTGATTCGGATACGTTGTATCCTCCCTTACAGTAATTGGCTATGCTTAGTTTCCAAATGTTGTTTGTGTGTAAGATGAATAAATTAGACAATACGTCAGACGGAAACAAGTTTTGTGAATATTGAAAGAGAACCCTACTGTGCACTATCTAACATATTTGATAAAAAGCTTGTAGCTCTGGAGAGGTACGGTGAGAGATGATGTAGCCCCGGATTACGCAACCGTACAATTCGAACATGAAACCTCAATCTCTTCGTGTCAATTTTCGCGCAGTCATCAGAAGAAGGTAAAGGGTGGTGAGCGATAGAAAGGGATGGGGAAAGCCAGTCCACAACATAACAGAGAGAAAGCTGTTAGAATAACACCACTTCGCATGGCTTGTCACCAGGTACAACCCCTCCCACAACCCTTGTCACATCACCAGTCAGGGTTATCCGATGAAGCAGGAAAGTGTGAGAGGTTGCTTTCCTTCTATACGAATACCGCATGTATAATTAAGCAACGCAGATAATGTTTTGGTAGTGACAGCGAGACCTGTATGTGCGTACTTCGTTTAAACTGACGAATAATTTGATTCTAAAACCGCTTCACTTAGAATTGTTAGATTTCCGACCATAGTGCTGGATCGTGATGATGATTCTCGCTCCGACGACATACACCTTCCACTTGGTCCCCTTCTGTCTTGACCCCTTTAAAGGAGGAAGTAGTAGATTATCCGGTCCCGTCGGGAATAAAAGGTCGATCTCTCGATACTCCGTCTTGACAAGAGACCTTTGTTTTACTCCCCAACATCGATTCTTTCCTCACTCCTGACCTCTCTTATTTTATCAGCCCATCTCTCACTTTGGATTTCGAGCAAGAATAGCCAGTTTGAATGGTATGTTAAACTACTACGAAATAAATAAATGTTCAACGGGCAACATGGTCGAAGGTTGAAAACAAAAAATAGTTTATAGTTTTTTAATTTGTGGACATTTGTAGTTTTTTGATTTGTGGATATGAAGCTCCATTTCCAATGTCAAAATTGACGTTTTAGGGCGTCGCTAGTGAATTGGGACGACTTGACGAGTCGAACTGAAGGGTGGTTGTGTCGAGACGGGAGGCTGCGAGGGAAATTAGGACCTTGGGGACTCGTTTCATTCGACCCCACATCAAAAAATACCTATGAAACTATGCCAAACACAACGTAGCAATACCAATTGCAATAAAACTCCCAAATTTCGTTTTGTGGAATTTTAAAAATCATTTCTTGTCCATAACAACCCTTTGGTTCGTCCAATCGGGTACCGAGCATGTTGGTAGCAAAATATGGTTCGAAAGGCGGACGGACATTGCAGATTTGAAATCCCGATGCCTTGAAAAGTAAAGTGTCAAATTATGTGTGTGTGTGTGGGGGGGGGGGTTATAAAAAACGTTTTACTGACCGAAAACCAAATAATAATAAACCAAAACACTTGTTAGTTTGATATTGACGATATGATAGGACGAGAACTGGGAGAGTTCAGTTACACACCACGATTAAAGGTTTATTTCCTGGAAATGAATGCAAACTGGACTGACTGATGAAGTAATTTGAGAACAGCGGAATGAATGAAGAAGTGTACAGGTGAAGACAGCATAGTTGAAAGACATTGCAAATTATTAAACAACGTTACCCCCTCCACTCAGCATCGAAAAATACCTAGGAAACAACACAATTAAAACTGCGAAAATGTCTGTTTTAGCCAATCAAATTACAGAGTAGGGTTGTAAAAAAGTATATTAAAAAAAATTCCCTGACTGAACGCATTATTTAACGACGAGTCTGTTCAGTGTGATGGGCGTATCTATTCAACTGTGACAAAGGTTCACGGAACCTTTAATATTCACATACCTTGTAACCCTTGTTGTGGAACCTGTACCTTCGCAACTCATTTACCTCTGTAGAAAGGTACCAGCAGCTTGGGAATCCTCCTGACATCAAGACAACTGAAACACCAGGATTGTACCAATGTAGGGTGTACGCAGGGGGAGGGGAGGGAGATTGCCGTGCAGTTCAGTTGCACCAGTCCTGCCTCAAGATCCTATGACTACATTTTGTTCAACTGTGGGAAAAAATTTTGTTGCTCTCAAAAGTGTACTCCAAGTAACAATTGTGTACGTCCATGTTACGGTTAGTTATGGATCTTTACTTTCATTTCAACTTTACACGCTCTTTTCATTGGTGAGTTCTGTTGTTGCTTTTAATTGTATTCACAATATATTGCCCGCTCTACAACGCACTCGAGTGTTTTTCTAAAAATATAACACGTCAACGTGTAAACTTCATGTAATGTGCTATAACTCGGAGCTACCGTCTATAGTTGGGGAACAACGGCGGCCGCCAGCTGCAGAATGCGAAAAGGATTGATTGCGAATGGTTGAATGGAGTCAATAGCTCTATCGTTCAGAAGAAAGTTAGAGGAGTTCCGTTGAGTTTGATGAAGTAAATAGCTGGAGGGAGTTTGATGTAAACGAGAGGTTGATCGGGAGAGAAGGTTAGAACGCATACAGAAATCTCGGTTAAGAGTGCTGTTCGATTGGTTTTGTATAAAGAGGTTAACGGTAACAAAAGTAGAACTACTTGTTTCACAATGATCAGCAACAGTTCGCAAGCCACAATGTGTTTAGAGGGATGTCCACTTTGTAACCCGCAATACAGGAAATCCTCTCTGAGTGCTTATTATGGCTCTAATAATGAAGAAACTAGACCGAGCAGCATTCACTTACTTGCATCACTGAAAGAGAATCATGCCTGGCCAACACAGACAGCTAGAACGAGACTTCCTGTACCTCAGCCATATCAGCATACAAAGCAATAAGAGCTGTCTGATATTTGGAAGGAGCCTCCCACTTAACAAATTCCTTGATTAAGTGGCTCTTGGTGGTCCATACGAAGGGCTCAGGTCCCACCAGGAGAAGCACAGATCCTTTCCTCGCCAGTTTGTCGGCCTCCTCGTTCCCTTCTATTTCTGTATTACCTGACACCCAACACGGCGTATAATGTATTTTCCTTTGCCAAGGTCTTCAGGCCAGTCAGTCATTCCCAAATCATTCCCGACGACATTGTATAAGAGGCCAGGGCCTAAGTGCATCCTGACTGTCCGGCATAATGAATATTCTTTTCCGCTTCAGGCCCCAACACAGGAGGTGCTGCACACACACAGTCACAGTGAAGAGCTATGCTTGTAAAACTGTAGCCAGGGCACCCTGTGGTATATCGCTTTCGGGGTTTCCGTGCTTTAAAATGTCAAGTGTCAAATTTAAAGCATGAACCTCTTCTGCCAAGACGCCACTATTTGTTCGACTCAGCTCTTACCAAATTATCACCAAGTTCTCATGAACGTTAAATTTGGTCAATTGAAAGTCAGTCCACTATCGATGTTTTTGACTATTTTCAGATTGTCGTTGTGTTATACCAGAAGAGCCTTGAGTTGCCGTTATCTGTCGACAAATTGAGAAACTGTTGAAATTTGAAGTCCGTAGCCGCCATCTACTCGCGTATGTTATCATATTACAATAATTCGAACCGTTACCGTTTCTAACGTCAAGCTGGCCTACAGATACGAAGAGTAGTTCCAATTTGGGAAACTTGTCGGAAAATCTGGAAACCTAATTTGAATTTTCTTTGACCACTACAACGCAGTATTAAATCCGTATTAAATGAAGTGAACGTGATAAATAACGTAAGCTTCGTTCATCGAGAAGTAACAAATCGTAGGAGTGAGACAGTTATGTAAAGTACTGCAGGTCAACGAAGAACTCCAGTCAAATGGTATCGTCACTTAAGGTTACAGTTTAATATATCGATAAGCTGATCAGCTCGCCCTTTCATTTTTTGAAGTGCATAATTCAGGCAGACCTCGCAACTGGTTTTAGCTTCCGAGTGTGATTATTTGACTGGGCGAATGAAATTTCTGAGCGATTGCCCACAATAACGTTGCTACAACTCATATATTTATCAGTTACCGACAAATTCGAAGCATTCGACGGAACAAAATTAAATTTACTTGCCGATCATTCTTCTCTTTCCCTTGCAATCGGCTCCACACGACGGCTTTCAATTAATCAATTTCCACGCCGTGCTTCAGCTCATTTTCGCTCTTAATTTTCAGAATCGAATAAAGTATTCCGTGAAAGGTGGCGGAGAAGAACGCTATAACCGAATGCTTACCGTTGTTTCTAAATGAAGCGCTTTATTGGAGAAATTGAACCAAAACGTATAATTTATCCCACTAAGTGTAATTCTGTTGAATTTTGACAATTCCATCCCACGCTCAAACTACTAAAATCACAACGATCTTTTACCCGTTGTCTCGGGCAAAGTCGATAATTTTGTTATTTGTTAGCAATTTCCAGCGGCCTGATGACGCACACCGAGAGAAGTCAGTTAGATCTATCCCTGGTAGAAAAATACAGCAGCAATACTAGAAACTCCAGTAAAAAAGAACACTACTGCTGAAGCGTACAGTTTCGTAGCAAAAACGACTTCACCACGTCAGTGGAATACATTTTATTATTTTCCTAAGAAGGAAACAGATCTCTTCAGAAGGAAGAGATTTTCCGGGAGCTGAACGAGCGGTTGTCAAACATAAACCGCATCTCCGCAAATATTTTTCCTGTAAAGGGGCGTTTCAAATAAGTAAACAGAAATCGACCTTTAACACGTTCCCTTCCTCTACGAAAATGACGATGAATTGAAGAAGATATATTCCTTGGAAGAGCGAGGACGAATCTCGTTAAGCCAACGAAACACGAAGGAACAAAAATATTTGGTATTAGACTACCATGATTCTCCCTGCCATCATAGTTTGCTGAAATCCATGGTGCTTTAAGCTCCCTCTCTCTCTCTAACTCTACGTTTTGTTCAGAACTAGTAGAACTAGTCCAAGTAGTACCAGGCGTGTTGAGGGAAATGGTGGTGCGTTTTGAACGTAAAGCCCTCGTGGAAGGCTGAAAAGAGGAGTCATTTTCCCGTCTGCAGACTAGTGGTGTTAGACTGAAGATTAAATTTAAGCTGGCCGAAAATTGACACAGGCCAGAACCTTGCAGCGTCGGTGAGGCTTAAGTAAATATCCTGTTTTAATTACAATGGGATCACTTGTAGTCCTGTTATTCATCACGAGCGACAAGAAGAAACCTGTGTGACTCACATTGAATTTTTTGGAGTTGAGAGACCACAGAGAAAAGTTGAAACTATGGGATAAAAAATTAGGTTGAAAAAAATGAGATTAGGAGGGAACTAACCGGAGGAGGGGATGCACATTTTACCAATAACATTTTTAGTCTACTTCTTCTACATGCTGAATGGCAGGCTGTTCTAGCTGAAAAGCAGTCGATGCCTTCGCGCAGCACGGAACAAACAGGAACAGCGAAACGTCGGAAAATAACTGTGATAAATTCACCGATACTCTGCTATATTTACTCGCGCTGTATCTATGTCTACGTACCAGTTAGCTGAATGTACCCTGTGAGTTTGATCAAAATCATTCAGAAATTGGGAAAATCATCATCCTGTGCACAAAATCCCATTTTATTATGGATATTGACACATCTTTCTCCGGTGGATATTGATTGGAGTAATTATGGGGAACAAAATTCAGGTATAGTTAGTTAGCGAGACTCAATGTTAGTGACAAAATTCAGTTCAACAAAATTTGAAAACAGAAAACCTGTTTTTTGGGACATTTCAGAATCACCTTCGTTCCCTATTTTCGCGACTCCAAAGAGTAGCGATAGAAAAAAACTGAGATTAATCATTACATCCGCTCACGCAGATGTTTTAAAAAACCCACATCCACATGCTAACACACTACTATCATTACAGTAATTGCCTTACCCTCAGGGTTGTGCGAAGTAAAAAAATATTGCTTCATGGTGGCAGAAAGCGGTAGCGCTTACAATTGCAGAATTTATTGAGCTGCACGTACGGATACCCTGACCACTATTAAGTACCGGTACACAGAGAATTAATGACGCTGTAAACAATTTTTTTTGTGGAGGATAATAATCGCTGTTTCAAAGTAAAATCTTTACATCGGGTAAATACTTTAAGCAAGGGGAATATGTGAAACGGCTGTGGTTGAGACTCAGAATTTCTGGTGGAGCCCCTATATGTATAACGTGCGTTATTAAATCGCGTTTACAGGCACACACAGACCATTTTCTCAAATAGTGTTTTTCAGACTCAGTAGGCTCTGAAACGTAAGTCCTGTGAGGAGCTCAATTTTTTTTCCTCAGCCGACTACATTCCTTTCTACTTCATAGAGCCAAAGATAGTAAAACTGCAGGTAATTGTCTACAATTGAGGTAGTGGACGATAACTGGTTTGAATGGGCACATACTGACTTTTATTCTGGCAAGTTCTTATACGGCCTTCTTATTTTGCCAATAATCCATCACTAAAAGTGCAATGGCGATTTTTAAGTACAGACTACGTCATTTTTGGTAAATGCGTGAAACAAAAATCTCCGAGAAGTATCTAACCAAGTAGAACATCACGGTGGTGAAATAAAACACTCTCTTGCCCTCACATTATCGATCTTTTCCTTTTCTCAAATCACCTACAGTAAAGTTCGTTTCGGTTTACAATCACGTTTGATGTTCGATGTAACCAAACCGCGCGAGAACAGCCGCGGGAATTCCGGAGCGTCTCATATATCTGAAGTATCGAACCAACGTATTCCCAGCATCGCCGTCTTCCCCTTTTTCCCGGACTCACTGCGGAGTATGTACAGTTACCTACGAGCATTGCTTCACAAGTTAATACATTTCCCAAGGGCCTCGTGATGTACCTTGCGATAAAATGAATTATGCGTCCCTTTGGTTAGACTGGGAATAAGATTTCTTCTCCACGAAGGTTCCACGCAGAACTTCCTCGCTTCTTTTGCTGTCAGCTCTCTCAACAAATCTAACAATATACTTATTCGGGCCTTACAAATTATGGCTGCGGTCGTTCATTTCACCACACATGTCGTTTTTACACTGAGTAAGGAACTGGAATATTCAACTGGTTTAATTTTTAACAAGACTGGGGTTAACAAATAAGACATATTTTGTAATAATCATTTGTCCTACACCCATAAGACCCCGGAGACGTCAAGGACTCGACCGGAACGGGATTTCCCTGCCGCAGGAGGCAACCATAAAATGTCTAATGAAAACTCAACTTTCGCCACACGAGAATGCAGTACTTCACTAATCCATTGAGTTGAAAAGATTGAAATGTGAGCCATTGAACTTTTTCTCGAAAAAATTACATAACGAAGTTTATGTGGCTTTAACCAATGTGTACACGCATGTCATTCCCGCGACGCACTTCCTTACCGAGGGTTGAGCAAAGGTGTAAACTAAAACACAGCAGGAAATTTGATTATTAAAATTGTTTTCTCGAAAATCGATCTATGGATCAAGGTTAATGAGGTGAAATGATTTTCGCTCACGGGATTTCACATGTTTTCTTCCTGTAAGCCATGATTGAGCGGAAATTCGTCCTGTACAGCGGACCTCTGTGTCTCACGCGTGAGAGATAGAATCGTGATGCATACTTCACATTTTGTATCAAATAAGAGGATTTTTAAAATCCTATAATTGAAGAACTACAGAAATGCTGTTTGGTGACACGTAATCTTGCAAGTTACAATTATATTTTTGTTAAGCTTTTTAGTATTGAATCGTCTCCCCAAACTAGATGTTGGGCTGTGCTTATTCATAACAAATTCGTTAAGGGCATGTTATCTTGCTCAGCACTCATCTCCTGAAAAACGTTTGAAAATGTGGGTTCAACGAAAGAGCGCGGCTGTAGAAAACAGCCAATATTTACCAAACCTCTTCAAAGTCTACATATGGGAACAAATAACGCACAAGCGCGATGATTCAATATTAGTAAACGATTGTTGATTCTGTTCTCAACGCAAGGTGCGATATTTGGAGTAAACGTTACTGGTAACTTTAGCATTAATTGCTTCAACCATGATTCATAAAATACATCAAATCGACTGGTGGAGAAGCAACGAGAATTAGGTACTACTTTATGCCGATAAACGGACCGAGAAATGTCTACCTTTGGATAAATATAGTTTCAGCTCAGTTCAAGTTCGAAATTTTGTGTCTAGTGTTCTTTTAAATGTGTTGTGATATGAAACAAAAATCCGGGGGCTTGTATCAATGATATGCGTGGAGGCTGCCCCATCCGTTGGTTTACAAATCACTTCATAATGTACGAACTCAAGATCATAGATATCATACTAGATGAATAATCGAAACCAGTTGACGACAGCAAGAACGTAAGTTTACTTTTACTTTTATTTACTCTCCTGCGTTCCCCCTTGAGATGAAATTTAACATTTACGTGACTTCTTGCTCAATTTTACCTCCTTTGCTTCCTCCCCTGTAATGAATTTTGGGTTTCATGAGGATTTCTCCGCAACTGGGCTAACTAGTGTGACCTGCTCATAACTGACTAGATTGTGTCATACACGCTTAACACTTGGAACATGTTCACATACTAAAGTGGCCCCTTATCCCCCGGAATCAATTCGTCAAGACACCCCCCCCCCAGTCCGAATTTTAGCTAATACAGCCGGATCTGTTACCAATTTGCAGAGGAGCAGGGACATGGTGAAGTTATGGTTTCGGAGGGACTGTTCTGGATTTTGTTCTACGCAGTAGGAGGAAAAGTTACGTAATCGGCAGCAAAAATTAAGTTAATGCTCTTCTTGTTCCCGTTTCCCAAGCTCGATAGTCGATAAAACACGATTTGAAAAATGTACGTGTGTGTGACAACCAGGGGGCATGGCGAATTCAATGCTCGGCTCTACTTTTTTTTCTCTCAAAGACTCTCCATCATTCACTTCTTGCACCTCCAGTGCGGAGGAAACAAGAAACGGCGTGCAGCTCCCTTGTTGTTTCTACAACAGTAAGCGACTGCTACAAAGCAACCCTATAACCGTTTTTCAAAGTTCGCGATGGCTAAGAGGCAGAGCCATAGTTGATCTGTCCTTTTGAAACTCGCCACCCAAGTAAATAGTTAGATCAGGTGGGGAACCAGATTAAGAACTCCTCCCAGACGGTACGGGATTCCTCAGGTGGCGAAACAGCGAAAATTCCTAGTAGCCCACGGACGTCAGCCTCCTTCCTTTCCAGTGGACAGGTATGCTTCTGAGGAGATGCGCTTCATTTCAGTAGCTGAAAAGTAGGCTGCGTGGGAGTTGGTAAGTTATGTCAGCAAGTACCTGGTAGAGAAGTTCCCACCCAAACAGCAGCAGGCATTAAAGCTCTGAGTCAAAGGCCCAGTGTAGGCAAATTGTGGCTTGTCAAACCTTCAGAAATAGCGACTGGCCTCCACCAGCCTCTCCCTTTTTAGATATGGGTAGCAACCCTCAGGCGATTGGCTAGATGTAGCAACCCCAGACTCCTAGTCCTTTCTGGCGCTAGACGAATCATCGACACTGACACATCTAGCGCTAACTTTCTGTGGGCGACGATGCCCCATACATGCTTTGCATTTTCCCAATAATTAAGAACTTTACTGGTGTGGGGGCACTGAGCCAAGCTCTCCTGCAAGTGGTAGTAGGGCAGATAAGATAATGAGGCGGGTGGTCTATCAGCGTATTGAGTGCTAATGACCAATCATTTTGATAACGAAACACCTGTATCAGCGTATTCAGAAATTATGGAGGAGTTATCCGAGTCCAGTCACGGCTGAAGTGGTGGAGGTGAGTATTCAAAATGAACAAAAATAGATAAGAAATAAGCAGAACAGAAACGATCCTTCCATTTCTTTGTTTAAGGGTATACCAGTTTCAGTCATTAAACTATTACCTGTGCCACTTACAATTTGTTTGGGGAATTAATGATGGCTCAATCACTGAAAACGGCACACCCTTAACAAAGCCTGAAAAAGGTAATATCTCCTAATATTTTTATAATAGGTTTCCACAATTTCTGTGCGAATGATCTAAAACGTGTCAGAATGGGAGTTTGAGAACTTATGAAATCTGTCCAAACTTAGTTTCGCCAGAACAATCCAGAAGAAAGCACACTAGACAGCCAGGGAGCTAAAGTTCTCTTCAACCAAACATTCAATGGGATAACTGGGGTCATTTGAAGGCTGCTGGACATCGAATTGATGTCGATGAGAGTTGAAATAACTGGAGATGACCCACTTTCGTGAGACTTCCTAGGAGAATGAGTTTGGGAGGAGCTGTCTGTCGTGGAGAGGAATGTGAAAAGAGAGGAGGAAATGATATTTCGGAATTTCCATACGAAGGGGAAATCCAACGTCACTTGACTTAAGAAGTGGAATTTCTATAGGTAGCAAAAAGGGATTGAAGATGAAGGTCTTTGGGAAAACAAAGACTTTGCCGTGAAGGGCCAAGGAGTCCCATTGAGGGCCGGTGCGGGAATTCTGAGGTGAAAAAACTCATACTGATTCGACGTTTTGTGCAGAACACCAGAAATCACTGGATAACGTTGGTGAGCAACTAGCTACGAAAATGTTGAAACGATTTGTGCCCAAGGTTTATGCCATGCTAACTTTTATCTTTTGGTTTCAGTATTTTAAGATTGTGAACATTAAAAGTGTGTCAGACAATGACTCGATTACAGATTAATCCTTCGTGGAAAGATAATAGTTTTTCATATAACACAGGTCGTGTAGTGAGGGAATTTCTTCATAAAGCGATAAAGACCAAAATTGTCACCTGAAGCGAATAGCCACAGGCGCTGAAAGCCCTGGCGATATCACTTAGAGAGGTAGATATTCAGTATTTATGGCATCCTTTCCTCCTCAGTCAAAGCGCTCTGAGGGATTTCTCTCCCGCCTACGAGGACACCGCTGACGGTAAAAATATGGATGAGAGACGACCACATTAAAAGACCAATTTTCTCACGAATGGTAGAATCGATCGGAGTATGTACATATGTTGAAATCACACGAAGGGATTTTGTCGCGTCATAAAAAACTGGAACACTCCCCTGTCGTTCCAAAATCCTATCACACGATATCTGTGGGGATTCGATTCCAACTGAGTATAACGACTCAACGAGCGGGGAAGAATTATTAGTTTATTGTTGAACGGACTCGGACTCCGGTCTACTCGAACGCTTTTTTGACGGTAGAGCCACTGGAGCTCTAAGTCAAACTTCGAGGTAGTTTTTACAAACATGGCATCAAAACATAAATCAAGTTGATGTACGTAGATTGGTACATCCTGAATACTAGTAGTTAGTCAGTTATACTCGGCCATGTCGTACATTATAACGTCATTTGATATGATTAGCGGCCAGAATTATTTAATTGTCCTGAGTCACCCTTGTCCTCGCAATAAAGTTGATTAGAACTCGATTACTCCCACAACGTTCTGACTTGAGCCTTTTTTCTGCAATGGATGTTTATACTAGTTGTTGACATCACATTGTTGTCAAGACAAGTGCACAAAAATCATCTATCGTTGGATGGTGGAGATATTTTCATTTCATTTCGTGTTAGAATGACTCATACATATCCTTTTCAATTAGAAGAAACATCTCAGTACTGAACTCGAAATAAAGTACAAACGAACCGATATCAATTATAACCCAAATCGTTGTAATTGTTTTTGCTTCCTCGCTATGAAGGTCTAAAAGCATGTTTCGGGTAAGCCTTTGCTCAGATTCATGTTCTTTCAAGAAATTGAAAGAAATGACCTTCTAATCTGAAATCTTCAACAAAATATTTCGCTTCAAAGCAATCTGAACTAATTTGCTTATATGACAACAGGAGGAGAATCTTGTTTACAGTTTTGTAATTATTAGGTAAGTTTTTTAGTAAGTGAACCGGCGGTAGTTCGAATTCCAGAATTTCTAGGGTTGTTCCTAGTGACCATTATTATAACATGGGACTACTACCTTTATTTTTCTGAGGATGCCAAGTGTCATATGGGGGCGATTTATGAGATTAACTGCGACATATCGATTTTCACCGAAATTTAAAATAATTTATTGTGCTGCTCTCTTCACTTTCCGACAAATGTGAATTTTACAGTATAGGTATATCATTTGGAAACACACCAGAGGAACAACATGAATGAAATCCTCAATGTCGTGTTGAAGAAAATATATTTCTTGTGTACTAGAATGGCTACAGTTAGTTTTAGGAGGACGATGCTCATACCCATATTTTGGCGTGATCTGCTAGCTTAATCCTCTAAATAGAAACAACTTGGCGTACCAGGTACTTTACTGAATACCGTGGGTCACTTCACGCCGAACTCAATTTTAAAAAAAACTTCCAAATTACGCACGAACTGGAAATGGGAACGGTCACTAGGAAACGGTGTGAAAAGGAAATTCGTCGTTCGAAAGTCGGCTATTTTTTTCATTCAGCCCGACGAGAAAAAACTCGGTGGGTGGAAAAACGATTGGTGGGAAACGGACTGTCAAGGAAGTCGCAGGTGAAATCGACGGAAATTCGAATTTTCGAATAGCTTCCTTCTCGTACTGAATATGGTTGGGCAATCAGGAAGTGTTCAAGATTGAAGAAGCTTTAGGTGAAAATATTTCGTTCTTATGACATTCAAGCGCACAACCACTTAGTTACGGTCAACAGTCCGATCAGCGCATACGAAACTATTTTTGGTATCAGACTAAAAGGTATTTTTTGTATATTAGATCAATAACATGCAAACAACGATGAACAAAAATGAAGCAATTAGACACTGCATGATTAAGCAGTATTCAAATCGGAGAATTGAGGATGGCCAAATAAACCGAAATTCATTACGAGCAATTTTTAGGTCAAGTTGTGTGATTCGACTGTATCGAATGGAGAGAAGCTCTCTTAGAGCACCTGAAGCTATCTACTGTATTGATCAGCAACCCAGTGATGGCAAGTAGTTCATATTTGGTGTTGAAAATTCCTCGAAACTTGCCCTTGATCGGAGGAGACATGTGTACTAATTTACTCCAACTCGAACTAGACAAACTGCCAATCGATAGAACTAATTTACCATTCAGATTTATAGTGGGTTTACCGTTTTGAACCGTCTGGGTGCTGGCGTCAGTTGTTGCTCGTAGGATTCGGTGGTTAACTCTCCATTCTGTCGCAAAAAACGGCGTTAAACTAAACAGTTAAAAAGTTAAGGCTATTGTACAAAAAATAACAATACGACCCGTAGGCCTATGTTACACGTTCTTGTTTTGCTCAATAGTTTAACTTTATTGTACCAATCAAATACATTATAGTGGTTGCTACAGTGCTGGTTAACACGACAACCGTACGATGGCACGCGGAGAAGGTGTCACCCATCAGCCATCTCCCCTTTCCGGGTGTGACCCATTGCCATCTTACGTGAAATCTAGCCCGCAAAGAACAATTACGTAAAATTCCCATCTGCGGGAATATGACGAGAGCGGCTCGCTGAATTATCGCAAATTTTAGAGACAATCCATTTAGCGCAGTTTTTTCTCAAAAACCACACCACACACAAAAAAACTAGAGTGCTAGTCCAATAAACTACATACGATGCCGGTTTAATAATGTTAACTAGATAACTGGGAGACACTCCAGAAATTCCCGAATTGAAACCACATCATTCACTCACTACCACATCTCACATTTTTTTATCCGCTCATTCCAAAACACAAGACACGATACTTCTCCGAAGAATCACGCCGACAGTTTTATTAACCACCTATGCACTGATTACTCACTGACTACTGGTTATGGCATTGGTAGGAGCCACTCAATAACCTCCACAAATAAAAGCTCCAAAAGTTTTTATAAAAACTTTTGGAGCTTTTATTTGCAACGTTGAGCTAAGTTCTACCAAGTTCACATAAACTGAGCAAGAAACAAATGTTATTAGTTGCTTGAATGACTAAATTAATAAAATGCACTTGGAACGGAAAAGGTTGTGTGATGCGCTGCACCAGATATTTAATGTACTCTTAACGTTTGGCAGCTCCATCAAAAACCTGCGAATTTCTGGCTAAGAAGAGAAGCCTGGTTCCGTGGTGATCCACGAAAATTCGCTCGTTGAAGGGATTTCCGTATAGTTTTGAGGTGGGAGTTCTTTATACATGTAGAGCGAATTGCCCAAGATGAGATTCGAATTGAAAAAGTTCCCTCGTTTCAAAATTCTAAGCGACACAGCTCATGTTGCAAATGTTAACCTTGAACACAATCACTTCCACGTCTTCCTTTCTGTTCTTCACCTCTTCCGTTAAACCCCCATTTCCAGTTAATCGTTTTTCACTCTCAACTGCAGTCCGCTGTATCCACTCTCTCCATCACAGACTTTTACTTCGATTGTCCGTATCGTCTCTCGCCAGGGCATGCATTAAACATATATTTATGTTCCATCGTTCCCACTTTCTTCATCGCGAATGTTAGGATTAACTTTAACCGGGGCATAAATTACATTATTTTGCTCATCAGTTTACTCTTCCTCTGTTACATGAATTCAATTTCTACGAAATCAATACTCCTCCTATGTCTTGCACAAGAAGTCTACTGGTTGTTTTCACTCGCTCCATTTCATACATTACAAGTGTGGACATTTCATAGTCAATGTGTTCTAACGTGCGGAAGTCTCATTTATATTGCTTCTTAAGTGTTGTTTTCTCTTGAAAGTGATTATGATTTAATTCTTGACCTTTCCTTTTGGATTCATCTCATATTTACCAGCGGATTTGTGTGTTTGTTTGTTAGCTGTAGCGTGCAAACGATCGAAACTAAACGGCCGACGCGGTTCACTAGCCCCAATGGTGCGCTTGCCTCTGCCCACGATTTTTGAAGGGAAATTGACGAAAAGCTGAAAGAAGGAATGTGCAAAACCTGTTACGAAATTCTAGGAAAATAGTTGAAACCTATATTATAAAAAAGGTAAAAATAATTAAAACGATTGGATTATTGGAACCGCCCGAGCGACAAACTTGTAGGAAAATGACAATGTAGCGGAGCTCAGCGACACTGTTGAAAACTGTTTCTAAACGGATTATAATTTGTGTAGAAGTGTGAAGAAACGATATTATCGCTGGATATTTAATGAACTGCTAGTAAATTGAGTGAAAACATTATATACCAGAGAACGAGGAAAAAGAATATCAAATGCTGAGTTATTGCAAAATCAGTAAATAGAGTCAGTAATTCACATCAAATTGACTGGAAAAAGAAAATTCAGTAGAAACACAGCAAACCGATTCGATATGCAGATGTAGGAGAACTCAGATAAATTGCTCCTTTGGTACGCATCTCGAAATGAATAACATCGGAATACTTGGAAACTGTTAATGCATTTGGATTATTAAGGAGCCCGGGCAAATATATGATCACGAGAATTGACAACCCCCCTCCACCCAACCATGGCAATAAAAACTTCCACAATTTGTTGACGGGATACGCGGGTTATCAAAATTAATGGGATCGCGTAAACACGAGTAAAACCATAACCGTCGAATGATAAAAATGCTGCAACAACGGTTTATAATTCCCTTTCACAGCGGGAATGCATTCGAGGGAGTCTCACACCTCCGAGACCCATCCCATTCGATTCAGCATCGAAAAATACCAGTGAACCATACTAAACGTATTCCAGACGCTGGTTGGCTCCTGTAGGCAATTGGCATGACGTGGCGAGTCGAGCTGACAGGTGATTTTAATGAGACCTGAGGGATGAAGAACAAATGATGAAAGGATTACTGTCGATGTAGTTACTGTCCCGCGAGTTCTTTCCATTAAAAGACTCACTGTAATTACGCCGATTTCACTATTTTCGATCTAGCCGCAGTCTTACACCTATGGGATTCTTTCCACTCGTCTCAGCATCTAAAAATACCTTGAAAACTGCCAAAACTTTGTTTTTTTCAAGTTTTTAAACCACTATCTGCCCATACCCACCATGGGCTTCGTCCTATCAGTTTGTCGAGCAGGCGGGCGCAACTGGATACCAAATGAGATCTTTGTGTGAAAGAATAGATAATGGCCCAAGCAGCGGACGGACATTGCAGATTTGGAATCCCAATGTCTTCAAACGTAATGTGTGAAACTTTGGGGGGGGGGGGGTAAAAACATCAACATAGGGTTATTATTCAGAATGAATAATACACCAAAAGAGCTTCTTCGGATTTGATCAACTGGCGACCGGCAGCGATAGCATCCGAACTCCTTTTCAGTCTTCCATTGAGTGCTATCTGACTCGATCTAGCGAGTATTACTCTAATTAGTTTCCTCGAGACGTCTAAGTAGTTAATTAAATCAGCATCGTCTAGGACAACGACGGTTACCTCGTGGTTAACAGTCTCCTCTCAAATAATATTCGCAAATCAGTCCTTTTACACACAGCAGTATTTGTCACTGTGTGAAGTTTACGTATGCTTACAAAAGACTATGTGTCACATTACGTGGTTGAGGTAATTGATTCTCACGTCTGATTTGTTGTATTAAAGACGACTCTTGAGATATAGCATCTGCTTAGCGCGTCGTGGAACCTGAAACTAATTATTAAATAAATTGTCGATGAGCTAATGTGAGCCTAGCGTCGCCCACAGATGCTGTTCACGATCTGGTTTGAATACGCAAATAGTGGCTATTTGCTGCCGAGGACTCGTCATTCAAATTCAAATCTGCATTGATAGGAAGCAAGTGGGCAGGTCGGGCAATGATAGAAGCTTGACAGTAGTTTAAAGGGCCGCTTGTTAGTAGTTAGCGGTTGATCCGGCGCCGTAACTGCCTCTTAAAGGATCGTTGGATGGATAGCCGATCCCGCCTCGCCAGCCTATCAAATACTAATGTGCCTACTACTTCCCGGCTCGCGACCGTTTTAAACACAATGTATGATTGAATCGTCTTGGAATTATTATGAATTACGTCTAATTCTGTTTTCTTTTCCAGAGCGTTAGCGTGAAGAGACTCCCAAGATAAAGGTAACGTGATTTATAGTGTTCTGGGTTCGGAAAGAAAACAGTAGAAATCTTAAGGCATGACAACATTCTTTAATAATATCAGGCAGGCAGCAAGACCAAGTAGGAACTGTGCATGAATGGCAAGATAGTTGAGGATTAAAAGAACGTGTTGCAACCGACTTGTTTCCCCACCATCCAAATACGTCTTAGAAATATCTGGTGCGTTGCAACACACAACTTTCCTTAGCTCTACAACAATTCACTTTGTACATGGCTAATTCTATTTAATCAATTCATTTATCACTCAGTTAATTTGAACTTTGTCAAACAACGCTTTACGGCAGCAGGAAGCGGTAGCGCTTACAGTTCCACATTTTATTGTGCTGCTCGTACTCGTTGCAGGACCATTATTGAGCGATTGGTACACAGATCATTAATAAGGCTGTAAACACAAATTTTTTGAAGATGGGTAGTAATCACTTTGGCAGAGTTATAGGGTAATAACTGCTAGAACTAGTAGTAAGCGAAACGGCAGTAGTTGGAATTCAGGCATTTCTGGAGTGACTCCCATGTATCTCATGAGCGTTTTTAAACACTCACCCTTTAGGTATTGGACTACAATACCAATTTTTTTTAACATTCTACAAAAATTCCAGTGGAGTTTATAAGGAAAACCTGCGCTAAAAACGATTTTCGTCTAAAATTTTGATAATTTATTGTGCTGCTCGCGTCATTTTCCCACGAATGGGAATTTTATGGTATAATTGTCTCATTGAGAGCTATATATATAAAAAGTTAATCAAAATCGTTAGCGCCATTTTTGAGAAAAAAAATATTTGGTGTTTTCATCACTGTGATAACTATAGTTAACTTTCGGTAGATTTTGTCCATACCCTTATTTTGGCGTTCCATGGTAACCTGTAGGCTAGACATCATGTTTCAGCTGATTTGGTTTGGTGGTTTTCTCTAAAAATCGTTCACAGACACACTGACCGTTTTCCCAAATAGCATCTCAGGAGGGTCTGAAACGTAAAGATCTGAAGAAAACTCAAAATTTTTTTTTCAACCGATTGCATAAGTTTCCTTTCTACTTTGTAGAGCCAAGGAAAGTAAAAACCCTGCAAATTATTACACAATGGTTTATTATTCTCATGAACAGCTTGACCAAGTATTACTGCTCCGAGACCCATCCCATTCGATTCAGCATCGAATACTAGTAAACTATACGAAACATAACCTGACTACAATGGAACTACAGAAACTAAATGTTCCCCCGGCGCCAGGCGCCCGTAAACGTCTGTAGGCGTTTATGATCAGATGGAGGGGTGTGCGGAGGAAGTGGCCCTAACCTTACTCCACCCCATCGGCCAAAAAGAGTCGGGGAAATTGGGACAGGGGCTTCCAGCGAACTCTCGCTCGGCAATTGGCAGGACATTGCGAGTCCAAAGGGCGTTGCGAGTCGAGTGGGCCTTGAAAACGATACGAAACACGGCTTATTTGCGTCCGATCGGATTGCCGAGATGGCGGGCACAACTAGATACCAAATGGGATTTTTGTGCGAAAGAACGAGTTTTTTAGACCGCGTTAAAGGCACAAAACGGCCCGGACGGCGGACGGGTGACGGGGGTCGGGGGACGGGGACGGCGGATGGCAGAGGGGGGTCAGTGGACGGGGGATTGCGGATGGTGGACGAACATTGCAGATTTGGAATCCCCATGTCTTGAAACGTAAAGTATCAAATTTTGAGGGGGGGTTGTAAAAAATGTTTCGTGACCGAAAACATAGGGTTATTCAGAATGAATAATAAACCAAAATGTTTTCATGTTAGATAGTGGATGAAAAAGTTTTGAAGGCATCAATGCACGGTTCTTTCAAGAGCTTTCCATCTCATATGGTGTTTACTTATAGACTGGCGCGAACAATAAATCATGTGACGATTCACTGCAGCTTCTTGAACCGGCAGTTGTTGCATGAGCAATCCAAACGTGTCAACCTTGACTACTGTTAAGGAATCACTCGGCGCATCAAATTGTTCAAAACTAGAGCAAAAACACCACACTTCAAACGAAACATTTTGTACTGACGTGTGGGTTGCCATACGTGGAAAAATAATGAGTGCAGCGCTCAAAAACGATTTCGCACAGTTTTTTTTATTATGAATTCCAGTCAAATAATACTAGCACTCTCAAAAAATTAAGTCTTACTTTGATGAGGCTTCTAAGATAATTAATATCAACTTCAGAAAGTTCGGAGTTCAAATCACCGCTGGTTCACACTACATTTTCTCAACATTTTTACCCAATAATTCAAACATAGGAAACACGTCCTCAAAAAATCGTGTTGACGGTCTCTCAAATCACCTGTATACTGATTGCGCAATAATGGCTAAGGTAGGAACATATCATCGAATTCCGGAACCATAAGAGTACGGAAAACGTTGAGTTTCGTTAATCATGTTGAAATGATGAGTGAAAAATTGCTGATTATGAAAAGTGCTAAAGAACGTTGTGCGATGCGTCGCACCAGATATTGTTTAAGGTTGTCTCACTTTTCCTGAATAAGTTTTTCCACTAATTCTTTCATTTTATTCTCCCCAACCAGTTTCCTGGTTGAATGGAGAGAGAGAAGCAAGACCTCTTCTTTTAAAAATGCAGTTCTTCGAACTTGAAAATATTGTTGCCAAATGATCTCACAAATGGCTTTAATGATTGTCGTTGATCGAAGATGTATTACCTTTTATCCTCACAAAACATCAAAATTTGGATATGAAAAGAGAGGTGAAAGTAGTGAAGGTTTTTTTTCACTTTCTTAGGCTCTACGAAGTAAAAAGGAAAGTTAAATTTTTTAGTTGTATCTACATAAAGGCAGTACATTCAGTAGCTTCAATTTAGTGCTTTATAAATTAGCAGTTGATGGTTCAAAGTTCACTTCACTCCCTTCAGCCGTCGCATGTCACTGCCGTTTATTAAGGGATGCAGTACATCGATGTTTGTGTATTTGTAAAGTCGATTTTCGTGATCAATAGCTATTCTCTTGATGAATTTTTCCACCATTTCGACGTTCAGGGTGAAGATCATTCGTTTCCGCGTGCCACTGAGACACGTAAAGCTAAGATGCGTTGACTTGGTATCACTAAGTTTGTTTTTGACTTCCTCGTCTAGTCCTGAACGCAATCAATTGGGTCCTCGGGTTTCACTGACGTTTTCTGCTGCCAAGATGGTCTTTTCATCGGCAAACGTTACTGTGGCAGTTCCTTTTGTCCCAAGAAAATTTCATGTGTACAGAAGGTACAAAACTGGAGCTGGCGAGGAAATCTTGGAGCGCGGTGAGTGCACTACATGGTTGTTCAGTTTCTAAACGAGTAGATGAGCCACATGGCTTGCTAGCACCCACAGCGAGACAGAAGTTGTACTTTAAATTACAAAATACGGCCGTTTACTAAAACTCTGTGGGTGTTTGCGTATCTAAATGTTTTTAACATTGAGTTAAAAAGACCAATATGTAAAATAAAATAAATTCCATCCAAAGACTCACCGTTAGTTTTGCTGTGAGTTTTATGTGAACCAACTCACCGTCCGAGTTTTGTCCAAGGAGTCAGACAGAAAAGTTAGCACAGTAAAAAAATCTGTTGGCGGTTATTAACGGTTCGGTGTATTTAAACAAAATATTGCACATTAACATCAAATAACATATTAGGGTAGCGAATGAGCGAACGGAGCAGTGAAACGTACCTGCGGGAAGAATATTCGTTTTTAAAGGAATTCCAAGCGTTCGATTTCACTCGCCTCCAGCTTCTGAATCGTTAATGCCACTTCCAGCCACCTTCCCGGATTCATTGAATTCAATGACAAACCACTCAGTCATTTCGTTCTCCAAACTGTTGATATGTTCATTTCCTATTCTGGCAGTTCAGTCGCACACATTTCCGTAAACTGGGGCTGTCGAGAGAAATATTTTCGTTTCATTGTATTTTCAGTCGAAGAGCCAACGCTTTTCACAGATTAGCTTCATTTCCTTTAACTCGCTCCTAACTAATTAGCAGGTTGAAGTTACCCAGTGGATGTCATAAATAAACACTTGAAGAATCTTCGTCATTCATTTTTACTGTCCTTGGCTCTACAAAGTAGAAAAGGAGAGTTATGTAATCGGCTGAATAAACAATTTTGAGTTTTCTTCAGACCTTTACGTTTCAGACCCTCCGGAGCCCAAAAAACACTATTTAGGAAAATGGTCGGTATGTGTGTGTGTGTGTCTGTCTGTGAACGATTTTTAGAGAAAACGACCGTATCAAATCAGCTCAAACTTGATATCTAGCCCGCAGGTTACTACGAGAAGTCAAAATAAGGATATGAGCAACATTGACCGAAAGTTAACTGTAGTTATCATAGTGATCAAAACACCAAATATTTTTTTCTCAAAAACGGCTATAACGGTTTTGATTAAACTTTCAATGTCGATAGAATGCTCTCAATGAGGCAATTATACCATAAAATTCCCATTCGTGAGAAAATGACGAGAGCAGCACTTTAGCGCGGTTTTTTTCCTTATAAACTCCGCTGAAATGTTACTAGAATTTAAAAAAAATTTATTGTGCTTCTCGTACTCATTCCTGGACACAGCACACAACAATAATGGTCTAGGAATGAGGAAACGAGCAGCATAATAAATTCCAGAACTGTAAGCGCTACCGCTTCCTGGTGTCGTGAAGTGTTTTATCAAGTTCAAATGAACTGGGTGATAAATGAATTGAGAAAGTAGAAAAAACCATGTAGAAAGTGAATTGACGTAGAGCTAAAGAAAGTTGTCTGTTGCAACGCACCATATATTTTTGTAAACATTCTAGTAACATTTCAGCGGAGTTGATAAGGAAAAAACCACGCTAAAACCGATTTTTTTCTGGTCATCAAATGAACTGGCTTTCAAGTTGATTTGTAACTTTTCATGTTGTTGAACTACGTAAGAGCTTAGTTCGCTACTAAAAATTCGCTGCTTCGAATGTAAGGCCAGTGAGCATCCCCGCTCTGCCGAATTGGTACGAACGATCGCTTGTCGGACTTTTGTAAGTTGAGCTTCTGAAGACAGCCCGTGTGTTCTCGGAGCCGTGGGAAACTCTCATCAATGTCAATAAACTTCTACCTTTTGATATTCTGAGCCCCTTCTGATAAATTTTTAATTAATATTTCTGCCAGATAAACGGTTCAAACGAGGCGTCACCAGATCGTAATATTTTAAGTAAACTTCCCGGTTTGAAGACCTTCTAAATACAGAGAAGACGTTCAAAATGTTGAGGGGGAGTGAGGAAAAGTTGGATGGATTGGTTTCCCATAGAACTGTCACCACGGGTGGTCAAAACTATAACTGTGCCTCACTCTGATTACTATTCTGACACCTTCCGGAGCCGACATCGTACTAAACCACATATTAGTGTTCGATGGTTTCCCTTTAACCACCTCCTTGCGGAGAATCAATCACACAGTTGAACATTCTCCCTAAGCTACCGTATGCCCTCACACCAGTTCAGAGAATTATACACGTACGAGCCGCGGGATCCTCGCCTCCTTGTTACTTCAACGTGAACTGCTATCTCTATCGTGTACCTTAAGTGGGCGTTTAACTAACCAGTGTATTTCCTATCAATACAGTCCCTAATTCCTCGCCTCTGTTGAGTTCATCTCTCCCTCTATTGTACCCAAAATCCTTTATTCGCGATTCCTTCATGAGATTATCTTTCGTTAGTTTTAAGGTATATATAAACGAATGCGTGAACAAGCGAACGCTTTATGCGCAGATCCTGGTCCCCAAAATAATGAACAAATACTCCAAACTTCAAAAAGCAGCCACTCGATTTCGTTTATTTATTATCCTTGTTGTCGGTTTATTGGTATAAGCGCTGGATTGTTTGCTATTTTCAATCTTGTATGGTGCGTCACATAAATATTTGTGGACCATGGTGTTTAAAGGACTCAAATGGAATTACGAAACTTTTCTTTCTACTTCATGAGTTGCCCTATAACTACCGAACGGAAATAAAGTTTCACTATATTTATACTTGAAAGAGAGCAGTCAACCAGTATTAGAATCGTGTGTGACAGTTTAAAATGGGGGTAGCTGACTAATGATTTGTACTCCTCATTAAGTCAGGACCTTTAGTGTGACAAGTAGGTGTGAGGAAAAGCGGTTTCTTGATTATAATTCACATAGTTAACTGTCGTCCTTTTGCGTCAATCTCGCATTAGTGAGCTTGGAATTCTTCACCATTAATATTTGTCACTAAAAGCGTTTAATGGACTGTATCCCAAATCTTTCCCTCTTCTTGCAGCTCTTTGTTGAGCTCCGCTGGTGAATCATTGAAACGCTCATTTCCTTTAATTATTCAAACTACTAAATGGACCCCATTTCCACGAGAGGACGGATGTAAAAAGCGGTTCGGAGGTCTGGGACTTAGGTTCTCCTATTGAGTCCCCTAATGCTCTCCCCTTTTACTCTGCTGGGAGAAAGGCGTTGGGACTGGGTTGGGACAGAGTTCTTTTTTTCCACCCCATAAATCCCCTTGAGACAGCTAGCTCTTCGTGGTATGAATGTTTTGCCCTCATTCTGTTCCCTTGGTTCCGTAAGTGACACTTAATATGCTGTAGTGGCCCATCTTTCTCTCTGCCCTTCTATTTCAAGCCTTCAAGTTTCTCTCCACTTTTCCCACAGCTGAAATTTTATTTGGTTGATGTACGACGAACAAATTGTTTTCTAATCATTCCATCGTGTATTTTAAAAAATACTTATTGATGAGATATCACTTCATATTTGAATTGAACGAGACCAGCATAAATTGGAACTGCTTCGTTTGGAAGAAATAAGTTCATTTTCACAGTTATTCACAAAGACCATGTAAGCTTCACAATACATACTTCCCACTGGCCCCCGTAATATCAGAGGTTCGACCATCGGTAACCCGTATTAGGTTTAATGGTACATACCCATGCTCTTATAGTCCACGCTGAGATACTCTTTTCATTCGAAATCACTTGGGTTTTTCCCCGAACTCAGTTTTAGAATGTTCCTTAGTTGTAGGAAGGAAAGTTACGTAATCAGATGAGTAAAAATGTTTGTGTGTTGTTCACACCTTTACGTTTCAAGGGCTACTGAGTCTGGAAAACACAATTTGGCCAAAAGATGTGTGCGTGTGTCAGTGAACGCCACATTGACAGAAAACGGCTGAACCAAATCCCCTCAAATGTGAAATTCAACCTGCAGATTACCATGGAACGGCAGTCTGTTTAAAAAAACCGTAGTTACTGTTGTCAATCGGAGAAGTGGTTTCAATACCAACTACCCCGCACCACGAACTATGGTTAGTGTCTCTGATACAATTCCCCAAACATAAAAACGTAGGCAAAAATAAATAAATACTGAGCTACTTCGGACATTAGGTTCAAATGAATTCATAAAAAACAAATATTTCTCGCTGAATTGTAATGTTGAATTTCGGTCAGAAATGTTCGAGGGGAGCCCAGAGCGAAAAAGAAAAGAGTTTCTGACCGTGATGCTGATGCGCGATGACGAACCAGCAGATGTTGTTGAGGTGGTGGAGGATGTTGGGGACGTACTTCGGGCGAGGTACAATGGCAAGTTGTGATGTCCTAATTAACATACTGACGGAAAACCTCAGTGAACCGTCTGCACCCTTCAGGCGTTCTAACTCAATTTATTTTTCACTCGGTTCATTTGAAACATCACTTGACAACGTCAGCGCTAACAAATCCGGAATTTATTGTGCTGCTCGTACTCATGCCCTGACCATAATTGAGCAATCAGCGCATAGAGAATTAATGAGGGTGTACACCCAATTTTTTTTTTGAAAAGGATATTCACTTTTCCAGAGTTATTCGGTGAAACGTTGAGAAATGATAGTAGGTGACAGTCGGGACTTGCGCCTATATCTTTTATAAGCGTTTTTCTGAAGAACCTAGTAACATTTGAGCGGAGTTTGATTAGCGCTAATCTTGATTTTAGTCGAAATGTTTGGCAATTTACTGTGCTGCATTCGTCATTTTCCGACACATGGAATTTCGTGGTATTCCCATATTTTAATGGTGGTCACCTTATTGTAACTTGTCTTTAAAAAAATTCAATCACACTTGTTAGAGCCGCTTTCGAGAAAAAACAATTTGTTGTTTTGATCACTATGATAACTATAGTTTGTTTTGTGCGCATTTTGCACAAACCCTTATTTTGGCATCCCATGGTGACCCATTAAGTTAGAGCTGATTTGGTTGAGCCGTTGAACACACACACACACACACACAGGCCATTTTTCCAAATAGTGTTTTTCGGACTCAGTAGCTCCTGAAATTTAAAGATCCGAAGAGAAATCAAACACTTTTATCAGCCGATTATATAACTTTACTTCATAGAGCCAAGGAAAGTACAAAGAGGAAGACACCAAACCGCCTGTAACGATTTTGATTAAATTTTTTCTGTGGTCATATAAAACGTGAGTACCATAGAATTCTCACTCAGGGAGATAAGACCAGAGCAGCATAATAAATTATGAAACATGTTGAGAAAAGTGATTCAGCGCAGGTTTTTTTTTCTTTGCAAATCTCGCTCACATGATCCTAGCAATCAAGTGAAAATGAGGGTTATCGTTAAATAATCAGGAGAAATCACAGAAATACCGGACTTCAGACCACCACCGTTTCATTTTCTTACAGTTTGTACTCGATAACTTCGAAACAGCAAACAATATTCTTCTCAAAACCAGTTGACAATCCCATAAATTATATCTGTGCACTAATTTATCAGTAACGGCCGCGGTGTACGTAAGAGGACCTCAATACATTTCAGAGCCTTAACATTACAGAGAACTTAAGAAACCTGTGTGATGCGTCGCACCCAATATTTCCTCCATCACCTCTGTTCCCCTGGAGCAATTGTTCAAAGGCGTATATATTATAAAGGAAACCTTGCCGATGTGACTGCGTTGATGTGAAAGTTGAACTCCTGATGTGAATTTGATTACAAGGATGATTTCCTGGACCCGTTAAGGATAATATCCCGATTAGCTGTCGGATTTGTTTCGCGGGGCTGTAAGGATTAGGAGTCGCTAGCCATATTCGTACGGTCAAGTCGCTCAAAACCGTGTCATGCGCGTCATAAAAGGGTGTTCACGACCTGAGCATACTAACTGTACAGCAAACCACATTTAGCTCATACCGGACTCTGAAAAACATGATGATTAACCGAGAATACGCTGAGCGCCCATGACATCCCTCCACCACTAGAAGCAGAACACTCAAACGGCCCCATGACTTCCTGATGGAGTAACATACAAAACAAAATAGCACTACACCCTTTCGGTTAGTGTCGCCGTTAATTATTTATTCAAAACTTATAACCTTATTCTAGCTGCCCATGTTGATATTTTTGACCTTCCTGCTCTTCTGAATAAAAATAGGGGGTTTAAAAGCCGCAAATGGCAAAACATTGGTATAAAATGGGTGGTGAAATTCTCTAGTGATTACGTAGCATTCTCTCAAACGTGCGAGGACTTGTTGTACAGGTGTGCAGCCTGAATGTATTGAATCCGAAGTATTACCAATACGTTATTATATTCAATCAAGTGGAAACTCAACGTTCATTAAGCCGTAATAATACCGCACTCATTATTAGTTTCCAAAAGTTAATGGACGTATGGAAACTTGCTGATATATGTGACCACTCAATGGCTTCGTATCACGAATTTCCTAACCAACCTATCGAGAAACTTCGATCCTACGACTGGCTGTCATAAATGCCGTCATTTGCCGTTCTAATTTTCTAATTTGAATCCTCGCTGTTCCTTCCAATGTGCAGGTAGCGTGTTTGAAAATCATAGGCTTCAGCCCAACTTAACGAACGGCGCTCTGTTGAAATTGCCCTTTGGGCAAATGTTTATATTACGACGGTTGGGGGAAATGGGAGGGATTCTCAACTGCGTCGATGATGATTTTCACTCTTCGTCTGCGACTCTCTTCCAACGAGCGATAAATCACTAGCGCTCATTTGCAAGTCAATTTGCATTATTTAAATCGACGATGGCGCGCGGGGGAATTATTTAAATTGGCAAAGACTGAAATGGAGGGTGAAATCAAAGCGTTCTTTTCTGAGCACAAGACAGAAAGTGGGGTTTGTGGCTGTTTATTTCATTGAAACACGGTAATGGATTAGAGTGTCCTCAGCATGCTCCACGTGGTGAAACTCCAACTACATTGCCCCTGAGATTGAACACTTATTTAGAACGTTGAATAAGTTCCCTACAAATTATGTCATGCTTAATAATCTCCCATATTAAATTGCAGTCACGGCTTATTCATACTTACGTTGGACTTGAATAAAGCGAAGAGCCAGCTGATGAAAGAGGCGAGCTAGTGAAGACTGATAGGAAATACATTTGTTAGTTAAACGTTCACTTGAGATACAAGATAGAGTTCAGAGTAAACTAACTAGGAGACAGAGCCCTTGCGAAACCAGATGCGTCGGCACATTGCTAGGATCGAGGTAAACATTTGAAAAGAAGTAGTATATTTCCACAAGGGTTTGATATTTGTAAACCTGTTTACACCATCGTCGGTACTTGTAAAAAAATCGTTCAATAAATTAATTTCAATGTTGACTTGTACGAACGGTTAAAAACTGTAACCTGTTCAAGATTGACAGGTTCTCCTACGACCAAAATAAGACGAATTGATTATTTGTTTTATAAGATAGTTATTTGATAGGTACGTAAATGAGTTTGAATTGTTTATACCCCAAACGGCTGGTGTTGGACGGTTCAGTGGAATCGTTTGGACGTTTGGGTGAAAATAGATGTTTTGATGACGTCTCAGAAAAATATCTGGTGCGTTGCAACACACAACTTTCCTTAGCTCTACAACAATTCACTTTGTACATGGCTAATTCTATTTAATCAATTGATTTATCACTCAGTTAATTTGAACTTGGTCAAATAACGCTTTACGGCAGCAGGAAGCGGTAGCGCTTACAGTTCCAGATTTTATTGTGCTGCTCGTACTCATTCCAGGACCATTATTGAACAATTGTTACACAGATAATTAATGAGGCTGTAAACACGATTTTTAAAAAAAGGATAGTAATCACTTTTGCAGAGCTATTGGAAAATAACTGTTAGAACTGGTAGTAAGCGAAACGGCAGTAGTTGAAATTCAGGAATTTCTGGAGTGAGCCCCATGTATCTCATGAGCGTTTTTAAACACTCACCCTCTAGGTATATGATTGGACTACAATACCGAATTTTTTTAACATTCTACAAGAGTTCCAGCGGAGTTTATAAGGAAAAAACTGCACGAAAGACGATTTTGGTCGAAAATTTTGATAATTTATTGTGCTGCTCTCGTCATTTTCCCACAAGTGGGAATTTTATAGTAAAATTATCTTATTAGGAGCTACCAATATAAAAAATTTAATCAAAATCGTTAGAGCCGTTTTTGAGAAAAAAAACTTGGTGTTTTGATCACTATGATGACTATAGTTAACTTTCGGTGGATTTTGCCCATACCCTCACTATTGCGTCCCATGGTAACTTGTTGGCCAGACATCAAGTTTCAGCTGATTTGGTACGGTGGTTTTCTCTAAAAACTGCGCTAAAATAGATTTTGTCGAAAGTTTAGGTAATTTATTGTGCTGTTTCGTCATTTTCCCACGGATGGGAATTTTATGGTATAATTGCCTTATTGAGAGCTATCAATATTCGAAATTTAATCAAAATCGTTAGAGCCGTTTTTGAGAAAAAAAATATTTGGTGTTTTGATCACTATGATAACTATAGTTAACTTTCGGTGGATTTTGTTCATACCCTTATTTTGGCGTCCCATGGTGACCCGCGGACGAGATATCAAGTTTGAGCTGATTTGGTACGGTGGTTTTCTCTAAAAATCGTTCACAGACCCACATACACACAGACACACACACACACACACACACACAGACACACAGACCATTTTCCCAAATAGTGTTTTTCGGACTCAGGGGGGTCTGAAACGTAAAGATCTGAAGAGAACTCAAAATTTTTTTTTCAGCCGATTACATAACTTTCCTTTCTACTTCGTAGAGCAAGGAAAGTAAAAAAATCTATGACATACCTGGAATCAGCTAGGAATTTTCTGAAGGAAGAATAGGTTTGATGTCGGGGGGACTACGTAACTGAAAAAGTGGTAAAAATACAAGTTTGATGAGGACCCATAAGGGAAATATGGGATATTGACTGCGTCAAATTTCGTATCGGTTAGGCTTATTGTCCCAATTTTCAAGTTCAATTAATGTCTCGCTAAAAAATCACGTAAAATTGGGTCTCCGAAAAAAACGGAAAAATCGCTGTACAATGCAAACGTGATTCGCTAAAATAAATAGACAACGGATTCGATTCAGTGGTAAAAAGTACCGTAGAAAATGATGGAGAGATGCAAAAAGTTACGCACTCGCCATACTTCTTTGACCAGTTTGTGGTACCAAAGAGCACTACTTCCTGTAAACATACTAAACTACTGCTGTTTTGGAAGCCCTCATGATTTTAACGCTTGATTAGTTTCACAGAACTACACATAGTAACTCCGAGTAAACAATAATGGTCTCCTTAAGATGTAACAGTTGCCGGAGGTATAAAACCTAGACAGCGCTAACACGGAATATATCGAGATCAGGAGCAAGGTACGACAAGAATGTGTCTTCTCCCTACTATTGTTCAAGTTTCATTCAGAAACGCCAAGAGATCAATGCTGTATGAGGATAGATCCGAACTGATCGATACAGCTTGCATACATGAGGTAAATGCTGATGAAGCATGCGAGGAGGGCAGAAAATGCTAACGATTTATGAATAGTCAATAGTGTCGTGTCGTGTGTAGTGATGTGGGTTACATAAGAATCCAAGTAAAATGGCATTTTTCGGGTCCACCAAAACCCCAAGTGTAGTGAACACATACCAGGTAAAACACACCAGTATTCAGCAGTAAACAATCATAGCACATATTCATGTACCAATGCATTGCTACTAATTTGGGACGATAAGTTAACGTATACATAACATAAATTAACAGGAATACTGGAAAATATGCTGGGATTCAATATTATCGCGAACATAGGTAGCCTCATCTGAAACGACTATGCCCCCACGTACACTCGGCGATCATCAAGGATGTAGTCGCCAATTCTTTTTTTGCTCAGCTCATTGGTACTTTGTAAATCATAACTTTACGTTTTACGCTGAAAGTGGTAACGCTCAAGAGAGCAGATATTAATTGAGGCACAACTACTGATGCCATGATTACTTACATAACTGAGCAATCGATGTATAGTTGATTCATAAGACGGGAATGATTTTTTGAAGAAAGATTGTGTTTTAGGAATCATCGGGTAAAACTGTTAGAAATGGTAGTATGAGAAATGGCAACGGTTTGAATGCCAGAATAGCTAAAGCTGCTCGTTACTATCTTATGAGCATAATTGAGCCCTCAATGCACCAGAAGCTTATTTGACCACCACTCTGATTCTGAAGATGCTAGTACCTATAATGGGATTTATAAGGAAACAATAGTACTGTTTTGGTCGAAATGTTTGGCAATTTATTGTGAAACTTTTGTAATTTTCCCACAAATGAGAACTGTGTGGTAATGACATGTTATTTGGAACTAAAATAAAAAAATTAAGATTTTTTAAATTGATGTTTTGATCACTATGATAACTATAGTTAGTTTTGAACCGATTTTCCTCATACCTTTATTTTGGTGTCTCGTGGTAATCTGTAGACTAAATACCAAAGTTGAGCCGATTTAGTTCAGCTGTGTTCAATATGTCACGTTCAGAAACACCCACAGACTGTTTTTCTGGTTAGCGTTTTACAGACTCAGTAGCCCTTAAAACGTAAGCAGCTGAAACTCAACAAAACAAGCAGCTTATTATTTAGCTTCCTTTCTTACAACCTAACGCTAAGGAATGTAAAAATGTTGATAGCTGAATAAGTTGTGTGACGTGAAATAATCCCGTGGCTTCTTCGGCTATACATCTTTTCACCTTCGGCCTATCGCTGTTAGCCGCTGACTCACAGCATTTGCAAGGGCTCGAATCATTCTGTTCCGTTGCCTTCAACTACTAACTGCCGCACCGTCTCTCGTCCACCCGCTGAATTCCCATTTTCTCTTTCGCCCAACTTCTTCCCAAGGAAACTACTAAGTTCCAGACTCCCGTACCGGTATGTGGACCTTCATTTTCTGCATAGTTGCGTCTCCATAGTTTCTGAACGTCGCAACGTCGCAGTTCTGAATCGGTTGGGTTCAGTTTCCGTAACAATTTAATTTGAAGACCAGTTTTGCCAATCTCCCCATTTTCATTCTTCGTTTTGAGAAGTCTTTATTTTATTTTATTTTTCCTCTTGTAATTAGCTCATAGGGTTTATATTATTTTTATTGAATTGGGTTTTTGTAGAGCTGCAGTTAGTGTAAATAATTTATGTCATTCTTATTTTGAGCCGGAGATAATTAATATAATTTCTTTGTTGTTTGAAGTTTCCATTATTTTTTTGAATTTATTTCCGTGGGGTCATCCCCAATAACAACGTCCCTGGCACAGTTGATGCAGTTACAACGGAATGAAACATGAGAAGCAGCGTTGAACGCAGAAATCACAACCTGGACCGTGAGATACCTTGTGGGAGATAACAAAATAATGCAAGCGATCCCGCAGAGGAATGAAAAATATCGTAACTTCGCAGTCTGACAGAGTGATTTGGCCTGCTCATCAAACTATCATGTCTGTGACGGCATCTGGAAACTAGTAGGAGTAGTTTAGTGTTGCGATTCGTTCAAATTAATGTTGAGCAGCCATTTGGTGCATTATAGGCCTCAACTATTAAGAACAAGGTCGCCCCATAGAAAGGTAATAATAGGTGTGGCTGAAGATCCCGTGAGAGCGCTGGCGAGAATCATTCTGATCATAGATTCCTCTTGTATAACCATTTTGAATGTTCTGCCCTGCGGGTAGTTTGATTATGCTAAGTAGGTTGTCTGGTAGGCACGGTGTTAATTTAAGCGAATGGTCTTTGTGCCACAGACGGTCTAAGGCTTGTTCGACGCTCTACGGATTTAGCTATTTTGGAAAGATGAAACGGCGCACTGGAAAGCGGAAAGACGAGTAGTTATGAAGCCAAATAGGTACTCTAGATTAGAGGGCCTTAAATGGTAACATTTGTGAAATAATATAGGATCAAACGTATAAATGTGAAGTTTAGTTTGAGCTGAGCCAACAAGTCGTCCGAAACCCTCTCCAAATAAAGTCGTTTTTATAATTTCTTCTTCTTCTCTTCTTCTTCAACCACCGTTCAACTTGTTGCTCAAGAACGGACTCAAAGCTCATTTGTAGCGTGACTGCAAAAGCTGAATATTTAAAAATATATAGCAGTTTTACCTCTTAAAAATATTGAAGCAGTGCTTTGATGGAGCATAATTTAAATACTTCTCCATTTATTTGTAATGCACTATTTATTTAACGATTTATTAATCTTATTCAAAAGCATCTTGGAAATGACAACCCCCCCCCCTCACTATTTATATTGATGTATCTTTGCTATTTACTGCTGCCCTGCTGACTTTCTTGTGGTTACAATAATATAATAAACTATAGTCGAAACTCCTGTTACTGCGAAGAACCACGATTTCCTTATTTAAGCAAATTTCTAAAAGGTATTCTAAAAATGTCGTATTGTAGTTTGTTGTCCAACCGTGTGATTTTCAGGTCCAAGTAATTAAGAGTTTTATTTTGTTCTTTGTCCATGTCCAATCCAATCATCCAATATGAACAGAATAAAACTCTTAATTACTTGGACCTGAAAATCACACGGTTGGACAACAAACTACAATACGACATTTTTAGAAAACCTGCCGCTACCATCACGACCATACATTTTACATCAAACCACCCACAACAACATAAACTATGTGCATTTAGACACATGATACGGAGACTAAAAACTATCCCACTATCCGAACAAAATTACAAAAAAGAACTTGATACTATAAAACACTATCGCAGAAAATAACGGTTACTCCAAAAAAACAATAAACAAATTATTAAGACAATATGACTCCAAAACAAACGACTCAAAAACACAAAATACACAGACTTTAACAAGACGCTGCACATTCACGTACACAGGACCAAAAATATACGGAATAACTAATATCCTCCGAAAGGAAGGTATACAAATTGCATTACGTACGGACAACACACTTAGAACCAAACTAACTGCAAAGACTGAAAAGACAGACCCACTCGACCAAAGTGGGGTGTATAAAATAACTTGTACTTGTAAAAACGCATACATAGGACAGACAGGACGAAAAATACGGACCAGATATTCAGAACACATTAAATCTCTTAGTAGGAACAAAGACGATTCAACCTTTGCCAACCACCTCAAAACAACTGGACATGAACCTACCAAAATACAGGACTGCACCACCTTACTACACAAACAATACAAAGGACGAAAACTGAACATATTAGAAAACATGGAAATTTATAAACAAAAAAACTTCAATGGACAGATCATAAATGAACAAATCAACACAAAATGCGACACCATATTCACACCACTCAAAACACTACACAAACGAAAACATCCAACTGACGGATTTACAAACCACCCTACACAAAAAAGACGTAAATTCCACAATTGACAGACCATCCAACACGTTCCATTTATCTCTAGGGGGTTTCCCCCTGAGGTACATGACCTCCTCTCCCCGCCCCTTCCCCGACGCTCCATCACCCCTTTCACCTTTCTCTTTGTATATAAAGACCACGACCAACTGACTGACTCCAGTAATGACTTAACGGCCAGACGATGATGTCTTTACATCGAAAACGCTTGCCCACAATAACTCATAATCCAGAGGAGACGGACTCACCTAACAGGTACGTTAACTTTAGTAATTTGCCTACCGGCGGATATAACCCAATTTCTTCAGTATTTAAACTGCTGCAGAGGACCCTTACGCTTGCTTCGCAGCTCACACAAATATATTAACTTTTCAAAAATTTTCCGACTAGTCTCTCCGTCCGAAGGCAAGGAAGTGTGATAGAATAGTTCATATAAAATCCTCTGTGTTCTGCTTGAGTAGTCCATTTCTTAATTAGTAATTATAATATGGACACATAAATGTCTGTAAATGACCTTCGTTCACGGACCATGCACACGGAATACTGTAATTTCGATGCAAGCTTAAGTCACTGCTGGTCTACCAACCTCTTCTTTCTTCGCCGATTGTTTGGCTTAACCAGATTTTCCTGACACTCACTATCACTTACGTAGGGAGTAGTGAAGCACGAAAAAATCACTTCGAGATCGATGGAGGCGTTATTTTTAAAAGACAACTCGTATATTAATGATCACAATGATAACCATTTCGTTCTAAAAACCTTGTTGACCCCTCACATACCAAAATAACATCTGAATGAGAATATCTAATTAATAAAATTTAATAGTTTTATTTCAAACCTCTTCACAGACACTCTTCTTGAACCGATAACACACTTTCCAACTGACGCTGAACACGCAGTCAAACGTTGTACTGAAGAAACTCGAAGAAGTGTACTCTTGCGGAATATTGTATTAGTAGGTTGGTTCAGGCAAGGGTTGTGGAAGCTGCGCATTAGTCTGTAGCCTAATCTTGTTTTTTGTACTCGTTATCCGGATTTATACGGAAACTCATTCGGCTGACGATGAGTGGCAAACTTCAAAACAAATTTCTCATGCTTACTTTTCTTAATTTTTTAAAAATATTTACTTTGGTGTTCTATTAATTTCTAATCAAAAACTCACATAGTACTGAATTATGGAAACTCTAGCCTACGTGACGCGTTTCATTGCTCGTCCCAACAATTCTTGCCTTCAAAGTAAGATCTGGTGTAGAATTTTAAATAAAACAAATGAGACCCCCAGAGAGTTGAAACGTGCGAAAAGAAGCAACAAGAGCAGCTTCCCCTTATTAGGGTCAACCGTCTGGTGCCTGCCCTTAAAGAAAACGACGCTGTACTCGTTTCGTAAAGATCAAAAAATTCTTAATGAGCCAGTTTTCGCCGGCATTTCTGTCCCGGAAATGAAATAGTTGAAGGAGGTCATTAGTGGGTCATTGTGTGATTCCTTGGTGATCGCAATTTGTCAAAATTGCTGTTTGAAAACACGCAAACGACGTCAGTGTGGTCTCAGACAGTAAAATATTGATAACAGAGGGAGGAGAAAGGGTCTTGAGGCCAACTGGGAATGAGGCACAAAGGGCGCATCAATGAAACATAGCCACGATGTGAGCAAATAGCTTGAATAGACGGTTATGTTCTTTAGCTCGCTGCCGCTTAGAAGACCCATTCGAGCCATCCGTACAAAACATCTTGCTCAGAAATTCAACTTCAATTCGGTTTTTATTTGTATTAAGGGAAGTAGGAAAATGTGAAGGAGAGAGCCTGGGCTGGCTCAAGCTTGGGCGACAACCACAAAGGTATTCTCAAAATTATAATACAATTTTACAGTTGTAAGAAAGTTCCGAATAAAAATTTGACACTTAATTCGGTGTTGGTGTTTGTGACTTATTCGAACTCAAAATCAACGTTTCACTGAAACAGATTTACGAGTACCAACTTAAATGAATTTAAAATCGACTTAATAAAAACTTCCCTTCCTAATAGACTACAACTTTAATGCAGATTAAAACGTTTGTCATTGGCGAAAAAGATTTGAAACCACCTTCCAGCAAACAGCCAACAAAAACGTGATACAGACAGTTATCATGTTTTTCATCCCATTCCTAACATATTCATTGTTACTCATTCACTGAACACCAACGACATAAGGCGATCCGTTAAAAAAAACATGAGCCACACTGACATATCACAAGGAAACATTTAACAAAATAATGGTGGGAGGGGGATGTCAAGCGAGGAGGGACTTTTTATACTACACTACACATAATACCTCTACGTTCATCATTGCGGTCACAGGGACGATACTATCCATCGGTTAATACAGATATATGCTTACATGGACCCAGGAATCACTCGTGGGAGAAGTTAGGTGACTTATTTCATAGACCATTTCCTCACAACCGATATAATAAATATCTGGAGCATGGTACCACACAACTTGCCTCATCTCCATCACCCTAGCAGTCTATCCAACCTGTTTTTCCACTTAGTTTATATGAACTTGTACGTGTGAACTGGTAGAATTAAGCTCAACGTTATACACAGCAACTGGTGATACTTAACGTTCTCAATATATCTGGCTGCTCCTACTTACTCGACCTCAATTGAGAGATCAACAATTTTGGTATTGTTTTTTAAGACTAGTGTTCACAGTTTTGAAATTGTCGCTCAGTTTCACCTTAACGTAATTTATTTCTTCTTGTGTGCTTGTGAGCGCACTGAAGAGAGAGGGATAATAAATCCAGATCGATTCCAGCAACGGCAATGAATCATTTTTTCATTCCATTTAAGGCACTCACTTGATATGAAAAATTTCACTAAGATTAGAGGTACTGAGGGGGATTTCCGCGATGAAGGTTCAGTGACTTTTTTAAAACGATTTTTTAAATAAAATAAATTAACTACACGCAAGTCGTGCAGTCATGACGATTTAAGGTAACTAGGGGTGTTTGGTGCACGGAGAAAACACAATTGAATTACGGGCAGAGGAATAGTTAAGATGAAGACTGAAAGAAGTGAATTTTATCCACGTCATTTCCGGTTATCGTGATATTCACACTGAAGTTAGAAACGAGAGAGAATGAGATGGAGATGGATCTTCCCCAGAGGTTTATTTCAGGAACTAGTGCAAACTGGTACGTAACCGAACTCTAACAAACATACGGGTCAATCGAATTTTCGACACCGAATCCGCTGGGAACACAAGTGACAGTTATTCACTTCAGAGGACCACTTGTCAATTAGAATGCTTTGTAGAGATTATCCAACGATGACTTTTAGTGGGTGAGATTATTAAAAAAGAAAAGACTAATGAACATGAATTCAGTAGGTAAAATCCGAGAGAAAAAAGTAATAATAACAATAATAATAGGAAAATAAAAATAAGAGTAAATGAAAAAATAAATGTTGAAGTGGTAATTACAAAACAGACTGTCACTTTTGTCGCCTCGATTTTTCAGTATATTATAACTTTTAGTGCATTTGACCTGCGTTGCTCCTACATGTCATTCCACACTGAGTCTTAGTCAATCTGAACGCGACCTATGAGTCCAAAACCCTAATTTTGAGTAATTCAACGAAAATTTCTGCAGACAGGATATTTTTGTGTAGTTATTGTGTGGTCTGACATGATTTTTTTACTAGGAATCTAATTGAAATTATCGGAGCAGAAATACGGGAGTACGAATGGATATTGGAACGAATGTGAGTGTGCTACTTACCTTTATTTCTGAATCGGTGCAAATACCTGTCGTTTCACCCTCGGGCAGCTTGATGAAATGACAAAAAAAGGAAGAAAATGGGGGAGGGGTTAATCGATTGATATTAATAAATTTCAGTTGTGGATACAGGAAATGGAGAACAAATGTAGGGGGAAATCGCATTGGCTGCTGAGGAAAACTCGCATTCGTAAGAATGTGTTGCGGTAAGCAAAGAAAAACGGAATGAATGAAAATGGTGGGGGAGGAAGGTCCCTGCTTAACTGCCTCTTGGCGCACCTCAGCGACGGAAAGGTTGGAACAGGAACAATAAAATCTCACGCCGAGTAAAAATACACATGAGATTAATTGATCCGGGAATAAACACAGCTGAACATATTCAAGGCTGAGGAATGTTGTGATACACCTCGCAACTGATGTTTTTGAACTCGAAAGAGCTTCGAAATGACCTGTGAGCCAATACTGAATTGACTTTCCTGTCCAATAACGTAATGCTAAGAAAAATATTACCCTTGGTTCGTGTAAAACCCATATCCCAAGTTACATCAGGTTATTGACTAAACATCCATTTTTTGTGTATGTAACGTTGTTTCTTTATCTTGATGAGAAAAAATAATTTCTTAATAACGGGAATGTACAGGGAGCGAAGAGAAAATAAAAATGGGTCTGTTTGATATTTTCTCATATAATTCCATTATGGAATGGTATTTTTTGTATAACTACTGTAGGTGCGTGGGACTCGTATTTTGGGGACAAAAGAATATTGGTGAAGGCCACCCGGCTATTTGCCTTGATTAAATCAACCTCTTGTCCTTTTTCGGCCAAACAGATCTCTCAATCGAGGTTCTTTTTGCTGCCTTCGGCAAGAGGAAAAATGACCCAACGGAGGTCGATTCAGAGAGTAATATATCAGAAACCCTAAAACGTATTAACCTGAAGTTGGGCCCAAATTTGATTTTAGAGATTTCTTTTGTCCTCGCCCTTCTAGTTCAACTACGAGAGAAAAAACGGGAGAGACAGCAAATGCGGTGGAAATTATGACGAAGTTCTTACAGAAAGGTTCTTCATCTCCATCAACTCCTATCAGTTTGACAGTAAGGCGGCGTTTGCCGTTGAGGGGGACGCGGATTCTGCGCTGAGTTATTCAACTATTCGGTGATATATTTTCGAAAGTTTTCGTTAAATTATTGATTACTTCCCTTTCATGCAGAATCTCCTTACTGCAGTACACCGCGACAGGGAAATCGACGTCGGTTGAAGAAATTTACGTTCTGCTCCCTACGCTTGAATCGAGGTATTGAACGAGAAATCTCGTTAGCTCCTTTATTGCCTCTCTACGTTCTCAATTCAAAAGGAAAAGTAAACCGAATGCCGTTGCCGGGCCCCCACAGAAAATTGAATTACCTGGCCGAACGGAAGCCGAGCGATATTCATTCTTTTTACGAACAATGAAGTTTCTCCTGAACAATTTTTGATAAGCGCAGCTGCTTCTTGTAAGATGGGAGCATATGAAGCTGCGCCTACGAAAAAGTTTAACCCCCAGCAATTGGAAATAGACAAACTAATGGGAGTGATCGTACTACTTCGTGATTCAATACACTGATAAAGATTGTACTTTTGTCTTAAATTCTTCTGTACTATTTAAATACTATTATTATCTAGAAAATGGTCCGGTACAGCGCACCATACAACTTTATATAACCCCACGTGCACTCAGCAATTTCTATTTCCTTAGGAACTGATAAAACACGTTTTTCATTAAACTTATGACAATGAAATCAGCTTAAAGTATAAACTGGGTCCGGAGTTGATTGAGTCGCTCCTACTTACGTCACGAAAATTATTGACTGATTAGTGCATAGATGATTTATGAGGCACTTGACACAACTTTTCTGAGAAGTTTCGTGTTTACTGTTTTGTAATTATCGCTTAAAAACTGCGAGGAGTGGCAGTAAGTGAAACACTGGGGGGTTTGAGTTCCAGAATATCTGTGGTTGTTCTGATTATCTGATGATAATAAAGTGAAAAAACTTTTCGCCGACTTTTCACATACCCTGATTTTGGGAGCCCAAAGAAATCTGCAGGCTTTATACAAAGTTTGGGTCGATTTGGTTCAGCCGTTTTACATGAACGCTTACGGAAACCATTTTGTCATACGGTTTGTTTCATAATCAGTAGCCCTTTGTAACGTAGAAGTTTTTACGCGGTCTCGTATGAGGAGCTACCTTCCAAACGCCGCCGCATGCAGCTCCGTCTCATCAGTAGTCTATGTCCCAGAGTCTCGTTTCCCGCCAACCAAGATAACCTGAGACGAAAAACACGTTCGGGGGAGGTTATCTGGGTTTTGGATTCCCGATCCCGACATTTCGAAGTCCCGTATTTTTTCCTCCTCTTTTCGAAGGATCATTCCTCAAATCTCGGATACTTCTCCACCGACTGCTCTCATCGTCGATCTCCATACCTTTCATATCGACATCGCCGCCAGTTGTCGGAACATTAAGTTTTCCTTTCCGATTTATTTGTTTATTTTGATTCAGTTCATTTTGATATTTATTGTAATTATTGTTTGTGCCATTATACCCTGAGAAGATAATTGATTTCCAACCAAACTTAACTTCATAATTACATTTTACCTAATTTCGAGTTTCATAATTTCTTTTAAATTTCCTTCCTAGATTTTTTATTTGTTTTAATTTTTTTGGGTCTTTAGAAAAGTAAAGTTACCCTTTTAGTTATTATTGGCACACCTTGGAACGTTGAGATCTGAAGAAAATTCAAAACATATTTTTCTGTTGATTACACAACTTTCCTTCCTATTTCGTCGGACGTAAAAACTTTCCTTTGCCACACCCATTCTTGGTTTTTATCACTCTGCTAGCTCGTTTAATATATGTTTCTCCCAAGATGAGTGCTCCTCTTGGCCGGAATGTTTGTTTGCAGAGGCTAGCAAGTAATCTATTGGGCTGTCAACATATTGATGGAAAAAAAAACAATGTTTCGTGGAGGCAATTGAAGTTCTGGAGTTTTAGGGCGGCTGCTAATTATTTTATAAGTCTTATTGGACCTAAGCCATGTAGAAATTACGCCAACTTGCGAAGAAGCTGGGGGAAAATAGGGTCCGTTCAAAATTATAATGTTGTCGCTTTTGTTATTTTTCCGTTTTCGCAGAAATCAATGGAGCTATTCCTACAAAAAAAAATTACTGGAATCGGTATCGCAGGTCTTGAGAGAAACTTGTTTGATGTTTGTATCTCCATCCAGTTTAATTTGAGCTGAGTTGTCTTAATCAGGTTCTTTCCCAACTGAAGCTCGTTGACCCCAGACACTCTGGAAGGTGTCAGCTAAAGAAGACTGTTCAAACGAAAGTGTTGTGAGTTGAAAGGTGATTTAAAGCTTACAGGATTCCAAAAATATCGAAGATTCATCACAATCTTTCCTACTCATTAGCATTTTTCTTGCCTCGTAGTCACATCTCATCTCAAAGCGACTGTATCCCACGGCTTCTTCAATCAGGAGGTGAAACTTGATCCGTTCTAAAGCCAAATTTCCCAACAATCCCTCAGTATCCAGTCCTTCTCCTCAATAGTAAGCTCTAAATAAGCCAAAGCTCCCGTGCGCTGACTCATGTCTTCTGTCTCTGTGCTCTTTATTTTCGCACCGCAGATCACGTCCTGCTCTCTTCATATATGCTCGCCGTTGGAGTTGTTTCCATTTGTCATATTCGCTCTCGTTCTCCTCTCATTGTGTTTTACAACCTTTCCCGACTTTTGTAATTGGCTCTAAGTATATATTGTAATGTTCGGGGCCGATCTTTTTCTTCCCAATTTGAACTAATTGCTTACTCCTACTTCTCAGGGAAGGGGGCGGACAACCAACCAGGGATATTTTGAAACAAAGGGGGAGCCTGATCCGTGAAGGAGGGCGTCTTTCCGCACAAATGGGCTTAATGAAAAAAACAAATTGAAAATTTATAAAGAAAATATACAAAATAAAGATTTTTGCGGCTCACCTTGCTCTCGCTCAGTAAAATGGAGCGAGATAATAATGCGAATTATGCACAATATTTCTTGATAGTTCAATCTCCTTGTCCCTTTTCCAACAACGGTTCGCAACGACAACGGGCGACGACGCCGGCAACCTTCTGAGGCTCCGCCAGCCTCTTCAACCGCAGGGCCCAGCTTCTCCTTCCCTTGGAGGGGCTGGCGCTCAGTGGGGACGCGGCTTCCCGCGCTTTGCTCGCCGCGTCGAAAATTGTGCCTTCACAATATATAGTAATATAGTCGGTGCAATTTTTAGGTTGCGTTAAGGGACGAAAAACCCTGCAAATTATTACACAACGGTTTATTATTCGGATAATCAGCTTGACCTAGCATTAATGCTCCGAGACCCATCCTGTTCGATTCAGCATCGAAAAATATCATAATGAAACCCAAAAAAAGGTCGAAAAGAACTGAATCGTAATATTAAAAAAAAACACGAAAGTATCTAGAAAAAACTGAATTTTAATATGAAAACATGCACGCTAAATACTAATATCAAAATTTAACCAAAAATCTATGAAAAAAAACCAAAATGAGAATGAAACGAAAGAATCTAAAAAAATTGAATCGTATTAAAACCAAAACGTAGGGGAAATTGGAACAGGGGCGCTCGAAGCGAGAGGCGAAAGGGGAGTTGAGTGGTGGCATCGTTGGGATGCAAGCGAGAGCGGGAGGCGCGCTCGCTCGCGTCGAGCGCGGTTGCTTTTTTAATTAGATGGGCGGGAGGGAGGGAGTTCAAACGACGAAACGCTGTAGCTCCCGCGTTGTACTGCGTTTCGTTAATTTTTTTAACCGTTTTTTGCCCATTACAACCACAGGCTTCGTCCGATCGGATTGCCGAGATGGCAGGCACAACTAGATACCAAATCGGATTTTTGGGCGAAAGAACGAATTTTTTAGACCATGTTAATGGCACAAAACGGCCTGGACGGGGGACGGCAGACGGACATTGCAAATTTGGAATCTCCAAGTCTTGAAACGTAAAGTATCAAATTTTGAGGGGGGTTGTAAAAAATTTTTTGTGACCGAAAACATAGGGTTATTATTCAGAATAAATAATGAACCAAAATGGGTGTGAAAGTAGTTAGTCCAGTAGTAGTCAGCCGCTTCGGAAAAAACTTTCATATATTTTGATGGCTATAGTAGCTGTGGTCAGTTTTGTTAAGGTTTTGCTCATTTTGAAGTTTTATTTTAATATGATAGCCGAGTTTCATCTTCGAGCTTAAGCTGATCTCCTTGGGTTTTCTCCGCGAACAGTGATATATACACACCGACATTTTCCTACATTGTTTCAGATTCTGTGAGCTGTAAAATTTAATGACTTGATCATTAAATTTGTCTGCCAAACAGACAACTTTTCTTCCGCCAAGAAACGCTAACCTGATTTTCAAACATTGTGATTCCCTGACTATGAATTCGCTCTCAACTGGAATTGGCGAAGGAAATACGAATTTGATCGCCTATGGCGTCCCCTGCTCCAAAGCTCTAATTAATTATCGACTGATCTCCTATCTAATCTTCAACCGAGAGCTACGTCTACATGAGGTCAGTTCAGACAGTCCTCGCGTAGTGCGCAGTTTTGTGTGAGAAAATAACTGTTTCACAGGAACTGTAACACTTTCACGAGTGCCGTGTGATCTTGAAAGCTTCGAGTTGTCTTCATGATTGGGAGAATCTATAAGTATGCTTCTCAAATTGAGATTGAACCAAATATTGTAACTGTAGAGATGTGAAGAAGAGAAAACGCCAGACAGATTCGAATGCAAACAATTCCCACAACCGCGTTACCGGGTTTGATACATACATAATTTCGAAGGTACAACACCGCGGCTTTAAAAGAAAAAAGGTGGTTTTAGAACGCCGCTTATTCTGAAATAGCACCGGAAACTAGTTCCTCAAAGGCCACCTGAAATCTAAAGTGAGTAAATGGAATGATAAAAGTTGGGCTAAATGAAATAAGAAAGGTCCGTTTAGGTAAACCAACCTTGTATTAGTGAAGAGCTACTCTTGTGGGACTTTGGTGGAAAACACTGACTTGAAATTAGGTTAGATCGACCTTCAAATTGATATTCTGTAGGTTGTTCGGTTATTGAAGCCAAATGCATTTGACCCTTAAAATAAATTATACGTAATATATAAATATAATGTAGTTAAACCTACCAACTCAACCTTGCCTGCACACCAACCAAGTAATAACCTCGTAGCAAAGTTCATTTTATAAGAATAGAAACTTAAAGAAAACGACTTCTTCGTGTGATAAAAATAAAAAACCTAATGCTTGGACTCCTGACAATTGAAAATTCAATAATGAGAGCTACGGAACAGAGACTAAACATTTAGTATACTGAAATCACGGTACATAACGAAAAGAACAGTTTACAGAATGTACTGGAACAACCCCAACATCATTAGATGGATAATTTTATACAATGACGAAAATTTAGGCTAGCTCGTGTCAAGGCTGTCGCTTCGGATCGAATGGCAAGCTCGAAGCTGACGCAGTTGAAGTTGTAGGCCAGCTAGATGTGTAACCTATAACACTCAATCTCATTTCCATTAATATCCGCTCACATTGGAAGGAGCATAAGGCTTAGCGTGTAACTCGGAGCCAAACGAGAGTGTGGCCATTTAGAATGAAACCATTACAACACCTGAATACGTCATTTAAATTATTTTCGTTATTGAGTCGCAGGCATATCTCACCCAACTGGAATGTTTTTGTGAGGGTCGTGTTAAACCCGTAACCTTGGGAATAAAACAAGTGCTCATAGTGTTGCACATTACACCCTGATCCTTTTTTTTTTTTTTTTTTTTTCCTTTGAAACACATATTCGGATCATGGCCCACCTGCACCACCCCCAGGCCCCACGGCACTGGTCTCACTTGGTGTGACGTCACCTATGCGCCCCCACCACCCCCGCACATAGCGGAGGATATCCGCAAGTTCTGCATTTGCCACCTCTTCGGGCTGAAGAAAGGGCCTCCCAAACACAGAACGGCTGATCCTTTAGCCGAGCTTTATTTTCAAACGTGGAGCTTCACGGTAGCTAACTTGTCATTTTGCGACCAAGAGTCAGTCAGATTACTGATCCTTCTCTCGTTGTTTAAAATACCTCGCTCCTTTGCTTCCCTTACACCTACGATTAATAAGGTGCCACAAAAATAGTACGCATTCCAAAACGGTTTGTAATTGCAAACCAAGCCCAATGAATATCAGTATGTCACCTGCAATGACAACCAGTACTACACTTATTACACACGTTTACAGCCCAATGAGATCATGGTGAGGGATTGTAGTGGGGGTGGTGGTAGGGTGAGCTAGAAGTGAAAAGAGCTTCGATCAAACGAATCTCGTAATACGTTCAAAACATCAGAATCGTGACATTAGCGAAAACAACTTACAGGCGGATTTATGAACCGCCTTACAGACGAAAGACAGGACTAACGACCAAGGGGACGAGCAAATCGCATGTAATCCTCTTTCACTCCTAAGGGATTATTCTAGGAAGTGAATGTCCAATTAATGAAGCCCCTTTTGCTTCCAGCTCATCCCCTACTGCTCATCTATTATTTCACGACGTGAGACTTACGGTCAAATGTATTTGTTTTATAAGCGCACTCCCCCCCCTTCCATCTCCCCCTTATCCAGCAGTTGCATTGATTTATTAGATTGTCTCACAGTTTCAAATTCAGCTTCTCCTTAGATTTTTGGAATCGAGCTAGTAGACAGTAGGTTTCTTAGAGCTGGGGAAACAATGATGTACTCGGGAGCAGCTTCTCGTACGACAATGTAGTTTACTTGTGCGCAGGTTTCGATAGAGTTTCATTTTGTCTTTCATCATTGAAAAAACGGATAACGTTTAGAGTAGTTGAGGGGTTCACTCGTTGGTTTCACCACTCGGTAACAAAAGCTTTGTTGCTCATTTCACTCTCAAAAAATCATCTCGTTCGGGCGAAAGAAGAAAGTTATTGATGAAAGGTGAAAAAATAGGCAGGCACGTGATTAATTAGAATGTAATTCATAAAACGGCGAGCAGGTGAGGTAACCCAACCCTCGGTGGAGTCCATTCGTTCAACCTGTTGGCAGAACGTTGCGAAGGGGATTGAATCAATATTCAAACTTTGCCGTTCAGGCCATAAAGGTAAAATACCTTTCACTCGGTTGGCGTTGAAGTAGTCCATTCCAGTTTAATCCATCGAAGTAAGTTGAAATCTACTTACCGGGGCAACCTGCTGCCTTTTAGCTTAGCGCAGTGTATTTTGCAGTCGAAACTTCCTATCCTCCATTGGGTTAACCCCTCAATAGAAGTCCATCCATTATCAGATTGGCCACTTTCCTTTGCAGTTTGAAGTTGTCTTTCAGACGTAACTACTACCTTTTGGAAAAGCTCGAGACTAAAGTAACACAACTAATAGGTCGAGTGTGACGACCTGCTCCCACGTACCTGCTTCTAGTACTGAAACTGCGTTATCAAGCCAACACCATTTAATCTCTTCCTTGACTAAGTTACCTTCTCTGACCCTTCTTTCAATTAAGTTCATTAAGTATCCATCCATTCCAGCTCAGTTCCCCGCCATTCCTGGCCTGGTCTATTCTTTCTTTCTTTTTCCCATACGACTTGCCAATCTCCAGTTCCCTGAACTCTTATTCTTCCTAAAAGGAGTACTTTTGTAAGTAGGTTTGATGGATTCAGTATTTCAGTTTCGAATTAGTAGCCCCGGAGTTTTGTTTACTTCTGAAGTGATTGTAAATGGCTAGGACGGGCGTTGTTTGCATGTCAAACGTTTCCTTGTCTGATTGGAAGGCGTTAACTCTGAGCGCTAGCAGTGGTGTGTGGATTTGAACCAAACACGACAACAAGAAAGGGAAACGAGAAACCGTGAAAAGCGAACCATCTAAACTAACAGGTGAATAAGGACTTGGCAAAATACACATATGACGATGCAATTACAGTGTAATGAACAATAATTTGCCACAGGTATGAAAGATTAGGAGGAGAAACGTATTCATAAAACTTATTTGAGAAAACGGGGACTTCGCTTCTTTCAAACTAAAGAAAATTGGCCCTGAGGGAAGTGGAATCCGATAAAAGCGGAGCAGATACGGGGACTGAGCGGATATGAGCGTCGAAAGGCAGCGGAGAGCTCCTTACCTCTCGCGCCTACAGGTGGCACCCCTCGGGGACCTGACTTTGACCGAAACAGACTTATTGGCGATTCATTTTTTTTAGTCAATCTGCAAACCTTTTTCTTTGGATAATATCCAAGTGGTGACTCACGCTAATTTGGGCTCACTTAAAGACATTATCGATTAGCATGGAAAGCAAGAGAAAAAAATTAAGTATGAAACTGCTGGTCTTAGGGCTAGTCGGTTTTTGAAGGCCCTAATAGCAATGTGGAAATTGGCGTACCCCACCCTCCTTTTCCATCAATTGAAATCGACCATAACCTCACTTTCGCGTCCAACAAAAATCACAAACAAAACGAAAGAAAAACCGGCTCAATCAGCTCAGCTGCCCACCGGTGAATTGAACTACAGATGCACACACAGGTCTGTTTCCTTATCAATATGACTGTTTCTGTACTCTCGGCGAGAGTTATATCAGTCGATTGTCATGAAGGTTGCAGTTTCGCTATCATGCAGCCGCTTGCTCAGCATCCACTGAACCTGATGAGCACTTTGACGCAGCTTTGATCATTCTGCCAGTCCCCCGGTGGACAGCTGTTTCCTCTGCACTGGAGGCGCAAGACGAGCAGGATGGAGAAAAGAAGTGGAGCCTTACATTGAAGTCGCCATGTCCCATAAGACACTGGCTCGTTCAGTGGTCTTGCTCAACCCCCTTTCTCCCAAGATGTTCACGGATGTTTGGGAAAAGCACATAGCTCGTCCTTTTGACGAGGATTCCTATCTCGCTTGCCATTTATCTAACGCCAACTCATCTAGTGCAGTAAGTTTTCCTTCAAAAGGTTGGTCTATGCAGAGTTCAGTCCAGAATGGGAGAAGATCCCGTTTCACTCTCCACTTGTTCACCATGCACTCAACGGCCAAATGACCTGGTATGTTCACTTCGAGCGCTTCAGTGGATAATGTCTTATAGGCCTCGCTAATGCGCAGGAGCACAGCTCCCTGAGATTGGGCTAATACTCTCCTGTGGGTTTGCTACCCCAGCCAATGGCACATCAGCCAATCACGCATAGGATTGGGTCAACGTAACACAATCTCCATTTCTTCTTGAGAAGAGAAGCGGACTGATTTTTGTTGTGAGTTTATCATGGTGATTACTTCGAGTTTTGTTTGGTGGGGTGGGGGTGGGGGAGAGATTTAGTGTACCCTTGTGATTTTAATTGTTGTCTGTGTCCGTGTTATAACCCCTTTCCCTAGCCCACTTTTGTTGCACCACGCGCCACGCCAAGACACGGTTAATGCTGCAACCCTGATGTTATTTGCCTTCACTCTACGAGCGTTCAACACTGCCACATGAAGATCCATCCTTTCATATTTCCACACTCACGCCGAAATTACGTTGTTGGATTCGGTGCGCTTCAAAACATAAAGGTCTGTAGAAAACTCCACTTTTTTTTACAAGATCCTCCCTCACTCTTTGGGTAACAGAAAGGTAAAAAGAGCTCGTATTAGACAATTGCTATAATAAATTGAGAACAAATGAAAATGAATTGAACGCTTTCGTTGGAGCGTTTGATGAAATGATGCAGTGTTAATGGGAGTGCAGTGAATATGCGAGTATGACGTGCTGAAAAATAAATTGGAGCAGGCTTACCAGTTGAAAAGGGTTTGGAAGTAGTAAAAAAGATAATGTATAAGATGTTGAGGAAACGGAATTATGGAGCAGAAGAAACTGCGATCCGCTGAAAAGGTTTAGATGGACCGCGTGTAGTAGGAAGTTAGATGGACCGTAGTTACAGCGTTAGACGTTGAACGGGGACAATCGCATGAGCCGCTCAACGAAAGGCGGATATGTTGGCGGGGTGGCACATGTTTTAGTGTGACATGATAGTTATAGGTGACAAATGTTTCAAGATCAGCCAGCTGTTTAGATTCGCAGTCCTTCTCAGCCCTTGTCTGACGGCCCCACAAAGAAAGAAGGTTGTGTGGGCAGTCAGGAAGGAGACGTTTTTATGTCGCAATGTTAGCCGAAAGCCTTAATTTATTTTCGAAAAGCCCTCATTAAATGTTTATTCACTTTCAAAATCTGAATGAGGTCGTGAAGGATCAGTAATTTATCCCAAAATACTCTCAGATCAGTCGCCATCAGACTGAATTAATAACTACTTTTCCGACTGTTAGATTCCTGGCTGGAAAATCTGTGAAGATCGGCTTGGTTCTCTAAATATACCAGAAAGAAAAGTGTTCAAGCTCGATTAAGCCACGTAATTTGTCGTGCAAATGTTTGCCTACCATTGATCAAAAGAAAACTCTTTGAAATTACCCTATAAATAGAGACTTAAAGTGCAATCAAGAGAGTGGAGATACCCCCAGATACCGCTGAACGTTATCCCAAGTGAATAAATAACTAATTTTACTCTCTAGACAACCTGAATACTTGACTAAGGGGTCCGTAATACCCGCAGAGAAGCCATTTCAATATCAATATCTAGTTGAGGATCCACTTCTTCGATTAGCTTCGAGCATAACTCGAGATTGCCAGCTCAAACTTTGCCAAGAGCTTTCTCAACTTGATAAAGGCCTCTTGTTTAGTCGTCGTCGTCTCTTCGATTCTGCTTGCGGCGATAATATGATTAGGAATCGTCAAGATCACTCGCCATGAAATTGTTTTGTCCCTGAGGAAGCTACCTTGTCATTCAATCATGAAAGCTCCTCTACATCAGCAGGAAATACTGTACGTATTCTGTGGAGAAAGGAAATCGAATTCTGTGCGTTAAATTGTGGCAGAAATAACGTAACTGTGTGTTCCACAGATAAACTGGGTTGTAACGCCACCAAGTTTCACTCCTCAGAACTCCATTTGTAACCTTTTGGCGTATCAATGTTACAACGGAATTAAGATGATAGTCTACTTCTACAGCAGCAGAAGCAGAGAAAGGAACTGACGGAATATAATAAGGGAATAACACTTTGGAAGGAAGGTGTGGCAGCTCAAATTAACTGCACGCCCAAATCTTGTCTGACGTTGCGTTGGTAACTGCTTCACTGTTCACCGACCAGTATCCAATCTCCCACATCAGCGTCTGTGGTTTTTAATAGGCACTAATATCACTCTACCAGGGAACAATTCAGTTAAAGCTACATTGTATTCTGTCCGAAATGACGAAGGCGCGTAATGGTAACTACTAAACGTACGGGACAAACTAAAAACAGGGTTGGCCTCAGAACGAAGGTAGCGAAAATGAGTTGGTTTTGAGCCCTGCCAAAATTCGACAGACGAATTTTTCCGAATGCTTAGGATCAGTCGTGAGTTGACCTTTCAAAACCACTTCAATTGATTTATGGCTCACCTTTCTCATGTAGATGAACCAACATTTCGCAAATAGTTCGCAGAATCGGAGCCAATCTGTTTTGAGTACTTCATTACGGGCCGAAAGGATTCAATTGCCCTTAAGGTTGGATAAGATTTGGATGAGTTTCCTGTTGGTATGAAGAGCCATTTCATTCATTCTGAGGTAACGTAGGAGCTGGTCGAGAAGTAGTAATCACATAAAGGCAGCTCATTAGTGAGTCTTTGCGATTGTAAGCAGGCGGTGTTGAAACCAATGGGAGAAAACTGAAAAGGGGAGGGATATAAAAATATCGACTAATTACGTGAAATCCGCGCTTCTGTTATCATATCACTTTGTTGTGTATCCACCAACTATGTTACTTAACGTTAATTAACAATAAGCTTGTCCCAAATAAAATATAATTCCAACGCTTTCTCCATCAAATTTGAAGTACTACCCATTATCCGAATTTGCTTGCAAACGAATTTAACCTTGGGAATCGGAAGAACAACTTCTGTGCCGATTTCTGTATATCTACCTATACCTTTACATATCGCTTTAGAAAAACAGTTTCTCGTAAATCAAATACTTATTTGAATTTTGAATTAGCGCAGACTCGTTTCTGAAGTGTCATTAAGAAACCAAGAAGAGTTTGAAGGAGAAGCTGTTTCGTTGATAAAATCAGTAAATTACGGAATGAAGAAAAAAATTAACATAATATGCGAACATAAAAAACAAAAAAAGTTGGGGATAGGTAAGAAAAATAAAGGATATTGTTCATATAAATATATATAATATTGGTTATTATAACATAATGATAATGGTTAAACATTAATTTGTAGATAATTACGTATCTTATGAGAGCTTATTTTATTTGTGGTGTATTTGTATATAATTAGCCCACGGTTAAACTCGATTAATCATTAATTATTTCACGGCGCATAGTGATACTTTCATGAACATACCTTTCCATTAACTTATTTATATTTATCGGATTAATAAATTAAATATTAGCTGAGAAATAAATTATTATAAAATTAAATCAAGTAGCACAATAAAGAATAACACATATAAAATGAACAGAATAAATTAATGGAACTGTGCGTGGCTTTAATAGTAACCGATACAAGGAAGCCTGGCCCTAATGGAATCCAGAACTCTGAAGTAGGCGTTCAGAGCTCTCCGCCAACTTTGAAGAGTGATGCCGTTTTTGGTCTTCAGCTAGAAGCAATCTTCCAGTTTTCTGTAAATCATAGGTATGCGTTCCGGAGGTCAGATTTGGATCTTTAGTCACTCAGGACTTGCGATTGTCCACATGCCCGTTGAAGTTTGTGGAGGCTTTCCAATGCAGCAAACAAACTCGTACGCACAAGGGGACAAATTAGAGAATGATGGTTAGGATAAGGTATGAGTATAGTTCAAACAAGATCGAATTCCATCAAGGACGAAAAGCGTATTTAAAACGTGTGACGCAGCGATGCAATCTGAGAAAATGTCACCTTGATTTCGTAATTCCTTCCTGTGCACAATTAATCGATTGCACTCACGCAGCCGGATCGACAGTCGGTTGGAAATTTTGATATTCTCCCTCGAAGATTAACATGTTTTTAATGTTTCCTTAATTTGCATTTACAATAACCACGAATTGCTCGCCTTCGAGTAATAGAAGCTATAAGTGAGGGCCGTACAATATACCTTCCGTACAATATACCTGGGTTCCTCTGCTACGCGATCGGCTACTCAGTAGTTACTACAAATCGCTTAATTAAATATTATCGACATATTTATAGGAAATTCCCGAGTTTCACAGGCATATTGATTTCCCAATGAGATTTACTTTGTTCGTTTAAATGTGAATAGATGTTTGCAATTGAAATTGCTCTAAATGGTGAGCGTTATTATTCCATTTGGTGTAATAGTAGCGTCCAAAACATATTGGTAGCGAAGGACTCAGTTACTCCCACACGTTATTATAACTTGGCTTCCGGACAGGTGGTCTATCAGGAGCTGGAATGCTCTTTATTTCGCGAGTAGGAGCCGAATGATTGAGTGACAAGCGCTGACTTAACTGGTATAACAGTTTTACTGATTAAAATAATGGGAAAGGAAATATCATAAGACAGAGATTGACGATTTCTGGTGTAGTGCTGGATGCTGATGACCTATAAAACATTAACTATCAGAAGAAAAAAACCCAGAAAACCAGCAAGTCAAAAAGTGGGCTACTGCAATACAAATGTAAAAAAAAAAAACGGAAGCGCACCAGGAATCGCCAGTGACGACGCCATTGGAGATGTAATTCCGATCAGACTCTCGTCACCAAGAAAGGGCTTACCTTCACGACCAGGAAATACTTAGGAGCTTCCCAAACAAACGTTCCTGAACTTACTCTAACGGAGGTCATAAATGTTTGTCACCAACCCCGGCAAATCCCATCGTGTACATTGTAGTTGATGGATTGTTTCTATTGTTCGACTTGTTACACAACCTGAGACGTAAGCCAACACTCACAGCTTGGATTTTGAGGATCAACCTGTCAAAGTTTTCTGAATAAACGAATTCGCCTGGCACCTAATACGGCGAGTTTCATCTAATTTTATGTACTCGGTCCACAAACTCGACTTGTGTGCTGGAGCGATGCTCGTAGTGTACGAAAAAGTACGGTAGAAATCCATAATTTCCGTACATATCTATCGGAAGGAGGTGCAATGTTTGAGATTGTATATTTCGCCCACAAAGGTGGAAAGACGAGCAAGGTTTCAAAAATAACCACAGGGTCATATTTATAATTCCTATGCAATATTTAATCATACTAGCGACTTCATTCACGACTGTAGCATTATTCGCGTTATGTAAAAACAACAATGGACAAGCTTAAAGTGATTTCAATCAACTACAGTATGTGCACTGCCGAGAAACTGTTTACATGAACTTACAAGAATTCGGGCATGATGACTCATGGCAATAAAATTTCACTCGTACGTTTCGTGTTTACCACTCAAAAACACTAGACATTCAGTTGTCAATAATATTTAATATTTTTGCATCCTTGACCAACGAGCCGAACCCAGCCACTGGAAATCCTCTCAAAAAAAAGCAGCAGTGCGCTATAATGCTACACGTTATATTGCAAACAATTCCATAATCTGCATGCTCCCGTCATTGACCTTTTTCCCCTTCAAATTGAACGACGCGCAAATAGCGTGACAGGATTATGAGTGCAGTAGTTACTTTTCCCATTTGGTGTTATTGCCCTGGTTCACGTCTTCTACGAATGCTTAAAACCGGTTTTACAACTCGAGACTTGTGGTGTTTTGTGTTTTTACGTAGTCAGAATATTTCGTAGGGACTCGCCGACATATTTATGGCTCAATTCTCGGTAAGTACTCTGAGAAGCGATTGAATGAAATTAAAACATTTATGTAGAAGAAAAGTAGGCAGAAGTATTTTGCAGTATTCCTCCAAAAAAGGGTCACGCATCATCATTACTGTTTACTTGTCGTTTGCCACATCTTTGGAGTTTGAACTTTTCCCTACTGACTTCGCTCTCGTAAGCTCACGTAATGCTGAGTACACAAAAAATGCTGACCATTAACGTGACATCCGGCTGTATATTCAATTTTCGAGAAGTCTGTAGAACGTGCCTGTGTTTGTGTGCTACACACGAATAACACGCATTGGATTGGATTATAGGGACAGCATTATAGTTTCTTTTCTTTAATTTTTGGATTATAAACGTAATGTGAAACTCGACGGTGAGTTGCCACAATGCTGGGAAGAGACACGTGAATGAAACAATGAAATAAATATAACATGAAAGACAAATAAAGTTGGGAAGAGTTATATATAACTACAGGTTAATATAACTTAATGTTAATGGCCAAACATGAATATTTTGACGATTACATATCTTAAGAAATTACTGTATAATCTAATCATTTATTTTATTAGTTTTATAAGCCACTAAAATTAGCCCACGAATAGAGAGACTTTCATACACATATATTTTTATAACATATTCAGATTTATATGATTAATAAATTGAATAATATCTGGGGAATTAACTATAATAACCTGTAATAGTCGACATGTGGGTTCGCAAACTGGCCAAAATATCTATAAGCGTGCGTGGTGTGGCTGCTCTTACAACAACCATCGCTTACTGTTGTTCTGCTGCCATTTATCTAATGCCAAGTAGTAATCTAGCGCCACAATTTCCGGTTCAGTGTGGAGGTCTACATGGAGTTCGGCCCGGAGGTGAGGGAGATCCCTTCTCACTCTTCACCATGCTCTCTAACATTGACTACTAGGAGTGCTTCAATGGATGCTGTCGAGTAACCCTTGGTGATCCATTCTCCTGTGTTTGATGGTGAGTTTGCTATCCCAGACAACGGGGCAGTAGCCAATCACGCCTAAGTAAATGGCCTCGTACATGACGGTTGTGACACAGTAACTCACGTGGCCTTGCTCGTAATGAGGCTAACCTTGCGAGGGTAGGGCTTTTGAGGGACAGGATGTGATTGCTGAAATACCACCACTCACCTATATTGACTCCTAAGTACGTGACTTGCTTCTCAAGAAGAAGCCTGTGGCCGCCAAAGAGTATTGACGGTTGGCTTATTACTTTTCCTTTCAAGAGGATGAGCAGGGTTATTCCTCAGCCACCTGCAGCTTGGCGTGCTCGTAGCAGTTCTATTTGTCAAGTAACTTCTGGCTAACAAGTATAGATTACGAGGAATCCCCCGTCCCTTAATCTCATTGAAGGTGTTGTCAAACGCTCTACTGATGGCAATGAGAACTGCTACTTAGCCGGTGCCTCCAGGGAAACGTGGCGGATTTCAACAATTTCACCTTACGTGGACTTACCTTTAGTATACTCATATTGTGTGTCTGTGGGGTTGCGTCCTAAGACTCGTTCGATGGACTGCAACATAAAGATCTCTTACGGTTTGCCCAATATGGAAGGCAAAACGTTATAGATCTTGATGTAAGGTCGGTACACACTGTCGAATAAGTGTATCAATAATTCTGTAATTATCTAATAGCGACCTTGCAGTAAGTGAGTCAAAGAGTGAGTATTATTTCCACCTTGGAGGTATTGGAACTAGGAGTTTTATTCGCAATTACATTCGCAGAAGCTTTCTCGGCCACAAACAGGGAACTGGGTTGGAGCAAACGCGAGCACGGGAGACAACTCCTTGGTTATGACTGACGACACCGCAGGTTTGATAGTCAGCACAAACGTCCCAGACCAGCCTCGCTAAATTGAAGAGTTCCGTTCGTCTCAGTACACCACTCAGCACTAGATGAAGTGCCTGTCTTCAGGTACTCGTGAACACTGCAGTTTCTTGCCGCATACTGCAATCAAAGCACCAAAGCCAACAAAACGGAGCCTAGTCTTGAGCAGAGAGAGAGAGAGAGAGAGAGAGAGAGAGAGAGAGAGAGAGAGAGAGAGTGTAAGCGAATTTTGATTAGCGTTCCAAAAAGATGCTCATGTTTGTGGTGGAAGTATTGGATTACCAAGTACAAATTGATGTTCTCTCTGGCGTACACATCTTCTGTTGTTCTTATGTCTTCGTTCCAAACAGCGACATCCAGCGTTCAGAGAATTGGTTCACGTCTTGGAAACAACTGTGGCTTATTGAGTGGAGAATCGTGTGATGCCTGTGTTAACAATATCCCCTTGTGTACGTTGAGTGGCAGCGTTTGAAAGTGTGTGAAGTTGCCAGGCATTTCGTACACAGAATGTGCTTTTTCACGTGAGTTCCTCGAGCATTTAGGCTGGAAACGTGGCCACTTTTTTACCTCATGAGGTTTGCGACACATACGGCAGGAATGGTGATCTGGCGTCACCAGATCTTTTCAAAACAGCGTGATTTTCCCGGGCTCGACGAAGATATTCGAGGACAGACACGTAGGAAGATGTAGAATAAGGTTTTTGGAACTGAAACATTCGGTGCTTGCTCTTGCGCACACCATCTGGTTGAGGCGTGGAACGAGATAGAGCTGGGAAAGTTGTTTGCGGAGCTGATATTCTCAGTATGGGGGTATTGAATTATCAGAAGAGGATGTTTAGAAGGACTAATAAAGTAAAAGTTCGTCCACTTGTTGGGCGTCAATGTTCGTTTGAGAGATATCACACCAAGTGAGTCGGGGAGTAAGTACGATAAGTTCCGAGCCAATCGGGGCATTTGCTAAATTATTTCTTCCCGTTACAATTCGTTAAGTTATGATGGATGTTCAGGGATCATGATAGACAAATAAGACCCATTAATTCTCTTTTACGGTTTCGTTACCTTATTACCTGCTTAAATTCCACCATGAACGTTATTCAGTGATGCAGATCACATTGCCATCTTGAGAGGTGAGAATGGAGGGAGCAGAGCTCGAAATATGTACCTGCAGGAACTAGGGCTGCTAAAGAGTGAAGGTCTTCCTGTGCATTTGTACTGTCGTCGGTGCAATGGCTTTGTTTTCATCGTAGAAAAGGCCAACAAACCCTGTCGTGCAGTTGGCCGCGCTCTCAGCTCCAGGATCGTCTGTTTCTTCGCTTCATGGCGGATGCGTTTCAAGGGTCGGGGAAAGTTCTCTTTATTTCCCCCGACGAGGGAATGACGTTACGAGCCTCGGCCCCGTAAAATGAGCGCTGACGAATAAATGTACGAAACGTGATGCTGGTAGCTGAAGGCGAAACGAATTCTACGGCTGATGGGCTGTGATGAAATACTCGCCCAAAGCGGCACGGTCACGTTGCCTCTGGGCAGAGGAGTGATTGATAGGTTATGTAACCTATGATGAACGAGAAACAACTTCCCAATCAACAGGGGCACTTCAGCGTGCAGTATAGAGCGCCCAGGCGTTTTCCTATAGCTAGAATTTCCAATGCCAATAAGAATCGCTCACACGGCTCTTGACGGCTAACTAAAACATCGAACAATTTTTCAAAATACTAATTCCCCTCCTAAACGTAACCGCATTCAGGAATTATTCTATGTTTGGTTGATCGTACGTTGTGCCTTTGCTGTATATTTGCTCTGCATAATCTCTTGAGACAAAACAGTTATTGATTTCAACGGTGGATCATTCGCAAATTAGGTATTTTGGATAGAAAAACCCCCATTTGATTTCTCCATACTCTGTGGCCTGTAATCCTGCCTATCGTTAAACACCTATGTAATTATTCCATCGTGCCCTACACTTTTTCTTCAGTATGAAAATGTGCAAAGGTTTCTAGTAACGATATTCATTCAAGATTTCACCGGGGTCTGTATACTTATATGACACTGATGGATTTTCCCAACGCAATTTCCTCTACTGAAACTCAAACACCATTTCGGTTTAGCCGTCCACTCCATCAGTATGATGAAATCTTTACTAAATAATCGTTTCAATTTTCTCTCCGCAGTAATGCAAAAACGTCCGCTGTCTTTATTATGCTGAATACCTCAAGGGCCTACATCTAAAATACGCTTGGGCCTACCCTTGAACCGTTCATAAACTACTCTTCATTCTTTAATTCCAATTGCCACATGTACGCCGACAATGGTTTGTGTCTCTTGATAACGTCCCCCATTGCAACTAATTTCGATTTCGATCTGAGCGCTGTATTGAATGGGTTGGCAAGAAACCCCCTTCTGTAGTATTTTCCAAATAAAGTAATTAGTGACCTGCCTCTAGTACCTCTCTTTACCTACTCTCCAGATGTAAATTTGTAGTATGCATCCTAGTAAAAGCATCGCCTTGTAATTCGGAATCAAACTGGAACAATCGTGTTTCTTGGAAAACGATAGGATCTAAAGAGAACTCAAAAAAATTTCCCACCGATTTCATAACTTTCCTTTCTACTTCGTATATCTAGGGAAGAAAAAAGTGTATGGCTCTTTAGACGCATTGAGAAGAATTACTCCTCCCCCGTCGCCATATCTTATAGTCCTCCAAAATCACCAGAGAAGTACAGCGCAATGATCCACTTCTTGAACGTGTTGACATGAGTATTCATCATTAGCTTACCAACTTAAGCTTTAAGAATCATCTTCTCGTAATACGGAATTTTTGTTTTTATTTTTCCACGTTAGTATAGAATTAGCGGAGACAAATATATTGTTAATTATGGGCCTCAGGTTGATCATTATTTATCAGAAATAACTATCCAAGTCTGGAACAATATAGTGAGAAGCATTTGAGAATAGTTCTTGTGATAGCATTTGCCTTACTGGAGAGATTAAAGGAAACTTCTCGAAACTTATCTCTTACCATTGTTATGTCTCCCGTCACGAGTATAGGTTGCAAACAGAACATCGAAACCCGTAGTGCAACCAGTTCAGCGTAGCAAATGTAATCAACTAGTTATTACTACTTGGTTCTCAACTTCAAACGATATGGAATGGAATCAGCTAAGAAAATCTATTGGAACGATTTTGATTGGCTTGCTCGCGTCGATTTTTCTCCCATTGTTACAGTTGGAACAGTAGGTTCGGCCAGCGGTTTGCAATCTCAGAGTTAAGCCTAATCAATCATTAATGACTGTTCAAGTTCCCTCCGCATGGTTCATTTTCGTTCAACACTTTTTGGAGCGACTTCTTCCAACTCAAGATGCTGTCGTCTCAAACGCCGCTGTCGTCTCACCTATTGTGACAAACGTTCGCGAACTGTTGCTGTTTAATGAATCTAATGTGACCTCCTCGCAGATGGTGCGAGAGATATCAACTTATGATGAAAACCGCCTGGAAATTGTTGAGAGCGTTTTCTGAGTGCATTTTAAGAAGAAAGAACGTCACAAATGGTAGCCAAATGGTAGCGTGGTAAGAAGGAGGAAGAAAAGTGCGTTTTAAAGTTTTTTTCAAGCCCCTGTATTGGCTAAGTCCACGATAGCATTGACTATACGGCATTACTTGAAAGTAGAGCTATGGCTAGGCTGGGCTGAAGCTTCCCTATTACCTTCTGTAGGCACCAGTTAAGTTCAGCCCATCTATGGCTGGCAAAGAAGTGAGGGCAAAGGGTGTAGAGATGGGTTCAATCACATCTATTACCTCGAAGCCTGCCCGTTAGAAATTTTGAAATGGTGTTTCTAATAAATTTTTTTTAATGGCTGACTCCTGAGCCGTTGCCTCTAAACCATACGTAGTTATCTTCTTCTCTGAAGGAGCTACTACTCATCTGACTCTTATTCCGTTTTGTCAGAGCATGGGTTAGACGAATCCATCCACGGCCCAACTCTCTTCGCTCTCTCGTGTCTTGCCTACAACTGTGGAAGGCCCTGCAAAAAGTGGCATTGCTCAGCACACCTGGGATAGGCGAAGTAAACATGCTCCTCGCCTTCCATTGAGATCCACGTGCAATACCTGCAGTAGGGTTCCTCTTTTGCCTCCATTTTGTGAAGGTAGCTCAGGAAGTTCCCGTTCCCCATCAGGAACTGGGCGAGATAAAAGTTTGATGGTATAGCTGGGTTCTCAGTGAATATTAGTGAAGCACGGGCATACCTCCCTAATAGGCTTGAGAAAGTTCTGGTTCATGTGCTTGTCTCCATGTATGGAAATGAACCCGCAACTTCTTAGGGGGATGCATATCATGTCTAATGAGGTCCACCAGTAGGATGGTGGACTAACCCAAAAACACACTCAGTGGGATCGGCCACACGTAAGCAGTACATGGCTTGCCCAGGATACACCACTTCTGTTCTAGCATTAAAAACGCATATCTGAAGAATTCACTGGTGCGTTTCTTAATACGCTGCTTCAAAGACTATCGTTTGTCATCCGTAACTGATGAGTTCGCATACTTCTTTTCTTTTTTAATAATAAACATCTCTACTGCAAAGGCTGTCAGCACTGCGCACACAACGCTTTTCGGAAGGCAAAAGCTAAAATGGAACAAAAGCTCTGCACGCTGGTTTGCAGACAAGAGGCGAGAACGTAATCGAGGGATTTGGTTGTGACAAGGGGAAAGAAGGCGCTCGAAGATATTTCTTTCTGATGTTTATGGAACAGAATATATAGGAGGGTTTCACATATCCTTTTGAAAAGGAATCATAACTCTGAATCCGTAAATACCTACCATCCAGCGGAACAATGTTTTCCTTCTTGAGCTGCCTTTCAGATTTGATTTTTCCTTCTCTTCTATTCATGTAATTTTATATATAGAATGACCAGAATCTTCAGTAGTACCTCGAGAAAAAACGACGAATGGGGCTAAGCTCCTTCTTTCTTTCCTTTCAATCTTTGAAAATGTCTGTGATCACCAACAGTACTATCAGTACTAACGTTTAACTACTAACCTAGAGCTACCAATACTAACGCTCAACCACGTATCTTCTAAATCCGACTCAACCTAGAAATAGCAAATGTGAAACTGGCAAAAAAGGCACTTCCTATGCCTACGATTTTTTGAAGAAGGATAGTAATTACTTTTGCAGGGTTATTGGGTAAAAACGTTTAGAACTGGTAGTAAGCGACACAGCGGTAGTTGAAATTCAGGAATTTCTGAAGTGAGCCCCATGTATCTCATGAGCGTTTTTAAACACTCACCCTTTAGGTATTGGATTGGACTACAATACCAATTTTTTTTAACATTCTACATATGGAAAAAACTGCGCTAAAAGCGCTTTTCGTCGAAAATGTTGGTAATTTATTGTGCTGCTCTCGTCATTTTCCCACGTATGAGAATTTTATGGTATAGTTGCCATATTAGGAGCTAACAATATAAAAAATTTAATCAAAATCGTTATAGCCGTTTTTGAGAAAAAAATATTTGGTGTTTTGATCACTATGATCACTATAGTTAACTTTCGGTGGATTTTGTTCATACCCTTATTTTGGCGTCCCATGGTAACCTGCGAGCGAGATATCAAGTTTGAGTGGATTTGGTACGAGGATTCTCTCTAAAATCGTTCACAGACACACAGACCATTTTCCCAAATAGTGTTTTTCGGACTCAGGGGGGTCTGAAACGTAAAGATCTGAAGAGAACTCAAAATTTTTTTTTCAGCCGATTACATAACTTTCCTTTCTACTTCGTAGAGCCAAGGAAAGTAAAAAGTAGGCTCCTGGTCCTGGTAACCTTCATTCCTATCGTAGCCAGGTAGTGTGGTGGTTATCAAACAGAACTAAAATGTAGTAGGGGTTTGGTATGATCCGAGAAGTCTTGAATCGAACCAAGGCATAGTGAAGCGCGTTTCTAGTACCAAAGAAGATGAGAAGAACTGAGGGATTAACTGCTGTATAACAGAAATTCACATGCTAGGTTGAAACTGGTTTCGGAAATTACTAAGCTGCTGCCGCAAATTCATCGAAGATCATTTAAAACAAAACGTTTAAGTGAATTATAGGACGAATTGTGGAAGAAACTGCGAAAAAAGTTAGGCAACAAAAAGATGTTATTTTCAATTCCGAACTTTATGAGGTTGCTCCTGATTATCCAATGACTATTATTAAGTATATATCACATAAGTTGTATATTGGACTAACACCCCGATTTTCTAATGAACTTCATTGTCATATGAGCGAGAGTTTTGAAGAAAACCCCCACTAAAATCACGTGTCACCGAAATCTTTGATAATTTATGCTACTGCCTGCAGTTTTTTATGCCGCTTTTGTTAATGCTCTTATTTTGTCGTGCCACAGTAACCTACAGGCTGAATACCAAATTGAGTCGATTTGGCTTAATAAAATGAGATGTGAAGAAATACAAACTTGAGAATGAGATGAGACGATTAAAAATAGCACAGTATTGTGTGGTGAAAACACTGGTAGCTTATATGATCACTAGAGTTCATAAAGAGAGAGAGAGAGAGAGAGAGAGAGAGAGAGAGAGAGAGAGAGAGAGAGAGAGAGAGAGAGAGAGAGAGAGAGAGAGAGAGAGAGAGAGAGAGAGAGTCAACGCCATACTTACAGATCTCTGGATCTGAATTTTGTGGCAGCTTGGCAGAAATGAGATGGCAAAGCGAGAGGTAAGGGGAAGAGGGTTAATAAAAACCGTTTGAACGATTGAGCAAGCTAGTATGTGGAGAAGTAAGTTGTTGGCTCCGACGAAAATACCGTTACGAAGTCGGAAAGATAGAATCGAACTCAAAACAATAGTTACATGCAACATCAACGCAGTATCTTTGATTCACGCTACAATACTAATCCGTGTCTTAAGCTGGGTTTAGAGGATCGGAGAAAAACGTTTATTGACATCCACGAGAATGAGTCGGAATTGTGAATGCCGCATGGCTTCTAAACATTCAGAAAAATGTGGCCATCGATACAGTCTGCCAAATAAAATTGGAGAATGAGTTTCGAGGATACCCACGTTATTGTTCTTACCTTTAGTACGAACGGAAGGACGTGGAATGATCGGCGAACCGAGAAACTCTTGCATTGTGTACGCAGTAGTTGAGTCAGTATTGAATGAATCTATTTTAAGATGTCTCCTAGAATGTTGATTAACTCTTTCGTATGACTTTGGCGCGAGACACATAAAGTTGGGCGCATATTCCCAGCTCATTCGGTTGAACGTTCGCAACAGTATTTTGTGGAGCGGAAATGGTGCTCAACGATAACATGCCTAGACAGTCCTGAACCGTAATCGGTCTGCAGTGTGCCATTAATATCGAGAAGGTTGTTCCGCCGGCTTTGATTGTCGAAGCGTGCGAACCCACTCAGTATGTGAGCTGGAGTATGAAGCAAGCGTTAATCGCTTCAGCTAACTGACTCTGATTTTTGCACGATTCTGAAATCTTCTGAAGATTTAGCCCCGGCAAACAACTGTGCAAGCCGAACAGGATTGAAATCTCCAACGTTGTCTTAAAATCCCTCGCAAGACAGAGAATGGCTTAGCGAAAGGGATGAAACCTTTGAGTAGGGATGAATTTGGCCGGGCGAGGCTGTGTCCCTTGAGAGGACGTGAAAACCCTCGCAGAAAACCGTAAACCCCGACAAATTCTCAACGAAATCTCGACGGCTCACGGAGATTGATAGAATGGTCTTATAAAATCGTGAAAGCCTCTTAGGTGGATCTAGTGGATCGTATGTAACATGTAAATGCGTCGGAATTGTCTATACACGCATATGACATGATCGAAATTTGCCAAATCGATTTTGCAACGTGATTGTTACTTAGTTCGCAGGTGATGCCTGGATTGAACCTATCATGTTCGAAGTAGGCGTGGATTATTATTATTTGAAGTTTGTTGCTTCGTCCATTATCTGTTTCCACTCAAGTACGAGCAAAGATGGACAAATTGTACTACTTCTTAACCATTTGTGTCACGGTTCAGTGGCCGAAAAACTCGCCCTGGCCCTCTCCGAATCTTCCTTTGCCTTTCCGTTATCTTTCAGTTCTTCTTGCCTTGAGAATGATAAATACGAAACATGTAACTTCGTTCTGCAGTGAGACGTTAAAACCAATGTGATGGATGCTTCATGAAGTTACTCATGGCAGCTCAAAGTTCTGCACAATTAATTGCAATCGCGCTTCATTGGTGCTTCATGCGGCCTGAGTTCGATTCTAGAATCTGACGAAGGAATTAGTCTTTATAGGTGTTTGTGAATTGTTCACATCTATAGGTCACGTATTCAACAGTTGACCGTGGGTACCAGCACACGAGCATTCAAAAACGCTGAAGCTGCTTAACAGTAAAAGCCAATTCCCGCCCTCGTTTTTAGCACTGTGTCCTTTCAAATCCATGGATGATGTTTCCAGTAAATAACAAACAAAACAATTAAAGAACGAGCTCAAGCGCTTTAACCGTTATTCCGCCAGGTCTTCCACAATGACCAACCGCATAATTATGGGTTTATTTAGAGGCCTCAAAACGAAAAAATTTGTTGAGCCTTTTTTAGTTTCCTTAGCATTTAGTATTAGGAAGAAAAGTTATGTATTCAGCTGAAAAAATGGTCTTGAGTTTTCTTCAGATCTTCAAAGACTACTACTACCATCTGGGTATGTGATCACGAATGAGAGAAAATCGCTGAACTAAATCGCCTCATATTTCATATTAAGCATGCAGATCAACATGGGACGGCAGAATCAGAGTACAAGCAAAATCGATCTGAAACTAACTGAGTTATCGTAGTGACCATAATGCCAAATGTTTCCTTCTCAAAAACAATTCTTAAGGTTATGATTAAATTTTGTGTATGAAAACTTCAAAATACTTGAAACAGTACCGTTCAATTCTCAACAGGGGGAAACAAGGGCAGCTGCACAATGAATGATCGAAACGTTTGATAAAAATCCATTTTAGCGCAGATTTTTCCTCTTTCGGAAGGTAATTCAATTCCGTTTCGGGAGGAGCAACTTCAAAAATTTCGGAAACTGCCTTTTGCTACTAATTCGTTTTTCGCTCCTGTACTTACAATGGTGCTCCTACTCATGCCAAGAGCAATTAGTACACCGAGAATTGACAAGACCGTAAGCCTTTTTTTGGGATGAATAATAGTCCCAGACTCTTCCACACTGAATAGAGTAAAAGAATAGGTAGAATTATAGGGTAAAAACAGTGACACGCATGAGGAAGGGGTAGCACTTGTCAGCCTCCACCTTTGCTTAGTTGGACGATGGACAACATGCTTGTCATTCAGGGAAGGGTTGGGCTTGGGTGGCTTGAAGGGCAGGGGGCGTTTTTATTACTTTCATCATTTTTATTGGACTTAGTCATAATATATTTTATATATTTTGGGATCGAGGAGAGAAGTGGAATGATGTAGTGTAACCTCGTGAGCTTAATTGTTGTGTGAGTTAGTGGTATGAGCGAAAGCTGCTCGAAAGAGTGTCCTGGGAGCTTTCCCTCAAGCTAAAATGAGAATTGCTAAATTTACCTGGGACTGAGGAAAGTTGTGTGATACGTTACACCATATATATTATTGGCCGATTACAACACTTTCTCCTACATTAAAGGAAAGTGAAATTCTAGCCAAAACCCAATGAACCGTCGAGCCTTATAAAATTATCCGAATTTAATATTTTCCAATATTGTGAAATCAGAAATTTTAGACCAACTTTTAACATCTCGGTGGGTGTGTTAGGTGTATGCTGAAGCACTAGATTTGCGCCGCTGCGAATCAGGAATCCCATGTGTTGTGACTTCACTGGATGTTTATACAGGAACGTCGCAAGAGGAATAATTGGAACTCCCAAGTAATTTCCAGGGAAAATCAAACCTCAGAGGTCTCAGAAAATCTCCACTGCAAACGAATGAACCAGCTAACGTTAACGTAATTAGAGTTGACCTTTAACTTTTGGCTTGATGTTAATTCCACAAGGATCGTTATTATTTCCAGAGGAATGAAACATTGACGTTTGAACAAGCGGGAGAAAAGCAAAGGAGGAAAATGATTTTAAAAACAAAAAAAAACGAAAAACAGTTATTTCCCTGGGGCTTGGCATTTCGTCCAATTTAGACGAAATTTCCCTCTTTTGACTACATATCATCGGAAAACCGTATCGCACGACCTCTCCCTCGAAGTTCGAGCAGGTTTTACAGCTTTCCTCTCAACTCTGAAGTGCACTGGTGTTCGCTCTCTGTATTGCCTTCTGCGAGTAATATTGTCGAATATACGAGTCCCCGAACTCACCACCCATTATTTCTCGGTTATTATCAGAGTTACAACGGCGGTTTCAGTAGTTTTCGCATCGTCGAACGTAATGGTGCGTTAAAATGATTGGGTTCATTTAACTGCATCGTCACTAACGAGGGATTGTAAATTTTTAGCGTTCACTGGTATATTGATCAATGTTGCAACTATAAGTTTAGGAGTATCCCACTTCCATACTGGTTGTCACGCGTGCTGCAGGGGCATAACTGAGCGTATGTGAAGCGGAGACTGAAAAGGTGCTGAGGGTGAGAGCGAATGAAGAGCAAACGAAGGTGTAGTATGGATTTAATGTACTGCTACCTTCACAAGGCAACGTTCTAAGAACAAACTGTTAAAAATAGCCAGTGAAAAAAGTAAAGAGCTAAAGAAAAAGGAAACATGACTAATAGTGTTGGAAAGCCAACAGTTGTTTGTTCGTTCTTTAATCACGAAGCTATCATCAAGAAATTCACATTGGCATCAAGAGTGGGATAGGCCAAAAGAATCCACAGCAAGTTTTTGTCCTAGTTTCACAGATATTTTCTTATGATGGCACTATTAAAACGCTCGACAGTTTCTGAGGACGATCGGGATTTGCTGTACAATCTCATGCGAAAAACGATGCAAATTATTACACAACGGTTTATTATGCTCGTGCACTGCTTGACGTAGACTCACACATCCGAGACCCATCCCATTCGATTCAACATCGACAAATACCAGTAAACGATACGAAAGCTGACCACAATGGAGTGAGACGAAAACTAAATATTCCAGACTACCCAGCACCTAAAAATACCTAGAAAACGCTACCGATGACAGCGTATTTAGGATAAAATTTAATTTTGGTTAATTTTTTGCCCATAACAAACCTGAGGTTCCTCAGATCGGATACACGAGCAGGCGGCACAACTAGATACCACACGAGATTTTGGTTCTAAAGAACGGATGTTTCAGACCACGTTAAAGGCTTAAAACGACCCGGGCGGGGACAGCGGATGAACATTACCGATTTTGAATCCTGATGTCCTGAAACGTCAAGTGTCAAATGTGTGAGGAGGGGGGGGGTTGTAAACAAATTTCTTGCCCGAAGTGTATTGTTCACAGTAAATAGTAAACAAAAATAACTGATTTCCTGAGTTCAAAACCCCTCGCGTTGTCAAGAAATCGTTATTTGAGATCCAGCTGCTCAGTAAGAAGACGAGATTGTTCATGCAAACTGGCTTCAGCCCTATCTTCGGTGGTCCTAAAAGAAGGAGGGAAATAATAGTTGAAAGTTCGTATTTCGATTATGTTGGTGTCGACAAATCCATTGGCGTTCTGGATTTCAGCGAACTATTAGAGCTGAGATTTTTTGTGTGTTTCCTATCAACAGATGAGTAAAAACCGTTCTAGAGGAATAAAGCAAGATAACCGCTACGACTTACAACGAGGCTGACTGGAAAATACCTAAGTTTCTTTATTTGGAGAAACTCATTTTAGAGTGTTCACATTTAGTCAGCGATGTACAACGACGTTCGATGGCTTTAGCAACTAGTTCAATCAATTTTTCATTCAGTTAACTTGGTAAAACATAATTGAACATTTTAAGTAGAACTTAGAGTAATGGAATTTATTGAGGTGCTCCTCTACTAATGCCGCGACCTTTATTGAGTATCCTACCTGAAGGTGCTTTATATCTTGTAGCATTAGACAAGAAGCGTTGGATTTGGTATCAGTCCTACAACAACCTAAAGCCATTTTCCAGTTTTTCAATGCGATCACGAGACAGCAACAATAAAGAACCGTTTAATCTCTAGTTAATTAGCATCCCCGGTTTATAATAAGTGTCAAATTGTACATAAATGCAACGTTCACTTTGAATTATTGGAACAACTATCCAAGTGCCCGTTCTAATTTTAATTTATTCACTTCATTCGACTTACTTCGCACTTTTCGTTCCCTTTTCAGGTGCTCAAAATATATCTTGCTGTTGTTTACTCCGCTCCCGACTTTTCTCTTGTTCGCCCGTCTCTCAAACTCTCTCCAGATAAACCAGTGACCCGTCCCATTTACCTACCTCAACTACAGTTATTTCTGTATAACTCCCCGTATATACAATGACGTTCTCGGGCACCCCAGAAGAGACTCCAGTTTCTTTGAGCTCAGGTAGCTCTTCCCGGAGCTATTCTATATCCCTATTTGCGTACCATTAATCTCGTGAACTCTATCTTACATCGGTCATCCGCAACAAATATTCCTTCTGCAACAATACAGCGTGCCATATGAGGAATATTGACCGCTCCTACAGGAAATGAATTGAGTGTACTTTGAAATCATGGAGAAACAATTACAATACAACTACAGTCCCGGACTTCCGACAGCGAACTAAGTAAATGTGAACTCCTCATTTGTACTCCAACCCAATTGTAATTGCCTCTATCGTATTGCCCGGATTGTCTTTATTCCCGTTAAGCCATTCCAGGCGCCTCATTTAAATCATTTCTTGTTAAATTGTCTTGTTTTGGAATTATGGGGTTAAAACAATGAGAAATGGTTTAAAGGGCCTGCGGGTTGAGTACGTTTTGAGGCTGATCTGTCGATGTTTTATGAAAATTCAATTGGGCCTTGGAAACTTTTTTATCCTTTGGTTGTTTTTGTCGTCCGCTCTCCTTGACATCGTTCGTCGAGTACTTCCTCAGTTGTTTGAAACTCTCATTGGAAAAAGTGCACGCGTTAGCAAAAAAAGTTAATGTAACGCAAGTGGTAACTACTCGTGCTCTCAGTCGTTTCTTCGTACACCCTGTCGCATTGAATTGCGTGTGGAAACGTTCCCATTTCTTATTTATGAACCCCAGTGACAGTGCTCTCCTGTTAATATGAATTATGTTATTTTTCTGTGAATGACGATGGACGCCGGTGTCCCTGGGTCATGCAAACATGCGGGTCGCTCGCTCGAAAGTGATGACAATTGCAATCATACAGTTTCATTATACTCGAGATCGGGATGGATGGAAAGTTCGCTCAATGTGGCTGAAGTTTCAGTACCTTCCCTTCATCCTATGTTCACAACACGAACACGAGAAAATCGTGTCTCTCTAAAGAAATTATACGCCGAAACATTCCAGATGTTTATATAACCCTTCGGCGTTCAACACTCGATTCGACGTAGTATTATCGAATAGCAACCAAACAGAGATATTTAGCAAGTGTCCAAGCAAGTGCGACGTGTCCCACCTTATTCATCATATTCATAATTCCAGGGTGAGTCAGGAGAGTTATTTGTCCGCTGCTAACAAATTCCGCATTCTTTTCATTTATCATGCCTGTTATAGCCGTTTACGTGTCCTTTAACTGACACGTACAATAAAGTAATATTCCTTTCGGCCTTTTAAAAAAATATACAAAAAAACGAAATGCTATGGATATATAAATGAAAATAAACTAACTGCTGAGGGTTAATTAACTCAGAAACAAATTTAAATATGAATGTCTATACGTTCAACGCAAACGCAACAAAATCAATGAGAACCTTAAGGCTCCGAAGGGTGGACGTCGATGATGTAACCATGATGTGATGGTGGGAGACACTGTGACTGTTCCTATTTAGATGGATGAAGCAGCAACGTAGGTTTGATTTTAGAGCCATGTATAATCCTCCGGATTCTGCTTCGACAAACCGGATGCCTCCGAATTGTGGGTTTGAAATTTGTAAGATGCAGATACGTATGTGATGGACGTAATGGAGGGAAGAAGAAAAGCTTGACTGGCTGGCTGTACTCTGCTGATCTAGGCAATGCCTCATCCGTTCTGGACCTTCTGTATCAGAATTTGATGTTGTACTGCTGATGAGTTTGTGGTATACGGTATGAATAACAAAACAATGTAAGATCCTCCAGTATAGCAAAAAATCTCCCCCGCTCATTACATTGGCTGTGTACTGGTCAGCTACCCCATTGTGGAGTTGACGAGACCTCAAAGACCTCCATTCTTTCAAATAATTTTCAAGGGGAATGATGTTTCATTCAATTCAAGAAAAGCGATAATAATAATGCAAATATTTTCAATTGTTTAGTCAATAAGTTCTGTATACGATTTCGTTTATTGCCGAATAGGAGCATGGGTAGGATTATGTGTATCAAGCTACTTCTTTTTAATACTGCATAGGTTCATATGATCTGCTATCATGTCATGTGTTTCACAATTTTTAGTCAGAAATATACGAGTCGAGTCGAGCTCCACGCATGACGTGTTTTCTATCAAGCTGTCCTTAGTTTCGATTAAACAAGTCATTACGATAAGTCAATTCGATTATCGTTCCCGATATACTAATTATTTCATAATCCAATTAAATGAACACCAGTTTGATGGGTACAACTCTGCAAAATCCCGGAATGTGATGAAAAAAAAATTTTTTTGTTGAAGAATTAGGACATTTGTTAATTAACACCCTCAGCAGATCTTCTGCGCGAGCGCATTAAATGTACGCAAGAAGAGAGAGTGCAAATAACACTTTCGTTAATTTCGTGACCTGACTGTAGGGCGAGAAGTTGACGAAGAAACGACGGCCTTTAATTCTCTACTGAAGAAAACTATTACAGAGGATAGCAGATGGTGCTAAGTGAAGTCCAAAGTGTGAAAACGTAATATCCGGAGTGAATCTGGACAGAGTGCCCTACTTTTTTCCCCTTAGTCGTTATATACTCGCACAGCGTTAGCTCAACATGGTTAACGGAATGCTTTTGTCTGTTACAGAGCAAACTAATTAAAATGGTTAACTATTAAGTTTAGTTCAATGCACCGTCTAACAGCGTAGCCCCGAGCAAAAGATCCTTCAACGGAATTACACGAATTAGTGAAACTCATTTTCCGGTGCGTATAAATGGAAAACCGAGCTCTTTCAAAAACAGGAAAAAGCTCTTTGAGGAAAAGGCAAAGAGAAAGCACGAAGAGCCGGGAGTTTTTTTTATGAGAAACGAAAAGCTTTTACAGAGCCCTTGAGTATTGAAAATTAAAATTTCAAGGGCTCATTCTAATGACAGGTGATTTAATCAGAGAAGGAAAACAAAAAGGGGTGCACGATGATCCTGTGGAAGGGGTCAAATGTTCAAACACTTCTACCTGATAATTTAATCTGCTCGTTAAATGTTTCATGAGTGAGAGAACAGGGAGAATTCATATCAATAGTTTTCCCGCGTTTATCCCTTGAGCTACGAAATAGTGAGACTGTATCGTCGCACAAGCTCTAGTTACTAATCCAAAAGTTTGTCACGCAGTTGAAAGAGTTGTTGTGAGAGAATAACAATTTATTCCACTTTTCACAAACGTTTAATTATATCCACAGGTTATATTGGAGAAGTATACATAGTCCTCCGTCAGTCTTCCTCTGGCAGTCAAATGAATAGAGATGGAGCCAAAATGTGTAAAAAATTTTTATTGTTAGCAGAAGTTCGAATGAAGCAGCCAGTGAATGTGACTGGAAATAAATACGTATACTTGTCTGTGTCTTTAGCCTTTAGCTAGCGTTAGCCTCTCCAATGTTGCGTATTATTCATTTCTAGAGTTAAGAAGAAAGTTGTGTGATGCTTTGTACTCGATGTTGCCACTGGATTCGGTACAAAGTTCGTATTGATTGTTGCAGGTGATGTGATTGATGGCCAGGAAGGAGGCGCTATGAATATCTGTCGGATCTTTCTTCAGGCGGCGGTGGTCTCTTGCTTCCTCTTTTCCACTACGAGCGGGCAATCGTCTAACGGTGGAGCTCCCCCAAACTTCCAGTGTCCACCTCATCAGGAGATCAACCCTTGCGTCTGCGTCGTCAAGAAAAATGGCCTTGACATATTGTGCGAGTTCACTGATATTTTTCATATCAGCAAGGCGATGACGGTTCTCAAAGGAAAGACGGCGATCGTCGTCTACTATTTAAAACTTCGACACAACAACTTGCCCAAACTTCAAAGCTTCATATTTCTGGGGATAGACATCCGACATTTGACGATTCACAACAGCAGTCTCGCCGTCGTGGAGGAGTCGTCTCTCAGCAGCATGGGTGAGCTGTCACTTGATACTTGGCACGACATGCATGTACTGGTTAGCACGAAAGGCAAAGCAATTGAAAACTTTGAACGGTGCATTGAAAGCTGTAGTTGCCACTTTTAGGAGTAGTGCCGCGGTTGTTTACTAACTGAAATCTTGCAAAATCATCTTTGAGACGAAGTAGCCCGCAATTGAATTTCGTGTCTTTAACACGTCAAATAGTTTACTCCACGTATTTGAATGACAGCATCTTGATGGTCTTTGTGGTGGCTGTACCTAGTTGAGCCTGTTTGCTTATTCAATGCCTATCAGAATAAGGCCTTAGCTGTACAAACTACACAAATCACACTTCGTAGCTAAAGAAACTGATACAATTTTTAACCTATTCCTTCCCATACTACCAATGTCAGCACCCTAGTCACTTCAACTTGTACAGATGCTCCTTCATTATTGGTTCATTACGATAAATTATAAGGGAACAAGTGATTCGTCCACCAACCACGTGACAGCCCTTTCCACGCTCAAAAGATTGGACAATTCAGTGATTTCCCATTTCAACTATTCTAATGTAGCAAAGTAAACCTTCTGGAACTACGGTTCTAATTCGCTAAGCTTTATATACATGATTGGAGAACAAGATTAAGAATGGCTAAGCTATTGTTGTCTCGTAGTTATGTGCCCCTATCAACCGCATGTCCGGTTCTATATTTATAATAATAGTGGAGATATAGTACATCTAATTAATCTGTTGCGTTGTATGGGAACATCAATGATGCAACTATGTGCGATCACAAATGCATCGCGCGCTTTCGTTATTTCACTCAGTTTGAGGGAAATTGGGATGAGGTGAACGGAACATTCATGCAGTGACAACTACCTCAGATACTGTGATTGTTAATGAATATTCAAGAATAACCGGCTACTAATGACAAAACTACTGGTTAAAAATTGAAACGGAGAAAGTAATGAAAAGAAAACCAATCTGGATGAGATAAAATGGTTCATTGCACACGTCCTACAGTCGTAGGTCGAATACTTACTCTCTCCTCATTATTAATGTTGCCAACTGAAGGAGTAACAGGAATTTCGTGATATGCAAAAAACTTGAGCTTCGTCAGATTACATTTACCTAAATGTATTGAGTAAGGGAATCAGGATAACCGGATATCGGAAAACTGGTATTGTCACATGAAAGTTTTAAATTGAACAGCAGCAAGCGGCTTCAGGATAAGTTCCTCTGATCTAGCAAGCAATGTGTGTACTACACACCTGCCCTCCGAGTCAGTGGCCGGGACTTCCTGTCAGTCGCCAACTTTTCTTAATGGCTCAAATTTCCTCAACAAAAGAAAAAGAAGTTAAGAGACTATTTAAAACGAAAAAGTAGAAAAGAGATACTAAAAAAAATTGTTAATATTTTTGTGGCAGCTGTCATCTGTAGGAGCCAGCGACTTGAGTATGAACATGTTCTCCTTTCATCACCCCGCGAGCCTTTTTGTCCCTCTTTCGTGGACTACCATATGAGGAAATCACCTGAAACTCTCATGAAGGACCGACCTTTATCGTATCTGGTGGGTGCAAGAATGGGGGAGCTGAGGATAGCAATAAAACTGAAACTCGGTGAGCGTGAGGAGGACTGTATTATACGTGCGTATGGAATTGAGTAGAATTGAAATTGAGGTGAGATGGAGTACAACTAGGCGACACAAGGGCAGTACTCGGAACACGTGAACTGACGTGGGCAACCGTGAGAGAGAGTGAGAAGTTACTGGGGTGGAAGTTGGAAGCAGAATGATTTTGGAAGAGCTCTGTCATCGATAGGAAAATGAAATTGGGTGAAAGAAATAAAGAAAGGGGAAAACCTAGAAAAGGGGGCTGGGGGCCTGCAGCTAAGGGATTCCCGCTGGTGAGAGGTAGGTATTGAAACGGTTGGAGACAATTAGGCGGACAGAGACAATGACGCGGGGAAGCCCGAGGTCGAAGACCCTGACAACTTCGACGCTTTGCGTCGAACAGTATCAGTATGTACGAGTTGGGGGTTTTTCTGTGGAGATATACGAACTAAAAAAAATATTATTTCGAGGTTCATTAATTTCGCAGTTCGAGGGATCGATCCCTTGGAGATTTTTCGTCTCGCAACCCATCAGCCGTTTTTAGAGAAGTTCATTTTATTAATTATGTCAGCCAACTCCCTTTTTGCTTCTTTAGAAAATTTCCAGTTTATTAGTACGGTCGCCCTGAGAAGTTAGTCAGTCTTAAGTCACGTATTTGAGTTGTATTATTTTTCGGCTTAAGAAGCTTCATTTCATTACTTTATTAAAAGCAATGATTTTTTTAACTTTATTACTGAGTTTATTCGTTCAATACACCTTTTTTCTGGGATTTTCCCCTTCCCCCTTGTTCTTCAGTATGCGATGTACTTCACTTCCTACACACAGGGGTTCGCTATTTTTTGAATTTGTAGAGCTCATTTCTACGTCGTACTAATAACGCTCATCGAAAATCACCGTTGTCGATAAGCTAACTGGTAGATGATTAACCGGATCAAGCGTGGTATAGAAGTGAAATTACAACGCCCGAAGATCGCATGTTTAGAGGTTGTACAGTTTCCCACATGTAGAGCTGACGCTGTTGTATTTTGCCCATAGACAGTGGAGCTTCTCTGTGTAGTTGAGTTCCTATCCCTCGGTCTGAATGGCGTAGGGTAACAGAGCATCCAACACTAGTCACGTCATTTGCGTGCCTACCGCGAGGCCTGAGGTCATGCTGGCAAGTTAAAGGCAAATATTTGTTATGGTTGCATTCTTGTTACTGGTGATGAAATCAAAACAACGTAACTCAAATAAAGTGGAAACAGACAGTCGCCGTAACATTGCTTTATTATTGAAGTGGGTTTCCAAAACTTCGACACGAGTGAGAAAAAATAACCGTTGACATTCCCAGAAGTATCAGGGTTGTTTGGTTTTAGTACTCAAAACCTCATCTTCAAAACTCGAAGATCTTTCTCAGACGATTACATAACTTTCTTCCTTACTTCGTAGGGCTAAGGAAAATAAATTAGTCAAAGGGGGGCTGCACGAAACGTTGGATCGATGACTGGTGTTTACAGAAATGAGGACTGCGTATGCGATAAAGTTGACCAATGTTTCTTCCGCGCATGAAACCGATTCAATGAATAAAGCCCGTGTTACATCAACAGATAAAAATGAAACGAACCTTGGGCTTTAAAACTCGATTATCCGCAACACTATATCTTCCACGTTTTTCTCTTGGCAACCAAGCACGAAAGATGAGGAACAAACGCTTTTTGGTCATTTTTGCCACCTTTCTATAGGGTTTCCTCTAAACCCTTATACCTTTTCCAAATAACCAGGGCGTAAATGTTGGTTTTCTGACTCCATGAGGCTTACAGAAGAACGCCATGTCGAATGAATTAATTTATTAGGGGGCGAAGCAGAATAGTAAGGTAAGAACTCAGGGAAAGCGTACAATCTACCAAAAGTACTTGACGCAGTTTATTTTAAAAACTGGATGCCCTAGACATCGCGTTTCAAAGCCAAAAACAAAAAGCACTTTGAAGAATGATGACACACAGACTTAAACGAACGGAATTTCGTCTACTTGAATAGCGAAATAGTTCACCAAAATGTCTCACGGTAAATTTTACATAAGTAGGTAATAAACTGAGCTTATGTTACCCTCCCAACCAAGCGAATACAACTAAGCAGCAACACGGACACTAAAAATAAATAAACTGTAACGGTGTAATAAAGAAAGAATAAACGGTATTGTTCCTGAACCCCCCAGTAATTCCATTCTACTTGCAGGAGAAAACACTACAATATAATTCGCAGTTAATAAAATATGAAATTAACAAGGGTAGGGCCGTTCTATTCACTAAGGAGAAATGATATTAATTCGCTGAGGCGAATATGTCAATATAGTAATAACAGTTCAACGTATAAAACCGCTGGGATAGGAAGGAACCATGAAATGACTTCATCACAGCTACTCTAATACTGAATGTATTCGAAGCATATGATTCCTTCACGAAGAAAAAGTAGTGTGACGCGCAATGCATTGATATTACTTTGTCGGCTTTGTTCTTAGGAACATTTTGACAATTGCCATGCGTGTCTGGCTACAGTAACGCTAACCCTTCTGTAATAGTTGGTTACGTCTCCCTCTTCTATCAAACCACTTTCCGAGCTTTCTTCTTCCAACTTGCATACGATACAGCGGCTGTTGCCACTTTCCTTTCATGTGAAATGATTTTTAATGGATGTTTTCACCATAACAAAAAGTATATGTACCTGGTGCGACGCATCATCCAACTTTTCTCAGCCCCAAGCGCATTCAGTGATTGTGATCACCATAGCGCAAATAAAACCAGCTTATCACTTAGTTTATACGAAAATGATAAATCTTTATCCATAGAACCAGGCGGCAGTTAGGGTCAAGAGTGTATTGATTGGCCCCTAATGATGTTTCATTCTTGAGTAATGAGTGCGTAGGTGATTCATGAGACTGTCAACTTGATGTTTCTGAGAAGGACCGTGCACACTGGAATTACCTGGTACAAACAGCCAGAAACGGAGGTGGTTCGAATCTGTGTGATTACTCTTAATTTTCTTATGCACGTATAACCCGTATTGTATAGGTAGTTTATTGGACTACCACCCTAATTTTTCACCAATTTAATAGAGTACGCTAGTATCAGATGAGCGGGATTTATGAGGAAAATACGCTACAAGCTGTTACACAACGGTTTATTAATCCCTTGCGCAGCTTGACGTGGTCCCACACCTCCGAGACCGACCCATTCAATTCAGCATAGAAAACTACCATACCTGACTACTTCGAAAGTGACATATTCCTGGTGCCTGTAGATAATTGAAGGCGGGAGGAAGTGCAAAAGCTGAAACGACTACTTTCGCTGTATTGTCCCAAGAGTTCTTTCAATCAATAGACTCTGGCTCATTATAATTACGTTAATTTCACTGTTTTCTGTCTAGACAGAATGGATACTGTTGGGGTTTTGGAGTGTCCATACAAACCATTTAATCAAAATGGTTGTAGTCGTTTTCGAAAAAGCAAATTTGGTATATTAATCGCTATGATAACTGTAGTTTTTTGTTCGTACTCTTTGTTTGGCGTTACGAGTTGACCTGTGGCTAAATATGAAATAAGTTGAACCGGTTTCTCTCAATCGTAATCACAGAGACTTACATGCAGGCCATTTTCGTGCTCGGCATTAAAAAACCGTGACATAACGTTAAGAAGAAACAAATTAACCGACAACTGTTCTTCTTACTATCCTGTGCTAAGGAAAAGAACAAGAACAAAACGAAAACAACAACTAGCAAACCTGACTATTTGTTTATAGCATTTTTCATTTTGGCGTGTAAGGGGTCGTGGTTTACTGTGTTTTGAAATCCTTGTGTGCTTGTGATTTTTTGTTGTTTGACAAGCATGAGGAAATATAGATGGAGCATCATGAGACCGATTATAGTTATCTGATTGTGTAATCTAAACTAATTAACATATTCGATTGTTAACAACGAGCAGACGTGCATCCACTACAAGGCTTGAACAGAGAATGTTGATGAAGCAGGTTTTGCATATGGGAATGTGTTTAATTGAGTAACAGAGTGAAAATGGTGGAAGCCGGAAAACTCCATTTCAGTCCATAAGTGAAATAAAATAGAGGAATGCGTTAGTGGTGGGGAACCTTAATCTGAAATGTGCGGTAGTGCCTGAAATCTGAAATGACTGCACTTCTGAATCGGATCACTGGCATTCTTTGGTATTGACATTTCGGCTGAAGGGAAGTCCTGAGTCGAATGCCGAGTAACAAAACGTTTGTTCAGTTCAAACAAACCTGCAAATTCAAAATGTATACAAAGGTTATGGAAGAGAACATATATAATTAGGTTAACTTGTAATTGTTCTTGTGTTTGGAAACCTAGCTGTCAAGTAAGGCGTCCAAGTGTCGTATGTTACATTGCAATGTACGCTTGCATCTTTTGTTATTTCCCTTAATATTTTAATACGTACGTCAACTGTAAAATCCCGGAATAGTTTCGCATCATGACACGTGCATTTTTTTCGTTCTACATGTTTGGCTATAGCGGTTTGCAAAAATCCGTTATACTAATTTTTAAAATGGTATTGAGGGGATGTTCTGAAGACCAAAAGGTGTTACGTACAATCAATCAGACCAGTTTTACCACACTTTGAACTACAATCGAAAGTACAGTGTGCGTTTGTTTTACTTAATCATGAAAAAAACCTGCACTTCATTTCTAATGGCCTACACTTCATGTCTCGCACTAATTGAACAGGTTTACGGCTCGTCAATGAAAATTGAGATTAAACGCGCTTTGCAGCAACTAGTATTACGGCTTCTCTTATTTAATTAAACCAGCTTTCAACCTTTCCGAGATAATGGGATTCAAGACCAGTACCACTCAGTGCTAATGGAAATGGATTAAAGGAATATTAAATAGTTTAAAATAATTCAATAGCTGAGTCAATAGTCGAAGGGTTTAATAAAATGCATCCAATGAATTAAATGTTTTTCAAAGTTTGTAACCGTAGATTGCTGTTTTATTTCTGGTCAAGTTTTCCATGCTGGAGAACTTACAATTCAGAGCAAGAAAATACTTTCTTAACACGCTTATAGTGAAATCACGGAACCGTTCACCAAGCGGTACTCCCGTGATCGTCAAGAGAGACCACGAGTATGAGAAGCTGGTGCAGCTGTGCTGTTTGAGGAGTGGTGGGAAGCTGGTGCTTAGAGAGATTTCCACAAAACAGTCAGTTTTTCAATTTCTAAAATCTTGGACTGAAATGCCCAAACACGGCGAACAATAAACGTGGCTCAGTGTGATTTCTTTGGATGTTCAAAACGATTTGTTAGCCCCCTGGCGTATGTCACAAAACAACATTATTTCGTTCATACCAACAAATATCACCAGAAACCTTGGGGGATATTTCTTGACCTTAGCGATCGACTTACAAATGAAAAGTCTACTTTTTCGTATTGCGTGTCCGGTCCAATATATTTTCCAGCTCTCTATGCATCATTTGTAGATTTCCAATCTTCGATATCATTTTATTAGAGGAGCTTACTGGCAGTTCACTTCTACACTAAAGCCTCAATGTTCCATGACTTGAATCCCAGGTTTTATAGTTTTGTAATCGTATCCCACCATTTGTAAAGTGACATAAGGGCAGTTGCCAAGTCCACGTTCGGCTTCCTCCTCTCGGAAAACATTCCAACGCCTCTGTCGGTCTTCATGGTTCATATTACTGTTTTTCCCACTTGTTGGTCGCCCACATATTACTGTTTTATCTCAAAAGTTGGTTGTGGAGGGGGGGGGTTGTTTAAGGGACTCCCATGAGAGCTATCAATGGAGTTTCAAAAGAATTCAAAATCTGCAATGTTCGTCAGGCCGTCGTACGTCGTCCAGGCCATATGTTGCCTTTTAACTAGGTCTAAGAAATCCGTTCTTTCGCTTAAAACTTTCAATTGGGGTCTAGTAGCGCCTGCCTTCTTGAATGTGGACGATACCCATGGTTGTTACGGGCGAAAAAATCGTTTAAAAAATTAGCTGTAAACGTAATTTTGGCATATTGCAGTTACGCCGTGTTTGGTATTGTTCCAGAATCTTCAAAGCCTACGCGACAAGTATTCAATATTTTCAAGATCGGATAGGAAAGGGGTGGAGTTATATTGCACGCGATTTCATTGGTTTGTTTCAATTGGTTAACTGGTGATCTTTCACGCGATTTCGAGGAAACTGGCTGACTGCGAGGGCTCCGAGTGGAGTGGAACACCGCCGCAGCAGAAGTCGGAGCATATTGCCGTCACGTACATGCAGGTCGTTGGAACGAAGCATAATGAATGGCTCTTTCTTTATGTAGAATGAATAGCCGACAAGTGTGATGTAGTGTTACACGGATTTCTTGCTCTCTCAATTGTCTGCTATCAGAACTCTAACATCAGAGTTACGCAAATCAGTACTACAAGTAATACGAATATTTCTTTTTTATTTAGAAACGTAAAGATAGTGGTAGCTGCAGTTGTTATATACTGCATTTTATCCAACTTCCATTATGATTGGTGACTGAATGATGTTAGTGAGGGTGGGAGTATTCTATTACAAAATATCTGACGCGACGCCACAGACAACTTCCGTCAGTTCCTGTATATTTAGCGATTTTTATCGCAATTGCAATTAATTTAATTTGTTTTTAGTCATTTCTTGCAATGAATTCTAACTGCCGATGCTTTATTTTAGGGTAAATGATTTAAAATCAATACGTTACATTCAACATTCACCAGTTTGGTTTCAGAGTCTGCAAAACTTGGGGCATCCGCTTGGGAAAGAATACGTAGTGGAAAATAGCTTATTCCTAGCTAATACGAGAAACTTTCATGCCATCATTTATAAATAATTTCTATAATGTCCAACACAGGAGTACCTACTGTAGTCTTCGCTAAGTGGGAAGTGTTATTTTTGCTGCAGTTAAGAGACAAGATCACGTCTCTAATTCTTGCATAGCCATGAACACGCAATAAAATTGTAGGCCGAACGGAGGCTCGCTAATTCCTGGATCTTGAATTTTACTGAATGGGGGCTTTGGGAAATGGAAAACGTCGAGTGGGAGATGTGCCCCAACCTAATTGGACGGCTTATTTTAATGACCTTAGGCTCTGTGCGTTGGAGAAGGGAGGAATCCGAAGGGTGATTCTCCGAAAGCGTTTCATTAGAGAACTTGGAAGGGGGATTTTCTTGGTTAACCATTTTCCCCCGTCGAGCCTGCGGGGATTGTGGCGGCCTCTTGTAACTGTTCCATGACGGGACAAACAAGAAGGGCATGGCGGCACACTCGTTCCTCGCCACTCTCAATCAGACTTTGGGTTCCTCACGTGGTTGTGTCCAGCTCCTGGCCGAATACCTAATCAAATAAGGCCACAACTCGCTTTGCCTTTTACTTCTAACCGAGTTGTGGCGTTAAAGTTTAATCAAGAGATGCGGAACAGAATTACAACACTACGTTTGTGATCATTGAGCTCCCAACTACTTCCGTCCGTTTCATAATGTTAGGAACATGCTGTAACGCTCTTGTGAATTGCAGACACTCCGAAAGTACTTACTAGTCACGAACATTTCCACTCACAACAGCAGTAATCATTTATACTCGACCCATCTAATTCCCCGCTCTAAAATTGAACTTTGAAACCTAAATAATAGTTTTCGCGGATCCATTATCAGCGAATTTTTACGTGTCATCATGGAACCAGCCTCAAAATTTACTTTATAAACACATAACTCCGTACACGACCCCTGTACTGGATTAGAACTAGGCGTTTAAAAATGTATGACGGCAATACGGAACACAAAAATTTGCTGTATCTTCAAAACAGTTGAGCTTGGGAGGGCACCTCATTCGGTTGCCAGGCTTATGTAATGCCCGCTTTCGTGGACTGAACAAAATGCAGCTTCCAGCATGAAACGCCCGGTACCTGGGTCCCCTTCCGATTTACGTTCGTCGTGGCGTATCACTTTGTTTCCTTGCTGCTGCTCCTATTTAATTCCAATATATTTTATCTCATAGCGAACTAATACAATAGTCAAATATACTAGCAGTCCAAATATAGCATGATTCTCAGTTCTATAATCGGATCCAACCACGACCACTGCATACTTCGTAGAACAATCGTGTACTATCATTTGGTCGCCTTTGGTTTTATCTGTAAGTCGGCAGTAATGCTCTTCCTTCGTAAGTCTTCTAGGCTTTCAGTTCTTTCATTCCTACTCAATTTTGCATTGTAGCAGCTCGCGGACAAAGGTTAAGTTTTTTTCTCGTTTATTGGTATGAGTATATTCCTGCTATACATCCTTTGACTGTATCCGAAGACTGTGCTGTAGGCATTTTCTGCTGAAAGTCGGCTGTAGATGTTTTTGAAAATACGGTGTCTGCATTCAAATCTCAATCACTGCCAAAAAAGCAGACTAATAGAAGAACCACTAACTGGGTTAGAAAGTGTCAATAGCCACACCACAACCAAGATTTCTCCTTTCATTTTTATCAACTACAGCTTGGGTTACTACATAAAAATCAGGCATCGCGTCAATCTTAAAATTTTCGTTCGACCAACTTCACTAGGTTTCAACCGCTGGACTTGTGCTAACAGGTGAAACTCGAGCTTGTCGGACGAGGGCGTTTCTCATTAAATGTTCGAGTTACAAACTTTGCACGCCTACGAAGTTCGTGAAAATATTATGGAACGCAACGAGGAAGCTTCATGTTATGCAACTAACTGCTCTTTCCCCCAACTTGGAAGCGAGAATGGAACCACCTCGCGTGAAACAGCACGCAACTTTCCTTACCCTAATAGGGTTGCCGTTGAAGCCCCCGCGTTGTCAAGTATTAAGAGATTTGTTGTAATGGTCCTGAAACGATAAGATGTGTATCCGTCGGCTAGGTAAGCTGAAGGACTCTAAATCATTATTCTTGAAATGAAGCTTATTCCGAGAGTTGTCTGCATTTTAACCCAGTTCCTACATGCGTTTTAAAATGGGAAACCGCCTTACTAATTATTGCACCGTGAACACAGGAATCGCATGTAATACAATTCAACAAGTTCTCCCACATTTGAAAGAGCCGGGAAGAAAATGAAACAAGATATTATAACCCCTATTTTTGATTCTGAGAGCTCACAGCCTTGGTGAGTGGCGCACATACGGAGTCTATCCCGATTGTTTTCCATGATTGTATTCAGCATACCTACCGGTTTCAATTTAGGTGATTTCTTCCAAAATTGCCTCTATCACTCTGTCGTGAATTTTGGACAAGACTGTCCCGTGTTCCCTCACTGGTTCCAACAACAGGTGCTCGTTACAATAACCTGTGGGTTTTAATGTGGAAGCGCAGTAATTTGGCTAACTAATAAAACATTATATGGACCCTGCAGAGGAACAAAATCTACATTGTAAGCCTGTTTCAAAAGGCAAACGAGAAGAATAGTAACAGAAAATCTATACGAGGGAACATATGGCCTAAACTGAGAAAAGATGCTGTCGTGTATGCGAAATTTTACAATAATAATTCTATATCCGGAATTTTTTTTAATTTTTTCTACTACACCTCTGTATTTGAATTATTAACGTGCCAGCCAAAAGAACGTTAATTTCAATTATTCCGGGGTTCCAGGGAAAACGAAAACCGGAAAGCGAATCCAACCTATGTACAACACTTGGAGTGAGGGGGGAGGGGAAGAGAGAGAGTGCCTTTTCCGGTCAAACCGAATCAAGCCTTCGTTGCCGATCAGAAGGCTTCCCTGAATTCGATTCATGTCACCACTCCGTTCTGCAAACCTCCTTTCGAGGATGGAGCTACGGCGAAGGACATTCAGTAAATTTCGTTCGTGGGTTAGCGCTCAGTACAGAGCACATTTTCACGAAGTTATGTTTATATTCCCTGTGAACGGAAAGATGAGAAGGGAAACGACATATGAATTTGGTGAAACGGATTCTCACGTTTTATCTACAGTTCAATGTGGTAGCGCTTAAAGTTCCGCAATTTATTGAGGTGCTCCTTACTAATGTATAGGTGATTGATAGTGGTGTTGATCAGACTCTTCTTAGGGTAGTTCGTGTTCACGGTTTGGGAATTATATGAGAAAAACTGCAAAAGTAGTTAGCCAATAAACGACACATGTTAGGATTCCGAAATTTCTGAGTTTTGTTCTGAGGATAATCTTGAGAGATCCATTATTCTTGTCACTTCGTTGGACCACCACTCTGTATTTTAGAAGGTCTTATAATCGAGATTAAAGACGAGAAAACTGCACTAAAATTGCTTTCTGTCGAAATATTTCATATTTTATAGTGCTCCCATCATTTTTCTGCATATGACAATTTGTTTAAGTTTGCAGTGTGCTAGTGTGCTAAGTGTTTTTCACATGTACGCCACAGCATAATATAATCCTTGTAATTGCGAACTGTTCATTACAGGTATGAATGAATAAAGCCGTCCCAAGAAATTCATACGATTGTGAACAACTGCCGTCTTTCGTTCTCCAGCGAAAATTCTCATTTTCTGGTTGACAAGCCCTTAGAATTCGAGACGATCGTTAAAACGACATTTTACTTCCGAGCCTGCACCTAGTAATCGAGGTTCTTCCTCCGGCGTTACTAGACAGGGCCTGAACAGTTCAGTAATAACTAGCCCGAACGAGCTCTCCCCCAGGATCCGTTAGAGCTCCCTCGCGAAATATGGCCATCTTTTAATCCATAACCGACAGCCTAAGTTAAAATGATAGCGCGTAAGCCGCCATTATACCACCTTTTTTCTTCTGACTATTCTCCTTTAACTGCTGTCCGTTATAAAAAGTCTAATTAGAACGAACTGCCCCCGCAGCTAAGCCCGTGAAAATTTATGAGGCCATCCTACGGGAAAACCTTGATATTATTTTTACCACGTCCGACAGCGAAAATTGAGCGTATTCCAAAGAGACAAATTAAGCGGACGAATAAAAGAAAAATGGCCCTATGCTCTGGCGGTAATTCCAAGCAGTGTAATTGAAAATCAGACTGTGCTAACTGTGCACGCTGCAATCGTGCATAATACCTACAAGAAGTAAGCAGCATTCGTCTTTTGTTGCGCTCAGTACCATCAATATTTAAAAATCAAAAAGATCAATAGGACGAAATTCTTCGTGAATCATGCGGGAGGATAAGTCAAGACCTAGAGATGTTGGGGTCCATCGTCCTTCATGGGCTCCCTTTCCTCCTTCGTGGATGGTCTGCTAATGCTCCATGGATGAAGGGTTGCCTGTCCAACGGAGATTTGATCGTAGGCTCTGCGCCAATGTTTATGCGAGGGATTGAGGCCAGTGGTGCCAATAAGGCTGGGGCTGGATGCTTTGACTTGGTGCTGTTGGCTCATTGCTGTAGAGAAGGGGGAAGGGGGAGCCAACTCACGATTCACCAGGGAATTGCACATGTGGCACTGGACTAGGACACTTCGTCCCCCACAGGAATCCCCAACGGGCCCAGTCGGAGCTTTACTTGTAGCAGCAGCAGCCATCTCTGTCAGCTCCGTGACACTCTCAGTGCCTGACTGTTCCTGAAATATCTCAGTGCTCATGTAGAGACTATAGTTGTATAGTATCATGTAGCAGGATAGTGTCCAATGCATCATGGTCCTGGTCAATTTCACTGCGAAAAATCTTAGTGAAATACCCCAGAAAGTGTGCCAAACAATCATTATTCATGACTGTACCTCGAAAATTACTCACAAAATTTATATAGCGAGTCAAGAAAAATAGTAAACAATCATTAACAATATGATAAAAATATGCTTACATAAATTATAAAAAGACGTCGGTATTCAAATATGTGAATATTTTCACAGATAGTTTTAAGGAACTATTGTTCGACAGTGAATAATGACGATGTGGGGAGGGCTTTATTTTACGTAATCCAGTGTATGTTGACCTATTAGAATCAAGAAAACTGCATAATAGTGTACTTGTCATCATTTTTCGGGAATTGGTAGAGGTGGTAGAGAGAACCCTATGATTATGTTTCTCTGATGACAAGACAACAATACAATCAATCATTAATTAAATCTATCTTATCCCCTGTTCTTTCTCATTCAGAGAATCGTGGAAGTTCAGTTGTTGCATCCACATGACGTGGCGAACAACCAATTAGGATAATAGGAGAGCGGAACCTTTTCATGAGCTGGATTAATCTGTTTAGGCTGGTTCGTTTTCAAAGCCCAAAGTAAACTCCTTCTGCAAACCAACTTCTTCAGCATTGAGTTGGTTGTACAAGCGCCAACCTTCAATGTAAATGTAGAAATTGTCGTGCATTTGAGTTCAGGCTTGGCAACAAGTGCCGTTGAATACACGTAGGCTCAACACGTGTTTATTAGTGCAGTTTTCAACGATGTAACTCCCCCTTTTTCAACGGGAGGGCTTTTAAATACTTGTAGAGCCGGAAAATTACGTTACCTTTTAGACCTGAACTGTTCACAGTTAAAGCTGAATTTGATGTCACTGACGTGTCGGCACTACGGCTTGTGTTGTTGGGCTGCGACATAATTAATCTCCCTTTGCCTCAATTCCTCTTTCTCGCTCCGACTTGCCTGAATCGGACCTCTCGAGCTCTACTCTACGGTAGCTGAATCTCCATTAGCAACTCACTCTGGTGTCAGCTCTCACTAATGAGTGCCTATCGCATAACCCCAAGGTATCGCTCTATTGGCCTGTTTGCGATGGGTTAATTCTCCACCTAGCTTGGAGAGCCATTAACTATCAAAGGTGGCTACCGGGAATTCAACAGTCAATAACAGCCAACTTGCGATATCCCTTTCTGCCTTTCGCCTCCATTTACCCCTCGTAAACTGAGCCTTTGAATTAAATTATCAGAGTTAATTGACCATTTCAGATAATTGGTTGTTCCCAAATAGAAACATGATTGATGATAGGATTTCACACGGCACCTTCCTTATGTAGCCGTAACACTCAAATACCAATCTACTGCGACAATATTTTCCCCTGACAAAGAACTCTATCGTGTCACAGGCTATCTCTTTGACAATTCCGGTAACCTGACCTAATTTGTCCTGTTATGTTATTATTTATATTTTCAGGGGGCTTCTAGTTAGTGGACCCTCCAAGTGAGACCCCACTATTTCGGAGAATGACACGATTGTAGTCTCTCTGTACTCGTACAATGTTGATTATGACTACACATAACTCGAGCCTCTCTGCCCCAACCTTCCATCCTGGTAATATTGAAAGCGTTTTCTTTATTGTTCGCGTTTCAGCAATGCTCACCCCAAAACATAACTTGTATCGATCGAGTAAAGAACAATGACCAAGATCTTTGAAGAACTCATAATAATTTGCACCAAGGTTTCGTTAGTAGCCACGTACGTCTTTCTCTTCTAATTCCTTTAGTCATGTTATGAATTGGATAATCTTCTCGTACTTAAATCCTATTTGATTCCTTAATGATGAAGCTTAACTGCTACTTCTGGGGTGCTAAGCTTAACCGACTGTTTACTTACTCACCACTACGCAGTTGAGAAGAAAAAAGTTACGTAATCGGCTGAAGAATTTCTTGTTTAGTTTTCCACAGATCTTCACGTGTTGACGGCTTTTGAGACCGAAAAACACTATTTGTGAAAATCGTCCGCCCGTCTGGGTACGTCATGAGAGAGAATGGCTGAATCAAATCGACTAAAATTTGATATTTATGGCCAGTTTATCAAACACAAACCACGCCATAAGGTAGTCTCCCATAAATTTCCAATATGTAGATTTTAAATGAAGATCATGGCATGAACAGCAGATTGGATTAGTAGCTAGAGCGATAAAAGTCGGTGGCTGAGCGAGAAAGACAGTATATCGATGTATAGTCGAAGAAATTACACGTAAAGGAGGTAACATAATAATTTACTGTATCAAAATAAGAGTGCAGGTTAACGGGATGTGCACAGAAGAAATGGAAACGAAAAATTACAGTACACGCAAGTTAAGGACCTTGATATCCTCTATATCCGACGCTATTCGACATTATTACTGATGCCTTCCATCGCTAATACAATGTTAGTGAGACGCATGTTTTTCAAGACTCAAGGTCTCTACAAACTCTGTGGAAATTAGCAGTGGCTCTCTCTCGTTAGTCCCCCTAATTGCTTATCGTCGCAATGCCGCGATATCAATCTATTGTGTTTGATAGGCCCACAATGGCTCTGATGAAACGCCCCCTAAATCGTCCTCATAATTAGAATGATTGTTTTAGGACTTTGTCATACACATTTATTGAGAAGACAAAACACGCAAAAGATCCTCATATTTTATGAATTCCATTATAACCTTCGGAAAAGCTCCCTTAGAGTTTGTTCATTTTCCTTATCTTCAGGAACCTGTGTTAGAAGTTATGATGGCAGCCGTGTTTCCTTTCACCTAAATATGCTCTTCGCTAATAATAATAGACTGTTTACCCGTAAATTAATAATTCATGATGTTCGCAATCGATCACGCGTTCGCTTCTGCTTGTTTCACTAATGAGATCCTTCATAAACACATGCTGCCGCGAAGCCTCCACAATTTTGCGTGCTTAGGTTTGCTCGAGATTATCGAGTCTTCCTTTTGGCTAACGTAATTTTTCCCCGTTTCGTTGTGGAAAACGGATGAAGCGGAAAGCAACCTCGACAAATCACTATTTTTCAGAAGTCTCGCCCCAATATAATGTGTACCGAGCAGCTAATCTCAATATTCATTAAGAATGAAAGTTATGTAATCGGCTGAAAAAAAAATTTGAGTTTCTTTCAGGCCTTTACGATTCAAGGGACATTGAGTCCGAAAAACACCATTCGGGAAAATGCCTGTGTATCTGTGAACTCGAAATAGAGAAAATAGTTAAACCAAATCGGTTCAAATGTGACATTCAACCAGTAGATCACCATGTGACGCCAAAATAACGGTATAACCAAAATCAGTTCAAGCTAACTGATCAAATGGTGGGCAAAACACCAAACTTTTTTTCCTCAAAAACTGCTCTAACGATTGTGTTGGTAGCTCCAAATGATATAGCAGCACTTTAAAATGTTCATTTGTTGAATAAGGACGAGAGCAGCACAGTAAATCGAAATTTTCCAAGAAATTTAGCAATCTGTTGTAGTGCGGTTTAGTTCTTATAAAGTCCGCCCTAATGGTACTAGAACTCTAAGCTAAATCGGAAAGTAGTTCAATAACCCATAAGATGATAGTTTAGTAACACTCGTTTAATAATGAGGAGCACCCCCTCCCCCCCAGAAATTCCACAATACGAACCCCAGCCGTTTCACTTTTTTCGATTTCTCGCCCGATAAATCTATAACTGTAAACACGATCCTTCTCGGGAGTGGGACACTTCAGGGAATTCCGTAACTTTGTGAGGATTCCCCGAATTATAACGTCCGGGTGAAAAAAGGTACTCACTTTGATTTTATTTTGAATGTGTAAAAATGAAATAAAACGTCTCTTCCCGAAAAATCCAAAATTAAATACGCGTTCCCGAATTGTAATGAAATAAAAATAAACGATAACACACTTCGCACCCCAACAGACGGTAAACAGTTTTTATAGTTAAAACTCGCGGATGAGATTGATTGTCGTTCTCACGCACTTCTTCACTCAGGCCCGGAGCCGTACTGCCCTTGCCAAGATGCTCGTTCGCGTTCGTCCGCCTAATCAGTCGTCATCTTCAGGAGCGGGCACAAACTTGAGCGGGTGTGTAAGCCTGACAACTTTTAAACGCTACCCACTTTCCACGTAAGTGTGAAGTTACATCAAATGAACCGAGTCAAAAATTGAATGGATTACGAGCTAAAGCCGCGGAAGTCACTGAACGTACGTCGGGCTAACTTTCGTGACTCTTGACGATCTCCATAATACCTTCTTAATCATAATTGCATTGAGGTCCACAATCTAGGAAGCGTATTCTTCGTTGTGACAAAAGTGTTCCTTCCAAAAAATATTCCGAATACCACTTACTAACAAAAAGAATTATAACCTGTGGAATGATCTTTTGGCCATTTCTGAAACCATCAAACCCTTAAATCTGCACACATTTCTATTCTATAGATCGCCAGAAAGGTGGAAAACCAACAGCAAGATTTCTTCAGGGCTCTTCAGTAGTGTCTTATGGCTTACGCACCGCCAATTTAAATTAACGAGTCATAAAGTTGGTCGATCAGGGGAGTGACGAAATGGCGTGACTCCTGTTGATTCTTCAATTGACCACTTGTTAGAGCTTTTCAGAAAACGCCAATTGTTCGAGAAGACTTCTCGGTAAGCAGTCAGTCGAGGTGGAGTTCTGTGAATGCCACTAACCCACTTTCTATGATTACTAATGTCAACAGTAATAGAATTAATGGTTGGATCTCATGTTCTGCTTCAGTTTCAAGTCCACTGTGGGGGGGGGGTGTTTCCAATCAATATAACTAACAGTACTTGTTCGATACTGTTCGATCAATTTCAATAAAAATGCTAAAGGCGTTTTTCCTGGATTAGATATTTTCGCATGCTCATAATCTGCTATTAGTGGCTAAGCGACCACCCATCATTTGCAGGAATACCAGAAAACTGCTACAAAATTGGAAGATGTGAAGGTTACGCGCTTTGAGGTTGTCAGTTCACTGCCATGGAGTCTCACCACTGGGCGCAGATAATTCCTGGTTTTCCTTAATACTTACTTCATGGATTTCCATAGATACGATAGTTTTAATATAAGAGACGCAGGGTTTGAGTGAACGTGAAAATGGGTTCCATTTAATAGAATGAAGTTGCTCTTTTCGCACGGGTAGAGGAAGTTTACTTACTGGCAAGAACGTAATGAAACTTACAAGCGGTGAGTTGGAAAATAAATAGAGAGAACGTCTTCTAAGTTTGAGGGACTGTTGATTCACCTTGTCCAGCTTTCATAGTATCCTACAAGTTACTGTCACTTCCACTTAATAAACCCCTGAAGCTTCAAGACTTCGTAATCTTATGCCAGTTACTTTCATTCCAACTTTAGCCAGCCCTCGAAAAGCGTTTCTTCTCTCTCTCTCTCTCTCTCTCTCTCTCTCTCTCTCTCTTTCTCTCTCTTTCATCACCTTATTTGCTTACTTTCCAATCTTTAAGACAGGATTCCAACATTCATGATGAAAAAACCGCACTAAAATCGAGCACTGGGGGAATTGTTGATAATTTATTGCACACTCCCGTGATTCTTCCATAAATGAAAATTGCACAGTCCTGTTATACCATTTGGATTTGTCCACTCGAATAATGTAACCAAAATCGTTCTAGTCGTTTTTGTAAAGAAAAATTATTTTGTTTTTGTATCACTAAAGTAACTACCGTTTTCGCGATTTTGCTCATAATGTTTTCTGTGACCCGTATTGACCATCAGACTAAATATGAAATTTGGGATTGATTTGGTTCAAGAACTGCGATCTCAGTCCCACGGATTATTTTGACAAAACTGTGTTTTCCCGTATCGGTAAATACGTCACGTTGAGTCATTCAGATGTTTACCGCTAAGTAAAGATGGTGGTAGGTGGTGCTCTGCTGGATTTAACTGAGAACGTAAAATAAAGGACGGGTCGGTGATCTACTGGGTTTTATTAGTTTTACTCTCAGCTGCCACTTGAAACACCAAGTAGCTGAGGGAAAGAGGCGTCATGAAGACTCCTGCCTCCTGCGCCCCGAGGCTCAGACCAGAGGCACTTAATGCTTCGCTCGGTTGGTCACCTTGGGATCGCAGTGCGAATAGAAGAAGAGTTAACTCGAAAGGGCGATGAAGGGAGAAATAGATTGCACGTACCGAAAAGGATTGAAAGGAGCTCCAATCGAATCTGATAAGTGAAATGGACGATGAAACGAGAAGGAAGAAAACAAGATGAAAAGGTGTTGGAGGAAAAAACAGGACGGTTTTGGAGCGTAATAGTTCGAGAATGAGACGAAATAAAGTGGAGGTGGACGAAGATAAACGAGTTGGGAACACGATTGGGAATAATACAAGAGGAAGTGGTGAATGGCAAGGGTTGGGGATCCTTCCTAATAGGATACTTATCAAGGGGTAAAACGGTTGTGTGGAAGCTCCCTTTCTCAACGAGATCCCGTCATCGTGATAAATGTTTGATTTGAGCCTTTCCCTTCAGACAGGCGAACATCCCGGCTGGAACACAACAGGAACGACAAGGCCCTCGTTATCGCGTATAACTGGTTTCGTCGGAATATTCCCATTTCTGTTGAGCCCGACCATATTGGATTCTAGCGAAACGATGGTATCACGAGGAAATATCCTCACACATCATCAGCTGATCCCCCTTTATCTTCCCTCGGAATCCAGGTGGTAGGAATTAAAATGTAACACTGAGATTCATTAAGCAATAATGCAATACTATTGTTGAAGCAAAATTAAGAGAAAATTTACGCAGTCGGTTGAAAAAAATAATTATTTTCCTTCCTGCCCTCTTTCGTTTCGACGTCTTCTGAGAGCCAAAACGATCGTACGAAAATGAGTTACGCGACGCAGACCACTTTCATCAGCCCGCGTACATTCAGCGATTTTCATCGCTTTAGCCACTAATCCACCCACTATGTGTTACCCTGTTCATGATTTTGGCACAGCATAACTTCCCGTTTTACACAGAAACTGGTGGCACTTCAAGTTCCGAAATTTATTGGGCTGCTACTACTTATGCCAAGATCTTTATTGAGTGATTAATATGACAACGTTATTTGTGTGAAAGTTCGTGTTTGGAATTTTGGAATGTAGGGGAGAATTGCGAGAAAAAAAAACAAGTACAAAAAACTGCGGTAATTTGTATTCCTGAATTTATCTGAGAACTTCTGAAATGACCATCATTAAACTTTCATGGTATAGGTGCTTATTTGACTACACCCCGATGTTTCTGAGTTGTTTGTTCGCAAGCACCAGGAGAAGGCGTCTGCAATGACAGAGGGCATTGGCGAGCCTCGTGGCCCGTTGTCCCCCGGAAATCAGGATAGCAGGTGCCCACCACGACCATGGTGTCGTCAACAAACGCTATGGAGACATATTCTTTGGCCAGGAGGAGGTGAAGAAGTGGGTCAAGCAGTAACGGACCCCCTTTTTCGCTGAAAGTTCGTCTCGTTTCTCAAAAAAGGATTGTATCTGCAATCAGTATATTTCCTTGAAGGCCAACCTTTGGCGACATACTTTACCACCTTACTCAGTAGCTCAGCTCGAAATCAGACGCCGTTCGCATGCGTAAGGTGGTTGCAGTTACAGGAGCTTCTTCAAAGCTTCTTCAAATTTGCAAGTATATTTGCTCGTCGGGCGATTTCGCTTTGCACTGATAGTCTAGAGAACGAGCCAGCACGTTCTGTATGGCATAACTATAAGATCTACAAACCCAACATAACTATTGGCTCGCGTCCATTTTGGGTACGTCAGAATCCTCTGATTTATGGTCAGTCTCAATAGTAAACTCTCTTCAAAAAGATACTGATAAAACTGATTCATAGCAAATATTATTGCGAGTGCTTCTCTATCGATAACAGAATAATTCTTTCCAGACCTGTGTTGAAGTCTTGAAGCAAACTCCATCGGTCGTTCAGTTCCATCTGGGAAACGATGTCCTAAAATTGCTTCCAAACCTACCGAACTAGGCGTCCGCTGAAACAATTTGAGGCAAATCCTTTGAATAATAAACCAGAGTGTCGGAGGATGATCATTTAACCTTCAATTCTTTGAAGGTGTTTGGAATTCAACGGACCATTCCCACCTAACGCATTTCCTAGTTAAGAGGTGTAAGGGGAATTTTCAACAAACCGGCCATAATAATTGAATGAGCCCGAGAATTATTTATGTTCGGACACGTCTGAGAGGGAACGCATCTTCGTAATAGCACAGAGGTGATCAGTATGAGGGTGAATATTTAACGCTTGGTTGAAGCCACCAACACTTTCACTTTGACGCATTAACTCTTCCTTCAGATTTTTGATGTGCTCTTGTTAAGTTTTTGCTCTAACAATTATACCATCGAGCAGGCATGCAATACTTTCTAAATCTCCCAAAATCGACTTAATCTTTTTAGAAACTTGCTCCAAAAGTTAACCTGCGTCGCTGTTATCAAAAACTCGCAGGATTCTTTCTCGATTTCTATTTGCAAATAAACATCTTTTATATCGATTACCGGAAATATGTTTCCTCCGACAACTGCGCGACAAGGTCATCAAATGTTGGATGGTGATTGGAGCTTACGTATTTGTTCATGGTTACCTTTAAATCCACACAAACTCGTTTGCCCCTGTCGCTTTAATACAAATAACTGTTAGTGGCGCCCACTAAATCGGGGTTACGTTTGGGTCTGCTGATTCAATTCCGCCTTAACAAATGTCTTGAGCTTGTCACCAAGCTCTCAACTTTGTATCTCCTTACAGGCAAACAGTAACGAACACCTTTGGTGGAACCGCATTGGGAAGCTGAAGGAGATCTCTGTGCCCCTTGACTGTACCTAAATTGTACTTGAAAAAGTTTGAATATGTATTCAAAAGGTTATCTAACATGGTAGGCTCTTTACGGGTCACAATTTAATGCACACACTGCGACAAATATCAAACCTTCCGAGAGATCCCTATATAGTACATCTGCCTCGTCAACAACAGTGTTCAGAGACCACGAAGCATTAACTGCATGATCAGATCTCTATGTCTGAAGGAGGGAGTACGAAAATAACCTGCAGAGATCGACCGTATCTAATACGGCTCACGACCCTTTGCAATTGGCACACAGGTCAAGTTCAACGCTGTCAGACGCAAGTGGTGAAGTCAGCCCCTTGGGAACGTCACATCTTCGTTGGTGACGTGAGAGAACTTTCCAAGTTCTGTATGTTTTATCTTTTATTGATCTTAAAGCATTTCATATCTTAAGTGCTTTCGTAATTCATTCGGATTCCAACAATACTTTGGTGACCCTCGGGTGTTGACATTGGATTTTGATCCCTCGAAATAAATTGTAAGAGCATCGTAATCGATGCTCCTGTAAGCTTTGTCCTTTACTCTTCGATGAAAAGAAAACTTTTGTGAATAAACATTGACCATTTCGTGTTGAACTCAAAGGTTCAAATGGTTTACAGGAATAGGACTCACACAACTCGACCTTAGTCAGAATTCTCTTGGCTCGGTGCCGTCTCCGGCTCTGAAGAACCTTCACCACCTTCTCATCCTCAATCTGAACCACAACAAAATATCAGTCGTTCACTCGAGGGCATTTGAAGGACTCGACACGTTGGAAATACTCACCCTCTACGAGAACAAAATTAGCAACATCGAAGAAGGAGCGTTCAAAGGGCTTTCCAAGTAAGTACTCAACACTCGCTGTCGGTTTAAATTCGATTTGGCCTCATTGCAGCGGCTAAATGTACCAAAAACTCACAACAGAGAGCTCCTGAGTAGAAAACGATGTATTGGGCCACTTCCAAAACTGATTCAAAATATTACGCCTCAAATCGACTCAAAATGTTATTATAACCGCCAGTGAAACCCATCCTTTCAGTTTAGTGATTCCATTTGCGGCATCAGTCAAAATGATGAGAAATTCCCGGAAAAATATAAACCTAATAATTTTGTGTGAGCATAAGGGTTGATATTTCAAAGGGTGTAACTTCGTTTTGAGAGAATTATAGCCATAAAAGTTTCAGTAGCTGGAAGTTTTCATCGGATGGAAATTCACGTCGTATATCAACACACGATTCCCATCACTAACTTGAGTTAAAGAGGAGAAAACTTTGCACTCAATGAGGCTGCAGAGTTAGGAGCTCCATAACGTGTTAACGTTGACGAACTTTGGCTAAACTTCCCCTGTGGGAAATCGTACTGTTCAGCTCAAAACGTTGACATCAATGAGCTCCCTGCTACCATGAGAGTAGCCCTCTGAGGAAGAATCGAAATGTTCGTTCAGATCGTTAATGATCAGCGTTGTAACCAACACGTGTTTATTGCAACTGAAGTCCACAAACTTACTCCTATCAAACAGGAAAAGTAATGGGTCGTGTTACAAACTAAACTCTCCTCACTTTATAACGATCTGTAAATATGTTAAGAATAATCGGAAAAGCCTCGGTCAGGACCTAAGGAATTTTAGGTTCACAGGCCCCATTCATAAAGCTCGTCCAAATCTACCTCTTGATTTGCTCACTCATTCTTAAACACTTGTGTTATCCATAAAACCGATAGCTTGAAGGGGAGGTTATGATTATAAGATATTATGTGTTTGATGGCATTTCAGATGTGAAATGAAGCGTTTCATGAAACGGGCAGTTGAGGCTAAATGTCTCCAGTTTCGTTTTTTCCCCGTCTATTAGTCATAGACGTAAACTTAGGTACAGCGTTTCACTTCAATACAAAATGGAGAAAACCTCTACAAGGCACTTACTCAACATCTCGCGAAGCCGTTTAAGTTGAAACCGTTTCAAGATACTGGGCATTTAGATGATTCCATTATCAATATATGCGATACGTCGTTGGCTTTGTCACACTCCGCCCATCTTCCCTCTCCTAGTAATTCTGCATAGTTTAACCTTTTAAGGAAGTACACACCACCACCATCTCCCAGATCCTTTCTTGTATGACCTGTAACCTTGGCAAAGTGTCCGTCTGGGGTTCTCGAGACCCTGAGCAAGCGGTCAAGGTTTAAAAAAGCTTACCCTGTATACGGTCAGATTCGAAGAGCGCTAAAGCAGCTTCTTGACAATGAGGCCCTAGATTTTCTCTGTTTCTTTAGATTTATTTTATTGTGTGCCTAAAACTGAATAACTTTGATCAGCTGCTGCGTGCTTCTGAAAAGCGTAGACTGTACCATATGCGTGTTTGTCAAACCACGTCACGTTTGATGTGATTTGAAATCAGAAGCAATTATAAATTTGTATACAGAGATTAATTAAAACCTTTTTTTCGTGAGCATTGATAATATCCGCGTTTGAATCTCTCCCAGTTTTTGCCTCTTTAATATTTCGGAGGTATAATATTATCAACCCACTCCTCTGTAATGAGCTCCAGAGCTAACAGGTGTGTGTAGGGGTTTTTTTCTTTGTACTTAAAACCTTTTAATGAGGATGCAAAGCCTTCGTTAGCGTGACAAGCAACTCGATCACGCACTTCCCTCACGAGATCGTGCCTTCAATTTCACAGCGCAGAATTTGCTCCGTGTTGTTCTTGTTTGCGTACTTCACGGGAAACTTCCTCTGAACGGCTCTAAGTAGAGGTAAGTTTTTGAACAAGAAAAGAAAAGGTTAAAATAACTTCCGATAAACGGCCCGAGACGTGGGCCGTGCGGAACTTCTGACTTTATTTTATTTAAAATTTAACGAGTCTAACTTGTCTAACTTTCCAATTACTTGAATAAGAGTTTACCGTGTGACCCACTCCTCTCACTTCGATGAAACTAACTACGCAGTTCATTGCTTTGTGCAGGGAAAGTGTGTGGTTCTGTAATCTGGCAGACATACGTATATCACACGTGACACATCACACAATTTTCCTCTCGCTAATATAAAATCACTAATATTGAAATTTTGATTCTGAAAACACTCAGTGGCTCAATTCAGTGTTCAATTCTCTCGAAGAGCGAATGGAGAAGTGATGATTAGGGAAATGATAAGCAAAGCCAAAAATGTGAGTTTAATAACGCTCATAAAACAATTAAAAGCAACTCAATCCCGAAAATCAAACCCTTACCACTATTTCTAACAGTTTTCACGTAATAATTCCGAAACAATAAACACTGCCCTTCTCAGAAAAATCAAGTTGACAACCTAATAAACCATCTGATCAATTAATTACTTAATAACGGACATGCGTAATTAGAAACAACTCAAGAACCTCAGTCAGATTTTTCAGAGGCACCTCAATGATTTTCTAAAAGGGGGTTCTCTAAACTTTCTGTTTTAACGTTTTATGTCGTATCCTGTAAAATAGGTCACCACCGATTCACGATCATCGGACCCCCCTCGTCATCTCCAAGTTCAGAATATACACTCTGCTTTCCAGCATTTTCTTGGCCATACCAGGTGAGTAATCACCCCCTTTCTCCTGGCTGCACTTGCGATTGCGGCATTGAAGTATTATCAATGACTCCCATGTCTAGAAAGCAGCACAGGCGCCCACCTCCAATGTGTCTTCCAGCTGAGTCAGAGTAGTCTCTGTGGATTTCACCCTCTCATTGAGGTCTTTCAAGTTGGAAGGTAATTGTGGAATAGTGTTATAGTCAAAGAGGTAGAAAACTCATAATTAGAATTGCAGATCTTAAGAAGACATTAAGTGGAAGAAAATTTAGGATGGAGGGCAATGGCTTTAATAATAGAACAGATTGAAACAACCCGTCAGCTGAAATAATTCATCCCCTGTAAAGTAAGCTTCAAAAGGAATCCAATTGCGTCAAATGAAACTCCAAAACGTGAAGTATTAGGGCAAGGGCGTACGCAATGAGTGGGGGAGGGGGGACCAAATTAAAAATTACGGTAACTTGGAGCCCTTGGGTCTTGTTATTTTTTATGCGTTTTAAGATCAAACCACAAAGGAATTGTTCCTGTATCCTACCTGTACTGTACCGTCCTCCTACATATTTTCTGGTTAATATCATTTCCTATTTCGACAAAATTAAGAATACTTTTTATGAATTCCGAAAATCTAAGAATGTCTAGTCAGCGCCTTGAGGGGGGGGGGGAGGCTTCCTTACCACGGCATTTATTCACGCCATAGTATTTTCTTCTCTTCCGAGGTTCACGGTTGGTAATAAACAACTTCCTGACCCATTTTCCCATCGTCAATCGAGTTATAACCAATAGGCTCCCTTTTCTCCGCAGTTCTCAATAAGCAACGAACAGTTCCCTAATCCGTTCTTACCTTCTTCGTTCGACCTCATCTATACTTCTGGCCACCATGGCTGAAGGAGTGCTTCACCACACACCATCATTTTCTTACAAAGACATTGATGACTTGCACTACTCTTTTTGTGTAAACGAAAGATAGTTTGATACCGTAAATCGGTGTGCAAAGTAATGTTTTTCGGTGAGAAGTCCGTTCTAGTGTTTCTGCTTGCTCAACGCGGTAGTACATATTACTGCCATTTGCCGCTGACATTGATAATTATCGTGCATTTGGACTGCCCCACACAATTGTAGTCCCTGTTGGGATCGTTGGTGGCGGGCTATTTCGCTGCTATGAATTCACGTTTGGCATTTACTCGCATGGGCTCCATTTCCTTGTCGGTCTTATCACATATTAATTTCTTACACGCGTTTACACCCGCTTGCAGTAACGGACCCCCTGCAAATCTCTAAAAAGCCAAAAGATAAACAATTACAGGGTATGTCAAAGAACAAAGTAAGAAAATATGTAACACGTTATTTGCGAATAGGTACATAATAACAGAGGGTACATGAATGCGTTGAAACAAAATCTGTAGGTTGTAACTACACTAGAATGAAAGGGGTTCTTTCTTTTCAACAATAACGACTTCACTAGTGAATCAAATGTGGTATGCATTCTGTGCAGAAGATTCTCTTATTTCAAATGGTCACCAGTTTCCAATAAATCTTATCGACGACCAAGGCCTTTTCCTGGTCACTCACAATCTGTATTCACTTACACACAGTCCATTACCAGTTTCATAAAATATTCATTTCAGACGGATATCACGCCACTCCCTTCTCTCTCAAAAGTTTCAAGTCAAACTCATGGTAAACTTTTTATTCTTCTCTCCCAGGGCTAACGTAGGATATTTTGAAATTCTCCTCTCCCCTTGTTACCGTTTTTGTTCCATTAACAATGAGCAATGGTCACCTCTGTTGTATAAGGAAGAACTGGTAAGGCAAAAGCAGGTGGTGTTTTCGGAAGAACTCGTGACATTTGTCACAATGTTCGATCCGACCGTTAACGTCCCTGGGTGTCTAGGGGCATGTTTGTATGGAATGTGGTGCCAGAAAAACAATGGAAACTAGTCAATTTATTTCCAATGGTGTAAACTGCCTGAAATCCGTTGAAAATCTGTTATCAGTCCTTCTCGCTAATTTATGTTTTCAGTCACTCATAGGGTGGATAGGGTGGGTCTGCGGGGATCCATACAATCCGTTCCACTTAGAAGAGAAATGTCTCCGCACTGCAATAAATATCAACATTTCAATTCATTACTAGGGCGTTCGCGATGGATGAGAGTGCATAACAGTGAAAAGGAGTGAGAATAGATTCGAATCAATCAATGACCATTCATTTTACTAACATATTGCGTTGGATTCAACTTTAAAGTCGGTAAATGATGCATGAGGTTGCAATATGTTGATTAGAATATCGCCGCCCCAATGACATCAAACCGAAGTTGGCAATGAACACCGGGTCAATTGGTTTCTTCATTAATGGATTCACGTCGCTTTGATTGCTTATTAATGAAGTGAGGACGAATTTGCAGTTATCTTGTTCATTAGCGTAGTGGAGCCGTCACCACTCAATACCGTGTGAACAGCCCAACGGGAAGTCCTTCCACTATCATTCCATATTGAACGTACACTTCGTCCAGGTGAGGTCACTCGTTCATTCTTCATAGCTGACCCTCTAAAATTGGACATCCCTTTGCTGCTTGTCGGGAGCGGAAACCAAACCAAACTGAACTCTCTCCGCTCGACATCATCTTGAACGCGTTGAATATAATTTTTTTCTAGTGTCCACCGTAGGAAAAAGGGCCGCTGCATTATGGACACAAAAATATTTTAAATTATGCGAACGAATAAATCGACCAATGAATAAACTCAAACTGAAAATACTCATTTGTAGCAACTATTGAAAAACTTGGACTAATCTGGCGATTTAAATTTAGAAGTAACGGTGGTAACTTTGTATTCGTTATAGGAAGCTAAGAAGACTGAACATCGGAGGCAACGGGCTGTCAGTTGTACCTAAAGCAGTTGGGCATTTGGACAATTTGCGGAAACTCGAGATGCAGGAGAATTCAATATCTCAAATTTCAGAGAAAGATTTCGAAGGTAAATATTTCACCACTATTTTTGTTATCGCATGAACAATGTTTCATGAGTGCTCCATTATCATTTATACACGTGGCATTTGTGGTTTGTGGCAAATTGGCGTTTCATGAAAATATTTAGTGGGAATTTGAATGGGTTTAGGTTTTTAACTAAACTTGACCAAACAAGTATGTTTTATTTTTGAAGCTGCACGTCTAAAATGTTAAAAGTCGAATGCTTAAAATCTTAGATTAACCTATCTCGGCTTTGATCCTAGTAACACTATTCTACCCAAAAAATCGTTTTCACCCCGTTAAATGCTTATTAATGATTTTTAAAGAACTGAGATGATCTATCAACCAAAGAACTCGGAATGTTGGGCACAAGATGTCGTTAATTTTACGAAAGTATTTCCTTTTTACTTTCCGCTACCCGAAGGGAAGGGAAGTATAGTAATCGGCCCAAAAAAAAAATTTGGGTTTTCTTCAGATCTTTACGTTTCAGACCCTACTGAGTCTAAAAAACCTAATTTCGTCGCGTGGTCCGTGTGTATGTGTGTGTGTGTGTATGTGTGTGTGTATGTGTGTGTGTGTGTGTGTCTGTAGTTCGATTTGCAGGAGAACGGCTGATCCGATTGAGCTGGTTCTTTTTTGTTTTGTTCGTTATTTTCGTAGACACCAAAATAAGGTTATGGACGATTTCGGCCGATGCGAAGCGGGGTGGGGGCCGAAAATGTACCAAAAACTAGGGTTTTTCGCATTTTTCTCGAAAACGGCTCTAACGATTTTGATTAAACTTTCAAATTATCTTCTCCTAACCAATACCTAACTTTTCTTCTCTATACATATCTCCATGAAAATACGGTGAACGGAGATATGGGCTCCTGAAGCAAAAATAGGTTTTTTACGCTTTTTGGCAAAACAGCTTCAGCGATTTCCACCAAACTCACAGGATGTTTTCAAATAGTTGATACCTACATATTCTTCTCAATAAATGTTCCTGTGACGGTCCATTGAACAGAGATAAAAATCAAAATGTGTCAAAAAAAACGTTTTTTCGAACATTTCCGTAAATTCCAGGGTAACGTCTTTACCAGGTGTGATAAATCCTAATGGAGTGTCTTTTAGTCACCCATACCAACATTTCGTTCTCCATAATTATTTCTGTATATATATGTTGAACGGAGATATAAGTCAAGTTAACTCAGAAAAGGAGATTTGTCGAATATTAATTTATCGGTATTCCAATTTTCTCAAAAACGGCTCTAACGATTTCGATCAAACTTACGGAGTACTCTCAGCTAACTAGTCCCTACATTTTCTTCTGAATAAATGTTCCTGTAAAAATGCGTTGAACGAAGATATAGCCGACTTCGTGTTCGAAATTACGGGGGTGGCGGAAAGTTGTGTGTTGCTACGCACCAGATATTTATTTTTATTTTGGTTCCAACGTAAATACAACTTTGGGTTTTTTCTAAGAGACTTTTTATTTAATATTTGCAATCTCAAGTGAGCCCCTTCTCCGAGCATTGCAATTCGGAGAATCCTCACATGGGAACCACTGTCATGTACGGATTAGTTATTATGTGTTTGATAGGTGAAATATGACTGTGCGTTGTTGAGAAAGGACACATTTACATATGAAACTACTACCCAATGTGATTGAAGTGCAGTCTCCCTACACGAAAAGTGTCTCGTATGCGGGCCAATCGTTCGGGGATTCATGGGACCAAACGTGCCTACGGTGGATGTGTAATCAGCATCAGTCCCTCTTCCCCTGAGCAATATGGTTACTCAAAACGGAAAAAGACGGAATAAGGTGATAGAACAATAGACCTGAGTTCTACGGGTGAAACAAATCTCGAATCATTCCAAATTACCTTAATTTGAATTCCAGGGCACAAAGGAGAGGCCTAGAGGCTGGGAATTAGGAAAAGATACTCATAAAAAGAGTTTGTCGTTACCCCTTCAACCACCCTCCTCAACTTCATTCCACAACCTCAAAGTGTTTCTTTCGATTGAAAAGAGGGCGGAGACGGAAACGCGAGCACAAAGCGAACAAAATACCCTGTGAAACACTACTCCGAAACTGACAATAAACTCCTTCTTTTCAAGGTGTTCCCCTTCGCGCGCATCAAACCAGGAGGCAGCTTCATTTACTCAATTCAGAATCTGATACAAAAACAACTTTTTTACGCTTGTATACACAATAAATGTTAACTGTTATAAAGAAAGGTAAACTTCTAGGGGATATCGAAAGGAAAGTTTCTTGGATGATAGCAAACCCTAATTAGTTCCATTAGATGAACCTGAGTCAACACATACGTGCTTACACTTGGTTTCATTCCTCCAGCCTCCAGGTGGGTAAGAGAGAGCATGGCCAAGTGTAAAGTGGGTTTATACGCTCATGAACCTCATTAACAAATCCATTATTTGTCATCCGTTTTCACACATTATTTGTTATATTATTGTTTTTAATTTCACACGAATTGCCTGGCGATATGAACGGTGCAGTGTTACATCACCGTGGCAACTGGTCTGCGAGCAAGATCATTCGTGAATATCTATATGGGTAAAACTCTCAATGAAAAAGTGATACAGTTTCGATTCGTCTATGGTTGCATTTTGGTTTTCAATACGTGTTTAACCGGTCATAAATCATAATCACGTGGAAAGGGTTTTTCCAACAATATCGAGACTCGGAGCCCCACTTAGCAGATATTATGTCCAGCAATGCGGGAGCATGTAGACGTCCATTGGGAAATGTACCCTCTCCTGTTGTCCTCACTGTCTGTTCTCTGCGTACGGCAATCTGAACGCCACTTCATTTCAAGGAGTCTATACACAAATAGCGTTTCTGGTTCTACTTGTAACCTAAATGAACGGGGTGTCACGGGAGGAGGGTGTTTTTTGGCGTTTGGCTGCTTCTCATAAAGCGAGTGTAATGTGCAACATTTCGCTTTTTCACCCATGTTGGCGCATCTATCGATAATAAGTGATCCAAGTGCTCTTTCATCAGCCAAAGCTCTACGTTGGGAGGAAGAGTGAAGCAGGCGTAGCGTTATTTTACCAAAGGTCAACCCACTTTCTCTGAACACGTTCTCAGACGATCACTCACTTGACGCGAACCTTGCTGTTTGTTCAGTGCCTACTGAATACTGCTAACGTTTGTTCGGTGGAGAGATCTTCTCAGTTAGTCGAGAAGACCACAATTAGTCGAGTTCATTCGTTACTCTTCCCGTTTCCAATATACGCTTAATGGCATGTGATAACTACTAGTTTCTTGGAAGACGTGATAGACATTCGCTGCTCGCTGTAACGATACCACGCATTTCTTCAGACTTTGGTTTCAGAGGTTTCTGGTGGAGACTCTCCCAAAGAGATTATGACTACCCCTCTCAACAGCGTTCATTTCCTGGGCCTTATACTGACTAGGATGTTGTGTGTGCCCCTAGGAATGAGTTCCTTCCAACTACGAATTGAAGAATTTGCAGGCACCCATCCTCCTTGATGAGGGAGCTTGAGGGTAGGAGCCTAGTCGGGGGACAGTTGAAAGGAGCAGCTCTTGACGAGTGACATTACAATAGTTTTGTTTCCTATGTGAATTCGTCAAAGTCATTTATCACGCCACATCATACCCTGGGAGCGGGTCTTACCTTTCCCTCTTCATTTTTGCTTCAGTGAGGAAAGGACGAAAACGAGTTTGGCCCAAAATCGACAGAAACATACATCCAGCTGAACTGGCATCCCGTTCTCTAATCTAAACAGGCCATAATGGTATTCTGAATAATGGAATAACTCCTAGTGCTCATGAATTAATAATTAATACTCTGTAAAATTTGCAGCTGTTAGCTATTCGGAACTTGTAATGGGCAGTAACGCTTCCTGGTTACCTCAGTTCGTCGTGTAATCACTCTCGGAGTTTCGAACAATAGAGTTGCACTCTAATTGTTGTAGTTCGACGGTCGTAACTTGTTGTTGACCCACGTGTTTCAAGTTCCATGCATCCGTCATTCAGAATGGTTTCTTGGAATTGGTACTTCCCAACTAGTAGCGCTGAAGTAAACAGTGGTAAGCACCCGAAGTTGCTTTCCTCTAATTAACAACGCCCGGAAAACGAAGAAGGAGGAGGTTGAAAGTTCGCACTAAGTGGATGACCTAGGTTTCACTCTCTTGACCTTAAGCCGCCTTATTTGTTTGTGCAGGGCTCGTCAAGTTGGACTCGCTCGGTCTAGCACACAACCACTTGAGAAACGTCCCTCCACGAGCCTTCAGCCACCTCAAAGAGCTCAATTCCCTCGAACTCGATGGCAACAGTATTACTCACATTGATCCAGAGGCCTTTGTTGGGCTCGAAGGTAAGTTTTCCAAACAAACTTCTTAATTTGTTTTGTCGAGAGAACGTCGCTCTTTAATGTATGACAATTTTGGATGGGGGGGGGGGGTTGATACGCTCGTAGTAAAATCAATTTGAATGTCGCCGAGTGAAGCTTCTCGTCACTAACGAGAGCGTGACTGATTAGTTAAAGTACGCGTGGTGCGGAGTACGTCAATTCTACCAGAAACAATGTCACAAAACTTCTCCTCTAACGAAACAGTCTTGTAAACAACTGGGACTGTGCTCTGCTCACCTGCAAACTTTGCCGCTCATAACCACCGTAGAACTTGGCTCATTCAACAAATATCTGACGCAGTTCCACGGCACTTGAGAAATCTTCTGTCGTTGAACACTTGAGGTGCTCGATTTCCGTATTTTGTAAATAATTACAGCAATAATGTCAATGGTGTAACACGTTAATGGTAAATAGAATTTTAAAAAAGATAAATGTGTAATTAGTAATTGTATATCTATCTATTTATTTCTATAAGCACACCTTGCGCCGAAGGGAGGAGTCATTACTTATCTATATCAACTGAAAATAGTACAGACTAGTAGTATAAACTTCACCTATCTAAGAAGAGTTTTAATAAGGGCAATTATGATTTGTTGATATCCTACAACCTTAATCTTTAAACAAAAAATAAAATGCAGAAAAGGCGCCTTCAAGGGTTTTGTTTTACTGAAATGATCCTTTTAATTTGATCTTAAATGGCTTAACACTGTGTATTTCCCTTTGTTCCTTTGGAAGACCATTAAACAGGAAAGCCCCTCGATAATCAAAACATTGTTGTCCCGATGAGGTTAGTCGGAACGGTCGTTTTAAAAAAGAGGCCCTACCACTTACCAATTGATGCTGGCCAGATTGTTTATCCTGTAAAACCCTAATAATAAGCGCTCGTTCAATCAGTAAGTGCATTCTCAAAACCCTGGACTCTTCAAATGGGGCTTCCGTGAAGTTCAATAGTGTCTATAGTACATTTTTGAACAGCGACTCTACCAATTCTTTCTACGTATCATCAAATATACAACCAGATCGGAATAAAACATACGCATGGAATCAAGGGTAATGGCCTCCCGACAAACGTACATGGTTTCCGAAGACATGCCACCATAGAGCCAATATGTTTGCCGTTTCTGGGGCTCTCCTAGGTACCTGGTTTTTGCCACGTGAGTTATCTACGAGCAGGCACGTTCGAAATCCTTGAAACAGGGCAGATCGTGACACTTAATATCTCTCAGATCCGCGGGGTTGGCACGTTTGGAACACATATGCCATGTTTTTTCGTTTTTGTATTCAATTTCATTCCCTACTCATTCAGGCTACGCAGCACTGCCTTGAATCATCTCAGCAGGGCATCAACGCGTCACGTATAAATTGCGTTACGCCCAGTCCACCAATCAATTCAACCAGCAATCCACCGGAACACAGCAACGATGCCGACCCAGAACAAATTCAGACAAAAAAATCCAATCCTTCGAAGAAGCTCTTCTCATAAATGAAGAACAGCTGATGATGATAATTGGACGAAGTGAACAGTCCGAAAAATATACGCTAGTTTTTAAAATGTTTATTTTCTCCAGAGACTAGTTGAGTGGGACAAAAATACGCTTTTTGGGCTAATAGCTCTGAAGAGCCACTAGGAACACCTCAGGATCGAATTTCAGAATGTTCATTTACCAGTTTTGATAAACCAATAATAAAAACCTGTAAATTGACAGATTTGGACGTGGTTGTATTAAATGAAGGATGAGCTGATCCGATATGGAAAGGCCAAGAAACGGATGGAAATTTTCGAACGTATAATGTAAAGCTTGAGAAAATGTTGAGAGAAAAGAGGGAATGTAGAAACATGAATTCTAAAAAACCTGAGATGAGCAGGGACTTGGCTTACCTCGGCTTATGGAAGAGAACGGGAATTTGTGAAGGGAGGCGAGTGACTTGATGAAGCCCTCTGGAATTCTTTACCTTTGATCGCTCATTTTACAAGCCCATGCCGTGCGGTAATTGGAGTGCTGAACGAAACAAATCTCTCAGGAAAGAGCTTACACGGAGTTACCATTGTAAGAGCCGCGGCAACTCGCATTTTCGCCATTTCCTTTTATAGGAACTAAATTCGATGGTGGGAATTCTTACAAAACAACAAACCGGAGAGTTACCAAAAAAATCATGCTGTAAAAAATCTAGATTTGAGAATTTAAAAATCAGTCAGTTTTTACGCAACAAAATATTTCGCTGTTTCTTGATGAAACTTAGTTAATTGCGTCAACAGAGTAGAATTCACTGACTAAATATGACGGAGGGAGTGACCACTCACAATTCAACACTCTTGAAGGCTTCAAAGTAAACGTTTAGTTTTTTTTCATGGAAGCGAAGCCAGCATAAAAGCTTGTCAACTCGTGTTCGCTTGCTAACACAACGAGGCTTTTTTGAAACGAAAAAACGATGTTTCACGTTGATTTAAATGAATGGACTTGGTATGTTGGATCAAAAGAAGCACACTTACGTCTAACTACTTTCAATGACAGCCTTTGTCACTTGAACCCACAGATGCAAGCGATCTTCAGCTAATTGGAACCCCAAAATATCCAACAGTTCCCTAAACCCCGGGGGATGTTAACCGTGTCTTCTTTTTAACTAAAAAGTTAGCCTTCCCGAAACGAACTTCCTTACTTCTACTATGCACACAAAAATCTTCCAAAGTCATTCTTGATCTTGTGAGAGCAACAGGAATGAACTATGAAAAATCTCACGGAAACTAGTGTGGCATGAGGCTGCCGAGGCAGATTGATGTTGCAGAGGTTTTCTTACTTTTCAGCCTCAGCGGCGGAAGTTTTTGAGGAAGAGCTGCCTACTACATGAAATATTTCTCTTTATATTTCCATGATTTTGATATATGGGGCTTCCTCTCAGACATGATATTTAACGGAATGCACAATGTTCTATATTTATGCAAAACTTGAGATCAAATAAATTTGAGCCTTTTTGGGGAAAAAAGTGAAAAGACTGTGTTTGGAACTGATGATTCTGGAAGCATATTTTCTTAATCAATATCATTATACACCTGCTCAGAAAGTTAAGGGTGAGTGTTGAAGTGAAGAGGGCATTGAAATTATATTTCGAGAAATTGAAGTCAGGGAAGTGGGTTCCCACGTTTCTCACCTTTATGACGGATGGTGAAAGCGACCCTTGGCATTCATCCGTTCCTGTTGACAAAAATTCCCGCGGGAACCACAACTCTGAGTGTTACACATAAATGCTTTCAAGTTCCCAAACTCTGGCGAAGCAAGGAAATCAATGCTTTACCCGTTCAGACCTCCCGTATTCTAGAGTAATTTTCGTGATTCCCTACCAACTAAAAACCTGCATCCAGTAACCAGGAAACGTACAAAGTGCCAGAGCAGTGAACAGTACGAGTTTAATTGTACTGTCAGAAAGAAGTCAATGAATTGTTTAAAAATCTTGAAAAGTTCCAACTAGTATTATTCTGGTGCCATTTGATTGGGTTGTAAAAGAGAATGTATACTACTACGAAGCCAACGGAATGTCGTACATTTTGTAGCACGGACTTAGTTAGGATTTATTATAATTATTATATTTGTATTCTCGATAGAAAATCCAAGAGCAGGCTACAGATTTGATCGCAATTTGAAGCGAGAAAATGTTACGTGCTAAGGTCACTTTTTCCTGAGTTGAGCGAAAGTTGGAAAAATTAATCTACGATGTTTGTGCCTGAGGCTGTCGGTACGACCTGTTTTTGTTGAGATCTGAAGTCTCACTTAGAAATAACCGGATGGGATGGCAACTTGAATGACACGATACTCAAACCACTTAAAAACATAATCTAGATTCCATCAGAACAACCAAGTTCTAAGATTCCGTTAGGTAAAATGCTTGCAGAATAAAGTATCGATCTTCTTTTAATATAAGCCTTGAAGTTAATAACTCAGTGAAATGCTGTGAAGTCCATCTTTTAAGAATCTTGAGATTGAGAATTGAAGAAGTAATTTAGGTATGCAGGTATTGAAAGGTTTTCAGGAATCATGGAATCATGACGTTCGTGAAAGTTCAATATCGACGGCTCTGAGTCGGCCAAGATGTTTTCTCAGTACTCCCAAGTTGTACTCTCTTCGCCTTCGTGGTGCGCGATCCCCGGAAACTTTCCTCTTTTCAAAGACCTATATTATTTTTGCGTGTCTGACTCCACGGTTTCCGCCAATCGAATCGATAAGGGCATGATCAACTTCGTCATCTACAGTGGGGGTTATCAGTACTTGGAAATGAGATCAAAAACACAGCTCGATGTCCGTTGTGACAAAGAAGAGCGCGTTGCTGCTTCACCGCCGACTTACTGAGAAAGGTGTTCCATTGACATTGCCGAGCTACGTCAGTTCTTGTACAAGTCTTATCACTCTAACCCTGTACAGGGCCAGCTAAGGTTTCGTAGGAACCACAACATGAAGTTTGGGAACATACACTACGTAAATCAGGCCAGCACTGTCCCCTGTGGCAGTCCGTGAGTAAGCTTCAAGCTTATTTGCCACTTCTCACACAGTATCTTATATATTAGCCAAACAAATACTTCAGCAAACGAAAAGTTGTAATGACTTGCCAGTATTGAAGCTGCTCCACATATCTGGAGAACCAGCAACACATTTTTATCGAGTGTTTGCGTCCTCCCATCCGCCACTTGCATTCTGGAGCGCCATATCATCCACTATTGTGGCTAACAGGGATGAGTGGACCAACTTCTCCACTATAAATAGGAGGCTGTATGCAGGAGGAGGACGTAAATTAAGTTGTGGGAATTATTCCGAGTTCAAATATCTACTTAATTTGAGGTAGACGTTATTTTGTAAGCGTGCAAAAATGAAGAAACCCCTTGGTGTAAAAAGTAAGTGATCAATTTTTAGGTCATAGACATAGCTAAGATTACAGAAGGCAAGAGCTATGTAAGATTAGAGTAGGTCTCAGCGGGTATGGTGTCTATGCCAATTACAACCTCCCAAAAACAACACCCAAGCTGCCTTCAGGTCATCAAAGTCAACTTGAAATACATACACAAAGAAAATGTGAAAATGAGATACTGAAAATTGTTATTGAACCATTTCGGTTCTTTCTATCTTGAATAATGGGCTCATTCAAACTACCAAACAGCAAAAATGAAAGCGTTGGGGCCGTACAAACGGTAGAGTTCATTATGTTTAATATTGAACCCTACAAAAAGTTGACCGTGTGCTTGATGGTGATAAATCAAACCTGCTTGAATCAGCTTCCAATGGGCGGCTTTGGAGTTAAAAGCGAAGCTTTATGTGCAAAGAGTGGAGTCAAAAAATGAGAGAAAGAAAAGATTGAAAAAGTTGAGAAAAAACGAGACCTTTGCAAGTAGAGCTTGGCTTCCATTAGCAGTAAAACGTTCCTCCCCAATGAGTGAATTAAAAGAAAATGCAGGAGATCAAAGGTGGGAAGAAAAAGAGGAAAAATCGGAGAGAGTAAAAATGTGCGTCATTATGCAGCCCTTTGTAGCTCTGCAAGCAGCATCATGCATGAGGAACCTTCATGCAAGCTTGATTGAAAGGAGAGTGTCTCTCATCTACATCTCGTAAAAACTCGTTCTCGCTCAGAACTTGGAACGAGCACCAACAATTGATTATTTGATTGGTGGCTATGAAATGTATAGTGACAATATTCCCTATGATGAAAATAAACGTGGATAGATCCAGCTTTTCTAACAGTTGAAACTAAAACCCTGCCTCTCTTCCAATCAAAACAGATTTGTGTCATATACGAACCCATATTATTAATCACATAGAAATATCTGGTGCGACTCATCGCACAACTTTCATTAGCCGCACGTACATTCCAGCTTTTGATCAAATCTGATTTCATTTTATTTAAACTTGGTAAAACTTGACTCTAAGTTTAAGAGATGGGATGGTGACGTTAAAGGTTCCGGAATTTATTGAGTTTCTCTAACTTATTCCAGGACCATTAGTGAGCAATTAGTGCATTGATGATTCATTCAACTGTCAAAATAAGGTTTTTGAGGAGGATCTCGTTTACTTTGTTGGTATTATCGGGTAAAAACTGTGAGCAATGGTAAATAAACCGGTGGTGGGTTGGTTCAATAATTTTTCGGGTTTCTCCCAACTATTTTAGCAACTTCACCAAACTCTCACCGTATAGTTAGCTTATTCAACTACCACATTAATTTAGTATCATACGAGCGGAATTCGTAAGAAAAAACTAAAGCTAAAATCGATTTTTCCCGAAATGTTCGATAATTTGTTGTGGTTCTCTCGTCATCTTCCCGCAGTCACTCATCTCATCTCAGTTTTGAAGACTTCAGCTGAACATGTTCGGTAAACAAATTCTGTATAACCGATGTTGTCTAACGCACAAAGCTCCCTCGCATCCACGACAGAAGCATATAAATCGATAGTTAGCCGGTGACAAAAAAGTTAGAGTTCTCTTCACATCGTTGCATTTCAAACTCGTATGGGTTCACTATTTGAGTAACCGTTGTGTGTGTGAAGACGGTTGCGCCAAATCAGATCAAGGTTGATAATCAGCCAGGAGATCAACATGAGATACCAAAACGAGGTGATATCGATATAAAACATCTGGAATGGCGCATGTCTCAACGCCACCTCTTCATTCAACGGTGTGGTACATTTTGTTACGAATGTTGCCGCCTGACTGTTACCGTCGAGTTGTTTTAGTTACCATTTATTGTCAATTGCTACCTAAAAACGCTGCAAATTATTGCACAACGGTTTATAATCCTCCTGCACAGCTTGACGTAGTCTGACACATCCGAGACTTATAACCTTCGATTCAGCGTTGAGAAATATCAGTAAACCATATGAAACATGACCTGACTACAACCTGACTGACGAAAACTAAATATTCCAAGCGCCAGTAGACACCTGTAGGCAATTGGCACGACGTGGCGTGACGAGCTGGCAGGTGGTTTTAATGAAAATGGAGGGAGGGAGAACACCTTGCCTTCACAGGACATTGAGGAAGCGGTTTTAAAATTGAAGCACCAGCCACCAAATACAAATAATCGCTCTTTAGACCACAGTAACCACCTAATCATCGGCCAATCTTTAACAGGAAAAACACATAAAGAGGTCAGCACAGGGGAAGAGTGTAAAATAAGAATTAAGCCACCAACATTTGATGGCAAAACTTCATGGCACAATTATCTCAAACAATTTACCGCAGCTTCCAAAGCAAATGGCTGGTCATACAATGATAAGGCGATAGCTCTCACAGTTTCCCTTTGAGGGGATGCCCTGGATATCCTCCAAACCCTCCGCAGTGACGAATCTGAATATTTTGATTTGTTAGTACAGCGACTTGATATGCGGTTTGGCCATGCTCATCTTGAACAAGTTTACCAGTCGCATCTCAAGAATAGAAAACAGAAAGTCAGAGAGACCATCCAGGAATTCGAAACTTACGTCGCCAGAATGATTCGCATGGCTTACCCGACGTCTGAAGTCATTGTAGACGTTGGCGTAAAACCACTCAGGAATCTGAGCAGCCGGAAAACTAAAAAGGGTCGACGTCACCCTCCGTGACTCCCCCTCCGTACTAATCTTCTAGACCCTCCTCTTCTGATTGTAGCATCGCTGGGTCACCGAGTTACTGGTCTGTACGTGTATGGCGCCGTAGATGGAACGAAACATGCAATGCTGGTTGATACTGGAGCAACGAAGACACTCATTCGCCTAGGAGTGGCGGAAAAACAAAATTTGTCACCCTCCAGATGGCAACGGGGGAAACAGCCTGAGTGTTCGGCGAAGTCACTGTTAAGGTAGGGTTAGGCTCAACCCGCATTTCACACTCTGTTTTGGTAGCCGATATTGAAGAAGATGTCATTCTTGGCATGGACATAATGAAAAATTATGGTCTCCAACTGGATCTCAAACATCGGACCATTTATGTTTGTGGGGAGGAATTGATTCTTCACCACCAGGAAGCAAGAGTTGCAGCAATTGCATTGGATGACAACGTGGAACTTCCTGCAAGGAGTGAAACTATTGTTGCGGCCCACGTTGAAGGATCCATCCAGGAAGAAGTTCCAGCCATGGGGGAGCCTAGAAACCATGATCAGGAAGTGGGAAGGGGGATCATCATTGGTAAGTCACTTGTGAAGCCTTCCTTGAATATTCTTGTTCGTCTTGTCAATGTTAATGATTATCCCCATTACCCTCACGAAAAACACAAGAATAGGGACGTTGGAACCTATAAGTTCGGTAATTCATCAATTGACAATTAATGAGGAACATATTCCAGGAAACATTAGTAAGTTGTTTACAGCCATTGATTCATCCCTATCTCCAGATGAGAAAAGAAAAGTGGAAGAGCTGGTCAAACGGCACAGTCCACTCTTTGGCTCGAAAGAGGGTAAGCCAGGAAGAACCAGTGTGGTAAAACATAAAATAGATACTGGAGTAACCCCTCCTATCCGTCAAAGAGCTCGACGACTTCCCCAGGTCAAGAAGGATGAAGCAGAACGAGTACTCCAGGATATGATCAAAGACAGAGTAGTAGAACCTATTGGAATTGGACACTCGTCTCGTCTGTTTATTCCAACGCCTTACACATCACCATTGGCAACGCATTTATTTATGCCAGCTGGGATCTTCAATTCGTCTCTCCTAAAAATGTCGGTAAAAATTGTGTCGTGTCGTTTATCTCGTTCTTAAATGTTTTTCCTTTTTGCATTCTGTTTTAAATACAAATTTACTACTTTAAAACAGTGATCAAATTTCAATAGGTTATGGGCCCAGGCCACAATTCAACAACTGTGAATCTGTAAGTATTAGTATTAGTGCCATGAATTCTTACACAATTGAACCACTGAAGCGGAACAATTTTGATACGTGGAAGTTGCAAGCACAAGCACTTCTCATACGTTCTGGCTTATGGGACTACGTTTCGGGTACAAAACGAAGACCGGAAAACGAAAGTGGGGATGGCATAAATACTGCAGACTGGGACAAAAATGACTTGAACGCTCGATCGGAATTAATTCTGATAATTTCACCATCAGAATTAAAACAAATAAAAAACTGCCAGACATCGAAGCAAGTTTGGGATACTCTGTCGAACATCTATCAAAGTAAGGGACCTGCCCGAAAGGCTACTTTATTGAAATTCCTCATCCTTCACAAAATGAATGAACAGGAAGATATTCGCGACCATTTGAATACATTTTGTGACACCGTCGACAAACTTGCAGAAATGGACATCAACATTAATAATGATTTGTTGAGCATAATGATGTTGTACTCTCTTCCACCATCATTTGAAAACTTCAGGATTGCTATCGAATCGCGTGATGAACTCCCGTCAACAGAAAATTTGAAAATAAAAATAATGGAGGAATATGAAGCGCGAAACAAGAACAATTCAATAGCTGAGGGAGCATTTTTCGGAAAACGATTCAACAATCAACGACGTAAAAACAACAGCAACAAAAATCAGTCGCCTGAATTAAAACCAAAGTGCGATACTTGCTCAAAATTTGGACATATGACAAAGGACTGTTGGTACAAGAAAACGGGGAAGAAAAATGAAACAACATTCAAGGTGGAACAGTGTTTATCCTCTAATACACAAACTAAGGATAATTCATGGTGCCTTGACAGTGGTTGTACTTCCCACATGTGCTCTGCCTTGTCGGACTTCGAAACATTGGACAAACTAAAATCATCGGGTGAATTGAAACTTGCTTCTTAAGAGGCAACCACCCTGATACACAGGAACTGTCACACTAAATTTAAAGAAAAACCAATGCTCTAACGTTCATTTGCCAGAAACTCTTTACGTTCCAAATTTGACTACGAATCTCTTGTCAGTAGGAAAAATCACCGACAAGGGATACAATGTAATTTTCAAAAAGTCAATCGCTCAAGTTGTAGATCAACGGGGAGACATCATCGTTGATGCTAAACGAGCAGAAAATGGACTTTACTATTTAAAAACTATCGATTCATCATCTTCAAAAGCCGAAACATCAAATTTTATAGTCGACAACAAAATCATGTATTGGCACAAAAAGTTGGGTCATCTAAACGAAGCCAACATGAAACTCGCAGGCAAAAGAAAAGCTCCTTGATGGATTAAATTTTAATCCCTCTGCAAGATTAGAGACTGTGAAACGTGTATACGAGGAAAGTTCACAAGAGTTCAATATACCTCCAGCGAACAAACGAAAAATCTCGAACTCCTCGAAATCGTACACTCAGATGTATGGGGACCATTTCGAATCCCTTCACCAGGTGGAGCTCGATACTTTGTCTCATTCATCGACGAATACTCAAGATATTCAATGATTTATTTCATGAAGAACAAAAACGAAGTTATTGAACATTTTAAGACATACAAAAATCTCGTCGAAAACATGACAGGCAAGAAAATTAAATACCTGCAAAGTGATAATGGCAGAGCTGAATATTGCAACAAAATTTTTGACGAATTTCTCAGGCAATGTGGCATCCAACGGAGATTATCGGCGCCAGGAACACCCGAACAAAATGGACTCGCAGAGCGAAAAAATCGCACACTACTGGACCGCGCTAGGTGTTTACTTCTTGAAGCAAAATTACCTGAAATATTTTGGGCTGAAGCAATAAACACAGCAAACTACTTGCTCAACCGCTCCCCATCACGATCCATAGATGGTGACACGCCTTTCCACAAATGGACAGGGCGTATCCTTCCGCTCGACACTTCAAAATTTTTTGGAGCAAAAAGCTTTGTGCACACAACAAAACCGTAAACAAGAGCAAATTCTCTCCCAGAGCGATCAATGGAATTTTTATGGGCTACTCAGAGATCTCAAAAGCATACAGAGTATGGATACCGCATCAACAAAAATCGTTATAAGTAGGGATGTTAAAAGTTTTGAACGAAATTGATAATGCCTCTGCTAATAACATCAATACTCTAGAGCTCCTGAGCGAAAATATCGATGAAGACAGTGACATCGAGATAATTTCTAACAAAACTTTATCAAGTGATGAAGAAACCAGCAGTAGAATCTACCAGCAACCAGCCTCTGAAATTGAAGAATCCGAAGAAGAAGAAACAAATGAAGACATTGAAGAGTCAATGAATACAGAAAAACCTACAAGCAAAGATGATGGAGAAACAAGACCTCAACGAAACAAAACCCGACCAAATTGGTTTTCGGACTATTACACATCTTTTCTATCTGAGAATGGCGATTTCTTATCTGAAAATGCTCCTGAATGGAATGAAGCAATAACCCAAGAAATCAAGTCCCACTTAAAATATGGAACATGGGTTATCGTGGATAAGAAACCAGAACACAAACCAATTGCCTACAAGTTTGTTCTCAAAGACAAACATAATCCAGATGGTACTTTAGAACGAAAGAAAGCACGTCTTGTAGCTTGCGGATACACTCAGCGGTTGAACGTCGATTATTCGGAAACGTTCGCACCAGTTACAAAAATGAGTTCCATTCGCATGCTTAGACAAAGAAAAAGTTTGTCTTTTGAAACGAGCTCTCTACGGTCTGAAACAGGCGGGGCGGCAATGGTTTAAGAAACTAGACGACATCTTGAAGATGATAGGTTTCAAACCGTCCAACGCTGACCCCTGCATATATATCCTGACCAAGAATAATGAAAAAATGATCATTTCAGTCTACGTTGACGATATCGTTGTCGCTTCTACAAGTACAACGTTCGCTGAGAAAATTAAGAAGCAATTACAAAAGTCGCTTGAAATTCGAGAAATGGGTGATCTGAATTACTGTTTGGGATTCAGTTCTTCTTAAAAAATAATGAAATTTTTATGAGCCAAACCAAATACATCGATGAACTTCTCGAAATGTTCAACATGAAAAATTGCAAGCCAGTTTCTTCACCCATGGAAGCGGGACTCAAGCTCGAAAAATCGACTTCTGGGAAAAATACCAATCTGCGCTATCAAAATTTAATCAGGTTCATTGGTGTATCTAGCTGTAGTAACACGTCCTGACATAGCGTTTGCTGAAGCAACCTCAAATCAGTTCAACACCTGTCACGATGAAACACACTGGAGAGCTGCTAAAAGAGTTTTGCGCTACCTCCAAGGCACCAAAGAAATGGGACTTTTGTTTAAAAAATCTGGGATGCCTATTTTCGGTCTGGCTGACTGGGCATCATGCACCGTTGACCGAAGGTCATACACTGGTTTCTGTTTCATTTACTCTGGAGGGCCAATAAGTTGGGAGTCTCGGAAGCAGAGGACCATCGCTTTGTCAACAGCTGAAGCTGAATACATGGCCTTAACGGATGCAGCAAAAGAAGCGATGCATTTGACTCAATTAGCGAAGGATTTTGGAATATCTCAATCGAAAATTGAAATATTTAATGATAACCAAGCTGCACAATCTTTATCTACCAACCCAATCGTGAGTTCGAAGTCAAAGCACATCAGCATCAAAGAGCATTTCGTTCGTGAAGCAGTCCAGACAGGCATCATCAAGCTTAGTTATCGGAAGAGCGAAGACATGGAAGCTGACATTCTTACCAAAGCTCTCGGGGGGCCGAAGCATAGAGAATTCCGAAGAAAGCTTGGCGTTGTTGTACAGTAATACTCGTGAGGGGGAGTATTGGAATTGGACACTCGTCTCGTCTGTTTATTCCAACGCCTTACACATCACCATTGGCAACGCATTTATTTATGCCAGCTGGGATCTTCAATTCGTCTCTCTTAAAAATGTCGGTAAAAATTGTGTCGTGTCGTTTATCTCGTTCTTAAATGTTTTTCCTTTTTTGCATTCTGTTTTAAATACAAATTTACTACTTTAAAACAGTGATCAAATTTCAATAGAACCTTCAAGCAGTCCATGGGCCTCACCAATTGTTCTTGTCACAAAGAAAGATGGGACAACGCGGTTTTGCGTCGACTACCGCAAACTAAACAATGTCACTAAGGACAGTTACCCTTTACCAAGAATCGACGATGCTCTTGACGCTCTTGCAGGGTCTAAACTATTTTCTACCTTGGACCTGAAAAATGGATACTGGCAGGTAGAAATGGATCCTGGAGAGAAGGAAAAGACGGCATTCACTAAAGTGTCTGGATTATGGCAGTTCACAGTTCTCCCATTTTCTACCTGGTGTAGACAGAACAGGAGACAGCTATATATCCAAGCTACGGAAGAAGATGGAAGATATCCATGACCTGGTTCGAGCTAATCTACAAATGGCTAGCGATCGAACGAAGAAGTATTACGATTACAGAACCAAAGAAGCGAGCTACACAGAAGGGGACCAAGTTTGGCTTTACAGCCCACGACGAAAATGAGGACTCTGCCCGAAGTTGCAGAAAAACTGGGAAGGTCAAGAAGAAGATTAACAATGTAATCTACAGAATCTTCAAGTCTCCTAAAGGGAAGCCTGTAGTTGTACATTTCAATCGTCTCGCACTGTTTCATGGGGATCATAATGAAGATGTGCCAGTTTGATTACTTCAAGATGGTGGCCACTGACTCATGGTTGGAGTATGCCAGCATCCCAGGAGGAATGCTATTGAGGAGAGGGCAGTGTGACGCCTTGGCTTCTAATTGTAAATAACGTGACCTTAAACATATCCATGTGGACGGTTGTCAAGGAAGAAGTTGTTGTCGTTTCCGTATGAGTTGTTCAGTTGTGTTTTAAATAACGTTCCGTTTGACTTCTTGATTAATGTTATAATTATAAACCCTTTAAAAGTGTTACAATACGATGAAACGATTACTTTCGCTGTAGTTATTGTCCCACGTGTTCTTTCAATTCGTAGACTTTGGCTCACTATAATTACTGCAATTTCAACATTTTTGGTCTAGACGCAGTCACACCTCTGGAAATTGTTCCATTCGACCCAGAATCTAAATGTACCTTTTTGTTAATTTTGCGAACCATTTTTTGTCCATAACAACCATTATGGGCTTTGTCCGATCGGATTGCCGACGATGGGATTTTTTGCGAAAGAATGGTTTTTTAAACCACGTTAAAGGCACCAAACGGCTAGGACGGCATTGCAGATTTGGAATCCTGTTGTCTAGAAACAGAAAGTATCAAATTTTGAGGTGGGATTGTAAAAAAATGTTCCCAATCGAAAACATAGGTGTATTATTTGTAAGTATTGTGTTCGTATCAGATTTTTTTCGCTACGAAACTAAAAAAAACCCGAACAGGATGTGGGTCCCAGTTTCGTGTGACGTTGCGAGTTACGGGTCAATAGTGACCGCGTCGGTTAGTTACTGTTTCGTAATTTTTTCATTATTTTTTTGCGTACACGTTCACGTTGAGTTCGTCCAGCTCTAAAATGGAATACGTAAAAGGGATTAAACCACTGAAAGGTGCAGAAGATACTGGAAAGATCGAGTTTTGGACGTTCTGGAGTTGTTCAACGCTGTCGGTATCGTTGAGGGAAGCCCACTCTGTGAGCCCAGTGCCGTGATGCCTGGGGGTGGTGCAGGCCCCTTTGAGGCCGCAGTGATGGTATCGCCTGCGTCCACCGGTTATGTTACACGTACTCCCGAAACGCTTTGAATCGTTCAAGTAGAGCTACCTTCTTATGAAAGCAAATGACGGCAAGACAACTGTAGACCACCCATCGGCTCTAATTTTACATGAACGAAATGTAGCTCCAGCGTCGAAAAGAGATGTTCTCTACTCATCAAACAATGGAGGACATAATAAAAGTGCAGGTCGCAAAAAACAAAATCGTGGGTTGGACAACACCAATTGTAAATATTGTGATTCGAGAAGACACTGGCTTCGGGAATGTCCCAAATGAAAAGGGAACGGTAAACTTCCATATCCAACACGTGCTTGCGGATCAGGTGCAACCAAAGGAGCCACTCCGTCAAAAATTAACACGCAGCAACGTCAAATGCACGAGTGGCCCTCGTTTCGCGATTAGTAGCGGCGTCAATGTAGCTACTACAAATGACCAATGGTGGATTGATAACTGCAACTTGTCATGTTATATCAAACCCCAATTGGTTCACAGAGTACAAACCCTCCCCAGTCAAAGCGGCAGGGAAAGAGGTTATTAAAGCTCTCAGAAGCTGAACGATTGAGGTCACCAACTACAGTAATGGCAAGCTGAAGTCATTCACGTTGAACGATATGTGGTACGTTCCTGCCATATCAAGAAATTTTGTCTCTGTACTTGCACCCCATGATCGAAACCCGGGAAGCAAGTTTGAGTCGACTAATACTGAGTGTAAGTTCGAAGGCAATGGACAGGTCGTATTAACCGGTACTCGAGACTCAGGTGGAACATTATATCGCGCCTCGTTTCACTCGGTTCAGCCGGCAGAAACTTGCGTTGCTTGGACTGACAATAAGCGATCCAAGCTTGAATCTGAATTCGGAATCAAAGTGCCAGCTGACAATGAACTTTGCGAACCGAGCCAGTTCGGGAAAGCACATCGTTTAGCATTTGGACCTCGCGTAAAAGCGGCAGCTCCTGGGGAGCTACTATGTGGTGATGTGTGTGAACCATTCGATCCATCCTTTCCGATACTGTTGTCGCGCGTGAGAAGTCAGCGGTCAGTGAGACCCTGTGTGAAGTGCTCGTCAAAGCTCGTACACTTTGTCATAAACGTGATAGATTAGAGATAGATATTCTCAGTGACAACGGCCGAGAGTTCGACAACAACGAGGTGCGTGCAGTGTTAAAAGAATTAGGTGTTAACCAACTATTGTAGAAATGGCTCACACTTTCAAATATTCCAACCCCGACATAAATTTTCCTGCAGCAATCTGGGCTGAGCTCGTCCTCAGCGCCGGGTATATTTCGAATCGAGTGGGAAAGTCATCAGTTGATGGGAAAACGCCTCACGACCTATGGTACCCTACGATGGCTTTCGAATCCATTTTACGTCGTTTTTGAACCGGTACATGAACATAATATTTTGAACTTAAAACGCGTAGATGTTTGATTCATGGCCGCCAACGGAATCCTCTTCAGAAGTTTGAATTGGGAATACGTAAAAGGGGTTAAACCACTGAAAGGCGCAGAAGATTGGTCGTACTGGAAAGATCGAGTTTTGGACGTTGTGGAGTTGTTCTACGCTGTCGATGGATTAGAAAGAGTGGGCTTGGTTGTTGTTCCCTCAACGATACCGACAGCAATGAGCAACTCCAGATCGTTCAGAACTCGATCTTTCCAGTACGGTGATGGTGACGATGATATCGGATCTACAATCCAAAAACAGCAGACGTCGTTGTTTTACGTGACGTGAGTTTTCTCGAGAACGTCAATGATTGTGATAAGAACATCATGTGGCCGATTAAGGACAGTGAAAATCGAACGGATAGACAGGTTGATGAGGAAATGGACAGCTTTCCTGAACCATAAGTTCAAACTTCTGATGAGGATTCCGTTGGTGGCCATGAACCAACAGAGCCTGATGGTCAACTCGAGAGACCTAGGAAATCCTCCTGGGAAAGAAAGCGTCCTGGCTGGATGAACGACTATATCACATCATATTATGCGGACGTTTTTCTATCAGAAAACGAACCACAATCCTTCGAGGAAGCGATAAAAGGTGAAGACAGAGAAGATTGGAATTCAGCCTTGGAGAAGGAAATCCGGACCACCCTCCGGGAATGAAGGCGATTAACAATAAATGAGTCTATCGTATCAAGCGAAATCCCGACAGTAGTGTGACAAGTACTGCGCCAGACTGGTCATCAAGGGATGTGCTCAACGACCTGGACTAGACAACGCCGAAACCTTCCGCCCAATTGCTCGCTTGGAAGTGATTCGATCACTTTTGTCCATTGCAGCTGTGAAGAAGATGACGCTTTGGCAGTTGACGTCTCAACTGCATTTCTGTACGGAAAGGTTGAGGTATTGATTTTTATGAAGCAACCCAAGGCTTCTCTGATGACACTGATCGCGTGTACTACCTGAAACGCAGCCTGTACGGTCTCAAGCAGTCTCCGTGCTGTTGGAATAAAACTTTCGACGACTACATGACTGGCCTAGGATTCCTTCAGAATCGTGATGATCCTTTTGTTTACGTCTGTAACACGCCAACTGGTAAGATCATCGTTGTGCTTTACGTTGATCATGGTCTAATAGCAGCCACAAGTCAAACTGAAATGGACTCTTTTATTAAGCAACTACAGGCGTGATTTGAAATTGTTGCCAAATTAGTGTCTTATTTTCTTGGACCCGAAATTACGCAACAGGTTGGTAATGTTACAGTTAGCCAACCCTTGTTTATAAAGAAAATACCAAGTTGATTCAATATGAATGGATGCAGTCCAGTTCTAACTTCAATTGGAAAACTCAACGCTCATGAATCAGGGAAAGTACCGGTATTCCCCTATCGCTCGGCTGTTGGAACTCTGCTTTACGTAGCTCGTGGCACTCGTATCAACATAGCTTTCATCGTGAGTGTTTTATCACGACGGTTGGAAAACCCTACGTATGAAGACGTGGTAAGAGTGAAGAGGGGTATACGTTACATGGCTGGAACTATCAACCTCAAATTGATTTATTGCCATGACTTCAAAATGGACTTGCTCGAATCCTATAGCGATGCGGACTTTGCAGGATGTCTAGACACTATGCGCTCAACCCGTAGAGTGGTTGTCAAATTTGCTGGCGCAGCCATCACTTGGATAAGTCGTCGTCAAGAGCTAGTTGCATATTCTACGTGTGAGGCTCGAAGGAGACCATCTGGATCTCCCGGCTTTTCAAGGAACTGATTGGTCTGTCTGATCTTCCCGTCCTATTTATCGGCAATGAATCAGCTCGCCAAAAACCCTGAGTTCCACTTCCGCACCAAGCACATTAAACGGAAGTACTTTTTCGTTCGAGATCGGGTCAAGAAAAACATGCTGACAGTCAAACACACCAGTGCTGAAGACCAGCTTGCATCAGCACATCTGTACGAAGCCTTTGCCTAGATCCCGGCTTCGAGCTCTACGTGAAAATTTGGGACTACTCGAATAAGGGGAAGTGTTGGAGATGGATTTTTTTCTACTCACGGGCATTATTAATCTCGAGTCCTTGAAACATATGTTCTCGTATTCGATCAGGTGTGGTCTCGTTTTTCGTTCGTTTTTTGTCGTAAAATTTTCGTTCCATGTTTTATTGTATGAATCGGGGTTGATTAAAATATTGTGTTTGTATCAGATTTTTTTTTCGCTACGAAACTAAAAAAAACTCTACAATAATGAATAATAAACCAAAACGCATTGCTAATGAAATAGTTCAGTTGTAACAATGCACTGGTGCTACGCCTTCGATCAACTTATTTCTATAAAAACATTTGTACACACGAAATGTAGATACTGATCAGCTGGAAGAAGCCTGTTCATTTGATCCAGATCGTTAGAGCTATTTTGAGAACCGTCATTATCCAAACTCCTTTGTTCTTCTTCCAATTTTCTTGGAATTATTCTTGTCAGCGGTTTAACGAAGCGCGAGTTCAATGACGAAACGTATATTGAACTGATCTGTTTTTTGAAATCTTGACAACGCATACAAACACTAAGTAACTAGGAACACCAACCGTTGCCTCGTTACAGCCACAGGAAAAGTTTGCCGAAACAAAGTGTCGTTACAGATTGCTGAAAGATACTTCGCCAATTGATCAAATGCAGAGGTACAATTACCGTGGTAATTTGAACTACCCAAAAAAACCTATGTTTGCTTCGTTCGCCTTCATGCCTAAGTGCTTGTTCGCTGAATTTCCACAGAGATATTCATAATAAACGAAAGTTGGGTATCAATCAGCTGAAGTTAATTTGAGAGTTTAACAGAAATCGCCAAAGCGGTTTGGCTTTTGGTGCAACCCCCTCCCCCTACCCGCCACACACACAGTTTCAACAAAACATCCATCGATTGATCGTACTTTCATTAACACGAAAGTTGGTGTGTTGGTCCAAGTCGAGTAACAGTTACAAAATTATTAGAAACCAACCAAATCCTGGAGTTCGAATAAATGTCGTCTCCTTGACACCGTGGTTTCCCTGTATAAATCCAGAACTGTTAACACAAACCTTTGCAAAAAATCATTTTGATAGTCCTATAAAGTGCTAGTAATTTCTAGTAATTTAGCAAAGGTCGGTGCATAAATGACGGAATTCCATAACGTTAAGCACTATGTGCTTATATCGCAGGATAAGTTAAGTTTTACCAGGGGCATACTCACTTAGCGATAAACAGTTAGGTGTAGTTGAAAGAGCTATAGAAATCGTTGAAGTTATGAGAGGTAAAGGAAAGTTGTGTTTTGTGTCGCACCATATATTTCCTGGTATATCAGCGCGGGTCTTATTTCAAAATTAAATCTGCCACGTTATACGGAAATGGAGTGGCAAAAATAATGGATACGTTCCACGTTGATGAGTTTAATTGTCTTCTAGTATTATTTCAATTAAATCGTAGCTAACGACATGAGAAATGGGTTTGGCGGTACTGTCGTCGTTTTTGGACTTTGCTTAACAAAGTGTTCATCTAACATGAATGACTTTAGCGTCGAGTTCGTTTCCCCCGGCTGTACATAATTGCCCGTTGATGAAGCCAGTAGGAAACACCTTAGTTGAATTATTGAACATTTTAGCATCGCCGCGGTCGCCGCCGTCACGAGCAATATTGGACTATTTTGGTCCCGATAACGGCATTCGATCATCAAAGAGAATGGCTCAAGTGCATAATTTATGGGGTTCTGGAGGGCGACAATCCTCTGTCGCTGACAACTGTGGCAGGCGTCTGATGGATACCAAACGGTCCTTCCTGCAGAGAAAACTCAAATTTATTTTTCATCGTGTAATGGCACGTGACGATGCCAATATCGAGCATACGACCTATCGTGTGCTTCATTGCAAACCTAATGTATTGCTTCCGAGCATACCGAAGGTCTCAGGTCTCTGGTTTCCACTTCAGATAGATGACAGTTTTATGGCCTATGAAGTCCGACATTCCACTGACATTTTAGACCTTTCCGAACAACTTTCAATTTCCATAATGTTTGACTGGAAGGAATTTCTGAAACTTGGTTTCCTGCAGATTAGGTCGCAGAGTATCTGTTAAAGTGACCGTGAGGGTGTTGCAGAAGCAGAATTGTCGTGAATTAGTTCTTCCAGGAGATTTCGTAAAGCAGTTAAAAGACGAATCGTAGGCAGTTGATGATATCGTATAAACTTATCATGAACGCACCCAACCGCAGGCCTGAGGAACAAGTGGAACCCCCTTTATGTGCTCTGCAATCCTCAACGGCGAAGAATCAAATGACATGTCAATAACTCCAAGGACAGTTAAGTTTTCTTGTACATTGGAAACCCACAGCCGAACTGATTTTGTTGTCATAGCCCCCGCCCCCCTTCCCAATGTAGTGGTGGACTTTAGTGACCCATATCCAGGAGTCCTAGCCGATCGCCATCCTGACCCTTCAGACTCAAATGTGAATGTACAGCAGTTCACTTCACACGCTCTACTCGAATTAATCAAAAAGCAAAATTGAAATGAATTGTTCCTGTTCACAGTGAGCTTGCAGTACTTGAGGCTCGGAGACAACAACATCCACACAGTTCCCAGTGACGCCTTGAAAAGGCTTCATCGTCTAAGGCACCTCGATTTACGGTCTAACAACATCTCATACATTGCTGAAGATGCGTTCACCGGTTTTGGCGACTCCATTACTTTCCTCAATCTACAAAAGAACAAGTAAGTGCCATTAAAACGTCTGTAAGACTTCACGTCTTTCATCTATTCAGGAAATAAACGCTCTGAACGCACTTTTGAATACATTTCAGCCTCATGAACCGATTTAAAGTAACCGTATACCGGTTTGTTCTAAAAAACTGCCGACGTACAGAACTTTTCATTAAAGAACCTGTAGCAGCGAGTATTTGGGATTTCACTAAGTTTTCATTTGGCACCTGAGCTTAACTGCACTCAGGGCTTTGGCAACTGTGGCAACCCTGTTCATAAGATCCAACTTCTCGACAGTGCCGCAGGATATTCTACAGTGTATGTCCAACGACGGTGAGGCTATTTAGTAAACATAGTGGTGGGGGAGGGGGAGAGGGAAGGAATCCAGCTCTCATCACAAGGGCTTCAAGGGGAAGGCATTAACTAATTTGGCAGCTGCAATGAAGGAGGTTAATCACCCGACAAGATGCTTGTTTGTACAACATGAACGTACCTTCATGTATATAGAAGCAACCTACACACGCAAATGTCGTCATTCCTTTCTAATAGATGCGTCGACCAGAAAGACCTTTGTTCAGCCTCCTACACCGACAGTTATTGGACCCTTTGCAACCTGTTAGGTTGCTTTCTTGTTAATCTAATGGGAGTGAGAGATCAAGAATCGTTCATCCTCCCGCTTCTTGTTGTTTCGAGAGCAACTGGTGTACAGGGGTAGCCAAATCAATAAATCAACATTTATAATGATGGGAGGACGTAATTGATATAAAAAAGAAAAGAAAGATATCAGAAAGTTTCCCAATGCAGTGACCACCACTTGAAATACTTCACGGTCGAAGTAGCACAGGAATGATGATGCCGCTGATAGCAGCAACTGACGCAGTGAGCAAGTCATCAGAAAATGTCTGGTACCACAATCTAGTCTCCTGCTACTGCCATTTGGAGATTATTCCATGTTCAAGCTTTTTGGCTGAGAGTACTTGGACTTCTACGAATGTAATTATACTGGACTCAACCCTCGTTTACCTCAGACGCAGGGCTAAGCTACCTGCTTGCAAGCCACCGCCAGCACTTGAAAAGGCCTTTGCCATTATTAGGACAAGTCTGTTGCAACTGTTGCCTCAATCCACCGTGATGTTGTCTCAACCACATAAACATACTCATGACAGTACATTTTGGTGCATGTTTTTTACTTAGACATCACATCCCATCGCACTTGGTAACATTTGTGTTTTGTGCAAGAACAATATCCTGCGTACCAATTTGTCAAATCGAACTAAACTGTTTCGTGAAACTCCTTCGTTCGTTACCTCTATTCATTCTAAAAGTATGTCATGGCTAATTAGACTATTCCGTGCAGTCCCGCTCGGAATGCAAAGAGCCGCCCATTCCACCCTTTTCAGCGACAGTTCTATCTTGTTACAGTCTTGTTGGTCGGCCCGTTGTAACGTATTGTTATTGTTCCAGTATCAAACAGCTGCCTCCGATGGGATTCGATAATCTCAATTCTTTGGAAACCTTGAACCTCCAAAATAACAAACTGGTTCACATCCCTGAGGAAATCATGGAGCCGATAGTCGATACGCTAAGAGTCGTTGACATCATGGGTAAGAACGTGCAGTGCGGGGTTCGTGCGTTTTGGGAACGTGATCATACTACCAAACGAACATCAACGTACCCCTTACAAACATATATAACGCTTCCTCTTCTCGGAAATACAAATAATTTTATCTCTTTGATCTCTGATTTACAGACAACCCTTTATTATGTGATTGTGAGCTGCGATGGTACAAGGAATGGTTGAAAAATTTGAAAGATAAAGATGACGAAATGATGCAGAAGAAGAGAACAGTAAGTAAAACATTCTTTCTGTAAGGTGTAATTTCTTGTGACTGCAGCTTTGCCTGATAGACCGTGTCGCAGTTTACTCTGGAAACCAAGGCCAACTTGAGGTTAATCAGAGCAGTCTACATTATTTATCGACGCTGCTACCCCGGGATGTAGCTTTAACTAATTTCAGGGCGATCCTTGAAAATCTCAAGCACTCGTAAGCGTGCAGTGACTTGGGCTCTAACTACTTATCCTTCATAACTGAAAAAGGAGGATCGTTCCCTGAAGCGTCAGATCTCAGGTTAACCCAGTACTCGTATATTCAGCAGGTATCGGTGGGGAATATGGTAAACACCTTAGATATGAGGAAGTATTTCACCTGAGTTACTTTACCTGGAGAGGTGACTGCATTTTTCACTATATTTCGAATTTCACAGTTTGACACGAAAACTGGGACTCCAAAAACCTTCAAATGAAACCTTCACAGCTAAAATGGCAATCTTTTTAACAAGACAATGTAGGAGCTGAATCCCAGGTAGCACGTTTTGGGAACATTGGGCACTTTGCAAACGAATATCTCTTCCGTAAAATATTTGTGCCTTATTGCTTTCCTTTAGAAAGTTAAGTAATCAGCTAAAAAAGCTTTTTTTTCTTCGGATCTTTATTTTTTAAATATTTGTCTTCTTATCATAAATTTTGTGTGGAGAATTATACAGCCCACTTTCTTATTGTATGTATAAATATTGTTGTGTTTTTTTAAGTGAGTTTCGTGGTGGAGTCATAAATACTCGTAATTCTTGTCTATGCAAATTTTTCGGTGTACTCCACAACCATTATCTAAACCTGCGGATAAACAAACGTAAAGAGGGATTTAATATTAACTAAAGGGAAAAAATTGAGTCATATCACTGTGGGCAAGGTACTTGCAAATTGTGAGCAGTGACACTGGCTAGGACCATGCTATTTGGGACACTATCAGATTACACACTTACTGAATCGCGATGTTTCTCATCTCAACAGTCAAAATGTGTAGTTTTCCTGCTGTTTTTGCTTTATAAAAATGTACGTAAGTTGGAGGGGGACTAAAGGGATTAAATGTATATGTATGTATGTGCACGTGTGTTGCGTTTTTTCATAAAATTAAATAAATAAATAGAGGATTTTTCGAAGAAGTGAAACCCAAGTGAAGGATTTACTCAGTGGATAAAAGCGTAACAATGTCCGAAGTTGTTCCGAAAATAAAAGTGGAATGAAGACGCACTTAAGAACAATAACTAGTTTTCATAACTCGTCAAGTGTAGAAAAGCGATGAGTGAGGAGACCTTTCGAAACAAGCCTCTGTACCTCTGCATCTGTGATCTGAACGGACTTCAGATAGCCGTCATTAACCTGACATACCCTCGGGGCGATCGATATGTGCTGAAGCGGTGAATCCTACGCAACTCTCACCAATCCCAAGCCTCGGTACCGTCGGCTGACGTAATACGTACTCGTAGGTACGTTGGTATCCGTTTTGAAATAGAGAAGTAAAGAAGGATTTTTTTTAGTTAAATTTTATTCTTTTGGTTTGCTATTCTTAGTTTTTTCATCGTCTACCCGCTTGAGAACTTCCATGAGAGTTGCGGAGGGATCTCACGAAGACAGCTACTACGTTGTCAAAATAGGCGTAGCAATTTGACCGCATAGATCGTTTTAAGTGAACTCGAATAAATAAAAAAACAAACCCTGGTGCGACGCATCACACAACTTTCCACAGCCCCACGTGCATTCAGCGATTTTTTCACTGTAGCAACAATAAAATCTGTTTTTCATGCAGTTTATGTGCACTTGCTTCAATGTTCTTCAAAGAAACTGGTGGCGCTAAAGGTTCAGGAATTTTTTTTTTTTTTTTCGTCACTTGTCCCACAAACAGGCATTTTCAATACTGTAATGTTACTTGGAACTGTCCGCACCCAAAATTTAATCGTAATCGTTGGAGACGTTTTCGAGGGAAAAAATAGTTGTTGTTTTGATCATTATGATGACAGAAGTCAATTTTAACCGATTTTTCTTATACCCTTACTTTGACGTCCTACAGGGATTTTTAGTCAACATCTGGAATTTGGTTTAACCGTATTTTCTCGATCACATTCACATACACACAGACGCACGACAATTTCCACAAATGGTGTTTTTCAGGCTCAGTAGTTCTTAATGCGTAAAGATCTGAAGAAACCCAAAAAAGAAGAAAAAGTTGGCCGATTTCATAACTTTTCTTCGACTACGTAGGGGCAAGAAAAGTAAAAAATTGTTTTAAATAGCGAAATGCAAATAAACATTTTGAATTTGTGACTTTTGAACAGTTTATTATTCATTTCTTTCGTTGCCTTCACAAAAAATGCTGTTGTTATGATAATCTGCGTATTCTTCCAGGTATGCACAATGGAGCGTGAGCACAGAGAGTACCCAGTGCAAAATATGCCACTGGATCGTATGAACTGCGTTGGAAAGAACATGGAGCGAACATCAGCTTCTAGCGCACCAGCCCTCATTATCTCAGCTCTTCTTCCTCCCATAATGATGTTATCTTGCTTATAGTGCCACTAAAAACTTCCCCAGAGTTTTTCTGCAGTCGAATCTTATTGTGACGGCCAATCAACTACTAAACTTGTATATTTTATTTGCAATGAGAGATATTTTTATAAATAACTTTCAGAAAGGTTCAGATCTTGAGAAGCGAGCGTCCTTTTCATTTAATAAATAAGTCAAATTGATAAACATGCCATAGAAAATAGTGCTTCCCTAGATGTTCATTCAATAGCGAAATAGTTGGCAGGAGTGGAACGGACGTTTGGAGCACAATGTCAAAGAACTTACAATAACATGTGAATAAATAGCTGTCATTGAATCGTAATAACTCAGGAAAAGATGAAAATCCCCACGTAAATTCTTGATTTCAATCGTGTGTATGACACTCTCAATATAATCAGCGTTATTTGAAATGAATGCAGTTCTATCACGTTGAATCAATATCAATTTTGTATTAGGATTTTGGCTTTAGCAGGCGAAAAAAATCGAGAAGTACCGTGTCAAATGCGGCGATGGCTTTTTGTACCGTGTGAAATGGTAGTTCACCGGATGAGGTACCTCTAACTGGTGATATCCAGCTAACGTTGCCCTCCTATCAGAGCTCAGACGAATGAATATTTTGGCTGGTTGGTTCCGGAGACCCAACTGCCTCGTGGGTTCTGAGAAGTTACAGGAGTTGAGACTGAAGTTGATTAATTCCGGTTTTCAAGTGGAGTCTCCCAACCACCTTCGAGAATCATGAGATTGATACACCACCACGAATTGCTCAAGGTGATCTAGAAATATCGTTCGTTGACCACAATACATTTCACTTGCTCTTTACTCTGAAAAGTGCTTCAGAAAAAGTTATTGTCTCAATGCTATTTCAGACAACAGATTTACGATGCTATTGGCGTGCTGATTGAGCGATTTGATAATTGTACCTCTTAGACCGCGTTTCTATTATGCAACCCGTTGCGATTAGGATAGCGTGGTACTTGATGTTCTTTCTTGTGTGTCTTGGTCTTGTGGAGCCAAACGTCTTTGTTCATGGCCAACCCATTTTAGCAGTTGATTTTCTGTGACAAACAAGCTTCAACCGATCTACTTCTTGGGATCTCACTATTGTCAAACTACCAAGCCCTAATTATTTCATTCTTTGAACGTCCTGAACTGGAAAAAAATAACGAGAAAAGACCTCTTGCACGTAGTATCTATTGATTTGGCCGTCACTGACAACGGGAGAAAAGTAGGGGAAGTTGATCCACTTATGAAAACACAAGTATAATGAAATGTGATATGCCCTTTCCAGGAGACATTAGAACTAATTTGATTGATCACGAACCCCATTTCAAACATTGAAATCAAATGAAAAAAAAGCTTAAGCTACAAAAAGTTTTCTTCGCGTTTTATATTTACAAAATGGATGTAGATAATTTGTTATATTTGTGCTTTGATTTTCATAAACGCTAAACCCGCCTCCCCTCCCTTCCCTCATCCGTTTGAATTTCTTCTTATCCTTTTATATGAAATGCATTTAATATTGAACGATAGTGGAGTAATGGTGAAGCAACAATTCTAATACTTGCTTCGACAAAAGGGTTGCCTCTAATGATTTATTTTAGGCTCCTCTATAATAGCGTTATTTGAAAGATATCTAAATAGAAATGAAAATTGATGACTAAAAATCGGGAATAATGTTAATTCCTGTGTTTTCTTTATGTATCAAACTTCTAAAGTTGTTGCATGTAAAAAAAAGGCATCGATGCCAAATGATAATTTTTATGACTGTAATTCATTTGTTTCAGTTTATTCTTAGTACTTTTTTCCTTGTATTTCGTTTATTCCGTTATTTGTAAAGTTTGTAATTTCGTATTTGTATACTGTTTGTAAATATGAGCAATTTTGAAAAAAATGTAATTTGAATATTGCACTGTTGTAATTTTTGCAGTCGATGCTTCTCTGTAGATATTTGGTTAACCTCCACTTAGCGAGAGAGTATTAGTCACTCTTGTACCCCGTGCGTTCATTTGTCTTCGTAGAAAAACAAATTAGTCAATAGGCGCTTCTTTTTACTATGAACGCGAGAAAAAGAAGACGTGTTGGAAAATAAATTTGAATTACAAATGACTCTCTAAGGGGAAATTAAGCTGCTTGTTATTGTTTAAGCTTTAAAACGTTGGTTTCGCCTTTTTTTATTTAAGTTATTGTCATGAGAGTTTTTCTCTGTAGAAAAAGTGAAATATTTACAATAGACAAGAATTTGCGAAGGGAAACGAGGGGAAGGCTGGAGAAAAATTACCATCTCAAATGACTAGAGAATAATTTCTAGACACTGGCACCCCACCCCACCTCCCTCCCAATTTAATTCTAAATCTGGAGTAACACGTGTAACCTTGTACTTAGTCCCAGCATCGCTATTGCGGTGAACTGTTTCCAGTGAGGTTTGTCAATATTTGAGGCGAACGGATATGCCAGCTCATTATAGAGTAACGTTTTCAAAGATAATCTCACGTCCAAAGCATAGTGAAAAGTCGTACATCACAAAACCCTTTAGGGCATCATGGAAACAGCCATTTGATGGCTAATGACGATAGTACACGCCTCGAAAATACTTGGATTTTCTGCTTCAATGCCAAATTACGTAAAACCCCTTATTCCTGAACAAATATATTATCGCTTCCCTTCATGACAATGTTAGACATTATGAATGAGCCAATCTCGTTGACTGCCCCTTCCTGATTATTAAAAGCAAACAACTCGTAAGTATGGCATCAATAGTTGACAACTTAAGAACATTCAGTAGGCACACACATTAACTTTTGAGAACCAGCCATGCGTTCTTGAGGAAACTCATTAGAACATCCCAATTAATATTAATATTAACATACCGTAACACTTGACATTGTTCACAACAATATTTAGTTTTTATGTCAGCATTTGGCAATGCCAAAACTTGAAAAAATCAGTATTTTATGACATTTAGCGTGAATGGTTGACCATAAGAACAATGGCTAATGAAAAGGTAAACAATAATCTAAACAAACAATTTAAGTTAGTTGATAACTTAATGTCACTGCTTTCGTCTATTGTTAATTTTCACCCGAAATGTAAAAAGCATCATTTGCAGCAGGTAACTTAATTAATTTGTATTATATTTCCCCAGTAATTTAATAGTGTTAAAAATTCAAATATAAGCAACGCACTTGAAAACTAAAGGGCACATTTGAAAACGTAATTTCACACAAAGTTCCAATCTGGATCAGACGAACGAGTCCCCTGATCTCTGTGGGATTGCCCAAGTAATGCTTCGTTTGTTTTCAAAATAAAACTGTGTTTTTTTTACACAGGTTATAAGGTAAATCACACATTAGAGTTGGTATTTTTCAAAATTAGTCAAATAGTCATCACATCTTGTAATTCTGAATAAGTTGGTTACCGAAATACATCTATTATACAAAGGTTAATTTAAATCAATTAATCAGAAGTTCCACATCCCTGGTTCTTTTCGAGAGTAAGATTCAGTAGATGATCACCAACAGGTGTACAGATAGGTTATGTTATTGGACACACAAGTACGTAAGAATAGGTTGCATGTACAGGTTTCTCAATCTATCAAATTCACACATGACGTACTCAGCTTATAAAAACTGTCAGCCATTTCTAAGGACAATGAAGTTCAGTGCTAAGTTTCCAGCTTATGATGCCAGATAGTATCCCATACTTTTGAAGTTATTTTCAATAGACTGTAACGTAGTAATCTACGTAACTCTCTTTTCTAAATTTTCGTTTCAAAATGGTCAACTGCTGGTGCCTTCACTTTAATATGAACCAATCATGAAAGAAGCTAACGACTTTTCAAAAGTATTTCATGAATACTGTATTACTCAACTTGGATGCACGTGATGCGTTATTTTACTCGGTAGCCCTCCCCTCCCCTCCCTTCATCGCACCAGCAATATCATTGAAGCTACGCGAAACGGTTGTATAGTGCAAATTTGAAATTTTTACCTTTTACCTGTTGTAATTATCATGAAAATTTGACGAAATGCAGTGAGCTGAAGACATTTCTTAGTCTGTAAGAAGCCTTGATCATGGGCGAACCAAAACCATTCATGAAACATATCTGATGCTTAGTGGCGATTGGACAGCTGTCATTCCGATCCCACGCGATCTTGTGGCGATCCGAAATCAACGGAAATGCAACATCATGTCGAGTTAAGTATTTTTGTACTGTAAAGTTTGGTGGTTTAAGATCTGGGTCGCGTGCGGATGGGATTTCAGGGCTCGCCCGGCACGAAATTTGAGCGTAAATTTATCGTAAGACTTCTATCTTGTTGTTTGTAATACAGATAAGCCTTTTCATTAACATTTTCGTAGAAATATCCGGTGACTGAGCGTTGTTAAGGAAATGTGCCTTCTTCCTCAACTATTTCAGTAATAAATTAGGTACTGTAAATTCTCAAATTTAAGTTTTATTTCTCAAAAATGGTAATTGTGATCATTTTGTGCAAATTTAAAGGTGGACCAGCGACGAAAAGCTTATGTTTCACTCTTGGGCATTAAAGAGTGAGTTTTAACAAATAGTCCGTACGTAAATAAGAGCTAAAAAAGTGACCTGAAGTTTAAGTTACCAAATCAAACTACTACCTATCGCAAAAAAACCTACAAACACCCTCTCACCTACCAGCCTGAACATCAAAGAAAATTATTGATCACTGTTTGAATTTGACTGCAAGGAACTCTTCTGTCGCAATCATCCTTTACAAAACCAACCATGAAAATCCGGTATTTTGTGAATTAAGAAACAATGAGTCACCATATAAATCGCGTTACTCCACGTTAGAACACCGTTTAGCTATATAATCATGAATGCCATGAGCACAATTGAAAATCTTATCTTATTAACGCATATCAATAACCTGTGAAATATCGTTGTTAAAGTACTTTAAGCCTTATTTATATTGATATTTAAATCTCAGGTATTAAAATGCTAAAATTCATTATGGCATAGTTGGAAAATACTCCCATCTTGATAAAACTATGTCCATAGGGTCTTTAAAATAATGATTGAAGGGATAAATGTTTAAAGAAGTAGCCTGTCAACGTTACAAACACTACAGCGCACAAATGTACCGGTTGAAATTAACCGTTTTAGTTCCGTTTATCCAAACTCCCAGAAAGTATCTAGTAACGTGACGAGCGTCACACTACTTTCCCTACTTTACGTGGCCGTGAATTCTCCCCATGTTATAGACTTTAAGGGCAAACGTTACGCCATAAAAAAATAATTGGCTGCATAAGTTGATTTGACGATGGCATTTCGTATTACAGTGTTCACAACATACACGCGCACACACACACACACACCAATGAGCTAAACTCTGTTTAATAAGAATAATTAAAATGTGACTCTCTCGTGTGAATTCTCTCATGTACATAATGATAATTGTTTGCCCTGTTTTTGTTGTTTTTTTATTCATTTTCCTCAAAATGGAAATGCCCTGTTTTTTTGTTTTTTTCCATTTTCCTCAAAATGGAAATGATTTAGTAACGCTCTATTATCAAAGCCGACGTATCTGTTATGTGAGCCCCTCTTCATCAGCTGGTAGTGTGCTGCAGTCATTCGTTTGCGATCAGAGGACATCATCTCTGCAGCGTAAATCAGTACATCGAAACCAACAGAAACACTCGCCAATCGAGTGCGTTGACTTCGACTTTAATTAAATTAATACTACAGAATTATCAGTACAAAATGTTCAATCGCACTCAATATAGTTCCTATGAAGTATAGAATTATATGGACGTTTTGACCGCTTGGTGGCTACATCCAAGTTTGGCCTTAAAATATTATTATGAGCTCTCATATCAATAGGCTGATCAAACAGGAACACAAAATTGATTGGATTCAGTTGTTTCCTCTCGAACGTGTTCACTGATGCGCTAAGAGATTTTTTCTTGAGGAGTTTCGTGACGCCACTTCCATACAGCTTGGAGGACTCACGAACAAGCATGAGCAATGCCCAGCACTCAGTGACAACAGAGATGCTCTAACAAGTGATATTAAAAGGAGACTATGCAATAAATGTCACTAGGGTGGGCGAAATGTCTCTTCCTGATACGGTTTAGGAGAATAAATGGTTTCGTGAAACTAGAAGTTGCAGCAAAAAGCCTTCAACAGCAACTGTTTGGTAGAAACGTCTCAGTTTTGACTCTGTTATGTAAGAGAAATGAAGAGTAGTCCATTTGACGGTAAGAAGAAGAATGGAAATTTATTCAAACAAAGGTTAACAACACGTCTCATAACGACAACTATAATTGGCAGCATAGAGAACGTTAAGTTTGGACTTGATTACGTTTTTCTCAACACGCCCCCTCAAGACAAAACTTGATTCACCTCAGACTGTTGAGAACAGTACAAAAATGTTCCTTTGTGTAGATGTTTGGTCAAGAAATCAGCAGGCAACTCATCAGTTGTGATTTACATGATTTTCACGTTATTATTCACCGTTTGTTGGATGAACTTGTTTCGAATGTCAATGTGTTTTGTTCTTGAGTGATACACAGGGTTAGCAATTATCGTGTATGTCAACTTGTAATCGCCGTTTTCCAATGTACTTCGGAATAATTCGCGTTAAACTGGCTGAGAAAATTAACTGCGTACGTTAAATCAACGCGTGTTCCCAAAGTAAGGTACATCAGTGAGCCTATCAAACTTTTGTAAGGAAGATTGCTTTCTATCGAATTTGGAGGGGTTTTAGGTTATTCGAACTTACAATTCACGGCCAGCGGAGTGCTCAGAGGTTTACAGAGTTTAAATTTCTTCAGAATTTCCTGAGCATATTTCCTCTATGATATGTGAATCACTCCTTCCCCTGACATATAATCGAATCCACGACCTAGGCAGTAGACCTTCAGTGTTTCTTTATCTGAATTTGTGCGCCGTCAGTAGTTTTGCGAAACTAACTAAAGGCATTTTGCTAAACCGATACGTTTCTACTAAGCGATTGCGACTGAAGGCGCTATGCTGCAACAACCAATTTTCTTCGTTTCATAACAACCATCCCTGGCCAGTACCTACGTACTAGACGGTAATAATATGACAATGTGAAACATTTAGAGAAACTTTATTCGAATGTTCATAATACACTAAAACACTGTTGCGTTGTCACCACGTCTAATACATCTTTTGGTGAGTGCAATTTTAAAGTACCTCCTATTACACGGTGGAACTTGTTACTATCTAAACATTTTGGGGGATAAAACAATCGTTCTGTAATCTGATTCTGCGTTGTGCTTCACAAGTTATTTTAAATTGCTATACACTTTCACAGGATCATTTAACATCGGTTTTGAAGTGTACAAGTACCTTCCAGGTACTGCCAAGGCAGGGCTACGCGTGAATTTATTACCGAGGAACGCTTTATCATTGTGCGCCCAGCGCCTCTTGTCAAGTCGTTAAATTGTTTGTACCGTTGTGCGTTACCGCGTTTGCTTCATTATCTTGGTTCTAATGGAGGAAGTGAGACTCAAAAGGGTGGAGTAATAAGTTGAACGGCGCAAATATTTTCTCCGTTTTTAGAAGTCGTAGAGTGCTGATGCTTGAAAATGAATATTCAACAAGCGTGCATTTGGTGTATTTGTTGGTGATTATTAACATTAACTATTAATTACATTGCTTTTTGCTGGTTTACGGTTGATCTGTATTTTCAACGTGGCTCTTTGAGCTACTCTCTACATTTCGGGCCTCCCGCTCATGATTAATAGAACCTTGAAGCGGGTGGTACGTTATACATTCATACAATGAAAAAAACTAAAACACCACTATTTGAAACGCCACGTTAGTTTCAATCTCTTATTGAATTAATGTAAGGTAATTTAACATTAGTATTATCTGCATCAGTATTGGGAATCAGTGTGATGAATTAAAAATATTGTATTCAATATTTTTGAGTGACGAGAAGGTTTGTTGAAAACGGAAGTTGTGAGACGGCAAGAAGACTATTTAAGGCGGAAAGGAAACTCCTCACTAGCACGAAATCGTCCCAGTAAATTTTACAGCTGGATCGATCGATAAGATTTTCAACTCGTAACGATTTCCTCCTATTAGAGACACGTTTTGTCCAAATGTTACTTCCAAGACGAAAAGTGTGAAGGCAATCACTGATGTAGAGAAAATGCTTTGCATACGATATCGTGCTATCAACATCTTCCATTTAAACACTCAAGGTAATTTTTCAAGTATTTTTCAAGCTGGAGCTGGATCGCAGTTAGGACCGTGTAGTAGAACGAGCGAAGGCATATAGAGGTGTCATTTAGGAACAGCTTCTTGCAGCTGGTGAGCGATTTGAAAAGAATGATTTTTATTTTTAAATTAAATTTAAATGTTTTTAACGTAAACCTCCATTTACATTGAATTTTAAGATTGCGGTTTACATTTTAAAATAAAATAACGGTTTTTAGTGTCCTTCAGTACCGCAATGTAACAGATCAGTCGGTGCGAGGCTTCGTCGTACACTATGGATTAGATTAAAAAAAGGGTTTAGCTCACGTTAAGATTAACCGCTCCATGGAAAACGTTTTTCTCTATCAAATATCTCGAATGTGAAATCTGAGTAACAGTCGGCTGCTGGCTTTTTTTGCCTATAAATAAGTCTTCTTGCCGCACGTAGCTCTTGGTCACTCAAAAGCCACTCGTAATTTCTATTAGTCATTTGGCAATATTTTGATCTATTCTAAATGAAATATTCAATACATATCAGCAGGGGGTAGCATATCACAACATATCACCTGGAACCAAGTGCCTACTTATTTATTTTAGTAATAAGAATCCTCATCCGTGTAATTTACCTTTAGGAAGAAGAAATGCGCAAAATGAACTTATTGACACCTTCCTCTTCAAAATTTTCTATTAATTAGATGTTTTCAATGATGGTCAATCCACATTTTATGTACACGTTTCTAATGTAACAATATCCAGCATTTCTTATACAACGTTCGGTAACTGGAAAATTGTGATAAGTCCATGACTTCATGGTATAATTTTGAAACATATCTATCGACACATATCCTCGAGGGAATCTATTTGGAGAAGAAATCTATTTTAGGTGTTCATCTTGTGTATTATAGAAACTACTTAAGCTGTTTTAGCTACGTGTTGTTTCATTAAGTGTCTAAAACCAATCCTTTCAAAAAGGTTTTTAAATGTTCTTATATGTGACTATGAATGTGCGTACTGCTGTTATTTATGTTGACCTTTAAATGTGTGAGAAAGGAAACTTTAAAGTATCTCTACCTAATTCTTCACTGTATACAACCTACCAAGTAATTTATACTTGTTGACTACAAAAACAAAACATGTATCATGAGTTCATTAAAGGAGATGTATTATATCAAATACTTACCACACTTTTTATTGGCGTGCCCGATACCTTAATAAAGCTTCTCTTCCCACCTATTTATGACTTGACATAGTCTAGGTGGCATAGTGAATACTTAAATGAACACCTGGTGGTCGGAGGCCACTTTCTGTCCAAGGTTGAATTTTATATGGACGCAACTCAAGCATGTTTCAAGTTTTATCTGTAAAAACGTTGGTAATTTCTCTCTCTCTCTCTCTCTCTCTCTCTCTCTCTCTCTCTCTCTCTCTCTCTCTCTCTCTCTCTCTCTCTCTCTCACAGGTTGACCTGCGTACAATGCCGAAGCTGGTGCTGGGGGGAGTGGATCTTGAGGTTATAGCTGTGGCGAAAAACCTGGGAGTGCTAGTGCAGAGTATGCTTTCCTGGGATGCTCACATTACGCATGTATGCAACTCTGTTTTCAGGTCCATTTACCAGCTCAGACGTATGGCTGGTGACTTCCCTGTGCAGGTACGCCAAAGGCTTGTGCAGGCGGGGAAATTAACAAGTTGCAGAAGGCGCAGAACGGGGCGCTGCGTTTCGTGATGAGACTTCGCTGGGATGAGCACGTAAGGCCAGCCTATAAGAAGTTGGGATGGCTAAAGATTGCGGAGAGGAAGAAGTTAGCCATTGCTCACTTTCAAGATTTTGAAGTTCCGTAAACCAGACTATTTGTTCAGGCAATTTGTGTACATGTCAGCGGTGCAGGATAGAAGCACACGCAATACAGGAAGAGTGTTGAAGGTGCCTGCCCATCGCACAATAGCATATGAAAGATCATTCGTCTGGCAGGCAATCAAGGACCATAATGAAAATGTGAACCTGTTTGATTTTTCTCTGAAGACCGAACATTTTAGAAATATTTTCAGAGACAAGTTATTAGCGCGATATGATTGGTAAATGTTCATTGTTGTGTTAGTTTTTTGTGTAATTATTGCGTATAGACTCTTCTTCGCTTATTCCAAATAGATTTCTGTTGAAAACCAGATTGTTAACAAAAGTAAAGTGAACACTACCGAGGATTATATGATATTGATTGATTGTGACGTTGTTTGGTACATTTCAAATGAATGTAATGGCAAATTTCTCGATCCCCAGTGTATAGTGTGTTGATGTAAGATGATTTGTTCGTTGTGCTTGTGTGTGTTAGTTAAGGTAGTTAGTGCGCTGCTGAGAGGAGGAGGAATATCCAAGTACTCGCTCCTCTCAAATAGCAGCAGTTGTGTGTTTATGTGTTGGTATGAGTGTAATTTATTTTGGCATGAATGAGGTTGGTTGTTTTGTATATTAGTTTTAGTTTGTGTGCTGCTGAGAGGGGGAGGAATATACGAGTACTCACCCCTCTCAAATAGCAATAGGTAAGTGTTTATGTGTCAGTAAGCGTAAATGTGTTGGTATGAGTGTAATTTATTTTGGCATGAATGGTGTTTTGGTATGTTTTTTTAGGAAAGCGAAATTTGTCACTTTAGTGGAAAATTATATAAAACAGTGGGGCAATGTAATTTTGTAGCACATGAGGATGTTGAATATTGATTCCAGGAGGAATGGTAGTTAGTTGGTCTCTCTCTCTCTCTCTCTCTCTCTCTCTCTCTCTCTCTCTCTCTCTCTCTCTCTCTCGCTCTCTCTCTCTCTCTCTCTCTCTCTCTCTCTCTCTCTCTCTCTCTCTCTCTCTCTCTCTCTCTCTCTCTCTCTCTCTCTCTCTCTCTCTCTCTCTCTCTCACAAACAAGACTCCTCCCCCTCTCAGCAGCACACAAACTAAAACTAATATACAAAACAACCAACCTCATTCATGCCAAAATAAATTACACTCATACCAACACATAAAACGCAACCCTCATGACAATCGCCTGATTTAAATATCTCTTCGAGGGTTCAGAAACAGTCATATTGATAAAGAAACAAACCTGTGTGTTGTTTGTGTGTCTGAGAGAGAGATCACCAACGTTGTTACAGATAAAACTTGAAACACGCTTGCGTCGCGTCCATATAAAATGCAACCTTGGACAGAAATTGGTCTCTGACTACCCGGTTTACTCATTTTGTCAGTCTCCAGGTGGAGAGCCTGTGCGTTACTGCATGGTGGTATGACCCCTGGGGAATCCCTCTCTCACACACACACCCTATCTCAAGCTCACTCACTCTACTCCTCCACCGTTGCTTTAGAATATTTCTAGAAAAATTCGGTCTACGTTTGTAAAGCGGGATTTGTAGCAGCTACTCCACTAACACTTGACCAGAGCTTGGTGGCCATCCACCAGTGAAAAGGTTGAGGTGACGTTAAGTTAGTGAGCTGAGTTTCTGTGTACCGTTTGTTTCACTTTTCCATTTCTCGACGCTTAAAAACTTGAAGGTTTCTTCCACAACTACATATATTGTGAACAAAAACATGAAGAGGTCGCTACTAAACTAGCTGTTGGTTGATTGCATTGTCCCAAAGGCACACTACGAATTCAGTTGGTTATCTACCATGAAACATACATAAACGTGAAAAAACACATTTTTGGTGGAAATCTTCATTCAATGAAGCGTCAGAGTAATGTTAATGCAGGAAAACAGGTATATATTGACTATTTGGAGACATCCCATGAATTTTTTTGACCAGAGGGCACACAAGACGTTGTATATAGCAGCCCCTTTTAAGAAGCTGAGTATGTCTTTCACCGTAGACTCACTGGGCTATGATTTGGGGTTCAATGAACCCATGAGAAAAATGTTTGTAGTGTTTAGCTGCTAGGACTGGCTGTCCAAGAATATATATATTAGCTTACCCTTGAGTCCTTTTACGATGATTTCTGTACCTAGGTATTTCTGCTTCATATATCGAGGCATACTCTCCCAGACATTACAGACGCTGAGTGGCAGCTATAAATTCTTCCACTCTTGCATAACGTCAGTAGCAAAGACTGCCGCTTCCTATATTTTGAACTGTTCCACAGTTCCTTGGAGGCTTACCTGGTAGAAATAGTACTGGTTTCAAAAACCTTACTGGTCCCAGGTTTGCAGTACTTTGAATGTGAACATGGGGAGGGGAGATATTGAATAGAACTTCTATTGCAGCAGTGGGGCAAGTGCTTATGGCCCCTGTGGTTGCAAGGCAAACGTGTCTGCAGTTTCTGGAACTTTCTTTGAACTCCCCATTGGCTTGTTGCCTTCCACTATATGGTGGAAGCATGTGAGATACAGGGTATTATTATTCCCTTGTAGGCCAATCCATCATTTTTGGAGTGACATGATTCACAGCACATCCTCTTGTATGCCTACAGAGCTGTGGTTGCCTTGTGCATCACATATTAAACATAGAGTTGCTTCCACTCCCAAATATTTTACCTCTGGTGCCAGCTCCTTGCATTGTGGATGGCACTATTTCCTGGTACCTTAGTTTAGTAAACGAGACTATGGTAAAGGGACGAGGGTGGTCTTAGTCACATTGATGTGTAGTCCTTCCTTCCTTGTCACACCACTTCTCAAATGATATTCACAGCTCCCTACATCCGTTCCAATTCAGTGAAGGCAAATTTACCTCTGGCTGCCATTGCAGGATCATCCGCATATGCAAAGACTTTGCAGCCTTCAAGCTGCAAAGCTTTCAGTGGCTCGTTTGCCAACAGTAGCAACATGCGGGGAGAAAGTTGACACCCTTGAGGGCAGCATCGAGTGGGAACCACTATGATGCTCTCCTCTAGCTGAGCAGTGATTACCCTACTCCTGAGATTACCCTCCTCCCCTCACCATGTCCATGAAGCAGCACAACGCCACCACCTTGAATTGAAAGGCTTTGTCAACCATTGAGACCAGCTCTATCAGTGTAGTTTCGGTTGAATTGCCCTTCATAGGCATGTGGTTGCTTTATAGATCAGATCCATGATGTTTTTTCTGACCTTTAGGAGGAAAGTGGAGAGGCTTAGGGTTTCTGTGATTTGGCAGTTGAGGAGTCTCTGCCTGCCTTGGGCAAAAATACATGACTCCTCCTCCATGGGTAGGGCATATAGCCCAGCCTGGGTGAATGCAAACAGACTCTTCCCATTATGAGGATAGGACAAAATCAGCCCTTTCGTCAATAATGGTATGCTATGGAAAGTGAGTACCAACCAACACCTTCAGAGTTTCCATCGCAGTTTTTGTGAAACTACCATCTGTCTTTCTAATAAAACCTAGTGCTTGAGGCTTGTCCATGTAAAGTGCTCTCTGCAGCCTAGATGCTTCAAAGACATTGATATGTTGCTGCACAAGTCTTTCCAGGACCTCTTCTGTACTCTTCTGCCCCACCATAGGTCTTGTGAATACAGGATGGGCAGTTATCTTTATAAGAGCAAATAATTGCTCCTTGCATAAGGCCAGCGAGAATGGCTAGTCTGTATTCTGGGGAATGCGGAATGTTTCCCAAACTTGGGAGTCATATGGCAGTTTAAACGAGATAAGTCCATCCATGGTTGGGCAACGATGGCTCATCAGTTAGAACACGCCATTCTATGGTTCTGTGTTGGCTATGAAGCAACTGCAAAATGTAAGATCGAGTACGCAGATAACTTTAAGGGGATGAACCCACGATAAAATAAAATTTCTTGAATATATAAAACGTTATAATAAACGAATCTCAGGGCTACAGCACAAATAAATAACTAAAAATCAACGAATTCTTCTCCTTACTTAGCTCATTACAAACAAAAAAAAAGGGAAGGAAACTTCTCTGAATGGACGAGATGGGCGAGCTTAAGAGAACCCTTCTGGAGGTTGGGGTTGACCTGGCACAGTTTTTGCTTCTGATCTCGATGCAGTTTTGCGTCCGGTACGAGAGCGGTACGTTAATTGCTTCAAAAAAAAATTCTTGACTCTGTAGTGGTGCGGGAATCAGGACGAAAGTCGTTCATGCAAACTAAACGCAGACTGCCGGACGAAACAAGAAGAACCTCACGACTCGAGGCGGAGCTGAGTAGGGGATCCCGATGTGAGGTGGCGATAAGCGCAAAACGGTAGAGCGATAAGCAACAACGGTAAGAATAAGGTCCAGTTTTGCCCATCCGAAACCACGGCTCAAACATTCTTCAATTCATGTCGCTAATTTTTTTTTTTTTACGCCACAAGCCCTCCTCTATACCAAGCTACACTGTGCCACTGTCATGAATAAGTTCCTGCCCTCTGGCATTGGGGACTCTGCCTCAATGAATCCAAATCAGAGGCGGTTTTCTTCTCCTATTGCAACACCCACCCCCACCCCCCGACATGCAAGTTGGATGCCATCCAATTCCTTGAAACAAACAGGCCAAGTACCTGGGAGTCATCTTCGACAGTAAGCTCAACTGGCACAGTCAAATCCACGCCGTCCGTGGCAAACTCAACCGAGCCTTCACTGCCCTCAGACCGTTCTACAACAACAAGAAAGTCCCTGAACCAACGAAAATCCGCGTCTTCAATGCCATCATCAGGACCATAAGCACCTACGCTATCCCCATCTGGGGCACAGCCTCCTCTCTTCACTGACTCGAGGGCACTTACATGAAGTCCCTCCAAGGGGTCCTCTGCTCCCCCCACTACATCAGCCACTGACAGCTCTAGATGGAAATTGGCCTCCCCTCCCTAAGTGAGGCCGCCTCAACCTGTGCTCTCAACCTCCAAATCTCGGTCGTGGGTCACCCCAACCCATCCATCAACTGCCTTACACTGTACACCCCCAATGCCTCGGACATCGTCAGCAGGCCCTGCTCCCTCATCCCACACTAACCCTGTCCCATCCTCCCAGCCTCGCAATTTCGCATGAGTCCCCCACCATCTGTAGGCTGGCCTCCCGCCATTCTGGTTAGCACCTCCGGGTCGGCAACCACAGGGGAGGGGTTTTGGTCGGTTTTAGCGTCCAGAAAAAAAAAGCTGTCGAGATGGACAACGAGGAGGAGGAAGCAAGGAGCCACGACTCAACTGGGTGCCTCACCTTGAGGAGCCACTACTCACCCGAGCCCTTCGCCTTACACTTTGACACCTGAGGAGCTACAACTCAACCAAGTCCCTCGCCTCACACCTCACCGCCTGAGGAGACACGACTTAACTGAGTCCTTGGCCTCACATCTCACCAACTGGCAGAAAGTGAGAGCTTATGAAACTTTGTCAGCCCTTTCCCAGGCCACCTCAAAAACGAGCCCGACGTTTGTACTCTCCCAGACAACATTATGTCGCTTGCATCACAGCCAATTAGAAGTTGAAGTTAGTGATCACATGGAAAGTTTGCACACCCAATGCCCTCCTAACTGCTCTCCCTACAACCGTTCCCTTACCATGACACTGCAATATCTTTAGAGATAAAGTTAGGCATGAAAGTGTATTTTACATTATGCTTTATCAAAATTGCCACAAGGCAGTGATCATATACTACCTAACCTGACTTGTTATATACCTTTATCATATACTACCAAACCTGGCTTGTCTCAAAGGGACAGTACAAATTCAATGCGTATCTACCATGAAACAAACATTCGAAAACGTTAACAAAACACGATTTATGGTAGTTATTTCTATTCAATGAACTGCCACAGTATTATTAATGCAGGAAAATAAGTATATATTGACTATTTGAAGACATCCTGCGAGTTTAATATAATCGTTGAAACCGTTTTTCCAATGAACTTTTAAACCCTCTTTTTCCTTCATAAGCTCCATTCACCAAATTTCCGCAGATACACAAATAAAGCCCAACCTTCGTTTTTTGGGATTTTGGTTCCCCATCCGCTCCACGACAGTAAAAATTGCTCATACCCTTACTAATGTGACTTCAAACAATAACAAATAGAACAGAAAAAAAACCGAATTGCTTGATCGGATCAGCAATTTTTCTACAAATTTGATTGCACACATAGACAAAATATTAAGATCTGAAGGAAACTTAAGTCTTCACACAATTGCCCGCAGGGGAAAGTAAATATAAGAAAACATCATATAACGTCATGAAAACTCTATTTTAAACTCGCTCGTTTTTCTGGTAGCACGAGGGTTGCTTCTTGATGTATTAATTTGAAAACTTGATCAACTCGGTATATCATAACCGTTTTGATTTGTTATTAAGTTTTAAAAGAAGTGGAACCTATTGCATCATTTACCAACGGTTCCTTATACATTAGCGTATCAAAGATAATAAAAAATTGTTGGTTTTTTTCGTACTGTGGGCCATAAAACGTGAAGGGGCTCTTAGAGCCAAAAGAAGGGGGGTTTCTTTGTTGTTTTTTAAAGAAACGCAGGATTTTATTACTTTTCTTACTGTTTGGCAGCCGAATATAAAAATAGGAAGTGCGTCAAAATGGTCCACTAAAGTAAACATTTCAGTAACCAATTTTGGTTGCCGGTTGTATGAACACTTTGACTCTTCTATCACATTGACTTAATGAATTTGAACTCTAGCGAACAAAATTTGAAACTATTAACGTAGTTTAATCAACATAGTCCTGCAGATTATATAAATAATGATGATAAAGAAAGAAAGAAAATAAAAATGATGGCGTATCGCTACTGTGTAGTTCTGAAATTTCAGCCGATTAGTTCAAATACCCACCACTGGGTTAGCATTCCACTTCTATGAACTCCGGTTGCAGTTCTAAATAATAATCGCGATAGGCAATATATTGCATTTTTATTTACAACAACATATCAATAGCTCTAACTTCAGTTGTTATATTCTCGTAATTCATTCAGAAACATCACAGTCTTCAACGACTCTTTCAAAGAATAGTGATTTGAGATGTTGACAACACTGTAAATGAATGGCCGCACCGCAATTCTGATACCTAGAAATCATATTGTTGTCCTGTGAGTTTATGTGTTGTAGCTTATTTATCAACTTGAAGCGCGACTTTAAATTGTTGCTTTCATTTCACTGTTCACGATGGTAGTTGAAGAAAGGTGAGTTGAATTTATTTTATGCAGTTTCTATCGGCGGTCGTTGATGCGAAACGACACCCGGTGTTCATCTTATGATTATCAATTTTTTACGTTTACATATTAGAACGTCGCTTTGTGCCTTTCTGTGAGTCACGATTAATTCTATCGACGCTTTAACCAGTGGCATAACGCGAGTATACCCTTTATTTATTTTGAGGGCTCATTGCGGTGTCGATGAAAATCAGACAATCGGCGCCACCGCCGCTCGCCTCTTGCATCGATGTAACTGAATTGATTTCCCTCTTTTTTAATTTTACTAAAAATGATGCCAAGTTTTTTTTGTTTGCAATAAAATGTAGGACCTCATGTTGCATTCACTATAATAGAATATGTCCACCTACTGTCGGGTTCCAAGTTGGATAGGCTAAACGTATTATTTATGTCCCTAGCCATATCTACACCAGGTAACTACAGCAATCACCACGGGAGTAGAAATGCAGTGGTGAGGCTACGACGTCAAAGGCCTAGATACGAGGTACGACTTGTTTTGGTGTTCAGGAAATGAATACTTGGCAGAGATCAAACTGATATGCATACGTCATTCCACAACAGGTCTGTTTCCTTATTTGATGACTGTACCTAAACCCTCGACGAGGGTTATATCAGTCATAGAAGTTGCGGTTTCGCTAATATGCAAGAGGCCGGCCCCTGCAGCATCCACCAAACTCAGACCTGTGGAGGTACGGCAGGTATTTAGTCGTTGTTAGCCAGTCTCCCGGTAGAGAGCTGTTGCCCATGTGTGACCGCGCGGAGGTGATCACCTGAGGAATCCCGTACCATCTGGGAGGAGGTCTTAATCTGGTTTCCTACCTGATTTACTTCTATACTGTCCTATTTACTTGGGTGGCAAGTTTCAAAAGGACAGATCAACTATGACCACGTTTCTTAGCCATCACCTTCTTCGTGAACTTTGCAAAATGGTTATAGGCCAGCTTTGAAGCAGTCAATGCTGCTAAGTTCGTTTGCCCTCCTAACAACTGTCGCTCACTGTTGTAGAAACTACAGTGGAGCAGCACATGGTTTCTTGTTTCCTCCACACTGGAGGCGCAAGACGTGCATAATGGAGAGTCTTTCAGAGAAAAGAAGTGGAGCCGCGCATTGAAGTCACCATGTCCCGTGAGGAACTGGCTCATGCAGTGGTCTGGCTCAACCCATTTTCTAGTAAGACGTTCACGGATGTTGGGGAAGAACTCATACGTGTCACGTCCCTTTGAAGAGGATTCCCATCTCGCTTGCCATTTCTCTAGAGCCCATTCATCGATTGTGGCAAGTTTCTGTTCTGTGGTGAGATCCGCACGGAGTTCAGCCCAAAGCGGGGGGAGCTCCCTTTTCACTCTCCACTTGTCAACCATGCACTCAACACCCAAATCAACTGGTAACTGACCAGTGATCACCTGGAGTGCTTCTGTTGATACAGTCTTGTAGGCCTTGGTGATCCACAGGAGCGCAGCTCTCTGGGATTGGGCCAATACTCTCTTTTGATTGAATGTTAGTTTGCTACCCCAGACAACGGGGCAGTAGCCAATTACACCTAGATAGATGGCCTTATACATGAGGATAGTGTCGTGGTAACACACACCCCAAGTGGCCTTAGTAATGGCACGCAGTGAGGCAAACCTTGCAGTGGTAGTGCCTTTAAGGGACTGGAGGTGTTGGTTGAAACCCCACCAACACCTATATTCACTCCTAAATACTTGACGTGCTTTTCAAGAAGGAGCCTGTGGCCGCCAAAGCGTATTCTGGGTGGATTATTCACTTTCCCTTTCAAGAGGATTAGCTGGGTTTTTTCCTCAGCCAGCTGCATCTTGACATGCTCACACCATTGGTTGACAGTGCGGAGCACGTGGTGGGTTTTTTCTTCAATTTGGCGGACTGACTCTGCAAAGATCAGCACAGTCAAGTCATCCACATAGGCGTACGGCTCGCAGTCAGTCTCCATGAGTTTCCTGAGAAGACCTTCGAAGAAGGCATTCCAGAGTGCTGGTCAAGGATCGAGCCCTGTGGGCACCCCTTCTCAATCTTTCTCCGGACGGAGGCATGTCTGCATTCGATCGTAGCAGTTCTGTCTGTCAGGTAACTTCTGACGAGCGAGTACAGGTTGCGGGGGATTCCCCTACCTTTGAGCTCATTAAGGAGCTCTGGCCACCAAAGGTTGTCAAACGCTCCTCTGATGTCAATCAGAACTGCTACGACATACTTAGCCGGTGCCAGCAGGGAAACACGCCGAATCTCGACAATGACATCCTGCGTGGACCTTCCTTTGGTACACCCGTATTGCCTGCCTGTGAGGTTGCGGCCAAAGACTCGTTCGAGGGACTGCAACATCAAGATTTCTAGTGTTATGCCTAATATGGAAAGAAGGCTGAGTGGTCTCCATGATCGCGGGTCTGACTGATTGCGGTCGCCTCCCTTTTGAAGAGTGACAACACGCGCAAATTTCCACTGAGTGGGGAACTGTCCGACCTGCAGTCATTAAATAAATTAAGGAGGCCGCTGGAGATTGTCCGCTCAGCCCTCCTTAGCATATTGCTTTTTATTTTATCTGGCCCAGGAGATTTGTTGGGCTTTAAGGTCGCAAGGGCCCTGCCGAGGTCGCCTGTTGTCCAGAATGGGATGTCAGGCTCGTTTGGAGGGTCCATGATCAGCTCCCTTGCTGCCCTCTGGGCTTCAGTGTCTCGAGCTACTTGGTCATCTGGGAACGCCTTCTCAAGGAGGGTTTCCAGTGAACTTTCGATGCTGCAGGCCCAGCCTGACTCATTTTGCATCGCAGCTAAGACCTGCTCTACGTTTGCTTTTCCTATGGAGGACTTGTTATGTCTGCCCCAGGGGTTCTCAGAGCTCTCCACTTCCACAAAATTTCGCCAGCCTTGCCATTTGGCTCGTTTGATGGCGCGGTGGAAGGCCTTCTTCTCTTGGATGAAGGCAGTTCGGAGTGTTGCTCTGGCATCAGGGTCACGAGTGTTTTGGTACATCCTTCTGAATCTATCTACACTTTGCTTGAGGGGATTAAGTTCCTCAGTCCACCATGGGACTTTGATCGCCCTGTGCTTCTGTTGCCCAAGTACAGAGAGCCCAGCAGAGTGCAGTGCTGTGGTAAATATGTCCACTTTGCTGTCCACCTCTTCAGGTGTGGATGCTTGCACTATTAGGTCGGTGTCTGCGGCACGCAGTTCACCTTCCAGTACCCTACAGAGTTGTGGCCAGTCAGCATTTTTTGTGCGGAATCGCTTTTCACACGTGTCTTTGCAGAGGATAATGTCATCTGTGATGGCAAAGTCAATAACCATGTGATCGCTCTGCGTTGCACCTGGTGCGACTCGCCAACCTCATCATTCCACAACACTCCATGCATCATTTACATTAAATCAGATAAGCATAGCGACAATAATTTGCCTATTCTTGGTTCAAACATTGTAGCAGGCTAGTCAATATCAGTTCTGGGTAAATTCCCAATACAATGGCCGCTGGTACATTTGCCCAGTTCTTCTTCACTTCACAGTTTGGAACGCTTTACTTGTGTCACTGTTACTGGTGAGCCTAACAGTAGCGGTAAGAGTTGAGCAAAGTTTTGTCATTGAGTGAATGTAAACAACACGCACGAAACTGAGTCAACGTGGATAACAGTGCGCGCCTAATGCAACACACATCGACGACCACAAAAATAATAGATATCACTCGCGTAATGCAGAAGAACAGACATAGCCGATCACAAAAATAACTTAAAATATCACTCACCTCTCAAGTTATGTATCCGAAGTTTGGGGGGAGATAGGCTGCTTTAATGGCTTCAAATAACTCTGTCATTTATTCCTCCATGCACCACATTCAGGACACTCATACTCGTCAGAGATGAAACCGATACTCATATACACCAATCCACGACACTTTGCAACCCTTTATCTCTGAATTGATGTATTAATTTGCCTATCCATGGCTGGTCGAATTATAACAAACAAATAAACGTGAGTAAGAGGGCAGTCCCCACGGCGTGAAACAAAATGGATACGCAACAAACGAATACGGAAAGAAATGGTTACGCATGTGGTAGCGGCAACTCAACAGCTGAAGGACGATAATTCGCTTACAATGGAAAATTGACGGAGCGTGTTCAAACATAGTTCAGCGGTTAGTCGAGCGATTGAATTCGTATTTTCAAGAATACTAGTGCTAGACCAGTTGCCAGTGATGAAAATAGTAACTAGCACTAGTATCAGTGACGCTCTTCAATGTTCCGAATCGCGAACCGAAGAACCGGGCAAATGTACTTGTGGCCATTGTTTTAGGAATTAGCCCAGTTCTGGGCTGGATAGGCTTCAGTGAGCAGTCCCCATCTCCACCCTCTGTCTGGAGTAAAGTAGAGAAAATTCTTCGTTCTTCATCTAAACCATCCAATACATTTTCCCTTGACCATGTCGTTCCAAAATATACCCCTCTCTAGCGCACACCTACCTTCTCCAACCATTGCTTGATATCACGTTCCCAGATAGTAAACAATCGTTATTCAAACTTTTGCCTGTATCCTTATCCCCGCTTTTCAAAAATTCATTACAAAATGTCAGTTTTCCGAGTTTTTGTTTCGTCAATTTTGAGTACAACACCGTCACCCCGAATCCAGCAATTAGCACTCAAGGCCATTTGAAATTGCCCAAACCAGAGGCGAAAAGAGAATGGAAGCTCAAAGGGAGCAATGGATGGCAAGTTGGGCATGAGGTCGTGTGTACTAACTGTTTATGAATGTCAGCAGGTTTTGAAAGCAAATTCTGATTATTCTTCCATTACTCAATTTTACTGACAGTTCCACATTTTAGAAATGTCTTGACTTCTGCTACTAGTTGCTCTTACTTCTGGTTTATTTTCACAGAGGCCGCAGTCGCAGGGCGAAGAGCAGTGACAGCGAAGCATCAGATAAGGAAAACAAAAAAGACAGGGGTCGCGAGAAGAAGAAGAAAACTGATGATGAGGACTCATCGTCCAGCAGCGGAAGTAGCAGTCGAAGGTGAGTTTGTAGTGATAATAACCAAACCTGCTTACTCTAGACAGGGGAATTCACTAAGAATTGGGGTATAATTGAAAATTAAGCGATGGGGTTAAAACATAGTATAACAGCGGGTATGCGTGGGGGTGGATCAACGAACGAATACTTTGGTGTCTACTTGGGTCGTGTAGGTCAGTTAATAGTAGGGCATTAGCTCTTTGTAGGGTGTTCCACTCTGAACAGTAAAGGCTGCCTTACACATTAAAATATTTCGTGAAATGTACGATCAAATTTTTTAAAAACATCTTACTGCCTCTCCTCTTACACATTAAAATATTTCGTGAAATGTACGATCAAATTTTTTAAAAACATCTTACTGCCTCTCCTCTTATAAAATCTAACTCCAGCCATCTGAGTTGTATTACTTTCTCGCGCTGTGAAGTGTCTATAGACTCCTATGAGTCATACAAACACTAGCAGTAGAATTGGTTTTGAACATGAGCCCCTACGAGGCTCTAATCTTTGGATTTCCTTTGAAATCCACTGGCAACCCAACTCAAAAATATCCTTTCTGGAAATTATGTTTTGGCTTCAAATCAGAATAACCCGTATGTATCCTAAAGATGTGCTGCAATATCTATATACATTTTACCATATAAGTAATCTGTTAAAAGTACGTGCATAAGTCAAATGTGAACGGTAATACCGTATAATGTCTGCTAAAAAATTAAAGCGAAAAGTGAATGGCTTTTCAACCTGATTTCCTGTGTTTACAGCTGGTAGACAAATTAGGTTCAGCATTTATTTAACTCACTTCTGGTTAGACTTTTCATGACCTGATAGCACTCTTCATTGGAATTCACTGTAAGACATGAGCTTGTTATTTCAAAGTTGTGGTGACGAACCAGTGGATTCGTCGCAGGCCTTTGGTAATTTCTGGATATCGATCATGTTGCTTCTAGTTGCTTGTGACAGTCGAATAGAATGAATGAATGGTTTAATTTACGCTGAGTGAGCCTTTTGTAGTCAGTTAAAGGTATTTTCTCGATTTTAAGAGCAGTGCTGTATAAGCCTATCATCATTATCACACCTCTTGTCATTAATAGGGGGCAACGAACACTAGGCAGACATCTAAGCAGGTTTTCATCGCTTGCCCACCCTCCCTTTCTTGCTGAGTTTATTATGTTTTGTTATGATATCACTTTTCACGTATGGGGGACCACGTTAGTACTTTGTAATATTCTACATCGTCCCTTAGCAGTGTGTTTGAGGAGAATGTTTGTCTGTTTTAGCTCATCGAGTAGTTCATCAAGTTACTCGAGCAATTCATGGAGCTCCAGTTCTTCCAGCAGATCGAGTTCATCTTCAAGTTCTAGTGGATCATCCAGTGATTCAACTGAAGAAGCAACTGCCAAAACGAAACGAGATAAAAAGTACGTTTTTTCTTCGTTCTTCAAATTCTGTTCAGTTATATGAAAGTTCTTGTTTTTATGATTTTTCATCTATGTTGTGCTACTTCAATTCAGGGATACTCCTAATTTATAAAGATGGGATAAAGTGGTCTGGTGTAAATCTGTGTCGTTTACACATGGTTTGTGAATGTTAATCCCGACTTCATGTGGCAGCTTATCCAATGCACTAACAATCTGACTTGAGGATTAAGAAACAGAGTCCTTGCCAAATTCCACACCTCTTACGATTTGTTACTATCCCTCCATAATACAGCGCCATCACATCACTAACGCCACTAATAAAGAGGATAACCCTGTTTCCTTCTCATCATAACCATTCCCCTGAACCTTCAGACGGTAATTTCACGATCCATTAAGAGCGTTACATCAGTCATTTATGATCATGACACAGGTTGTGGCTTTACTAGCGTGTGATAGCTTCTAGCAAATGTAGAGCTGTGCAAGTGCACACTGGCCAGTAACCACTAAAAGTAGATGTATCCATCTAATTTAATATTAAGATTCTCTGCATTTACGTTCATTATCAGAACTAGACACAGGTTACCTGGAAGTAAAAAGTCTATACAGAACTGTCTGTAGTACCCTACGGCTCAACTCAACCCTTGTTTGGGACATGGGCAGTGGAGGTTTATAACAGTTTAGCATAGAGAACATCGTGAAATACTCCCTATAATAGGGATAGGCCCAGCAGCTTATCCTCCTTCTTCTGCCCTTGTGGATGATACGTTATTCATGGTAACCCGGCAGGGCAGATGGCTCTAGACGATTAGTGAAGTTTCTTGCAGTCCCTACGACCCCAGTGAAGCCACATACGTATCTTCCAGACCTACAAGCGGTTAAAGCTGACCTGTGAGCTAGTTTTTGGGCGGCCAATAAGCTATCCGATGGGGCATGCATGCTTGGTTATGCATCTCGCACAGCATCTCCTTTTTGTACATTCTCATGGTAATTTTATGTGGATGGCTGGTTGTTCAGTCTCCCAGCGACTATATCTATCTAGATAGCGTTCCTCAACGCTGTAGGAGAACTGAGGCACTGTGTCATTAGAAGGCACACATGAGAGATACCACCAACTCATGAATAGCCAATTACTCTCAGCCTTTGGGTTGAGGGATATTTCGGTAAATGTTGTCAGAATTTTTTTGTCGAATTATTTCGTAACAAGCCATTCATCACTTTGTTTATATTTAACAATTGTCGTGTTGAGTTTATAATGATATCCCACATTTCAAATGCATTGCTTGATTGGAAATGCTGCAGTGTAGGGGTTAAAAATTGAGGGTAAAGCGTGAGCAAAATTGCATTGTTAATGTTTAGTACTATCAGGGGTGTGTCTAACTATGTGTGTGTTGATTAATGCTCGGCTTTTTTAATTCATTTCTAGAGCTGAAAATAAAGAAAAAAGCAGAAGTAGGAGCCCTGTGAAGAAGAAGGAAAAAGAAAAAGTGCAAGAGAAAAAGGAAAAGCGCCTTGAGAAACCAAGGTCTAAGCCTGCTCGTTCTAAGTGAGTAGCAGTATCATTGTGAATATCTCGTTACTTCAGGATTTTTCGAGAATTGTCAGTAAGATAGGACACCATTGAGCGACTTACTTCCACATTTTCGAGGGAGCGGGTTTGAAGAACGATCTCGATGTGTAAACTTACACTGTTGTAAACTGCAGCTCTCCAAGACAATCGCCCTCCATAACTGAGCTATGTTGCTCGAGGCTGGGCTCTGATTGGAAATGAGGCGTTATAAACGTGTTACCATTTGCTACCGTCAACAGTGATACAGTAGGTGATGCTGAGCCTTAACACCACAACACTTGTGAAGTAGGTGCTTTATGTGACAGCTTCTTTCTAACACTCTACTGAGTGTAAGTTGTCTTGTGACTAGTTACTGTAGATCACAATTGGATCAATTTCGCCTCATCCCAATACAGCAGGTCATTCCAGGTGAGCCTCAACAGGTCATCAGCTACTTTCAGGTTTTGTTCGTGCGCCAAGTGCTTGCTGCAATAGTGTTTCTGAATTTAGTCATTATCTGACAATTGGTGATCCACTCGTTGATATACCTCCTGAAAGAGGATTCAGAGATGCGAGCTGATTTGCCCAGTCAATTGAGTGAGGGGGTTCTTTACTTCAACCAATGATGATTGCATGCGATCCTCTTCCATTTGCTGCCCGAATTTTTACTCGATTTGACTTGAGGTTGTGAGTGAGTTCAAATTGACCGGCTGTATATAGAGAATGGGTTTACAGAACATACCCGGGAATGTGGGAAGAGTCCTGGTCCTAAGACTGGGCATATCTTAACACATTCAACTCGGCCCTAATTTTGCCTGTCCTACCTAAGGACCTCAACTGAAAAATACCATTTCATCACTTCAACACCATGAAATGTATTGAATGTTGCTAAGATGATTTATTCATAACAAATTCTTGTTAAAATATATATATGTATTAAATTCGATGGCGATTGGTAGCTTCCAGGCTTTGGAATTTACGTACATGCACTTTCTGTTAGGCAAAACCTGCAGTGCTGGCAGATCTATTTAGTCTAGAAATTTACAACAAATTGAAAATACATTCTGCATGGAAATGTGTATAGTATTAACAGATGTATTAAAAAGTATTAAAATATTAAAAACTAAAAAAGTAAAGAAAGCTCAATAATTAATTACCTTAACGGTAATACGAGTATATCCACTAGTATCTAATTCCAGAGGAGGCCGTTCCTGAAGGTGCCTGGAAGGGTACTGAGAGGTGAGACCTAGGTCTTAAGTCAAGGCAGGAAGACAGGCCCAAGCAAGGTAGCACACAATGGATAGGCGGCTGGTTTGGCAGGGAGGGTGCCGACTAGCCCCCCCCCCCCCCCATCTGTACTGAATGTGATAAGGCTGTTTTAAAAACCATATAACTTTGAAAATACCCCCAGCAATTTAAAATAAATCAATATGCTGAACTAATTCTGAAGTCTTGGTCTGAGTTTGTTTCAATTTTCAGTTTAACTGCAAAACATTTCTTTCTGCAGGACGCCTAGCCCAAAAAGGAAAAGAAAGGAAAGGTCTCCAACACCCAAACCTGTTCGAATTCACGTTGGCCGCCTTACAAGGAATGTTACGAAGGAGCATATATCAGAAATATTTGGAACGTTCGGAACAGTAAAAATGATCGAGTTCCCTATTGATCGACTTCACCCACCAATTGGCAAAGGATTTGCTTACGTGGAGTTTGCCACTGCAGAGATGGCTGAGAACGCCATGAAACATATGGATGGAGGTAATGTTTTTATTGGTTTGTTCATATTGTGTACCAAGATATGTTTATCTATAGATAGGTGCTCATCATGATTGTTTGGGCGCTTACCTCTTGAGCCAAAAAACGAAAACAAAGATATAACTCATTCCAAGGGTCATATTTTTAAGGAAACAGACCTGTAGTTTTAGTCAATATGCTAAAAATGCTGCTAATGATTGCCCAATGGTTTATTATTATCCTGCACAACTTGACGTGATGCCTCTTGAGACACATACCAATCGATTCAGCTTTGAAAAATACTATTAAACGATACAAAACATGTCGTGATCTCAATGGAACAACCAAAATTGACATAATCCCAGGCGACGCAAAATAATTTTCTAATTGACTGAAAGGTGGTTGGAGTGAGATTGGAAGCAGTGTGGGAAATGAGCGCAAGCCGGGGAGGAACGATAACTTTACTAAAGTTAACGTACCTGTTAGGTGAGTCCGTCTCCTCTGGCATGTGAGTTACTCTGGGCAAGCGCTTTCGATGTAAAGACATCATCGTCTGGCCGTTAAGTCAGTACTTACTTACAGAGTACTGACTTAACGGCCAGACAATGATGTCTTATGTCACAGTAACTCACAAGCTAGAGGAGATGGACTCACCTAACAGGTACGTTAACTTTAGTAATTTGCCTACTGGCGGACATAACCCAATTTCTTTAATAACGATAACTTTGTTATATTGTTCCAAAAGTTCCTTCAAGTAGTGGAATTTGCCTCTCTTTATTTACTATGATTTCACTGTTTTCCTCTAAGACTCGTTCTATTCGTCTCAGTATCGAAAAATACGTAGGAAACTATACCAATCACAGTGTGAATGCAATGAATGTGCTAAAATGTCCTGACCAAAAATAGAGGTGTATTAGTCAGAATAAATAATAAACCAAAATGCGTAGGGCACTTGAAAATAAAAATCAATAACCTAAATTACAAGATTCAATGGTATCTAGAGGTAAACACTTGAGTTTTGACGACTCATCGTGGGAAATAAGGCCTTTAAATCGCTTTTAGTATAGTTTTTTCTTGTAAATCCCGCTCATATGATTTCAGAGTTCTCTCAAAATTCGTGTTACCAGTTTAGCGAATGACCGACCTACAAGGTAGTTTGTAACAATTATAAAACAATTAGGAAGAACTCGGGGAAGGTTAAACTATTTTCACAGGTTTGACTAAATGGTTTAATGGCGTTAAACCATGTTAGAAAATGTGTTGACAGTCTCATAAAGTACATAACCAAGTAACTTCCTGAAACATTCAGTTTACTCGGTCCACATAAATCGAGTGGCAAACCAAAATTGTACTCGTTGGTAGAGTGAGTTATTTTCAACTTTGTAACTACCGAGTTTCTTGCTTGTTTCTTTTAGGTCAAATAGACGGCCAGGAAGTTACATGTGCTCCGGTGCTTCTTCCCTCAAAAATGTCTGCTCGAGGTCGTCGGTCTCCTCCAATGCTGCCACCCCCTCGTAGACGATGGGGCAGGTCTCCGCCGCGTTTTCGTCGGCGTGCTTCTCCAGCACCACCTCCTAGAAGACGCTCACCTCCACCGGCACGCCGGAACCGATCACCAGCTCGCAGGCGAGGTCGCTATACCAGATCATCTTCCAGCAGCTCCCGATGAAGAATTATCTTTAAACTCTTGTGTTCTCTTGACTCCCAAGTGTACATAAATGTATTTCTCTTTTATATTTGACCACGTATGCCCTGCAGTCGACTTGGTGGTTATTTGGAATGACCTTATTTTTGTCTATTGTATCAGTTTCATCTACCTATTGATTAAAAACTCATCTTTCATTTGTAATTCATTTTCCTGCGAATTTTGACTATTCAAATATCTTGATCTTTTATGAAATAATAGGGGTTAATCCTCCACATCAGCTGTTACCAACCGCATTGTGAGCAAAATATTTGATACGTTGCAACACACAACTTTCCTTAGCTCTACGTCAATTCACTTGTGTACATGGTTTTTTCTACTTAATTAATTTGAACTCGGTAAAACACTTCACGGCAGCGCTTACAGTTCCGAAATTTATTGTGCTGCTCGTACTCATTCCCGTGCCACTATACAACAATTGGTACACAGATAATTTTTTTTTTTTTGACCCGAGGGCGTGTGGAACAAGTCCTTTGTCACTGCAGCCGCATATGGTCCTATTGTGACAGCCCTTTCTTAGTAGAAGGCGTTGTACATACCCGCCCCCTTTAGGAAGCTGAGTATGTCCTTCACCGCAGATTCCGCCATGATTTGGGGTTCAGCGGTCCCCTGGCCGAAGTATTCAAAGCGTTTTCATGCCAAGGCAGGGCTTTCATACAGGATATGCTCTGCTGTCTCGTCCTCACCGCAGAGTCTACATTCCACTGCCTCTGAGATGCCCATCTTGTTGAGGTGATATCTGGGTGGGCAGTGCCCGGTGAGGAAGCTTATCAGTACTCTCAGATCATGTCTAGAGAGTGTCAGCATCGCCTTTGCCCTTTGACAGGAAGGCGCGACAAGCCTTTTCGCCTGTCTTAGTTGTGGCTGGCAATGCCAATGGGCGCCATTTTCCTGTATCTCCCATCGAGCAACCAGACGGTTCAGGTGACTTTTCGTCATACCTATGTGTGGTTCAGGCCCGATGGGTAGGGATTCTGTACCCCTTTTCGCAAGGCAGTCAGCCTTTTCATTGTCCTCATGCCCCCTGTGAGCCGGCACCCAAATGAGGGAGAGCCTGTTACGGGCGCCGAGCTGCTTGAGCGCATGGAGGAATTCCCGTGCCAGCTTAGACCTAAAACTATAGGCTGCGATGGCCTTTAAGGCGGCCTGGCTGTCTGAGAAAATGTAGATCCGCTAGTCCTTTGTTCAGGATCTCTTCTGCAATCTCTTGGGTTTTGCCCATTGTTCATGGCTGTTTATTCAGTCAGCATGCTGTCCTTATTCACAGCTGGCCGCAGACATGCCCCTGGGGCCGTTCCACTATCCACAACCTGTGGTCGCGCCTGGTAGCATGGGCATGCTCCTGGGAAGATAACCCAGAACCAGGTACACAGATATTTAGTGAGGCTGTAAACACAATGCTGCTCCTTTGGGAGAGGATCGTAATCACTTTTGCAGTTATTGCGTAAAAACGTTTATAACTGGTAGTAAGCGAAATTCCGGAATTTCTGGATTGACACCCCTAATCTTATGAGGGCGATCTTATCTAAACACTCACCTTATATGTATCAGATTTGACTACTACACCAATATTTTTGAACATTCTAGTAACATTTCAGCGGAGTTTATGAAGAAAAAATCGATTTTGGTCGAAAAGTATAGGTGCCTTATTGAGAGCTATAAATATAAAAAATTTAATCTAAATCGTTAGAGCCGTTTGGATCAGTATGATAACTCTAGTTAACTTTCAGTGCATTTTGCTCTTACCCGTATTTTGGAGTCCCATGGAAATCCGCGGGCTAGATATCAAGCTTGAGCTGATTTGGTTCAGTCGTTTTCTCTAATAATCGTTTACACACAGACCATTTACCCAGATAGTGTTTTTCGGACTCAGAAGCAGACTGAAAAATACTCAAAATATTTTTTTCACTTAACTTTCCTTTCTACTTCGTTAGAGCCAAGGAAAGTAAAAATGGTGTGATACGAAACGGATCCAAAAAGCTCACTCACAATACAACTTTTGGCAGCCAGATGCCACAAGGTCACTCCATGTCTGTAGTAGCATTGACTGGACCTGAACTAAAACGTCAGATACGTTCCAGACAACCTCTAATCATGCGCTTAACTGCCGTCTCAGATATCATGTGGTCTACAGTGCCCTGGAGGTTTGATCATCTTGGTAGCCTTTTGCCAAGTTCCTACTAGACGAGAGGTTCCTCAACCCTCCCTGTTCGTCTTCGCCTAACTCTGCTTTACTTCGTGCCAAGGAGCAAAAATGTAGAAGGGATCCTTTGTTCGTTATCTCATCACTTTGCTCAAGAGCGGCTTTTGGACCCCGAGGAACAGATGCATGTTACTTGTTTGCCCCCACATCAGCCAAGGGCAAAGCGCCTCTCTTGGTTATGAGCAGGCTATCAGATTGGGCTACCAGCACAATGAATATTGCTCCATGTTCTTTCATTTTTAAGTTGAAAGTGAAGGAAATTATTAAAAAATCTATTTTAGTGTTGTTTCTTACCAAATCCCTCTCAGAGTCTCCACTGATCCGGGTGTTATCTCAATCTCCTCTTAGCAAAATGTTCTCTTCTGTCACTAACTACGCATTGGAGTGACCCTTGCAACTGCCAAGACATCGTGTTCAGAGATAATGCCATAAGCCCCTTGGGTCTGCTTTATTTCTAACCCTTCAAGTATTTCAAACAGCAGAACACTTTACTTCACAGAAGACATCCAAAGCTTCCTCCTAGATTTATCACTTGTACAGCGCTCAATCACCTCGCAGTCTTCAGTTTGGTTACCTCACTTTTCATTGCACAGAGCACGAGTACGATTTTGGTCAGGAGAATGACTGTGCATTTCTGCAATATCTCATCACATTTATTCATGTGGTAACACGATCGAACAAGCTTGTAGCTCTCGACCTGACTTAGCAAACTACTTCATTTCCTCTGAAATCCATTTGAAACATGGTATCTAGTTAAGGGAACGACATGTAATAAAAAATATCTGTGTATTTATTTTCAAAGCTTATGTAGTTCTAACAAATTACATATAATCCCTTCGACAGTACACCTCTGTCTGTGAAGTACATATTTCTGCTCAGTTCATCGCCAATTACTTCACACACAGTTACTGGGACGCTGTTACATAGTTTCATGAAGAGAAAATTGGCACATTAAATCCAACAAACGGAAAGGCATAACTTGAGCGTTGCAATGAAAGGCCTCTTACTGGTAGGTACACGGATAAATACTGAGATGGGTTACAGACTTGTGAACTAGTCATTAGATTTTTAGTTCGACATGGAAATACAATAAAATATACTCTGATTTTCAATGGAAGATTTCATTTTCTTCAGACTCGGGGTTTTGAGCGTCAAATAGGATTGATACATATTTCGCAATGGAATGGCATAATTGCTAACTGGTTGATACCAGGGCTGGCACACAAATCACCGGCTAGTCATGGTGTACAGAACAGAGTGATGAAAATATTAAAAAAGCACGGAATGTAGTTTCAATAAATGCCAACTTGTTATCGTCGTTACAACACATTTGTGTGCACAATAAGAAAGTGCTGGTAACTGATTCCCTGGACTAGCGATCATGAACTGATCGAACGAGCACTAGGGATTACATCAAAATGGCAAAATCCAGTTGCCAAATCTATGATGAAGAGGAGGAGACCTATCCTCACAGTCTTTCCAGGGCCGCTACACGTCAACCTGAAAGGGATTATCAAGCTTCCTGCTGCTCTTGTTAGCATTTTTTTTAAAAACATTCATCGGTGTCTTTTGCCGCATGAACATTTCACTACAACAAACTGCATATATTTTCAAATCTAATTACCCATTCGTTAAGCAGTTCATTGCAAAACTCAATAGCTTTTCTTCCACTTCAAGATTCCAGATAGAAATTATGTGAAAAGCACAACTTTCAACTAGCTAGATGATATCCACACTCAATTCACCATATAGCTTTATAGGGATAATGAAACGATAGGGGTGATGACGAGCGGTTTCCTCTTTGACGTGAGAGAGATTACGTTCATGAGAGTTGCACCTGTGGCAGAGGCTGGTAAGATGCTGTATGACATGAAATAATGACTGCTGTAGAGGGCGTGCAGTAGTCTAAGCATATCAAAACACAGTGACACGAGCAAATACTAGTTATGGATTCTGTTGTGACGACTCAGCCTTCCCAACCTGTCGAGAAACGTTTAGGCCTTACAAGACCTTCCGAGATCCTTACACAATTCTCTATAACGCTGCCCAAGGTAAGATGATTTGATCATCGTAGGGTCTTCTTGCCACTTGGTGCTCTAGTGCAAAATCTTGCCGGAAGCCCACCAACGCATCAATAGTTCTGATACCAAAGGACGTAACTCAGTTTATGACTACTCATAGCTTCCCCCAAGAACGTACCTGGTTTTCAATAAGTGGAAATCCCACCGTTCCCTGTATATTTTCCTTGATAATTGAGACTAAATCATATTCCTATTACAACAGAAAATCTATATTACGACCTCTTACTTCATCCATATCAGAAAACGAACGCTTAAATTTGAATATTTTCTTTCAGGAAATCAGAACCAGCTGACTTTCATGTGCTCGCAACGATATACAGAAAACCCTGAAAGAAATCAAATGACTTTCCCTGAACTAATTGACGTTTTGTTGTACGGATCGCAAAAAAAAAACTACTAAGACTAGAAATGAGACAAAAATCGAAATTTCAGTTCACAAACAACACCGAAACTTAACGATAAACAAGGAAAGCTCACAATCTCACCCGGGACCGACGCATACAAAACATTCAGGAATATCATCTCCTTAAAGGGAAAACCCGTTTACTAGTAAATCGAAACACAAAAGATTGCCAGAACACAAACTGGAATATTCATCCTAAAACTCAGACGACAAAACTACAAAAATACGAAAAAAAACTCAAATATTTTCCATCGTCAACAAACAAAACGTGAACGCACCACATAATTAAAATAATAGGTGAAAAAGAAAGTAACACGCTGGTTAAAACTAACCAAGAACGATAATTGATATTACACATAATAGAGATGCAGATAAGTAACACGTCGAACCAGTTGTAGCGTAACAATTCAAAAACTATACACAAAGTTAAAAGTAATTTAAAAACATTCAAGTAATCACAATTTACATAAATACAAGTTGGAATTGGGTAAGATGTGATGATAAGTACAATTTCGAAGAATATAAACTAAACTATTCACCATTGAAATTTATTTGAATTTTTAATTTACAAAGCAGCAAAAGTGATGGGAGGGGAGACAGCGGGAGTTTGTTTTCTTCAAGTACCACTAATAACCACTGCCTAATCTAGTCTGACTAGGGTGTTCAAAGCAGGAATTCTTGATAACAGGCTCATACCCCCACCCCCCAAACCCTTTAGAGCCCATTGGAATGCTACATCCGTTTCAAATGTCCCAGAATGGTGATTTATGAGGTAACACAACCCCAGAATTGAGAAGAAATGCTTCTGATACTGTTTCTCTAGTCTTTCCCAGAAATCAATAAGCTGTTCATTTGGAATGAACCTATAGTGAGAATGTTGTGTAAGGGAAGACTACTAGGGGGTCATCAAACGATTGACGAGCTCCGTTGCCCGGAAGTCCTCACAAGTTGTGTTGCTGTACCCCATTTCTTTATTCCCACACCAACTCGCAATTTCAGGGTCGTTGGAGCATAACGCCCTGAAGAGCTGTGGACTTCATTCACTTTCACAGGACGTTACAGATGATGACCTAACTGCTGAAAACGGCTTGCAATTACGTTCTCATTTAGTGGAACATCTCCCCATCACTTTTGGTTGTTTATAAAATTTGTTGCTTTCGAAAAAAAAAACCATCGAAAGAGCCAAGGTTACAGACAACTATTTTGCATAGCATTTACGTTGCTACTGACAACAACCTACCAAAATGGCCAAAAATGAAAAATAATCAAGTTCGCTGAGTGGTTCTAACCACTTGATTACATTTATTTTATACCAAGGGCTGGATTTCAAGACTAGTCACATAAATTCAAGAGAGTTTTCAATGGGTGCTGAAACTGTCCCTTATCATTTTGGAATGAATCAATTTAATTTGGAAATGCTCCGTTGGTAAACACCTGTTTTCCTTTATAACTTAAGCACTTACTATTAATAAGCAAACGAGGAAACACTTCCTCATTTTACCGTGCAAACACATGAGATACCTCTGCCCTTAACCAGACAATCTTACGACAAACCTAATTTGTTTTGATGTCCACATTAAAAGAGCTACAATCGACTTTGGCTAAAACTGAAGTAGAAAACATCCTGTAGCCTCCAGCAACTGGCTTCAAACCCCGATAATTCAGCTGAATGTGGCTTTTAGATAACTACTAGCCCAGTTTAGACTTACACGTTGCAGCCATTTCTCTTTCTACTCTGATGACTTCACGACTGTGACGCACGAGTTAGACTTTCCTTCCTGGGAGGGATTTGACGAGTATAGACAATTTCGTAACTTTTCCACCTTCACCGACTGAAAATCTGAATTCTAAACCGAATACGTTGAAATGATCGTGTTTTGAAAGAACCGTGGAGCAGATGGGTGTGACTTGGCTGCATCAGGACTCAAAACTTCAAATTTGGAAAATTAGTCACTTTTTTGTCGACAAGGTTTCTCCCACTTTGGGCAGTGAAAATTTCAAAAAAGGAATTTCACCTCAAGTAATTCTCTTTGGCGCTTAATTCGATTGTACCTCCGAATGCAAGATAACTTCACAAACAATCGTTCTTAAAAATAAACATTTACTAGCAAGGTACACACACGAAAAAAACAACGAACATCTCAAGAAGCGAGATCGTCAAAATCTTGAATTCATAATCTCGCGTCTCGTGCTGCACAAAGAAGCGATAAACTGCAAAATATTGACAAAGAGAAGTCAGTTTTGAAGCGTTGACTGATAAATTTAATTGAACAGCCAAAACTTAAATTGCAGACCCTGGCGAGTATCCTCATTTTGGTTAACTTCAAAGTCGTTTTATTCTTAACAATTTCATTAGCGGGAGACATTGTGGAGATTTTAAAACTGAACGAAGATAAATAAAATGCGAAAGTGAAATAAATGCACGAGTTAGACTTTCCTTCGTGGGAGGAATTAGACGAGGGTAGCAATATTACGGGACTGCTTCACCTTCATTGAATGAAAATCTAAATCTGAATCATTTTGGATCGCAATGGTAATGTTCAGGACATGTTGTGACACTCGCTACTTCTTGTAAAAAGTTGTCTATTTGGAATAAGGATATTAAATCGAGTATTGTAAAAATAATGATTTCAGTTTTGGCTCCTGTAAACCATTGTAAACAATGAGAAATAAGGAGCATCGCATTATTGAACCGCAGGACTATTTTAAATCAGAAATTTCTGCATCAGTCAGTCACCTCTCGCTGTTTCATGAGACGGCGATCTTTTTCACTGTAACTGTGCGTCCACACAAGTTTCTACATCCCTCTTATTGAGCTGTTTCATTGCGTTTCATTTTGACTTTTTATGTGCTCCCTAAGTTAAGTATTCACTACCGGGAAATATCATAAATTGAAATTGGCAAATACATCACATCAGCACTGCATTCATTCCTTTTTCTCTTTTCTGCTGACCCTCTCACTATACAGTCGTCCTGTCCGCAGAACATAAGTCAGAGTTGATATAGCCGACACATTTAGAAAGGCTTTCGAGAGATATGAGGCTTTGGACTCATTGAAACAACCACAGAGCACTAACTCATTCAGAGACTAGTATGCTAAGTAGGGGAGGCGTGGGGAACTTTCTAGGCCACAGAGAGCTCCTTCCAAGGCCCTTACAAGAGTGAGGAGTGTCGCCAAAAGCAAGAGTTAAGCCATTTCCCAAATCGCGAAGTGAGAACCTGGATTAAGAAAGCGCAAAACGAACAAAAGCGGAAATCTGTTAGAAGGGAACTGAAAGAGTACTACCAAGCAATCGAACTCAACTATGTCGGTATATGAAGAGTTTAAATGAATAAACAACGCACATAACGAGTGTATAATTCACTCCAGCGAGATTAGCAATCACTCAAGAGCTGATTTGGTTAATTGTGAGCTGTATTAATGATGATTTAACCGTGAAAAGCTTAACATCAATCGTAGGAGAGATTCAGAAGTAAATCATGCTACAGGAACATCTCACGTGCAGTCCACTTTTACACACTAACAAACCACATCGTTATCAATAAGTTACTGATGACGGCTGACCATCGAATCAAGGTTAATCCCATTTATCCATAGCTACAATTCAGAGCATTTCCAAGGTTGATGACCAAAAGATATTTGTGCGATTGATTTGAAGGGACGACATTACATTATCCAACACACCAGTCACATTTATTAAGCACAGGTCCACCAAACGAGAGTGGAGCAATCGATGGCTCCAATAAAACATTGGTTGTCACATAGTAAACAAAATATCACTTTTCAAATGATTTACCGTTCAGGGAAGAGGGTTTCATACGCAGGTGGAAGATCTTTGTCGGGAGACGGAGACAACGTAGGAGCGGTGGGTTCAACTTGGGACAATTCAGTTCCTCGGTCAGGAGGGTGGCCATCACCCCAGCAGAACATTTCAGCGTAGCGACATAACATGATGCAGCCCAAAAATAGAAAAAATGAAAGAAAAATGCTTGATACAGCTGTTATGGCTACTTTTCCGGTCCATGGGGATGGAAGTTCAGCTAGAACAAAAGAAAATACATTTTAGATTGAAAATATCTGGTGCGTTGCAACACACAACTTTCCTTAGCTCTACGTCAATTCCCTTTGTACATGGCCTTTGAACTTGGTCAAACAACACGTCACAGCAGCAGGAAACGGTAGCGCCTACAGTTCTGGAATTTATTGAGCTGCTCGTACTCATTACAGGACCTTTATTGAGCGATTGGTACATAGATAATTAATGAGGCTGTAAACACGAATTTTTTGAAGAAGGATAGTAATTACTTTTGCAGAGCTATTGGGTAATAACTGTTAGAACTTGTAGTAAGCGAAACGGCAGTAGTTGAAATTCAGGAATTTCTGGAGTGACCCCCATGTATCTCATGAGCGTTTTTAAACCCTCACCCTTTAGGTATTGGATTGGACTACAATACCCATATTTTTAAACATTCTACTAACATTCCAGCGGAGGTTATAAAAAAATCGCGCTAAAAACGCTTTTCGTCGAAAATTTTGATAATTTATTGTGCTGCTCTCGTCATTTTCCCACGAATGGGAATTTTATGGTATAATTCCCTTATTACGAGCTATCAATATAAAAAATGTAATCAAAATCGTTAGAGCCGTTTTTGAGAAAAAAATTTGGTGTTATGATCACTATGCTAACTATAGTTAACTTTCGGTGGATTTTGCCCATGTCCTTATTTTTGCGTCCCATGGTAACCTGTAGGCTGGAAATCAAGTTTCAGCTGATTTGGTACGGTTGTTCTCTCTAAAAACCGCGCTAAAATCGATTTCGTCGAAAGTTTCGATAATTTATTGTGCTGCTCTCGTCATTTTCCCATGAATGGGAATTTTATGGTATAGTTGCCATATTGGGAGCTACCAATATAAAAAATTTAATCAAAATGGTTAGAGCCGTTTTTGAGAAAAAAAATATTTGGTGTTTCGATCACTATGATAACTATAGTTAACTTTCGGAGGATTCTGTTCAAACCCTTATTTTGGCGTCCCATGGTAACCTGCGGGCTAGATATCAAGTTTGAGTGGATTTGATACGGTCGTTTTCTCTAAAAATCGTTCACAGACACACAGACCATTTTCCCAAATAGTGTTTTTCGGACTCAGGGGGGTCTGAAACGTAAAGATCTGAAGAGAACTCAAAATTTTTTTTTCAGCCGATTACATAACTTTCCTTTCTACTTCGTAGAGCCAAGGAATGTAAAAAAGTAAACATTCAGTTCTTTCTTTCCTCAATAAAGAGAGGGAAACATGGAAATTTTCAGGAAAAAGGTTCATTCTCCATCTGACCATCACGTTTTGGGTCTCATGAATAAAAAACATGATTTCGTCGGGTGTGGCTCGACCTACAGGAGCACAGTGGGGTCTTGATAGGTAACCCCCTAGCGATAACCAACCCCTCAGGGTAGTCAGCAGTAATTAATTCAAGCAATGGACAACCAAGAAGGAGGTCACTGTTTTTTCTAGAGTGTAATAGGGGGGGGGGGGGGAGCTATGATATAGAGAAATGGAAAGCCTCACAGCAACTGGCACCTATTTTTGGTCGTTCGTAGTCAGCTTCCTTTCCCTCCATGCTCCACATCTTACAACCCCTTTTCTTCCACTTTCCAATCCCCCTATCCAGTTAAGGGTCCCATGATAATTATTTAGCAATCCTGCTGTGATGTTTTTCACTCTAACGTTCACACAATGCCAGCTGATCGTCCTGTGGTGATCATCACAACTCAAACGTAAACAAGAAAGCATTCGTATTCAGTTCTAGTAAATTAAGCGTTTCAAAGAGGCGCAAAGCGTAAAAACAGGCGACATTATTAGGATACAGTTTGATGTATACAAGACAATGTGTAGCAGCTCAATATTGAAGCAGCGATTGCAGACTCATTCCCTCATGGTTTAAACAAAGGAGTATGAAACTTTTTTTGATGCATCTCACCAAATACTTTGCAATCGAAGTCTACTCGTCCACACCATATTCTCTCCTAACATTGCCAAGCCCCTTGTAACACAGAGTCATAACTTTAATTTAAAATCCTAATTCAAGTTACACACCTTCGATATAAGACGAACACTCTTCATCCACACAATTGACAAAGGGACAATTTATAACTCGGTCATTGAAAAATTCCTTCAAAATGCAAGTTCTGTGTCCGCACGCTCTTGAATCTTCAGTGTCGTTATCACATTCTGCAAATAACATTTAACTCAAGTTAATAACGCCGATTTTATTAGATTGTAAAAACTAGACAAGATGTTGTAGGGGAATTTGCAGCCCCCACCTGCAGCTCATAAGTTTTGTAATATTATAGGTGTTAACGCAACAACTGAGATATTCCAACTAGTTCAGGTTACTTTTGAATATCTGCCCTCACTAGTCTGTGATAGTTCGGCTCATCAAAACGAACTAGGCCACTTGAACTCGTACCTCCATCGTCGTAGCAACACAGCTACCAGATCATTCACTGTTAGGGGCACAAGGTTGAGGAGCAGCTTACTGCTCTGTTAGTTTACAGCAATCTGTAGCTCGTTACAGAGTTATCTGCTAGTATATTTCGAATTAAGGTAGCATAACACACATACAAACACAGGAAGCAAGAAAATGAAAAAAATAAAGACAGAGAAGAAAAAATATGCTTCCTTAAGATTTGAACTAACTAAAAGAAAGGGTTCGATGTTTTCTTATTTTTGTAGTACTTTCGCTCTCTCTCTCAACTGAAAATAATTTAAACTCAAACAAAACTTCACACTTGTGTCATGTTGTAAGGACATGACATACACACATCGATCCAAAATATGTTCTTTGAACACTAAGCCGAGGAAATACGGGTGGCATTATAATGAGTAATTCGACATTACCTAGACAAAATTCCCGCTACCCTCAACTAGTTCACTTACAATATTAGTTATAATTAACTAGCAACATTACACCAGCGTAACTATTCCTGTTTCACCTTTGAAGGGAGTAAAAGCGACGATGATTTCGAGTCTCTCATCACTTTTCAGCTTCTTTCTCGAAATGTGAATCTTGATTTCTAAATGGTTCCCCCGGTTGAGGGTTGCATGGCGAGCAACGTTATTCGACAGAGGCGGAACTTCAGAAAATGGTTCCTGAAGGGGATCGATGCTTCCGCAGATCTGATCGGTGCTCCAATGAGCAGTCTTTTGCTCCCAGTCAACGTTCAGCATTTTTTCCATCCAATGCCTGGATCTGTGACGAAACTGTGGACCATGAAACGGCATTTTCAAATAACACGATTTCGATTTGAACTAATAGTCTGTCAAAGGAAGTGTAATGGGGAAGAATGTACAGATAAAGTTGAAGAGATCTGGTTCCCAGCGTCTGGATCGAGGAGAGAAATGGAAGTGCTGTATAAAAGAGCAAATGTACTACACTATCGTGAAGAACCAGGGAAATATTTCCATGCATTAAAATTTCCCAAACTTTGTCGAATAAAGAAAATATCGAAACAATATATTGTTTGCAGCTGTTTACAGCATGGGAAGGAGTATATCACAATAGTTTTCGGGTCTTGAGAGTAGATATTAGCTATCAAATGTACGAGGCCAGTTCTAAAAGTATCGCCAATTTTGTGTTTTTCAAAAAGTATTTATTTACTCATTAATATCTATTTCGCACACTTCAAAGTACAAAACGTTCATAACACCGGTTTTTACAATCCTCAAAGCACTCGGAAAAATGTTTTTTGTGATCTCATTCAATGCCGTCTTTACCTCCTCAGTTGATTCCATTCAGTCTAGTGAACTGGAGAAGGCCACAGGATGCTGCCAGTACTGAAGAATACGGTGGCCTAGGCATCACTGCAGTATTGTTTTTGGCCCAACACTCGCGCAAAAGCATCTGCAATTTTGCTCATGCCCAAATCATCGGTAAAACCCGAATGGCACGAGCCAATTTCCAGGTCCTCAGCACCTTCTCTGGTGATTTCAACAGAGGCCAATTCCGTTTTCTTCACTTCAACTATGTTGTTGAGGTGCTCGAGGATCACACCTCACACATCTTGGACTCTGAGAATTTGTACCACCGATAAACGACGTTATGGTCAACCATATGCCAAAGCCAACATTTTTCACGCCGAACTAGATAGATTCTTTGATTTATTTGTGGAGTAGAGAAAAATCGACAAGTCAAAACACAGCCAACCAAAATATCTGTCAAAACGAACTCAATTGCCCAGATAGTTATTGAATAGAACTCGTACAATGTTGATACAGAAATAATGGGAATCCAATTTTACACACAGATTGTGAAAATAGGGGAGAAATATGTCAACTCCTAAGTGATTATGAAATGATGTCCCTAACACGTTTCAACCAGACATGCGAAATACCTGTAGCATGTGCCTCATAACATACTTTAGATATCAACTTCTGGTAGATCATTCCAATACACATTTACTTGAAATAATAAATAGTTGTGAGGTGTACGATATTGGGCAAAAGAATCTTACCTGAATAAAATCTGTGCAGTTATTCGTCCTCGAATCTCTTCGAAAGTACATTTTTTGAATTACGCCAAATATACCCATATTTTCCGGAACTTTCAAAAATATAATGCAAATGAAGTCCTTTTTGTACTTGCTGGAATTTTGATCGTTTTCCGTAAGATTGAATTTGACGAGGATCCCTTCCTTTTTTATTTCCATCTCCCTGTGTGGAAAACTCGACGAACAGATTTTACTCTGATTGCTCGGGTCCAACAGGACTGTGGAAACAAAGTTGAAAAGTTCGATTAATATTAAAATATCATACTACAAATACTGGACAACGTAGATTGTTGACTTGAAGATAAATAATGTATTTTCCATTAAATATTACTGCCATACATATATTTTTTATACCCGGAAAAAAAGATACGTGAGCAGGCCTGCTATTAGAAAGCAGATTCTGTTAGATGATTTTGATGAGTAAACTAAAACGTGCAAAAATCTTCAAAAAATCCTTCTTCATTGATAACAACGAGCTTTCCCAACAAGGTAGTTAGGTTTTATGATTATACAAAAAGTTTGAAGAGCATTTCATGGCAGTGATAAAAACACTAAATTGTTTGCCCAACGACCAGTCTGACGATTTTGAATAAATTATTCGTGTGGACAGCTTCAGATGATCAAGAGGGTTCTCAGTTACTCGTGACAACGATAATATACCATTTTCGCCCGTGTTAAAATGACGAGAGCAGCACACTAAATGATCAAAAACATCGATTTTGGTGTTTTTGCTCACAAATATCGGTCACACTCTGAAAAAGTGGTGAGGGTAGGCCATTAAATTACCTACATACTGGCAGTAGGCCTGTGATAGATTAATTATGGAAATTCCATGAAATTTTGATATTCGAACTATTGTCGTGCCTTCCAACTCTTTTCACACGGTTTTCTCTATAATTCCACAACTATAAACATGCACGTTTCCAAAAAATCATCTTAACAGTCTCATGAATTATAATTTGTTGGGATGATTTTTTTTGGTAATTATCTATGCGCTGGTCACTATATAAAGATCGTCACCTAAATAGGGGCAACCCAATCACTTCTGGAACTTAATAAGCTTTACTCGTTAATACATAGAATGTTGACCTAAGTTCTATGAAGTTCGTATTAGATGAATGCAAAAAACAAACAAAACAATCGGATCTATAGTGATTGGATCTATATTGGATCTATAGTGATGAAAATTGCTGAATGCACATACGACTGAGGAAATTGGCATGGTGCGCCGCACTACATATACCACATACAATACAAATACACGAATAATTCAGATTTTGTAGAATCCTTTGAATGAATTGCAACGAGTAACTGAGAACTGTATTAGCATGAAATAATGAGGCACCGTTTTGATCAGTGACATAATACACCACTCATCCTCATTAATCTGCGAATGAGCAGCGCTAAGCTTTACCTTTAGGCGAGCCGCTGTTCATATAGAGCTCCTCGTAGTCCTAACTCGTTTCATTGAGTGCTGAGTAAACCTCTGTGAAGCGCATAATCTCTGTTTTATTTAGACAAAAATAAGCTAGATTGACTGTAGTTGAAGCGTTCCAGTTCTCATTTACAGCCGCGGCCGTATTATTAACTAATTTCGAACTCAAGAGGGTGAATCAGCCACACTACAGCAAAAAGGCTAGCCTCCCCACACGTGCAATAGGGCACACAATACTGCTTAAGCGTTTTTACTTTCCTTAGCCCCTCAGACCGAAAGTTAATGTAAGCTTGTACAACTTTTCGCCAACAGTTCACGTTTCACAGCCACTACAGTTCAACGATCAATTTAGGAATGTGAAAAATGTGTTGATGTGAATGTGCACTTTATCGGATGGGTGGACCAAATCAGCCTAGCTTCCACATTCCAACTCACTGTTGAAGTGAGACATCGTAATGAGGTTTCTAAAAAAATATATAAATCGGCAACTTTGTAGTAGTCATAATCATCCAAACGTGATTTTTTTTGCACGAAAAGGAAATAACAATTTTGGTAACATTAAAAGCAGCAATATTAGGTAGTACTGTACACTTTGTATCTGTGAAGACATTACGGCTTTCAAACCATCAAACACGAGACCAACTGTTTCATTTTTGGCTACGTATTCAGCTCAATGGACGCAAAACTGATGATGGTAGTCAACCCTCCAGTAACTTGCATGATGTGCGTTATAAAATAGAGGCAACTAAAATATGGGGAATTTCCTTTTTACAAGCTAGTTTGTATTTTTGCAATACTTCCAGTGTAGTAACCACGTATACTTTCCAAAAACGTAACGGCTCAATGAACTGTGTATTCGATGAATGCCAAGGCCAAGTTTTCCCATTTGTTGGTGGAGTTTTAGTAAGAAGAGTTAACGTCGGCGCTACATTTCAGTCTATCCTGGGCTCGCATCTTCACGCCCGCCAAATTTAAGGAGGCTGAGTAAAGTTGAATGACGTTGCATCTAATGTTTTATTTATTTACACTGATGGTAAGATAACTGGCGATAAAGTCAACTCTTAAAACATACGTGAACTGAGGTCAAAAAATGATGCCAGTAGTCGTCTCAGCGTGAAGGTTATATTGACAACCAACTAAAGTCAGTTGTTTGTTGCAAGACTAAAACCATATCTCGGCATGGTCAGCAACATATAAACCATCCCACTAGTCCTTAGTCTTCTCCTTACCACTAGGCGTTTGAACTTGAGTCATTGTTAGGAATGTTTGACTTTCGCTGTCTGTTCTGAAAGAGTTATTTCAACCGCTAGGGACATCCTCCATCCAGCATCGACTGTATCTCAAAGACCATCTCACAAATTCCTTCCAACGCTCACTGCTGAATCAATGACCTTCCCGGGTTCCTAATAAGCCAAACCCCCATCTACAACCCAGTCCTTCGGAAAACTCAGAAATCTCAACGAAATTCACAAGTTCGAGGAACACAATAACTTCATTCAAAGGAGCGCGCACGTTTCTGAACTCTTACTCTCTCGCGAACATGACGTAAACCCCGTATTTAATATTATTTTAAGTTAGTCACGCTCTCATTTACTTGACGAGTTTTTCCTTTGCATGTACTTCACTCCCTTTCTCTTTTGTCCCGAACAGATGAGTGAAAAGTTTTGAACACAACATTAAGTAATTGTTTCTAAATAAATACGTCAATAGTATAATTGCAACTCAATCGTGCACCTCTCTTTTAGTTGATAATCCTCTCACAATGGTTTCAACGGCATCTTTTTAGTTTTTGTTCGTCCAAAAAAGCCAACGTAACAATGATTAAATCTGTAAATCAATTAGTGCGTTCCGCTCTAATCAACTTCAGTTCAAAAACAACAAACTTCGTTCAAATTGGCCCCTATAATTGGAAAGTGTTGGCTAATTCTGTTCTGAGCATTCAAGTGGAACAGCACCTCCAACTATTAAGACAGATTGTACGACGTAAACCGTGCCCTATGTTTATTTGTCAATTATATGAACGAAACGTGACTTCTGTTTTAACAACTTCAAACCGCTGCAATCAAGGTCGCCTCTCACAAAGTTACGCCACAACAAGAATCAAGAATGTCGTTCAACCCTTAGGAGAGAAACTCAATCCCAAGAGACGCTCCTTGAACAGTAGATAAAGGCAAATTATCTAGAAGAACGAGAAAAAGCGATAGTTTTATCATTATAGTGGGCGTCGGTCGAGATAAGCCTAAGTGTAGGTAGGTGTTTTGGCTAGTAGTAAGTTACTACGTTAGAAAATAAATTAAAACTTACATTCATCGTAGTTCGAAGAGAGAGGCAAATTCGTTGTGAAGAGAGACAGGGCCAAAAACAACTTAGGAATAAGACCCATTGAGTTTTAGTCGAGTCGCAGGACGGAGTATAACATTACAATCCAAAAGTGAGCCGAACAGTCGATACAAAGTCTAATTTCAGACCATTGATTTCAGTGAACATTAAAAAACGCGCTGGCGGAACACGAAAACTACAACGAAACCACAAAACTGCACAACAAACACGAAATGGGAACTAAAGTTTCAGGAAACGAAAGAAAATCGGGTGTAAACATTGAGAGACTGGAGCTCAGCCAAAGAACGTAAATGGTCGGTGATTCATATCCTCCACTCCTTTTTTTCCAGTCCTGATAGTTCATCAGTTGCCCGTCAAAGCGCTGATAGTCTCAAAACTAGATAAACTGTGTCGACAAACTGCCTCTACTGTGGAGCACGTATTCGTCTATTTTCTTTAGTCCAACGAAGTGACTAGAAGGAAAGTTCTATAATTGGCATAGGAGTTTAGAAGGAAGGAATATCTTAATAAATAGGAAAAACACTGACACGTTGCATGTTCAAATCACACCAGGGTCACAATTCTAATCACACGAGGATAAATTGTGTACAAAACAAAATCAATATTTGTGAGCACAAACGACGAATGAGAAAACGTTAGCTTTACTGCTGATCGAAACAACTGTTAGTAGTGACCTATATAATTGTAGTAACGCTACAGCACCCAGAAATTCCAAGATTCAAATCACCACTGTTTGGCTTACTAGGTACCATTCTTCAGTTTTTGACCGATTATTTCAACCAGTAGACATGATCCTTCGACGAATATTATGAACCGATTGCATGTTCGTAGCATAAGTAGCAACACCTCAATAAATTCCGGAACTTAAAAATGTACTGATTAACGCGTAAAATGTTACGTTTATATGACTTGGGTAAAAAATGGATTGGATTAGTAGCCAAAGCCGTAGAAACCACCGATCGTACTTGGGACTGATTACGTGACTCAAGCAGTCTCAAAAAATCGTCTTGTTAGTCCTGTAAGCTACACAATGGTTGTTGATAATGGCTATAAAATAGGGACATCCCGAGAAATTCCGCCATTTAAGCTTTCGTCGTTTCATTATGTAACTTTTTTCGCTGTGTTTTCACGCTAATTCCAGAACGGTAAACAATAACCTCCCCAACAAAGAAAAATCGCGTTAATATTTTGTATATATTACCAGTGTACTGTTCGAAGCAAGTAGACTAAATTAATTTTGGAATGCGAGCATGTACTAAATGAAATATCTGGTGCGTTGCAACACACAACTTTCCGTAGCTCTACGTCAATTCACTTTTTACATGGCTAATTCTATTTAATCAATTCATTTATCACTCAGTTCCTTTGAACTTGGTCAACAACACTATGGTTATGGAATTTATTGTGCTGCTCGTACTCATTGCAGGACCATTATTGAGCAATTGGTGTACAGAAAATTAATGAGGCTGTAAACACAAATTTTTTGAAGAAGGATAGTAAATACTTTTGCAGAGTTATTGGGTAAAAACTTTTAGAACTGGCAGTAAGCCAAACGGCGGTAGTTGAAATTCAGGAATTTCTGGAGTAACCCCCATGTATCTCATGAGGGTTTTTAAACACTCACCCTATAGGTATTGGATTGGACTATAACACGACTTTTTTTAAACATTCTAGTAACATTCCAGCGGAGTTAAAAAGGAAAAAACCGCGGCAAAAACGCTTTTCGTCGAAAATTTTGATAGTTTATTGTGCTGCTTTCGTCATTTTCCCACAAATGGGAATTTCATGCTACAATTGCCTTATTAAGAGCTATCAATACAGCTCTACAACAAATATTGGTGTACAGAAAATTAATGAGGCTGTAAACACAAATTTTTTGAAGAAGGATAGTAAATACTTTTGCAGAGTTATTGGGTAAAAACTTTTAGAACTGGCAGTAGGCGAAATGACAGTAGTTGAAATTCAGGAATTTCTGGAGTAACCCCCATGTATCTCATGAGCGTTTTTAAACATTCACCCTTTAGGTATTGGATTGGACTACAATACCAATTTTTTTCAACATTCAACAAAAATTCCAGCGGAGTTTATAAGGAAAAAAAACTGCGCTAAAAACAGTTTTCGTCGAAAATTTTGGTAATTTATTGTGCTGCTCTCGTCATTTTCCCACAAATGGGAATTTGATGGTATAATTGCCATATTGAGAGCTATCAATATAAAAAATTTAATCAAAATCGTTAGAGCTGTTTTTGAGAAAAAAAAAATTTGGTGTTTTGATCACTATGATAACTATAGTTAACTTTCGGCGGATATTGTCCAAACCCCTATTTTGGCGTCCCATGAAGGCCTGCTGGCTAGATATCAAGTTTGAGCTGATTTGGTACGGTGGTTTTCTCTAAAAATCGTTCACAGACACACATACACACACTGACCATTTTCCCAAATAGTGTTTTTCGGACTCAGGAGGGTCTGAAACGTAAAGATCTGAAGAAAACTCACAATTTTTTTTTCAGCCGATTACATAACTTTCCTTTCTACTTCGTAGAACCAAGGAAAGTAAAAACACGCGAGGTAGTGCTATAAAAATATCGTAATTAATTCTTTCATTAATTCCTTAATAGATGTAGTAAGCCTGTACTATATTATGTTTATTCGTTACGCAGGAAACAGATACAGATTTTCTAAGCTGTGAGCAGCATTTGACTGCTTGTCCTGAGCAGTTAAATAATTTCCATAGAAAATGGAAACTCTGTGTTTCCCAAGGTACAGCATTGCACATCAACGAAAACTAAGAGATGCGTCATACTCACGTCAGAGACATATTTCAAATCCACGTTTGAGACTGGTTTCGAGGTGGTTCATGCATATCTACACATTAGTGGAACTGCACTGGAACTTTTTCTTGTTACTATTTCCTGGTCAGTAAACCGCTGGGGTAATCAGTAAGCACTGGGCACACAACGGCGATAATTTGCTATAGTGAGGTGAAGATGCAGTCACTACCAAGCGTTATGGGAGTTAAATGATGGAATGTGATTCATGTTGCAAGAAAAAACTTTATTTGTCACTTGTTTCATAATACTTTTGTGTCAGGGAAACCTTACAACTTCTGAGTCGAAGTAAGAAATGAGCATTACTCTTGTATCGAATTCCAAAATCCAACTGAAAAAGGTACAATCAGCGAAACCGAGTAACAGTAGTCAACAGCTATTACAATAAAACATAAAGGAGATGAATGTATCTCGATTGGAGATGAAGAATTAATATAGGCTTAGCTAGTAAATGGAAAGCGTTTGGCGTTTAGTACAACTATTGCAATCGAGTTGTAATCATCACAATAAAAATTAATACCATTAATTATTTTGCATACTTAAATTATTGATCACAGTTTGCAGTCTACTTGAAGATTAACGTGATGATCTCTACTGAGGACACCGGCAGCTTTCAATGGAATGACACCCATAAGGTCACTGGGATCAGGAACGCCCAAGTTGTTTGAGCAATTTTGTTGGTAAAATATTTGCAAGTTGTCAGATCTGCAGCAGTACGTGACAGATTCTTCTTCCCTGTCAACAGAGGAATCTTAATTCATATAAATTCACCCGTCTTCCAAATTTAAATACAGGTTAACAGTAATAAAAATACAGATGGACAGTAATATTTTTAAGAAGGATGAAAGCAGCATTTGACGAATGCATCATTATTTGAGTACCCGGATGTTATTTCCATGTGTGAGCATGATTGAGGAGTTTTCTGACTACGACTAGAGGATTGTGGTATGTTATTCAATGTAGAGTCCAACACCAGTTGAAACAGCTGATAGATATCAGTGTTTCTATTACACCACATTTCTAGCCAGGAAATGACCAGTGTATACATATTCCGATTCAAGACTAGTACTATGTATTTTTGGTAGCTGGCTAACAGACCACATTGTATTACTTTCTACCTCATTATCCTACACGACATGATGCAATTCATCTAACAAGTTTTTACAGGCACAACAAAAGGCTTCTCCAGGATTAAAATTCCATCCGCTTGTGCTAGTTGAAGTACAGCACTGATGCACGTTGAATGACTTGAAAGTGCCGAAAATCTGCATGGAGTCTCTTAAAATTCCACCTGTGTGGAAGAATGGTACACCACAAAGAAGGGTCAGTGAGCAGACGAAATGACTAAATAGGGTCAGTTCTAAACTCAGAAGGTTCATGGGCTTAGAAGCGTATGGTGTAGCCATTTTGCGCTCGATCATGGATAAAACCAGGGCTGGCACATCATTCTTATTGGATGATAGCAAAGCCGTGTGCTTAAAGTGCAACAAAAGAATAAGAGAAGAGTAGAGAAGAACAGAACACACACTCTTGGAACAAACAGCTACCCTCAAGGGATTCTGTGTACGCGTCGAGGAAAGTAAATGGTCAATTATGCGTAGCTTAACAAAAGAAATGAAAATTACCTCACAAGTATGTCAGATACAGCAGGCAAGGAAGACATTGTTTTGTGAAGGACGTTGAGCATTTCTAGCTGATGGGGTTGATGAAAACCGCCTTTTTCGATTGGTCCCCATTCATTGTCAACAACAGCATAGCTGTACTCTCCAGCACTGCTGACACCTTCACTTGGTGATTCTAAATCTGAGCTATGTTCAAGTTCTTCATCAATGCTACTGAGGTAAATGTTACATTTCTCCCACTGAAAAGGCAATAAAAACTATTATTATTATTGAACTCTGACTGTCCCTTTCAGTTCAGCCTGAAGTCTTAACAGCTCACAGGTCCATACCTAGCTTCCTGAGGAAATGCAGGTTCTTGTGCAAGAATTTCCTTTGATATTTACACTTGGTGAAGTTGTATCAAAGACCTAAAATCGTCTCTGTCCTCTCTCTGGAGGTCTCTTTTGTGTCAAGCGTTGGAGAGCCTAACTCCAACAGCATTCCAAACAGTTTGAAGCTTCCCCAGGCATATATGCAGTGGGCCTATAGGTACAGAGCTAGCTAAAGAGTTAAGCCTCCCTATCAGCCATTACGTAGATAGTTTTATTACTATATAATTTTTCGTGCAACCTGACAGCCACAGCGATAATGGCATACATTTCCGCTTGAAAAATCATTGTCGTGGGGCAACACACTTCCAATTACTCCCTGAGCCACTTACCACACACCAGAGCCTGGACCCTATAGGGTTTCCGAGCCAGTTGAATATATTGTGATAAACCTTCAGTAATTGTGAATCTCAGATGAACGATTGGGCAAAAAAATTGTAATAACTCGATAATAACTTCAACTTGAAAAGATAACAAACGTCAACGACGTTTACGAATTCCAATCGTACCAAGAACTGATCTTATATTTTAAGTATCACAATCACCGTTGCTAAGAACAAACACATGCTCATCTTGGATTCACAATTACTGAAGGTTTACCGCAATATGTTGGTACCATTCAAAGGCTGAAACTGACAGCTTTCCCTTGTCCTGTAAGCTTCTTTCTGCTTGCAATTTATTTCCTGTCAAACTCGTACGACGATATCATATCAGTGAAAATGTCAAGCTCTGTAAAGTTATCCAAGTTTCTGAATAAAGCTAGACGCCCATTACTAGCCTGGGGCATGTTACCTTAGTTCAACCAAGCCTGGCTAATATGTGTATGCAATCCTTGTAGCCTCTACCTTGACAAATGTCAAGAGGATGATGGTCAAACATTTTCCCCATAGTACTGGTAAGTGTGGTTTTCATCCCCCCCCCCCCTACAATTCATCACACTATTAGTAGGCAAGGCGGCCATTGTAACTAGGTTAGGTAGCTACAGTTCTCGCTAATCCCAGCTCTGTACCACCCATATGAGATGATCGATCTCAAAAAACTATAATTAACTCTGAATGGCAGGTTGTCACGCTGAATGGTTGCTAGTTCTGTGTGCATTGCAGTTGCAATTTCTAGTAAGAATGCTGTATCGTTTCTAATTTGCAGACACAAATTAGAATTTGCCTAATGAAACTTACCAAAGTCTGCATATTCTCAGATGTTGATACAGCAGATTGATCGAGAAGCAAAATTATCGTTGAAGAATTTACGCCATAAACAAACAAGATAAGTTGGGTAACAGAGTTCCCCTCAATAATGGCAGGAGCTGTACCACCCTTGTTTTGGGTTGGGAGAGGTTTCATTTCAGTTTTTAATGATGCTGGTCCAGGTGGAGGATCATCAATGAACGTCTCTTCTCCAGCGATAGAAAATGTCAATTTGGCCAAAAGAGGAGTGAGAGGTGTGCCTTTTGGAGGAGGCTGATCTAAAATTCAGATGTAATTGTTTAGTTAATATAATTTATACAGCATTAGGAGGTTGTCTAGAGCTTAGTCAAAGACATTGGCATGAAGGAGTTTAGAGCAAGATGGATGTGGAGAGGAACCAATAGCGATCAGGAAGAGAGTAGACAGAACTTTAAGCTGGAGCAGGTTACAGTAGGCTGGTAGGTTAGGTGTGGAGTATTTACACGACTGAAGACATGAGGAGGCCGTTGTAATTCAGAGAATTTATTAACCCATTTAGAAGGTCAAGCAAAAGATCAGGTAATATATTGAGATATCTCATGCCCTAACCAATATTTACCTTCAACGCTTCTAGCTTAACCCGTACAGACAATACCTGAAAGCTTGGTGACTTAAATTGAAATTAAAAGAATTAGAATTAAAACGAAACCAATCACGTTTTCAATGTAAGTGATTATGTAACTGACTGTAAACGGTAAACAGCTGGAGAAATGTTCTTCCAAATGAAAACTTTTGCTTCATACATTCTACATGGAGTGTTTGACGCTTCATTTCACTGATGAAGCATCTTGTTGCACAACTTTGGCGAAGATCGTCAGACCCTCTTGCTAAATCTGAATCTCTGAAAACCGGTTTATTAATGTCATCTGCAGGCCCCAATAAAGATAGAATAAGTCATATCTTTGAATAACTCCCAATGACCCTTTCATCAATTCATTTGACAGCCAGCTAGTGCTCCCACTTTGCGTAGCCTGAGTGCATCTCATGAAATCCCTCCAGCAGCACTTGTTAAACTCCAAGCTCAGAACCAAGTCAGCTTCAGGAGCTCTTAAGACACCACCTCGACGAATTAAGTGGAAATAGACAATCATACTAACTCAGTCAGCCAATCGAAAACTGAATTTCTCAATTCGACAATCAATCTTTGAGTCCGTACCTACTGGAAATTATTTGCAAAAATGGGGATTGCTGAACATCGAAAAGATCGTTGCACTGACGTCAGTTGTCTGACGTGGGGGCTCTACAACAATATTGACTACATACAAGAAGCCACCTGCCAAAGCTTGAAACATGGCTTCTTGAACCAAAGATCGAGCAATCACTTCCTAATCCTTACAAGGAATGGGGAAACTGCAAGTCATCTCATCCACACGTCACTCACGCTGTGTGTCTCAATCTACTGTAACCAGGACTCAGTATCATCCGTCAAGCTCAAGAAGAACTTGGGTGTTTGGCAAAGAAGAAGCACCATTAAAAGTAGTGCTGTGGGGATCATTTATAACTGCCTGTGAATCAGTGGGAGGTAGAGGGTGATTCATTTCTGGGTGTGACAGCAGAGTGGGAAGAAAAACAGAAAGATAGCGACAGTGGTGAAAGAATGTCTTTCTCATGGTATCTCAAAACCCAGGTAGATGTTCTCACAAACCGTGGTGATGACAATTTTATTACACTTTTTGAGATATCAGGAAAACACTGTCCATGTAATTTAGAAATACAATACGCATTTCTTATAATAATCAAACGCTACTGTTGTTTTACTCGCATTCCACGATGAACCAAAAAGTGAGCATTTCATTTATAAAATGAAACGTAATGTATAGGCGAACACCAATCTAGAGATTAGTCATCATGCAAATGCTAAAGAAGTATGAGGCCAAATCAGTACTTAACCAACCATTTACTATAACAAGGAACTTCAATAATTTGGGCGATTAAATTTATATGTTAAGCGAATATACGAATTACTAAACGACTCGTTAATCATGCACCAGCAAAATACGTAACGAACATGCTGATTTGGGGGATACCTGAATATTTGCTCAAAGAGAGTGTCAGCTTTCTGTCGGATTTATTAGGTCTGTCCAGCATCTCCACGGACTTCCTCAATTCCTTTACTGACTTAAGCCCTTAAAATTCAAATCTAGTTATTACAGATGCAAAAGGGGAGAGATGAGAACAAAATTCCGAAACAAGAGGGAACTGCTTATAATCCGACTTAACGGTTCAGAAACGTAATGAAATGACAAGTGTATCTCATAATTTTCTTCCACTTCACGTTCATTCAGCGATTTATTTACCTCTACAAACTAATTCAATAAAATTGGTTCTTCGTGCTCAAACGGGATTGGGGGAAGGTGGATGATAACTGGGTGTAAAATGATTCATATTTGTAGTAAAAACGTATACCAAATAGCTCAAGGGCCATGGAATAGAAATGTTTCATCATTTATTGTGTCACTCTTGGCATTTCTTAATTGATGAATATGTAACCACAAAATCGTTTGGGAATATCCATACGAAAACATGCATTCAGTGAGTTAATCCAATCAATTTTTGACTCAGTTCATCTGAACATGGTAACTTCACGTTTCAAGCAGCGAATGGTAGCGCTTAAAGTCCCATATTTGTTTGGCTGCTGCTACTTAGGCCGCGACCTTCATTTAAATCCCAACGTGCAGGTAGTTGATGGTATTTTTGATGCGATTATTGGGGTGGTTTGTGTTCGCTGCTGTGGAATTACAGTGGGATAAACTGCGAAAAAAAGTTGGCCGAATAAACGACGTATGTTGACTTCCAGAATCACTGAGGTTGTTCTGATTAAGTGTTTTGATCAGTATAATTAGTTTTGGGCAGATTTTGCACATACCCTTAGCTTGACCTCCCATACTATAATAAATATAAATTTGGTTCAGCCGTTTTCTCTCAATCGCTGTCACAAACACACACCACTTCATAAAAATGGAGTTTTTTGGACTCAGTAACTCAATTTTTTCCAAAGCTCATTGCGAATGGGATGGGCTACCAACATTCTTCTACATGAGGCCCTTCAGCTTCTCTGATATTTTTGTTTATCCTTACGGTGAATCATGCGATGCGACCTGACAGGAATTTCGCAAAATCGCGACCTGTTGGTTGAAGTCTCTTTAACAGTAACTGCTCTGCTCAGTTACATTTTCCTTCGCCCCCCTGACCTTGAGATGATTGGGATTGTGGCTAGTAAAGGAAGTTTCTAGTTGAACACATTCTATTCATTTACTTTTGGAACAACTCTTGCATACTCTCGCTGAAGGACTGGCATCTCTTTTAAGCTGTTTTACAATATCATCAGCTGTTACGATGTCGTCCATGAATATGACAAACAGGACAGAACTAAGTCATGATTATTGAGTATTGTGAACAGTGAATGCGCACTTTAACTTCGTACTACATTGCATGCTCTGAAAGAAGTCTTGTATTGTACATGTATTGTGCGAAAACTCTCATCTTTATACTCCGAGATAAACCTTCATATGATTGGTTTGCGCACTATTTTCAAACTGACGAAACTTTTGCAGCTAACTGCACACTTAGCTCATAACTGACGAGAACTTTTCAACATTACAAATTTGAATAATTCATAACAACAGTGTAATTTATTTTTATTGAGCAGCACTACCAGTCCAGCAATACCTTCAATCGCAGACCTTCCTGCTTTACTGCCACCACCATATTGAGAGCATTAGAGCTAGAGATACATCCCTCTAAAGAGAACCAAACAATAAATAACCTAAATGTTTATCAGGAGACAAACAGCAAATATTTAAATGATAAATAGGTCTAACATACAGCGCAAATAAATTTCAGGTACTTACGTTTTCGTTTGTACATGTAATGATTTTTTACTCCACTCAAAAATAAGTTGAAAGACGCAGGAAGACCGTTCGGTTTAAACAAAGGATACTTGGGATCACAAATGGTATTATAATAATTTCTTCTGAGAGGTAGATCATTCGTTTTCCTTCTATCTGTCCAAGCCGGATCTACTTTTGGAAGCCCAAAACTAAGGCACCTGAAACCGAAACTTGAGCAAGAAAAACCGAGTTACACCATTTGGAAGTCGAGCGAAATCTAATTGTGCCCAGTTGATGATTTACTAAAGCCTGGATTTCTCTGCGCTTTTTATCTTGTATGTTTGTCACATGAAACGTCAACCCTCCTGAACTCCCCACTGATTGGAGGGTAGTTTCAATGAATATTAGGGATACTGCGTCCCTTATTCCAGAGCCCTAATGAGCCCTTAATTAACCCAAAGAGCACAGAGCATTTTCATAATTTCTTTAGATCATAGACGTTGTCATCTTCCTATTCAAGGAATTCCACAAGCGCTTTTGGAATCAGTTTCCTCCCATTTCAATCATTGACTAAACCAACTCTTGCACCAGTGCTAGGGGTGTTTCAACAATAAAGTTAACGTACCTGTTAGGTGAGTCCGTCTCCTCTGGCTTGTGAGTTACTGTGGGCAAGCGCTTTCGATGTAAAGACATCATCGTCTGGCCGTTTAGTCAGTACTGGAGTCAGTCAGTTGGTCGTGGTCTTTATATACAAAGAGAAAGGTGAAAGGAGTGATGGAGCCTACTGGCGGACACAACCCAATTTCTTTAATACCTAACACAGCCAGTCCGGCTAAGGTACTACTAACAAGACTGACCAACAAGACCTCTCCCCGCCCCTTCCCCAACGCTCCATCACTCCTTTCACCTTTCTCTTTGTATATAAAGACCACGACCAACTGACTGACTCCAGTACTGACTAAACGGCCAGACGATGATGTCTTTACATCGAAAGCGCTTGCCCACAGTAACTCACAAGCCAGAGGAGACGGACTCACCTAACAGGTACGTTAACTTTAGTATTTGCCTACTGGCGGACACAACCCAATTTGTTTCAACAATGTTCAGGCAGCTACATCATCTATATATTTTATTATATTCTATTTAATATAGAATAGTGTTTTCCTTCATTAATGGTTAATGTATGTGACGTCTACACATCATCATCAGCTCTACGCGTCATTACCACCACTCCAACCATCTAACCCCGTCCTAAGTGACTCGTAAAAGCTGCCGTTCCATACGTTTCTTCGTGTGGACCTTTCCTAAGATCGGGGATCTATTTGTTTGCAGTTCGAACTCTACTTGGGTTAAGAATTCGCCATTCCATTCAGTAATCAATCCCGGAAGTCACTGCGGAGGACACACAATTAGACAGAGTAGCCTTTTATCGATCTACGAATCTGCCAACATTATACCTGGAGGCAAGTTAAATCATTGGACATTATAATCGTCACGCTTCGTGAAGAGGTGGCTTGCAGGCAACAGCTATACTACAAGTGCTGATTTTTTTTACATGCGGTTCCTTTCATTTTATTTCTCACATGTTTGAGCTCAGCAATTAGGTCGTTTTCCTTTATAAATTACATTCCATGCGCGAAATTTGGTTTTGATAACATCATGGAACCCATTTGTCTCAACGAACAGCTTTGTGTTCACCCATCCACCCTCCCCGGCACATGGTCCCCGCATAATCGTCTCTTTGATCTCATATACTACAACAATACACAACTAATGAGCAAACGATAACCCCTTCACACAGTTCTTAACCATCACTTTGTACTAAAATGGTACAACATCCAACTCTTTCACTCACTTCACTGAATGCTGACTTTTAGTTTATTCCTTAGCTCTGTCTGTTTGCCATCCATTGTGGCTCTTCATTCAGATTGACACCTTGTTTACACTTTTTTACTGAACAATATTTTAATACAGTTTCCACTGATGATGTCACACTAATAGCAGAGCTGGTACAACTGGGAAACAAATAAAAAATGTAATAAAAGTCGGTAGTCATTTGGTGCAAATGATATTAGATTTTTACTCACTTTCATGGGATTTTGCTCAAACCTTCTTGCGGGCTCCCATGTGAGTACGTGACTATATATACATTTCTGTAGTTGTTGAACATATTTTTTTACTCCTGGGATCCTCCCACTTGAGATGCTTGATTAGATGAAAAGAATAGATAACCTTTTTGGATGAGAATACTAACCTCATAGGAACATTGGTGGTTGTAAGTATGTCGTCTGTGGTTACACTGCATTTCTGTCGTCTTGGCGATGGGACGTAGAACTCGAATTTTTGTGGTGGGTCTTTAAGCTTTCCTTCGATAGCATCTTTCACCAAATCAGGAACAACTGCACTCCTTTCACCTTTTGATTCATTTTGACTAGATTTGTAAAGGAGTTTGGATGAGCCAGATGTCGATGTAGAAGGAGGGCAATCATGTGTACGAACCAATTCCTCAGTCTTCATCATTTGACAAGAAGCCTGTCGGCACCAAAACAGCTGGTATAGTGTAAAAGTGAGAACAGCAAAAATACAAAAATTTCTACTCCTCACCATCACAAAAATTATCCTACTTTTAGGATATTCAATACTGCACTGAAGGTCGCTATGAAAGAAAACAGATCAAGTTATCACTGAAGGACAACAGTAAGAATGCTGTAGCATGAACAGCTAAACAAACCTACGTGGATACAGGGAGGGAACTGAACCTTATTAATGGACAGTATATCAGATTTCTCCCCATCCATTATTAGAGAGAACCCCACTTATTAACCAAATCTAGAGAGTATGAGTACTCTTTACATAAATAAGTAAGATTAGGTAAAATGAAATAAGAGTACTCCTATTCCATTCCTAGACCAATCCTATCTACAATTCGTGACCCACACTTTCCTGAAATGCCTAACGTCACTCACAAAATTAACTAATTTGCCCCTAACTGGTTTCAGGTTGCAGAAAGACTACTGAATTCTTATATCAACCTGTAGATATTAACGTAATCACATTTAACAAACAATCTCAACCTGTATTGATATTAAGTTAATAATATTATATATAACATTAAATTTCCGACAATACAGTAATCGTTCCCTTATTCATATAGACTGCATCCCTCCTTTAATGTGGACTATAATTTGATACAAGAAGTACCCTTCTTCATCATATTAAAAACCTACTGGGTATTCTGTAAATTGAATGCTATCTCAATGAGTAGTAGATCCAGCAGGGAGCTCGAGCTACCCAGCCATTGTACGTGGGTGATCATGAAGTAAAATCTCTCGCACTTCAGCATTTCCACATAGGGCTATCCCTTTCCTTTCAAATGTACCATGCTCAAGCTCTCAGCAGGATGTACCTGACGCTAGTCAATTGTGAATTAAGTGGTTTAGGTGGTTTTTCACAGTGGAAGGAGTTGTAAGAATTGAAACTCACAAACAATTTGAGCAAGGTTGGTGGAAAGGATGGCTACAGCAGGCAAACGTCTGTGAACGGTGAGTTTAAAGGATGATGCAGAGAACCCCAAGATAATTCCAGAAAAGTAACAATAATCGAACCACTGCCCCCCTCAGAGGTTGGTACAGTAATTTATCTGCTATACCATCCATTCGTCGTAACATCGTGCATGCTTTTGAATTGCGGCATTGAGGAAACGAGTACAACCACTCAAATGTTCACACATTATTAACTTTTAGATGCTACGATTATCTATCAACCAAACAGCTATGTTCCATGCATACTTGTTAGATGTTCTTCGAAGAAAAGTAACTTACAGCATTACTCACGTTTGTAAGAGAGTGCAAATCTATTGAGAAATGAGTATTTTTGGAGAGGTCTCTGAGCGTAATTATTTCTTTATTGTCCACGAATACAGTCAACAATTGAACTCCCAGTGGAAGCTCAAATGACGTTTCTACTTCATGAGCAGGTAACTGAAAAAAGAAATGGCTCATGATTGTTCCTAAAGTTGCAACAAAAGGAAGAATACCACATTCATGAATTGTCATTCATTTTCTTCTGAAATGAACTGTTTTACTCGGTGAAAACATGCAACTAATTCCGTACAGGTTTTTTACAAGGAGGGATCTTTTCTAACAGGCAAATGTATATATGCACAGTTCAAAATCGTACCTTGATTTTATAAGGGTGAGCGAGTATTATTTGCTTCGTAAGACTTTGACTAAATTGCGAAAAAACCATCCTGAAAAGGAAAACAGATCTGGTCCTGGATTATCCATAAAATAATTATTAAGACAAAAAATCGTTCAGCACTAACTTGTTCTGATAAAGAACTGCTCCTCCAAGAACGCCATTTAGTGTTTGTAGATCTTGCAGCGCATATCGAGCATCGTCCAATACTGATACAGAATCCTGTGAGTAGGCAACATTAGAATATTATTTCATGGCAATATGAAAGACGCAGACATAGGAGGGACACCACCATCGGAAAAGGGTGGAGGAGGTTAAAATAAAAAACTGTGTGATTTATAACAAAAGTATCAGGTGCGCTTTTAATTACTGGATTTGTACTTGGTAAAACATAACTTCATGGTAGTGGAAAGTGATAGCGCATATAGTTTCGGAATTTTTAATGGTGCGCCTGCAAGTGCCACGACCATTATTAAGCCATAATTAAACACAGAATTAATGAGAGTGTAAACACGTTTTTTTAGAACGATTATAATCACTGTTCCAGAATGAATTATGGGTAAAAAACATATGTTGGGGGGTGAAATTCTGGAATTTCTGGAGTAACTCCTATATGTCATATGAGCGTGGTTAACTGCTTACCGTACTTTATTTGACAACCCCCACCATTTTTCAGAAGATTTTATTAACATTTTAGCAGTGTTTATAGGAAAACGAATGTTTGGTAATAATGTTAAGGTGTGATGGTCTCGTCATTTGTCTTTGAATGAGATTTTAAGGTACCCTGTTATTTGGAACTGCCCACAAAAAATTTAATCAAAATCGATAGCCGTATTTGAGAAAAAAAAGTTTTTGGATCACTAGTTATTTTCGTTAAATATCAAGTTAGATCTGATTTTGCTCAATCACGTTCACAGATACACAGGCTATTTCCCCAAATAGGTATTATAGAATCAATAAAATAGAGGTTTACGTTTTTGGTAAAACCACGATTTTCGCCAAACCCACAAAATCTTTTTAAATATGTTGTTCTTAATAAATGTTCCTCTCACAGTAAATTGAACAGAGATAAAAATAAAAACGTGTCGAAAATAATGTTGTTTGAAACATTTTTGTTATTTCTCGAGTAATTGCGACACTGGTTTTTATCAATCTTATGGAATGTCTCTGAGCAACCTTTAACCACATTTTGTTCACCGTGATTATTTCTGTATCCATCAGTTGAACGAATATATAAGCTATGGTAACTCGAAAAACGAATATTCATTCATCGGGTAATCAATTTTGTCTAAACCGCCTCTAACAATTTTCATTGAACTTACGGAATACTTTCGACTAACTAGCATTTTGTTCTGTATAAATGTTTCCATAGAAATGCGTTGAACGAAGATACGGAGCCCATATATATATATAGGAGGAAAGTTTTGTGATAAATCACACTAGATATAGTTGCTTTTGGTTTTGTTGAACGCACGAATAACTAATTACGAGTACAAAAGAACACAACATTTGATTTGTACATAACGCTGACGTAAATATCTGGCATAACATACATTATATTTGACGCACTGTAGTAACTTCCAGCTTCATTCTGATGCTTTTATTGAAATTTTGTTTTCTACTGTTCAATCGAAGAGCCGATCGTGTTTTGAAGGTTGCAACTTGTGAAAAGAGAATCTTAAGAGTATTGCAAATCGAACAAATAAAGCTCTCTTACTTTTGGAAGTTTGAAAAGAGGTATGTTTTCAAATGTGTAAGCACCATCGAGTACAATTGGAAGATATGTCTGTAGCAGTTGAGAAAAGGTGTCACCAAGGCTGTCATCATCTTCTGTTAGCTTGCTTTCAATGGCTTCGACACTACAATGAAAAAGGCTGAGCGTTGCAAATAAATTCGACAACCTGTTACGAAGAACTGCATCTGGAATGTTTCTATCAGTACCCACACACTGAAATTAGAATTGATAACCACAAATTAAAATTATTTCAGTCGGAAAGCGAGTTTATCAGTAAATTTGACATTGTCGATAGACATACAGCGAGACAGTTCGAACTCACCAGCACAAAGCGCCCAGTTTTACAAAGAGCAAATTTGCCGCTCTGTAAGGATATTATAGAGGGTGGAGAAAATGATGAGGTAAAAAACTGGTTAACTCCCATCAGTTGACTGCAAAGCGCATGCCTTTGCTCGGAACTGACCCAAGTAGGGTAAAAGTATGTGATTGCTTCTTGAGGATCATCTGCTTCACTTTTACACAACTCACAGTCATACAGGAAGACTATAATCAGTTCTCTGAAATTCACGAATAATGGCGTTTATTAAGAACACAAACAAGGAAAAGCATTACAATAAGGGTCAATTTAGCCAACAAAACAGAATCGTTTTCTTCTCATATTGACCATTCCTGAACAACCATACGGAAATCTTATACGATCCATCAGGAGGGCTATACCAGACGTTAGCTGAAAATAAACTCGTGATTAGCATCGTTAGGATTCCATCATCCCCCTCAACAACCAAACAATCAACAATCAAACATCAATAAACCTAGTGTTGAGAAGATAGTGATGAAATGAGGTTATGGCACAACAAGGTTGATTGCTTATATACTTACTAGTTTCATTCTGTTCAAAGGTCTTTGTTAGGTTTTCTGTTTAATTACAGAGTAAATTCATTCGAATAGAATGAGTGACAATAATAGTAATGACTTTCCTTTGAAAAACACAACACACAATATCCTTCACCCTACATAACATATGATGAGGATTTTCCGCACCCTGCTAACTCACACATCAAATGATATACCTGTAACCTCTTGGACTAATCCGATGACTACATTCTTTTCCCCTCAGCTGAGAAACAGGTCTTGTAAGTAATTCTAAAAACTAACTGGGTACCAGTCCGTTTTTCTGATAAGTGGAGGATTTGAGTCAAGGTAAAGAGATTGATGAGAACAAAACATAGTAATAAAATCTATTTTTCGTACTATTAAACGAGCAAAAAAGTTGGTCATGAAAAAAGTAGTTTGCAACACTGAATTGGTAATTTATTGGGATGCCTACACTTATTTATTTTTAAACTGCATTTAATGACCACTATTCAGGTAATTCATTGAGCACTTGTATTTTTGGTACTGGCTGTGTTGGCAAGCATTATCGGAAGAGCACAGTATAACAAGTAAGGTACCTTTGAAATAGTAGTACCCTTGTTGCTTCGTCAACAAAAGCTTCATGTGACTAGGGCACTAGGAGCTTTTTTGCTGGGGCAATTTTTCACCTTTCACAGCTCTTCGGTATTTGGCAGAGTTCCGATTTGAAGCCATCGCATTCGCGTAGTCCACCACACATCAACTGTTATGTCATGACCATTCACCGTCCAAATTCATCCCTACTTTCGCTTGGTCAATCTGGTTGTAATTCAACAGCTTCGTGCAGATCAAATATGAGCCCCCTTCCCCCCTACTCATCCGTTTACATTTAAGTATTGACCTAAGCATTTTTAAATAAGGCACTTTTTGAAAACTTACCCAGACATTGTTAAATATTGGTTGGCTCCACAATTTATAACGTCGTATGTTAGGGCACCAAGTTTTCAATTAATCTAGTTAAAAATGGCTTTAATATCGAGAATGTATTACGTGAACGACTAGACATAATAATAAGGTAAAATGCAAGAGATGCCTAATGGCTGAACTGGAATTGACTTCAGCCACTAAATAAAGGTCGCATCGAATAAACAATGTATGTGCACAATACCCTTACTTGCACTCGAACTGTACGGGTGTCACGAACACATTAGAATGTGTAACGTATTGTGGCTAATATCCTTCCTCCACTTATAATTGTAGGAAATAATGTCAGGTGAGCTGATTAATTGGTATCTATCGCCTCAACCCCGTAAGTGAGCGATGCTCTGTTTCGTTTAAAGTCCTGGCTGGTTCAAGTTAGAACGGTACGTGGTAATCCTCGATTAATCAAAGAATGTAATCAGAACCATTTGCAAGTGGCTCGGTGGGAAACGTATAAGAAAAAAATTCATTCTGGCAAAGTCGAACGTGTCTAAGACAAGAAAAGAAGCTTATATATAACACTTTTTTATTCAAGGGGCCAAGCAAAACTCATTCTGAACAAAGTGGAACTTAAGTCCTCAATAGTTTTCTTACTGAGCATTGCCCTCTTAGGTATCACATCAATAAGATATGAATAAGAACAGCAGAGCACATCCTATCCTAGTGCCCCATCTTAGCATCTAGAAACCTTAATCAGTTTTCTTTGGGTCTATGGCGAAAGTATTACTCAGCTTCCTGAAAGGGACTGTTATGTGCAACGTCTTTTATTAGGTAAGGGATATCACAATTGGCTCACCATGTAGCTGAAGTAACTAAAGAGCCCTGCAATGTAGGCCTGCAGCCAAAAATAAAATAAAAGCAGATAATCTGCTGTTCAGTACCTAATCAGATTGGCTTGAAATATCCACAAACACATTTAGCAGTGCTTCCTTACCTCCAGGGAGGGAGAAGATGTAGCAAAGGCTGGTCAAACCATGTTTGCACATGTGTGCTTGCATGGGCGATTTCCATCTGCATACTTATGGCTAAATCCTTCCTTTATGCTTGTGGGGTGGGCTAGATACTGCTAACTGCCCTGATTTGGATCCTGTCCCTTCATCCATAGGTCACATCTGGGACTGATGCTCTAAAGCTCTAACCCAGAGGCCAGCAAAGTGTGGCTCTTGAACTCTTGAGTGTGGCTCCGGTACAAATATCCTACAGGCTTGTCCATCCTCGAATCAGTCGACAGCGACTGGTGTACGTTTGGGTGAAGACTGTGGGTTATGGAACGCGTACAGGTCTGGTGGGGGTTGGCCAGCACGCAATGCTAGCAGTTGTCGACCAAGTTGCATTGCGAACACTCTCGTCACCAGTGTTCGGGAGCTTTCTCTTTTCGGCTCAACTTATGCATGCGAACAATCTTTTTCAAGCATGAATCTTATTAAAAACAAACTAAGGAGTCGTCTCATAGATAATAACCTGGAAGTGTTCCCAAGATTAGAAACAACAACCTACTAACTTGACTTGAGCAAATTTTCAAAAGAGATGCAAGAACAAACTTGATATCAAATTATTTTTTATCAATGAACAAATTCCTTATTAAATATGAAATCGCGTTTTATTCAAAGTGCCCATAATTTAATGAATCTCTAAAATTATGATAAATATTTACTACATTTACAGTTTTAATTTGCATATTTGGCTCTTTGGCTAATAAGTTTGCCGACCACTGCTTTAACCCATGGGGCTAGGACTCCTTTGTAGCAGCACCTTAACCCAGGGGAAGAGCTTCATGACTAACACTGCGCCAGCACAGTCATAACAGTTACATAACTTTACGAGGGTTCGTTTATTGGCATCTGCTTGAAAGGGTTCCATCTTTGCGTCAGTTGAATCAGATCCTCACAGTTGGAAACTGCAGGTCCTGTACCATCCAATCCATCCGATCCGTTACACTGGTCCTTTGGGCTGGCCTGACATTGGCGAATCCTTGACAGCAATTTAGTAGTTAATATAGCCCAACACATTTTGAATGGTTTAGTTAAAGATGATTTCATACCACTCTCATCACCTTCATTTTCTGAATGTGATCCTGTCTGGAACTGATTCAAGATCTTTAGCCAAACAAACCTGAAGAGAGGGCTTCAGTGTTCCCAAAGATTGAATGCAATCAATACCCTTTCAGACTTTATATATGGACAAGAAAGAACAGTGCTATAAAGAGGTTAATATTGCAGTTGTCATTATTACTTTCCTTGGCTCTACGAAGTAGAAAGGAAAGTTATGTAATCAGCTGAAAAAAAAATTTTTAGTTTTCTTCAGATCTTTACGTTTCAGAACCTCCTGAGTCCGAAAAACGCTATTTGGGAAAATGGTCTCTGTGTGTGTGTGTGTGTGTGTGTAGGTGTGTGTGTGTGTGTGTGTATGAGTGTCTGTGAACGATTTTTAGAGAAAACCACCGTACAAAATCAGCTCAAACTTCATATCTCGCTCGCAGGTCACCATGGAACGCCAAAATAAGGGTATGAACAAAATCCACTGAAAGTTAACTATAGTTATCATGGTGATCAAAACACCAAATTTTTTTTTCTCAAAAACGGCTCTAACGATTTTGATTAACTTTTTTATATTGATAGCTCTTAATAATATAATTATACCATAAAATTCCCATTTGTGGGAAAATGACGAGAGCAGCACAATAAATGATCAAACCTTTCGACGAAATCGATTTTAGCGCGGTTTTTAGAGAAAACAACCGGACCAAATCACCTCAAACTTGATGTCTAGTCTACACGTTACCATGGGACGCAAAAATAAGGGTATGGGCAAAATTCACCGAAAGTTAACTATAGTTATTATAGTGATCAAAACACCAAATTTTTTTTCTCAAAAACGGCTCTAACGATTTTGATTAACTTTTTTATATTGGTAGCTCATAATAAGATAATTGTACCATAAAATTCCCATTTGTGGGAAAATGACGAGAGCAGCACAATAAATTATCAAACTTTTCGACGAAAAGCGTTTTTGCCGCGGTTTTTTCCTTTTAAACTCCGCTGGAATGTTACTAGAATGTTTAACAAAAAGTCGTGTTGTAGTCCAATCCAATACCTATAGGGTGAGTGTTTAAAAACGCTCATGAGATACATGGGGCTCACTCCAGAAATTCCTGAATTTCAACTACCACCGTTTCGCTTAATACCAGTTTTAACAGTTATTACCCAATCACTCTGCAAAAGTGATTACTATCCTCCTTCAAAAAATTCGTGTTTACAGCTTCATTAATCTTCTGTATACCAATTGCTCAATAATGGTCCTGCAATGAGTACGAACAGCACAATAAATTCCAGAACTGAAGGCGCTACCGCTTTCTGCTACCGTGAAATGTTGTTTGACCGAGTTCAAATGAACTGCTTGGTAAATGAATTGATTAAATAGACTTAGCCATGTACAATGTGAATTGACGTAGAGCTAAGGAAAGTTGTGTGTTGCAACGCACCAGATATTTATTTTTTGAGTCAACGTAAAAATTAATGGATACCATTTGTTTTGCAACTTATCATATAAGAATCTATAAAATAATACGAGATATAACAAAAGTAGAATTATCCGTAAACTAATTTTTCTGTCTTTTACAATGAAAGATACACTTTCAGGGCCGAAAAATGGTGTTTACAAATGATAGGTCGGAAACGTTAGTCTCATCACTGTATAAATTTCTGCATAAATTCAATGACGAATTCCATTGTCACTCCGTGGTTTTGAGCATAGTTGTTGATGGATGATTTTATCATATTGCTAACTAATCGTTTTAATTGCTCGTCGTGATTAATGGCCGAAGGTCCTACGTCGTTGAGTATTTTACTTGCTAGTGTTCCCATAGCTGGCCGGTTTAAAATATTCTTTATGTCGACCTGTAAATGAAAAGTCTTTAGTCAAAAATGGCAAAAATTTGTCAAACGCTGATTAAATATTTCGTTAGTATTTTTGTGTTTTTCGTGGGCGTTATAACTTTTCAATACAACAGTGGACAGTGGTGGTCCATTCTTTCAAAACTGATATGGTTGTAATGTAGTCCCCAGTGCGGAGCTGCCAGTTATCAAGCAGCAGTCAACTGAGTAGAACAGAGACGGAACACAACTCAAGTAGGTTTTGATGCTTGGTAACTGGTTTCATCCTCGTCCATGGAACTGCACACTTCTCAACAAGAAAACAACTAGGTTCTCTTGGAAGATTGACTCCCTAGCCGTCAACTTATTGAAAGTTCAGTGTCCAACAATAGAGCATCAAGTAACGAAGATTTTTCCAGTCTTTCTATAAGTAACGGAATGGAGTTGGAAAAGCCAAGTTAATACGTCGGTTGAGGGAAGTTCGATGGTGTTCAAAGTCGTTATAATTGGTAAAACGTGCGTTATTTTATCAAATTTATTATAGTCATTGTATATTGTTATTATATACTTTTTATTATGGGGTTCATGACTTGTTGCTATATATAAATATTATGATGTAACTTATTATTATTTGACTTTTCACTGCCCAAAGGGAAAGTATTGGCCATGTTTCGTTTCGTTTCGTTTACCGGTATTTTTCGATGCGGAGTCGAATGGGATGGGTCTGTGAGGTGTGCGACAACGTCAAGCAGTGTATGAGAATTATAAACCGTTGTGTAATAATTGACAGCGTTTTTAACCTAGCGAACGCCTAGCAAGTGCGGTATAAATAAAAAACTTTTATTTAGAGACCTAGACCTACTAAGGACCTACATCACATACCACACCAGCAATCCGATCAACTTTCTCGATCTGGGTGACTGACGGATGGAACCTCGCCGGTGGTGAAAGTTGATAAGAGCTTCCCTTGATTTTACGATCACAAATGTCAAGACGCCATTCTATAGTAGTATCTCTTACAATACCAAGTGTCCGTTTCTCGCTCTCTCAATGTAACTATATTACTCTTACAAGAAATTGAGCCACATTGAAGGTCAGAGAAAAGTCTGAAAACTCCAGAATTCCATTTTGTGGTGCTATGGACCCGGTAATATTGAGATTCATATCTGAAATCTTCAGCCTGAAAAGTGCGAAATCAGAAAATTATGTAAGTAAAGGATGGTGAAATAACCGACTACGTTTTTTGATACTGTTTTGTTCAAAATTTATGGCATGCAGTAGCCTTATTAGATTAGTGTAATTATCAAGGAATTGAGACTATTCTTTTATTAATTATAATAACTACTCTTACCCAAACTGGCCATTTCCATAAAGTTTCAACATAGTTAGCGAATCCATATTGAGGAAATAATCTCCAGTCACTGTGAGGTAATCGAACCCAAGGCTGAGAAATAAATCGATGTTGGGCTTATTTTGGACAATTGAAGAGTTCTTAATGTTCATTGTTCCAACGCCAGATATTATCAAGTTATTCCCAGAACAATTAAATCTGAAATAAAGCATGAAATTTCCGTATTGCTTAAGCAACTATTTTGATTCGAATCTTAAAGAGGACCAACTTACAAAGTTCCGTAAGAGTTTAAAAGCGTCGAAGTGGAGCCAAAATTATAAGGATCGTTCCCAGACAGAATATCACCAACTTTTTTCAGAAAATCTTGAACTAGTTGTTGCAGGTTTACCTCATTTTTGTTAGATTCAATGGAAGTTGAAGCTCCTAAAAAAACATATCAAACGTGTTTAATACGAAAAAATTTGGGGTTTCTTAATGCGCTTAATTCATAACCAGGGGCATTCCAGGCAGTGGTTGGTACAGCCGAGAATCTCATGATTCTGCAAACAATGCTGTCCCTGGTCCGGAAGAAAACCGATGCAACCTAAAGGTTAAAGAAAGTAATCATAATCAATCGCAAAATCAATTTGAAAAATATGTGGAGTTGGCCAATGAAACGATGGTAGTTTGAATTATGGCATACAAGAACCATTGCGTAATGAGTTTATTAGACTACCAACTTGATTTTTGTAGGGACGGTAACGTAATGTGAGAGGAATATGTAAATAGGAAACTGTATTTTAATGGTTTATTAAAAATGTTTGGAAATTTGTAGTACTTCTCCCACGGATGAAAAATAGACCATTACCATTTGTTATTAAGACCTGTACAAATAAAAAGTTTATTCAGAATCTTCAGAACATTTTTGAGAAAAAAATAGTATTGACCATGGTAGTTTTGAACCTATTTTACTCCAAACGTCATTTTCGAGTCCCATACTGATCGGCAGGCTGCGTGAAGTGTTTGAATATGAAGTTTGAGTGTACTCGATGCTTTGAAACGTAGTTATTTGAAGAAATATGCTCTCTGTCTCCGTTTTTCGGTCAATGCTCTGTGTGTGGAGGAGACATCCGAGTAGAGCCACGGCTGAGGTGCTGGACAGCCACAGACCAATTACAGTGCCGTGTGCTGTCTTTTGGCACTTCCAAAAAGTGTCATTGGCATTCTGGCAACGTCTAAAGGGCATTCCAGGCAACGGTTGATACAGCCGAGAATCTCACGATTCTGCAAACAATGCTGTCTCTGGTCCGGAAGGTTGCCCTGGACGTTACTAAGCTTTTGACACAGTAAACCACCAGGCCCTCGCCAATTGCCGTTGTGGTGTAGGGGCTCTCAATTGCTTCATCGATTATGTGAGCCCTCTGAACTGCGGGGGTGTGGATGGCCTTACAGTTTGGAGGGGAGATGTCTGGGGACGTGACAATAGGGCATGTTGTTTGGCTAGGGGACTCACTGTCTCCAATACTCTTCAATCTTGTGATAGATACTGCGCTGGATATGCTGCCTCAAGAAGTAGTGTTTGATCCTACCCCTGGCATGCGGGTGGACACATAAGCTGCCATGGATGATGTCGTCCTTCTTCTAGGTACCAATCAGGGCTTGCAGATCGCCATCGACAAGTTTATAAGGCAGCTAGGCCTGTGTGGATTGGGGAAGAACTGTGGCTCGGTTTTCTTGTACTGTCTTATCAATGAAGGTCGTGGATGCTGGTTTCGTCATTGGCGAATCCTGGGTCCCAGCTGGAGGCGTCCTTGGTGATTATCTTCAGGCAGTTGCCATGGCTTGCTGAAGCCACAGCAGAAGCTGCCCTCCTTCTGACGTCCTTGCTCCCAAAGCTGACTTACAAGCTGGTTTTTGGGTGGTTAACCATCCGAAAGCCGATAAGTCTGGATAGAATTGTGTGCTTTACTGTTTATAGTGTCCCATGTGCGAAGATTCACGCTCCAGTTCGTTCTGGGGGACTCGGTATTCCATCTCTCTCTATCACTATTCCATTCTTGCTCCCTCAGCGTCTGCTTGCTTTGCAGGCATCAAGTTGGAATGCCCCACATGCTGTGGGGGTGTCTTGAATTGGTTCAGGATCAGCTGTGGTGAAGTGACATGGCGACTCCATCTGCTCCTAAGCCCAGTAAGCCTTTGTAGTCTGTGGCTTCTGGTGTGGTTGATGGATGGGAACACAGGCAATGTCCCAACTCCCCCTACTCTTCTGTGTGGGTGGATTGAGCTTCATTGGGCATCCATGGAAGGGATTACTGGCACTTTCACGCCGTTGTGTGGCGTCACTGCCTACAGTGATGAGGTGTACAAGAGGCCGAGATTGTACGTTGTGGATGCTTGCTGTCATGCCTGTGAAAACCAGTTTGAATCGTTAAATCATGTGGTGCACGTGTGTCCAGGTACTCATGGGGGTTGCGTAAAACGTCATGGCGCAGTGTGCAAGCAGGTTGGCAAGTGCAAGTGGAGAGACAGCGGCACTACCGTGTTGTCATTGGAGAAGAACTGAGAACTGACATCGCCCCCAGTGGTTTTGAAAGGTTTGCAATGATCCTGGAGAAGTCCCAGTATCTAGCACTCAGGATCATGTGACAGGACGGATTTCCGTTCGACAGTGTAGGAAGCTCATGGAGTGGAGGCAGGTAATATCAGGGTTCCAGCATAAACTGTGTCCTAGCCTGGTGTGTGGTGCAATAAAATTACTGAGGAGATGCGTCGGCTGGGTGTGTCAGCAGGCGTTATCCCACGTGTTCCTGAGGTGATATCTAAACTAGTGGTCCTTCTATCATGGACCATCCATTGATACTTCTTTCCTACCTTGTTCCAATCCTTCTATTCCTAGAACCAGCTTAGGGTAGTCTGGGCGCCCTCCCGATTTCCTTAATTTTATTTATTCAGTTTCTCCTTTTTGGGTGTCATTTGTGGCGAGCTTTGGAACAAAAAAATTAAACGCGATTTAGGATAAGTTCAACTCAAATTTCATATTTAGTCTGCATATCACCTTGGCCGCCCATATAAATGGTATGAGCGAAATCGGTCAAAACTCACTATAGTTATCATATTCATCGAAAAGTTCTTCTTCGCATTCTTCTGAAAAACGACTCTAACGATTTTGATTAAATTTCATATGTGGACAGCCTAAAATGACACGACAATACCGTCAAATTCTCGTTTGAAGGCCTTTTCCTTATAAGTCTGGTGAAACAATCTCAGAAATTTGGGGTACTAGCCCAATAAACACCTATTCGATGACAATTTGTAACATTAAGCTAATCAGTGCAACCCGAGAACTTCCGGATTCAAAGAGCTCGGTCGTTTCAATCACTATCATTTCTCACAATTTCCACTTGAAAAGTCGAGTTCGTACAGTTCCATGTATCACCTGTGCATTGATTACTCAATAATGGTCGCGGCTATAATAAGAGCACAACAATAAATTCCGAAATTAAAAGCGACACCAGTTTCTAGTTCATATAAACTGAATAAAAACAGATCTGATTAGTTTCTTGTGATAAAAACCTGATGAACGCACGTGGAGCTTAGGAGTAGAGCGGTACGTTTCATCAAATATTTCAGTCTGTAATCATTTATCAATTATCTAACGTACAGCACAATTAATGTACAAAAACATATTCATAAACGTTAAGAAATCTTGAACTGCTTATAGAATAATATAAATTATAAGTAATTTCTGAAATGTCGCCGTCCCAATTTTTTACGTGGTTGCAATACCGTAAATTTCGAAATAATTAGCAAGGTTGGCAGTTATTATTTTTCTAATTGCTTCCCTTAGGTTTAGGATCGAGGAAAGACAAAATATGCCATTATTTAAAATAAATAATGAATAATGAATGGTTTTACAAACACCGGTAATCAGAATAGTTGGGCATTACTGATTGTGCTTTCAAAATTATTATTAGGTATGAATTACATACTTGCTGCGAAACTTCGGTGTCCTTTCAAGAACTGGGAACTGAACGTCTTAGAAATAGAAGAAAGAAATGCCAGAGAAACAAATAATACACAAATATAAAGCCGCATGTTTTTGCTTGGTTTGCTAACCTCTCTGATTAATCACTTTCAATAGCACTACTAACTTTATATTTGAAGGCAGATTTTACCTGGATGAGAATCGAATTTTTCGCCACGACTCCCATTTCTGTTATCTACGTTAAACACTGATATCTCCACGTCTAGAGTGGTCATTTGTTGCAGGCGATCTAACCGTTATCTTCATTGGGAGAATTGTAATACGCCCAATGAAAGATCACTGGGCGAGTAACTGTGATAAACGTAATTTCTTTTCTGAAGTATTTCTGAAAGATATTTCTTGACTTGAATAGTATTGAACTAATAGAAAGGTTCAAAATGTGCTGGTTTATTACCACATTCCTCACCGCCATAACCAGAATGTCAAGTTTCTTCTGACATTTACCTTAACGGTTAAGCCAACCTAAAACCTGGCTATGTTACGAGGTCACTGATAGGCCCAATGTCATTACGACTAATGACTAGAGATTAGACTAACGCCAGTTATGCATTGCGGTTTCTTGTTACGCCAACCATATCACCACAAAGGTGGAAGACATATTCACAATCGAAACTTTGACCATTTGCCCTGAAGTCAGGGTTGGTCGCAGCGATTGACACAAAAAATATTTAGAATCAGGAGAGTAATATCTACCTGGGTCTTTTTTTAGTTTTTCAAAATTTGGGCTAGTTCAAATTGGCCACCTACGACTTTGACCGCTTGCCCTGAAGTCATGGATGGTCCAAAACATGAATATGTAACATATTTAGAATCAGGATAGGAATGTCCAGATCGGTCATGTTTCCGCTGCTATTTAATGATCGGTTAAACTTATTGCCGCGATATTAGTTTTTCTTACATGATCCAAAACCGTTAGCAATGAGTTGTAATTCAAAAGTTATTCCTCAATTCTAACTAGTTTTCAAAGATGATGGATAGTCGATTCTATTTTCTGTTGTTCCAATCATAGTAGGACGTTATTCAGCACATCATACTCCTCAGTTTTGGAATCCTATGTTGCCTGTCAAATATTGTACGAGAAGAACCTAATCCGACACGTCGAACCTCGTTTTCGAACTTCGTTTGAGGTGAAAGATCGAAATCCTTCGAGCGATAAAGACCGTGGAAGTCGGTGGGACCAGTGTTTTTGGGGTTTCCTCAGGTGACGTGTTTACGCCATCGGCATCTCGACATTCCCCTCCTGATTCTAAATATGTTTCATATTCATGTGTCCATGATTTCAGAGCAAGCGGTCAAAGGTGGTGAATTATGATACAGGGCAAACACCGAAAATCTGAAAAACACCATTTTAGACATTCCTGTCCTGATTCTAAATATGTTTCATATTCATGTTTTGGACCATCCTCGACTTCAGGGCAGACGGTCAAAGGTTATATTAGGTGGCCAATTTTGAACTAGGCCAAATATCGAAAATCTGAAAAACTCCCATCTAGACATTTCTAACCTGATTCTAAATATGTAACGATGAAACCAGTATTGGAAACCAAAATCCAGCAGCACCTCACGTTTTAAGTTTTTTGTTCTACGCCATCGGCATCTCGACATTCCCCTCCTGATTCTAAATATGTTTCATATAATGTTTTTGACCATCTATGACTTCAGGCAAACGGTCAAAGTTGTAGGTGGCTAATTTTGAACTGGCCCAAATTTTGAAAAACCAAACAAAGAACCAGGTAGATATTACTCTCCTGATTCTAAATATGTTTTGTGTCAATCGCTGCGACCATCCCTGACTTCAGGGCAAATGGTCAAAGTTCCGATTGTGAATATGTAGCTAACTACAGCCCAGTCATAATAGTAATCCAATAAGCCTAACTCATACAATGGGAGTTAATAATGATCTTAAGATAATCAAAAGCAACCTTAGAAACTCCGCAATTCCAACTAACGTCGATTTATGACACTTTTGGCGATCTGTTGCCCGTGTGTTGCCGCGTGGACCATCTGGGAGGAGATCTTAATCTGGCTTCCCACGTGATCTAACTATTTACGTGTTGGTCAGTTTTGAAGCGACAGTTGAACTGTGATCTCGTTTCTTTGCCATAACTTTCTTCGCTAACTGAGCGAAACGGTTATAAGCTTGCTCAAAGCTGGTAGGCTTGGCTGCTCTTTCAACAACTGTCGCTCATTGTTGTAGGAACTGGTATCCGGAATCCTAATGACCAGTGCCACAATCATTAATGAGCAGTGCCGTAACCGTTAATGATTGCAGGTGATATATGAGACGCATTTTCTGAGGAGAAGTATATCATTATTATATTATAATTACCCTATGAACATTAATAAATCCTCATCGTATAGGTAATTTATTGGACTATCTTTATATTTCTGAAAATCTAGTACCATATGAGCTGGATATATATGAGGGGAAAACTGCGTTACAGACGATTTTCGGTGACGTTTTCAATAACTTATCTCTCTTGTCATTTTAACTTATCGGCTCTTGTCATTTTGCCAGAAAGGAAAATTTTATGGCACCGTCATGTTATTTAAAAGTGCCCATATGAAAAATTGAATCCAAATCGTCGGAGCTGAAAAAATGAGTGTTTTTACGAATATGACTACTTAGTATGTTTTAAACCGATTTTGTTTATACCCTTATCGCGTCGCATGGCGATTTGAATGTAGTTCAACAGTTTTCTTTGAATCGCGTTCACACACAGACACGGTGATCGATTTCCCAATATATTGTTAAGTGACGTGTCGTTGACAACAGCGTCGAGTTGTCTGCTTGGTTACCAATAAATAAAGAGTTCAGTTCTGGTTTGAATGTTCAACGCTTGTGTTCCATTATTATTAATAGTCCAGTATTAATTGACTTTCTTGTGCTAAATCTAACATTTGGTGTCAGAAGTGGGATCTTCGCAATCGCAAGTGATAAAGACTTTTAGTGTGACGAACTGTTTTTACTTTTGAGATGCCTCGTCAAACTCGCCAGCGACGTCAAGAAGAGCCAGAAGAATTCGACCTTCCGGGTTTGGCTGCGTCAGTAGTAGCTCTCCAACAGCAAGTAAGTCAGCTTACTTGTTGTTTAAGACCATCAGATGTCCCAGTGGCCCATCAAGTTAGACCTGTAGGACCAGAGGTGGGAGAGGCCGCGAGTCAGCGATTGCCAATTCACCGGGGTGCACTTGGCCAAGTTCATCATCTTCCTCGCAGTTCAATGACTAGGTCTGGCACTTTTGACGGCACAAACTCATGGTCTGATTTCCTGTTTCAATTTGAATGGGTCTGTAGAGTTAATGGTTGGATTGATGAACTTGATAAACGTGGACAACTCATTGCCGCACTGAAAGGACATGCCCTCACCCTCATATCTCTAATCCCCGGAGAACCAGAGTATGATGAGATAATAACGGTGCTGCGCCAGCATTATGGGGGTGAAGGACAAGAACATCTACATATGATTAGACTTAGGACAAGACTGCAGGGTAGACCTAATAGTATTGGCTCGCCGGGCCCAACCAGGAGGTTCAACCTTAGCTGTTGAAGCCCTTGCCTTACAACAATTCTATGAAGGGATACGTAATGACAGGCTTCGGGAGTTGGTTCTTGGTTTTCCTGCAACAACAGTGCGTGATGCTTTAGCCTATGCTCAGAGGGTTGAAGCAAACTTACTGAGAGCTGGAAGCGTTCGCCCTACTATTTGCAGCTTCGCTAGTGAAGCATCTGCATGAGATGGTAAGACTGTTGATTATACAGACCCACTGCAGGAATGTGAAGTTATGGCAGTACACCAACGTGACCAGGCTCACAATAGCCTTAAGCATGACGAGAGACCGAGTTGGAATGGCCGATGCCAAAGGGCTAAAGGAGCCTGTTGGAACTGTGGCCACCATGGGCATTGGAACAGAAATTGTCCTCAAAGAAAAACTAAGGCATCAGTGTCTACCTGCAAATGTGACCAGTCGTCGGGAAACGCATCAGCACCAGTTTAGAGAGGGGAAGCTTGGTGCAAAGAGAATACTCCCTCAATGAGTCATCCACGTATTTACAGGGTCGCACAGCTAGCATACAAGGCTCAGTGGGAGGAGAAATGTGCATCATGGTTGTCGACACAGGAGCAGCAGTTACTGTAGTTCGAAACGATGTTGGAGTAGCCATGGGAAAAGTGACGCTACCAGAACCACAGACGTTAACTGCTGCAAATGGACTACCCATTAAAACCAGTGGACGAGTGGTCACTCAACTTCAACTAGGTCCAGATCTGTGTTTTGAACACCCAGTCATCTTTGCAGACACTAAGGAATCGTGCTTACTTGGACTCGACTTCCTGGCTCAACACGGGTGTATTCTCGACTTGAAAGATGGCTGGATGCACATTGGGAGCCACCGAGTTCGGTTGAACACTCCAATCGAGCATCCGATTGTAGGTGCTGTAGAGTTTGTTGAGACACAGGATTTGGGACCTGCATTGGAAGCCTTGTGGAAAAGATGTGCCACGAACGTTCCACAAGATTATTATGAAGATACCCGTAAGTTGATAACTGAATATCAGGATGTTTTTGCAGAAGGACCTGTGCAGTATGGTTCGGCACAGATTGAACCACATCGAATTGACGTTGGTAACGCACATCCGATTCGCCAGCAACCACGACGGGTGGCTCCAGTGAAGCGACCAGAAGTTGATAGATTGGTAGAAGAAATGCTGGAAGCAGGCGTGATTGAACCTTCGCAAAGTCCATGGGCTAGCCCAATCGTCCTTGCGCCAAAGAAAGATGGGTCAAGCCGATTTTGCGTGGATTATAGGCGTTTAAATGAAGTCACGAAGAAGGATTCACACCCCTTACCTAAAATAGATGAGTTATTGAGAGGCCTTGATCAGGGCAAGTGGTTTTCTGCTTTAGACTTTCAGGCTGGGTATTGGCAAATCCCTTTACGAAAGAAAGACAAAGAGAAAACAGCTTTTTGTACTCCATCTGGTCTATGGCAGTTCAAGGTTATGCCCTTTGGGCTTTGTAATGCTCCAGCAACGTTCCAGCGCACCATGGCCAAGTTGTTCTGGGAGCTCTTACGTAAAGGGGTAGCTAGTGTGTACCTTGATGATGTTTTGCTGCACACTAAGACCTTCCAGCAACAGCTTCATAGTTTGCGAGAGATCTTTGTTATTCTCAGGAGGACACGGTTGAAGCTAAATGCAAAGAAGACAATGCTGTTTCAAACTACAGCGAGCTATTTGGGGCATAGAGTATCATGCGAGGGGATCCACACTGACCCGGAAAAGATCAAACCCATTGTAGAATGGCCAGTTCCGACAACGACCAAAGAGCTGATCTCATTTGTTGGATTGTGTGCGTACTATCGGAACTTTGTTCCAAATTTTGCTGACAAAATGAAACCCCTTTATACAGCTCAAAATAACCCTCCTTTGCTGTGGACAGTAGAATGCAATGAAGCATTCACATCAATGAAAGATCAGTTAGTACGTGCCCCTGTGTTAGGCCATGTTCAGCAGGGAGCAACGTTTATAATTGATGCAGACGCCAGCAATTTGGCGATTGGAGCAACTCTATCCCAAGTACAACTCGGACAAGAAAGAGTAATCGGGTATTTCAGTAGATGTCTTTCGAAGCCGGAACGCAATTACTGTACAACAAGGAAGGAGTTGCTTAGTGTGGTAAAAGCAATTCGACACTTTGAAGCTTATGGGCTTGCTAATGGATTCCCGTTGATCATCAGAACTGAATTGGTGTGCATGGTGCTCCATTTGCAGAGAGAAGTCACAAGGTCGACAACAAGCACCACTTCAATTGAAGTTTTCAGGAGCTCCGTTTGAACGAATAGGTGTTGACCTCATGGGGCCACTGCCAGTATCAGAAAAGGGGAATAGCTTTATTCTATGTATTCAAGACTATTTCACTAAGTGGCCTGAGGCGATAGCGTTACCTGACCAGAAGTCGTCAACAGTTGCGCGAGCCTTAGTGGAGCACGTAATAACGCGTTTTGGAGTTCCAATGGAGATTCACTCTGACCAAGGGAAGAGTTTTGAGGGAGAAGTGTTCCAAGAGGTAGCAAAATTGTTAGGGATACACAAGACCCGAGCAACACCACTGCATCCTCAAAGCGATGGCTTAGTGGAGAGACTCAACCGGACTCTATGGCAGCTTTTATCCAAGATGGTTTCGAATCACCAAAAGGATTGGGATGAGCACCTACCAGTGGCACTTCTGGCATACAGAGCTTCTGAACACGCCAGTACCACGATTTCGCCTGCTGGTATGGTGTTTGGTCGAGAACTTCGTCTTCCAGTGCATATACTTTTAGGACGACGTCCGAACGACACAAGTTTGCCAGAATACGTGGAGAAACTTCGTCAAAATTTAATGGAAGCTCACAGTATTGCAGGAAAGCGGTTACAAGTCAAGGCGGATGAAAGTCAACATTTTCAAACCGGGGGACCGTGTTTGGTTTTACAACCCTAGACGTAGAAAAAAGCTAATCCCCAAGCTCCAACGCAACTGGGAAGGACCTTGTACTGTCGTTACTGTCCTCAATGACGTAGTGTTCAGGATTCGTACTACATCAGGGAAGCTGAAGGTTGTACACCATGATCGGTTGGCCCCCTTTGAAGAGGAGCGGGAAGAGTGTTAAGTGACGTGTCGTTGACAACAGCGTCGAGTTGTCTGCTTGGTTACCAATAAATAAAGAGTTCAGTTCTGGTTTGAATGTTCAACGCTCGTGTTCCATTATTATTAATAGTCCAGTATTAATTGACTTTCTTGTGCTAAATCTAAAAATATAGTATACTGCTAATTTTAATGGTAATGCGCAAGGTATCCCCCTTCCCCTCTGTAATGCGATCCAATTGCTGAATACAGCATGATTATCTGTCTAAAACTTGTTCGTTGTTTTCAATGGCTCAGAGGGATGAGGGAAGAAGGGTAATGAATATACTACAAACCCTTTTTAGAGTGTTCGTAAATTAAAAGTGGCCTTGTGTTGAGTCAGGTAGTGTGTACCTTTCATCGAGAAAAATACCACTAGTCGGGTCTAGTGTGTGAATTGAAAAAAGCGCAATAATAAAACATTTTTACCAAGCGTAAACTAATGCTCATCACGTGCTTGAAAACTGAGAACCTTTACCGAATAAAACCGGTAACAACGGCTTATAAATCTTCAACTGGTTAAACAAGGAAATATTTGGCTACCTCAAGACCGACTGAAGTCGAATAGTAAACACATGAAATTCCTATCATATATCCGGCGAGGTTAATGGCGACTTGATGAAAAATATTTGTTTCATAGCGAGTATATGTCACTTCTTTCGTCGATTGTTCATGATTAGAAAAAGTTTGAGAGAGGTGTAAGGAGAATGAAATATGCAAAAACCCGTTAGACGGGAGAACTATCGGCCCTGTTTACTGCTTTTGTAACAACGGTACGGGGAGCAAACAATTGTGAGATACCAATTGACAAAGTTAGATAAGCTAATTCTCGTTACCGATGATTTAACAAAAAAGATTGTCATAAAAATTATATTTCGGAACGATACCCCTCTGACTCCCACAGATACGAGCAAACAGATCCTCCTCTGGGAGGCAAACACCTTCGCGGAGATACAGCAAATTGAAATTTCATCATATCAGTAATATATTGGACGAGGTTCTGAACAGTTTTCTCTTTTTGACGTTGCTTCTGGCGCTGCAGCAACGCTCTTCAGCCAGCCATGGAGAGTAACAAAACCAGTAAGTTCGTTGGCAGAGTCAAAGGGTTAAACTGTATTTGATGGTGGTATTAAATTACAAAAATTAGTGGAGAAGAGAAAAATGCAGTTTATGAACGGGTTTCTAGGTTGATCGCATCTACTGAGTAGTTGAAAGCAATTTTTCCCTCCAAGTATGAGCTCAATAACCAATAACCTGCTTCCATTCAGTAGACACACTTTTTTGAATGGCTCATACGCAAGTTGAAAAACGCGCACATCTAGGATTCGTTAGGGACCGACATGAAACGGGTTCGTTGCATAATTGTTTTGAGAATTATCTTTTCCACTTTTTTTGACAGGACTGCGATTTTTTCGAGAAAATTTTGTTGAAACGAAGAACGTTCGTATCGAAGGTAAAAAATATCTGGTGCGTAGCAACACACTACTTTCCGCCACCCCTTTAAGTTCGAACACCACCTAGATAGGCGGGCGCTATATCTTCGTTCAACGCATTTTTACAGGAACATTTATGGAGAACAAAATGTAGGGACTAGTTAGCTGAGAGTACTCCGAAGGTTTGATCGAAATCGTTAGAGCCGTTTTTGAGAAAATTGGAATACCGATAAATTAATATTCGACAAATCTCCTTTTCTGAGTTAACTTGGCTTATATCTCCGTTCAACATATACATGCAGAAATAATTATAGAGAACGAAATGTTGATATGGGTGACTAAAAGACACTCCATTAGAATTTATCACATCTGGTAAAGAAGTTACACTGGAATTTACGGAAATGTTAGAAAAAACGTTATTTTCGACACATTTTGATTTTTATCTCTGTTCAATGGACCGTCACAGGAACATTTATTGAGAAGAATATGTAGGTATCAACTATTTGAAAACATCCTGTGAGTTTGGTGGAAATCGCTGAAGCCGTTTTGCCAAAAAGCGTTAAAAACCTATTTTTGCTTCAGGGGCCCATATCTCCGTTCACCGTATTTTCATGGAGATATGTATAGAGAAGAAAAGTTAGGTATTGATTAGGAAAAGATAATTTGAGAGTTTAATCAAAATCGTTAGAGCCGTTTTCGAGAAAAATGCGAAAAACCATAGTTTTTGGTACATTTTCGTCCCCCACCCCCCCTTCCCATCGGCCGAAATCGTCCATGACCTTATTTTGGTGTCTACAAAAAATAACGAATAAAACAAAAAAAGAACCAACTCAATCGGATCAGCCGTTCGCCCGCAAATCGAACTACAGACACACACACACACACACACACATACACACACACACACATACACACGGACCACGCGCCGAAATTAGGTTTTTTAGACTCAGTAGGGTCTGAAACGTAAAGATCTGAAGAAAACCCAAATTTTTTTTTCGGGCCGATTACTATACTTTCCTTCCCTTCGGGTAGCGGAAAGTAAAAAGTAGATGGTAAAGTTGGTAACATGCGTGGGAACGATATTTCTTTTTGTTTTCAGTAAAAAACTGTATTTATCTAATGCTAACCTTCTTGCTTTCGTTACCTGAAAAAATCTGGTAACTAGAAACAGTCCACATTTGGTTTCCGAATGAAGTCATGGAAAAATTGATGAAATATAAGGCATGGTGTTGAGTGGTACACTTGGGCATCATCAGTTTGATCCGTTCGGAACTAACCGTGTATTTCCGGTTTTTGTGCGCATTTCTTACAATTTTTAAATGTATTTGTGAGGGCTATCTGAGTATTTTGAAAGTTACGAGGCTTATTACGGCCATTATCATTATTCAAAAAAATACAAAAATTTCCTCATCGGGCACTGAAACTTTTTCGTATTATTATTATCTCGTTGATCGTCATAATAATATGATTATTTCTCAAACTCTTGATAGTTAGAGTTGAATCGAAGAGTTGGTGGAGTTTCGTTATGCAGTTCCACAGTTGAATTTTGCACTTATGCGTTCTCAAAAGTTGAGTGTCGAGATATTTCCACTAAATGGTTCAGAAAATACTTAATCAGAAACAAGAATCAGGCTTCTGATGCGCATTAAGAAAGTTGGAGTCGGGTTTGAACAGCTCGTGTGTGCGGGTGCATAATTGTCAGGGCAAATATTGGATGCATAGTTTTAGGTTTGTCAACATTTCATACTTTCTACTTCGGCACAGCAGGAATCCACGTCACACTTCCGGGTGTGAAGAAAGTTGCTTAATATTCTTTTGGATTTCTAAGTTGTCAATAATGTCACTACGCCGTGGGAAGTTCAAAGGTGCTCATCCTTCGTTAACCTTTCCTACTAACCTTCTTCATTTCATTAACTAAGGTTCATAGTCTCAGGCATAAATCTAGTCATCTCGTTAACATATTTGGGCTCTCTTCTCGCATGTTTGCAAGTTTGGGCTAGAATGAAAGAAATGTTTAATTGGGCCTTAACCAGTGATTGAGAATTACAATCAACGTCTAGGAGGGAGAGGGACAATCACTTAGATCACTTCTTCCACTGAATGACGTGAAAGTTTAAAATTGATTAAATAACAATACATGCCTAGGAACTTTGCAGTCCTCCCTAGCGATTTTAAAGATCGGCCGCTGATTCGATTGGGTTTCAAGACAATTTGGCGTAGTGTGCGAAATAGTGCTTGTTTGCATACCGATTGTGGTCAAACGGGGTGTTACTTAACACTGTGGATAACTGCTTCATTCGTGAAATTTAACGAGGATTTATGAGTAACAATGCCTATGTTGAATGTGAATACTGCCACCGTGTAGGTAACGTATTGGACTACTAACACGGGTTTTAGATAATATAAGCGGGGTTTACAGAAAAAGCTGCATTAAAATATTAGGACGCATTTTTGCTGTCACGATGCTTGTATTATTGGGCCGCCCTCGTCATTTCCCTACGATTTTTTAAACATTTTGCCACTCTATTTTCACCACTCGAAATTATCACCAAAATCGGTAGAGCCGTTTTTGAGGAAAAAATGTTTGGTGTTTTGATAACTATGACATCAACAGTCACTGTTTCGGACAGTGCTCTTCGAGAAGCATCTTAACGTTACGTGATATCCATTTTATGAAAGAATAAGACACGATATTTATGACAATAAAATTCGCAAGCCCCTGTAATGGCAGCAATTCAGTTTAATACGATATTGTTCAATTGACAAAAAGATAATTATTAGAACTAGCTTATGATCTAAACAACGTAAACAACCTTTTACCTGATTCGCACTAAAACAGTTAGGGGCTAGTCGGTATGTACTCTCAGGTTGTTGTTATTTCATCAGAATCACGTAATCAGTTTAGGAGATAGGTAGGTATTTTTGCTTTGTTAGGTCGCTTCTTCATAACTTGGTTAATATTGACCTAGGAACTCGTGTGGTCTGAAGATTGTAGTTCAGTTTTTAATTCAAAGCTGTAAAACAATGCGTTCCCTCAAAATGTCTCTAAAGGGACGAAATCAATAAACACAAATTAATGCTCTATTGAAGCTACTACGCAATAACTATGAAACTTGAAGGCGACGTCGATCTCAAGCAGCTATTGAAGTGTTGCCACATGCGTCCCTTTCATTTTCAAAACATGCACTTTCGGTTTATTACAGCTGTAGTTTTATATTTGTTTTAGGTGAGAGAATATCCACCAACACAAAGGAAGTGCATATTGAAGAAGCGCTGAGTCGTGCAGGTAATACAGAACACTAGAGAATTAAACAGGTTGTTAAATTAATATCTCTGTACGTATTATCTGGAACCGTTCGTATTTAATAAAAATCTAATAATGAATGACATCTCATCCAGGGTGCGGGAAGTACACGTATGCCGCAGTGGTTATCGCTGGTCTCAACGTGTTGGCTTCCAGTTGGACATTTTGGGTGATATCATTCATCGTGCCTGCGACAGATTGCGAACTGCATCTGACAGAACAACAGAAAGGAACTCTCACTTCGATGATGATTACAGGTATACCCTCGAGAAATAACTGACATGTATATACGAAAAAAACAAACGAATGTTACATCACGTTTGTTATCGACATCACCGTTTGAAACTAGCGCTATGCTCGGAGAAACGAAATCCTGTTTCTACAAAATCGGTCTGTATAAAGGCAACAGTTTTCAGAAGAATCAACATTTGTCACTCTTTAGCGCTTTTTGAAAAGCTTGGTCACTCCCTGGCCTTGGAAGAGCTGACAGAAAGTCACATTGGGAAGAGTTATGGATTGGATGATTTCGCCCAGTCTGGAGATTGGCTTCTTTTATGTTTGTGAATTTGGCTGGTTTACGTATTCCTTAATAGGGCTTCATGCAGCAACAGTCATTCGGTAGCAAATCCTCAATTTGCATAATTCTTCAGGATGGGAGGGAGGGGAGGTTGCATTTTTACTTTCCTTGGCTCTACGAAGTAGAAAGGAAAGTTATGTAATCGGCTGAAAAAAAAATTTCGAGTTTTCTTCAGATCTTTACGTTTCAGACCCTCCTGAGTCCGAAAAACACTATTTGGGAAAATGGTCTGTGTGTGTGTCTGTATACGATTTTTAGAGAAACCCACCGTACCAAATCAGCTCAAACTTGATATCTCGCTCGCAGGTTACCATGGGACGCCAAAATAAGGGTATGAACAAAATCCACCGAAAGTTAACCATAGTTATCATAGTGATCAAAACAACAAATTTTTTTTTCTCAAAAACCGCTACAAAGATTTTGATTACATTTTTAATATTGGTAGCTCTTAACATGATAATTATACCATAAAATTCCCATTTGTGGGAAAATGACGAGAGCAGCACAATAAATTATCAAAATATTCGACGAAAAGCGTTTTTGCCGTGGTTTTTGCCTTTTAAACTCCGCTGGAATGTTAGTAGAATGTTAAAGAAAATTGGTACTGTAGTCCAATCCAATACCTTTAGGGTGAGTATTTAAAAACGCTCATGAGATACATGGGGCTCACTCCAGAAATTCCTGAATTTCAACTACCGCCGTTTCGCCAGTTCTAATCGTTTAATACCAGTTCTAACTGTTATTACCCTCGCTGCCGCTTCCTGCTGCCGTAAAGCGTGGTTTAACCAAGTTCAAAGGGACTGAGTGATAAATGAATTGATTAAATAGAATTAGCCTAGAATATTTTCTATATGCTAACAGTATATATAGCTTCCTGGCTGTTCCAAAGTTGGGATGTGCACAGAAACTAAAGAACTAGTGTGCCAGTCCAAATGTCTCACAAGTCTATGCCTAGCCTCTCAAGGAATGCCAGGTATTTTCTGCAAGAGTCTTCTTTGATGTCCACTCTAGGAGAAGTTGTACTTAAAGACCACAAATCGCTCTCCCCCAAGTCTCTGGCACTGAGCCAGAACATGACAGGGATCTCATCTGTGCCACACCACCTGATGTGTTGATTATTCCCATAACATACATGGGCTGTACCTTGTGATGATCCCCACAATCTGACTTAGGTCGTTCCTCTTCATCCTTAGAAGCCTCCGTCTTATATCGTGTGTTTGCCTGGAGATGAAGCGTTTGTAGTGCTTCAATCCCCCAGCACTCCACTGTCTGATATGCTCTTCTGGCATATTCCCCTGCAGGAACAGTAGACGAACTAAGTCTGGCCTGACGGTCCCCTCTCATTCCCGATCATTCTTCACTCTCCCACCAGTTTTGACGTTGTGCAGTAGTTCGTCAGTGCTTTACACGGCGCTTGACTATCAGTCATTATGCTGATAGTTTTATTGCTATAGCCTTTTTCATGCATTATGATGGCCCCGGCAACAATAGCATAAATCTCTGCTTGAAACACAATATACGTCCCATTCCTTCGAGACCCACTTATCTGCACCCCAGAGCCTGCGCCTTCTGGAGTTTTAGATCCATCTGTGTAGATGTTGATAACAGTAGGAAGCCGAAAGTGACGACTTTGGCTGATCCATAGGCTTCCTTCTGGTCACTCATTGTATTTCCTATCGAACTCATACACGGGCACCATCATGTCAGCGACCATGCTGAGTTCCGTGAAGCTTTCCACGTTCCTGAATATAGCCAGATGCCCATTAGTCGCCTGTGGCACCTTGGATATACGAGACTGGTGAGTCTGTACGCCATTTTCATGGCCAAACTATTATGGGGAAGAAGGTCGAACATTTTCTACATGGTACTGGTGGGTGTGATTTCATCACTGCCGCGATTAGTAAGCAGTCAATTAATAAGACTTGTACTTCAGATACAAGTTCACGAAGTTCTGTTCTGGAATCATTCTACTACAAATATTTTTTGTCAAGTGCAGGAATTTATCTTTCAACACTCAAATTGTAGCGCATTACATTCTGATATCTATTTCCGAGTTCCCTGCAGCTAACTATCTGTTAAATACATTTAGTTGGTTTTAGAATTTCTTCTTAAAGAGTTAAAACAGATTGTTCTTCACAATTTTGTCTGTTCCAGGTATGAGCGCCACTACACATTTCCTTGGTTTCTTAGCAGATAGAAAAGGAAGAAGAGCTGTTGCAATGCAATGCAACTTTGCCTCAGGATTTTTCAGCATATTAGCAGCATTCGCTCCTAACTTTACGTGGCTGTGCTGCTTCACATTTCTCAACGGCGCGGCGTAAGTAATCAAGGAAGACGTGAACTACCAACCTATATTAAAAGTATATAATAGAATTTTCAATCCTTCGAATCGCAAAAGAGAGCCAAATTTAGTAAATTCTCTGAAAAGGCTTCTTATTATTTTGTGCTAGTTCTAATTGTTTTTATTGTTTACGCTAACCGTCAGAGTTGCAAACAGATAAACTTCCCAAGTTGACAAAGTGCAGGTGTTATTGAAATTTTCCTTTGAACATGGCTCAGTTTATTTATTGTACCAGAAACTGCAAGAGGTTTTAAATGTGAATCGCTTAATTCGGGATAATATATCTCAAATTTTTCAAATATCTCTATTTTCTGTTGTTGGGTGACAGTATTCACAGATGTTCACGAAAACGGTTCACGAAGCGGACCATATACGGAACGGAAAATCGTGATGGGCAACGTATTTCAATGAATTCAGACAGATAACGATTGATTAAAATAACAATATTCTCTTATGATGACGAAACAAGAACTGAATTATATTTACAAAAGTTAACAACGACAATCTAACTAGGTAACAACTTTGCGGGTCACCAGATATTCACTACAGTATTTAGCACGTTAAGAAGTTGTGCTACGTACTCTCTTACAACTACATTTCAAGTGTGGAATGGAGAAAAATGAAAGAGAAACACTTTTCTGGTTCTAAACAATGTGATTTCTAATACTACTACTCTAGTTTCTGAAAATACATCTCGATTACTTCATTATTCCCCATCGCTAAAACGTCTCATAGTCAAATAGTAAATAGATCATTTATTTCAGAATTACAATAATAAATTTATCTGTCTCTAGAAAGAAGCTCCTGTGGTGGGAAGTACTCGTAAATGTAGAGAACTACACAAAAATGGCTTCTCGTCGTAAATTTTGATAACTTATTCTGTTCACACTGATCAGAATTTTATCATGCTGTCATTTCGTTTTAGCCGTTTCCTCTCAATCACATTCACAGATACACATATACACAAACGTAGACCTGCATCTTGAGGATAATCAGAAGAGAGCGAATACCACAAATGTAGCTGGTGGTGGGAGATAAGTAGAGTTGAATGTAGGTGGTGGAGACGATAGTTGTGTTATGCATTGCACTGGGTGTTTAAATAAGTATTTCAAACTTTGTTGCAGAACTGCGGGAGTTTTTGTCCAAGCGTACGTGTATATTGGCGAAAGCGTTTCAATCAAAGTCAGGCCCATCAGCATTGTTTTAACAGGATCCTTTGGCTGTATAGCATGTATTGGTTTACCCGGTACGTTGAAAACGCACGTTTCATATTGCCGAACTTGTCATTTTAAATATATCATTTACTATAAAGTACAAAACGCTATTACGTTATAATGGAAAGTATAAAATGCTATATCGTTCTACATTTGAGTAGGTTTAGTTTATTGAAGTAGCCTCGAATAACGTGTGTGCACACTCGATGAAATACGTGGTCTTCTTTGCTTGACTTTTACCGTTTCTAGTAGTATAGAATAAATTTCAGCTGACCAATAACAAGACGCCCTTATGTATGCGTCAACTGTACTTTGTCTGGCTAACCTTTTGGATGACTGCGCGATCTCTGCCCATCAACCTGGTCGCTGTAGGCAGGGGATGCTTATATCAAGGCTGAGAAAAGGTTAGCTAGTGAGTGGTTCATAATTTGTTGAGAAAACAGAGCCAATGGAAGCCAAAAGCAGAACCTCTTTCACCAAATCTCATGTGGCGAGGAAGTCGCAGAGGAAGGGCGCAGACATAGGCCAATAGCCTCAGTTATTCCTCAGCGAAACTCGAGGTTGACGTTATTCACAGGAATCATGTGGACAAGACTGAAGATGTTCTGGACCAGTTGGCCGTCCAGTTCGATCATAGCTTTTGAAGCACTGTTTGTTAATTGTGATTAATTATTTGAGGAAAACCTCTAATACTATGCCACTGAATAATTGACGCAACGAGTTTAATTCGAAGTTGCCTACTTGCAGAATTACATAAAAATAAATTCGTGCGTAAATCGGCACTCAGAAAACCTTATGGTGAGATGGACGTGGGCAATGTTGGCGTTTAGGAGTACCTACGACCTTGAAAAAATAAAAGAAGAGCGAAAAATAGGTGTGAAGTAAATATCTGCCTATCCCCACAGTCAAAACGTTATTTTCCAAACCTTAATTGGGTTCCTAGCCCAGCATATATTTCAAATCTAGGTAGTATGAACGAATACCAGAAGTAGCTTAATCAGTGCCAGTTGGGACAACGTCTGAAGAAGTACAGACGCTAGCTTCCACTTAATGTTAATCCTTGGCTCCAGTCACCTGTACTCCTTACTGACCTATAACTGCGGCACTAGTTCGAGTGGCTAGCATTTTCATCTGAGTGACACGTAAACAACGCACGCTTGACTGATAGGCAGTGAAGTCTACTAGATGTAAAGCCAAAAATGGTATGTGATCATGTGGTGTTAATTTAAATTCTGTTACCACCACCTTCTTGAACGAACGAACAGTCTACGAACCATTACACACAAGAAACGTTCAAGTTCAGAGATGACAATGTTGATGAAATAAGAAATTACGTTTTCAAGTACCTCAGTTTTACATATTTTTTCGTTTCCCAGTGCTGGCAATGTTCTTGATCCCACTCAACTTTCAATGGGATTTTTTCTCGTATATGATACTTAGACCATGGAGGTTGATGCTACTGGTAGCGGTCATTCCACCATTTCTGTCGGCAACCCTGTTTTGTTTCCTTCACGAAAGCCCCAAATTTCTCTTATCCGTGGGGAGGAAGGATGAAGCACTTGAAGTACTGAGGTGTATCTATGCAGCTAATAACGGATTCTCAAAAGACGAATTTGGCGTAAGTTGATCAATGTTTGATAGTTATTAAAAGTCAGGTTTACTAACAGTATAACTTACCCAAGTAGACCAATATTTATGTCGCTGATATATTTCATGACGGTTTAGGAAATCTTATTGCCACTAAATGAAGAAAAATTAAGTAACTCTTGAATAATTCAGCAAGAGAAGCCAAAGATTCTACTTTAACTCTATTTTCTCTCACGGATTACTACAAATGAACAATATCTCTCGACAAAGTAAATACCTCCAAAGTAAATCAGACATTCAGATCATTTGATGCCCGTTCTACGACTCGAGCGGGGTGTCCCAGTAACACACCCTTACTGCTTGCAGTGGGGCAACCCACGCAAGAGTAGTTCATCCAGGCTGAAATGCCACCTCGCACTCATAATTACGTCTATGTACTACACTTACTGCTCAAGAAGGAATCTGTACCAAAACCTACGGGCTTGGCTTTTTAGTTTTTCTCCCCAACACGTTGGGTCGAGGAAAGTAAAAACAGTGGAATAATAATATTAGTAATTTTCGAGAAATAAATCTAATTAATTTTTTTCTCAGGTAACTTCTCTTTGTTCTGATCAAGATGAAGCAGGAAATAAGCCAGAAAAACCCCAAGGAGCTTGGGCACAAATATGGGTACCAATCTCTAGTCTCTTCCGAAGGCCGCTTCTTCGCTATACGGTCATTTCGTTTGTACTTCAAGCTGGCTCAACTGGAGCGTGAGTACTCTCCTTGCTGAAACATTTCAGGTTCAGAAGCCAGAAACATTGCGAGAAACAGAAAGTATTGCGATCGTAAAAAAACATTTTGTAGATCTTCACACTTTGAGACCAACTGAATCCAAAAAACGAAAATCTGAAGCTGAATACAAAAAAAGTACAGCTTGTCAGTGTGTATCTGGTTAAATTTGCGGGAGAACAGCTTTACCAATTATGCTAGTCTTATTTTCTTCAGTTTCTAATATTTATTTTAAAACGCAAAAGTAAGGTTATGAGCGGTTTTTTGTTGTTGTTGGGGGGGGGGGGGTGAGGGGGGGGGGATGTACGAAAAACGAGGGGTTTTCGCATTTTCCCCCCAACGTCTCCAACGATTTTGATTAAACTTTCAAATTATTTTCTACACTCAGCACCTATCTTTTCTTCTCCGTAAATATCTTTGTGCAAATCCTGCGAATGAAGAAGTAGGTTTAGGAAGCGAAAATAGTGTTTTCATTTTGTGTGATTTTAACCAAATTCGCGGTATGTCTGCGAACAGTCTGTACCTGTATACCGTTCGCCGTTCGTGATTCTCTTCAACATTTTCAAAATTTTCGGAATAACAGCGTATCAGGCGGGATGTCTATCATCTGAGTATCTCCGCGTTATATTATTCATGACTATTTCTGTACGTACCCGTAGGGCGGAGATATACACGTAGGACGATGATAGATCAGAAAGTGAAAATTAATGATCGTTTTTCCGATTTTCTCAAAAACGGCTACAACTATTTCGCTCAAATTTACCAGGTACTCCCAACCAATTAGTACCTACCTTTTGTAAATAGTTCACGAATGTTTCCGTAGAAATGTGGTGAACGAATATATCGTCGAATTCGTGGGGGTTGCACAATACGCCCTCGATATTTTGATGTTTTAATCTTCTCACCTATCTACCCACAATTAGGCGTTATTGAGTTGTAGTAGATTTCCACTGCTTTGAGTTACATAAGATCAGTTTCATGTTCATTTCACGGTGGGCCGTCATGATTAATCAGCGAGTAATGCCAAGGTTACCATGTAGAGTGAATATGGTTACGAACGTTGAACTTCCCAGAAGTGTTGCGTGATGGAGTGTTCATCACGTTTAAACCAATATTTAGTACATTCCACTTGAAGATCAGCGACTGTGTTGCAATCGGCTAACAAAATTTTAAATACTTTTCTTGAATTGAAACGTCATTTCATTTTACTTAAAGGAAGAAGAGAACTTTGGGTTTACTCTCTACTTAGTTAAGAATTTCTGTGTTCTAAAACCAACAACTGTTGAACACATGTTTTCAATGAACTGTCATGATTGTTTTCCAACAGGTGCAACGCAATATTTATGCGGCTCCCTCAAACTACTACTCACATGACTAATTTCTGGTATGCATTTCCGAATACATCGGCGACGTTGTGCGAAATTTTACGTGTTCAAACCAATGACCACATCAACTTCTACAACACTGAAAGTAGTAGTTTGCTTGAAGAGTGTAAGGTCAATATTCCTGTTGACACTTATTACATATCTGCAGTAACTGGTATAGCCCAAATCATATCCTACTGCATATGCGGAAAACTCATACAGTGGTTCGGCTGTAAGAAGCTCTTAGGTATGAGTAGTATTACAATAATAGGATAATATGTTTCTTCTGTTGTTACGTGAAATTGGCGGAGAGGTAAACTTCGGCGTTCTCTTCGATTTTCAGGTGCTTACGTACTCTTGTCAATGGTTCTGGTGTCCATTTTAAATCATGTACAGAACGTATGGGTTTCTATTTCAATTCAGGCCGTTGTATCACTATTGATGTCTTCGAGCTTACCAGTGACAGTGATTTTGATTATAGGCTATTTTCCCACAAATATTAGGTAAGAATTTTCTATTATTAAGACAAGCAATAATCCTCTCGTCAGCAAAAGAGCATTTACGAATTTGTATACGTTTTGCAGATCGACAGCTAGTTGTCTATGTTTATTAGGCGGGAGGCTAGCGAGTTCTGTTGCAACGCAAATGATGGGGTTGATGCAAGACAATTACTGTGAAGCTTCATATTACGCAGTTTCAACAGTTCTGGTTGGTACGTATAAAACCTCAATAAAATCCGTTATGAACCTCACTTTAGCTTGTCAAATAGCTTCCATGTATCCTGCTGCATCAGACATTGAGTGATACGGCTTTTAGTTACCCATAGGATTTCGTTGTCAGTGGGGGAGAGAGAAATTGAGATAGAGAGGGAGAGAGAGAGAGAGAAGAGAGAGCGAAGTTTGTGTGAAAGAATACTCGTAAAAGGTATATTAAAACAAAAGATGGCGGCATTAAAATCAGGGAAGAGTTAGTTAGTTGGAAAAACGAGTAAGATTGTATAAAATGGCGCTTTAACTGAGCGATCCGTCTCAGAAATTAATGGGGCTAACGGGATGGGATTCAGGGTTCTAAGTAACGGATTGAGCAGTAAAAACCCTGCAAATTATTACACAACGGTTTATTATTCGGATAATCAGCTTGACCCAGCATTAATGCTCAGTGACCCATCCTGTTCGATTCAGCATCGAAAAATATCATAATGAAACCCAAAAAAAGGTCGAAAAGAACTGAATCGTAATATTTAAAAAAAAAACAAAAAAAAACGAAAGTATCTAGAAAAAACTGAATTTTAATATGAAAACATGCACGCTAAATACTAATATCAAAATTTAACCAAAAATCTATGAAAAAAACAAAAATGAGAATGAAACGAAAGAATCTAAAAAAATTGAATCGTATTAAAACCAAAATGTCCGGGAAATTGGAACGGGGGCGCTCGAAGCAAAAGGCGGAAGGGGAGTTGAGTGGCGGCGTTGTTGGGAGGCAAGCGAGCGGGAGGCGCGCTCGCTCGCCTCGAGCGCGGTTGCTTTTTTAATGACGTCCGTCTCAGGGAGGGAGTTCAAACGACGAAACGCTGTAGCTCCCGCATCGTACTGCGTTTCGTTAATTTTTTTAACCGTTTTTTGCCCGTTACAACCACGGGCTTCGTCCGATCGGATTGCCAAGATGGCGGGCACAACTAGATACCAAATCGGATTTTTGGGCGAAAGAACGAATTTTTTAGACCACGTTAAAGGCACAAAACGGCCCGGACGATGGACGGGGGCCGGGGGACGAGGGACGGCAGACGGACATTGCAAATTTGGAATCTCCAAGTCTTGAAACGTAAAGTATCAAATTTTGAGGGGGGTTGTAAAAAATTTTTCGTGACCGAAAACATAGGGTTATTATTCAGAATGAATAATAAACCAAAAAGAGAATGAAGAATATCACAGCGAAATGCTGATTACTTTCGCTGTAGTTATCGTCGTGCGAAAATTTAGCAGATTTAATTAGCAGATGTTGGCTCACTATAATTACTGTGATTCCACCAGTTTTGGTCGGGACGCAGTCGTACACCTTTGGGAACCATTCAACCCAGCATCTTAAAATACCTAGAAAACGATACCGAACACGGCGTATTTGCGATAAAACTATCAAAATCGCGTTTTTGTTAATATTTTTAAACCACGTTAAAGGGTACGGAGATTGCAGATCCAGATGTCTTGAAACGGAAAGTTTTTGAGAGGGGGTAGTAACAAGAATTTCCAGGACGAAAACATAGGTGTATTATTCAGAATGAATAATAAACCAAAATGACGATTAGGTCAGGAGAAATCAAATTCAAAAGAATATTTTAAAAGGGATTAGTAAGGGAGAGATTACCGGGGCTTCTGTATGGTTTGAAGTTGATGGTAAGGGAGTGTGAGGAATACCAAGGGCGGGTGGAACACATAGACGCAGTTATTGACTCAATATCAAACTTATAACACTTCATATATGATCCCAGAGTAACTATTCAATTTTTGAAAATTGACCTTGCAAAGTAATGAATATCATCTGCTTTACACGTGGCTGGTGGTTCATGTTAATCAATTTTGGCACAAATGCCATATCGCAAAATCCCTGAAGAGTGGTGGAGTTTCGCACGTTGAGTAAAAGATTTAACACTACAATACGTCGAAGAACAAATTCGCTATTGACATTACCTATAACATAACATTAATGGTTGTGAGCGAATTCGCAAGGGTATTTTCATATAAATGAGTTGGGTGCGCCGTAAGCAGGTTCGTTGATGGAAGTTGCGTTATATGTTTTATATTCGTTCACAAACCAACATTATAACTGCCTCAAGGATTAAACAAACAAGATGCTTGTTGTAAAAGGTGGTAGAACGTTTGACAGACGGTTAATCCCAAATCTCCATATCGACTTCTGCGATATTTTGAAACAAGTGGTGATAATTGCTGGTTTATTTCCCTTAGGCATCTTCGTTGTTACTTTGATCCTACCACCGGTAAAAGCGGAAGAGGAGCCAGAAATATCTAAAGCATGAAATTGCTGTAACTCAAAGATATTTTTGCGCCAAGAATGCAGCAGTCTCGTGGACAACGGAACTCAAATGAAATGAAAATTTCCACTTTCTTATATTTTTGTATGAAGTTAACTTTTATCTTCGAATTGCGGTTTTCATTTGTGCGAGTGCGACCAATGTTAATGTATGTGTGTTTGTACATGATGGCATTTGTGATATTTTTTTTATAAAGCGTGAGAATCAGTACCATTATATGTATTCCTGAACATTTTCTTTTTAATCTCCTCATGAGACTATCTCGTAAGTAAGACTTCCTTTTGAAGACCTTCTAACAACATAGTCGACACTCTGGTCCCAATCAGCTAAATCCTATTGCCTACATTTGCAGTCCTTCTAAACCTCATTGTTCGCCAAACGACGAGCTTTGATGTGTGTTCGTATAAACACCCGGAACGAAAGTCAGCCTACATGTTGGTGATGTGAAAAGTAGTCATGAACGTGAATTTTTTACAATAATTTTCAAAAAAACACCTGGTGCATAGCAACGCACAACTGTGCGATGTATATTTGGGCGCTGTGTATCTTCGTTCAACACATCTCTACGAAAACATTTGTGCTACACAAAATGTAGGTAATAGTTGAGATCTGGTAAGTGTGATGGATATTGTTAGAGCCGTTTTTAAGGGAATCAGAAAAACAGTAATTTATTGTTCGTCAAGTCTTATTTTTCGAGCGATCATGGATCATGGTCTCTGTTCCACGGATAGATACAGAAACAGTTTTGTAGAATAAATTGTGGCTTCATGTTAGTAGAAGATATTCCGTCCGGTTGATCAACTTGTGTTGTGTTGCTCCGGAAATTTTGAAAATGTGAAAAAAAATTGTTGACACATTTCGGTTGTTATCTTTGTTCCATGGTCTGTCATAGGAACATTAATTTAAAATCGATTGACTATTTGAAGACATCCTGTAAGTTTGGTGGGAATCTTCAAAGCTGCTTTTCCAACAAATGAAAAAAACCTATTTTTACCGGAACCTATTTATTTGTATTTTGTGGGAGACCTATATCTCCGTTCATTGAATTTTCACATGTAAGAAAAATTAATTACTGGCCGGTAGAAGACATTGTAATATCTTAATTAAGCTATTGTCTAAATAATTAAACATTTTGATCCCCTGAGTGTTCCTAGCGATGACGAATGCTGTGTGGTGTGCCGCACCAGATATTTTCGTCTATTTCCCACAGTTTTTAAATGTCCAGGGTTATTTGTGTTTCTGTAGTTAAGGTCCCCCCAACGGGCATGGAAATATTTTTTCCTTTTCCAATTTAAAGGTCTTTCAATGCGTTCCATTTTACTTCAAACGTTTATCTATCGACTTTGCTTTCATTTCTCAATACTATTAGTATTCTGTACTACCACATTGTTGAAATAGGTACTGGGACATTATGAGGAAGGGATTTAGGGCAGCTGCGACGTAGTGTCGTTTTTATAAAGTGAGCCAAAAGAATTTTGATTGTACGCATTGTCTAAAAAGGATTGAATTGAGTTAGCAAGACCACAAAAACCGGCGAATTCATTTGGGGCCGACGAAAGTAGGGGTAGTCGCACCTGACATTTCCTATTTGTTTTCGAAGATGAACGAGAAAAGAAAATCGTTACAGATGCTCAAAATTTACGTTAAAGCCGCATTTACATGTCTTGTCACCCGAAATCCATAGCAAACAGACTAATAAGTTACTCACCGTCACGAATAGCCTTACGCATATCATTAAAAGGAGGTGAAATGAAAACAATGACGGGATAAAATTCGACACCTCACAGTAATTAACCGCACAGTATGGACTAAACATCGTTACTGATGATTCAGGGAAGGGATTTTTCGTTCTATAAATCGGAATATGAAATTTGAGCAGGTGGAGGTACTAATCGGTGGCTCAAATATTATTCGCAAACCAGTTCAAGAGACGAACGGATAACGGTCAGAAGAACCTCCGCAGTACAGTAATAGTGGTTTGTTAATCATTTTTAGTTTGGAGGTTGTATACGGTACAAACGGCAACGAACCACGTGAGTCAATAGCTTAATCCTCTATGTAGTAATTTTGAAATTCATTACGGACAACCCTAACACTCACAGTCTTTAGGATTGGCTGGTTACATTCGGAAAGTTCACACATTCTCGCACAACTACTCATTTGGTACTAAAGCGATTTACGCCTCTGACTGTGGTCGCAATTGTTCGTGTGTGGTTTCTGTGTTGAGTGGGTAACCGGATTTCGAGTTTCTTGCAAGTCTGATTGTGTGCGGTATAGCCAGAATTTCTGTACACAGAAGCTTCTGGATACTTGAATATGTTTGATCGGATGTGCTCAGTGGCCTCGAGCAAAGGATGTTTTTCATATTAATCAAGAGTTTTCGAGTCAATTCGAGTCTAACACACAGTTCATTCAATCAATTCAAGGTTTATAGTTACAAATAGTAATCGTTGTCCAGCTGAGGAGTTCCAGTGAGGATTATTCGATGTTCGGTATCCCCCAACACCACCCCACTAGGTCTCTGCTTCCCTTGACCACTTTTCTTGATTTACCCATCTATTGGAGGGCCTTTCATCTTCTTGGTTTCTTTACACCTAGGAACGAGAAGGAAAGTTGTGTAATCGCCTCGTTAAAAACTATTTTTAGTTTCTCTAAGCTTTTTATGTTTTAAAGTTATCAGAGTACGAATAACGACCACTTCAGAAAGTGGTCTGTTCTTGCGTTAGCTGTTCAAAATCCTCGCCTTACCCACCCTAGAGGAACTCACTTTTACTCTTCCTCCATTTCCTTCCTAGAAAGTCTGGGCGCGCGTTCCTCATTTTTTCAATCATTACTTAATTAGTTTGTTTCTGATCGTCCTTTTTATGTTGATCTTGTTGAAAATATTGTAAAAGTAGTTGAGGAACAAAGTAAAACAGTTGGAAATCGGGATACTTTATTGGAAAATACAGTAAATAGTTGAGGGAAACGTGATAGTGTTTAGTGCGAAGCATCGCACAGGTTCCTTCAACTCTTGCACATCCGGTACGCTATGTATATATATGTGTAGTAGCTTTTCCGAATTCAATCCTACTAAGGCGCTTACTAGTAAACGTTGTTTAGATTGTTTCGGAACGTATAAAATCGGTCTAAAATCGAATAAAAATCCCAGAGAAGTTGAGTAAACATAGCTGGGCAATAACATAAGGATTATGAGCAACAAACGGTATGAAGTTGATTAAAACATGGCGTGACACAACTCCTACGATTCAGCATGGGTGAAACAGGGTTCAGTAGGCGTCAAAAGAAGATACCAGGTAATTGCAAGAGACCAAGATAGTAACGCTTAAGACGCTTGCGGATTTTGCGCCATTGAGCCATGTAGTACAGTACAGTGGTCTGGAATTACAAGTCCGTAAGATAAAGGTATCAGCAAACATTCAATCCTACCGACAGAAATACTGCTGCATACTGACAGTATTAAAAGTGAGACCAACAGCTCAATCCAACGCTCTGACTCACACGGCGTTAGTATTAATAGTACAACAGTATCTAAAAATGCAATATATTGGTGGGGCCATGACGTCACATGTAGGTAAGCACTGCCATATGAATTCCTTTCTCTTATGAATGTCATGGCTCTACCACAGCGTTTTTATCATGTCCAACAATCAAGGTAAGAAAAGGTACAATAAGCGAGATGGTGCTTTGCTGTGAGAAGCACTGATACGATTATGCACCGCGTCGGCATCAAAAGGTTAGCAACAAGCATCAGACTAATGCACTTATCTAGCAGTGACGTCGACACAAGGACGTTAGGATTTAACCACCAGCTCAACGAAGCAAACCTGTGTAATGGTAGTTAGGCCACGTATTGAAAGTGTCCCCGGTACTATCGCTATATGTGGAATTTCCGATTCTCTTTGAAACACTTCTATAACAACAAAATAACTCAAATTAAAGTACTGCAGCTTTGCACCTAGGTTACAGCCTGGGGGCTCGTAAGTTCGAGACATTTTGAATGAATTCGTAGTTGGAAGGAATAAAGTTATTTTTGAAGTTACGGTTGATACGGAAGAATAGCGAAACGTTAGAAGATTGCAAAAATATCGTAACTGACGTTTTTCTTCTCATTTCCGGTCTAGCTGAACATTTCCATTCGTGCCCATACACGCAATTTTCGTATAAATGTGAACTATAGCAATAGCATTTTACGTTAAAACCCATGCTGCAAACCTTGAACTAATTATTTATGTTCCTATTACTATCCTCATCCGTTTGAAGTACCAAGTAAAATTGTCATGTAATAGCCTAATAATGGTTACAACAATAATAGGCTGTAATTATATATTCCAGGCTAAAAATGCAGTTTGGAGTTTCTCCAATCTTCAAGTTTCAATCTTGTGAGACAAAGCACAAAAACCTCCAAACTGTGTATGTATGTCTGAGGGCAGGAATGAGTGAACACCTTAATAACATCGACTTGTTCGACATATCAAGATGTGATGCCTCAATAAGGTTCGGCAGAGTTGACCTAAATCGACGATAAAACACTACATATTTTTCGCAAAAATGTCAGCTCGTTTGTGAACTTCAAGGTGATCGTTGTAAACGATCAATGCAATGATACACCGAAATAAAGCAGATATAGGGAATCTCGACTTGTAAACGTTAAGAAAAAGTCTTCGTACATGGGGGGGTCCAGCAAACACGAGCGTCTGTTCATGCCGTCAGGTTGATGTGACACAATGAGAAAAGGAACATTTCTGCACATTTAAAAGAGCAAGCCATTGTTTGTATGCAAGATTGAGAGATGTGTAGGAGCAAGAGCTAGGTACAAGGTGTGTATGGGAAAAATCAGCTATCTTTACGAGGTATTCAGTTGGCACTCCCATCAAGTTATTCACAGTCCCTACTCAATTGAGGGCGTGAACTGGGACGTAGGGCCTAGTTGTTGTTTCCCATGCACTTCTGGTTTGTTGGTACACTTTAGACTTGGCTTCACTATGAGGAATCCAGGAGTGAAGTCTATACTAAAAAGTTTTGTACTTCAGCTTATTCGACTACTGAAACCCTCCCTCTAAAACGAAAATCAAGTTCGGGATTTAATTTTTGTAAAAAGAGTAAAGGATAATTTTCCTATAGACCCGGGAAGGTATCTCCGTGCTAACACTATAAATGAAGTTTATAGTAATGGTGGCTGCGTGGGAAATAAAAAAATAACTTAATACAACCTTACAAAACATTGCACTATTGTTTTATACAAAATGTGTCTACTCGGTGCCTTTTTACATTCCTTGGCTCTACGAAGTAGAAAGGTTAGTTACGTAATCGGCTGGAAAAAAATTGAGCTCTCTTCAGATCCTAACGAATTAGAATCGATTTTCGCCCAGTTTTTACTTTCCGCTACCCAAAAGGTAAGTAAAAAAAAGATGTACAAAGTGTATGTACTGGCTGCTGCCAAATGTAAGTAGAGAGGAGTACAGTTGTTGCATTATTTTAGCCCTCAACAATTTCAGAAATTAGACCCAATCTGAATGTTTCTAATATCACTTCTCCCTTCCATCATTGAAACCCCATGCTATTTAAATGATAGCGCCCCCTGGACTGTCGATCTGATGCTAGTAGTTTTTTTACACTCCGTAGCCCAACGGAATAGGAAGGAATAATATTTAATAGGATAGAAACTTCCTCAAAATCAACACTCTTTCAGAGTTTCTATGTAGCACGTTGTAATATTTTACAAGCCCATTTCACGGTGTTTTCCATTTAATTCCAGAAACAGCGAATTATCTATGAAATGGTTACTCAATGGGGGTAAATGAGATGAGATGACATGAATTGGAGCAACCCAACATATTCTGAATCGTGCGCTTCCAGCTTCTATATAAAATGTTGAGTAAGTTCTACCAAGTTCATATAAACTGATTTGATTTGGTGCTGGAGCAATAAAAAATTAAGAAATGGACGGTAGGAGGGGGTTTTAGGAAAATAGTATGGTGCTGGATGGTGATAATATCTTCTGTTATCAGATATTTTCATCAAATTCGTTATTAAAAAGTAAACTTAAAAAATAATTAAAAAAGTCTTTTGCTGAACATGATGTCCTTTTTATTTCTTATAAAAATCATTTATCTTGTCGTTTCAGGAACGGAAAAATGATCTCGCACACTAAACCTGTACCAATTGAAGACGTCTTAAGTACAGCAGGTGAATGTTATAAGGCTTTATTTGTTCCTGTCACTACTTCCTCTAAGCAGCAATGCAATGCGATACGTAGGAAGTAGCGAGAAATACTCGTACTTTGAATGGAAACCGTGAGCATAACATTAGGGTGTTCACATTTGAGAAAGTCATTGGAAGAAGATTTAGCGTGAGGAAAGATGGAGCTAGGTTTTGATCAGGCAGAATGATCTGTTCATCTGGACCAACGTATCGTTTTATATCTGAAGCCTATCTCAGGCTGTAAATACGCTAGAAAATGCTTGATATTGCAACACACATAAAATAATACGACTCAGGCCTGCCGGGCAGTGTACAGAAGAAAGAAATTGAAACGAGGGCGTGGGGGAGCGTTCAAGCTGGTGTTGTTGGAGCGTTAGTCATACTCAGTTTTGTTACTAGTTAATGGGATGGAAGAAGAGTTAATATTAACAATAAGTGCTTCACTTGGAGGCTGATTGGATCACCACTTTCTATCTCTATATATGATGATTGGATAGACCAGTTTCTATCACTGCACACTTTCATGACTGAGAATGCAGAACTAACTAAATTTTTCAATTTTCCATCCTAAGGACAGATAATCTCATTTAGTAGTTCACCTTGAAAAGTAGAGGGCAGGGCCTGCTTGTCATTGCAGCCCCCTTGTGTTCTGTTGTGGAGGTGTTCAGTGCTAAATGCCGTACACAATGTACACACTAGCGCTTTTAAGGAAGCTGTGTATGTGTTTCGCCACAGACTGCGCACAGTTCGAAGGAGAATGAAACCGTGCTTGCTGCTACAGCGAGGCCCTCGCGAATCCTGTATCATTTCATCCATTGTGCTAATAATAAAAAAACGAACTTTACACAACGAATTGGAAAAAAAATCTAACAAGGACAGTTAAAAGGAATTCTAATTCGGAATTTAAAGATAATGTAATGAAAAAATTAAGTGTAAGTTAGGTTGCAGGGGGAAAAAAATCTTCTCAGGGCAATACAAACAATACATGACAATAAAAATAAACTATATCTTCTAAGACAAAGCGGAACCATTAGAAAAAAGGAAACTAAGATAAACGAACAATCGAAAAGGGGAACTTAATATTTCGTCCAGTGGCGGCGATGTCGATGTCATAGGAAGTCAAACTGGCAGGTATTGAGCTTGGCGTAAGCTGTTCAGCGACGTATTCACATTCGGCATCGAATATAAATCTTCTTTAGTAAGATGGTTGAGAATGCGAAAATCTATACAAATACGGTAAGAGTCAGCATTACGAACCACGACGACTGGAAATGCCCATGCTGAAAAGCTTGGTTCTTCTATGCCAGAGTTAAGCATTGATTGTAATTTCAGGTGCGAGGAGGACCTTAGGAGAACAGCTGTATACTCTGTGCTTGATGAGACTTGCAGTTCCTACGTCAATCCTCTAACAAACTGTATTCTGTAGTTAGTTCCGAAGAAGCCTTCAATAAATTTAGGCCTTCAGCAACAATGCCACCTACAGCAACTTGTTGAGTCTGAGAAAGTACGTTGACTACACAACAAGCCACAGTGTTGCTGATCATCAATCAAAGCATTGGCCGTTGGGAAACATAGATAGTGGTTGTTGGGGTCATCTGACAAGCACCAACTTTCCTGGCTGGCATTGTCACAAATACCTCCTTCTTTACTTATGTTGAGTCCCAACACTATGGGAAACGACAGACGGTGAAGGATGTGAAGTCGGAAGGCAGTTTCTGTTTCTCCTAGCGAGAAGGTGCGATTCAGAACATAACACACAGTAGAGCGGACGCCATTAGCCACGCGTACAATGAAACGGCAAATATTTGATATGCAAGACGAAACAACTGGTTGCGTGCAATCCATTCCCATTCCCAGTGGCATACAGCCAAGCAACCATCAGAGAGGTGCCGGTTGAATAGGTTTACGAAAAAGGACTGGTACTGTTAGTAGGGCATGGATTGTTGGCGTGGTTCCAGAAATACTAGGGAGGACGGCGTCCATTGCTGAACTAAGGTGCGAACACGACGGTTGGAAGGAAGGGAGTAAGGCAACATTGGATTTACATGAAAGTGGATTGATCGGCGGCTTAAAAATGGTAGAGTAACACGAAAAATTAACTGTATAAGGAGAGAGTTCAAACAGTATAGTCACCAGGATGATGGGGTGTAAACTGGACTCTGGAGCTGGAATATAAAACTTGTAAAACTCGTAACATTGCAAAACAATTCAATTATCTTGCGTATGCCGGCCAAACTCGTAGTCCTTAGTCACTGTAAATTGACTATCGATATTTTGTTCCCTAACTGTGACAGAACAACATAAGTTTCAAGGTTCACTCTACCTCATCAACGGAGTACGAAAGTGGGTGTTCCCAGTAGTATCCAAAAATTTATAGGAGGTTTAATTTATTTGTTGTAATGAAACTTGAACGTCAATTAACATTTTTATTTCCTTTGCAGGAGTAACTCAATAGTTTTGTGGCTCCCTCAAATTATCACGCACTTGAGGAATTACGACAAATTAAACCCGGATTCGCCGGCGACGTTTTGCCAGATTGTAAACATTCAAACTGACACGGCGTTCAATACCAGTGTCGTTGCCAACGAAAAAGTAACGTACGATGTGTTGGAAGGAACTTGCGATTTGCAGGTTCCAGTTGATACTTACTACTTAACATTATTGGTCGGTGCTACCCAATTTGTGATGTTCTGTACAAGCGGAAAGCTTGCTCAGACGTTTGGAAGTCAACGCCCTTTAGGTTAGAATCTGTCTGTCTCCCAATTGTCTCAATGATTTGTCGCTGTTGAATTATTAATCTAAACAGTCGTTTTTGTTCAGTTGTGCTAATCACCTTTTCGGCAACAATGGCGTTGATCATGATGCACGTGAAGATCGTTTGGGTGTTGGTTTTGTTGGACGCGGCAATAGCGTTAGCGCTGGCATCTGGCATACCAATCTTAGTCGGATTAACTGTTGAATATTTCCCGACAAGTGTCAGGTGAAGTCATACAGTGTTATATTTGTGAAAAATGTTTGTATTGGCAAATTGGCGAATGATGGTTATTTGAGATTGAATCTTTACAGGTCGACTGCAAACTGTTTTTGCATCATGTGCGCTAGACTGCTGTCCTCTGTCGGGGCTCAGATAATGGGAGCGTCGCAAAAAAATTTCTGTGAAATTTCGTATTACTGCTTCTCTGCGTTTTGCATGGGTTGGTGTGAATTCATACAAATTTGTTTCGACTTGTAATAACTGTATTCAGCTAAATAGTATTTTGTGAATGGTAAGAGCATTAACATACATCTCTCTGCAGTGTGGGGTCGCCAAATATGTGAAAGTTCAAACTAGGGAGTTTGAATTAATTTCCTGGTCACTCACACTCGTTCATTAAGATACTGTTTGTTAGATATTAACATCAAGGTCATGCTCTACCAACCAGTTGGTGTCAGGATCAACTGAGTAATGGTTTTTGGGTCGTCAACAAAACGTAGTCACAGTGGATCTCTTTTGAAAACTTGCCCCGCAAGTAGTTAGAACAGGTACAGATTCCCCTGGGTCGTACCTTCACGTGGCAACACATTGGCTAGAGCTCTCTACAGTGAGGCTGGCTGAAGCACAATCTCCAGTATCTCTACAGGTCAGCGTTTGGTTGATGCTGAGCGAGTGTCTGGGCACAACAAAATTGAATGGGTGGTCGCCTCCAAGGTAGATCTGAACGAAACGGAAATAAGTTGCAATCGCTTCTAACGTTGCATTTCGGAAATTGCTCCACCGCTAGTCCGCTAACGTGGTTGAGAAAGGAACAGCAACACCCTGTTTCGTTGAGTTAGGGAGCATCTTGGGAACGTACATGGCCTTGCGGCGTAATACTACACACCATCCGCCCGAAACCTAATATGGCATTACATCATGACTTGCTTAGAAGAAGGCATATTGCACACAAGGTCTACGAGAAATCTACGTGTTTGGACGCATGTCAATTGAACTGTTTTTCGCGGTGATCGTAGTAATTCGACGGAAATATGTTGTCATCTTTACTAGTAATCCAGTTGATCAAATGAATTTATTAAACCAAGATGTATCCGCTAATTATGTGGTTTCACGTTAATTTCTAGCTTTCGCAGTGTTCGCTCTGATGCTGCCTAAAAAGGAGAAGAAAGAACACAACAAACCATGATATCGCGAAGCAAGGTCATCTCATCGTTCTTTTGAAAATATGTTATTCCACGAGGAAAAGGGGTATTTACGCTGCTTCGCCTCGGCTGCAAGCATTGGTTTACTTTGTGACGATATTATGATAAATTGTTTAATTAGAAACTTGCGATTGTTTTATATGTGGCTACGCGAAATAAAGTATCCGAGACAAAAATAAAGTGGACTGTACGTATGAAAAATTTTATAAAAAAACTTACCACTCGTGCGCAGAGGCAGGGTTAGTGTCGAACTACTAATAATTAAGGAACGGAAAGGAAAAGAGAGAGAAAAGAATGAAAGAAGTTTTTTAGTTCAATATTCGCAAGAGCGATATCGAACATAATTTCAAATTTTCACAAATTGGAGATGTTGACCAGGGCCAATACGAACATGGGTTTTCATTTCTACTGACTGAGTGTTCCCCAATGAGAAGGTTACACTTCACATCACTCCCTTCTTCGTTAGACCCACTCCATCGCAGCACTTTTCTTCTTGTCAAGCGTATACTGAAGAACACGTCGGTTTGTTTTTCTTCAATGAACGATGACCCAGTCAGAGAGAGAGAGAGAGAGAGAGAGAGAGAGAGAGAGAGAGAGAGAGAAAGAGAGAGAGAGAGAGAGAGAAAGTTGTATGACTTTTTAGTTGTTTTAATTCACATGTAGTCCGTGATGATCTATAAGCAGTGGTACGGCATGTGGTAAACGGTACTTTTAGAACTTTTTTCTGGTTTCTAAATTGTGAATATTTCAAATATTGTCGTGCAAGATATGGTGGTTTTTACTAGAAGTAATTTTGAACATAATTTTGAGCACAGAGTATTTTATTAAATCGGTAATTTTGAGAATTGCAGTTTTTAAAATTTATCATGAATACTGGCATCACATTTCAGATTCAAAATATATCTAATGGAACTATTTAAGGGTCTCTACATCTTGACACATGTTATGCTGAGATCGCACATAACTGACACACTGTACATAAAATAAGGTTCTAAACAATACGTTTTTTTACATTGATAGATTTATACATCAGCAAATATCTGAACGCTCAAAGCAATGAATGCACTTTCCCTACTATAATATCTGTCTATGAAGTTTGTAGCACGATTCCTTAACGTTTAGTTTGTCTAACATATTCAGTTTTGTTGTCATCTATTGCATCATGTGGTAAATACCCCAGAGAAAGTTTTGCAAGTAACATGAAATGTTCTATTATCATGCTGCAGCATTTAGGGTTCAGTTTTCAAATCTTGATTGACCATCTCAATCGCGTCCATGAGATCTTCTGCTTTGCAGGTTAAGTAAATACGGAGATCATCTGCGTACACGATTCTGCTGCATGTTGAGATTGCATCTGAAAGTTTTTTGATGTGTAGGCGGAAGATCAGACCCGAAAAAGTTGTTCCTTGTGGAGTTTCTTTTTCTAACTTTCCCCAGGAAGATACCAGTCCAGAGCTTGCTTGCTATTTGCGTCCAGTTCGGTAAGATCGGAATCATAAGAGAGCGGAATCCTGACAGCGCGAGTTTGTGATCCAGGCTGTTGAAAGCGTGGCTGAGATCGAGGCTGACATAAACGATCAGTTTGTTTTCACGCATGCTTTTCTTTCTGTCGTCCGTCACTTTAATGAGTGCAGTCTGAGTGCTGTAATTTTTTCTGTAGCCAAATTCATACATATCAAGTGCATTATTCTCCTCAACAAACTCTGAGAATTGCTCAAACGTGACTTGATCAAAACTTTTTGTGAGGATGCTGATAAGTGTGATTGGTCTAAAGTCAGTGTGTTCTAGTGCTAGTGTCTTTTTATTAATAGGTAAAACATATGCTCTCTTCCATTGATGTGGATACACATTTTGTTCTATCGAAAAATTGAAAATGTGAACCAGAATCAGCTACTTTATCTGAGATAATTTTTTATTAAAATGCAGGAAATATCATCAGGTCCCAAAGCGCTCGATGATATCTCTTTGATTGCTTTTTTCACTTCACCAAGGGTGATTGGCCGAAACTGAAACGTAAGAATGCTGTTTGATGCTAAATTTTCATAGTTTTATATTAAGGAAGAGTCAATGGTTTGCTGAGTTCCTAATTTGCAAAAGTAGTTGTTGAGTTGTTCTAAATCGATATTAGGGCTTTTTTCCAACTACATTTTCTGTTTCCCAATGCCTTTCTGATGTCATGGTTTACCAAAACTTGCTTGGGCTTTTCACATCCTGGAGTTGAGTCTTGGTGAATTTAAAGTGAGCGTTTCGCACAGCATTTTTCACTCTGTTCCTTATCTTTCTACAAGCCACTGCATCTTCTGCAGGTCTTGTCCATCGACTGCTTGTAAGCATTCGTTCCTTTCAACCCATAGTTTTTTATCTCGGGCGTTATCTATGGTGCAGGTGCTTTGTTCACACGGACTTCTCGTGTTGGAAAGTGCTTGTCCATCAATTAGCTTAAAACGTTTGACGCTAGAGCTACTTTCTCATTTACTTCGTTCGAGTTCGAATTTCGGGAGGTCAAAGAGTTGTAGACAAAGATTTTGGAGTTTTCTCCTTTATTCGACCAATTGAGCGTAGGGATACATTTTTTTTCTCCCCTGCAGAGAAGAAATCATTCTTGTCTATTTTTCGAACAAATTCGATGACTATCTCACCGCGAAAGTTACTGCCAGGGTTTGAGCGTGTACGAAAGTAGTTTTTCATAAAATCTTTTGGCTGGTGGAATGCTGTGGGCGAGGGCTTTCGATGTGAAGACCTCGTGTGGTCATTAAGTCAGTACCGATGATTTCTTTACGTCAGAGTGCTTGCCCACAGTATCTCACCAGCCATTGAAGACGGACACACCAAACAGGTACGTTAACTTTAATATATTACCTACTGGTTGAATTATTTCAATCACTTCAATAGTAAGAAGCTCCTCTGAAAAAAATCATGTCGAAAGCCTCATAAATGGTGATTGTTCAATAATGGTAGCAGCATAAGTAGGAGCACCTCAATAAATTTCGTAACATTAAACGCTACCATATATTTTCGCGTAGTGGAGAGGAAAATAGATTGGATCAGTAACTAAAGCCATAAAAATCCCCGAGTGGTCGGTGTGATGGGGCGCACCGGACGGTTTTGTCTATTCGTCAGTGTTCTGAATGCTATCACCTGGCTTACTTTCGTGTTTCAGTGGTCAAATGACCCGCAACGGACCATGAAAATATTTTCCATTTCCCATTTAAAGGTCATTCGCTAGCCCCCAACTGTGTTTCATTTTACTTTAAATGTTTTTCCATCAACATTCCTTTAAATTTTCAATACTATTTATATTCTGTTTTACCACACTGTTGAAATACTACTATGTTAGTACGTCATTTGGGGCTGACGAAGCTGGGACAGTCGCACCTGATATTTCCTATTTGTTTTCGAAGATGAGCGAGCAAAGGAAATCGTTACACATGCTCCAAATTGACGTTAAAGCCGCATTTACATGTCTTGTCACCCGAAATCCATAGCAAACAGACTAATAAGTTACTCACCGTCACGAATAGCCTTACGAATATCATTAAAAGGAGGTGAAATGAAAACAATGATGGGATAAAATTCGACACCTCACAGTAAGTTACCGTACAGTATGGACTAAAAATCGTTACTGATGATTCAGGGAAGGGATTCTTGTTCTATAAATCGGAATATGTTATTCGTGCAGGTGGGGGTACTAATCGGTGGCTCAAATATTATTCGCAAACCAGTTCAAGAGACGAACGGATAACGACCAGAAGAACCTCCGCAGTACAGTAATAGTGGTTTGTTGAACGTTTTTCTAGTTCAAAGGTTGTAAGCGTTACAGACGACAACGAATCACGTGAGTGACATACTTAATTCTTTGTGTAACAATGTTGAAACTCGTTTCCACTTTAGGGCTGACTGGTCACATTTGGAACGCTCCTTCACATTCGAGCACAACTACGTGGACCAGACCAACGTCTGTGACTGTGATCGCAATGGTTGGTGTGTCGTTCTGTGTTGGATGAGTTCTGTTGGGTTTCAAGTTCTTGCAAGTAAACTGTGTGTATGTTATAGCCAGGATTTCTGGCCACGGAAGCTCTTGAATACTTGAGAATACGTTTGATCGGATGTGCTCAGTGGCCTCGAGAAAAGGATGTTTTTCATACTAATCAACAGTTTCCGAGTCAAACACACAGTTTATTTAATCAATTCAAATTTGTAGTTACAAATCGTAATCGTTGTTCTGAGGAGTTTCAGTGCGTATCATTCAATGTTCGGTATCACCCAACAGCTCTGTTTCCGTATTTGAAGACTGTTCCTAAAACCTCCGTGACGGTTATATCAGTTATGGAAGGACCGGTTTTAGTAATATGCATCCCCTGCAGCGTGCACCGAACTCGGACCGGCGGAGTTAAGACTGGTATTTGGTCGTTAGCCAGTATTCCGGTAGAGAGCTGTTGTTCATGAGTTACCACGCGGAAATATGACCCAGGGGAATCAGCGCCGTCAGGGGGAGGTTTTAATCTGATTTCCCACTTGGTCTAACTATTTACTTGGGTGGCAATTTTCAAAAGGACAGATCAACTGTAACCACGTTTCTTAGCCATCACCTTTTTCGCGTACTCGGCGAAATGGTTTTAGGCTTGCTTTGCAGCAGTCACAATGCTGCTAAGTTCGCCTGTACTCCCAACAACCGTTGCCCACTGTCGTAGAAACTGCAGTGGATCAGCAGGTGCTTTCTAGATTCCTCCGGACTGGAGGCGCAAGGCGTGCATGATGGGGAGTCTTTGTGAGACAAGAAGTGAAACCGCGCAGTGAAGTCCTGTGAGAAACAAGTCGTCGTCGTCCAGTGTTCTGGTTGAACCCATTTTCTTAAAAGACGTTCACGGATGTTGGGGAAGAACCCATACAAGTCACGACCCTTTGACGAGGATTCCCATCTCGCTCGCCATTTCGCTAACGCCCGCATTTCGTAGAGGGTGGCAAGTTTCCGTTCTGTGGTGAGAGAGTTCAGTCCAAAGCGGGGGAAGCTCCCGTTTCACTCTCCACTTGTCATCCATGCACTCAACGGCTAAGTCAACTAGTAACTGACCAGTGATCGCCTGCAGTGCTTCTGTTGCTTGGTGATCCACAGGAGCGCAGCTCTGAAAAGGGGCCAATACTCTATTTTGATTGACTGTTAGTTTGCTACCCCAGACAACGGGGCAGTAGCTAATACGCCTAGATTGCCTTGTACATGAGGATCGTGTCATGGTGAAACACACCCCAAGTGGCCTAAGTAATTGCACGCAGTCAGGCAAACCTTGCAATGGTAGTGTCCTTAAGGGACTAGAGGTGTTGGCTGAAGCTTGAATGAAAATCAAGGAATGAGTGGTGTGAGGGGGAATTAGGAAAATTGTGTGATGCGCAGCATCAGATATTTTAATCACATTAGTTCCTTTCTGTCCATTTTTTGTAAGAATTATAATTCACAACGTAAATAAATTCAAGGATCAAAAAGTTATCATTGGCACAACATCGGCTCAGCACATTTATTTGTTTTTATTTCTCATTTAAATCATTTCATCTTATCGTTTCAGGAACAGGAAAAATGACCCCGCACACTAAGCCTGTACCAATTGAAGATGTCTTAAATACAGCAGGTGAATCTTCTAAGCCTTTCTGAATATCGTAAGCATAACTGTAGACAGTCCACATTTAAGACGCTAATTCGAAGGAAATCAAGCGTAAGGAAACATGAAGCTAGATATTGATCTGGCAGAATGACCTGTTCACCTAGACCTACGTATCGGTTTATTTCTGAAGCCTATCTCAGGCTGTAAATACGCTAGAAAATGCTTAATATTGCAATACACATGAAATAATACGTCTCAGGCCTGCCGGGCAGTGTACAGAAGAAAGAAATTGAAACGAGGTCGTGGAGGAGCAATGATTGACTCCAAAAACACGCAGCGCATTAATCAATTGTATTTTCAAGTTATTCAGTGCATTTTTTGCATTGTTACTATGAGTTAAGGTGCGCCACACATCTGCCATAGTGTAAGAGCTACAGTAAAAATTACGCCCAAGTGGGTTGCGCCACATTATATATACATTTTGAAGAGTTTAGTAATTGCTAATAATTGTTTGTTGAAGGATGTGGATGGTACACATACGCGGTGGTTCTTACTGGGGGACTTAATCTTTTCGCCAGTGTCTACAACGTTATGATTTTAGCCTACGTAATGCCAGCGACTGACTGTGATCTGAATTTGACTACTACGGAGAAAGGGTTTTTGACATCAATGACGTTTTCAGGTTCGTATCTGATTTCATTAAAGATTCAAATTCCATACAACCTGCATTTAGAAAATTTGTCAGTAGGGTTATAGTTGGTGACTTCCCCTGACTGATATGTTTTCAATTCAGAACCTAACGTTCTTGACTCGCTGCTACTTGTATCGTGGGTGCGAAATTAGGGGTTGGGAATTCATTTCAGGTCACAATATTATTATTTTCTGAGGCTCATAAATCCGGCCTTATCAGCAGATACAATGTGGTCTTCAAGAGATGTGACCACAACAAAACTGTTGCTCTCTTCACACAAGTCAACTCTGTTTGCTAACAACTAATGTTCTCATCGAGAGCGGAATTTTATTGTTTTCTCCTAAATATATGGGGAACTACAGAAAATTAAAAACCCTGCAAATTATCACACAACGGTTCATTATTCGGATAATCAGCTTGACCTAGCATTAATGCTCCGAGACCCATCCTTTTCGATTCAGCATCGAAAAATATCATAATGAAAACCAAAAAAAGGTCGAAAAGAACTGAATCGTAATATTAAAATAAACAAAAAAAAAAAACACGAAAGTATCTAGAAAAAACTGAATTTTAATATGAAAACATGCACGCTAAATACTAATATCAAAATTTAACCAAAAATCTATGAAAAAAACCGAAATGAGAATGAAACGAAAGAATCTAAAAAAATTGAATCGTATTAAAACCAAAACGCCGGGGAAATTAGAACGGGGGCGCTCGAAGCGAAAGGCGAAAGGGGAGTCGAGTGGCGCGTCGTCGTCGTTGGGAGGCGAAAGGGGAGCCGCCCGCCGCGAGGCGAGGACGCCCCGCCACCGGTTGTTGGCTTATTATTCATTCTGAATAATAACCCTATGTTTTCGGTCACGAAAAATTTTTTACAACCCCCCCTCAAAATTTGATACTTCATGTTTCAAGACATGGAGATTCCAAATTTGCAATGTCCATCCGCCGTCCCCCGTCCCCCGTCATTCATCCCCCATCCCCCGTCATTCATCCCCCGTCCCCTGTCCGCCATCCGGGCCGTTTTGTGCCTTTAACGTGGTCTAAAAAATTCGTTCTTTCGCCCAAAAATCTGATTAGGTATCTAGTTGTGCCCGCCATCTCGGCAATCCGATCGGACGAAGCCCGTGGTTGTAATGGGCAAAAAACGGTTAAAAAAATTAACGAAACGTAGTACAACGCGGGAGGTACAGCGTTTCGTCATTTGAACTTCCTCCCTCCCGCCCGTCTCATTAAAAAAAAAACCCTGAAAATTATTACACAACGGTTCATTATTCGGATAATCAGCTTGACCTAGCATTAATGCTCCGAGACCCATCCTGTTCGATTCAGCATCGAAAAATATCATAATTAAACCCGAAAAAAGGTTGAAAAGAACTGAGTCGTAATATTAAAATAAACAAAAAAAAACGAAAGTATCTAGAAAAAACTGAATTTAGAACCAGTAGGGTTATAGTGGGTGACTTCCCCTGACTGATATGTTTTCAATTCAGAACCTAACGTTCTTGACTCGCTGCTACTTGTATCGTGGGCGCAAAATTACTGGTTGGGAATTCATTTCGGGCCACAATATTATTCATTTTTGAGGCTGATAAATCCTGCCTTATTAGCAGATACAATGTGGACTTCAAGAGATGTGACCACAATACAACTGTTGCTCTCTTCACACAAGTCAACTCTGTTTGCTAACAACTAATATTTTCATCGTGGGCGCAATTTGATTGTTTTCTCTTAAATATATGGGGAACTACAGAAAATTAAAAACCCATCTCGGCAATCCGATCGGACGAAGCCCGTGGTTGTAATGGGCAAAGAACGGTTAAAAAAATTAACGAAACGTAGTACAACGCGGGAGGTACAGCGTTTCGTCATTTGAACTTCCTCCCTCCCGCCCGTCTCATTAAAAAAAACCCTGAAAATTATTACACAACGGTTCATTATTCGGATAATCAGCTTGACCTAGCATTAATGCTCCGAGACCCATCCTGTTCGATTCAGCATCGAAAAATATCATAATTAAACCCGAAAAAAGGTTGAAAAGAACTGAGTCGTAATATTAAAATAAACAAAAAAAAACGAAAGTATCTAGAAAAAACTGAATTTTATATGAAAACATGCACGCTAAATACTAATATCAAAATTTAACCAAAAATTTATGAAAAAAAACAAAATGAGAATGAAACGAAAGAATCTAAAAAAATTTAATCGTATTAAAACCAAAACGTCGGGGAAATTGGAACGGGGGCGCTCGAAGCGAACCCGGGGGGAGTTGAGTGTTGGGAGGGAAGCGAGCAGGAGGCCGCGCTTGCTCGCCTCAAGTTTTTTTATGAAAATTAGTAGGAAACACGAGGCGGTCGATTGAATATCCATTTCTTTCTCTTCTCACCTTGGGGGGGGGGGGGGACTCCTATCATGAAGCTGATTGACTGGAAGCCTCACAACATGTAGTATGTGTAATAGCATCAAGTCCCAAAGCTATTTCAAATAAGTCCTTATGGGGAGTGGTCACCTTGGACTACTTGACACTATATCGCCAGTTGGCAAAATATAACGTACATTTAAATAATTCTGGATTCAGGCATGATTCTGACAACGTATTTCTTCGGCTTTGTATCTGACGAAAAAGGACGAAGAGAGGTCGCCATGAAGTGCAATTTCTTGGCATGCGCCTTGAGCTTTATGGCAGCTTTTGCCCCTGGCTATATTTCGTTATCAATTATCCTATTCCTCGTCGGTGTCGTGTAAGTATGCTATATATTAACACGCAAACTACTTAATACTTCAATAACTGCTAATTTGATTTCCACTAGCCAATTAACAATGATTTAATCAATTTCACAATGTTTCCAGAAACGCTGGCGTTCTAACTCCAACCTATGTTTTTGTTAGCGAGTGTGTTCCAATGAAAGTGCGCACTCTGATAATATCAATAACTGGAGCTATCGGCAACCTTCCCACTTTTTGCTTACCAGGTAGGAAAATTAATGATTGAGCGCAAACGTACACTGGCGCAATATTGTGAGCGAGGAAGTATTACACGAACAGTTAGTTCACCCCCTTTTCATTCTTACTTTGTAGCTCAAGCAGCGTTTAAGTTGCTCTTTTCCGATTTCAACTGTAAATGATCTTATTTTCTAGCGTTGGCTTTGATAATGATTCCGCTTGATTTTAAATGGGATTTGTTCGGGTACCTGACGTTCACGTCGTGGAGATTGATGTTGCTGACGGCTGGGGTCCCGTCTCTTGTGTCTTCTATATTGTTTCTGAATTTGCATGAAAGTCCCAAATATCTCCTATCAAAAGGGCGGGATGAAGAGGCATTGAACGCCCTGCGATGCATGTACGCTGTCAACAATAGGTGTTCTAAAAAAGATTTTCAAGTAAGTCTCGTGCGTTCACAGCGTTTATAGAAGTGAAGGGGGGCAACTTCTTTTCTTGGCCAAGTTGAATGAGGATCGAAAGTCCAGCCTTAGGACGGATTACATATCCCACGAATATGCAGAACATTTGAAAATAATAGTGTCAAAGGTTTGATTGTTCAATTTTTCACTTAATCCATTCGCTGAACCGAAAAAAAGCACAAAATGTTTCAGAAAACTTTTTTTATTAACGTTTTTGAAATTTGCAACTGTATAACGGATTGTGGTCATCCTGCTACACTTCGTGTCCCACAACTCTCACTGTGTTGAAATTTTTCGAGTAAAAGTAAAAACTAAATGCCGTATTTAAGTGGCTTGACAGTTCTTCAAATGAAGGAATTTGCTTTTCTAATTCCCGTTTTGACCCTATTCATATTTACTTCGCGAGGAGATGAAAAGCTCATCGTTTTCTATAGCATTGTTTCACGTTTTCCCCCCCGAAGAACGACTTGTTACGGACACAAGTGAAACAGCAATCATCTTGAAATAATCTTGTTCAGCTCTGCTTGCTCTAATTCTTAGGGGATTGGAAACGTAATGTTTAAAATACAACTTTTGACTTAACGAGATAATCATGTTGGTACAATTATGCAGATAAATTTCCGTACTTTGATCCTGCATCCAACTGGATTGGAATGAAGAGCGATTCATCAATGTATTACGAATATTGGCTGAACTTGCATGTTTACTTTCCGTGTTCAAGATTCATTCGGTTTGTCTGGACGACGACGAAAGCGAAACGACCAGCGACGCCAAGACTGGAGTGCTGAAAAAAATGTGGTTACAAACCACATCACTATTCCATAAACCACTTCTCAGGTTCACCGTTATTTCATGTATCGTTCAAGCTGGTGTTGTTGGAGCGTAAGTCAGACTCAGTTTTGTTACTAGTTAATGGGATGGAAGAAGAGTTAATATTAACAATAAGTGCTTCACTTGGAGGCTGATTGGATCACCACTTTCTATCCAAATCTAATGTACAGCCGGTATTATTGTAATTGGGTTAGTTCCGTTTGTAGGTAAATTACTAAAGGTAACGTACCTGTTTGGTGAGTCCGTCTCCTTTGGCTATTTAGTTACTGTGCGCGAGCGCTTTCGATGGAAAGACATAATCGCTAGCCGTCTGCAAAGTCTTTACAAAAACGGTAAGACTCAACCATAGGTACCGTGACGACTGGAGCTGAAAAGCTTTTTGTTACCATGGCAGAGTTCATTGATTGTAATTGTGATGGACCTTGGGAGAATAGCTGTATGCTCTGTGCTTGATGAAACTGGCAGTTCCTACGTCAATGCCCCCACAAATTTTGTGTGGTTAGTCCAGTAGAATCATTTAATAACTTTAGATCTTCAGTAATAATGCCACCTACAGCAAGTTGCTGAGTCTGAGAAAGTGGGTTGACTCCACTGATCATCAATCAAAGCATCGGCAGATGGGAAACGTAGATAGTGGTTGTGTGGGTCATCTGAAAAGCACCAACCTGCATCTAACACTATGGGAAACAACAGACTGTGAAGGATGTAAAGGGGGAAAGGCAATTTCTGTTTCTCTCAGCGAGAAGGCGTGATTCAGAACAGAACACACCATAGAGCGGACGCCATCAGCCTTGCATACAATGAAAGGGCGGATATTTGAGATAAAAGACGAAACAACCGGTTGCGTGCAATCCATTCGCATTGGGCGCAGCCCTTTCTGGCCGATAAACTGAACCCAGTTTCATAAAGCCCTGCAACCATCACAGAGTTGTGGGTTGAATATGGTTTTCGGAAGAGGACTGGTAGGGTTAGTAGGGCGTGGACTGTTGGCATACTCTCAGAAAGACTAGGGAGGATTGCGTCCATTGTTTAACTAAGGTGTGAACACGACGAATGGAAGGAAGGCAGTAAGACCACATAGATTCACATGAACGTGGGGTGATCGGCAAAAACGGTAGAGGGAGGTAGAGGGTACAAACGGTATAAAATAAGAGTCACCAGGATGATTAGAAATTTACTGAGCTCTGACGGTTGAATTGGTTGCTCATTTTACGGACTACTTATCAGACATCTAGAAATTACCACACCAGCTTCATAGCAAACCCGCTTTCTGGAGTTTTACATTCGGTTTAAATCAACACAGTTCCAACAAGAATGTTGCGAGTGGCCGGCCTGTTGTCTTCGCAGTGTGCACTTTCCCAGCTCTGGAAGTCATCTGAACGACAGCCATATCGTGACAATGCCTTACTACCTGGTCGGGTGTAACGGTATAACTAGGGAACTTTGCTCTAAGATTGTTGGTTCTCTCTGGTTAGAGTCCCTGTAATGAAGGTTTCATTTTGCGAGTACTATTGATTGAAGCCTCGTACGACAGTAATTCCACCCGACGATTAAGCTCTGTGACAGAGTCGATGAGGTCTTTACATATTTGAATTGAGTGTGATGAACCAAACCAAATCCACTAAATCCAAGGAAGTGGGCGCATTCCCGTTATTCTGGTGGACTCTAAGGAAGAGTTGAAAATCACACAGAGTGGGATCATCCAGGGGACTATTAGTTTGGTGACTTCTTGTAGCTCGTATGTGAGGCCCTCGATCGGTGCATAAGGACTCTGTGATCTTTTCCACGAGCCTGACAACCATGTCATTACCTTCGTGATCTCGATGAGCCAGTATCCAAATAAAAGAGAGCACATTATGAATACCGAGTCTTATAGCACTTGAAGACATTCCCATGTGGCCTTCAGAGCAGCCTGGCACGCCGTGTATATGCGAATCCGCTTGTGTGCGCAATTATTTATGGTTATCATGACATGTCGTGGTATACTCTCCTAGCAGTTTGGTTAGGTTAAAGTTGTGACCTGTAATACTAAAAAACAGCCTCACCCACCCTCATGGAACCGTCAACATATCACATTGGTGCACCCATTTCTGTTGGGAGCGACCACTTCTACCTCCATTCCCGTTACTGTATGTAGACACTAAATAGTAGTTGAAAGTTCTCCTGCTCAGAAATAACGTCAGTAGCCATGACTGTTACTTCTATTGTTTGGAACTGTCTCACAGTTCGTTGGAAGCTTGTTTTTACCCTGGTGGAAATAACTCGTCTTTCTTAGTCGCTATAAATTGACTGTCTACATTCTGTCTGCACACATGGTACCCGCACGTGAGATATGTGCTGCACAAGGCAACTACAGCCCTGTGGGCATGTACGAGGTTATGCAGCAAATCATGGGGCGTAGCTCCAAAAAAGAAGGAATGGCTGGGGATGATAAGACCCCGCTGTGTGGAGGAAGGCGACAGACCAGCTAGCAGTCCAGGGGAAGCTCCAACAACTGCAGCGACAGACTTGTGTGTCTTTCTATTACAGGGGCAAAGTATACTTGCCCTACTGCTACAATGGAAGTCCTTTTGAACATCTCACCTCTTCATATACACATTCAGAGGACTAATTACCAGGGAGTGGTAAGGCTTTTGCAGACAGGAAATATCTCCACCAGGGCCAATGCAAGCTTCCAAAGAATAACTAGACAGTTCACGCTAGAAGAGGCAGCAATCCTTGCTATTGACGTTATGCCAGCGTGGAAGAACTTTCCGTTGCCATTCGGTGTTAGCATCCACTCACAGGAATGATTGGAGAAGGAGATGTTCTAAACTGAGGTGGGCGCCCTGCAGTGGTATACCGATAAGAGGCAGAGCTGGCCTGTGCATTGTAGGGCTCAACTACAGTCTTGCAAAGCCGCTGGGAGAGTAGGCCACGATATTTCATTCGGAAATCCTAGCTATAAAGATCTGCACGAAAGAGATCCTGACCAAAGGACTCAAGGGCAAGCGTATCTACATATTCTCGAACAGCCAGGCCACCTTAAAGGCTATTGTAGCCTATAGCTTTAGGTCCGGGCTGGCATAGCAATGCCTTCATGCGCTCAAGCAGCTCGGTGCCCATAATCGGCTTTCCATTATCTGGGTGCCAGCTCACAGGTGGCACGAGGGCAACGAAAAGGCTGACTTCCTTGCGAAAAGGGGCATGGAATCCCTACCCATCGAGCCTGAACCCTACGTAGGTATCATCTGAATCGTTTTGAGGGGGGATACAGGAAAACAGGACCCATTGGCATCGCCAGCCACGATTAAGACAAGCGAAAAGGCTTGTTATGCCTTCCTGTCCAAGGGCGAAGGCGATACTAAACTTTCTAGACGAGATATGAGGGTCTTGATTATCTTCCTCATGGGACATGGCCCACTCAGGTATTAGCTCAACAAGATGGGCATCTCAGAGGTGGTTGAATGCAGACATTGTGGTGAGAAGGACGAGACGGCAGAGCACATCCTATGTGAATGCCCTGCCTTGGCAGTCAAACGCTTTTAATACTTTGCTCAGGGACCTATTGAACACCAAATCGTAGCGTAATCTGTGGCGAAGGACGTACCCGGCTTCCTGAGGGGGGCCTTCTACTAAGAAAGGGTCAATGTATAGGCCCATGACTTTGTCCTGTATGCCCTCGGAAAAGAAAACATTTCGAGGCTGAAAAGCACTCTATCCCGTCAACGTAGCACGAAATGGGTTGTTCCTTGTAGTATCCAAAAATTTATAGGAGGTTCAATTCTTTTTTTATAAGCGTGAAAAACCAAAAATGCAGCTGCGATTCTGAAAGCGTTTTATTAATCAATAATCATTATAGTAATATAAATAAAGCTGAGAAGCGTTAAGTTTGATAGAATATGTTAAAGCGAATCGAAACAAACAAGCCTCCTTTCAGCGAAGTAGTCTCTTCATAATTTCATGGTAGCATAAAACTGGCCATTGTGTGTATCATCACAATAACACAAATGTAAAGCAGCTGTTTCATCGGAGTTTACGAAAAACTAACAAACTTAATATAAGAACTTGTGAAACTCGTAACATTGCAAAATAAAATCAATTATCTTCCGTATGCTGGCCAAACTCGTCCTCCTTAGTCGCCATTAATTGACAGTCCATATTTTGTTCGCTAACCGCTACAGCGAAATATAAATTTCGAGGTCCAAACTCTACCTCGTCGACTAAGCACGAGATGGGGTGATCCCAGTAGTATCCAAAAATTTATGGGAGACTTAATTTTTTAATTGTTATGCAATTTGAACGTCAATTAACATTTTTATTTCCTTTGCAGGAGTAACTCAATAGTTTTGTGGCTCCCACAAATTATCACGCACTTGAGGAGTTACGACAAAGAAAACCCGGATTTGCCTGCGACGCTATGCCAGATTGTTAACATTCAAACCGACACTGCGTTCAATACCAGTGTCGTTGCCAATGAAAAAGTAATGTACGATGTGTTGGAAGGAACTTGCGATTTGCAGGTCCCAGTTGATACGTACTACTTAACAATATTGGTCGGTGCTACCCAATTTGTGTTGTTCTGTACAAGCGGAAAGCTTGCTCAGACGTTTGGAAACCAATGCCCTTTAGGTTAGACTCTTGTCTCCCTATTGTCTCAATGATTTGTCGCTGTTGAATTATTAATCTAAACAGTCGTTTTTGTTCAGTTGTGCTAATCACCTCTTCGGCGACAATGGCGTTGATCATGATGCACGTCAACATCGTTTGGGTGTTGGTTTTGTTGGACGCGGCAATAGCGTTAGCGCTGGCAGCTGGCGTACCAATCTTAGTCGGATTAACTGTTGAATATTTCCCGACAAGTGTCAGGTGAAGTCATATAGTGTTATATTTATTAAGCATGTTTGTATAGGCAAATTATGCTTATTCGAGGTTGGATCTTTACAGGTCGACAGCAAACTGTTTTTGCATCATGTCTGGGAGGGTGGTCTCCTCTGTTGGGGCCCAGATAATGGGAATATCGCAAAAAAACTTTTGCGAAATTTCGTATTACTGCTTCTCTGCGTTTTGCATGGGTTGGTGTAAATCTCGTATATATATTTTTTCGACTTGTGATATCTGTATTCTGCAATATAGTATTTACTTAAATCAGTAATATTCTGTGATTAACATGAAGTGTGGGATCGTCAAATATTTGAATATTCAAACCATGGAATGGTACGGCTCACACACACTGGTGCATTAAGTTACTGTTAGATATTAAGATTAAGGTCCAGGTAACTCCGCCAGTTGGCGTGAGATCAACAGAGTAATGGCCATCACCAAAACGTGGTCTCAGTTAGAACAGGTACAGATTCCTCTGGGCTATACATCCAAGTGACAAAACTTTGTCCCGGGAGGCTGGCTAAAGGACAACCAGCAGAACGCAAATTCAGATTGCGCAGCTACTCCCGCTTCATTACTGTTTTGGAAGAGTTGATATCCCCCCCCCCCCCCCGCGAGGGCATATGGGACAAAGTCCCTTTGTCACAGCGGCTACGCATGGGCCTATTGTGACAGTGACCCTTTCTTAGTAGAAAGCGTCGTATATACCCGTCCCCTTAGGAAACCGAGTATGTCCTACGATTTGGCGTTCAATAAACCCCTGAGCAAAGTATTTAAAGCGTTTGACTGCCTAGGCAGGGCATTCACATAGGATGTGCTCTGCTGTCTCGTCCTCCTCACCGCAAAGTCTGCATTCCACCGCCTCTGAGATGCCCATCTTGTTGAGGTGATATCTGAGTGGGCAGTGTCCCATGAGGAAGCTAATCAAGACTCTCAGATCTCGTCTAGAGAGTGTCAGCATCGCCTTCGCCCTTAGACAGGAAGGCATAACAAGCCTTTCGCTTGTCGTGTTGCTGGCGATGTCAATGAGCGCTATTTTCCAGTATCTCCCATCGAGCCACCAGACGATTCAGGTGACTCTTAGTCATACCTACGTCGGGTTCAGGCTCGATGAGTAGGGATTCTGTACCCCTTTTCCCAAGGTAGTCAGCCTTTTCGTTGCCCTCATGCCCCGTGTGAGCTGGCACCCAGATAAGGGAAAGCCTATTATGGGCACCGAGCTTCTTGAACGCATGAAGGCATTCCCATGCCAGCTTGGACCTAAAACTATAGGCTGCAATAGCAAGAGTTGATATCAGAGGGCATCCAAGAGGTTTTGAAAGCAACTTGTATGCATCTTATTCTCGTAGAGCTGGGGTATGGGACAACGGGACCTAGGATTTAGTATCGTAGCTCAACTGGTGGCTGCTTGGAATTTCTGTTTGACTTCTTAAACAGCCCAATGTTGACGCAGAGAAGCTGCGATGAGTTCCAACTGATGTTATCTGGACTATTTATGCTGCCACGCTATGGGTACGAGAAAGCTACATGCCAGAGTCTCTTGTTATGGGTTGCATGTCAATTGAAACGGACTTTTTTTTGCGGTGATTGTAGTAATTTAATGGAAATTATCTTCACTAGCAATCCAGTAGATCAAATGAATTTGTTAAACGAAGGTGTAGTAATTATATCGTTTCATGTTAATTTCAAGCTCTCGCAGTGTTCGCTCTGATGCTGCCTAAAAAGAAGAAGAAAGAACACAACAAAGCATGATATCACGAAGCATGGTCTTTCCTTCGTTCCTTCCAAAAAGGTGTTATTCCACGAGAATAATGGTGACTTACCCTGCTTCACTTCGGCTGATAAGTGTACAGACATTGGTTTGCATTGTGATGATATAATTAAATTTGATTAGAGATATGATCAAATATAATATGATATAATATTATAAATTCGATTGGTTTTGTATGGGATTACGCGAAATAAAGTAACCTGGACTGAATGTACGAAAAATTTCAACATAATTGAATAAACTTGCCATTCGTACGCAGAGACTGGGTAAGTGTCGAATTACTAAATAATTAAGGAACGGAAAGGAAAAGAGAGAGAAAAGATAAAAGGATTTATTTAGTTCAATATTGACACAAGGGCGACGAACACAATTTCCAATTATCACAAATTGGAGATGTTGAACAGGGCCGATACGAACGCGGGTGACCGAATGAGCAGGTTGGACTTAACGAGTACGTAACTGTTAACGATGGACATGCGAAGGCTTCGTGCTTGAACCGTGGATGTGGCCCACAAATCGTCATTCACGATAACAAAAGAACGTCCAGTGGACATACCTGCTGCTGTTGAAACCACAGCAGTGAACTTTGAATAAAACATATTACTATATATTTCCCCATTTTTCGTAACTTTTGCTATGGCTACTTTTAAGAGCAATTTTTTCGCGTGTTTCAATCGAAAGGTCGAGCACTAGACGACGCCCAATACACAGAACCCGATACGATAAACGATGGCAGTAAAAAAGATGGAAGTGCTCAACGTATCGCTATTTAATGAGTTGTCCCTATTTACATCACGGTTTTACTGAGTAACTGGCGTAAAGGTAATTTATAGATCTGCTGGCAATATATTTTTGCGCAATTTCGGGTCTACTGTGCCTGACTCCCATTGTAGGTACCCCAGTGATCGTAGTCTAGAGGTTGTAGATAAATATTCATAATCCGACGAAACTTTGGCATTGGACCAGAGCGTGATAGCTGTAATTTTTGCCTGATTAAGCGGCTCTCCAGACATTTCCAACCCCCCCCCCCCCTCTCGTAACAACTGTTCTGGAATTTCACTAAAACAGTGTCAAAATATCTGGTCTGGTCTGAGGAATCAACAAACTTTCAGTCATCCCTCTGCATTTAATGATATTGTTAAGAAATGCCAGAAATCACTGACGAAAAGGTTATTTGAAATAACAGTCTTCTCCAAACCAATGTTCTGGCATAAAAACTTTGTTTCATGTCGCGTCGCCATCACCCATGGCATCATATGACTCCTTTACATCACCCCACCCCTGACTCACCCCATGACAAGTCGGTTGACGTGAAGAAGGAGAACTTTTATTTTTGTTAAGAACACCCGGTTGAACACGTTTTGGAGCACCTTTGGAGGCAAGATCTCACAGTCTTGTCAGTATGTGTTTTAATCTGGATCTCAATTGCAAACCGTACGGAGATGTAATATTTAGGTCAACTGGAGGTGTGCGCCATAGAGGTTGTGGTAGGTACACAAGCTGCGGAGGAGAGTAACCAGTTATTTGATAAGGTTACAAGCCTGTAGGCTAGGAGGAAGAGTGGTGTGAAATTTAAAATGAACGGGAAAGAAAATAAATTGCTTGTGGGGATGAACCCATGAATTGAAATAAAAACAAATAGATATATTGAAGAAGTAAATTATATTTTAATCAGTACTAACCTCTCTGGTGTTTGTTAGGGTCTAGTTTATGCGCTCCGCTAAGCCTGCTGATGTGGATGCAAGAGTGTTGTGCTGGCACGCCTGCTTCACAACAATGACGGGACCGCTTGAATCAGCTGAGCCTCAACATGTGGTGATCATTTTCCGTAGGCATCTTCGTAGTTACTCTGATCCTGCCAGCGGTAAAAGCGAAAGAGGAGCCAGAAATTGCTGTAACTAAAATATATTTCTGCGCCAAGGATGCAGCAAACCCGTGGACAACGTAACTCAAATGGAATAAAAGTTTACATTTTCTTATATTTTTGTATGAAGTTAACTTTCTTCTTTGAATTGTGCGAGTACGACCAATGTTTAGATGACCACCACATTGCATCGCGAAACCCAATGATTTGGAATTTGAAACATCACGAGTTTGTAAGTAGCGAGGGAATTGAATTTTTGATAGGGACGGCAAATCAGCAGAGAATTTATTCTAACTTTCGGCTATAGCGGGGGGAATGGTTGCATCCCAATCTATTGAGAATTTCCAAGTGTCCTGTAAAATGGATTTGGCTTGGAAAATTACAGGAGCTAAATATCCAAGGGGATCGTATATCCTTGCTATAGTGAAGAGGATTGTCAGTTTGGGGACTCCATTGGGTTCCCGGTATTTTCAGGCCTGAGTCAGGGAGGAAGTGTACAGGGTTCTGTGAGATACTTTCAAGCCCTTGCACTGCTCGAGAGGCATTGCTGCACCACTTTCCTAGTTGTAAACATCCTTTGGAGAGGAGCTTGCAAATTTGATCTCTCAGCTTGAGCAAGTCTTCAAGAGAATCGGCCCCTGGGGGATGATCTTCCTTTGCAGGGAAGATGTTGAACTTTACTTGGCCGTGAATGGGAGCAAGATTGGCTAGACCAACTTCAGCGATAGAATTAGTGAAGGATGTGATCGATAGACCAAGTCTCTTGGCAGTCACAAATGATAATTGGCTGCCAGAGTCCACAACTAATCTAACGGTGTGGGGAATTCCTTGGGCATCCAGGATCCGAGCTTGTGCAGTGTCAAGTAGCACTTCACCTGGATGTTTTGTAGCTGAGAGAGTAGCAAGAACAGTAGATCGAGTGGGGTCAGGTAACAATGAGGGCTGACCAGGTAGTGTATTGGGAGAATTTTCCGAACTCGCAGTAGTAGGAGTTGTTTCAGTGGGAGATTGGTGGCTGTTTGCAAAGGCGACAAGGAAAGCGGGATTTGCATCTGTTGGTTACGTGTAGTAGCTGAAGGCGGACCTAGGGAGTTGATGAAAGGAAACGGGAGCAAGATGGGACAGAATGGTCGCCGGAGCAAATGAAACAAGAAATGCTCTTGTTAAATTTTGGAACTGCCTGTGTCACAGAGGTACGAAGGCCACCTTTGGCGTCCCCTTGAGTGAAAAACGAGGATTTGGGTTGGAAAGATTTAGGATTGAACCTGGAAAAGGTAGACGATTTGAAAGGATTCTGTGGTCTATGCGATTTGTTTTCTGGTACAAGCAGTAGCGCTTGATGCCCGGATTGAATGAATTTCAATGGAGAATCGAATGAAGGAAAGTTGGTATCAGGATGCTGAATCTCAAACGATTCTATGGTGACGTTATCAACGCATCGTATGGCTAATTCGAAAAGGATGTACTCGGAGATGTTGGGTATTTTCATGGCCTCTAAGGAGGTGATATTTTCAGCTACATTGGTGAGGAAATATTGTAGCGAACTAAAGGTGGATTGGTTTGGCGGCAGCTTGCTCGAAAGTATTTTTTCAATATAGCGAGAGGCTAATTTACGTTTGTTATCGTACTGTTGTAACAATGCAGCCCAAAAGCTTTTCGTACTTGTCACCTATTAGTGGAATTAGCTTTACGTGAGCCAAGGCGGGTTCAGTTAGGGATCCAATCAGGTAATGAAATTTTTCGAAATGCTCTTGTTAAATTTGGGATCTATATGTATGAGGGATTGAAATGTGTCCCGAAATAACGGCCAGTCGGTAAAATTATGACCGCTAAATTTGGGTAAATTCAGTTTTGGAAGGTAAGCTTCAGGCGCCCTAATTACAGAAGATTACTCAAGGATCGCAGTACCATTAGGAGATCGAATAGGTGAAGCGTACTGTTGAAGATCGCATAGATTTCAAATTAGTAATTTTTTACAGCAGCAATATTTGTAGACTCGACGTCGGGGAATTCAGGGAGGTTTTCATTGAGAATATGCTGAGTGGATAATTCATCTATCATGTCGTTGAATTGTTTATAAATTGGTTCTAAGGTGCAAAACATTCCTTTGAAGGGAATCATTTTAGAGGAATCGGTCTTAATGGCGTTCCCCGCTTCCATAATTAACTTTATGTCCTTCGCAAAACTAAACAGTTTCTCCCGAAGGAGTTTGGATTTCTGCTCTGCGGTAAGCGACATTTGGAAAATGGATTTTGAAATGAGTCAAGCCAACTATAGGAGAATCAGTCGGAAGGAAATGAAGATGGAACCCGAACTGATAAACTTCAATGATCACTTCACTTCCTAACTTACGTGTGAATGTGAGAATACAGAGAAAGTAAACAATGGTACAGATATGAACAAGAAATGGCAAGGGTATGAACAGAATTGCGATTGTGCCCAATGAAAGCTGTGCAGTTCAATGAGAAACGATAACAATAGGAATTTGTAATTGAAGCTATTCCGAATTACTTGTGAATGGACTTCATGAAACTAGGTTCGAATAAAACCGAAAGGCTAATTGAAAAATTCGCCCAGGATTGACTAAATGGTTAGGCGCAAGGGAAGTCAATGGTTGAGCCTCTAGGTTCAACGCCTGAAGTGTATAGGGCTGGAGGACCAAGGCTGCCGCCTGAATGAGCAAATAAATAAATAAGTAAATGAGATAGAAAATAAATGATAGTTAAATGCAAGGAAAATAAGGAAATACAAGTAATTCGGAAATAAATTATGGCTTCTATTATAAGGAATTGAATCAAAATGAAAATGAACTGAACGAAAATAAATTAGAGCTCAAGAAAAAAAAAGAGATCTCGTTGGGACTCTTGAAGATCGGAGGCGGAGCAAGGGTAGTTCGCTTACCGCAAACCGGTGGTGCACACGATCGCGAATGAATGGGAAAGGTGAGATGAGATCGAGCGAAATGGGGTGTGAAGGTAGTGGGGCGATGGGGTTTGATGAGCTTGAGGAGAGTTCTCTGGGTTGGCATTGTCGCTCAGAATCGACCGATCGGGCCCTTAACAAAAGGGGCCCAGTTAATTTTTAGCTAGCGATTTCAACCATTCCCAGTTTTTAAATGCTATCACCAGGCTTACTTGCCTGTTTCAGTGGTCAAATGACCCGCAACGGCTCATGGAAATATTTTCTATTTCCCATTTAAAGGTCATTTGCTAGCCCCCAACTGTGTTTCATTTTACTTCAGATGTTTTTCCATCAACTTTCCTTTAAATTCTTAATACTATTTATATTCTGTTTACCGCACAGATGAAATACTACTACGTTAGTACGTCATTTGTGGCTGACGAAAGCTGGGACAGTCGCACCTGATATTTCCTATTTGTTTTCGAAGATGAGCGAGCAAAGGAAATCGTTATAGATGCTCAAAATTGACGTTGAAGGCGCATTTACATGTCTTGCCACCCGAAATCCATAGCAAACAGACTAATAAGTTACTCACCGTCACGAATAGCCTTACGAATATCATTAAAAGGAGATGAAATGAAAACAATGACGGGATAAAATTCGACACCCCACAGTAATTAACCGCACAGTATGGACTAAAACTCGTTACTGATGATTCAGGGAAGGAATTTTTCGTTTTATAAATCGGAATATGAAATTCGTGCAGGTGGGGTACTAATCGGTGGCTCAAATATAATTCGCAAACCAGTTCAAGAGACGAACAGATAACGGTCAGAAGAACCTCCGCAGTACAGTAATAGTGGTTTGTTGAACGTTTTTAGTTCAAAGGTTGTAACCGTTACAGACGATAACTTATCACGTGAGTCTACTACTTAATTCTTTGTGTAACAATTTTGAAACTCGTTCACTCTTCAGGTCTGACTGGTCACATACGGAATGTTCCTTCACATTCTAGCACAACTTCACATGTCGTATTTACCAGTTCAACGTCTCGCACTGTTCAATCCTGTGATCGCAAATGTTCGCTTGTGGTTCTGTGTTCAATGGGTACTCGGGTTTCAAGTTTTTTTGCAATCATGGTGTTTATGGAATTTTAAGGTTTCGTGGCCACCGAATGTTTTTGGACACTTGAGAATATGTTTGATCGGATGTGCTCATTGGCTTCGAGCCAAGGATGTCTTTCATATTAGTAAAGCGTTTTGAATTAATTAATACAAATTGTATTCAATCAATTCAAAGTTTGTAGTTACATATCGTAATCGTTGTTCACATAGGAGGTCCGGTGAAGATCGCTCGGTGTTCGATATCTCCCAGATGCACCATAATAGGTAACTGGTTACCTTGACTATTTGTATAACTATTGCAGGGCCATTTAGACCAGTAACGAGGAAGGAAAGTTGTGCAATCGCCTGGTTAAAAATTTTTTTAGTTTCTTTCAGCTCTCCACGCTTTAAAATTGACTGAGTAAACAAAAACGACCACTTGGGAAACCTTTCACACGACCCTTGGGCGTATGCTTTCACAATCTTAACCTTACCTATCCTCTTTTAGATGAACTCGCTTTTACTCTTCCTCCATTTCCTTCTTAGAAAGTCTAGGGGGGGGGGTCCCTATTTCTTCATCTTGGTTTATTATACATTCTGAATAATACGCATATGTTTTCGGTCAGGATCGCTTTTTTACAACCTCCTCTCAAAATTTGGTACTTTCAAGACATTAGAATTTCAAATCTGCAATGAATCCCGTCGCCGGCGTCTTTTGAGTCTTTAATGTGATCTAAAAAATCGTGTGATTTGTGGCACATAGAAGGCTCCATGTTCCGTGAGGCTCTGGCTCAAACCACATACTCCAAAGAGGTTCAGAAAAACACACACACCACACACACGTATATAGACTATTTTCCTATCAGTGTTTTTCGTACTCAGAAATACAAAAAAAAAGTCAGTTGTTTACTGGACTTCTCTTCTTATTTTTTTGGCTAATGAAAGTAAAAATTTTCAATTGTGGGAAAATGACCAAAGTGGCACAATTATCTACATTTACGACAAGCGGTATATGGGTTTGATACTTCAGTGAGTTACTTACACCATGAAAGTTTAATATTTCGACTGACCATGAAATAATTAGGACTCGGCAAATTCAAGAATTAAAAGTGTTGATGATTTATTAACTTTGTCTAATATAATTTGTTTATTTAATACAAATGAGCGCGAAATCCAATTACAAACGGTATCGTAAGAGAAGATACAATTGTGAAATAGATGCACACACTAAAAATAAAAACGGGTAACGAAAACCGAAATGGTACTCAGCCCTAAACGAAATAAAAGCTAATTAATTCCTTAGGTTCATTAATGAATTAAAATATCTGTTTGGACCAGGTAGACTTGAATGAATCTAGGAGACGGGTTTTAGTTGAGCAAGAACCTGTACCTTGAAGAGTTGGTATATCACAAGATTTCAAGACTTAGATGTACCAAGAAGAGGTGATTTGGACAGGATATAATTTGAGTATATAAGCGCGAACAAGGGGGGAGGGGCTCTGAAGGCGTGAAACTGGTTGTACGAGGGAAGAAGGAGAAATCCGAATTAGATGCCGATGAGAAGTGAAACAAGTGTCCATTGGGAGAATTGGAATACGACTGTATCGCGAGAGGTGTTAGATGACTTTGTTGGGAGAACTGAGATGACCAACTTTCGCGAGACTTCGTAGGAGAATGAGTTAGGGAGGAGCTGTCTGTTGTGGAGAGGAATGTGAAAAAAATGGGGTCGTCAATTGGTAATAATAGAAGAGGTGGAATTTCGATGGGTAGCAAAAGTGGTTGAGGACGAAGGAAAACAATGACTTTGCCATTAAGGGCCAGGGAGTCCCATTAGGGCAGGAGTGGGATTCCATACTGATTCGGCGTTGTGCGCAAAACAATACCAAATTGAAGCTGATAACGAGGTATACCTAAGGCAGTTGCTTAATTTAAATATGGAAGATTGCAGTTGTTGCATTATTTTATCCCTCAGCTGCCACTCATGGATCTATCACAATTTCAAAAACCCTGCAAATTATAACACAATGGTTTATTATTCTCATGAACAGCTTGACCTAGTATTACTGCTCCCCCATTCCATTCAATTCAGCATCAAACTAACTAGTAAACCATACGAAACATGGCCTGACTACAATGGAACTACGGAAATTAAAAATATTCCCCCGGCGCCAGGCGCCAGTAAACGTCTTCCGATGGAGAGGTGGGACGAGGGCTTCCAGTGAACGGCAATTGGCGAGTCCAAAGGGCGCTGCGAGTCGAGCGGGCCTTGAAAACGAAACGAAACACTGCTTATTTGCGATTATACTGCGTTTCGTTAATTTTTTTAACCAATTTTTGCCCATAACAACCATGGGCTTCGTCCGATCGGATTGCCGAGATGGCGGGCACAACTAGATACCAAATGGGATTTTTGTGCGAATGAACGAATTTTTTTGACCACGTTAAAGACACCAAACGGCCTGGTCGGCGGACGGGGGACGGGGGACGGTGGACGGGGGACAGCGGACGGAATCCCCATGTCTTGAAACGTAAAGTATCAAATTTTGAGGGGGGGTTGTAAAAAATTTTTCGTGGCGGAAAACATAGGGTTATTATTCAGAATGAATAATAAACCAAAATTAGGACCAACGTGACCAATGCTCAAGCGCTTTTAACCTACTCTAAACTGGACTAGTATTCACTCGTTGCCATTAACTACACCTGATGCACACAACGTCAGAAACATCTGCACATGTATCACTTCTCCTATCCATTATTGAGACACATCGTCATTCTAATCACGCCTCCTGGACTGACGAGCTGATGCTACTAGTTTTTCCCTTTCCTTAGCCCAAGGAAGTAGGAAGAAATGTTCTAAATCATCCCTCTATTTTAGAATTTCTATGTAGAACGTTGTAATTTTGTTCAAGTTCATTTCACGGTGTTTTCGTTTTAATTCCAGAACCATAAAAACGAACATTATGGAAACAATAATTTCGACCATTTCACAAATTATCAATGAAAAAGCTACTCAACTTGGGTCAATGGGATGACATGAACTTGAGCAACCCAATACATTCTGAAACCGTCGCTACAGCCTCTATATAAAATGTTAAGTTCTGCCATGTTCATATAAACCGATATGATCTGGTGCTAGTGTAATAAAAATCAAGAAATGGGCGGCGGGAAAGAGGGTTAGAAAAATTTTAAGATATATTTAATCAGATTCTTTCCGTTTACTTACTGTTAAAATTTCAATTCACAACGTAAGCAGGTATACACTCACACAACGAACGATAAATATAGTCAATGATCAAAAACGTTATCATTGGCTAAACATCGGCTGAACACGTTAATTTCTTTCTTAATTTCTCATTTAAACCATTTCATCTTTTTGTTTCAGAAACAGGAAAAATGACCGCGCAAACAAAGCCTGTACCAATCGAAGACGTCTTAAGTACAACAGGTGAATCTTTTAAGCCTTTATTCGTTCAATTCATTCCTATCTCTAAGCAGCAATGCGATGCGATACGTAGGAAGTAGCGAGAAATAGTTTGGATGGAAATCGTGAGCATAACTTTAGTGTCCACATTTGAAAATCTAATTGGAAGTAAATCTTGTGAGGGAAGACGACGCTGAATCCCCAATTTTATGAGACAAATTATAAGACAAGAATTAATTCTTCTATCCATTGTATAGGCTAAATATCTAAAGAAACGGATAGGCCCGAGTCAGCTAAGCATCTCCACTTGCAAGGGGATGGTCGTGGCACGTCTCGATTATCTTTGGTGGATGGGTATCTCGCTGGGGTTCGAGGTAGGCTTCTACTACTTTTTCTTCACATGTTTTTGTCATACCCTATTTACGTGGATTTTTCATTTCTAAGCCGTCAGCACCGTCAATAATGCCTTACTGAGCTGTTCAGCTCCTTCCGAGAGAGTGGGGACGAGAAGAGAGGAGAGAGAGAGAGAGAGAGAGAGAGAGAGAGAGAGAGAGAGAGAGAGAGAGAGAGAGTGAGAGTGAGAGAGACTCCAACAACACATTGCATTGTTATTATGAGTTAAGGTGCGCAACACATTATATCTAAATTTGGGAGAGCTTTGTAATTACTAATTTCTTTTTTGTTGAAGGTTGTGGATGGTACACCTACGCGGTGGTTCTTACTGGGGGACTTAACATTTTCGCTAGTGTCTACAACATTATGATTTTATCCTTCGTAATGCCGGCGACTGACTGTGATCTGAATTTAACTACAAAAGAGAAAGGGTTTTTGATGTCAATGACGTTTTCAGGTTCGTATCTGATTTCATTAAAGATTCAAATTGCATACAACCTCCCTTTACAAAACTTGTCAGTAGAGATATTATTGCTAACTTGACGGATTAATTGATTTGCCCCTGACTGATATGTTTTCAATTCAGAACCCAACATTCTTAACTCGCTACTTAATGATCGTGGGCGCGAATTTAGGGGTTGGGAATTCATTTCGGGACGCAATATCACCCTTCTCTAAGGCTGATTTGGCAGGATGTCCAAAAACAACGTGGTGCATCTCCTGAAGTCCACTCTTGCGACCACGGAAAAACTGTAGCTCTCTTCGCTCAAGTCCACTCTCTGCTAACAACTAATATTTTCATCGTGGGCGGAATTTGATTGTTTTCTCTTAAATATATGGGGAACTACAGAAAATTAAAAAACAAACGGGGAGCAGAAAATTGTCAGTCGGATATAAAAAAGGGAATTATTGTGTGGCGTAATCCCTGTAATTTGGGTAAAGTAGTAATTTTTTCAGTAGATTCGCAACTCATTTTCAAACCAGAGTATGCCAAAACGTGGTCTAAATCAGTAAGAATCGTTCAAGTTTCTTTGTTTAGAAAATTAGTGGGAAACACTAGGCGGTCGATTGAATATCCATTCCTTCCTCTCCTCGCCTGGGGGCATGGGGGCATCATCATGATGTTGATTGACTGGAAGCCTCACAACATGTAGTATGTGTAATAGCAACAAATCCCAAAGCTATTTCAAATAAGTCCTTATGGGGAGTGGTCACCTTGGACTACTTGACACTATATCGCCAGTTGGCAAAATATAACGTACATTTAAATAATTCTGGATTCAGGCATGATTCTGACAACGTATTTCTTCGGCTTTGTGTCTGACGAAAAAGGACGAAGAGAGGTCGCCATGAAGTGCAATTTCTTGGCATGCGCCTTGAGCTTTATGGCAGCTTTTGCCCCTGGCTATATTTCGTTATCAATTATCCTATTCCTCGTCGGTGTCGTGTAAGTATGCTATACTACTTAATACTTCAATAACTGCAAATTTGATTTTCAGTAGCCAATTAACAAATATTTAATCAATTTCACAATGTTTCCAGAAACGCTGGTGTTTTTACTCCAACCTATGTTTTTGTTAGCGAGTGTGTTCCAACGAAAGTGCGCACTCTGTTAATTTCTATAACTGGAGCTATCGGCCACCTCCCCACTGCTTGCTTACCAGGTAGGAGAATCAATGTTTGAGCGGAAAAATGCTCAAGCGCAACATTATGAATTAGGAAATATTAAAGGAACAGTTACACTGACATTCCATTTTCATACTTTGTAGCTCACGCAGCGTTTAAGCTGCTCGTTTCCGAATTCCACTGTAAATGGTCTTATTTTCTAGCGTTGGCTTTGATAATGATTCCGCTTGATTTTAAATGGGATTTGTTCGGGTACCTGACGTTTACGTCGTGGAGATTGATGTTGATGACGGCCGGGGTCCCGTCTCTTGTGTCTTCTATATTGTTTCTGAATTTGCACGAAAGTCCTAAATATCTTCTATCAAAAGGGCGGAATGAAGAGGCGTTGAACGCCCTGCGATGCATGTACGCTGTCAACAATTGGTGTTCTAAAAAAGATTTTCAAGTAAGTCTTGTGCGTTCATAGCTTGCATTGAAGAGAGAAGAACTTCTTTTCTTGGCCAAGTTGAATGAGGATCGAAAGACCAGCGTTAGGATGGATTACATATCCCTCGAATTTGCAGATCATTTGAAAACGATGGTGTTAAGAGTTTAAGGGTTAAATTTTTCACTTGGTGCATAACAGCAGTCCTTCTAATTCACCCCTCCATATTTTCGTCAGAGTATTCGCTCTTTTCCAGCAAGGGAAGTATTACATCTTGGAGAACTGAAAATTCCATTTTGAAAGTCAGAAGGGTAACACACATAGTTCCCTAATCCCAAACATCATTCCCTTACTGCTATACTCCAACCAGTTTCACTTCACTGTACAGTGTGCTGTGAAAGGAAAACTTAAATCAAATGAATGGAAGGAAATTTTCGGGGATGAACCCACGTGAATACAACTACTACGGGATAAAAATAATGTTATAATGAATAAATGAACTTCTCTCAGGGCTACAGCAAAGTAAATAACAACAAAAAACTGAACTAAATAAATCCTGCTCAAGTCCTAACTGAGCTCATCACAAATGGATAAAAATTAAAATTAAAACTTCTCGGAATGGATTGGAAAATATTTCTTCGGGATGTGATCTCAACTAATTCACTTCGCTCCGATAAAAGGAACTGAAATAATGAATACCTTTTCAAAAGCCGAATGCAGGTAATAGTGTGAAATAGCCGTGAATATAGTGAGTTTAACATACCGGTAGTTATTGGTAAACCATCATAAAACGGGACTAAAGTTTCGGATTGTGGATCTTTCGTTCTTGTGGACTGTCGGAGTTGAGGATAAGTTGGAGGCGAAGTGTAGACTGGGGCAATGGGACAGAAAAAAGTGACAAGAATGAACCAACTGCTCGAGGTGGCGCTTGGGCGTTCGAACGGAATCCTCAGATAACGCCAATAGTAAAACATTAGTCGCTCGACTGAACCGAAACCGCGATTACATGTTGTTATTAATTTCGTTACAACAGAGAACCCTGATAATTAACAATTCGGTCTGGTAAAACTACACAGCAAAGGCAATCAGACTGTTGGGGATTTCCCAGATCCTTCTTGGGGCGCGCTCAAGTGCCAAATGCTGATGCTTCTCTGTATGTGAAACAGCCGGGACATATCAGGATCGGGGCATCATCATTTGGGTTGTTACGGGCAAAAGAAATAGTTTAAGAAAGTAGCTGAAAACGAAATTTTGGCTGCTTCATTGCATTGTGTCGTGTTTGTTATGGTTTCCTGGTAATTTTTCAATGTTGAAAAAGAGGTGTAAGACTGCATCTAGATGGAAAACACTGAAATCACAGTAAATAAAGTGAGAAAATTTCTACTACTTGAGGGAAAATAACGAAACATATAGTTTCGCCCCGGCATGCGCTCATTTCCCCCACTGCGTCAAGCTGGATAACCAGGAAATTATCGGAAATATTGACTAAAACATCAGGTTTCATATGTGTTTAGTACGTACTATACATATGAGTTGTCGTTACTCAGGTTGTTGATACATCCATGTTATATTTTTAATATTGTTCGGCTTTGGATTGTTAGGGTAGGGCCCCAATCGTACTCTTCAAGCAAATAATAACTAGTTGTGTACTAATTCGTCACGTTTCCCGTGGAAAGAGTGAGAACCATTCATTAATCGAAGTGTTTACTGCATGTTGGCTGTAGTTACAAACCACTTACAAGGGGGCGCTCTTACGAGCTGATATTTTATGCTCTTCGGGACATTTTACCATTCTCACCTTTTTGATGGGGTGGGGTAGGGGGCATTTTTCCACATCATGTTTGAGTTCACCTACCCCTATTTACTTTACGAGGGGCAGTACCTTAGTTTCACGCTTTTTCCAGCTGAAGCATGCCTTCAACACATTTCAAACACAAGTCAAACAGCAATCCTCTTTAAATAATGTTGTTGAGCTCTGCTTACTTTCAAAACTAGAAACGTTATGTTTAAAATACAACTTTTGACTAAACTTGATTATCATGTTAGTGAAAGAGGTGAATTTCCGTACTTTGATCCTGCATCCAACTGGAATTGAATGAAGAGCGATTTATAAATGCGTTACGAATATTGGCTGAACTTGCTTGTTTGCTTTCCGTGTTCAAGATTCATTCGGTTTATCTGGACGACGACGAAAGCGAAACGACCAGCGACGCCAAGACTGGAGTGCTGAAAAAAATGTGGTTACAAACCACATCCCTGTTTCATAAACCACTTCTCAAGTTCACCGTAATTTCATGTATCGTTCAAGCTGGTGTCGTTGGAGCGTAAGTCAGACTCAGTTTTGTTATTAGTCAATCGAATGGAAGAAGAGTTGCTACTAACAGGAAGTGCTCGACTTGGAGGCAACATATTATTGTGATCATTGGATTGCCGTGGTGTCCATTGTCCTACACTGTACGCATCAGCCCTTTTAAGGAAGCTGTGTATGTATTTCACCACAGACTGCGCTATAGTTTGACGTAGAATGAACACCGGCTTGCTGCTAAAGCGGGGCTCTCTCATAGATTGTGCTCTACCGTTTTGTCCTTGGCGCCGCATAAATTACACTGTCATATTGACCTGATGCCTAAGAGAGTAATTTCCTATCAGGAAATGAGCGAGGACTTGTTGTCCCCTCTGATTACAGTGACCATTGCTTTGGCCCGTGAACAGGAAGGCGTAGATGTAGCCTTTTTGCCTATCTTACATTACTCACATGGCAATTTTTCCTGTGTTTTCTATTGGCTACACACTGGTTTTAGGTGGTTATTTGTGGCTATCATGTGAGGCTTTGGGCCTTTCACAAGGCGGTCAGCCTTTTCATTACCTTCGTGATCTCGATGAGCCAGTATCCAAAAAAATACTGAGTCTTATAGCACCTGAAGATATTCTATGTGGCTTTTAGAGCAGCCTGGATAGCCTAGAATATGTGAATCCGCATGCCCGTGAGCTCCTTACCCAGGATTTGTCGTGCGCAGATATTTATAGCTATAATTTCTGCTTGACATGACGTGGTGTACTCTCCCAGCAGTTTGGCTAGGTTAAAGCTGGACTCTTGTAATACCCACAGCAGCCTTGCCCTCCATCATGCAATTATCAAAATACCACATCAGTGCACCCCTTTCAGTTAAGAACGACCCGCATGTACTGGATGTAGTCACTGAATCGTAAGTTTTTCCGTTCTGAAATAACGTCAGCAGCATGGCTGCTGCTTCTCTAGTTTGAAATTGTCTCACAGTTTTTTGGAAACTTTTTGGAAACCCTGGTGTAGATACTATTTGTCTGCAAAAGACTCACCGCTCTCAGAACTGCAGTCCTCTGAGTGTGTGAGTAGAGGGTGAAATGAACGATAGGACTTCTATTGTAGCAGTGAGGCGGGTGTTCTTAGCGCTGATAATTTCATGCTAGCATAAAACTGGCCATTGTGAGTATCATCACAATAACACAAATGTGACGCAGCGGTTTCATCAGAACATTGCAAAATAATTCAATTATTTTGCGTATGCCGGTCAAACTCGTCTTCCTTAGTCGCCATTAATTGATTGTCCATATTTTGTTCGCTAACGGCTACAGCGAAATATAAAAATTTCGAGGCTCAAAAGCACTCTACCTCGTCGACGAAGCACGAGATGGGGTGTTCCCAGTAGTATCCAAAAATTTATGGAAGACTTAATTTTTTTTATTGTAATGCAATTTGAACGTCAATTAACATTTCTATTTCCTTTGCAGGAGTAACTCAATAGTTTTGTGGCTCCCTCAAATCATCACGCACTTAAGGAGTTACGACAAAGAAAACCCGGATTCACCTGCGACGCTATGCCAGATTGTTAACATTCAAACTGACACGGCGTTCAATACCAGTGCCGTTGCCAACGAAAAAGTAATGTACGATGTGTTGGAAGGAACTTGCGATTTGCAGGTTCCAGTTGATACTTACTACATAACATTATTGGTCGGTGCCACCCAATTTGTGTTGTACTGTACAAGCGGAAAGCTCGCTCAGACGTTTGGAAGTCAACGCCCTTTAGGTTAGACCCTTGTCTCCCTATTGTCTCAATGATTTGTCGCTGTTGAATTATTAATCTAAACAGTCGTTTTTGTTCAGTTGTGCTAATCACCTCTTCGGCGACAATAGCGTTGATCATGATGCACGTGAAGATCGTTTGGGTGTTGGTTTTGTTGGACGCGGCAATAGCGTTAGCGCTGACGTCAGGAGGACCAATCTTAGTCGGATTAACTGTTGAATATTTCCCGACAAGTGTCAGGTGAAGTCATACAGTGTTATATTTGTGAAGAATGTTAGTATTGGCAAATTGGCGAATGATGCTTATTTGAGATTGAATCTTTACAGGTCGACTGCTAACTGTTTTTGCATCACGTGCGCTAGGCTGCTCTCTTCTGTTGGAGCCCAGATAATGGGAGCGTCACAAAAAAATTTCTGTGAAATCTCTTATTACTGCTTCTCTGCGTTTTGCATGGGTTGGTGTGAATCTCGAACATATTTTTTTCGACTTGTAATAACTGCATTCAGCAATATTCTGAGGTTCTGCGATTATTAACTTAAATCTCTTTGAAGTGTGGGATCGCCAAATATTTGAAAATTCAAACTAGGGAGTTACGAAGTACTGGTCGCTCACACTCGTTCATTAAGATAATGTTTGTTAGATATTAAGATTAAGGTCAAGCTAGATCCGTCATTTGGTTGAGATCAACTAAGTAACGGTTTTTGGGTCACCAACAAAACGTTGTCACAGTGGATCTCATTTGAAAACTTTGCCTGCAAGTAGTTAGAACAGGTACAGATTCACCTGGGTCATACCTTCACGTGGCAACACATTTGCTAGAGCTCTCTCCAGTGAGGCTGGCTGAAGCACAATCTGCTGTATCTCTACAGGTCGGCGTTTGGTTAATGCTGAGCGAGTGCCTGGGCTCAAGAAAATTGAATGGGCGGTTTCCTCCATCAAAGACTCCACGGTCGACCTGAACGAAATGAAAAGAAGTGTCTATCGCTTTTAATGCCGCATTACGCAAATTGTTCCGATGTGGTTGGAAAAAGGAGCTGCAACACCGTGCTTCGTCGTGTTGGGGAGCATCTTCGACTGCTCCGAGTGTATGACTTCCGATGTAACATAGTACGCCTTGTGCCCGAAACCTAGTACAGCTTTACAGCACGACTTGCTTAGTAGAAGACAAATGTGCCACACTGTGCTCCGAGATAGCTACGTGCCAAAGCCTCTAAGTATCATGCATGCCAATTGAAACCAACGATGATAGTAGTAATTCAACGGAAGTGTGTTTTCATCTTCACTAGTAATCCAGTCGATCAAATGAGTTTATTAAACGAATATGAGGTAATTTTATCCTTTCACGTTAATTTCAGCTCTCGCCGTGTTCGCTCTGATGTTGCCTAAAAAGAAGAAGAAAGAACACAACGAAGCATGATATCACGCCGTGGGTTCCATGTTTCCCTCGGAAATACGCTATTCCACGAGGAAAAGGGCGACTTACGCTGCTTCGCTTCGGCTGATGAGTGTATAGTCATTGGTTTACTTTGTGATAATATTATAATAAATTTATTAATTAGAAACTTGCTATTGTTTTATATGGTTTCACCCATTTCGAAAGCCGGAATAGGAATCGCCGTTCACAAAACTGGAACTGAAACATGTTATCACTGGTCCCTTAAAAGACGCAGTTTGGCAACGTTCTCTGACCATGCTCGATACTGTTTACAAACAATGACTCGTGATAACAAACGCTGCAAATGATTACACAACGGTTTATTATTCTCTTGCAAAGCTTGACGAAGTCTCACAGCTCTGAAACTCATCCCGTTCGATTCACCAGTAAACCGTATGAAACGTGACCTGACCCCAACGGAACGATGACAACTAAATATTCCAGGCGGCAGTATTTTTAATCCATTTTTTGCCCAATGCAACCATAGGTTTCGCCCGATAGGATTGCCGAGGAGGCGGGATCAACTAGATTAAAAAATTGGATTTTTGTGCCGAAGAACGGATTTTTTAGATTGCGTTAAAGGCAAAAAGCAGCCCGGGCGGAGGACGGACATTGCGGGTTTAGAATGAGAGCGTCAATTTTGAGGGGGAGTTATACAAAAAATTTACCGACCAAAAACATAGGTGTACTATTCAGAATGAGTAATGAACCAAAAGAACGTGTCGTGGACAAAACCTTCTGCTGTTGAAACCATAGCAGTGAACTTTGAATGAAACATTTCACTATTTAACATACTGAGAAATGTAGGCGCTGTTGTGTTCAACTGGACGCTTGGTTTGTTTACATACGCATTATCAGGAAGGCGACAAAGTTTTATTTCTTCCCACGGAACTTTTGCTTCCCGGCTACTTTTTTTCGCGTGGGTTAGTAGAAAGGTCGAGGAACAGCTGACGCCCGATATACAGAACACGATACGATAAGCGATAGCCTAGTTATTGATTGAACCTTCAGTTCAAGGTCTGAGAGGAATAGACGATAACGTGAAAAGAACTCTTGTGGACTAGGAAGGACGAAGAACGTTTTACAATTAGCAGTGGTGGGAACTAACTGAAGGTAGATCGCCCCAATAGAAAAACAATAAGGAAGCATTTAATCACCTGCCAATTAGAGGTAATTAAGTAGTCGATGAATCGCGACGAGGAACTGAAAAAACTGACCCAGTGCAAATACTTCTTAATACCTAGAGTGGTCGACTAATCCAATCCGTTTTTTCGATCAATTTATATGAACTTGACGTGATATATCGACACTGCGTGTCGACTTCAGGACATCAAAGCTGTGACTCCATGAATGATTTCACACGAACGGTTACCCTTTTAAGTCATTTGGTATTGTGGCCAGGATACCACCATTGGAGCAAAACCTCACGAACGATTCTACTTGTTTCTTAGTAGTTGGGTTTGGGCAATCTGAAACAGCCGTTGTCGTAGCTAGGTCAATTTGAAGAGTTGGGAGATAACAACTAGGCTTAGAGCATATACAGGTTCAAATACGAACTGACTAAAACAGGATATGTGTTTGAGTATACAAGCGCAAACAAGTGGGCTCTGACTACGTGAAACTGGTTGTATGGTTAAGGAGAGAGAAGTCCCAAATAGTGATCAGAGAGAGGTGAAAAGAGTGTCTGCCGCAAGAACTAGGAGACAACTGTAGTTCGAGAACTAGTACATGACTAAATCTTGGAAGAACTGTCTGTTGTGGAGAGGAAATAACTTGAGGGGTGGGAACAAGACATTATGGAAAGTCCAGAAAGGGGGAAACTGGTTGTCACTTGGAAATAGATGAAGAGATGGACTTTCCCACAGCTACAAAACAAATGGGCATGAAGACAGAAAGGTGGACGTGAAAGGCTTGAGACAATGAGTCCCGTTATGGCCAGTGAAGACCCAAGGCAAAATCCAAACTAATTCGTCCTGCGCCAGAGACACAAGCTGTCTTTTCCTTATCTCGTTCTTCCAATTCTATTTGCCAATATCCTGATTTCAGATTCAATGTGCAAAACCTTGATCCCCCCCCCCTCTCACCCAATGGGGGTTCAACAAACCTTGGATACAAGGAAGAGCATATGAATCTTCCTTCACAATCTTGTCATAGCTTTATTTTTCTTCACTATTATCACAGGCTCTGAGACTGTTCAATCGTCACTTGTTCAAGCTTTTTTTCGGGTGAAACAAAGAACATGGACCGACCGCTTCATAACGCTACGACTGCATGTATCGATAGGTCGCTTGATAACGCTAAGACTGCATGTATCGATATCAATCCGTTAGTTATCTCATATTTATTTCATATACCCATTCTTAATTTCAGTGAATTAACTCCGTTTCTTAGTCTTTGTACATTTAAAATAATTATATAACGGGGTATTACATAATGAACATTAAGTAATTGGCATACTCGTACAGCTGTCATTATTTCTAATTGCAAACATGGCGAGTCAAGCCTACGATGTCGGGCATATCGATCACCTGACCTCAGCCCTGATATTTCGATATATTGCCTTCTCAGAGGGAGCAGTCCATATTCTTTGCTTTTACCTTTTTTTCTTGTTCGTATCGTTCGTTCCATTTCCACTCCCTGGGTGTATTCGTGCGTCGAGAATCACGTCAGTAGGTGCCTCTAACGCATGGGCTAACCAGTCCGCAGGGTGAATAAGATTATTCCATTTTCGTCGTGGAAGCTCCATGTTGGGATGAAAACTGAAAAACCATCACAGTGCACTTCCACCATTGGAATTAAGGGATGAAATGCTGTTCTAAAAGCAATCTTTCGTGCAACTGATCCACCTTTGTATGCAGTGATTGGAGTCGGTCCAGACCCGTTATTCTTTTGTCTCTTAAGTATATCTGGAACCAAAAAAGGATGAAATGACATTTTTGCACTTGTTTATGTATTTCGCCGTACAGATGAAGTTTGGTTCCTCCGACAGTCTGCAATGAAGAATGAGGGGATGGTTGAAGGCAGCTAGGTAGTTTTTGCTTAAAGTCTGGGTGAAGGATAGCTGCTGTTGCGCCAGTATCCACCAGGACCTACCGTAGTGTCTAATGTTGACCTAAATAACGTTCTTCAAATAGGGCAAATTTTATAATTTTTGTTAAACACATTTCGTAAATGTTAAAAGTACGTTATTCCCTCTGTTCAACGGCCGGTCAGAGGAACATTTATGAAAATAATATATGCACACTGTCTAGTTGACTACACCCTGCTAGTTTAAGGAAATTCGTCGAAACTGTTTTTACAAAAACAAACAAAATCCGTGTTTGGTTAATTGGCTTGTGTTTCTGTATCAACCATTTCCACAGAGATATTTAGAGAGAGGAAACTTAGATACTGATTAGTTGAAGATATTTTGTTTGATCAACATTGTTCGAGCCATTTTCGGCAAAAACTCGCTAAATACGATTTCCTTGATAATGTATTGTACTGCTCTTGTTTGCATGGATGAGAATTTTATGAACTGCTGAGTTGTTTCATGCCGTTTTGTTCAAGTTTGAGCCGTTTTGGGGGAAAGAATACGAAATTTGAGTCGATTTGCTTTAACGGAGCTCTCAATCGCTTTAATGGACGGCTTTTTCCAAGTGGCGTTTTCTGGACTCAGTAGCCGTTGAAACGTAAATGAAAAGAAAACTTGAATTCGTTTTGCAGTAGACTGCATAACTTTCCTTACAAGCTTCTAATAAATTAGCAATCTGTACTTTTGAAAAGTGGTTCCCTCTTCATTTCTGCCTGAATGCGAGTCAATATTTCAGAAGATATTCAACGTCCAGACAGGAATTTTATTTTTCACGCGCGTTCACAAAAGGAGAAAATATCTGCCCACTCATCGACCGCATGTAAAAAAGAAGAGTTGCCTCATGTTAGTTGTCTAGTTATCCAGACGGAATTCCCCATAAATATTCGGAGCCAGGTCTACCCAATTGATGTAAATACCGGTTAATATTCCACGAGCCACTCTTGATACGTTCTCAGTAGACTTTTATCTTCTAGTCCATTTTAAGATGAGCTTATTTTAGTAAATATTTGAATTTCAGTTCATTTTCATAGAAAATGAAGCTGTTGAAAATAAGCGAAATTTTCTAAAACGTTTTTCCTCAAAATCCATTTCACAGAACCCTAACGTTTCCATCATTTTAAAGTTTTCGGATAACTACACGTGCATCTGTACGAATATGCACATAAATATAAGCATAGAAGTATACGCGGAGTCTGTCAATGAATATTTACTTAGGTATAAATATAGTCGAGTTAAATGTACATATAACATCAACACTAACCTAGTGTTGGGAGAAAAAGACAGAATTATGACGACATTGCTGATTCACGAGCTCAATGGTTATACAGTTCATCTGGTCTAATATTGCGATGATACGCGCATATGCTTAGAATGAGCCTCAACGAGCATTAATATGTATATCAAGCCAGAACCTATGAAGATACGAAGAGGTTTAGCAGTGTGATTTTGTGCAGCCACGTTTACGAAATCATGGCTTAGGTTTTTATTAGTACATGTATTTCAATTATTGACGCGTATCGTGACGATAACATTCAAAAGTAGTGAGCTAGAGGTCGTTCAATTTCACCGCGGTCTTCAATGCGCATGCTGAAGTACATGATGAAGCCTTTCCCACGAAAGTAGGAATTTAGTTGTAGCTATTCACATCGCTTTCTTCCAATACAAAAACTCTTGTGGGCCGTTATTAGGATTGTGTTCGCTTCAGTTTCACGTTCCAGACGTATTTACTTCTCTTACCGACCCAAATGAATAATGAACAGGAGAATTTACCAACTCACACGTTTTTCGCACAACCAAACACCGCTAAATGAGATGCTAAGACATGACGCTAATCACCCACGTTACATAAACTAGGACTGATTAAAGACGATTTAAGAGAGGGAGACGTTGTTCTGATAAATTAAAACACGAAACGAGTCAACGTTATTGGCGAACTCGTTTGAAAACTCCTAATTCACTTCATACATCATTCGCGGAGCTGCTGAGTTCTGGAACACATGGGTGAAGCTAGTTCAACTCAGGCTCTTCTTTAAATAACAACGAGTTAGTTACTCTTAGCTGGAAGAAGTAGAAACACCGTCCGTGCGTGAATCGATCATGAAACCCAACGAACCACGTAAGTGTAGCAATTAGTTTGTACACAATGAATTCAAGTAGTTCAGGTTGTTTTATTGCGTCAGGTACAAGACTTTTTTTGAATACTGTACCGTCTTTAATGGAGTTGCAGTATCATTCACGGGGAATGAACGTATAAAATCAGTAATTATCTCATTATCGTGCAGCTCTCGCGACTAGCGTAGTATAGTCAGAAGTACTGTCGTCACTAAGCTGGTTGGAGCTAATCTTGTGCTCTCATTTCAAAAATTCCGCGTATGTTCGGTATTTTATTATGAATGACTTTGTTCCTGCAAACATTTTTTAAATAGAATGAGAATATTCTTCGGTACGTCTATAACTTACTATCTTCTATGGAAAGTGGTACATTACACCCATGTGCTCTTTGCTTATCCGTATCTTTGTGTTTTGGACTTCCTCGGAGAAAAAACCTGTAAACTAACCCCAATTGCCAAACAACTCATTTAAAACAAATTTTTTAGAATTTTTGTAGAAAATGGAGAAAAAATGCGCGTTTTCCTAAATTTTGTGCCAAAATCTGTTTAATGGCATTACCTAACATATCCCAGATTCTACACTTTTCGGATGTATGTTATTACGAACTTATTCATTCACAACCACGATAGAAATAACTCAGAAAGCACTTTATCAACGCCTACCTTCGCTTTAGATTGACCGACCGTTCAATTTGTGTAGTACCAATTAGGCCCTTAAGCCTAACATTATTTGCCTCCTGCAGGATCTGACGATGAACTCTCGACTTGATCATACGAGCATTCAAACTAACAAAATTAGATCTTAGCTCCTACTTAACCCAGGACTCGGGAGAAATTAGATAAGTACGCGCTACTTGGCAGCGATTTTAAGAGACTTGGAAAGCGGTGTTTAAACACGCGTACCTTCACTCTTTAGTTCACCCAGTTTCCGGAGGCTTACACTTCTTTATTGTAGGGGAAAATGGCATACCCTGGTCTTCCTCACCATGAGTTGTTGCCACCCCTCAATATTAGTTGTTTCTTTCTGAAAAGCCAACGTTCGTATTCTGAACAAGTGCGTCGACGTTTTGACTGCAGGATAACATTTACCGCAAAAAAATATGAGATATTAGATGATCACATATCTTTTCAGTTCTCCTGTGTCTCTAGTGTCAGTATCCTGTGTGACACAGGTTAAATAAACGAAGTGGGAAACTAGACCTAGTGACCTAAGGCGTTTAGAGGAGTCAAAGAGAAAACCCGATGCTCACCTTAGAGGGCGAGTACGGTATATTATTCCGCTTCATGACTTTTGGTATGGGGTTAAAAACTGCCACAGAAACCTCTCCAGACTTCTTTTGTTAACCAGCAAAACCAGAAAACGAAAACTAATTGAAATTTGATTGGGAAAATTTCAAAAGATTGTGAAAATTTGAGATGTAACAAAGTTGAGCAGGGGGTCATTTTTTTCGTTTCTTTAATAACGTCTTATTAATAATTTAATAAAACTAGCTCTGTGTCAATAGCTCATTAAGAGAAAACACCCTTCTCGTGGATGTAGAGAAACTATCGGTCCATCAAATGCTCGAAGAAGCAAATAATTCGTTCAATATGGTGGCAGCCATCAATGTGCTGATTCAATTTTCGAAACCATGTGACAAGAGGCACATTTTCTGGATCCATAAACCTTTTTTTAAATTTATCTCCCCTTACGAAGGGTTATTGTTTCACTCCAATTATCCGAACACCAGCAACACGATAAACACCGGCAACTGTTTTGCAGTTATCACCCAGCTGACAAGGCGGAAGGAAATATGTACGTTGCGAGTAATCTGTAGATTGACAAAAAAACGAAGGAAAATACGGTCAGCAGTTGAAACATTTGACAGTAGATGACAACGGAAATATTGATTTTCGAACTCAGCAAAGAAGACAGTTTGATTCGAGTGATGCAGCACTAAAACGAACGTTCCCGCCTTACTTAACGTCTGGAGAAATTTCATGAGACACTAAGGGGTAAGAAACACCAAGGGTTCGATGAGACAGTGATTGGTGAGTCCACGTTGCATCGAGGAAGTTGGACAGAACATCCAGAGGGTCAGAGATCAAGAGGGAAGTCCGAAGTTCTTGAAGTGGTCAAGATGTAGGATAAGCGGTTCATGGGGTCTGGAGAATATGAGTAAAATGGTGCGGAGGCAAGAGTATTAAAATTAAGTGGAATATGAACGTTATTTGCGACTGTTTGAACAAAAATGTTTCCGTTCTTGACAGCAGACACCGTTGTTTGCTGTTGATCATGGAACTCAATAACAATCGTCATAAAAATCAAAACTAACTTGTGAACCTGCGAAGTTTATATTCTCTGATGCACATATTAACTTTTCAGAGGAAAAAGCGATGGAATTGAAACCCAAAGCGGTGCCCATTGAAGAAGTACTGGATGCTGCAGGTGATTGTTGTGCTTCTCTCCTCAAAACCATCAGTCAAAATTGTTGCTTTCTTTTGAATCATTTAATTTTGCTGTTGCTTTCGAAATTAATTTTCGTGTCTATAAGCTGTCGCTAGATCAGTTTCTACTAATTTGAAGTAGTACTTTCTTATGCTACTCAAGACCAACAAATGAATAGAATTGTTGGATTCACGATCCTCAAAATATTATATTAAACCCGTTTGGATTTCTACTAGATCTACTTTCTTGTTCACTTGAAAATGTTCGATGTTTTAGTTTAATTCATATGATGGAGTACAGTAAGAATGAAAACTGACTAATCTGACGTATTTTTAGGATGCAGTTGGTACACGTACTACATCGTTTTAACGGGAGGCCTGAACATGTTTGCCTGCGTCGTCAATATTTTGCTCTTGTCGTTCGTTATACCTTCGACTGACTGTGACCTGAAACTGACAGTCCAACAGAAAGGCATCCTCGCCTCAATGGTTTTCAGTGGTTTGTAATTTGGATAATTATAGTGTTTCAATAATTGTGTTGAGTACAGTCAAGAAGGGGAAACGAGTGAAGGAGAACTTATAAATGTCGAGTTGCAGAATGGGCTGCATACATATGAATTCTAGTCGCTGGGCTAAAGTAATAAGAGCTAAAGAAAGTAGTTTGGTCTCTGCTTATACTACCCCTCACCTTCTTTTCCATTACCTTCCATCCTTTTCCCATGAGCCTCCTGGCGTATTGGTAGGAGTTGAAGTATCATAGTAGAAGTATTTATACCCTCTGCAACTCAAAAATACGAAACGACTGGCGTTTACAGTACGATTGGCCAGGGGGTGAAAGGGCATGCAGATAGTGGCGCACATCTTGAAAAACACCTCAAACTCACTTTCTAAGATAAGGAGGTCAACAAATTCCAGGCAGCTGAGTAAACGACCACAACAATCATTGCACTCCCGTATTGTTTCGTATAACGGGGTTTATTATTTTACAACTTCCTACTAATTTACCAGTCTAACCAAGCTCTCCCTGTATATAAATCACACTTAAAAAATCACGTGCATAACTGGACAATTTAAGCCAATTTGTTAACTGGGTTTTAATATTTTTAACAGTTGGAAGGTGAATTATCACGCTTGTGAGATCCATCTTAGAAAAGACTCCACAGTGACTAATGATTTGTGAATATTATGCACTTGTCATTTATCAGCGATTTGTATGTTTTCCTCAGGTATGCTCGTCACTACGCACTTCTTCGGATTTTTGTCGGACGAGAAAGGGCGACGCTTAGTTGCAATGAACTGCAATTTTGTATCCAGTATTTTGAACTTGATGGCAGGCTTTGCCCCTGGCTTCCTATCCTTGTCGATCATCGTATTTCTCAATGGCGTTGCGTGAGTATGCATAGTACTTTTATGTCTTCTTTATGATGCAGGCCATAGCAACATAAAATAATGTGTCGTTAAAAACATACCTTTTTCAGAACCGCAGGAGTTATCATTCCTACTTACGTGTACATTAGTGAATGTGTTCCAGCCAGAGTTCGCTCTATATGTATTTCCTTAGTGGGAGCTTTAGGAAACTTGCCGACATCTTGCTTGCCAGGTAATACAAAAACATAATCATAATCATCACATCAAGACACAACAAGATATACAAATAACATGCCAATACCATTAAGTTCCCACTTGTGGGGAAATGACGAGAGCAGCACAATAAATCCTTAAAAATTCGGAAGCAAATCGTTTTAATGCAGTTTTGAGGTTTTTATTCATTCTGAATAATACACCTATGCTTGCAGTCTGGAGCATTTTTTTACAACCCTCCCTCCATGACACTTGACGTTTCAAGGCATGGCGATTCAAAATCTGCAATATCCGTTTGCTGACTCTCGTCTAGGCCATGTTTCGCCACCCATAAGATGATGGTTTAATGACGCTATAAAATAATTAGGAGCAATACCAAAAATCCATAGTTATGACCACTCCAGTTTCACTTATTGCACACTTTTTAAACAATAATTCCAAAGAAGTAAACACGATTCAGAAAAATTAATTTGTCGAATGAATCACATATGCACAGATTACTCAATATTCGTTGTAGCCGTAACTAATTAAATTCCGGAACATTCAGTGCCATCAACTTCTATGTAAAACGCTGAGCCATCAAGTTCATGTAAACTTACGAAAAACAGATTTGATTAGTACCTAGAGTTAGTCTAAATTTGGTTGAGATAAGTTATGTGATGTGTCGTATCAGATATCTCCCTACACTGCCAAAAATTCACAGTAATACCTATTCACCTGGTTATTAACGCTCTTATTTGTACTTGACAGTGCTGGCTATGATCATTATTCCGCTGGATATTAACTGGGATATGTTTGAATACGTGACAATTACATCGTGGAGAGTAATGTTGATTTCTGCAGCAATTCCTGCATTTGTGTCTGCGATGATGTTTCTGACTTTGCACGAGAGTCCCAAATATCTGCTGTCGAAGGGGCGTGAGGAAGAGGCACTTGCAGCTCTTCGATGTATCCATTCAGCCAATAACTGTGGCTCTAAAGAAAGCTTCAAAGTAAGTATCGTGCACATACTATTTATGTAAGATGTTTATGCCGAAAAGAGAAATTAAGTTTGCTGAATTATTTCTCACACAGAAAGGTTAGAAACCTGTATGCGCACATCCGTAAGAGTATGCTTTGACTTATCATAGCTGTCTGGTGAAAGCCACACTCAGCGTATATGAAGTAACTTTATTCACCGCCATGAATGTGGTTTTAGCGTCGAAAGCGCCTTCCCACTATTCATCATGGACCCAACTAGAGTATTTTATATCGGCGGTTTGCTGTTATAACCCTTTAATGGCACGCACATTTTTATGAACGAAAATACTGATAACTTCAAAACACAAAACCTGGTGGTAGTAAATAATCGGCCGAATAATGCTCTGAGGATTGGCCAATAAAATAATCATTGGATATTTTTTCGTCGGAGCTAAACAATACGAATACCAGAACGTTAAACGTGTACTTACCCTTGTAGCATCACAGCGTTAGCTTAACTGCGCTAGTGGTAAAAAACCCTGCAAATTATTACACAACGGTTTATTATTCGGATAATCAGCTTGACCTAGCATTAATGCTCCGAGACCAATCCTGTTCGATTCAGCATCGAAAAATATCATAATGAAACCCAAAAAAAAGGTCGAAAAGAACTGAATCGTAATATTAAAATAAACAAAAAAAAAACACGAAAGTATCTAGGAAAAACTGAATTTTAATATGAAAACATGCACGCTAAATACTAATATCAAAATTTAACCAAAAATCTATGAAAAAAAAAACAAAATGAGAATGAAACGAAAGAATCTAAAAAAATTGAATTGTATTAAAACCAAAACGTCGGGGAAATTGGAACGGGGGCGCTCAAGGCGAACCCGGGGGGAGTTGAGTGTTGGGAGGGAAGCGAGCGGGAGGCGCGCTGCTCGCTGGCCTTGAGTTTTGGTTTATTATTCATTCTGAATAATAACCCTATGTTTTCGGTCACGAAAAATTTTTTACAACCCCCCCTCATAATTTGATACTTTACGTTTCAAGACATGGAGATTCCAAATTACATGTCCGTCCGCCGTCCCCCGTCCCCCATCCGCCGTCCGCCATCCGGGCCGTTTTGTGCCTTTAACGAGGTCTACAAAATTCGTTCTTTCGCCCAAAAATCCAATTTGGTATCTAGTTGTGCCCGCCATCTCGGCAATCCGATCGGACGAAGCCCGTGGTTGTAATGGGCAAAAAACGGTTAAAAAAATTAACGAAACGCAGTACAACGCGGGAGCTACAAGCGTTTCGTCGTTTGAATTCCTCCCGCCCCGCCCGTCTCATTAAAAACCCTGCAAATTATTACACAACGGTTTATTATTCGGATAATCAGCTTGACCTAGCATTAATGCTCCGAGACCCATCCTGTTCGATTCAGCATCGAAAAATATCATAATTAAACCCAAAAAAAGGTCGAAAAGAACTGAATCATAATATTAAAATAAACAAAAAAAAACACGAAAGTATCTAGGAAAAACTGAATTTTAATATGAAAACATGCACGCTAAATACTAATATCAAAATTTAACCAAAAATCTATGAAAAAAAAACAAAATGAGAATGAAACTAAAGAATCTAAAAAAATTGAATTGTATTAAAACCAAAACGTCGGGGAAATTGGAACGGGGGCGCTCGAAGCGAAAGGCGAGTTGAGTGGAGAGCGGGAGGCGGAGTCGTTGGGAGGGAAGCGAGCGGGAGACGCGCTGCTCGCTCGCCTCGAGTTTTAATGAGACGGGCAGGGCGGGAGGAATTCAAACGACGAAACGCTTGTAGCTCCCGCGTTGTACTGCGTTTCGTTAATTTTTTTAACCGTTTTTTGCCCATTACAACCACGGGCTTCGTCCGATCGGATTGCCGAGATGGCGGGCACAACTAGATACCAAATTGGATTTTTGGGCGAAAGAACGAATTTTGTAGACCTCGTTAAAGGCACAAAACGGCCCGGATGGCGGACGGCGGATGGGGGACGGGGGACGGCGGACGGACATGTAATTTGGAATCTCCATGTCTTGAAACGTAAAGTATCAAATTATGAGGGGGGGTTGTAAAAAATTTTTCGTGACCGAAAACATAGGGTTATTATTCAGAATGAATAATAAACCAAAACCACTGTTTCGTTCATAATTATTTTGTTACTTTTCTTGAACATTACGTGTTAGGAATTCTATACAGTCTTCTCCCAAGCTCACCGGAGCATTTATTTCATCCTTAAACCCCCCCTCTTGTGCGCCCAACAAGTGATTACGTTTATATTCGTGATGAGGGACAAATGCGATACAGTCCATTCACACCCTACACTTGGAGGTTTGTCTCTGGTAGTTGCAAACTGGTAACAGAAGAACCAAACGAACTATATAAGTGGAAAAGAAAGGACGAACTAAGTGGAGATAGATCCTAGGGCAGTGGACAAAGTGTGGGATTGTAAGGAGCCATACTGCACGGTTAAGTTCCTCTTTTGGAATTGAATTGACGGTTGTTCGAGCCAGAGGGCTCCCGTTCAACCAGTAAGTGGCCGTTTTAAGGCGCTGAGAGTGACGTAGACTTGCTGTGACCTGAATGTTGGAAGAAATGGTGATTGTTAGGTAACTGACTGGCTTTTACCGGCTTCAAGGTTAAATTAAAAAAACTCGAAGTGCAATGTACTAAGAATATTTGATAAGGCAACGCCTTCAATTTTAACAGTTGGTATGAACTTGTGAGTAGAGAATTATTTGTTTTACCGGGGCTGTTTCGAGCAAGACTCAAAATACATTGACCTCAGTTTTACCCAACATCTCAACATTTCCCTTTTTGAATCCGATAATCATTGTACCTGAGAGTTGTCCGTCTCTAAACGCTTGTAGTTCCCCAATCAGTTTTCCAAGCGCATCAAAATTCCCCACCTCTGGGACTACCGTTCCTACTTGTCACTTCACACCAATAGGCTTTAGATTCCAATACCGCCAAACATAATAGAGCCCCCAACTAACGAGCTTTCATTTCTCAGATACTTACTGTCCCCATCCAGTCACCCCTCCACTGGTCACAACCATCCTCCATACGAAACCAACCCATCCGAACAATTTATACCCCTTCCAAAGCGATGGTTCCCCCCCCCCCGTCACCGCAGTCAGAACGACCGTATTTTATGTTACGTTACTTCACTTCTCCTCTGTATATTCGAGTGTTCGCACCTTGTTGTGACTTCAACTCTTCAATTACACGTTTTTGCTATAGTAAACCGTGTTCATTTAAGTCTATCCTGGTCAAAACACGGGTGCTGCTCAGCGTCCAGCGGGAATTTACTTGTAGATTTAAAAATCCCGTTTCATGTAATTAAAGTCGATCAGAAATACTACCAAATCATTCATTATTTATGTTTAAAGGTTCAATCAGTGTGCATGACTGAAGACGAAAGCGAAGCCACTGATGATCTCGAACACGGCGCTCTGAAAAGAATGTGGATGCAAACTGCGTCTCTGTTCCATAAGCCACTAGTCAAATTCACCATTATATCCTGTATTTTGCAAGCCGGCGTCGTTGGAGCGTAAGTCTGTCTCCCATGAATACTCGAAAAAATAGTTTTAGATATTTTAAAAAATTTACCACGTATTCGTGAACTTGAATCAAATGCGCTCAGGAGCACAACTGGTTGTTTAAACTGAGGTTGTTTCAATGATTTCAGTATTATATATAATTGAGGCTGTTGGAGGTTTGGGGGCCAACCAAAATGTCTAAAGGTATCAATTGGTTTATGCAAGTGAATTTAGCGTAAAAGAAACCCGCCCTGAGCTCATTTTATCACTCAGAAGCTGGTCATAATTGAAACTAAGGTTGCTCATTATATTGAAAACTGAATAAATTGAAAACGTCAGATGCCCAAGTCCGACAAAAGAAGCATCAAAATATGGATAAATCTATGTATTAGTATGGCGTTAAGGAAATCGCACTACTGCACACCTCTTGCGATATTGCGAGCAAGAAGAGGGGGTTCACAGTAATTAGGAGTTTATTAAAAACAGAATAAACAATAAATTGTCTATATTTCCACAGAAATAATGAGCACAATTGTTAAATCGATTTCGATGGTTAGGTTTGAAATCGATTTAACAATTGTGCACATTATTTATTGTTTATTCTGTTTTTAATGAAATAGGTTTCCACAATGTCCTCGCGAATGATTTAGTTCAAATTAGGAGTTTCATACAAAACATTCCAGTTCAAACAAGTGCAGTACACTAAGCACTGGATCGTTATTTATTACCAACAAGTCAAGAGAAAACGGTCCTTTCAAACCCTTCTTGTTATAATCATGGAGTAAGTAGAGCTGATGAAAAATCCAATGAACATTGGGGAAACCATCAGTGGGAAAAGACGCCGTGTGCTCAGGAAATATTAATCCTTGTATGGGGCGGGGTTGAGAATATTAAAAGAAAGAAGTTTATTGACAAGGGTTATTTGGGCTTTTCCACCGGCTATAACTTCTTCGGCCTTACGTTAAAATGTTCGAACTCATGAGCTGAGGCGATCATTGAAGGGGGTTCTCTGGAATCTCCAAGACTAAAAATCGCTCGTTGTTCGACCTAAAGGCTCAAACCGAGTGTGCAATTTGTTGCGAACCTAACTTGAAGCGATGTTTTCCGAGCTTAATGATGTCAATGAGCAAGGGAAAATACCCTACTGTGTATATTTATTTCGAGGTAATAATACTTCTGAAGTGATGCTCGGAGTAGCTTTCCTGCCTCAACAAAAGATGAAATAAAATAGTATACTTACATCGCTGGAAGGCTATACCAAATTAATCTCATTATTTTATTTCAACAACGTTACTTTATACCTATATTATGGAGACCTTGAAAGATAGAAATTAACTGATTCGTATAAACCAGAATTTAAAACACGGATTTCCCGAGATAAAAAATGTACGGGCCGACGAAATTGATTTCATCATTCCTTGTTCGCAAATTTGTTTTATGGGAAAAATCGATCGAAAACTCTCATCCGTGAGTATTCGAGACTAACTTAACCGGTTTAACTACATTCATTTTGTGGGTGTTTGTTTTCACGCACCTGACCACTGAGCGCCGGTCTTATGATCTTTACTAGTCGAGTTGTGACGTTATGTCTCAGTGGTGTGGCTCCGTCATGAAATATTCTTTGTCACATTGTTCTCACCAAATGTGAACAAGCTAACTTAAAAATGGTAGAAATTGTGATTGCACCACTTAACAGATAAAGTGATGTAGCCCTGGTCAAACTCCCAAATGTGGTGGGAATGCTCACGCTAGTTCTTCTTTAGTACTTAAGAGTACATTACGTAAATACGATTTCACGAAATATTCACAAAGTTATTCTTTCAGTAAGCCTTGAATGTGTGTGTGTGCGCCATTACTGAGTTCATTTATTTTGAACTTTCCCAAAACCGCTACGAATTAAATCACTAGCGACGAAGTTGTGGAAATCCATTTCAAAAATAAAGTGGAGTAGGGGGGGATTGTCTATTTCCACTGAATTTGAGATAATATGTTGGATCTGTTTCAACGGCTTCAGCTGATCTTGTCACTAATCTTATTAATGATGATTACCTAACCCTCGATAGATCGGTTTTATTACTTTCCTAAAACGAGCTTACGCAAGAATTCTTTGTGTTGCAGGAGTAACGCCATTATCTTGTGGCTTCCTCAAACCACTACGCAGATGATGGGCTACATGAACGAAAATCCGGACCTGCCTGCGACAATGTGCCAGATGATTAATTACGAAACTGGAATTTCATTCAACACTAGCGACGAAGCCAACAACAATACGGTAGTATACGACATGTTGGAAGGACCTTGTAACGTTTACGTTCCTATTGATGTTTACTACGTGTCGTTAGCGGCCGGTTTGCTCCAATTTACCTTTTACTGCATAAGCGGTGAATTGGCCCAGTGGTTGGGAGGCAAGAAGACGTTAGGTTAGGTATTTTTCATGTCTCTATTTTTTATTGTAATTTTACATTCGCGGTGTGAGTTAACGATTCGACTTGTTTCATCGTTATAGTCGTACTTATTCTCCTGCCTGCGGCATTGGGATTGGTCATGAATCACGTTCGAAATGCCTGGGCGTCAGTTGCAATGGAGGCGGTGATGGCTGTCACTCTTTCAGCGGGTATACCCGTTAACGTCGGACTAGCAGTTGAGTACTACCCCACTGACGTAAGGTAAGGCTGTTTGATTTACAAAGTCATTTAATTAACCGATTTTACTCTGCGAATTCGATTAATTTAATCTGAACTTGTGATAGGTCGACGGCGAATTGTATCTCCATGTTGTGGGGGAGACTGTTCGCATCGGCAGGAGCGCAGATATTGGGAGCGCTAAGAGAACACCATTGCGATCTTTCCTATTATGGGATTTCTGCATTCCTCATTGGTAATTATTCCATTTACAGACTTTTTAGTTTCTCGATCTGTACATCTTATCGAATCTTTGAGTAAGTAATTGGGTTGATGTGATTGCATTGCTCCAGTTGTCAGGGCCTCCACTTACAATTCTCTTTGAATTTTCCCATTCCTAGTTTAGTATTTAGATTAATGGGATCGTAGGGTGGGGTGGGGTGGGAAGTGTTTTACAAAAAACGGAGGTCAGAAGAAGCGTGCAATTGTCGGGATAAAGAGACAAATCATAGATGAGAAAACTCAGGTGATGAGCGGAAGGGAAGGGGGTTCGTGTTGATGTCGGAGGCTCAGCCGGAGCAGTGGAATCTCGCGGATCCTTCAACCCGGTTTGTTTTAAAATCTCAGAGACCTAAAAACACACTTAGGGTTAACGGCGTGTGTGAGGTTGTTATTATTGATAAAACCAGCTAAAATCTCATATTCACGTGTTACATAAGCAGGAGGCGCTGCAATGAACAATTGTGTGACGTCAATGAAAAATTAGGCGTATTGATTGAATTTATATGCCAATATTGGTATGTGAGAAATTGACGACGTTTTGTTATACTGACCTATTTTAGCAAGATCCCATATTGCGAAATCCTTATCGAAATATTATTCGGCATTGACATTTCATCACCCGTTCTCAAAACAACACAGCAAAATGCAGTCAGTGCTGACTCAGAATAAAAACTTCAATGTATTTTGATCAGCTGGATCGACAACCCGTTGTGAACTACTCCCACGTTTAAATTCTGTATTAAAAAAATATTCATGGGCAGACTGGTTTTGTCGGGTGAACACTAATCACTAGAACCTTTTTACTATAGTCATCTAAAGTTTTGTTTGTTCAAACAACCGGAGACTAAACTCAGAAGACGGGAAACACTCGTAGCTTTGTATGAAGAGTACTATGTCCGTTCTACACATATTCATTCACATTAACGCAACGAAAGAGTTGATGTCATTTAACGGTAAATGATGATTCAGCAAATTATTTAGCATTAACTTTTTCAAGGTCTCAGCGTATTTGTTGTGATGCTACCATCGAAGAAGAAAGAAGTCGATCATCAAGCTTGAGATATTACGTGCTCCACGAATTGCTTCATTCACGAAGGACAGGATTTTATCAAAATAAGTTAATCAATTTGTTCACATTCGGAACAAATTTTTGCAATTGAAGTTTCCGAAATAGTAAGATTTTCGTCCTCAATTAACCTTATTGATCTGTGATAACGCGAAGATATGCCTAAAAAGCTCTAGTTTTTGGCAATTGTATTTAGTGTTCGTAAATTTTTTTAAGGTGGCTTCGAAATAGCCGTATGTGGAAATATAGTTAAGATTAATTTCGATGTTAACAATTCGAAATAGTATGAGCGTCTAGTCGTATTGTGCTCATGAAACTCAAACGAAGATTGCTGCATTTAGTGATGCTCATGAGTACGTAAAAATTAAAGTGTTGTTTTCAAATAACTTACTGTAGTTATTCTTAAACCCCCGCAGTTATTAATCTCCCCCAGTTTTTTACTTTCCTCGGCTCTACGAAGTAGAAAGGAAAGTTATGTAATCGGCTGAAAAAAAAATTTTGAGTTCTCTTCAGATCTTTACGTTTCAGACCCCCCTGAGTCCGAAAAACACTATTTGGGAAAATGGTCTGTGTGTCTGTGGACGATTATTCGAGAGAACCATCGTACCAAAACCAGTCAAACATGATATCTCGCCAGCAGGCTACAATGGGACGCCAAAATAAGGGTTTAGACAAAATCCATCGAAAGTTAACCATAGTTATCATAGTGATCAAAACCCCAAATATTTTTTTTCTCAAAAATGGCTCTAACGGTTTTGAATAAATATTTTATGTTGATAGCTCCCAATATGGCAACTACACCAAAAAATTCTCATTTGTGGGAAAATGATGAGAGCAGCACAATAAATTACCAAAACTTTCGACGAAATCCATTTTAACACGGTTTTTAGAGGAAACAACCGCGCCAAATCAGCTGAAACTTGATGTCTAGCCCGCAGGTTACCATGGAACGCAAAAACAAGGGTATGGGCAAAATCCATCGAAAGTTAACTATAGTTATCATAGTGATCAAAACACCAAATTTTTTTTTTCAAAAACGGCTCCAACGATTTTGATTATATTTTTTATATTGATAGGTCTCATTAAGGCAATGATACCATAAAATTCCCATTTGTGGGAAAATGACGAGAGCAGCACAATAAATTATCAAAATTTTCGACGAAAAGCGTTTTTAGCGCAGTTTTTTCCTTATAAACTCCGCTGGAATTCTTGTAGAATGTTAAAAGAAATTGGTATTGTAGTCCAATCTAATACCTAAAGATTGAGTGTAAAAAAACGCTCATGAGATACATGGGGCTCACTCCAGAAATTCCTGAATTTCAACTTTTGCCGTTTCGCTTACTACCAGTTCTAAACTTTTTACCCAATAACTCTGCAAAAGTAATTACTATCCTTCTCAAAAAATTTGTGTTTACAGCGTCATTAATTATCTGTGTACCGATTGCTCAATAACGGTGTTGCAATGAGTACGAACAGCACAATAAAATCTGGAACTGTAAGCGCTACCGCTTCCTGCTGCCGTAAAGCGTTGGTTGACCAAGTTCAAATTAACTAAGTGATAAATGAATTGATTAAATAGAATCAACCATGTACAAAGTGAATTGACGTAGAGCTAAGGAAAGTTGTGTGTTGCAACGCACCAGATATTTCTTTACTGTGATAGCTATGAGTTGGATAATTTTGCGCAGGACAGTGCCCCTCCACCCACTGATGCTGGTGGTGGTGGTGAAACTGTGTTCGGAATGAATTTTGGGAATAAAAAACGTGTCTTTTCAGTGTGAAACCTAGAAGAAGGTCCATTTCCGTGCTCTGTTGCTCCATTCTTATCTTTTACCTTTTCTCGTCCTAACAATACCTGTACCAGTGGGATGGAGGCATTATGGTATTATCTAATAGAGCATAGATAAACGAATCAATTTAAGGTGAGACTAAAATATCTGGTGCATTACACAACTTTTCGCCATTCCTTTCAATTTGACGATACGCTGTATCTTTGTTCAACGCACTTCTACGTGGGCGTTTATGATGAACAGACGGTAGATATTACTTAGCTGATAGTACTCCGTATGTATTGGTGGATGTGGCAGGGAAAGGTAGTTCCATTTTGGACTAGACCCTTGAACATCACGGCAAACATTCAATTTGTCTTTTAAAAAAGAAATGATTAGCTCGTAGAGTAAATCAAATTAAAGAATCCAATATAAACAAAAAGTATACAGTTCCTTGTGGAGTTCCATCCACCTCAAACACTGGTTTCTACGGCTCTTCCTGATTCTATTCCAAGTCGAAGAGCTCCGACGTAGGTGGTGTAAGGGTCTGAACGCAAAGGCACGTAGAAATGCGTATAATAAATTTGTACGAGCTCGCTATCGCTTACAATAACGACTGGATTCCTAGCCTTAGCGCTGGGGATTCCCATAGCTGGACTATTCCGGGATAACCAACGAATTCCAACATAAGAAGTTCTGGATCACCAGGGAGAAAAAAAAAACATTTTGGAAATCGGACGATTTCGGGAAAGCTTCAAAACGATAACTTAACTGGCGCATTGAAGGGTTAGGACGCGGCATTGAATCCCCAGTGTTTGAAGAAAACCTAGAAAAGTGAAAAACACCCGTTGTGCTTCTTAGGCATTGACATTGAATCCCTTCACGAACTTCGGGCACGCAGACGCTGAAACAAGGTGTTTTCTTTTATAAATTCAGTCAAATAACTTTTTTTGTTTGCACAATTCCAAATCAAAAACATTTGAACTTCATTTTTTGTTGCATCTTTTGAGTAGCTGAAGAGTGTTGGTACTTTTTAAAATGTATGGTTCAGTATAATTTCCTTGCTCACAACGATAAATATAACACCTTTAAGTTTGTATCAAATTGGTGAAGGAAGAACAAGTTCCATTCAACTGTACAAAACAAGCATTTATTCGAAAAGGAATGAGAGAGTGTATAAATAGCGTAAACTATTTTATGTTTAATTCCACTTAAAAACTACGAAGACTAGTAAAAATTGCAATATTGTCGTAGCAAATAACGAAACATGAGATCAAAAAAAATTATCAATTTCAGTGATGATTGTACAAACACTTCAACATGGATTACATTTTGAAAGCCAAACGCCGTGAAATTAGTTGAGTTAAAAAACAAAATAGGAATGAGAAGGACTAACGACGTTTACGTCAAACTGATGTACGTCTACTCAATCGCTTTGATAGGAACACTCAGTGGCGTCATAGGCAGCATCATGGCGATGAAACTTATCACTGTAACAAAAAAGTCAACAATAAGTTAGAATGAATGAGCAATCGCAGTGGGCTTCACGATCCCGTGAACGGCAGCAGTAAAAGCATATTTCAAGGCTTTCTGATGGTAGAAGCGCCCAAGCAAACCGAACCTTATTACTCCTAACGTTGTTGGTGAGACTACCAGCTGGAAATACTGCCTTCCCTTCTAATCAGAAGTGGTTCTTACTCTATAAACCCTCAAAATCCTCAACATATAACATTATCAATATATCGATAATATTTGCTGTTTCCTGTCCTTCAGAGGGGTTTGGTAAACACTCAGTTTGGCGTTAATTATCCCAACTTATTACCTTAAATTGTACTAATGCCATATTAGTAGTAAATCCAACGTGACTTCGATTACAGTTCCGCATAATGATTTAGTGGCTGAAACAGATTTCCACAAGAGCGGCACTGTGTACTCACTAAGTGGTTATTTGTACAAGAGGAAGGACATATCATTTAACTGAAACAAAAATGTCCTAATGTGGCTAGAACAAAAACAAGCAAACACAGCAAGTATTAAAGCATATATGAAACGTTTAGAAATACTCAGCAACACATTGTAATATTATGTTGTCACTTGGCTGTCGTCATGACATATGACTTTAAAGAAGCTTTTCTAAGTCTAGTAGTCTCGCGGTGTACAGCTGCTGAGCTTTGAGCGTAGACAGCTATCTTCAAGATTGTCTATTGGCTGATTGTCTGCTTTCTAGGAACTTTGGGCTAAACATGGTCAGTTACCCGGAAATTATATATGGCACACCAAGGCCAAGATATTGTACGGTTCAGAATAGTCAATGAGGCGAACAACGTAAAGGTTTATCAATAAGAAGGCTGAGGTGGATTCAGGCTTCTCCCGGGCCTTCGCGCTGGAACATTCTCATGATAAATGGCTGGTCCGACTAATCTGCCAATCAGATGGTTCGAATGCTCAACGATCAAAAGGAGCTACAGTGGAACATCCTCCATTAGGTATTGAATGATGTTCTCACTGAAAAATAAGAAGTGAACCAACTATTTTCCCAATTCTGGTACATTGCAAAAAAAAAACAAAAAAACTCGTACATATTCCGTTTTATTAAAGTTTACGTATCTGTTAGGTGAGTCCGTCTCCTCTGGCTTGTGTGTTGCTGGTGGCAAGCGCTTTCGATGTAAAGACATCATCGTCTGGCCGTTAAGTCAGTACTCACTTAACGTAGTACTGGCTTAACGGCCAGACGATGATGTCTTTACATCGAAAGCGCTTGCCACCAGCAACACACCAGCCAGAGGAGACGGACTCACCTAACAGATACGTAAACTTTAATAATTTGCCTTCTGGCGGACATAACCCTATTGCTTTAATATTCCGTTTTCTTCACAAAGATTTCCACCTTTTTGCCATTTACTCGGCAGTTTGCGTACTGAGGAGAGCTGAGCTCATTCCTGAAGATCTTACTCTCAATGAAGCGTAGTATATCTTGGTGATCCAGAGGAGAGCTACTGGCTGGCACTAGGTAACCGATTTATTGTGGTTGAGTAACTTATCTATGCTAACTCAGATTGCAAGGAAGTAGCTTTTCACTCTTAGATAAATGAAGTTTTTCTTGTGGCTCCCTAGGATGTAAAACTACCGAGTGAGTTTCACACCTTTTTCTGGGTCCGAATTTGTTAATTTGTTAGAAAACATGCCAACTCGGTCTGATGGACCAACGATAAGAGGAGGAGTGGGGGGAGTATGTCAATCGTCAATAGAGCCATGTTGTGTGGCTCACAATTTACTTCGGTGAAAAATCTGAATAAGAACTCAAAGAATTACGCTTTTCTCTCCTACCCGGGCTGCGTATTTTCTCACATATAGCGGTGATATGTGAAAACCCAATCGCTCACTATGATCTCGTCTGGAATAGAGCACTCAACTAGACCTGGAAAAATAAGGTAGATCGTCAGGGGGATCCGGTGAGGTGGTGGAAAGCTACCTCCACGAAATACGAGACCCGTGAAGTAGGATATTTCAACAAAAAGTAAATACTTGTGAACCAGGTGGACGGGTAACACATATATAGTCTGTCCACACGCGTTTACCTTTCGTGGAAATAAACTATCTTAATTACTCTGTATTTTGCAGAGCTAGCCAAAGGGGGGCCATGCGCACTCGTCTCGTATGGAGAAAACATTCCAGGCGATGGGGTATGTGGAATAACCGGTTCAAGCCTGAAAACCCCAACATATTTTTATGTAGTAGACTCCACTATTGCAAGAACTAAGATTATAAAGCACTAGAGCTAGAGAGAAACTTACTGAAAAGCAAAACGCTTAGGCCAGGAATGATGATGTGACAATGGGTGAACATGAACACAGACAAAAAAGGTTGAGTAACCAAAACTCCAATTCGTCCGCACAACTGAGTCGCATTGACGCTCGTCGCTCTGTAAATGAATTCAATTGCAATGATATTTCTCTAAGCGGTTTGTAATTTCATTTCATTCGGTGAACTTATGCCTAACTATAACTAGTTACATAACGTGCAACTAAAAGTTCACCTCAAACTTGTAGGAAATGTGTCTGTGACAAGAAACGCAACTGCGAAGAACGAAACGTTGAGAAACGACGTAAACACTGCAGCTAAATAAACGACGTACTTTATATCAACGAAAGCTATTCCAGCCACAGATAACGCAGGTATGAACGTGCAAAGTACTGGAACGCAAAACAAAAAACAACTGTATGAACTGTGTGTTGAAATATGGTTTACGAAACAGTATCTCCAACTTTTTAAAGTCGACTTCCCACCAGCAATGTTTCAATCTCTAACCACTCTTACTGAGTTACCAACCAACCTAAATTGCTTAGTTTTAAATAGTAAACTTAGTGCCCATAAACATCGGCTGAATCCTGACTTTGAAACGTCACTAAGTGTTCAGGCAACTCAGAAGAAGTCTTAGGTTACCGATAACGCTGAATACTTTTCCTTTTTTTTTACTATTTATTTCATCCGTGATGTGTATCAACAGTGACTCACCCAACTTCAGAAAATGCTCCCGAATCAACCCGTAGCAGATTCTATGCGATCGCCTCTGTGCCAATGCCCCCTGCCACCACGGGAGGAGGGGCTCTTTTGAAAATCTGACTTACCGGTGCTCTGCTAACGACCTTGACCAGTAGCTCAACTTTCAGCGTTTTTTTATTTCTGACCAGGAAGTCGCCGTTCATCAAAATTGTGCCCCTTTTTCGAACCATGGTCTTGCCAAATCATTTTTTTTCTTCTCTCTCTGTGTCAATCGCAATCGCTGAGCTACTAAAAACTCCAATATTCACCACCAATACATCCTCGACCGGGACTCCTTTGCTCCAACCAACACGAGGACTGTGATTGTGTGTGCATTGGTGAATAGCACATGCGAAAATATTCAGACGATTTTATTCCCATTTTCCATTGTCTCCTGTAGATTTTAACTTTATTTTTATGCTTTTTCATCTAATAATTTATGTATTTTCTCAAAGTATTTAAACCATTTTGACATTTTATGTCTTTACTTTGCTTCATAAACTCGAAAAGTGTAACGGCCAAGCGCCACGAAAATCAACCTTCGAGGCCGATTGGACAAGGCAATGTTTTAACCCAGGTTGCCACCACAGCCCCTGTGGCATAATGCATTAAGGCTTCAGTCTCCTAAACTGGAGGTTGTGGGTTCGAGTCCCACCAGGGTTACGATTTTTTTGTTGTTGCCATTTTATGTATTTACTTTGCTAAATAAACTCGAAAAGTGTAACGGCCATGTGTTACGAAAATTAACCTTTGAGGCCGATTGGACAACACAACGTTTTAACCAAGGTTGCCACCACAGCCCCTGGGATGTAATGCATTAAGGCATTAGTCTCCTCAACTGGAGGTTGTGAGTTCGACTCCCACCAGGATTACGATTATTTTTTTTGTTGACATTTTATGTCTTTACTTTGCTACATAAACTCGAAAATGTAACGGAGAAGCGTCACTAAATTTTTGTTGGGTTAAGTGCATGGCAACGTCTGTTACAAAATCTAACGCTTGGTAACACCACACGTTTTAATAACCTCAGTGACTAAGTGATGATGTCAATTGCAATTGACGCGGCCATTATATCGAAACCATCAACGAGCTCAATCAAACGTAGTTATCATTGCAAAAAAATAAATAAATAAAAGAGATAAAATGTTCCTAGTGGTTGCGTACTTGTACGAAAGCTGTACCCACCGTTTGTGTTTTCACTTTGACCTCCTCTAGACTACTAGCCTTGAGTTTATCCAAGTATCATTTGTCTTGGTTTTGTTTTCCAGTTTGGTATTTTATCAGCTCAAGATTCTCAAATCAGCACAGTATATACGGTTACGATTCTGCATTTGAGGATGTCTGGGGGAGTACCGACCGGGTGGCTCCCACTTCCCTCAGACCCTGCACTTTAAAAACGAAATTTGGGATGGGAGAACTACCCTCAAGCGACTCCGCGACCACCACTATGTTCGCAGAGCAAGTTTGCTTAAAACCAGACCAACAGCTAGACCATACTTTGCCAAATTAGGCTGGCTGAAGTTCCTTAATAAATTCAAACTTGCTGTAGCCATACATGCTTTTAAATTATTGAAATTGTAATTTCCATCATCTAGACTCACGGCCACCAGACCAGAAAAACTTTCATTCAATTTGCCCGTCACCCCACATCACTCAAAGCGTTAGGAAGATAACTCAATTGTTTTTGGACACGATTGTAACACTTTCCTTACCCTTCTAATAGCGGAAAGTAAAAATAATACTAGAGAGTTTAGAAGAAGATACCTAAAAAAATTCAAAGAAATTTTATTTTCTCTCATTTCTGTCATACGGGCATAAGCAATTTACCAAAGGCTTGGGTGCACCTATCGTAATCACCCCAACTCAGTTTAGCTGCGACCAGGAGACTGTGGAGGAGCTCGTTCTTGGTCTATGCAAGATGCTAGACAGCTAAGGGCGCTAGGAAGGTAATGTACCGGGACAAACCAAACTCTTCAATTTAACGAAGGCTCGTCCGGAACATTTGTGCTGATTGGGCTCTTCTGAACATCTTCTTCCGATAATTCAATACCCCCATACTCAGAAATTTACACTGAGAATGACAACTCCACAAATAACTTTCCAGCCTCCAATTTCTCTCCAGGTCTCAATCAGATGGCTTGCGACTTAGAGACGTGCAGAACGACAGTCGGGGTGGTTAATTCCAAAACCATTTCTACACATTCCCGCGTGTCTGCCTTCGAACGACCTCTCAAACAACGAGTCCGGGGCACCAGGCTGTTTTGAAAGCAGTAGTTCACCGTCAGATCCACATCCCCGCACTATCTGTGGGAAACATCATGGGGTAATAAGTGTGTTTTCTCAAATCCAACCTGGATGCTTGAGGAACCTACATGGAAAAGCAGAATATGTGTTCGAATTATCTGGCAACTTCACAAACTTTCAAAAGCCACTCAACGCACGTGTTAATATTGTCAACACAGGCATCACATGCTTCTCGATCCCATAAGCCACAGCTGTTCCCTAAAGATGAACCAATTTTCTGCACCTTGGATGTCGCAGCTGCGTGGAACGAAGACGTAAGATCCACCGGAGATGTGTACGCCAGCCACAAAATTTCTCCAAAAGTAATTCGCAAACAAAACTCTTCGTTCCAATTACTTCTCAGTGGATACCGTACTCACACCCGACGCCGTACTGAAGTGACGCCACAGAGGCGATGTCCTACTCGTCTTGCCACCTCTCAAGGGCCACACGCCTTCTTCCCTTCAGGTAGGCACAGGGACAGAAATTGTTCATACTAAAGCGCCTTAGGTGATTCCTAATAACCGTTTCTGTTAAGGGGGTTATACCAGGGTGGAATCGCCCATAAGCGGTTACAAAAATAAACAAAATGAATCAACTAACTCAAATCTCAGCTGTCATAGCTCAGTTCCTAACTACTTAAACTGAATCTTTGACCATTCTGACTCAGTATTCAACAGTTTAAACTCAACCCTGATAGTGTGAACTCAGTTGCCAACAGTTCTAACTCACCCTCGACAGTTTTAATTTATAACTTACTTGAAAACACTTTTGGCTCAAACCACACATGTTGTTACTGGATTACCACCTGTTAAACTGGTCTAACTCAGTTCTCTGCAGTTTCAAGTCAACTATCAGTTGAATTGCTATTGCTACTTTTGAATCTGTAAGGGTTGGACGATGTTTTAACGTATTCTATGAAAACAGAGCATTCTTTAAACTGCGCCACGCTCAATAGACGACCGATCACGTGTTGGGTGACTATGAGAATGACCTCAATTTAAAAACCGTTACAATTGCTTGTGTCACCTTCAACCATAAGATAGAACAAACTAATTGTGATACACAAATTGGGAATTTTTGGGCGTATTTCGTATGAAAGAAATTTGAGGAGCAACCCTGAACGATTCTCTATGATTTGTCTATAGCGGCTACACGTGCCCACACAATCTATTTAGAATAGAGAACGCTTTTACGTGCGGTCACATTAGAAGTTTAGGCGCTGTTATCAGTTCAATTTCAATTGACCGCATCGAGCCATTTAATTTAATTGAGCGCCATTTAAAACTCACTAGTTTAAAAAAACTCAAATGAAACCAAATACAAAATGATTAAACGTTAACGTGATGCTGTTGGGCCGACTGGAACGTACGAGATCATCCTTGGTTCAATTAGATTAGCATAATCTCTGAAAATTCGCGTTAGGTTTCCTTATATTCAATATTTAGAATGCAAAAGTCCTAACACCGACGTCCTTTAGACTGTATGCATATTCTTCCAGTTCAAACGTAGTTTTAATAGAAAGTAACCTTACCGACGGGGACCTTCCTCCCTAAATATTTTACGCTGGTGATGAATACTGCCTGAGCGACGAACATGAGCGAGTTGACAATAATCATGTTGACAAAAGAAGTTGGCGAGGCGGTCTCCTAAAAAACAAATCGAAGAAATGTTTTGAAATCTAATCAAAATTTTTCGTCATCTTTAGTTTCAAGATTGAAGAGCTCTCCTTACACAATTTTTTGTACCCGAAGAGTCGCTGGATTTCTCGAGGATGTCACATAACCGATAAGATGCCGTGACGTTATTTGGATTCGTATTGTCCACCATTGCGAATATTTGGGGTAACCAAAGTCGTAACGCATTCATCCTATAAAATACAAAGAGTGTAGTTGCCGGGTCGCAAAAAAAAAAACTAGATTAAAAATTTGCAACGTATTCAATACCACTGTGCTCACGGCATATCCATCCGGGCGTAACTATGAGACGACATTCTTTAGTCTCAGCAGCAGTGTAGAAGAATGGCTGCAGGTTGGAGACAAGTGGTCCTTGATCTGGCAATTTCGCAGTCTCAGATCTTGCTATCTTAGGCACTGCCGGCTCATTCCTAACATTCGTAAACTCGAAAAGCGCTTAATAACAACATTGTCAGCTTTCGATGGGCGAAATGATTGTCACATGGAGATTAGGCTCAAGTTGAGTGGAACCACCCGATGGTGGAACACGCATTCTATCACTTGGCCATCGTCGGACTTGTCCTCTGTGACTCCCACCTCTTTCGTCGAAGGAGCTACTTATTCTGAACCGTGGTATTTAACACTTCCCCTCCTCTGTTCCCTTCATCAGGGTGTACATGTATAACTACTCTTCTAGGCTTGTGACAACTGTATGCACATACGTACGCCACCCTGAAGACCCTTAAGGCATTCAGATTAGTGGATGATTGACCTGTCAGCTTCAACGTGTTTGCATCAGCCCAACAATGGGAAGCCAACCTTGATGGCAAGGTAATATTGATCTCCTGCCCTCATACCATGATTCCAGGAAACCTGTGGGCACCTACGTGAAAGCACCATATCCTCGTTTTTCTGCATTACTCACAGATGCGTTGATACGGGTACATCTGGAGTTGTACAGGGTGCACCTCCATCGTGAACAAGGTGCGCATCCATCGTGAACACGTCCTAGCCTCGTTATTACCTCCAGATCTGCCACGTTACGTACCCAGTGCACCAAAAAGTAACCTGCGACCATCATTGTCCTGAATACTGGTGGTATGCCAGCATTTCCCAGCATTGACTTCTGTGTGGCGAAGGCAGTGAGCGTCCTGGTCCTCCATTATGTCTCCAGAAATACTTGCATGCACGAAACATATACCGCCGTATTTGGATTTTAATTTATGCAGTTGGGAAATGTTTAAAAGCTCGATCAAGTAAACGACATTATCGACGCAGCCAACTCTCGTTTAATATTCAGGGTGAGTATCTAATACCTAAAATGAAACTTACGCAGAGATTGTTCCGAATTGGATGGCGAAGAACATCAACGCACGGCCTACGAAGGGCTTCTTGAAAAGTCTCATTGATAGAGACAATGCGGACATCACTCGCTTGAAAAACAATTTCTTGGTGTTACCTTCTTCAGTATTGGTATTGGGATGTGAGTTAGGATCGATTATGTTGTGCACCTGTGGACATTCGGGAAATTGTAGACGAGGCGACAAGGATATAAAACCCTGCAAATCATTATACAACGGTTTACTATTCTCTTGAACAGCTTGACCTAGTATCACACCTCCGAGACCCATCCCATTTGATTCAAGATAGAAAAAAACCAGTAAACGATACGAAATACCTAACTACTACGATACTACGAAAATTACAAATTCTAGGCGCCTGTGGGCGCCTGCAGGCAATCTTTGAGAATTGTTTCATTCGACCCAGCATCTAAAAATACCTAGAAAACGATACCGAACACGGTGTATTTGTAATAGAACGGCTAAAATTGCGTTTTTCTTAGGTTTTTTTAAGCGGTTTTTTGCCCACACAACCATTGGCTTGGTCCAATCGAATTGCCAAGCAGACGGGCGCAATTAAATACCAAATGGGGTTTTGTGCGAAAGAACGAATTTTTTAGACCATCTTAACCGCTTAAAACGGCCCTGACAGCTGGCGGACATTACAAATTTAGAATCCCAATCAATGTCTTGAAACATAAAGTATCAAATTTTGAGGGGGGAGGGGGTTTAAAAAATTGTAAAAGAAGCGATTGGGCGTGGATTTTGCAAGGCATTTGACTCGATTTGAGCCGCGAGGTCAGTTACTAATACGTGAGCGTCTACAGGTGTGTGTACCTTTTTCTCGACCGCTCTTCAATCGTGTGATTGATATTTCATCGTGTGAGCCACCGCAAAAAGCAGGCCCAGAGTGTTGGAAGTTAATACTAAGAAACGAGCCGTTACAGTTGCGCTGTCACACGGGTATCATTATTCTCAAGCAAGTCTTGGGTTCTGGGTGTCGGAGCCAAGTGTCTGAGACGGCCTCTTTGGCTGAAGTAGTACGGTCCTTTTGGCTATCTTAAGAAAGACTCTAAAGCTAATTATGGGTGACCATCAATCAATTTACCAATCGTACTGCTGAGCAAAGTGAAGAAATAAACTTATACTCACTGGAAAAGTGGATCTCGGCAGCCCCGTATTCCAAGAGTAAATCCCTTTACAAACTTCTAAAGCTTCTTCGATCTTTCCGGATTGCAGGAGAAACTTGGGGCTTTCGAAAAGCAACAATGAGCCGAGCCCACACATCAAAGAAGGTACAGCACTTACGACGAGATATAACCTCCATGCGGTGAGCGTGAAGCCGCCATATATAGTTATAGGGTCAATGGGGATGTACCACGTTATCAAAAGCCCAAGTGCTGAAACAGTGCTAATGAGTTAACATTTAAATTCAAGAAGAAACAGTAATTTGCGAGAAACGAATGTTAATGAGACGGTCAAGGCGTTCAATGCAGGTTTTCATTATACACGTGACAGACGTGTAATACATAAGTAATACTAATAATACTTTCTCTTCTTTCATTGTCGTCAACGATTCTGCAATCGGCTGAAATACGTTTTTTGAGTTCTCTTCAGATCTTCACGATTAAAACGCCGCTGAATCCGAAAAATACTATTTGGGAAAATGGTCTATGTGTGCGCGTATGTGTGTCTGGGAACTCGATACAGAGAAAACGCAGCCTGAAAATCACCATAGGACGTCAAAATGGAATGCCCAAAATTAATCCAAACTATAGTTATCTTTGTGATCAAAACTCGAAACACTTCCCTTTTTTTTCTAACAGCGGCTGTATCGATTTTGATTAAACTTTTTGTATGGAGAGCTCCAAGTTATTAAATTTTCATCTGTGAGAAAGTGTCGAGTGCAGTACAATGAATTATCGAACATTTGAACTGAACGAAAAATATATTGAATAAATAGCCAATGCCAAAAAATCAGATGTTTTAATAGCAATCGGATTAGCCGTGAAGTCCACATTTGAAACCTAAACGTACGAATGAAGTTAGACAAGTCTCTTACATGGTTGCAGAACGTTTCCAATGGCCGAAAAAAGCCCCATAGAGAGAACGGCATAATCTCTGTACTTCAGGTTAAACGATTCGGCGAGGAATGTCATGAAGATGGAATAAGGACCGCAGTTCCTGAAAACTTAATACGTGAGAAGTGGTTCATTGTTCCACGAGACATTTCGTAGCGACTCGTAACACGTTTCAATGAGTTGATTCTACTCACATCGCACCGGATATCAGTTTGAAAATAGCCATTAACCAAACTGACGGTGATAACGCTGACAATACTCCTGCAATTCCGTCGAAGATGAATCCATAAGTTATTAGCTTTCTACGACCAAATGAGTCAGATGCCGAGCCCCAGAAAAATCCGGAAGATATCATTCCTGAAGAAGAAGTTTAATTAGGAAACAAGGAACAACAAAGATTAACAGAATTATGAAGAATGAGACTTCTTAAATCAGCGTCTACATTCAGCCTAACACAATGCTTTGGAGTTTAGATTACATTTGGAATTCTGATGGAAAAACAGTAGATTTAATTCAGCAGGTTTCAGCAGGGTTTAGTAGGTTTTTGCTATGCGGCACTCTTACTTGGTGTTGAATGATTCCAACATTGATATTGCATTCTGGGAAAAGCTTTTTATTGCTTATCAACGGACACAAGAACGCCCTCAATTCCTAATTGACAGGAGATTGGTGCGGTTGTGTGAGATAACATAGCAGCTAAGGGTAAGTGGGAATACAAGTAATGTGAGAATATTCATTAGTTAGGTATCTTTTTTTTCGTTATTAATTAATTTTTAACTGATTTATTTATTTTTATTATTAGTTTATAATTCAGTTTTTTAGGGGTTTGTGATATTTTATTTTTTACTACTGGTTTATTTATTTATTGATATCCAAATAAGTTAGTCTTCCGGTTCATCGAAGGATATATTACTTGTTCCGTTTTGTTTTAACTTTGTACATATAGGACAATCCTACCTCTCTCACACGTTCTGCTATTTGCAACATAAAACTGAGTTGAAATAACCGTACCAAGAGGTAAAACTCGCTCATTTTTTGGGACGTTTCTAGTCGACAAGCATCCAATACTTCAGTTTCAATATGGATGACCTAGGCCAGCAAAGGGTACGACACGCCCTTGGTAATTGTATAAACTTCAGCCAAATGCTAGATTTGTACAAGACCAGATTGGCGATGACCAAGAATTATGTTTCACAAGATGTGTGATCTTGGCGGTGCATGCAATGCGAATAGAATTCAAGACCTTCAGTGTTAATTACTACGGCCAGTGAGGCTGTTGGCTTATTATTCATTCTGAATAATACACCGACGTTTTCGGTCAGGAACATTTTTTTCGAAGCTGAGGTGAATAGGACTGCCTGACGAGTTTCAGAGGCGTAGAACTGCGTCTAGAAAATAGTGAAATCACAGTAAGTGCAGTGAGTTCTACTATTTGAAGGAACTCCTGGCAGTATAGCGAAAGTTATCGTTTCTCACGGGCCTGTGCTCATTTTCCATGCTGCCTCCCGCCTCACTCCAACCACCCTTTCGCTCGAGTCGTCACGTTGGGCCAATTGCCTAGCGTCGCTTAGAAAATGCCTTTTTTTGTTCCGCCGTAGTCTGGTCATGTGCCAAGAGCCATAACCATAAACCGTAATGAATAAGCTGTGCCGGAGAATAATAAACTGCTTCTTTTTGTCAACGAAAGATAGTGGGAGATTAGAACTTCTATCTCACAAAACACGACGAATTCTGAAATTGGTATCAACTGATTTCATAATAATGTTGAATAAATTTGTTCTTAATGTTACTTTAATAAAATAAGGCCGACGTACCGACGTAGGGAGCGACCTGCAAAATTCCTTTTTGTAAACGAGTGCATTGCAAATCGCAACCGATTGCGTGAAGGACCATTGAGACTGCTCCTGATACCATACCAGAAGATATGGCCACTGGGATTGCTATAAGCATCGTTAGAAGGTTGTACTTGCCAAAACCTGAAATGACACGACACACGCACATGAAGAACCACGTTACAGTAATGCAATAAGAAAGCGAGTATTTAATTACTCACCAGCTTTTGTTAAGGTAGTTTCCAAATCAGCAGTCTCCAGATGGTCATTTTGGGCTGTGAACAAAATTAGCTCATTAAACACGGTTTAGTGCGACGCATCACACCCCTTGACTTCCCTCAACACAACGTGCGTACCGAAATGTTTATCGCTTTAGCTACAGCCAAACCACCAAACCAAATCTGTTTTTCATTCAGTAGATATGAACTTCGTTGGGCACGGCTCAGTGCTGGATTACAGGAACTAATGAGTGTTTGATAATGTTTTCGAGAAAGGAGAAGATCCCATTCCCCCTCGAAGTTGGAAAAAAGACATTTTTGAGTTCTCTTCAAATATTGCGTTTCGACAATGTTCAATAACAGTTAGTCATGAATTCAAACTACCTCTCTTGTGGTTGACTAACTTTCTTCGCATAGTTCCCATTATAATTCTATAACTGTAGAAACAGACCTTCATACAAATCATGCTGACAGCCCCATTACATGTTGGTATTATCAATGTAGGGTGCTGCAGCTCAATATATTCCGGAGTTTTAAGCGTTATCGCTTTGTACGTTGAACGCCATATTATGTTTTACCAAGTTTGTATGAGATTAATTGAAGATTAGATTAGTAGCTAAGGCGATAGATATCACTGAATGTACGAGAGCCTGAGTAAAATGATCAGATATTTTTTAGTTTGTTTCATTTTCTTTCCTTAAATGGTGAGTTTAAAGGTTCCTCAAATAACTACACTGAAAAATAATCCTTATTTCACGACGAATAGATTTTTTTCACTCGTAGTTTTCAAATTATTCAGAATCATTACTTATCAGAAATTATTGAAGGTTTCTACGTAATGCTTTGATTTTGCGGGTAATAAGGAAGCAGCATGAAGAAAATTGAGGAAATCAATCGTGTAGTTATGTGAAATAGTTTTCTCAAAACGCGTTTCTCTAGTGGTTACTATCCAGACCCGAATAAGTGCACTGAGTTTCGCTGAAAATGAAGGTATTTTAATAAACAGAGAGCCTACCTTTATCAGTGGACTTGAGGTCCGAGTCTTCCGATCGCTTATAGTAAGCCGTGGTCAGCACGACGTCTCCAAACACGGTGGATATGTCCTTCATTTTGAAACCGCTCAGATTCGCGAGAACCGCCGATATGATAGGGCCTCCTAGATCCCAGGTCTGAGGTTACTTTTCCTGCCTCCCTAATTATTTCTTAAATATATATGTGATGTAGCAGCGTTATTGCGTCAGGAGAGTGACGAAAATTGAAAAAAGGGGTTGTTTAAGAAAATTTATGATGACATTTTGTTTAACGGAACGAACGTCGAGTCGCCAAAAAGAAAAAAACGCATGTAAAGCTGTTTACTCGTTCAATTGATCTCACTTCAAACAGTGAAAATATGTAGCTCTAATACTTCAAACAAACAAAAAACGGGCGTTCGAATACGACGGTCGTATCTACCTTCTCGTTACTCATTTCTATTTAGTGTTTATACATTCCACCCAGGAATAGTCTGGCGTTCCTGAGGGTCGGACAACAATGTGATACTTATTTGGCTCCACCTAACTTCCTGAGGATTGTATGCTGTTAGTTCATGTGCTGTTAATTCGAAAACTGAAGTCTCTTCATTATACCTGTCATTTATATATATTACTAACATCAATTTATTGTACCCAATGAACTTAATCTGCTTCCACACTCATGAATATGACATTAGCTCGTAAATAATTTGTTTGTATCGAACCCTTTCCGAAGAATATCACAGTTCAATGTCAAAGCTGACCTTGCTCTCGCCTTACTCTGGCTTTATTAATCCGAGTGATGACTAATTTCGGTACATGGTCCCAGCGGGCGTTCCTTTGTTGATCATTGATGGAATGGTTTTTGATTGATCGTTACCGTACCGTGACCAGGGTCGATTGGGGCCCTCATCTCTAAGACCTTTAGAGGCTAAGGCCCTCTCATAAATACACTTACATAAATATAAATATAAAGTATTCTTCTAGCCACTATAACATAACCACTTCACACACAATAAACTACATGAATGTGAAAAAATAAAAAAATTCTTTTAATTTTTTAGGTATCTTCTTCTAAATTCTCGAATAATATTTTTACTTTCCGCTATTTGAAGGGTAGGGAAAGTGTTACAATCGTGTGTAAAAACAATTGAGTTATCTTCCTAACGCTTTGAGTGATGTAGGGTGACGGGCAAATTGAATGAAAGTTTTTCTGGTCTGGTGTTCGTGAATCGAGATAAGGAATGCATAATGGTAGGCAAGGGATGATGGAAATTAAAATTTCAATTATTTAAAAGCATGTATGGCTACAGCAAGTTTGAATTTCTTACGGAACTTCAGCCAGCCTAATAAGGCAAAGTATGGCCTAGCATGTTGGTCTGGTTTCAAGCGAAAAACAAATCTAATTAGAGCATTATAGGCTATTTCGAAAGCAATAGCCGCATATGGAAATTTCAAAATAAAAAATAATGGTTCAAGAGCGATTACACGGAATGAAGTCCGGCAGTGAACGGGAAATTTATTGCAAGCCGTCGAAGGTTGGTAGGCAACATGGATGTTTCCACGGCGCTTGTCACTTAGGGCCATCTGACAGTGTGTGGTTCAACACTATCCAACGATTCTTAACCTTCATATGTCAACTTTCAGTGTGAAATGTATGCCGAAAGTTAAAATCAACGGGGAAAAAGGTTCACCGTGGACACTCTGAATCTGACACTAGTCAGAGCGATAAAAGTGGCTGGATGTACGTGGGAGAAAAATATCACACCAGATATTTTTTAGTCACATTCAGTTCGGGCTGACTGGCCCAGTTTTCTCAAAGCGGAGTCATCAATGATACCAACAGCTCAGCTTGATATCTTTATTTGGTGCTAGTGGAATATTTTAGGGGCCTTAGGTACAACGCGTTTTTTTTTTTTATAAGCTACCAATATCGTTTTGCTTACATTACCCTGACTAACTACAAACCGCCGAGTAATCTGCGCTCCTACTATTTTATGAAAATTTAACTGGCGTCAAATGTGTTTGGTCCGGTAAGAGCCTGGCTTTATGGCTAGTATTAAGATATCAAGGACATCGGTATCTCGTTTCCCTAAGAAATACTCAAACAGAGAAATCAAGATAAATTCATGCATAACAAGTGACGCAACACGTGACACATTCCACATCACGAGTCTAGAGCCCCGCAAACATTTTCATTACATGATTTAACAAACAAATTAGGACTTCAAGAAAAATCAGAGAGGTTCCCAGCATAACAAATGTTTCGAAGACTTTTTTCGCTTTTTTCTCATTTTTTCAAAACTACTTCGCAACCGTATAACAAGGTAGGCGGTGAAAATCTTATCACAAATCTGATTGGTATAATAGCCTGAACATGAGTGAAGGGTTTCCCCTATTGTCACAAGCTAAAAGTCCTCAACTTCCATCTGCTTTAAGACCCTCGGACCCTGTGGACATTCTTGCTAGCCAAGAGTTTCTCTCGACTTACTTTTATATATTTGGTTCTTAAGTATTTTTTTAGTGAATAGCGAGAATTACGCTAATATATTAGTTTTTGAACTCATGCGTTAAAAAAATTGATTTAACTCGGCTGTAGTCAACACTATTTGTATTGACTTAACTTTTGAGTTCCTGTGTGACCAATGCGCATCGGAGAGGTAGAACAATGATCAAAAATGAGCACAAACACATTCGAACGATGGGACTTTGACGCAAACCTTACATAATGGGAACATTCCCGAAGTCCAGCAGAATTGTAGCCAAAATAAACGTTGGCCATCGTCCCATTCAATGTTCTATAAAAAGAAAATGGCTTGGCTAGTTGAATCCAAGTAGAAATTGCTTGGTAAGGGTAGAATCTCAAATCGTCTTGCATTGTGAGCTTCTGAGGTAAACAAAAGTATTCGTCTCCCAGAAGAGAAAATATCTGGTGCGTCGCAACACACAACTTTCCTTAGCTCTACGTCAATTCACTTTGTACATGGCTAATTCTATTTAATCAATTCATTTATCATTCAGTTAATTTGAACTTGGTCAAACAACGCTTTACGGCAGCAGAAAGCGGTAGCGCTTACGGAATTTATTGTGCTGCTCGTACTCATTGCAGGACAATTATTGAGCAATTGGTACACAGATAATTAATGAGGCTGTAAACGGGATTTTTAAAAAAAAGGATAGTAATCACTTTTGCAGAGTTATTGGAAAATAACTGTTAGAACTGGTGGTAACCGCAACGACAGTAGTTGAAATTCAGGAATTTCTGGAGTGAGCCCCATGTATCTCATGAGCGTTTTTACTCACTCACCCTTCAGGTACTGGATTGGACTACAATACCAATCTTTTTTTAACATTCTACAAGAATTCCAGCGGAGTTTATAAGGAAAAAACTGCGCGAAAAACGCTTTTGGAAAATTTTGATAATTTATTGTGCTGCTCTCGTCATTTTCCCACGAATGAGAATTTTATAGTATCATTTCCTGATTGAGAGCTATCAATATAAAAAATGTAATTAAAATCGTTAGAGCCGTTTTTGAGAAAAAAATTTGGTGTTTTGATCACTATGATGACTATAGTTAACTTTCGGTGGATTTTGCCCATACCCTCATTATTGCGTCCCATGGTAACCTGTAGGCTAGACATCAAGTTTCAGCTGATTTGGTACGGTGGTTTTCTCTAAAAACTGCGCTAAAATCGAATTCGTCGAAAGTTTTGGTAATTTATTGTGCTGCTCTCGTCATTTTCCTACGAATGGGAATTTCATGGTATAATTGCCTTATTGAGAGCTATCAATATAAAAAATTTAATCAAAATCGTTAGAGCCGTTTTGAGAAAAAAAATATTTGGTGTTTTGATCACTATGATAACTATAGTTAAATTTCGGTGGATTGTGTTCAAACCCTCATTTTGGCGTCCCATGGTAACCTGCAAGCGAGGTATCAAGTTTGAGCTGATTTGGTACGGTGGTTTTCTCTAAAAATCGTATACAGACACACATGCACACACACAGACACACAGACCATTTTCCCAAATAGTGTTTTTGGGACTCAGGAGGGTCTGAAACGTAAAGATCTGAAGAAAACTCAAAAATTTTTTTTCAGCCGATTACATAACTTTCCTTTCTACTTCGTAGAGCCGAAGAAAGTAAAAACTTGAGACGCGAAAGAGTGTTTGTTAACTGAATTAGAGATTGAATAGTTACATTCAAACAGAAATGACTCTATCCTTTCATCTGGGTGCTGTTGTGCGAATTCATCAGAATCAATTCTAGGTAGGTTCCACGACAACCCTCGCTTTAAATCCTCCCTCTGCTGGCTTTCAACTTACTTTGTGATAAACGCTGAATGCTATAGTTCATGGAATAACAAGGAAGAAGCTAATGAAAACACAAATTTAATCAATCAAACTAACACTTACTGAGTTTGCAGAAAAATTATGCTGGCAGGTTTCAAGGTTTCTAATTGGCTGTCACACTGCTCTTGAATATGCCTCACTCAACATCGTTTCGTGGCTTTCTCTACAACGATATGTTTTTGATTGACCAGCTGAGTTACCTGTTTCTGTCATCTCCAGTGAGTTGGGTTCCCTTTGTAGCGAACACCTGGCTAGAGATACACATAGGAACACACAGGACTCATTAGCATTATAACGACATCTGTCCTTGTAGTTCTGATGTCAAAATCCTCTCATTAACAACTTTGAATTCGGAGGGATATGATTTAAAACGTTTTAAAGAGCTCGTTGGAGCTGTTATCCAAATACGTTATTTAATATTTACCGAAAAAATGCTGTAGGTCGTAGTATTTGTCTCGAATAGTAATATGGATGAACAATTGAGTAAATTGGCGTAGCTTAACAGCATAATAGCGGGCTTTCCAGAGCATAATGTAAGAAACTGCTGTAGATACGTAAGCTGCCCCCCCCCCCCGTAGTACGACAACAACTACATTAACGTCAGCTGCTGGATGGAAAAATAGAGGTAAACTGGATCAATCCAGAGAAAGGTAGCTGTCGTCCCACAGCAAGAGTGGTACGGAAATGTGCAGTCCATCATCCAAAATACTTTTGGTCAACCAGATATCCGTTTAGAGCGGTGTATTGCAACCTGTGGCTACTGGGTGAATAGGAGACTACGAAGAGACGCCAAACTAACCTCTTCTCTCTATTTGGTAGAGTTACGTAATTGTTCGTTGCCAAATTGTAAATGACCGCGATGAATAGTTTTTGATTTGAATATTTTCCTTCGTTTTCGAGATAATTCGAGAAATGGATTTTTACTGTTAATGTATTTTAGCGTATATATCCAAGTTAGTATTGGTTCCCAATTTTGAAAAATTACGAATAAACACTCTTTTCGCACAGTTATTATTTCCGTTCAGCAAACTTTCCGAGGTACATTTATGGGAAACAATATTTGGGTAACAGACTCGTTGGAGAAATACAGAAAGTTTGATTGAAAGAGTGGAAGGAGTAAATGAAAGCTTACAAAGTCTATGCTCCGTGGGAATATTTTAATGGAGAACATGCTATGAAGAATACAATTCAGGTATTGATTTGTAGATGTTGCGTTGTAAGTTAAATCCGAATCCAAAAACTTCTTATGTTTGGTACATTTTGCACCTTAGGGAAACCGCGTATTACCTCATTTTAGCGTTTTAAACAAATGACAAAGAAAACCATCAAAGCGATCTCAATTGGTTCAACCGTTCAGGTATAGGCTCGCAAAACTTCAGTTTGAACTTTTACGTCTAGCACTTTTTGTGAAACAGTTGAATATTTTGGTACGCTTTGTTAATAACGAAGAAAAATATATTTTACTGATGATCCAAATCGTTGAAGCCGTTTTTAAACATATAATAAATTTACTCTGGCTTCTCTTACTTTCCTAGGCTCTACAAAGTAGCGAAAGCTACGTAATTGGCTGAAAAAAAAAAATCGTTTCAGATCATTACGTATTGAGGCCTAGTTTAGACAAAAATCGCGATTTTTGCGCGGTTTTTTCCTTATAACTCTGCTCTTTTCCTATACGATGAGTTTTTAATAACGCTCGTTAGATATGCACGGGATAATCCGGAAGTTTTGGAATTTCAACCACCGCCGTTTCAGTTACTACCATTTCGAAAAGATTTTACCCGATACAAGGGCTAAGGGATTATTATCCTTCTAAAAAAAATCGTGTTTACAGCCTCATTAATTCTCTGTGTATCAATTGATCAATAATGGTCAGGGTATGAGTATGAGCAGCACAATAAATTTCGGAACTGTAAGCGCTGTCTCTTTCTACAACCATGAAGTTCAAATAACTTAGATTAATTTACCAAGTTCAAATAAATTCGAAGTATTCTAATGAATTGACTTCCCATCGAGTAAAAATGCGAGGAACTTCGTTATCGTTCTTGTGGTTTTCTACAATCCTACCATACAACGTTCCATAACCTTACTTTGCGTCCTGAAAAATAATGAACGAAACAAATAGTGCACTAGCTCAAATGGTTGCGATGTAGTCCCATAATGTTGCACACGCACGTACTCCTTTTTTGAAGCTCGGCATAAGGGGAGGTGGAATTGAAAGAAACAAGTAATTAACTTAAATTAAATAAATTTGGAGGACGCACAAACTCATACACAGATCACGCATACGCGGAAACGCCATGGCAAGATGTTAGGCTACGAGAGGGTCTGATGAGAACCCTATTTTCTCAATGTTTTCATAAAAATAGTTATCCTATTTCCAAGCCTACGTTCGAGAACTAGCAAATTCACGGAACGAGAGAGAGAGAGAGAGAGAGAGAGAGAGAGAGAGAGAGAGAGAGAGAGAGAGAGAGAGAGAGAGAGAGAGAGAGAGAGAGAGAGAGAGAGAGAGAGAGAGAGAGAGAGAGAGAGAGATTGAAATGATTGAAATGATTTTATTTACATTAACCAGGGGCAGTTAAGGCCATAGGGCCCTCTCTTCCACTGTCCCTGGAAGCATTAATTAATTATTTAACAGCAGTAATTATTTACATTAATTTATTGCTTCATATTAATAAAAAAACAGACGAAAAATAAACGTACAAAAAGATAAAAAAGAAATAAAGATTTTTTTTTTTTGTTCTTTGCTAGGCACTCGCACTGTACTTCTGCAACAGTAAATTTGAAAAAGTATTTTTGAATGTTCTCACGCTTTGTTCTGGTCTGAAGGAGTCGGGATTGTTGTTGTAGATGTGATGGCTGTGGCTGTGAATGATTTGTTGAATATTGTTGTTCGGTGGAGGGGTATTTGTATGAGACGCTTTCGAGTGTGATGCTGATGACAATCCTCCAGGAACGCAAACTTCTCCGCAAGGTACTGTGGTGACCCAGACTTAAGAGTCTTGAACAGCATCGTTCCAATGTGCAACTGCAGCTGCTCCTCAATCTTCAGCCATCGAAGCTTGAGGAAGTATGGGTTGACATGCTCATCCCATTTCAGTCTGAAAATAAAACGAACTACGGCATTCTGGGCCCTCTGGAGTATGTTCATCTGCTCGCCAGTCATGTCACTGAGGGCACACAAACTGTATGCAAAGTTGTGCATAACCATGGACTGGACAAGCTGAAGCCTTGCCCTGAAAGGAAAGTCTACCGCCAGCCGGCGGAGCTGGTACAAAGCCCCATACACCTGTTCTAGAGACTGCAGACACCTGGGAGTTCCACCTGAGTGAGGGTTCCATTAACACGCCCAAGTTCTTCAATAACGACTCATATCTGAGCGAGAGAGAGAGAGAGAGAGAGAGAGAGAGAGAGAGAGAGAGAGAGAGAGAGAGAGAGAGAGAGAGAGAGAGAGAGAGAGAGAGAGAGAGAGAGAGAGAGAGAGAGAGAGAGTACTAATTTGATAACGAAATCCTCGAATTTAATCAAATCACAAAATCAATAGCTTTAACCATTCCGAAGGTATCGTGAGGTTTACATTTGTTGTGGAATCCTCACAAATGTAACGTACGGATTGTCATCTTGAAAGGTTCCAAAAACCTTTTTTGAAACCTTGAAATACATACCTCACTATTGTGCCATGGTTTTAGCCAAAATTCAGGTTTCATGGTTTGACGCAAGGTGACGTTTCAATACCAACACCACTGGTAGTTATTTCGTCATCCACTGGCTACCAAACCTCCCACTAACTCTTCGTAGTTCATAACGTCGAGGTTTATTCAAGGGTAATTCGCACTTTGAAAATACCTCAGTTTGGAAACACGTTACACTAAATTAGTCTCTCAGTTTTTCTACATAGTTCTTCTTGGGTTTGGAGCTGTAAAATCGACGACGTCGGGCAGATAAGAAGTTGACATGTATTCAAGACAAAAATAGATAGCGAGATAGGAAAAACTACCTCAAGCGAGAGACCTAGCACGCACATGTGTAGTTTTCATTGACCTGAGTTGTTCCGATATGAGGGACGTATCCAGCGACACCGGTGACGTTGTGAAGATCACGAATTACAATTCAAGATCGGAAGATCATGACCTGAAACACTCCAAAGAAGGTAATCCGTTTAATTTTCTTGTACGACATTTTTCCAGGGTACCACGCCCAAAGGAACAACCCAAACGTCACCACCAACCACGTTGAGGTGGAGGTTGCAAATATTTCTGGGCCTTTTACTACCGAGACCCACATTTCGCTGGGTCGTGCATTTCCGACCTTCGACAGCGAGATGAATAAAATGAGTTAACAATATCTAATGGACGCAACATTTAATGTTTCTTGTAGAAGTTGAACTCATTCAACCAAACGTCGAGTCTCACACATTATGGTCAAATAAACAGTTTTATTAGCCCAGTACACTAGGTTATATTCGAGAAACATTTTTTGAGTTTTCTTCACATCTTTACGCCAGTTGGGAAAATGTTATGTGTGTCTACAAACACGATTGTAAGGAACCTGCTGAATCAAAAAGACTCAAATTTGATGTTTTGCAGCCTGAAAATCACTGTGGAATGCCAAAAAAGGTATGGACAAAATCCGTACAAAACTAACTATAATAAACAAAACTGTTTTCCTCAAAAACCGCTGATTAAAAGGCTAACTCTAACACGAAGTTTTGATTTGTGATAAAATGACGAAAACAGCTCACTAAATTATCAAACATTTCTAAGAAAATGAATTTAAGCGCAGCTTTTGTTTTATAAATTCTGCTCGAATGGTGATAGCATTTTCAGAAAAAATTGGGATGGTAGTAAAAAAACCTATACCATGAAGGGTTAATAACGCCAATAAGATAGTCAGACCTCCGGGAATTCGACCACCACCGATTCATTTGCCAGCACTTTTCGCGGTTTTTACCGAATAATTCGGAAACATTGAACACATTCCTTCTCAGAAAACGCTGCAAATTATTACACAACGGTTTATTATTTTCTTGACGCTGAGCTAGACGGAGTCTGACAGCTTCGTGACCCATCTCATTCGATTCAGCATCAAAAAATACCAATAAACCACACAAAACACCTGACTAAAACGGAACGTCAAAAACTAAATATTCCAGGCACCCATAAGCTCCTGTAAGCAATTGGCACGTCGACGTGGCGAGTGGGCGGGTGGTTTTGATGTTTCGCTGTAGTAACTGTCCTGCGATTTCTTTCAATTAGTTGACTTTGGCTCACTATAACTACTGTAATTTCACTATACGCAGTTGTGAACGTCTGATACTCATTCCATTCGACCAGGATCTATAAATACCTTGAAGACGATACGAAATACGTAGTATTTGCGATTAAACTGCCAAAATTGCGTTTTTGTTAAATACCTAACGGTTTTTTGCTCATAACAACCAGGGGCTTCGTCCGATCGGATTGCCGAGCAGGCGGGCACAACTAGATACCAAATGTAATTTTTCTGCGAAAGAACGGATGATTTAGACCTCGTTAAAGGCACAAAACAGCCCAGACGGCGGACGAAGACGGACGGATATTGCAGATTTAGAATCCCGATGTCTTGAAACGTAAAGTATCAAATTTCGAGGGGCGAGGTGGGGGTGGGGGTGGGGGCGCAAACAAATGTTGCTGGCCGAAAATATAGGGTTATTATTCAGAATGAATAATAAACCTAAATCGTTTTGACAATATTATGAATCTCCTCTGCGGTGGTTACTCATCAGTAGTCGTCAAACAAGTAGGAGCATCTCAATAAGTTGCCGAGAGTTTAGCTTCACCGCTTTCTATGCAGGACTTTCCGGTACATTCGTGTTCGTATGAACTGAATGAAAAACTAGTGTTATTAGTTGATAGAGTGACCAAATCGCTGAATGAATGTGGGGCTCGGGGAAGTTTTGTGATGCGACGCACCACTTATTTCTCCTTCTTCCAGGCCGTCTGCAGAATCGAAGTTTCAGTAGCACATATCTAGATGTGGCAAATGTTACCGGCCACCTGGAGATGAATTGCTATGGCATGAATATAGTGTGTGGCTGTCTTATATTTTTCCCTAATTCTTGTTTCCTTTTACAGCCCAGAATGGCAATTTGCAGGCTACTGACCTGGAAACCGCCATTACTGCTGCAGGTAAGTATTAGTTGCTTCATGCTTTCCATCTTGTATTCCGTTCATTATGTTTAATTCAAGTGATTCGTGCCTGATGTAGTCCAATCCATCTCAAACGTCCGAGTGGAACCCACTAATTATGGACACGAGCAACCCATTCTATTTACCTTATATTTTGTGTTCAACTCGATCTTCTGTACTTAACTGTTTTTTTCTTGTATATCGAGATTATCGACATTTTGAGATAATTGAAGTTAGTACTGCGTTGGAATGAAATACAGGTATTTGTTTCAAAACACTTTAGTTTAATGAAGCACGAAAAAAGTTCCTTGTTATAAAGTTTCGCCAGCCTAATATGGAAAGAAGGCTGAGCGGTGTCCATGATCGCGTTTGAAGAGCGGGGAACAGTCCGATCTGGAGATAGTCATTAAATAAACTAAGAAGGAACTCTGGGAGGCTGTAAGATCGATGAGGAACGCCTTCGATGCTGCAGACCACTAGCACTACAGCTGAAACTCGCTCTACATTCGCTTTTCCTTTAAAGAGAGAACTCTTCCAAGGATTCTCAGAGCTCCCTGCTTCCACGAAATTTCCCCAGCCTTGCCATTCGGCTTTTATGATGGCGCGGTGAAAGAATTTTTTCACTTGGCATGAAGGCAGTTTGGAGTGTAGCTCAGGGTCACGATTCTGCTTCTTCTGGAATCTTACCTTACACTCCTGGAGTTAAAGAAAAACCAAACCAACGACCAAGCCTTCTGTACTTAAACAAAGCTGAACCAACTTTGGCATGCTGTTTCGAGCGTAACTGAATTCCTTATCTTAATCTCATTTCTCAAGACAAAAAGGTGAGTTGTGTTAGAAACAGTATACAAACAATGTTTGTTCATGTGCAGTGCTTTGTTTATGTTTTGGCGTTCGTTGCTGGAGGCTTGGAGCTCTCTCTCTCTCTCTCGCACTGATTTGGATTCAGGTGTGGTAAACGTCGCGAATGGAAGGAGGGTCGAGGACGTCTCAAGCGTATGGTCTGATTCCCACCTTCAACACCAAGTAAATTCAACATTTCCCTTCTTAAAACTTTTTATAATGACAGGTACAAAATCATGTACTGCAGTCGTGGACTGTGAGTTCATAGATTGAATGGTATCAAACAAACATGTAGTAAAGTATGCTGTCATACAAACAACATATTCTCGATCGCGACTCGCCAAATATTAGGGCTCAATGAGACTACCTAACCCAGATCGTGAACAAAGTGATTAGAAACGTTCGAAAATACGTTCAGTAATTGAAATGCTAATAAGCAAAAACAATCTAAACTATGGTGAATACTCAAATGCAACAGTTCTGATGTCGGAGAATTTTTGGAATATTTGAGGTGTTTTGTCCCCAGTTGTGTCACATTGTTGGAACAAGTGGAGTACAGCCTCCGTTTGGTCCAAGAGAGAAGATGGACTTGAATACGGTGAAAAATTGGTGGATGAATTACACGAGTGAGAGGACTCTATTGACAGGAAATACACTGTTAGTGAAACGTTTTCTCGTAATACATGATAGAAATAGAATTTGGTTAGTTGAACTGGTGGAAGCATGGACGAGAGTTGGAAGAAAGTATTAAATTCTACGTGCTCTAGAGTAGACTGGCAGTATGGAGGTGGTGAAAGACGAGATAGAGGTGAGAAGCGAGATGAGGGATAGTAAGTGCTGTCGGAAAAGTACGTTATCGGCTCTGGGAATACAAGTGTTAGTGTTCGGCAGGGCTCAGATTATTGAAAGAAAAGAGATGATTGACAGTGGATTGGCGTTCATCGTAGCTCCAAGACCACAAGGAAGGACTTGGTTCAAACTCGATAAGTCCGATGAGGTTGAGTACTGTACCAATTTCAGTCTTTGGTGCTAATTTGGCGTACACAACCGTACAGTCCCACTATACGAAATACTTTTTTATCAGAAATACCCCACGTAGACGTGACTCCAGTGAACCCATAAATCCTGTGCCTAACTGAGATACTGAATATTGCTATTTGTAACGTTAACCACATTTATCCACGTTTGCAACTGTCTTGTTATGTCTTCTGTTTCGGTTCTTTCGTTTTCAGGATTCGGAACGTACCACTGGTTAGCACTGCTCATTGCCATACCAGCGTCATTCACAAGCTCAATGTGTACGGGTTCGAACTCAATGGTCCTGCCAGCCATCGGTTGCGAGTTCCAGTGCAGCAATTCAGAAAAAGGCATTTTACAGGTTGCTCCTTACTTTGGTAGGTTGATCTGACAATTCTGTTTTGTTCTCAAAACTGATCATTTTTTGTAACCCCGTTATCTTGAAGGTGATTATTGCTTAGTCCACTTACATTTCGTATTATACTCGTGGTTTACGCAGTTTTGTAATTTATAACTTTATATTTGTTTATGGTGGACGGAAGAATTGCATTTCCTCAAGCAAAACAAAAAACGCTGCAAATCATAACACAACGGCGCAATATCACTCCGAGTAATACATCAAAATGAAAGGGGGTGGGTGCAAACCCTTGATCCTGAGTAAATAGCTGGACTCACACCTGTGTTAATTATGCTATCATAGAGCCTGATAGCATGATATTCATCCTTTTCGAGGGGTCAACATTAAAGGTCATATCGATGCCAAGGATCACACAACCTTCCACACACCCTGTGTTACGCATCACAGAAAAAGGCGTAGTTACTTGTTAATTGAAAATACAGTGTGAACTTGAACAAAGCCGTAATGGCCATTTTGGAGGTAATTTGAAACCATTTAATGTTGAGAACATGTCACAGTAGCGTGCCAACGCGTGCCTCTTCACCAATATACCCCAAATAATGCAATAATTGCAATTGCAATAATTAATTTAAGTCTCAGTGAAGTAGAATTTTCACAACGCAACTCGGCGCAGCATTTAAACGCGTAGTTTAGAATTAACGAATCCAAACTCAGTAGTTCAGTTCACTTTCGTGTAGTGAGATATTTGTATCAAATAAAGAACAAATAAATTGCTGAATGTAATTACGTTTGGCTAAAACGATTTGCTTGGCAAAAAGTGGCAGATATTTCCCGAATTATATCCATTGTTCTTCCTGTAACCTCCTCCTTCTCATAGATGCTTTTTTTTGTGTGTAGGAATGATAGTTTCAGGGTTCTTCTGGGGTTCTGCTTCCGATTCATTGGGTCGCAGAAAACTTATTGTGTATGGATTCATCTTAGACGCAATAGTAGGCGTATTAGCGGCATTAGCACCGACACTTTTGTGGATGATTATTTTGAAAACGGTGTCCGGTGCCTTGTGAGTACGAAGATTCGATACATTTTCATGTTGTTACGAAGTGTCACAAGCCTCATGTAGACTAAGAGTTTTCTAACGTGAAAGCAATACGTTTTCAGGAGCTGTGGCCCTAATTCTATCTTCATAACATTCCTCTCTGAATCGCTCAGTGACAAATACAGAAGGTACGCCGTTCTATCCGTTGGTCTCTTCACGGCGATAGGTATTATGCTGCAACCTGGTAAGATACTGTTTTTGTATAGAATGTTCATTCAACATTGAACTATTTTCCGTAGCTACATCATGTTTTCAGGCGCTTGGCTTGAATAGGTTGAGCCGCCAACATCAGCACAAATTACAGCAACTCGGAGCTTTCCCCCAATGCTTCCCATTCAATCTTCTCCTATGAGTACTATTATTCAGTTCTTGGCTGTTTCATAAACATGTTCGTTCCTTCCCTATATCATCACTGATAAGTGCATCTGTTGCTTTTGGCAGTCCATTTTCATTGCTGTACCACTGGAACTTGTTACTTTTACTATCAGACCAACTATTTCTATTGTATCATTCATTCCGCTCAGCTTTATTCAGGATTATTTATTTATCTTCTTCATCTGCAAAGGCCAACAGACTAGTCAAGTAAAGCTACTACACAAATAAATGAGAGTGTAATCTGTAAAAAAAAACCGTAGGTACACTAAACTAATAAGTTATTTGTAGTAACTAGTTAATAACGAAGTTGTTCAAGAGATAATTTGTTGTGGCGAAACACCCAGAAAAACTGGACTCGTATCGTCACAGTTTGACCACTTGCTGAATATTTTACCACATTTCTTTCCTTTCATAACTTCTACTACTGCCTATATTTCCAATGTTCACCAACAATTCAATAGATTTTTATATATCTGTGTTTGAATGTTTCAGCTCTCGCACTATTAATAACAGTTTACGTTCCATTTGAACCTGTGATAATATTTGGTGGATACAAATTTACATCATGGAGGCTTTTCCTTGTGTTGGTCAATATACCATCCTTGTTGAGTGCGTTGGGCTCGGCATTTCTATTCGAGAGTCCCAAGTTTCTATTCCAAAATGGACAATCTGAAGAAGCGTTAAGAGTTTGTAGAGAGATTTACAAGTGGAACACAGGACGGCCGGGCTCTACGTTTCCAGTAAGTACATTTCGTGGAATGTGAAAGCATTGTGCTCTTTAACACTTCTGGTGTATAACCTAGGTTGTTTTGCCAAGAACTGTTTTTACTTTCCTTGGCCTACGAACTAGGAAAGAAAGTTATGTAAACGGCTGAAATAAAAAATTGAGTTTTCACTATACCTTTTACATTTCAAGTGATACAAAACAACTACGCTCGAGAAAATGCCGAGTGCAACTGTGAACGCGATTGAGCGAGAACAACTGAATCGAACCGACTCTAATTTGATATTCAGAAGTCCGAAGATCGACATGAGACACCAACAGTAGAGTATGAAGAAAATCTGCCTGACTACAATGGAACTATGGAAACTAATTATTCCCCTGGCGCTAGGCGCCCGTAAGCGCCTGTAGGCAATTGGCGCGACGTTGCGAGTTGAGCGGGCGGGTGGTTTTGATGAGACGGGAGGGGGGGAGTACTAGCGACGAAACGTTTACTTCCGCTGTAGTTCCCCCAAGTTCTTTAAATTTTTTGACTTTGGCTCACTATAATTACTGTAATTTCACTATACGCAGATATACACGTCTGATACTCATTCCATTCGACCCAGGATGTAAAAATACCTTGAAAACAATACGAAACAAGGCGTAGTTGCGATTATACTGCGTTTTGTTTATTTTTTTTAACCACTTTTTGCCCATAACAACCATGGGCTTGGTCCGATTGAATTGCCGAGATGGCGGGCACAACTGGGTACCAAATGTGATTTTTGTGCGAAAGAACGGATTTTTTAGACCACGTTAAAGGCACAGCCCTTGGCACCGTACTGGCATTACAGATTTGGAATCCCCATGTCTTGAAACGTAAAGTCTGATTTTTTGAGGGGGGTTTCTAAACATTTTTTCCTGACCAAAAACATAGGGTTATTATTCAGAATCAAAGTTGTACGCCAATACAGTGCCATGGCACGCACCGTTTTTTGGCCTACCATTTACCCACCTTTTCCCCTATAATTCCAGAAGTGTTAACTCGAACCGCTCCAAAAAATCGAATTAACAGCACAATCAATTACCTATATAACTACCTATACAGTTGGAAAATTAAGGCAATGGTATGAGTATGAGCTCCCTAATAAATTACGTTTCACATAGTTCGAATGATCTGAGTTAAAAATTATATGATAAGCAGCTAAAGCCATAAAAATAGCTGAATGTATGTACGGCTGAGGAAATATAATAGGAGGAGATATTTAATATTCATTATCTTATATACCTAGGGCCATTTTGGGAATTCCAAGTAAATTTGATAATTTAACCTTCATCGTCATTAAATTATTATCGAAACTCCGATGCTTAATACATGCTTTCCTGTCTTCCCCTTATGCATTATCTCGACAAGCATGATTCTTACATTGGTTCTTTATTTTCCTTTTCACGAGATTGGTCCAAAAGTCATAGCACCAAATTGACTCCCTTGCTTCTTGGCTTCATGATTTACATGCCAAGCAACGAGTATTTACTGCAACATTTACTCGTAATTCATTGGAAAGTATTTGGATGTTAACAGGTACAAAAGCTAATCGATCCCAAGATGAAGGCAACCTCCAACGCCAATGAAGGTCAGCCGAAAAAGAACTTCCTTAGACGAGCGCTGTCTGGATTGGCTCTCTCAATGGCCCTCTTTAAGCGGCCATACGTAGGCCGTGCATCGATGATCTGCGCTATCCAATTCGGAGCTCTAGCGGCGTAAGACGATGTCTTCCTTATTTTCAGTATTTAATCACAATGTAATCTTCCCTATGCAGGTGATTTTTATTGTTCAAGAAGTGATGTACTACGTTTTTCACTCAACTCATGGGAAAGACGTAATAGCATGTACAAAACAAGAGGGGAAAGACCATTTAGTGCACCTTCGCAGTTAAAATTAGTGTCGGTTTCAGCGGTACGTACCGTATAGGGTACATATATTAGCGGAAGGAAGGGCTTCAAAGAGTGGTAGAGATTCCCCAGGCTCATATCTCCAAAAGCTTGCACATTGGTGACAGTCTTCTAACAGTGGATGACAGTTAGACTAATTGACACAATCTTCCACACCACCACAGGTCTAGGTTCGGTGGTGATGAGGCACGAACAGGTCTGCGCCAGTGCTCTAACATGCTAGCGACGCTTTGGCCTGAACGATATTCATAAACGAATGCTAAAATGAACTAAACCGGTGGGTTTCTGAGCAGTTACAGACTGAATGATGACTTGACTCCAAACACGAGGCTACTCATCTGCAACCCAAATCTAGTTCGTTCAGTGGATATCGATCGTGCAATGTAGGAACTGTGGTGCTTTATTATTACTACCTCAAGAAAAGAAGACGAGTAGCCAGAAGATGTTGGTTAGAGCCGAATTTTTCCCATATTACTCGTCGAGGGCGTTCAATAATTGAAACGAATGTTCAACTGTTCATTGAACCATAAAAAAACAAAAACAATTGAACAAAATTGAACGGTTATAACCATATCCGAGATCCTGAGATCGTGAAAGCTATCATAAAAACTTTTTCCATTCTTCAAAATTTTGTTAGAAAACGAGAAGCACTGGAGTACTCGTCAGATGATGCAAATGGAAATAAAGTCATAGGAGAGCAGCATCTCTTCCCGCAGGAGCTGCCTATAAACAACTCATGAGCAGGGCAATCTCAGAAGCTATTTGGGCAACTATTTTCTAACCCCACAAGCTTTCTCTCTGCCTTCGAGCTATTTCTCTGCACTGGTAGTGAAACTAGATGACCCTTTAGATCGGAAAAACTCACATACTTAAGTACATTTTATGTAAAAGTAGTTGTTTATGGAGAACATTTGCGTGTGTACTGTCAATTTTACGACGATCCCGCCCCCTTCTTCGTTGCCAGCTTCCTCGAATAACCAGAATGATGGAAATTGTATAATACGGGGTGTTTCTCCATCTCCATCACAAGCAATAGATGGTTTCTTGGTCCCTTATCATCAGGATCTGGAAACGGAGTTGCAGGAGGGGAAAGGAAAGGAGAAGAAGAGTAGATAACATGTCAAAACGCCCAACAATAAGAGGACGCATGAACACACACACATTCACAATGAAATTGGAGAAGGGAGAAGTGACTTTTATCCAATTGTTAATTTACTAATTTAAGCAGGTAGGCATATAAAGCCAGTTCAACATTGAAGAGAACGTGTAGAGCTGGTTCGACAAAAACGGCTGAAAAAAATTTAAAGGAAAAGCCCAAATATCAGAACACTAGTGAATCGCCGAAAATAAAGATCGTGAACGCAGACGACTTCAATCAAGTAAGGTTTGAATGCACTTTCTGGATGTCGCGCGAGAGTTGCTGTTTTGAACGGTCCCTCCTTATCCGAGATCCTGAGATGTGAAAGCTGTCATATAAACTTCTTACATTCTTCAAAAAACCGATCTGTAGCTCGTGAGGGAGTTGGAAAACACCCTATTTTATATCACTTCCATCTTCCCGTTCACTCCACAAAGATGGGCACTAAATTAACATCGGTTCCCTGGAATTTTCGCATTGCTTCTTTTTCCCTTCCTGTGATCAGGTCGATTTCCACATTGTTCCTCTTTTGAAGGATGAACTCATTGCGGCTGTGGCTACCACAAATATTCGCACTGGTGGACACCGCGGATTCCATTAACGCCACAAGCTCCAATCGACTATGTGGCATCCTTGAGAACTCAACCAGATCTTCGGGAAGTTTAGATTGTGTAAGTCGATTATGTCTAGACATTGATTACTCGTGAGCCGACGAAGTTGTTGATTCAGTAATAAAATATAGTTTCTAATGATTTTTCAGGAGATCAACTCGCCAACTTCATTTATCAACATGATAATTGTTAACTCTTTTATGCTCGTAGCGCAGGTTTTATTTATTGGAAGCGTCAAGTATTTAGGCAAAAAAGTACCCGTTGGTGAGTTCATGTATCATTACAATTGTGAAATATGTGTGTGCCTAGTTACCGATAGAAAGATATCACTTGTATTATGTATTATTCGCTCAACGGCAATTTTCGAACGTAACGGTGTTATTTTTGTTTTCCCAACATTTTGAGACTTCCCGTTTCAATCAGAACAAGTCACTGCTCTCGGTAGAGATAACAGTCCCAATAACATCACAGCCAGTGTACAGGGTAACCTATGACTGAGTTTGCCACTCCCCTGCGGCTCTAGGGACACAGGGAACGAAAGAGTTTGCCACCTAATCAGACTTTGACTGCAGTGTTACAATGTAACTGATGCTCTCAAGTTGTGGATTGATAAATCGGTGAGTAATGGGAGTTAATCAAAAAGTTATCAAGCCAAACGTAGCCAATTACAATTGATCAACCCGCTATCAGTTTTTTGTCTTGTTCTTACAAGTCCGTCTCCTCTGGCGGATGCATTCCTCACTATAGTTAATACGTGAGGAGGGAATCTCAAATTGTCTATTTTACCTATTTCTATTTGGAGAATGTGTTCTATTACTCAGCTGAACTTTGGTCACTAGGGTTGCATGAAGCTTTTAGTTCGATTCCTTTATCGCTTTTGTGTGTAATAAAAAAATGGGATAAGCCAGGTGCTTAACGGTCACTACATCGTCTCAAAGGCATACTTCAACTAGAACCTCTCAAGAAAAATCAAATTGAAATATGAGAAGCAACGGATAGTTATTTCAGCGCTACGACAACCAAACAGTACCTGTAACGAAGTCTCACTTTTATTTCAGTGACTTCTACACTCATACCAGCCTTATTTGCGGCCGCAATGACTTTCGTTGATGTGAAATACGTTGTTTATCTAACCGCAGTGTACGTATCTACACTTAACGTTGCGTTCTTTACAATCGCACTTCTAGTCACCGAAACGTTTCCTACGAGTTTAAGGTAAGTACGAGATGAATGCTGCTACAACATTTTACTCATTCTTGACAGCATTGAAGTCAATTCTTCGAATGAATCACTTGGTTTTTCTTTATCTTTACAATATGTTTACAGGGCGACTAGCCTCAACACCACACAGATATGCGGGCGTGTGGGCGTATTGCTGTCTGTTTCTTTCGTGTCCGTGTTCATGTTCACACACTGCTACATCATTTTGCCTGGGCTGAGCGTTGTGCTGTTCAGTAAGTGGTTATAAACATCAATTGGTTGACAATCTTTGATAAAAATGGCTCGTTCTGCTACCCATAAGGTAAGGAAAGTATTTTGATCGTGTGAAAACCATTACAATTAAAAAATCCAGAAAACCATTACACGGCGGTTTATTTATATGAGCAGCATGATTGTGATGTATCCCAATCGAAAAATATTAAGGTATTAAAGCGATTGGGTTAGATCCGTCAGTAGGCAAATTACTAAAGTTAACGTACCTGTTAGGTGAGTCCGTCTCCTCTGGCTGGTGGGGTACTGACTTGACGGCCAGACGATGATGTCTTTACATCGAAAGCGCTCGCCCACATTATCTCACCAGCCAGAGGAGGCGGACTCACCTAACACGTGCGTTAACTAGTAATTTGCCTACTGGCGGATCTAACCGCCAGTAATTACTGAATACCTTGATGAAAATCATTCCGGACTAGTCTCAACTCTTCTCCATGATTGATTTTTAGTTAGAATATTGAGAATATAACGTGGCTATATCAACCATCCGGCAAACCATCACAACTCATGTGATTCCTATAATTTTCCCCTTATCCAGTAGTGTCACACATCTAATTCGATTCAGCCTCGAAAAATACGAGGAAACAATGCGAAACGTTACCTAACTACAATACAATGACATTTTTTAGGCAGCGCTGGGCATCAGGCACAATGCAACTAGTCGAACTCACGGTAGTCGGAGTGAGATGGAAGGCAGTGCTGGAAATGAGCACAAGCCAAGGAAAAACGACAACTTTCGCGACAGCGAGTTCCCTCAAGTAGCAGAATTTGCCTCACTACGTTTACTGTGATCTCACTGTTTTCCATCTAGATTCAGTCCTACACCTCTGAGATGTGTACCATTCGACAGAGCTTCACAAAATTCCTGGCGAGGGATACTAGATGTGACATAATTGATATAGAACTGCCAAAATGTCGTTTTTTACTGATTTTTGAACTCATGAGCCATAAGAACCATAAATTTCGTCCAATAGGATTGCCGAGTAATAATAAACCGAAACGTGTTAGTGGTTCACTTTGGAAAATGGTACTCTTCTACACCCCCGTGTATGTCGGTAAGAAAGGGGGGGGGGGAGGCTCGACTCAAAATTTGTCTTGTTTTCGTTTCAAGGGATGGGAATTGCACAATGTGCATGTCCGTCCGTCGTCCAGACACTATTTTGCCTTTAACGTTGTCTGAAAAATCCGTTCTTTCGCACCAAAATCCCATTTGGGATCTAGTTTTGCCTGCTCACACGACAATCTGATCGAACGTAACCTATAGCAATATGGGAAATTCATCTGACGTTCAATTATCGCTGAACCGGTTTTTTCAAAGGCGGCTCAAATGACTTCGAGAAAACTTACTGAGCTGTCTCAACTATATTTCATCCTTCATAATGTTTCGCTAGAAATGCGTTGAACGAAGGTAATGCGCCCGTATATATAGCAGATTGTGGAATCGATGGAGGTTGCGGAAAGTTGTTAGCTACGCACTAGATATATTTTCAATTCTTTTCAGTTTGAGGAGACGAAGTAATGATTAGCTCTAATCTGTATTGTTTGAATTCAAGAAAATTCTTGATGAATAATAACGAAGTTTATAAACGCATCTTTGAATGGTTTGTTTCAGCTATAAGTTTGATTGCCATGCTGCTGCCTATGAGCCCTATCACCCCTCCTGTGGAATCCACTTAGTCGATCTTTCCAAAAACAACTGCCAACACCATCCATTGCGTTATGTATTTACTCTGTGATACATCGTAAGCTTTGTATACACCTGTGGGGGGATTGCGTATGCTGGGTGATGCGTTAGACTAACTATTCGAGTTCAATCATCAATGAATATGTTTTGCTCACCGCTGTCCCATGTGATTCAATCGTCAGAGTGGTTCTTTTATGAATAAACTCTCGTTTTCGAGTATATTGAATTAATAGTCGTTCATTGTTTGGATCTGGCTCGTGAAAACACATTTTGGATAGCGAACGGTAACGAAATTCCTGAAAAAGTTTACCACGTATATATGCGTCACCGAAATATGCGATAACGAACAACCTTGATAACATATTGGCTGGGTAGCTGTCCTCATATTTACCTTGTTGGCATTTCCTTCCATAAAATTTCAGGTGAAGTCGATCAAAAATTGCCTACAGGTAGTTTTCATTGTAATCCGTACCAAAAACACATATTTTCTTAAAACGGCTCCAACGATAAAATTAACAATGAAGTTAAACTTCTATTCGTAGAAAACTGATAATACCCGATCCAGAAATATCAAGATTTGGATAAAGCCCTCATTTCTGAAGTACTTTAATTTTGGGAATAACTCACATTTGATTCTCTATAGCTCTACGTAGTAGGAAGGAGGAGCTACGTAATCGGCTCAGTAACATTTTTCCCGAAATACACCTTTCTGGAAATTGGTACGTGTGTGTGTCGTGAACGCGCATGAGAGCAACGACCGAACAAAATTTGCACAAGTTCGACATTTATCTTGCAGATCACCTCGGGTCACGAAAATAAGGGTACGAAAAATTCGTCTAAAACCTGACAATAGGTATGATAGTGATCATAACATCAAACTTTTTCTCAAAAGTGACTTACCATTTTGTTTACATACGGACTCTACCATAAAATTCTCATCCGCAGAAAATGACGAGAGCGGCTCTATAAATTTCAGCTACACCTCGGTTTTTTCTCCCGAAGCCATTCCGGTCATGAGATACTAGCGTTCCTGTAAAAATCAGGGTGATAGTCCAATAAACTACTTTCGCGATGGGAGTTTAATTACGGTCATTACATAATTAGCAGCAACCCGTTTCGGAATACAAAACAGTGCTTTTCGCGTACTACCCTTTCTCTCAGTATCCAAAATATTCGAAAACAGTTAACTCGATCCTTCTCGTAACCATCACGGCACAGGAATGATCGTGGAATGAGTAGGAACATCTCAATAAATTCTGAAACTTTAAGCGCTACAACTCCCACGTAAAACTACTCGTATGTATTCAAATGAACTAACTGAAAAGTGTAAGATACAGCCATGAAAATTGCTGAATGTACATGAAACTGGGGACAGTAGTGTAATTGATCGCACCAAGTATACATATACATATTTAGTTAACTTTTGATACTCTGTACCAAGTCAAAAATCATTCATTCAATTAGTTTAATTCAGCGTGCAATTAACTCCACAACTATCCGAATCATCTTCATTCATAACGGTAAGTCAATAAAGTTCGCCAATGGAATTCAAAACAACCCCCAACCACTTCGCAATGTTAATTAGTTAGGAAAAGTTGATAATAATTTGTTTTCCCCAGAAACTTCATTGGAGGCGTCTTCAATTTTTGACTTGTTGTCATTAAACAAAACTCTACTCTTCAGGGACATCAGTTTGAGGTAAGCTGAGAGGAAATAATGATTAAGCCTTTAACGAACGCAAGATGAATAGTTAAAAAAATTGTTATGAATTCTGTGAATTAACCACTCGGGCTCAGAAGAACGTTGGTCAATTTATTTCAAATCTAGTTACAGGGCGGGCAGTCTCACCACTTTTCAGCTGTCAAGGGTTAGGGGTTGTTGTTTACTTTTAACTTCGTATCCGTGTAAGTCGTTACCAACACATCATGTGCGTTTCAATCTCTGCTAAAACTCCTTATTATATGTTAAACTCCTCCTAGGTGGAGAAGGTAGATAAATGAAATCAAAAGCACTCCTAATCTATTGATGAATTGGTTAGTGACACTGATTCAGATTTCAATGGTTTGTTCAATATTGTTACGACTCATTTCAACGACTTTCCGAAATCTACTTAGCAGCCGTTTTACGCTGACTTTCCTTTGTCCCCGATGATATGCTGAAATGAAAATGAAAATTTGCCACTTTACAGTTTGCAACTGGTAACTTCAGTTAATGATATCACGAGTTCAAGCACATGAAAAACAATGGGTCACATGAACAGGAAAAAGCATGTGTTTTTGATCCTATGGTAAAGCTATTTGTCCTCAATTTGCTTCGAATGACAGAGAAATCAGTCAATTTATCGTTTAACTTTCATTTTATACATTATTTATAATTTTTTAAATAAATAATGTATAAACAACGCCAATATAATTGTAAAACATAACACACACGTAACAATAATGCCAAGGCTGTAGGATATGTTATATGTAATTAATTATGTATTATATGTGAATTGTGTAATGCAGGTAATAAGGTGAGTGAAATTTCATTTCGAGTGGTGAAGTAGTGGTGAGATATTTTTGGCATTTTTTCGTCCACTATCTGTGAATTATAGAAATTAAATACACACCTCGAACTCCTTTCATGGAGTAATTGAAATGACGTCCAACAAAAACTCAAATTTAACGTCTTCGGTTAATTGTCGGATCTATTCGTTGTACTTATTGTTGGCTTTTATGTTGGTACTTCCGCCACTACATTATTTTCACGAAAGGTCATGTAAAACTGGGTGCAGCTATAGCTATTATCACGTTGGCATAGCACATTTAATAGTTGAGAAATTATAACACCCCGTTCACAAATATCGAAGTTCATAAAGCACTATTTATGCACAGTCTTGTCTTTGACAATACCGTTCTCTCGTGTATGTACGCGTCGGAATTAAATGTTGCACTAACACGTTGACTGTGCGATTGAAACTCAGCAGTTAGCCTAACAATCAGTTGGAATCCACAACTTTAATTTGAGATATAAAACTGAAGAAAACGTCTTTTGGTTGAGTACAAACGTCGTGTGCGGCATTTCCCACAATCGTTGTCATTAAATTACAGCAAATAAAGAGTGCAGGGACATTTTCCCATACCCAACAGGGGCACTCGTAGCTACATACATTGATGAATAATTTGTTTCATGTTACGGATCCGGTGCATGACAACAGCAGCATGATGGATGCATTTAGCCAACCCCCCACCAACGACTCATGATGATTACATCGATCAGGAAGCTATTAGTTCAGGCTCAGTAGTTTGTCTTGCTCCTTCTAGTAGTTTTAGATGGACTAAATGCCATCATAAATTTACTGCGCCGCAAAAACGCACTAAACTGATAGCTGGTTGAAATACAAGTATGTTTAAGAGAAAAAAACGGTGAGATAAGAATGATTTTCTTGTAGTTGCGGATCTAATCCCGACGATCATAATTGTAGTGTCGAAGTAAGGATGTGTCCGGCGTGATAGAAAACATCGTTAAGATTACCGGCTTCAAAAAGCGATCGGAAGATTATGTTCTCAAACAACACCACAAACAAGGTAATCTGAAGGTATTAAAGTAATTGGATTAGATCCACCAGTAGGTAAATATCCACAAACAAGGTAATATGAAGCTACATTTAACTGTACGGGGTAACTAGCACCACGAAATGGATATGCATAAGCCACGAGTCTGCTTTATTTTCAAGGCGGTCAGAACTAACACTCGTATGTCATCATCAACGTTTTCATTGAGAGAGACTTGAGGAAAATGATGAGTCGATGGTAGAAGAACCTTGAGGTTTTAACTTTAATGTGATGGTAAATTGTGAACGTCCTTTAAAAAACATCTTGTCTCAGCCAAAATGACGTCACAAGTCTAGCCCAGGAGTCAAAATAGTTGTAGCTGTAAGAAATCTGGATATTATAGAGTAAACGTTTTTGAGAACGAGAAAGAAGAAGGTTCATAATCCCACGAAAGTTGGGCAATGGAATCGGAGGTCGTGATCGCTGTACTTTTTGCCTGAGTCAACAGGTCTCCAAACATTTCAACCCCCCCTCCCCTCCCTCGTAACATTCTTAGTAACTCGACATAAGCCACTTAACTTCAAGAATTTCAGAAGGCGTTACGTGCGCACAACACTTCAACGGCTCCACTATACTGCCCAGTTTATAGGTAATGGCAAGTATTTTCTCCTCAATGGCCATGTAGTACGCACGTCGTAAACTATACCCAGACTCGCATACACTCAGAGAGAAGCAATGAAGATCACGTTCAGGTGTAGTGGCTTGAGTTATGCAATTGGTAGCAAAACCTAACGCATGAACCCTGTTAAGGATGTGTTGGGTTTAGTCACAAATGATAAGTAACAGGCCTGCTGTGCTACATGCTAAACGGCTTAGGATCCAACCTCACATAGTGGGGAAGAATCCCATCCACCTGTATATTGGGATTTCTAGGCCCGGTGTTCCTGATGGTGGCTCTATCTGATGGCTGACACAACTGGGCCACGGGTAAGTACAAAACGGGTTCTTAAGAAACCAGTCTTGGGCATCCCAAACTGCTGGGAAGTGTGGGAAGATGTACCATGCCGCAAGATTATTGTGAGGGCGAAGAAAATTAAAAAAAAGAACTGCTATCGCAAAGAGGCATAAGAGCGGACCTTACGTACCTTAGGTAGGCGTGCTGGCGAAGTGCATTGGGGCGAGAGGCTGTCCACGTCAGGCGGGGATAGGACCAACGAACTCTGGCTCGATCCCTGACCAAGCATTCCCAAGCCCAGGGAGGTGAGGCAATGGGGACCAGCAATACAGCTGGGAGCACTGTGTGGTCTCCCCAACAAGCCCGTGAAGGGGAGTTGGTAAATGCGCCCAATCTGTGGCCATGGCGCCTGTCACTGTTCCTGCAGCTTCGGCTGCCTCCCTGCAGCCACCATCATCATCACCATGGAATATCCTTGTTGTTACTTCAACACGCAGACGTGAATTCATGGAGTTACTAGGAGCGGACTTTCCCTTCTTCTTCCTATTTAAAAAACGTTCGTAAAGCTTTGTCTCGTGTCTCTCAACGCTTGACAGATCTTGCGGAGGGAGCTGTGTGAAGACGATCGAGATACGATTACAGACAAAATAAACTAAATAACTAAAAGTGAGCAATTCAATTAGTCAGAATGTTCCAGCACGCAGGAGCTCATTGATTTGAATGATGTGGATTTTTCAACGTGGTACAGCTCACTTCCAGTCGGAAGTCAAACAATATCTGCAACCCCTGGAAGATATCGTCAGTACATACAACAAAAAAATTAATTTTTCAGTGAAACACGATTGCCTAAATCATTGAACTACGTGGACGAAAGTCAATTTCATTCGAGCACTTTTTATTTTCATTAAAGTCAACTAGTTTCTGACAAAACATGATGTTAGAAGTTAGATCGTATCTGAAACTTACGGAATGCCACTGTTTTGAAAACCGTCACATGGAAATATGCAAATAAACACTTTTCCTCCTTCTTACGTAATTCGGACATTTTTTGCTCCGTGAGCTGATAATTAATCGCTAACAGTAGTTTGTAATCACACGCAGTAAACTAGATGAATGTGATCTAGTTGCAAACACTCCACAGTTTTTCGAAATGCTGGATTTCTCTTTTCCAAGTCCCAATTCATGATTCATTCATTGGAACTAAGAAACCACGACATCACTTCCGTTGATGGGCTCTCATCCCATACTACTTAAGTCACAATGTGTAAACGTAGAAATGTACGTAAATCAGTGTTCAGAGTAAGTTAAATAACATTGAAAACCGTTATGGAAAAACCTCTAAAAAAGAGTAAGTATAGTTGTGACCATATAGGCTACATGGCAGTGTAAGACGAAGAAGCGAACCCCATTTCTTATGTACGTCTGAATACCTGACACTAATTGGTCATATTTATGGCTGCAATAGTTGAGCAACAAGACACTGTATTACACATGGCAGGGATAATTTTGCCTACCACCCGCTTGATATCCAACATACACACTTGCCACCCTACATATCCGTTGTGTTAAAAGTTAATCAAATTAATGTCAATCCGGGAGCCGTTAATTCAGGCTCTGAATTTTGTCTCTTCACGTGAAGTAATTTCTGATAAACATAATGTCATCATAAATTTACTTCAACGTCGTCATTTTTCTACTTTGCCCTTCTCGCTCTTGATGTCGTAAACTCACCTACGTCAAACTGATAGGTTTATAGAAAAGAGGATAGATATTTAAGAAAAACACGAGTGAGATAAGAAACGTATAACTAAAGCCAGGGGTTTAGCAGGTTCGATCATATCAGTAGTTTTCGCTAATCTGAGAGGTAACGAAATGAGGGATGTGTCCAGTGTGATTGGGGACGTTGTGAAGATCACAAACTACAGGAAGCGATCGGAAGATTTTGACATCAGACAACCCAAACCAGGTAATACGAATACTTCTTAGCTCTAATATTTTCCAGAGATGCAACTCCAGATAATGTTAGTGAGACTATCACAGCTGGATGCCTGAACTGACCCAACTCGCTGACAAAAGTCCCGCTATCTTCAGAGACCGACGCGAATGAGTCAAGAACAAATTAAAACTTGTTATGGTCAATATCTATGGTATAGTTTCACTAGGCACCCTATTTAACAAAACCTTGTACCTCACGTCTAGACGGCGTCAGAGTTATTTGTTTACCCCACGGTAGATGAGATTCAGTGTGTTCAGTGGAATCTTGTTATTTTAACGTCTCCGATCTTTTCTCAAGGTGGCCAAGGCTATTCGCAGAGCAGTCAAGGAAATTTCTAGCTAACGAGGTAAAAATGTGTCATCTGCTTTCCTAAATGTTTTAATTATCATTTCGTGTACGGCCCCGCAAGGAAGGTTCTGATCGGAAACTTACGCAAGGTATCGAGTGAAAAAAAGCAACATAATAATTTCTTCCTACAAGTATCTTTCAGTTTCGAATAAACCCCTTGTAAAACTAAACTGATTCCAAAAATTTGACTTCTGATTGTAAGACGAGAGAATTCTAATGTTACCTTTTACTTTTCTGTACACTCCGAATACTCTACAAATTGCTGTTATACTGTCTACTCACACTTCATTTCTTTTAGCAGGTCAAAATGATTGTTTTGAGGCTACTGATTTGGAAACCGCCATAACAGCCACTGGTAAGTTTTAGCTGTCTTTTTCGTAAAACCTACCACGTTTAACTAGTTTTGTTTTCCTCAATGTCATGAAACTACTGGCCTGTATTGAGAGTACGAGGAAATAATGTTCCTTTAGGGACCTGCTGTGTGTGACAACCCAGACTTGTGTGACATTATTCTAATAGGATTTGTACTATTTTTTCTGCTGAAGCCGAAGTATAACATCTAGGGATGACAAAAAGTGTAACCGTTTTGTATATTCAATCATTACATAGATAAGATGGGCAATGTGGGTGAATACTCAAAGAAGGCCTGCGAGGCTGTTACAACGACGGCGTAACAGTACATCCGTGTTTTGGGAAATGGTTAAATACAAAAAACGGAATTGTCTCGGTACGGCTTCATACCACAATGTCACTCACGTGGAAACATTGGCGACTACCCCTTTCTACAGAACGGATGGAGCTGTACAATCAGGATACATATTTTAGAGGAAGATAACGAGATCCCTTATGACGAGGGACGTAGAACACAGCCCAGAAGGACCCCAGAGTTCAGGATTGAGATGATCTCTCATGAACCTACCAAAGTGAACAGTATTCGAGGATGCATGAGGGGTGAGGGTGGTATTCGTGTATAGTATAATTCTTGGCAGAGTGGGAAGCCGTGATAAAACCGGCCGCGGCAGAAAGGCGTGATTGCTAACTTGAAGTCACTCCCACGCTCGAAGTTCACAGACTGCAGGAAAAAACCCTCTCTACATTCAATAAAATACTGAACAAAAACATGGGAAATGTTTTCTTGGTTGGCAGCCACGTGTTCCAGCGGTCTATGTTCTTTTACTTATAAAAGTTCAGATACTCAATTACGTGAAAAATTCACTGAACTCACATTTCCTCACGTCGTGCAACTATTACGTGACTTTCATTGGAGCACAATATCTCAGAAATGATTACACCTGTTCATCAGAGCATCTCCCCTCAATTCCGATGTTGTGAATGGTCTGGATAATATCCGCTAAATTAGATTCTTGTATTAAATGCTCTCAATCGTAAAAAAGCAACCAAATTTCCTTGTTGAAGCCTCGTCTTAAAAGCACAAGCGGTTTCAATACATTTTTCCATCATAAATCTCGCTCATATGGTCCAAAGAAAATCAAGGTGGTTCAATAAGGTATGTTCGTGGGAAACCCCGAAAACTTCGGACGATGAACCAGGTTTTGCCCCACGCAGTCCTCGGAACGCGGGGACTTACCCGTTACACAGAATCCAGGTATATATGGACACATATGGTACGTAAGGACACTCTTGCCGCCCGTTTTCATTCTTGTTTCAAGAGCCCTCTCGTTCACCATGCGCTACATTAGTCCGAATTACCTGTGTCTCCTCATTTGTACCCGCGCACATTTCATTTCTCATTGCACATTTAATACAGTCCTCCTCACGCTCACCGAGTTTCTTTTATTTCGATCTTCAACTCTCGCCCTTTCGAGCGCCCAACAAGATATCTACACGATGATAATACGGAGCAACCGCAGACATTTTGGAACTCAAACTCACATTGTGCCATGGGCACATATTTTTGTAGTGTTTCTTCTGAAATTCCACAACTTAGACATTACCGATGTAGTGGTTTTTCAATTAAGGTCGCTACGTTGGTGGCAGCACTCAATATATTCCGGAACTTCAAACTGTATCACTTTCATAGTAGAATGTCATGTTCTGTGAAAGGCTCACAGATCACCTCTGCGCTGATTGCTTATTAATGGTCTTTGCGTTAGTACGGGAAACTCAACAAATGCCGGCACTTTAAGCGCTACCAGGTTCAACGTGAAACGTGAGGTTATGGTTTACCATGTCTGCTAGGACTGAGTGAAAATAGATTGAGTTATTAGCTTAAGGCATGAAAATCGACGAATTTTCCAAGTGGTCTTGGTGGTATCTTAAGTGCTCCTTCGTTAACGGTGAGGTTGTTCAAATGATGTTTCATTTCGATCAGTAAATTTATAGTAAGGTCTTAACTGATTTTTGCTCAACAATACAAGCTGAGCTCTTCAGAGATAATTGAGTGAAAAACAATTAAGTAAAAATAAAAGTGATACGTGTTTTCCCAGCTGCCTAGTATACTTCTCGCTGTCCTTCCCTGTTGGCCGAAGAAAATAGAATGTGACTTCACACAGAATTACAATTAATTAGAGTGACGTATTCGTCTGCCACGTTTACCTTTTGGTAATTTGCGTATTTGGGATATACACGCATCATACATAATTATCAAATGTATAGACAGGAAAGATAAACCAGATCAACTGCGTGGGACTTCTGAAGATTATTACACGACTTATATTAAATTATACTGTTGAATGATTGCTTGTCCAAGGACAGTTCAGGAACAAGAGTTCCGGACCTAAAACACATCGTTTTAAATCCACTTGACCCAAAACCCAGCATCCCAGAACTTTTAAAGCATAGAAGCTAGGTGGGTCACGAATGGAGGAATTTGAATTAAGAAATAAATGAAAGTGGTGAGCGTGAGTGTTCTGCATTACACTTTGACAGAATAGCAATATCAGTTTGAGTGTGAGTATTTAGCTGTGACCCCAGGGCTCTGAATACACGTGAACTGGTTGCGTGAGGAGTGAGAGAGAGGGTAGAGTTGAGTGGTGAGTAGCGCGAGAGCTAAGAGACGAGCCAGTCTTGGAAGAGCTGAGTGTTGGAAAGAGGAAATAAATTGAAGGAGGGGAAGGGAGAGGAGGATATTTTGGAAAGTCAACAAAGGGGAAATCCGTTGTCCCTTGGAAATAACTGAAGAGGAGGAAGCGGACTTTCCACAAAGAACAAAGGGCTTCAGGTGTCAGAAATATGGCTTCCAGCCACACTAATTCATTGTCTCACGCCCCGTATTTTTCCATTTTCAGGACTTGGACGCTACAATTGGTTAGCTCTTCTAGTGGCAATGCCAGCGTCAGTTACTAGCTCAACGTGTACAGGGGCTATATCGATCGTTCTCCCACAGATTGGTTGTGAGTTTCAGTGCAGTAATGCGGAAAAAGGAGCGTTGCAAGCTGCATCTTACCTAGGTACATCCATTTAGCTACTTTCACTAAATTTATTACTTAATGTATCTAAAACTGTATCTAAATGTTTACTGAAAAGTTTGAGATGCGCTGCATCTGCGCTAATGGTATGCAATTGTTTGTAGTCTATCAAGTCCACCCAGAATCAGATCATACATTTTTAAGTTTACAAAATAAAAACTTTATAAAAATCGGGCAATAAGTTCACTCCTTTATTTATTGCACAGAGCCAAATCCAGAGTGCCTACTTTCAAGTTTTTTGGGTGAAGCAAAGCACAGCTCAATGCCCTGTCAAGATAGACTTCAATGTTAAGTGGAGGCATGTTTTTTTTTTAGTGTTACTAATCAAATAACACTAACGAGAAGGCTATGACAATTATGACCCATTGTGGAAAATGCAACTGTATTACGATATGCGGCAGCACAAAAGGGGTAGGAACTTGGCACAAGGAGTGGTTCGTTTTTCAGACTATGTTAACTGAATAATACTATTGCGTGCCTACTCTCTGGTTATCTATCCAATACAGTTGGATAATAGAAGGCATTGGCAGTTTTTGGGTGGGCGAAACTATAGAAGGCTTGATTGAGGATGATAAATTTGACCATTCATCCTACATTATTTGCGCTAATTATAAAAGCTTCAATCACATGTCCACCAGTCAGTAAGTGACTAGTCTGTAAAAAGTTTCTGTAGAAATTATTTCAGAGAGGAGGAGTGCAAGTTGCAGTGCCCCGTAACGCCCGCCATTCACGGTCCGGTCTGCAGGCCCTACACGTAGGACCACTGAAACGGCGCTCGTTCACAAACGCTCCTACAAGGAGTCCGACAAACTCTCCTTCGAAGGTTTCAATGATGTTTACGAATTAAATTCAACGGTGTGGTGATATTCGTGTGCTTACGTACTGTCTTTGCGATCAAGAAATGGTATTGCTGCAATGCAAAGAAGGCAGAATATGGACTCTTTGCCGTTTGCTTTCTTATTTCAGAGAAAAAAGTAATTTTTTATCTAAGAAGGGTCTTGTTATTGTCGTATTACTTTCTTTAGCACTAGTAGTTGAAAAGAAAGTTACGACTGCAACATGTTTTGGTTTATTATTCATTCTGAATAATAACCCTATGTTTTCGGTCAAGGAACAATTTTTTACATTCCCCCCTCAAAATTTGATACTTTACGTTTCAAGACTTGGAGATTCCAAATTTGCAGTGTCTGTCCGCCGTCCGGGCCGTTTTGTGCCTTTAACGTGGTCTAAAAACTCGTTCTTTCGCACAAAAATCCGATTTGGTATCTCGTTGTGCCCAAAATCTCGGCAATCTGTTCGGACGAAGCCCATGGTTGTAATCGGCAAAAAATGGTTAAAAAAATTAACGAAACGCAGTACAACGCGGGAACTACAGCGTCCCTCCCTCCCTCCCGTCTCAATAAAAAACAACCCGAGGTGGGGCGTCCTCGCCTCGCAACGCTGCCGGGCGGACGGGGCGGCTCAACTCCCCTTTCGCCTCGCAACGAGTTCGCTTTCCCCGACCCGACGCGGCAAAATCATCAGACGTTTTGTTTCCGTAGTTCCATTGTAGCCAGGACATGTTTCGTATGGTTTACTAGTATTCGATGCTGAATCGAATGGGATGGGGGAGCACTAATACTAGGTCAAGCTGTTCACGAGAATAATAAACCATTGTGTAATAATTTGCAGGGTTTTTAACAAAACTTTCCTTCAGATCTTAATGTTTTAAAAGCTACTGGGTCCGAAAATAAAGCCCATTTGGTAGAATGGTATGTGTGTGTGTATCTGTATCACAATGGAACGATAAAATAAGGGAACGAAATAAAATTGGTCTGTACGTAACTATAGTTTTCATAGTGATCAAAACGCAAAATATTTTTTCCCTCAAACATGGCTCTAACGAAGTTATGTTTTACCAAGTTAATTAGAACTGAATGTAGATAGATTGGATTCGTAGCTAACATAGAAAACTATGAAAACCGCCCAATGCACGTGTGGCTGACGGAAATTATGTGATGTGTTGTTCCAGGCATGTTTTTTGTATACCTCTGAAGGCTGTGCACCTCACCGAGCGTTCCAATTTGCACGAGAAACCCCAGAAACATGCATCCACCGTAAACTCCAATAACTTCGCTCGAATAAATAAATGTCCGTGGTGCTTCAATAAGCTCATGGAAGAAAAACGCTTATTATGAAAATCAGTGACGGAAATTGAACGGAAACTGGAAGGGGAAAATTCAAGTCACGTTCTTTGAATGAGGGTTCTCATCTCGCGTGCTACATATCAAATTCAGTACTATTAGTTTACCTTCAACGAGCAGTCCGTCGTGGAGTTCAGCTCATTACGGAAGGTATTCTTCATCTGTCTCTACTTTGCCACTAGTCAGCAAACATCGTTTCGAACGACGTCGTGATCCACGTCGAAGATTCGTTGGGATTAGTTAACGGTGAGATTACTTCCACAACGATCAGTAGTCGATTGATACTTTTTCCTTCTGTTAGGGCAGGTGCAAGCATTCCGAGGTCAAAAACCCAGACTGATTCGGCTTCCGCCGAACAATGTTAGTAACTGGTTCATCTATGTATGTAGAACTCGTGTTATTATACGCATGTTATTTTGTGTTCTGTGGTTTATGGATATGGTGGAGAGGTTGCCAGAAGTAGTCTCCTGGCGTACTGACTTGAGGCTGCTTCTATTTGAGTGACCGAATGCACCGAATGAGCGTGCAACGGTTGCAAACTGTAGATGTTCAAATACATTAATGATTGTCGTCGTAAGTCACATGAAAGTGGCCGACACGTAGTTCTATTGTGATTTGCCCATGAAGAACACTGAACAGCCTGTGCTAGCAAATGTTTCACAATAAATAAGGAGTTCCTTAAGGGATTCTTTAGCAAGATTCCCATACATAGTAGAATACACACACATGATGGTTCAAAAAGCCCTTAATAAAGCGTCTCTATTCAAACTCGAGAAGGTCAGATTATCGAGTTTCAACGTCAAAAAAAGATTGGTTAAAATGTGATTGTTCGTTAACAACCTTTCTTACCATCAGAACTAAATATATAAATCAAATTGATGTCACAAATGAGCAGCTTGGACTACCAATAGCAATTCTGGGCTGATCGTATATTCACAGAGGCGCTCAGCTCTTCATTTATTCAATCAATTATTTCTTCCTCATAAATTATTTCTTTTTTTTTTTTTGGAAAGGGATGATACTTTCTGGGTTCTTCTGGGGTTCAGCCTCCGACACATTGGGACGTATCAACTTAATAACCTATGGATTCATCTTAGAGGGAATAGTAAGCATCTTGGCAGCATTATCTCCTACACTCTGGTGGATGATTTTTTTCAAAACGATATCTGGTGCCCTGTGAGTACGAAGATGAGTATAAAACAAAGGTTATTTAATTATAAAGTATGTTATACAATAATGAGTCGACCAAACAAATGCATTTCTAGCAACTGCGGTCCTTATTCCATCTACATGACCTATCTATCTGAATCTTTCAACGCGAAATACAGAGACTACGCCGTTCTATCTATGGGAATCTTCTCGGCAATGGGGAACGTACTTCAACCTGGTAAGAAACTGTTATCATGGATGTTTGCTTACTGAACCGTGCAACTGAGATATTACTATCCCACCCCAGAAGTGAAAGTTTAATTCTCAAAACCCCGAAGCTGCTCCATTTCCTCAATCTATGTTTATTTTGACCTTTCACACCTTCTGATCTTAACTTGCGTGTGAGCTGCTCTAACTTAACCGAGGTTCTCTAAGCCTCACCTTCACTCACAACTGATAATTGTTCAATATTAATACCACACAATAATTTATTGTTGAATTACAACTAAAAATTCGAATGCCAAATTCATTGTTGTTGTCCAACGCAAACACAATTCAATCATTCGAGTGGCTACTCAAGGTTACTTGCTGTGTAAAGGCTGTTCCGATCTTGCTACAAATACAACATTTCTTTCTGATGACTCACCAACATGATTAAACACTCTGTAGATTCGTATTACATGTATTTGAATGTTTCAGCGTGTGCACTTTTGATTACATTTTATATCCCATTTGAACCGGTGGCAGTATACGGTGGCTACACCTTTTCTCCATGGCGACTGTTCCTTGTGTTGAGCACTTTGCCTTCTTTGGCGGCTGGTTTTGGCTCGATGTTTCTTTCAGAGAGTCCCAAGTTTCTATTCCGGAGTGGAAACTCCGAAGGAGCCTTAAACGTTTGTAAAAAGATATACACGTGCAACACAGGACGACTGAGCTCTACATTTCCAGTAACTACACTTTTATTACGTACCCTACGCAGTAGCAATGTAAATTATGTGATGGCTGATACTCTTTTGGTAGGGTACTTCAAATATTTATGTTTTAATGTCGTTTGAGTCCAAAAAGCCCCATCGGAGAACATATAGGTGTGTGCGTGAATGTGTGTGTAAGACTGATATAATAAATGGCTCGTAGAATCCCAGTGCTATGAAAAGAAACCGAACTGTGTGGGCAACAACGTGGCCTACAAGAATGCTGCTGGTGCTCTTCGTCCGCGGGCTGGGAAGTGATAAGACAGCGGCAGCGGTTGTCTCTGGAAGACGACTGAAAGCCCTGACATTGTTGCCGTGGGTGCCAACTAGCGATCCTAGTTAGTTGTTCAGATATTATCTGAAAACAAGGACTTTGCGTTCAAGCCAAGAAGAACAAATGTAACAAGACGGATCTTCATATTGCAGTGTTGGAAGCAACTGGAAACCGTACCGCGTTGCGGGTACAAAAGGGTTTTACCGTGGAACTTCCGTTCCTTGTCCTTGGGATCTTAGAGCTGGCGTAGAGTAGTTTGAGCGCCCTCCCTATTTCGATAATCTTATTGTATTTCCATATTTTGACTGGCACATTCACAGTGAACTTCATGAACAGAAAACTGTCTGTGAATACTATGGCAAGCGAATACCTGAATGAAATCATAACAAAGTTGATTTTTGCTTAAAATATGATTACGGCAAGCAATGTCAAGCCGAAATAAACGACAGTTCCATATGAGTGAACCGGTTTTCATTGAACTGTTTGTCAGATGATTTAATATTATTAATTTTGTTACACAGTAAATTATCAAAACTTTCAATGAACATCGATTTTAGAGCAGTGTATGTATTCACAGTGTATAAACACTAGGATTCCAATAATGCAATATGGAGTCTAATAAGCTGTACCTGTTAGGTGAGTCCGTCTCCTCTGGCTTGTGAGTTACTGTGGGCAAGCGCTTTCGATGTAAAGACATCATCGTCTGGCCGTTAAGTCAGTACTGCGCTTGCCCACAGTAACTCACAAGCCAGAGGAGACGGACTCACCTAACAGGTACGTTAACTTTAGTAATTTGCCTACTGGCGGATATAACCCAATTTCTTTAATACCTAATAAGCTGTCTCTAAGATTGGGTGGGGGGAGGGGTTGAAGCTTTTTTCACCGCACTACAAAAAAGAACTAAGTCCAGCTAATTAAATTTATGAGAAAATGAGACTATGTCGACAACTCCGACAACAATTCTTCTATTGCCGCAACACTCATAAGTTGTGCGGTACTACCTTCGGATGTTTTTACTAACGGAGGTACCGTCAATTCCAAGATCAAGGTTATCTCTCATGCACTATATTTCGCTAATTGCATGTCCTTAAACTACTTTCGATTCATTGTAACTAACTCTTGATTAATAATAAATCAAAAGTTTGTTTGGTTAGAATTATAAGTCCGAGAAGTCCGTAGTGAGCACGTTCCATCGCTTTGAGATTTAATACAGGTGTACTAGAGTGCTCCATTTTCACTGTACAGCTCTACGCAGGACAGTTCTTGCATTCCACACGTAGAGCATATGTGTAAATGTTTTTTTATCTCACTTCTTATTAATAATTTACGTGTACACACCCTCAAATTAAAGGTGAGTTGATTGTCGTATGCTTCGTAGAAATCCTAGGGTTGGTTGCAGAAACTGTACCTATCTAATGACTTGCCTAAATATTTCAATAGACCAAGTCAAAACAAATTTTTTTGCTGCTTGAGCAAACATTTGAATGTTCACAGGTGCACAAAATAATCGATCCCAACTCGGAGACATCAGCAAATGCCAATGAAGGAGTGCCAGAAAAAAAGTTCTTCAAACAAATGGTATCTGGATTGGCCCTCTCAATGAGTCTTTTCAAGAAGCCCTATGTAGGACGTGCGCTGATGCTCTGCACTATCCAACTGGGGGCTCTCGCCTCGTAAGATGATTTTTAATCTTACCCGCAATATTTTTTCGCGGCGTATCTTTCGATTGTATTAGAATAGAAATGTAAATGGTCTTCCTTGAAAAAGACATTTAAGTGATCCTTGATGATGAATTATGTAAATAGTATTCCTCTTTTTCTCCTGCTCCTCAATTCTAATGTGAGATTATTGAGCTGGAAACCATACTAACCGGACGATATATTATCTTCTCTTGAGTAACATAAAACAACATGTTGAGTTGATTTAGACATTTTAAATTTATCTCGTAAAAAGATCTTAGAGTAAAATACGTAACATACAAAACCATTGCCGATTCTGAATATTATTTCTTTCTGATAAATAGCTTGTATAGTTTGAGAAAGTTTTACACAATTAGGAAGTAACATTTACTTATTCTTATTGATTTTTTGTAGAAATTGAAAGAGCTATCATCTTCGCTATTTAAAGCGTAAAAATCATTGCAAAGCTGAATGGTTGGATGCATAAACAGCTGAATAATAAATTGAAACGCTTTCCCTTATTTTGGTGTGAAACACGGATGCAAACATTGAATTGAGAATCCAAAGCGCAAACGAAGAAATATGGGGGCATAAAGTAAATTTCGGCCAGCGTGAGCGTTTCCTCAATTTGCCGGTGGCACTAGTGTGAGTTGGCCAATTTCAAATTTGTACGGTGAATTAACAACACGTTGAAAGGTGTTCTTCGCGTTAAAGAGAACTTGGCTCATGAAATATCGCTGCAATTCCATTTCATCAGTGTTTCGCGCATGCTCGTATTGATCATGGGAATTATGAGACAGGGTTAACGGGAAAATGCAAATTAAAATGCAACGTATCAGGCGAAGAGAGGATATGTTTCAAACGAATTACCGGGACTGGGTTGAAAGGACTGTGGAGAAAACGTACGCCCCTGGGAGCCTGAACTGAACGCCGTTAGTGTGTTTCGAAGGAACGAGTAGATAAAACAGATGATAAAAATGACGAATCAGAAACGACTTCGGCAGCTCATCTTTCAAAAAACAACTTTCTCATGAAGACGAACACTGCGCTCGGGAAAGGAACTCATGTTCTCCTTGTGGAAGCAGGAATTTCGATTCGAGGAGCGCACAACTGCAAATGATTACGAAATAATGGCAGACTGATTCAGGTGATATTACATTCAGTATTTAACGGGGTGAGCCAATTCACTGGCCGATAATATTTAGGATAGTTGCGTGGTACGTCGCACCTAATGTTATATTTTATTTTTCTCTCACCGACCAATATCAGATTTGTTGCCATGTTTTTTTTCTTTTGAAGGGTGAACTGCATACGACTTTGGTTGCCTCAAATATTCGCTATCGTTGACACTGCCAACTCCCATAATTCAACAAGTTCCAGCCGGTTGTGTGAGATCCTGGAGAAGTCCAGCAGTTCCTCTGGAAGTTCGGATTGTGTAAGGCAACTTAGTTTACTTCATTAGTTGCTTGAAGTGTAAAATAATTATTATTTAGGATCAGAGATAACGTACCTACTGGTAGAGTTTAAGCTTCCCCGCTGGTGATGTATTGGTGAGCATGCTCTTTCGACGTAAAAGTAAATAATTCGTTTATGTAAATGCTTTGGCAAATAGGTAAATTTTTCAAAGAACTTAATGTTTTCCTATCTGCATAGGCATTTACATAAATACCTGATGGGATTTAGGGTTGAACGAAATTTAGCGCAGGTAGATTTAAGTGGGTATATTTTTAAATCAATTAAGATCCAGTTAATTATAGTGAGTGAACAGTTTTTTACTTTCCTTGCTCTACGAAGTAGAAAGGAAAATTAAGTAATCGGCTGAAAAAAAATGTTTTAGTTGTCTTCAGATCTTTACGTTTCAGACCCCCCTGAGTCCGAAAAACACTATTTGGGAAAATGGTCTGTGTGTGTGTACGTGTGTCTGTGAACGATTTTTAGAGAAAACGACCGTGTCAAATCCACTTAAATGTGATATCTAGCCTGCAGGTTACCATAGGACGGCAAAATAAGGGTTTGAACCAAAATCCACCGAAAGCAAAACATCAAATTTTTTTTTTCTCAAAAACGGCTCTAACGATTTTGATTAAACTTCTTATATTGGTAGCTCCCAATATGGCCACTATACGGGAAAATGACGAGAGCAGCACAATAAATTATCAAAACTTTCGACGAAATCGATTTTAGTGCGGTTTTTAGAGAAAACAACCGTACCAAATCAGCTGAAACATGATGTCTAGCCTACAGGCTACCATGGGACGCCAAAATAAGGGTATGGACAAAATCTACCGAAAGTCAACTATAGTTATCATAGTGATCAAAACACCAAATTTTTTTCTCAAAAACGGCTCTAACGATTTTGATTAAATTTTTTATATAGATAGCTCTCAATAAGACAATTATATCATAAAATTCCCATTCGTTATAAAATGACGAGAGCAGCAAATTATCAAAATTTCGGACGAAAAGCGTTTTTAGCGCAGTTTTTTTCTTATAAACTCCGCTGGAATTTTTGTAGAATGTTAAAATAAATTAGTATTGTAGTCCAATCCAATACCTAAAGATTGAGTGTTTAAAAACGCTCATGAGATACATGGGGGTCACTGCAGAAATTCCTGAATTTCAACTACTGCCGTTTCGCTTACTACCAGTTCTAAACTTTTTACCCAATAACTCTGCAAAAGTAATTACTATCCTTCTCAAAAAATGTGTGTTTACAGCCTCATTAATTATCTGTGTACCAATTGCTCAATAATGGTCCTGCATTGAATACGAACAGCACAATAAAATCTGGAACTGTAAGCGCTACCGCTTCCTGCTGCCGTAAAGCGTTGTTTGACCAAGTTCAAATTAACTGAGTGATAAATGAATTGATTAAATAGAATTAACCATGTACAAATTGAATTGACGTAGAGCTAAGGAAAGTTGTGTATTGCAACGCACCAGATATTTTACTTTTCTTTAGCTCTACCAAATAAGAAGTGAAATCTCTACGTCTCAAGGGCTACTGAGTCCGAAAAACACCATTTGAATAAATCGTATGTGTGTGCGAACACGATTGAGAGAAAACGGCATGACTACACCAATTCAAATGTTTATCCTGCAGGTATGAGTTAAACCGATGCAAAACTACTGTAGTTATTATAAAAACCAAAATACCACTTTTTCTCTAAAATAGCTGTAAAGATTTTTATTTTTTTTAGGACAGTAAGCTAAAAATAACAACAGGTCCATGAAGCTCTCATTTGAGAAAAACTGACGAGCGCAGTACAAATAATAATTTAACAAAACTGTGAAAGTAGATTTTGGCTAAGTTTTTGCCTAATAAATCCCGCTCATGCGATGTGTGCGCTAATGCTACCAAAAAGTCAGGGTAGTAAATCAATGAAGTGACTAATACGACTTGAAATCATGATTACACGATCATTCTCAAAAAAATCGTGTTGATAGTCTGATGAGCCACCTCGGTGATAACGGTCGTGGAATAAGCGTGAGCACCTCAATAAATTTTAGAACGTTAAGCACTACCACATTTAACGAAAAACGGGAAGTTGTGCTAAACCAAGTTCAAATGAGTCGACTGAAAAATATATTGGATTAGTAGCTAAAGAATTGAGACTCCCCAAATTTACGTAAGACTGAGGGAAGTTATGTGATGCGTCGTATGTTTTAGTCGAATGTTTTGTTCTTAGAACGTTATTCGTGAGTACCGTAATTAGTATACATTCCCCCTGGAAGATGTTATATTTTACTTCGCGTATACGTGAACGGGCATAGCCATGTTTTGGGACTAGGAAACGACCTACACACTAACTCTCGCACTATTCCATAAACAAAGGAGACCTACTGACAGATTTACTGAAGAATCTGGGAACATGAGTCGAAAAATTAACGACCCAAGAACTTAATTACTTTTCTGTTATCCCTTTTACCTCCTGTAGCTTATTTCAAGTAACGAATGCCACTTACCATAACCTCCCTTATCTTCCAACCACACTGATGATGACATCTTTACGTTGAAAGTACAGTACACAGTATTACCACCAGCCAGAACTGCGTCGCCCAATTAATACTAAGGGATTTGACTATATTTCTACCGGTGAACTTACACAGATATTTATAATATTTTTCAGGATCTCAACTCGTCAGCTGCTTTCGTGAACATGATGATTGTCAATTCGTTCATGTTTGTGAGCCAGTTGTTGTTCATTGCAACAGTCAAATATTTAGGACGAAAGGTACCTGTTGGTAAGCTCATTTGCGATACAGTTGTTAAACGTGCGACAATATTTAATCATTTCATCCTTTATTGATGCCCACTTCGCAAGAAAAATGGCCTAAAATTTGCACGAAAAAAGGTGGCATTTTAAGGAAGTGAAGAAAATTGAGCTACTAAAGTTAACGTACCTGTTAGGTGAGTCCGTCTCCTCGGGCTGGATCTCCAAAAATTGCTAAACAATATCGGCTCAAACTTGATATTTAGCCCGTAGGCCACCATGGAACGCCAAAATGAGGGTATGAACAAAGTTCGCCTAAATCTAACTATAGTTATCGTAGAGATCAAAACACCAAAAACTCCACTCAAATGTTATTAGAATCTTCAGGTACTAGTTCAATCAAGTACCTATACGATGAGTCTTTAATAACGTCCATAAGATATACAGGAGCTATTTCTGAAATTCCTGAATTCCAATCATTGCCGTTTCGTGCACGACCCGTTTCTAAACGTTTTTACCCAACAAATCTGGAAAAATCATAATTATCCTTTTCAAAAAAATCTTGTGTATAGCCTCATTAATTCTCTGTGTACTGATGGCTCAATAATGGCCAGGGCATGAGCATGAACAGCACAATAAATGCCAGAACTGTAACGCTTTCTGTCACCGTGAAGTGGTGTTTTACCTAGTTCAAATGAAAAATACATCGAATTAGTTGGCAAAATCAATGAAAACAAGTGAATTTTGGAGCTAAGAAAAGTTGTGTAATGCGGCGTACCACCTTTGTCCAATGGTATAACTCCTACGGAGCCTGAGCACAATCAAAACTACAGAAAATGTTCCCAAGATTGTGCCCATGACAGTAAAGTAAAGTGTTTGTAATTAGCTTCACCAAAACCAAATGGATGAACACTAGGTTTTGACTGTGTGCCAACACTCTAAATTTGATAACTAAGAACTATTGTGAGTACTCGTGATGGGATGTGTAAAACGACACAGAATTCAGTAGAATGGAAATTCCAACTACTCGTTTCATCTTCATTTCAGTGATTACCACGCTCACACCCGCCATTTTCGCGGCTGGAATGACATTCGTTGATGTGAAGTACGTTGTTTACTTAGCTGCCGTGTACACCTCCACACTCAACGCGGCATTCTTCGCTATCGCATACCTCGTCACCGAAACATTTCCTACTTGTTTAAGGTAAACACAAATACGAGTATGACGAATTGGGATTTGTGAGTCTTCAATTCAATCCTTTGGATCAATCGGCGTCGTAGGACCTGTATAATTTTTAATCTTTGGAATCTGATTACAGGGCAACCAGTCTCAACACCACTCAGTTGAGCGGGCGCGTGGGTGTGATGTTTACCGTGTCTTTTGTATCCATGTTCATGTTCACGCATTGTCACATCATTATTCCTGGGATGAGCGCTCTCCTGATCAGTAAGTAAATACAAATCAAATGACAATTAGCAGTCGACAACTGATGCGAATCACACACCGTTTACTAAATAACGGTCGGAACAAGACAAAATATACCATTACCTGTAATTTGCACTGTTTAACATTGGAAAAATACAAACTAATTTTAACGATCAAACTCTAATTCGAGTTTTAATGGTTTGTTCCAGCGATAAGTGTGATTGCCATGTTGCTGCCTATGACCCCTTTCGACGCGCCTTCTAAATCTACGCAGTGACCGACAATTCACCTCATTATTTCAAAAATACCTCTTTGAAATTCAAAATAATACGAAGTTGGGAACTGTTGGCATTAGTTAATTGTACCATATGCTCGAATATTGCACCCGCTATAGTGATTAGAAAGAGGAGAGAAGCTGATAATTCAACCTGAATCGAACAATAAAACAGTTTTCCCGCACGATCCAGACGATGCCTACTGATCGTGCACATTCCTGCAGACTCTGCGAAATCCTTATCAACTCTTTTGTGAATAAACTCTCGCTTTCCAGTGGGATTATATTGTTTATCGTTTGTTTATATTACTCTGGCGATCTGAGAAATTACAATCGTGCAATCGCATCGCATATATTATATCGTGAGTGGTTGAACTAATTCCACCCAAAATTATAGTTTTGTTGGCATCACAATCGAAATCCGGAGAAGAAAACCATAAGGTAATTTCCAAGGAATTTTGTTAGTAGCCCACTGAAGGCTCTGTGTTTATAAAAGTTTTTTGGATTCAGACAGGAATTGAGTCGTGATGACTAACACTCAGCGGTTTTTGTGGCTATTTCGACATATCGATCTTGTTTTTCTATCTATGCCAGTTCAACAGGTTTAGTTTCCAAAAGCTTGAAACAACGTTCAGGAGACATGAGATCTGTCATAAAGGCATCCCTAATGTGATAATTTCTTGATAAGTCTTGATTCTCGTTCTTTCGCCACCGATTTGAGAGCTGGGCTCCTTAATTCCTAATAGAGTTGCCGTGGTTGAGGAACTGCTCGGGCCTCCATGGCTTCTCCAGCTTCAGTCTAACAGGCACCCATTCCAGAGCCACTCGTCAATTACCTTCATTCTCCAATATGTTAAGCCCCACTGAACACAAAGATTAATATTCCGGGAGATCACAATGTATTTGCCTGCTTACAGTTTCTCCAACATTCAGTTGGTTTTACCAGCTACCTTCTTTCCTTATCTCACTTCTCACTCATAGTAAACTCTTGGCAGTACACGCTTGTATGAACAAGTTGATAAAGGAACATAACAGAAACAAAACGATAACAACATTCATAACCAATAGTTATGACCCTCCCAGACGGAGTAAAGAAACCAATACTGAGAGGTAACACCATGGGATTGAAATGGATACTGGGACATAAGTGGTAACGAGAGAGCGGATAAGCTGGCCCAAGACGGGCCAGAGCCTTACACAGCAGTCACCATGTCAACTGTCGAGGAAGATGCATGAGTGTTAGGTACGTGATCAACAACAGTGGAAACATCGAGTTATTCAAGGTCGCTGGGGCAACAGGCTATGATAGAGGGGGGTGCGTTTTCATCGTTTGTCTGTCTGACGAAATAAATGGACTGTAAGTTTGCGTGGAAATAAAGATTGGGCTATCTTAATAGCGAAATGGGGAGAATCTTAATTGCGATGAGAGCTGATGCTGTCCTGCATGCAACAAATCGATGTGATATAGATCAATTTGCAAACCAACAAACCTTACCCTGGAAGGAAGTAAGACAGGATCTTTTGATCATAGGAAAGTGTTGCGTTTACCCATCATAAGAATATCTTCATGTATGAAAGGATCAATGGAGCTCAGATGGCGAATAAGACTGTGGATGGGCTTCAACTTGTCGATTTCATTCGGTTAAGATTGGGCTTGTACGTCGTGTTTCCAGAAATCCAATGATGCGTTCAACTCGTGTCGCGTTATCCAAACTGTTCTTAGGTTTCCTCCAGTTACCACCCTAAACACGTATTTTTGAAAGAAGAGATGCGGTCAAGTAATGGTAGGAGCGGATTCAGTGCAGTAGATAAGGAAAGAAGAGACAATTGACTGGTTTTTCCTCTACTTTGGAGACCTCTTAGCAATTTTCTGAAGAGCCACTACGACTCATCTTCTTCCAACCAAGTAGGACCGTGGTACCACAGATTATGTTGTTCAAGACCGTTTGGTGTCATCCCGCTTGAAAGCACGTCGGCTGGATTCTCTTCGCCAGGCACATAATGCTGATGCTGAGGAGCGAGGTTCTCTTGAAGTTGAGCAATGCGATTCCCCACGAATATCTTCCACCTTGGCGGATCCGACCGAATCCAGTGATGCGCAACCTGTGAATCCGTAAATGCGGTGACAGTATCAAATCATGACGAGATATGTAACTTTCCACTATGTATATCATCAACTACGATAATAGCAATGCCCACATAGCACTACGCGAAGTGTCGTCACTACCATGTTACTGGCGACTTCTGCTTTTGCCCACAAAAAATGGAGAACTGGCGGATGACCAGGTAGACAAGTTCGGATGTGCACGCGGGCTTCGTAAGCCTTTTCTGAGCTATCAGAAAATCCAACTATCTGAGTGTGGGCTCCTTTCACAATGCCAGTGTGGCGTGGAACTGAAACGTTCTTCAATAGCGGGAGTGTTTATTTAAAAGCTTCCTAATCATCGATAAGGGGTTGCGGAGAAGTAGCATCCCAATCCAAGTCTGTTTTCCACAATCTTTTAATGAAAAGCTTAGCGTTAAGTGCAGCAGGTGCCACTAATCCCAGTGAAGATATGGGCATTAACTGAAGATACATTTCGGTTTGTACAAGGTCCACCGGCAGGATTAACCACACAAGTGAATGCATCCTATCTCGCCGGGATAATTTTCATCAAGGTATTAAAGTAATTGGGTTAGATCCGCCAGTAGACTGAGTACTGACCTAACGGCCAGACGATGATGTCTTTACATCGAAAGCGCTCGCCCACAGTATCTCACCAGCCAGAGGAGACGGACTCACCTTACATTTGCACGTTGAAGTTGGCATTTGAAAACCCCTTCCAACTCCCAAAACCTGCGGATTATATTATCCAGAGAAGATTGGGCAAGCATACAAATAGTTTGATGGGTCAGATTGTACATGCAGACAGACTCTGCGAAGCGATTCACTGTATCGACGGAGGCTCGTCCTTTCACCACATATTCAAGTATGGTTTCAAGGGTAGACCCCAGTCTACCCTATCTATGTAGGCTAGTGGTAGACCCCTGAATTATTCAAGGCGCGACTGCGAAACAGGAGCGGATGGAACTTTTTCACTAAGACGGTGAACCACAACCACGTGAGCCACATACCGTTACCTAGGATCAACTCTTGAATGAAATTTTACTGTAGTACTGGCGGAGACATTTACTGGCGACAAACCTATTCCCTTCACGACCGAATGAATTGGTTCGTTTAGTAGACCCAGTTTGCGACAAGCACGATGTGAGATGAAATTTTATGGGGAACCAGAGTCTAGAATTCCCCTAACCTCCTACAATCCTCCATTACTATCCCTGGCCAGGACAACGACCGAGGATAACAATACAGTTCACTATTCGGAGATGCACTTGTCGAACAATTAGCTTGAGTAGAAGAAGATGAACTTTCATTGCTTTGAATGTAGCGCAGAAGTATAGAGGATGCTCTTTGGAACAGAGCAGCCATTTTGTGTCATTAATTGTGGTGCAACGTTGTTTGGGGCGTTGATGTATTCGGCTTGGGTTCCTGCGCCAAGAGTGCTTAATTAGGCTAAGGCTTAGAGCTACTATGTGGATGAGACTGTTTTGCGGAACTTTGGAGCCGTTTTCTAGAACTATCAGTACGACTTAGAACTCTGGCTTGTTCTGTAACAAATGTGACGAGTGACTTAAATTGTGGTAGGGTCTTATCAGAACTTACACTGTTTTCAATCAACATAGAAGTGTTTGAATCTAGTTTCTTTAAACCTGCATGCAAAAAGATGTAATCAGCCAAATCCACTATGCTCGTTTGCTATAGTGTTCACAGGTTCTACGAAATTGCAGAGAACTTGATCCAAATCTTTATCTGATCCATTTTTCTGCTCTGTGTGGAAAGGATGAACACACAAATTTTGCAGAACCTTCCAAATGTGTGACTAGGTGCGTAACTCGCTCAATATCTGTACAAGCAGGACTCTCATGCACTAACTGAAAAGAGCTGGAAAAAGCGGGGAACTCTTCTGGAGTTCCGTTGAAAGCCAGCAAATTAATAGGTAGAAGTTTTGACGTGGAAGTTGCGTTTTCTGTTCCCATTCCCCTACCCTTGGCTGTGAGGAGTGTTTGGGTTTTACGCTCTTCTCTTTGAAATAAAAACGCATAGTATATCTCATCGAAAGCATCTAATTCTCTATATTGCCGTTCATGAGTAGCGTTAATCTCTTGGTTAATCAAGTTTATGTTGTCAATAATACCTAAAAAGTCACTTGACGCATTATAAAATCACTGTTGGGTTTGACTTTTAGGCAGAGGCAATACATGTTTTGAAATCTATTAAAAGCTAACTCTCGTTTGCTTGTTGAGGATTTTTAACTTATTTTTCCCTTCCTGTTCCATTGCCACGTTCAAATGTCACGCGGATGCTAGAAATTCGTAAATAGTCGAGTCGAATCAAAACAATAGGTGAGTTACCAGAGAAACTGCCGATTGTAAAGATAAGAAAGAGATTGTGGAAGCTTCAACAAAAAGGTTCAAGCCGCTTTGTGCAAAGGCTACGGAATAGCAAAATCTTCCTTGAATCGTGTGCGGACAAGAAATTGCGCAATATGATGGTATTTTGTTTTAAGAAGTATGCAAATTAAAAGGAACTAATAATCCGGCCTAGAGGACCAAAAGTGGGGTTGCGTGTATATTGTTTGTCTGTTTGATGAAATAAATGGACTGTAATTTTGCGTGCAAATAAAGATAGGCTTGCCTCGAAAACGTTTAATGAATGAAGGTACATACGGCTTACCTGACTGTGAAAAGAGGGTTGGGATAAGGAATATGAAGGAGAAAAAAGGTTCCAGGTTTATTTTACAGCGTAAAATGGTTTGGAGTGTTGGTGCTGGTTATCTACGACTATTCACTGCACATACTATTTAAGGAATATGAAAAATGTAAATAACCGAAAACAGTGCACTTTCGGATTTCTCAAAAAGCGGAGCGTTTTAAGAACAGTAAGTGATCGCCGTGGCGTGCGTTTCCTCGAGGGGTCTTATGAAAAAGGGTGGGAAGGCGAGCGCCCTTATCGAAGGAAGAGAAAGAAAAAATATAGAATGGGCGCTAAACCTGGACAAAATTCAATTAAGAAGGCTAACTGGTCATTACGAGGTTAGGAAAGTATTACCCAAGTTGCAAACTTCCTCTTCGGTTCAGAACCAGATTAGATATACTGGGCATTCAAACAGTGAACCGGCAAGACGGGATTCAAAGTGAGTGAAGGCAATCCTTAAATTCTCAAATATGTAGAAGGGACCAGAGAACTCAGGAACCCATTCCAGGAGCCAAAGCTGGGGTGATGGGAAACCGACCCATCGTGGCCACAACTTTGGTCACTGTACCCTCGGCTTTGGTGGGTGCCTTGTAGTATTGTTCTTTTGCCGGCTCATTGCTATCAAGCATCACAGAACGTTATATTTCTCGTACGTGAACTACAAAAGTTCTACTGTGCAGACACTCACTATGTAGTGTGAACTCCGTATTGTAGCTACTTAACCCTGAACTCTACATATATCATGCAACTGAAGCTAACAAACGGCTAGCAGCTTGACGTGCTCGCACTATTGGGTAACGGTGCAGAGCGCATGGTGGATTTTCGCCTCTAGTTGATGGATGGACGGTGCAAAGATCACCAACATAGGCGTTCGGCTCGCAGTCAGTCTCCATGGCTCTCCTGAGAAGACCTTCGATGAAGGCGTCCCAGAGTGCAGGTTCGAGGACCTCTCAACCGTTATCCGCATCCCGAGAGAAGTCTGCATAGCAGGTAACTTCTGACAAGCATGTATTGGTTACAGAGGATTCCCCTTCTTTTAAGGTCATTGAGAACGCTGGGCATCGAATTTGTCAACTGTCAATGAGAACTGCTACGACGTACTTAGCACTTCCTTCTGTACTTCCATATTGTCTGCCTGTGAGGCTATGGCCAAAGACTCCATCGAGGGAATGTAACATCAAGACTTCTAACGTTTTGGGGCAGCCCATGATTGTGCGAACACACCTGCACCACATGATTCAGTGACTCAAATTGGTTACCATAGTCACGACAGCGAGCCTCCACCATTGTTTTGAGCAAGTCTCAAAATACATTGACCTCAGTATTTCCCAACATCTCATCATTTCCCTTTTTGGATCCGATAACAAGCTTTCATTCCTCAGGTGCTTACTGTCCCCATCAACAATTTATACATCTTCCAAAGCGGTGGTCCCCCCCCCCCTGTCACCGCACTCAGAACGACTGTATTTTATGTTATGTTAACTCACTTCTCCTCTTAAACTCACGTGTTCGAACTTGTGAGTACAACTCTTCAATTACTCGTTTTGTGCTACATAAAACCGTGGCCACCTGGTCAAAACAACCAGGTTGCCATGTTACGATCCCGATCTCTTGAACACCTCATTCCTGTAGGCAGTGACGCCACGCGAACAGCGTGAAGTGCTGGTAATAACTCCCATGGATACCCTTTGAAGCCCACTCTATCCAGGTAGAAGAGTAGGGTGAGTCAGGACAAGAGAGTGCCTGAGTTCCCATCGTACAGATCAGCCGCAAACTCCAAAGGCTTACTGGGCTTAGGGGCTGGTGTAGTCGCCATGTCACACTACTTTAGCTGATCCTAAAGGAATACAACACCAGTCACAGCGTGTATGACATCACAGACAGATGCCTGCAAAGATAGGAGGAACTTACAGCGCAATAATGGAATAGCAGGAGAGAGAGAGATGGAACACCGAGTCCCCCCGGATTGAACTGAAGCGTGAATGTACGCCCATGGGATGCTATGTGAGGGGCCTAGCCAAGCACGCACAGTAGTGCGTACCATTTTATCACACACACATTTTTTTTCGAAGCTACAAATGGCTCAAATCATTGATGCCCAAAAAGGAGAAACTAAATAAACAAAATTAAGGAAGTGGGGAAGGTGCCCAGACTACCCTATGCCAGCTCAAGGGTAGAAGGATTGGGAGGGAGAAGGAAAGAAGAATAAGAGGATGTTCCACGACAGAACGACCACCAGTTGAGATACAATCTGAGCAACACTCCTCCAGACACCATCTGACACCCAGCCGATGCATCTCCCCAGCACTTTTCTAGCTACACACCCCTCGCCAGGATGCGGTAAATGCTGCAACCCTGATGTTACCTGCCTCCACTCCATAAGCCTTGCAGCCTTACAAACTTGTCAACAGCGATCTGCAAGCCCTGCTTGGTGAGGAGGAAAATGTACCGCCTGACTCCCATTGTAGGTACCCCAGTGACCGTAGTCTAGTGGTCAATGACGAAGAATAGTATGTCAGAGGCTAGGGTTTGCTGTCTCCAACATTTATAATCTCCTTCCAACATAACTGCTTATTAATAATACCTGGCTGCGAAATACTAGTGCTTCTTACGATATTTTACCAGTACACTGACTACATAATACTTTTGTATTTATGAGGATTTTTAATTGAAAAGAACACAGGAGTGCCAACCAAAAACATCATGAATTATGTTATGTATGTCTGTTTTCTTTAAGCGACCACACCTGAACCCTCAAACAAGGATCTTGTTTAGATCAGAGACATGGAAAGGATGGAGCGTATTTTAGATAGAGAGGGTCTGAACAGGAAGATATATAAGTGAGAAGAAAGACGGTATAGTGCAGAAACGTATGATTATCCTACCTAGTGTGAAGTATTAGAGGTTTTTCAGCCTGTGGGGAAGACTGTGGCGATGTCCTCTTGAATATTCAGTTTTTTTGATAAGATTTGAAAGCTGTAAAATGAGAGATTCGAGGGTGAAAATCACGAGGTATTTTCCACAGAAATAAATTATGACGGGGGGAGGGGGGATTCCTACCATGCCATCCTGCCATGGATCCTAAGCGTACTCAGTGGTGGACAACTGACTGCAACGGCGGCTGGAGCCATTGGGTACAGCCGTAACCAAAAACCAATTCCACAATTTCACAGGTCTTGAAAAATCTTGCAATCCATAAACGGAAGGTTGCAGGTAATTTATGAATGCCATACAGACTGTCGCTTTTTTAGTATGCCGGAGCTCGGAACCATCTTTAGGCACGTCATCTAGTCAGCCTCTAGAGTAACCACTCGGAAGCAGTGAAATCACCTTGTGAAATCCAGTACCTCTTACGTTTTGAGTGGCAGTTGTTTGCTGATTTTATTAACTGTGAAAACAGTGTATTGAAATGTGTATCTAAGAAAATTTCCATGAAAAATTCTCTAGTGTGCACAATTACTCAGGTAGCAAAAGACTGAATATAACCCGTTCACGATGTTGAATCGCGTCATGAGGTGGAAGCCCACGAACAATTGCACAACGAATTTAAAATCTTACTCATCTTACTGTTTAAACGAGGAGTTTTGCATGCCTGTTCGTTTTTTCTACGAGTTATTTCGGAGATTATACGTTTATTTTGGGCGTAAAAAAGACAGAGAGGCTGCTACTAAAGCCTTATTTGAACAATACTACTCATTTATGTTATAAGGCGCCATGTCTTGCAGGTTCTATCTCAACTGCAGCTGCTGTGCATAAAGGAATTCCAGTTTGAATTTATTTAAGATCATTCGTGTTCGGAACTCGTGCTTCAATTCATTCCTTTTCTTTACTTTCCCATAGGTAAAGCCGAATGAAAATTGAAGGTTCGTCTGATATTTAGATGTTTTGAGGCCCCATGAATCGGACACCCCGTGATCTATGCAAATGTGAGCTCTCATTTCGTTCATGGGTTTTCTCAGACTGGGAAAAAAGTGATGGTATAGAAGAGAGCGAGGGGATTGAGTGATCAAAATGCACCATAAACGCGAGTTTGCACACTTTCCTCACAAATGATAATGAACCTATGTTTCCTTGCTCGTAATTGTCTTTTGTAAAAATACTTCGAATGGATACGTGGACGGTTCATTAAGCAAAAATAGTTTTTTGTGTTCTTGAAAAAACGGCACAAACGATTAACCGTGATGAAATAACAAAACGGGGAAAGCGGAGTTTTTGGACTGTACGTGGGTGGTTTCTGGTTACACGTAGGTGTGTACTAGTTGTTAAAACACCCAACGGTTTTACCCCTACATCTAGTTCTTCATAACTATTCCTAACTGTTTGTTGGAGCTACACACAAAACTGGGTGTTCATGTGCATGCGCTGGTTCTATCGAGATCCGCTAGAAAATACTGGTCGATTGACTCTATGTGTGTACTGTATAATACTCGTAGGGTGTGAATTTCGTAACAATATATCGTGTTGCAACGATTGGACAGAATGCAGTACTCACCATACAGCTCCAGACGTAGAGGTCCCCTGGCCAGGAAGAAGAGGAAGCGGAGGGGGACTGCCACGTGCTTGGGACAAATTAGAAAAGCAAACACAACGAGTTCCGAATTTCACCACAAACAAATTACTTCTGACAGCCAACAAAATGCCTTTTCTTCACAAAAATAATGAACGAATTAATCACCAAAAAAGGCAAATGATTGGAAAATAAACCAGAGGGAAAATATAAACGAGCGGGTAGACTTTGAGGAAGGCGTCTAGCACGAGAGGCAGAAGAACACGGAATGGAACATAAGGCCGCTTCGAGAGCCCTGGTAGGCCCGGCGAAACACACTTGAGTTAGGTTGGTCTGAGCTCAACTAGTCCTTCAGTAGTTCGTTGAGCAAAGATTGAATGAAGCAAAACACCTCACGATGGGATATTCTGAAAACATTCCAAAATATCTGTTGCGACGCGTCACCAGTTCCCAAATTTATTTAGGCTCTCTCTCTGATTATTGATCGATTAATTGACGACGATTACTGAGCAGTCAGTGCACACCTGATTTATAAAAGAGGCAGAATGATTTTTTATGAAAGATCTTGTATACGGTTTCGATGTTATCGGCTAAAAACTGTGAGATGTGTGCTGGGTGCAAGAATGGGGGAGCTGAGGATTGCAATGAAACTTGGTGAGCGTGAGGAGGGCTGTATTATACGTGCGTACGGAATTGAGTAGAATTGAAATTGAGGTGAGATGGAGTACAACTGGGCGACACAAGGGCAGTACTCGAAACGCGTGAACTGGCAACCGTGTGAGAGAGTGAGAAGTGACTGGGGCGGTAGTTGGAAGCGGAATGATTTTGAAAGAGCTCGATAGGAAAATGAAATTGGGAGAAAGAAATAAAGAAAGGGGAAAACCTAGAAAAGGGGCTGGGGTCCCGCAGCTAAGGGATTCCCGCAGGTGAGGTATCGAAATGGTTGGAGACAATTATGCGGTCGGAGACAATGACGCGGGGAAGTCCGAGGTCAAAGACTCGGACCACTTCGACGCTTTGCGTCGAACAATGTGTTTTGTAAAACTGCAGTGGCTAGGAATCCGGTTCTCGGGATTAAAAAAAATGTTTAATTGATTCCAACTGCAGTTCTGTCATGTTATTCGATTCAGCAACATCACTGCGGGGATAGGCCATATATGGACTTGATGATACTGTAAGAATAACGGTTAACTTAACAATTTAAGGTGTATTATCGTGATAACAATCCTCAACTCAATTTTACAAATGAACTTGACAACAACATTCCCTAACAACGACGCCGAATGATCATCTGTGATCTATGGAGTCACCACACTTGTAAGACAATTAAGACCCACTTGAATTTAATCGGCAAACTCGAAATGAATGAAATGAAACGAACTCCTTTTAGAACGAAATAAATAACCTATGCTCGGATTGTATTAAATGACAATAGAGGGACAATGGGGAAAATGAAACACAAAGCTCTGATCGCTTACCTTACTTCACACAATCAAAAAGGGGAAATTGAACACTGACTTTTTCACAGGAACACCATTCGCTTAGCGCCGCCAGCCGTTCTGAACTCGAACTGCCCCGTCGGCGCCAATATAAACAGCGGCGGCCTGCAGGGGTGGCGGTCAGTGTTGCCACCTCGCGCAGTCCGCCGCGAAAACCATTACACACTACTCCCCTCGACATCTTCTGGCCCACCCCCAGGCGGTAGGTCTGCATGGTTGAGTCAGTTGGTGTAAGAGGCGCGATTTTCGTCCCATTCGAACACGAAAAAGAACATCATTTTTCTTCTCCATGATGACCCATGGCCCTGTCCATTGTGGTTGTAGTTTGGGACATTTTCCTCGAACTCGTTTGGGATCATGTACCCACACCCAATCACCTTCTTCAAATGCCAGTCTCTTCGCTCTTCTATTATGAAACTCCTTTTGTGCTCGAATCTTGAAGCCTGACTGAACCAGTGCAACATTGTGAATACGCTGCATAGCTTCTCTTAGCCAAAAGGCATAGGGCGTAGACAGTTCATCTGTTTGTTCTGGTGGTTTTCGGTATAAGGTGTCAGGCAAGTTCAAATATCTACCGAACATGAGTTGGGCAGGTGAAAATCCTGTTGTTGCGTGGGGGGCAGAGCGATAGGCGAGCAGAAATAGTGGGAGCTTGTCATCCTAATTTTTCTGATTATCATTAACGAAGATGGCCAGAAATTTGGTTAGGGTCCGGTTGAGCCTCTCAACTAATCCACCTGATTGCGGGTGTAAAGGAGTTGTTCGCGTTCGTCGGAAACCCATCAACTTGCTTACTTCCTTCAATAGCTGAGCTTCAAAATTTCTCCCTTGATCCGTATGGATTTCCTCAGGAACACCATTTCGGCTGAAGACGTGATCCACTAGAGCCCTGGCTGTGGTTTCTGCTTCCTGATGTGGCAAAGCAATAGCTTCTGGCCATTTCGTGAAATAATCCACTGCTACTAGTACGTATTTGTTACCCCTCTTAGAAATTGGGAACGGGCCCAGGATGTCGACCCTAACACGATCAAATGGCGCTGCTACGATGTACTGCTGCAGAGGGGCAGTGTGTTTACGTGCTGGGCCTTTCACTCGTGCGCACTGCTCGCATGTCTGACACCACGCTCGTACATCTCTTGACATTCCAGGCCAGAAATACCTTTGACGTACTTTTCCAATAGTCTACCAGTAGCCAAAATGTCCTCCTGTTGGATTACTATGGCACTGTCGTAACACTTCTGGAACGAAATCTGTGGGTACTACCCATTGAAGTCTGCTTCTCCCTGTGTTCTCGTCCCAACGATGGAACAGTTCACCATTGTGAACTTCCAGAGAATCCCATCTTGCCAAAAGTTGGCGGATCCCTGGGGGAAGTATTGGGAACTGTTCTTGGTTTGGTCTGCGTCCCTCCAAAAGGCTCTGTAAAACCCACTGAATATTTTCATCTTCTGTCTGATGCTTCTGTCTGATGCATACTCTGCTGGCCGGAGATTTATTGCTCGAATGCTTGCTTTTTCGTCTTGTTTTTCTCTCCTCTTGCAATAGTCACAATGATCAGCACAGGGTCTACGTGAGAGCCCGTCAGCATTTAGGTGTTGTGTGCCTCTACGATGTTCAATGGAGATCGTGTAAGATTGCAAGATTTCGATCCAACGAGCTGGCCTTGGGGATTACGAAAAGATGTCAACCAGGTTAATGATGCGTGATCAGTGCGAAGGGTGAAAGGAGCGCCATACAGATATTGATGAAAATGTTCTACGCTCCGCAGTACTGCTAGTAGCTCACGACGTGTAGCACAGTAGTTTGTTTCAGTCTGCTCAAAGTCCGACTGAAGTATGCTATCACTTTTTCGCCTAGTTCGTCATACTGGGAAAGAACTGCTCCAATAGCATGTTCACTTGCGTCACAATCGAGGATGAACGGTTTTTGCAAGTCTGGATATCGTAGCACAGAAGTTGAATTACCCCGAAACTCTTTTCACATGCAATGTCCCATTGGAAGTTTCGTTTTCCCTCAGTTAGTTTAGTGAGTGGAAGGGCAAGTTCAGAAAAACCGATTATGAAACGGCGGTAGTATGAGCACATCCAGAGAAAAGATCTTACTTGTTTCTGACAGGTTGGGACTGGCCATGTCATGACAGCTTCAGTATTTTTTGGATCTGTACGTACCCCATCGCCTGAGATTATGTGGCCAAGGTACTGGGTTTCTCTTGTAAAAAAATAAGCATTTGTCTGGTCGAACCTGCAACCCTGCATTCGCCAGTCGCTGGAACACCTTTTCTAATTTATTCAACACTCAACTGAAATCATGACCGAAGACAATGATGTCGTCAAGGTATACCAATGTTAGCTCCGTAGGTAGAACTGCATCCATCAGGCGCTGAAAAGTAGCTGGAGCATTGCAGAGTACGAAGGGTAACACCTTGAATTGCCATAGCCCTCTTTATCATAACGCCGTTTTATCTTTATCGTCTTCCTGCAGAGCCACCGGCCAGTATCCACTCTTGATATCCAATGTACAGAACCAACTCGCTCCACTCAAGGTGTCCAACAACGTTTGTATGCTTGGAAGAGCATAGGAATCTTTCTTTGTAACGGCATTGAGTCGCCAATAGTCCACGCAGAAGCGCATGGTTCCATCCTTCTTGGGGACCAAAACAATTGGAGAAGCCCAGGGGCTCTTGAAGGGTTCGATAATACCTTGGTCTATCATGTCTATTAGCAATCTGTCTACCTCTTCCTGTCTCTTAAATGGAATTGGTCGAGGGGCTTGTTTGATTGGAGGGGTTATACCAGTATCAGTTGCGTGTTTAATTATATTGGTGCGTCCCAAAGGTTTCCCATTGTAAGCAAAGATGTAGCGGTACTTGAACAGTAAAGTCTTAGCCATATCACACTAGGTTGAACCTTTTTGAAGAGCGGACGCTCGGATCGCCATATTGATCCACTCAATTTCGTGTTCCTTGATCGCGGCTTGCAGCACTCTCTGCATGCATTGTTCTCTATTCAGAAGAGGAATTGTGATGTTCTGTATTTGTACCACAAGAACACCGCGCTGAATGTCTAAGTAGGCTTGTAAGCGAGTAAGGAGGTCTAGTCCCAAAATCCCCTCGTCTCGTATGTCAGCCACCAAAAACCTGTGCGTTATAAACTGTGTCTTCATCGATAGAGGCACGTGACACTCCCCCCTAACTTTTAATTTTTCTTCCCCTGCAGTCAGTAGTGTCTTCTTAAGGAGCTGGCGATACTTCAAGGTTAAATGTCGTGGCGACATCCGAGCGGATTATTGACGTTGTGGCCCCCGTGTCCAGCATCAGTGCCCACCGTTGTCCCTTGACATTCCTCTCAACAAAAAACGAATGTGTCCCAGCCTGTTTGGTTCGAATTATTGGACCACAGTGGTCTGTGGTCAGGTCAGGGTCCATTGTCATAGCCTTCTTTCGTTTTTCCGAGTGCTGAGTATTTGGACATCTGGCTTTGATGTGATCTGTGCCGTTACATTTCCAGCAGCGAACGCTTGTTGTAGTTTTGCTGACAGTAAGTCTCGGTTGATCTAATACTTCCATAAGTTGGGCACGCGCTAGAGCATCTTGGAGAGTTTTAGGGAGACACATTGTCCGTGCAAGAGCAAGATTTCTGTCCCTAATGGCTTTCAAAAATGCCCTCACGGCATGTCGATCCCTATACTCCTTAGACTCGTCAGGAAAAGCCCCCCTTACCAAATGTTCAATATCCGTCGCTAGTTTGGTGAAGCTTTCACCAACCTCTTGGTGCCTGGCCAAAAGTAACTCTTGCAATCTTGGTGCATGGTTGTGTAATCCAAATCTACTGGCTAATATGGTTTTTAAGCAACGATAGTTGACACGTTCAGATGGAGTGAGATCAGCTAATATTGACAATGCTGGGCCTCTTAACACACTAGCCTTAAAATTAACTTAAATCCTAGCCTGACTTCATTCCATCCATTTGCCTGTGCTGCCACTTGAGCGTGGATTTCAAACTCTTCACAAGGTAATGTACCATCGTACAGCATCAAACTTACCTCGTACGTGACGACTGCAGCATCGTGTATCAGATCAGTGCGATCTGTTTCTTGGTCGATTGGTAGTGCAAGTGGTCTTGTACATTGCGTAACAGAGACTAAAGCAGTGAGTTGCTTGCGAATCATCTCAAGGGTAGACTCCAGTTCAGTTATTCGTTGCTCTAATTGTTGGCTGTTGAAGGAAGAAGAGCGATTCAGGTCCTGTGCGGAGCTCGGTGCATCGAGTGTTGATGGACACACTGACGTGTCAACTGTCAATGGTCGATTCCTTGTACTCAAGGTTCGTACTGATGGTATTGTAGATCTGCATGGCATAGTTCTTGTGTGATGATCTCGGACGGGCCCCCAAAATGTAAGAATAACGGTTAACATAACAATTTAAGGTGTATCATCGTGATAACAATCCTCAACTCAATTTTACAACTGAACTTGACAACAACATTTCCTAACAACGACGCCGAATGATCATCTGTGATCTATGGAGTCACTACAATACTCTAGGGTTAGTTTTCGTAATATATTACACGTGGTATGAACGATTCTGTAGTACATGGTCCAGTTGTATTTGTAAACGGTCATGTATCTTTTAGTATTTTTGGGAGCAGGCCCGTCATCAAATCTGTAAAAAAAAACATAGATACACAGGTCAGGTTCCTTCTCACGATGACTGCTCCTGAACCTTCGCAGGTTGTCATTTAGCCAGTCTGCCAATTAAGAGCTGTTACCCATATGGTACCATCTGTGAAACGTTCTTCATCTGGGTTTGCTTAATACAGGAACAAGACAAAGCGGTTTCAATGCTCATGGGGTAGAGTGGTTATGAAAAGATGCGACACGCGCAGGATATAGTCCGCTCAGCCTTCCTTAACATATTATCTTGTACCTTATCGAGCCCATGAGCTTTGTTGGGCTTCAAGGTCGCAAGGGTCCTACCTAGGTCAGCTGTTGGACACAATGAGGTGTCTGGCTAACTCAGAATATCCATTATCAGATATCTCGCTGCCTTTTTGGGCTTCTGTATCAAGTTCCATAGGGTCGCTGGTAAACGCGTTCGATGAAGAGTTTCCAGAAACCTTCCAAAGGAACAGAACTAACTTCAGTAGCAATCCGTCGCAGCTAAAACCTGTAAAACGACCAGCCTCAGAGGCAATGCATCGCAGATAAAACCTGCTGTACGTTCGCTTAGCCAACGCAAGGCGTGTACTACTTGTTCCAGGGGTTCTCAGCGCTTCTATTAGGAATTGTTCAGTTCGAATCCCAGACCAGAAACTAGCAAAGCTGGCGACAGAGCATTTGCCTCCCCCTGATCTTAAACTGAAGAAACCACAGGAGACGAGTTAAAATGATTATTCCTTCAATGGGACCGTCAATTGGATGAAGTGTAAGTCAATCAGAAACCAATTAGAGTTTTAGGCCTAGGATCCCCCCCCATTAAGTGTTCTAAATACTCAATTTTTTTTTTACAATGAACCAATCATTCTGGACCGACATTCCGGGACTAGACTGTACGAGCGTAACACGGATGTTTATTTTTTTTCATGTTCCTAGTTACCTAACCATCTAATAACTCGTAATGTTTGAAGTTCATCACTGTGAGGTCAATTAGGGAGACGTTAATTGAGCCTCGGCATATTGTTTCCCCACAACATGAAGTCAAGTAAATAAAACGCCATCGTAAATTTGCGTCTACATCCGTTATATTCTAATTTGCCCTTATCGCTTTTGACACCGCAAACTCTTAAATCACAAAGATGGGTTGAATACATCAACAACAAAAAACTTGCGATATAGATAAGAGTAGTATACTTGAAGCCACGGATTTAGTACATCCTATCACACCTGTAGGTTTGTTGAAGCTGAGCGGTTTCGAAATGAGGGATGTATCTGACGCAATTGAAGACGTGGAGATCACGAACTACGACAAGCGATCGAACTCTTTCGGCGTTAAACACTCCAAAGAAGGTAATTCTATTACGAAGTGCGTAAAGGCCCTACCCATTATAACTACCGGATGTTTATGAGCAGAATGCGGCCGCCGCCTGCAATATTTGTATACCCTTCACCCCTTTTTATATGCTTCACTACTAACAATACTAAAACTCGCTGAGCATAGCGTTTCATGATTTAATCCGTGGTGTCGAAAGGAAATGATTTTTCCCTCTCTAGCAACTAACTGAATTTGTTTTTCATTCAGTTTATAACAACGTCGGTCATAAAAAAAGGGAACGCTTAGAATTCTGGAATTTACTGTGTTGCTCTTACTTGTGCGACGACAATTATTCGTACAGTATACTTAGGAGGTACATGAGAGTTCACCATGATATTTTGCACAGTAAGCGAAGTGGTGGTTGAAATGCCGAATTTTCTGGGGTAGCACTTCATTATCTCATGAATCGTAGTAGTAGTAATATATAGTTATGCAGGTAGTTCAATGGACTACAAACTACATTTTAATTAAAATGCTAATTTCATTTGAGCGGAATGTATAAAAAACAGACTGTCGAAATACTTGATAATTAATACTTCTTAAATCGACTTTTTAAAGGAGATCCTGAAAAGTTGCAAAGCTTAGTCAACTTTACATTCCTTTTTTTGAGACAAGAGTAACGCACGCACAGGGTATCTTTCCTTTTAGTGGGGGGAGAGCAAATGGGCAAGTCAATCTACTAGCGATGGTCTTTAAAGTAACCAGTTTCGATAATCTTCTTTGATGAATCTTGAATGAAATTCACCTAGTCTTTCCAAAAGGAAAGGATCTGAAACTTTAGCAGAAGGATTTTTCACACATCAAGAGGCATGATTTGGGGAATCAGCGGCACTCCAGTTAAAACAAATCTTATTTGCCCTGAGTGTGATTAGTCCTTTTACAGAACGTGCGTACTAGTTTCATAGTCTGTCTGATATCGTAGAAAACGAAGAAGCTCCTGAGGCAGAAATGAGAATTTCCGGACAGTCCCGCCGATAAATTTACTAGAATTTTTACCGGCTGGCTTGTCTGGGATCGTACCTCTACTGAAGCCTTTTTTCCAAGCTGATCCTCGCAGCTGCTCCTCGAGTAGCATGTCATGAAGCTCAGCCATGGAGAACTTAGACTCACGTAGTTCAGCCTTCTGGTATGTGACAGTCACCTCGATTGACAACTCGAAAATAGTGTTAATGTAGTCGGTGGTCAGCATATTCGGATGCAAGGAGGTTAGGTTCTTCCGTAGTTCATCAAAACAGCCCAGAAGCGCAATGGCCTTTTCAGGTTTTGTGTCAAAACGTATTGATTTGAACTTCTTAGACATTCAAGCTGAAATGTCGAAAAAGGATCACTGGTGCTTTGGAGCTTATCTATGATCTCCTTTGGATGTGTAATGTCTCGTACCAGATCCGGGAACTATGTTGACAAGGATTCAAGAATGAAATACCGGACCTCTCTTCCAGCTACCACACGGTCATGCTCAGAGAAAGCAGCAGGGGCTGATTCGCTTGGGTCACGAAGGAAAATAAATTACTGAGTCTCAATCTGCCCGACAATACTTCTTTTAAAATATTTGAACTGTGATGGGTGTATATTTCGGTACTCTTGCAGTTCCTGAAATGTACAGGCAGGGATCGGCCAAATTTCAGCTCCCTTCGATGAGAATTTCTTGACGAATCCATGTTAGATCTGCTGGCTTCTCTGTGTACATTTCTTCATCTAGTCTTTTTAAACAAACAGTGGTAACGTCAAGTTGATGTAGGCTAAGTTTTTCTTGAGCAGCGATTCCTATCAATAGTCGCAGTGTCTCTTGAAGCACGAGTAGAGAGTTTTATCGAAGTCAACTCCTGGTCGCTGGGTGCAACAATTCTAGTTTTTTGATATTTAAGTGTTCCTTCGGAATTTTTCTGTAAAATTATTTAATTATCAACGACGTTCCGATTTGTAGGTGGTTTTGAAATTTGCCAAGTTCTGTTTTTATGTGTACTTTCCTTTCGGCTTTCATCTCATCATCCCACAATGGCCCTCTGCCTCATGTGACTTCTGTCATGTAGTCTTCCACCATATATTTCGACTGGTTGGAAAAAGTTCTCCATTTTCTGAGGTTTTTCAGATAGAAATTCCGATTCTAGATTATCGTTTGGATCAATTTCTGGTTCCAATTGATGTGAAGTACAAGCAGATCAAGAGGGAAGTTCAAAACATGAAGGGTTTCATTCTGGAGACATTTTCCGTTCTCCTCAAAATCCATATTTTGAACCACGTCTTGCTCTTCCCTTTCCGATTCGTTTTGATTCATTTTTAACTTCTACATTTATTTCTGTTGAGTTTGGAGGTGTGTCCAACATTTTTATTACAAATATTGATGTGCAACCTTCGTTAAATATTTCTGACATGACATGTAGAATTTTTTCATCTCTACATTGGGGTATCCTACCTTTTTATGGGTCCCGATTCGATAAACTTTAGAGAAATCCAACGAAGATGACTTCTTTTGCTCGGGGTTCAAGCTTTGTGCGTTTCCCTCCTTTGTTCAGAAAGATAGATTTTCCAACAAATAATTATAGATGCCGGGCTGATCGGGTGCGGCCGTTCCGCAGTGTATTGATTGACAAAATAATTGGCTGTGGCGATCGATTCATCCCAAAATTTCATCAGAAACTTTAAATCGATCATTACAAATCTAGCTCAGTCAAGAATGGATCGATTTTTTATTTCAGCTGGACCGTTTTGCTGTGACCATTTCGTCTTTGAATGTTCATGTCATGAAGATATTTTTCGAATTGTTTATTGCAGTACTCCTTCTTTCCGTTGTCACTTTGTGAATATTTTACTGTATGACCTGTGCTATTTTCAACTTCCAATTCGAAAGCGTTGAATCTGTAGAGTACTTCGTTTTGTGTTTAATCAAATACAACTTACAGTATCTGCTATATTCGTTCGTGAAAGTAATGAATATACTGCTAACGAGTATATTGATTTCCTACCGTGGAAGGAGTAGGACAAGATCTTCGTCTGAGAGGATAATTTTTAATAGTTTTAGATTTTTGGATGTTTCTCGATTAGGTAGGTTATCGAGTAAATTTACAAAAATGGTTGTCACTACATAGGGGCACATACATAACCTAATGAACACATTAGCACGATCAAATATATACTTCCATTGCGCGTTCTGGTTACCACCTTGGTACCATATGTTCGCTTAATGGAGTGTAGTGGTTTCCTCTATATGGTAGTAGCATCCGCACAATAATCATGTTGTTATTCCAATAAGCCACATACACAATGATAGTTTAATGACAGGTATGATGAGCGACAACTCACGAAATTGCAACATTTAAAGTACTATTGTTTCTTGTACAGTCATTTTTCGCAACGTTTCTTATATAATTCCAGAACAGTGAACAAAAATATAAGGAAAAACATCAGGTTTACAGACTCATGAAATATCTGCACTTTGTCCGTGACCTGAGTTTGGAAATGATATGTAATAAGTGAAGATGTATTATGAACAAAAATACTTAATAACTAAAAACACACAGAAAATAAAACGTTTATAATATAGAATAATGAAAAGAAATGTATCAATAAATTCTATATTGTAAAGCACTACCAGTTTTTACTATAAAACCTTACGCTTTGCCAACTTCGTATAGCCTAAATGAACGTATTTGCGATGAAAACTACTGAATGGTACCTGGGTCTCAGGAAATATTGGATGTGGTGTGCTTGGCACTAAATGTTTGTAAAATTCTGTCTCAGCTGGAAATGCTTGAATACTCCCGCAATTTAAAGAAAATGTTATTTATTATCCTGTAGTTGTCATTAGTTTGAACGAAGACGGCGCATGCAGCAATGAATGCTCAGTTCGATAGACTGTTGTATGAGTTTTTCTAAAGGTTTATTTATCTTCGCAGGACAAAATGATCACTTGAAGTCGTCAGATTTGGAAACCACCTTGAGTGCAGCAGGTACGTTATCGTGGCTTCTTTTCATTTATAAACTTTTATTTAAATGGTCCACAATATTGTTTCGACGTATGGTTCCAGATATGCTATCATTTTCGTCAAATTAGACTTGAAACGTATCTGTTTGTGAAATATGGACCAGTCAAAACATGTCGAAATGTTCATACAGAATTAGGATTTGAACGTTACTGGATCGCTAATTCGCGAAAACCCTATCGATAATAGTCTATATAGCTTAGAGCACTGTACGAACTCAAATATTAGTCTCTGTGTTACGAGATGAGTCTAAAGAGTGATCTCACCTGATTTGTATTAATAAAGTGAAACAAAACTTTTTTCGTACTGCACTTTTTGGACCCAGCTAAACTTTTTGAACTACTAACCAATTCAAAAGTATTATTTTTGGCCTTGCCGCACCACAAAATACTCACTGTATGAACGATCTATGATTTATATAGGGTATATTATAGAAAAGTTAAATGTATGCCACTCTTAACCACCTTACCCCTGAAGGCAGAGCGTTACGTACCAGTGTCGTGATGCATTGTACGTGATAAAAAAAAACCTTGGAGCAGAACGAGAGAACGCTACCTCCCTCCCTTTTGGTTATTTAAATTTAGATTTGGTTACATTTAGACCAGTTTTACGTATACGCTTCCCAAACTTGGTTGAGATGCATATTCTTCAGTCTCGCGTTTGCTTTATCCGCAGTAATACTTTTCGTTTTCAGGATTTGGACGCTTCAATTGGTTGGTACTACTCATTGCCGTTCCCGCTTCAGTTACAAGCACCATGTGCTCAGGAGCGACCTCATTGGTTCTTCCAGACATCGGTTGTGAGTTTAAATCCAGCAATACTGAAAAAGGGATCTTGCAAGTCGCCCCATACTTCGGTAAGACAGCCAACGCATGTTCACCACTTCATAAAAGTATTTTGAATGATATGGGCTATTCCTGAGTCCCTCATGACCAAAACCCGTATCATTTAGTGGAATTTTTTGTGTAGCGCAGAAAATGAAAAAGAAAAAGAAACAACATAGTTTGTTGACACATTTAGCAAATCTGACATTTAACTCTTTTATTGCTCTACAAAGCAAATCCGGGAATATAATATAATACCCCTACCGATCTGGGCTTCCTATTTTTGGGGCCGGCAAACGAGAAGTTTAACTCATTGGATATATCGACTAAGTTGTGATTCTGACGTGATAGCTAGTCTTTGAAATATCTTTGTAGAAATAAGTCTCTTCGTAAGAAACGCTCGTTGAGACGAGGAGCTTTGAGACCTACAGCCGGGTTGAATATAATGTGAAGCAAGTACTAGCCGCAATACTGGCTCAGGCTGGCCCTGAAGTGTTGTGGCCACCATCAAAGTACTGTTCACAAACCAACCAAACAATCCCAGGGAGGATCATGCTCATCTAATCCTAAACTAAGCTATTGAGGCAATGCATTGAGGGGGGAAAGTGGGCTCACGTGATTTGCCGACCTCACGTGCACGCCTAGGAGACGCCTTGTTGTTACTTCATGGTTAAATCTAGCACACCATTGTAAGTGAAATGGTTCTACTAGTAGGCCGAAGTGGACTAAGTCTGTTGCTGTAATATTGATGACTAGGAACATGAGGGTGTGCCGTTCAATAGAAGAAGTTATTATTTACGTTTCGCGTTGTTAGCCACATAAAAATAAAGAAAGTAAATAAATAAACATGAATACTTGAACTTACTTATTACTTGTCTATGTAAATGATTAACTGTTGTTCCTAATGCTCTTCACTTTCTCCTTATAATACATGATTGTTGGTTTTCTGCTAAGGAATGATAATTTCGGGGTTCTTCTGGGGTTCAGCGTCCGACTCCTTTGGCCGCAGAAAATTGTTTGCGTATGGATTCATCTTGGATGGAGTTGTAAGCATACTGGCATCATTATCATCGACACTCTGGTCGATGATAATTTTGAAGACGATACACGGCATGGTGTGAGTACGAAAATGAATTCAACATTTACCTCACGTTACTTCAGAGTGTTTGTCCTATAATGAGCCACCGAACGCAATACGTTTCCAGGAGCTGTGGTCCTTTTTCCATCTATATGGCCTACCTTTCTGAATCATTCAATCTAAAATACAGAGATTACGCCGTCCTATCTTCAGGAGTTTTCTCGGCAATGGGGAACCTAATGCAGCCAGGTAAGGAACCGTTCGTTCAATACTTGGCGTTTCGTTGTGTTCCAGACCTATATCGCGAGCTGACTGTTTTGTCAGCAGTTTGCTTTGATCTTTCATGTATATCGTTTGGAGGTTGGATATCCTGACACGAGCGCAATCGTTCACATTTTCAACAAATTATATTAAAATTCCCCATGCACCGTGCATCTTTAGTCTGAAGTTCTTGCTAATAACGAAACCGGGGTGAAATAACAGTTAACGACGAGTGCGTTGTATTTTTAGAGATTGGATGACATCTCGCTAGAGGAGCCAACCCATCCTGTCACATGACTGCAATATTTTTGATATAGATTTACGTTTTCTGTTGAAAGGGAAAATGACGGGGGAACATTTCTCTTGACGCATGCCCACATGTGCTATATACATAAGTTATATTGTCATAAAAAGCTGAGCATAAAATAGAAATGCACTTCGTACATTTCCCCCCCCCCCCTTTGGCTACCTTTCCTTGCTAGGACGCCTCCTTGCATCGAGGTAGTCGTTTCCATCCAACGATCTTGTTAACTTCTTTCACTCCATCTCCGTAGTTCGTGTGTTTCTATTGTAAAGCACTTGTGGGAATTCGAATAAAAACTTTTTCAAAAACGAATCTCACGTTCATCAAATTTATCTGGTACAGTCTTTGGACCTCCAAAATTTTGGATTCGGGAAGAAACAAATCACTAAATTCATCGATCTAGTTATTTTCCCGAAGAACCTGTCCGGAAAATTAGTAGCCCGCAGTTAAGAAGAATTACTATTAACACGACTCCAAATATCAGCAATAACACCGAACGTCATCAACAAGAAGAAACATTCAAAGAAGCAGGAAATTCACCACCTCCGTTGGAACGACTCGCCCATGACCGAGAGACCCCCTTCATCATTCCTAGAAGACAATCCTAAACGCAAACTCTGCGAAAAGGACCCTTGATGTTCGCTCAACTGGCCTTCACCTTCGCACTGTAAGTTCTCAACTATCATTTAAAAGGATCTCTCGTCTCGTCAAAACTGCCGTCGACATTCTTTCATTTCATACGCCCCGTTACCCGGTGAAAGGCTCAAGCGATAAATACACCAAACAATTTGATTTTAAATCCCTTAGAATTCTTTCGTTTCATACCCCCCCCGTTAACTGGCGAAAGATCCGAGCGTAAAACTTGTATAAATTTCATTTTATAGTAAAAACGTATATTTTATTACTTATTAGCTTATTAATTAATTAACTTTCTTATTGTGTTGTACTTCGATTGTTTTGAAGTAAGTTCGGAGCCGTCAGTACCCACATTTCAAAAAGTTACTGACCAATCTTGCCAAAATTCCTGAATCACTAAAAGAATTTGTCTTACACACTAAATAGTAAATTAATTCAAAAACCCGACAACATGAACGCTGAAGAACAAATTGAGCGCGAACGCGCAGCTCTCCAAGAAATTATCGACCAAAGAGTCCAACTAGAGGTGCAAACTATTTTAGCCAGTAATTCGAGATTACCTAGGATGCCGGAATTCAAAGGAAACCACTCCGACATGATCCCTATTTTCAACGGAAAACCAGAGACACTACAAAGATTTATTTACATGTGCGAAACTCTAGTTGAACGTTTTATAGATGAACGTTTGAAAAGATGTTTTCAGAATCACGAGGTATAGGCACGATTTTGTCAAAAATACAAGAACCGTCTGCCGACCTCATTCAGAGCTATTCTTTTGAAAATGTCGATCAAATACAAAAACGCGTTTATCGAAGGATATATTTACAAGAGAGACTTGTATACCCTGTGTCATGATTTGACCGCAATGAGACAGGGAGAAACTGAAAGCCCTTTTTCGTTTCATGAAAGGATCAAAAATATTCCTAAATCCCTAGCGTACATAAAGAACCATGTGGAATTAAATAAGCAAAATACCCCGATGGGTACAACTCAGAACGCGCCAACCGGGAAGCTTAGGACAAGCCCTATCATGACGGACGACGAATGACGAACGACTACCAAACCTGGTCCAGTCGAAAAAATACAAACCCCCCCGAAACCTCAAAAAACGTTTCATAACTCAACACCGAAATTCAATCGATTACAAACGAATGGAACAAACAAGTTTAGACCCCAATATACTCCGAATCAGAACCCAAATCCTAGACCACAATATGGCACCTAACGTAAGACCTCCTAATCAAAATTTCAAATCATCAGGACCACCGATGATTAGGTTCCCCAACAATAACAGGCCGGGACCTTCTCATCTAATTACGAATAGAAGCACCCCTATGTCCTGGCAGACGACTAATCCAAACTTCAATTTCATTTCAGATAACTATCCAGAACTGCAATAGAATGAAGAAAATAACGAGAACTTTATAGTCGAGACGGAAAATGCCGGAAAAAACTATTTTTTAGAGGAGAATCCGGAAACCCTAAATTCGACTTAATGCATCTCAATTCCACCAAACATCCCCTTCCGTAGATAATACTTTCCCCTTACAATATCAGAATCTTAGTTGATACGGGAAGCACCAGTAGTTTTATCCATCCCAAATGCATCGAACAGTTTTTCAGGAGTAAAACCGATTTAGACCCTTCCGAGGTAACAACGGCCCACGGGATTTCGCACGGAAAATACAGCGCACAAATCCCACGTGGAAACCTTTTTGGTATTCGAAATCTAAATCTAAAATTGAAAGTATTCGAGTTTCATAAATATTTCGGATTATTATTAGGTATGGATAATCTGAAAATGCTAGGAGCACAAATTGATTTAATCAATAACAAATTAATCACACCGAAAACCGAAATTAAAATAAAATATTTAGATCCCCAAAATTTAACAAATTCTCCTCGAGATAAAAACCAAGCCAACTTTCATATTCAACTGAAACTTCCCCCTAGAGCCATCTCAAAATTAAAAGTTCCAGTCACCCTAAAAGAAGAAGAAGGAGTCATCTCTTACCTTCGTGATGGACCAATAGAAATACCTGAATGCCTAGTGAAAGTTGAAAACCACGAATGCTCGTACTTAGGTATCCTAAATCAAAATGAGCAGGAAACCTTGTTTGAACTTTGGTCACCCCTTGAAATAGAAGAGCTAAATTGTAACTGTGAAAATTCGAACGAACTTAATTACTACGATACTGACAACTATGTCTTTGATCCTTCAAAACTCAGAATTGATGACATGAATGAGGAAGAAAGGACGGCAATTCTCAAATTGGTACACGATTATAAAGACTTGTTCCACGTAGAGGGTAACAAACTGACATCAACCCACAAAATACAACATCACATCAGAACGAAAGACGAAATTCCTGTGTTCACCCGCAGCTAAAGGTACCCTGAAATTTATAAACAAGAAATAAATTCACAAGTCAGGGAAATGCAAGAACAAGGAATAATAAGAGCGAGTTCTAGCCCTTCTAGTCATCTGTGGGTTATTCCCAAAAAAGTGGAAGCATCTGGCAAAAAGAAGTACCGCGTAGTACCTTAAACGCAATTTCAGAGCCTTAAACGCAAAAACAATTGACGGCCTTCACCTAACATTACCGACCTCTTAGACAAACTTGGAAGGTGTATGTACTTCTCATACATAGACCTGAAAAGTGGCTTCCATCAAATAAACATGCACCCGGACAGTATGGAGAAAACTGCATTTTCAACGGAAAGTGGACACTGGGAATTCACCCTTTCGCCATTTGGTTTAAAAAATGCTCCTCCGACCTTTCAACGCCTTGTTGACAGCATCCTCCGTGGTTTGCAAAACGAGATTTTTACCGTCTTCATTGACGATGTGATATTCTTTAGTATAAGTCTCGAGGAACACCTATCTCGGCTAAAGCAGGTTTTCGAACGCATCAGAGAAGCCAATTTAAAAATACAAATGGACAAAACAGAATTTCTGAAGAGAGAGTGTGTCTACTTAGAACACTTAATAACTCCCGATGGAGTCAAACCAAATACCCAAAAAATTGAAGCGATCTCTAAGTATCCGATACCCCGAACGCCTAAACAAATTAAGTTACCAAGTCCCTTACACAATGTTTGAAGAAAAGCACCGAAATAAATCCCGATAACCCCGAATACAAAGAATGTTTTGAGAAATGCAAATCTATTCTTACCAACGAACCCATACTTCAGTATCCCGACTTTTCAAAACCGTTTAACTTAACGACGGACGCAAGTAACGTCGCGTTGGGTGCCGTTCTGAGTCAGAATATGAACGGAGGCGACTTACCCTTTGCATACGCCAGTCGCGCTCTAAATGAACACGAGAAAAATTTGAGTACAATCGAGAAAGAATGCCCAGCTTGTGTGTGGGCAACACATTACTTCCGACCGTACGTTTTTGGTAGAAAATTTAAATTATTCACAGACCATAAACCCTTACAATGGCTATTTTCTCTGAAAGAACCAAACTTAAAATTGTTTCGTTGGAGACCAAATTTAGAAGAGTTCGATTTCGAAATCCAATCTAAAAAGGGAACAACTAACTTAAACGCAGACGCGTTATCAAGCGTTGAAATTAATAGCCAAGAAATCGAAGTCTATCCATCTAATTGATAAAACAATTGATCCAAATACATCTGTTTCCAATAACGACGAAATATATGAAATCATCGGAGGATCGACCAACACGACTTTGATACAAGCATTTGCGAGCAATTAATACAAAGATACTGCGAAAGGTACGGGTCTCCAGAACCTGGCTATAACCAATCTTTGATTGTTAATGCAGAAGAGGGATCTACCCTCGAGCAGACGGTCCATTCCAATTATCACGGCAATGCTGTAATCAAGATCCCCATATCAGACAGTCCTGTAAACCACTGTTCTAACCAGATCATAATTAGAATAGTCAGTTCTCCTCCAGCGAAACCGATAATTTCTAAAATCTTCCAAAATAAAACAAGAATTATGGCAGAATTTAATGGATATGCATTGGAACAGCAAGTAATAAATTTTGTTAAGGAATATGGGGTTCCACATGTTAAACACGGGTTATTCTTTACGGAAGATGTGTATGATGACTTCGTGAGAATCAGGGCAAAACATTTCAAACATTCGGAAATTGATTTCGTTAAGCATAACACTAAACTGCTAGACGTACCGTGTGAAGATGCAATCGAATCAATAATCAATGATTACCATATTGGCAAAACTAATCACCGAGGCATAGATGGGACGTATGAAAAAATTAAGCGTAATTATTACCGATACCATTTTGGATGCAGACATCAACGAACAAATGACCTCCAATTACATAAGCAACCATAAAGAAAAAATAAGAATCCTCCACGACAAAGTGAAAGAAAGAACGTTAAAACACAAAGAAAACGTGATAGGAAAACGAAATGAAAGCAGGGAAGACTTACTTAATATTCCAGAACAAGAATTCGTGAAAACGGTACAAAAACTAAGCAAAACTAAACAAAATATAATAAAGAAACTGTAAAAGCAGTTGATCCGAATTTAAAAACAGCACTTATAGAACCCCGACACCACAACACCAAAACTAAAATTCATCTGTCCAACATCAAACGACCACGAAAATTACCAGGAACCCATTCAGACATAAGAACTGACCCTGATGAGCCTGTTGCAGGTCCTTTATTGCAGACGTAACTCGAACCGCTGAGATTAAGGACGTAAGTTCCAACCTTGGGTTGTAACCTATCGAATTAGGAACGGCTAAAACTATCCAATTCTATCATACCATCACCCATTTTTATGATGTCAGAGAGATTATAAAACCAACTGCGAATATCAAATCTCATTTCCTTGAAGTACTAGTAATTGTAAACACCGATTCAGAGAGGTTCCAAAAAATCACTCTTTCCGTCTCAATTAATTAACCATTCCATCACCCTTATACAAGAAAAAATTGACAACTCGTTAATCTCGAAAAGAGGCAAAAGAGGAACACTGCTCAATGGTTTAGGACCAATCATAAAAATAATTACTAGCAACTTAGATGCAAACGATGGAGAAAAAATCGACGAAATTCTTGGAAACCTCCAGAAGAAACTGGAAGGATTAGACGAACAAATAAAACACCATTATTCAGTTAGTTAATTAATCGTAATAACGAAATAATTGAGTCAGAAACTAAAGGAAATGAGTTCCTTGGAAAGTCACGCCAGGAATGTGGAAACTACTTAATCATGTTAAACTCTATCTTGGACGTCGTGCAAGATATAGAAAATTCTACCACTTTTTGCCGTTTGGGAAAACTTCAACCAAGTATTATTAAGCCCTCTTCGTTTCATCAAGAATTAGACCAATTATCTAAATATTATAAAAACTGAATGTTACGTTATAACGGAGAATACCTTTGGGAATCGCAATCTCATATCAAGGTTAAATGTTATATTAGTAAGCGAGAAATTGTTTACTTTGTAGACGTCCCAATAGTTGACTCAGAAGACTATGATCTATTTCGCATGCAACCAATACCTACCGTAATTGATGAACGCTACTTTACAGTTACTCCTTCTGTTAACGGTCAGAAATAAAATTAATCAAAGACCAATGCGAACAAGGTCTAATTTATCTACGCAAAATTCAGTCAGTAATTATGGCAACCAGTAAATGTGAACAGAAAATATTGTTCTAGAGTTGTGTTTAGAAACCAAACTTTAGTAAGCTCATTTGCGAAAACTAATGGTCAACCATTGTTAGGAAATAATATTAAGTTAAATAAACCTAATAAGGAGATCCCAGATGTAAATTAAAATTACGAAATTTTATGCTTAACAATGTACCTATTCATAATCAATGTGCCTTTCTATAATCAACTTGTAAATATGTACTATTGATCCCTTTCGTCACACATATTATTATTATCTATTGTCAAGGAAAAAGGAAGTTAACAGTTTCACAACCTGTATAAAATATTAATTCCCAGCAATCTACCTTCTCTTTTCTTTTCGAAAATTCTTCCATAATTTTCGATCTTAAGGAGGGAGGAGTTATATTGTCATAAAAAGCTGAGCATATAATAAAAATGCACCCCCTTTGGCTACCTTTCCTTGCTAGGACGCCTCCTTACATCAGGGCAGTCGTTTCACTCCAACGATCCTGTGTTTCACTACATCTCCGTAGTTCGTGTGTTTCTATTGTAAAGCACTTGTGAGAATTCGAATAAAAACTTTTTACAAAATGAATCTCACGTTCAACAAATGGCTCAGATTTGAAGCAAGGGCTTCAAAGAATATATTAGTTGTCCAGCTATTGTGTTTTACGCAAGCAAAGCGAATCATAAAAATGTGTATGATACAACAAGTACCCTGTATCATATTAATTTCAAGGAGATAGATACAGTCGTGCATTCACTTCCTTCAGTGGCTACACGTATTTTACTCAATTTGAAATGTTTGTGTTTGGTTTGTTACAGCGCTCGCAGTATTGATTACAGTTTACATTCCCTTTGAACCAGTGACATTATTTGAAGGCTACATTTTTACGTCATGGAGACTGTTTCTCGTGTTGAACGCAGTGCCGCCTTTGTTAGCTGGATTTAGTTCAATGCTTCTTCCAGAGAGCCCCAAATTTCTATTTCAAAGTGGAAACCACAGAGGGGCTTTGGAAGTTTGTAAAGAAATTTACTCGCGAAACACGGGACTCCCAGGCTCTACATTTCCGGTTAGCACGTAAAACTGTATTTACAAAAGTACGCTCACTGTAACCTAAGTTTGAGCATTAGAATATGAGATGTGGGTTTATGTACAGCTTATCAATCTGGAAGAAAAGGACATAATAATTGATCATCGATCACATTTCAGTAGTGAGGGTATCTACGAGTACACTACGCTTTTCTGGGCTTTCTATTCGTTGGCTACAGCAATCGCAGCTCGAAGTAGATTGAAGAGCTTAATAGTTTCAATCAGAGGGTAGAACGGAGCTCAGGGTCTACCAGTGTACCTGCGATTCTGAACAGCGGAAGTCTCCTGGAACCTTACTAAAAAGCCAAGCATCACGGATGGTGAGCATTTGTGAAAGTCAACTCTCTCATAGCCGTGAAAATTGTGACTGGAAGATGTTACTAAGACAACGATTAAATGCTTTGGGAGAGCCCCCTTTGGTTTGCTAAATGCGTTGGGAGAGTTGGGTGTGTAGTACAACTGGTGCAGAGAAGAATTTTGAAATGAGAGCAAATTTTCTTTACAGGGCAGTGAGTCAGGCTAGGGTGTTAGCATTGAGTTAGCGACGAGAAAATGACCAGGGGTATGAAGACCAAGGGAGGAAGAACCATCAGTTTTGCTATTTAATATTGTTTCTATTCTGATGAGTATGGTCGAGAGCTTTTCAAATGTGAAAAGTACATTTGACCTTTCTCAATATAGCCTTTACCGCCAGAAACCCTGTTTTTCAAGTACGACCAAAAAGAGGAAACTGGAGTGAAACAAATGATCATTCAAATCCTCCATAGAACACCAGCTTGGGTCCCCCTTGGGTCCCTTGATCATCTTGCATCGTAGTAACGACTTCTTATAATTTATGGGGTGCACCTACGAAATTTCGTCCATTGTATGCGTGAGGGTTTTCTTTTACGACCAAAAAACCGATCCAGAGCTGCTAAATCTAGCCCTAAATCTAGGCCCCTTGTAGCGAAGCGAACAAACAGACAGAAGCCTTAGATTGCGTAGCAATGCATCATTGAGAAGCATGGAGAGTGAAGGGACGACCACTCTAACAGTGGCTAACCATTGGAGGACAACTGCATAAGGCTGATGTTGGAAACGTAAGTTCGTCCTGCCGAATCGCCCGGACCCGCCGGCCGGGCCTTATCACCTTCTTCCCCTCCACGGAGGCCACCTCACTTCTCTCAGACCTTAACCCTTTCTCTCACCTTCTTCTACTTTCCATCGAGCGGTCGATCGAGACGGAGCCATTATTTTGGATGTGTTAATTGCGGTATATATTAACCTTTTCCACCCCCTTTTGTAATTTGGAAGTGAAGCTTCCGCAAAGTTGTGTTTAGGTGCGACGAAGTGTTTCCCGTCGCTAAGTCTAGTGTTTCCCGGCCGGGGAAAAGCGTCCACCGTGTGCAAGGAGGTGAGTTCCTTAATTTCCTTCTTTTTTCTCCGTTCCTGTATTTATTCCTTTCCAGGTCGGCGAGGTCTCGGTATCGGCGGAGGCACAGCTTTCAACCAAGGACTGGGGGTTATTCTTTATTTCTATCCGGGGTATTGGGTAATACAGTCCACTTTTTAATTCAAGAGAACTTAGGGTTGGGTACCCCGGTATGTTTTTAACAGCTGAATAATTAGGAAAGCAGGAAATGTAACGGAAGCAACGTCAGTGCGTTGAACATGGATCCTCAAAAGAATCAACAATCCAGTTGGCACAGCGTGTAACATCAGAATGGCTCTTGCGATTTTGAAATCGTCAAGCGTTCTATAAGGAAGAGTCATATACGTTATTGAAAGGCTATAAACTCGATCTCCTGGACATCAATCTAAGGAATACGTACAGTTTCGGTACTTCTCGATAGCAATGACTCCCGATCGTGAAAACCATGCAGTCCTGAACTCTTCATGGAGGTTCAGTCATTGGACATCTTGAAGTAGAGCTCTATGCAAAAATTAGTTGGCTGCAGTTTTACGGCTGGTAGTATGGGTGTACGAAGGGTAGTTCCAAGCAGGGTGTCATTCATTGACGTCCACGCACGTGCGCTTGATATTGAAGGAAAATGTACTCATCGGATGGATCATTATTCATATTATCATATGGAATTTCCATCTTGGGATCATTTCATAATTTCTCTCTGTCTCTTCTTAATGAGCTGAAGGTGTGGGGAATCCTATAAGTGGCACACAACTTAAATTGCATTTTTTCAATCACCTCTCAAATTGTTGTCAAGAAAGCACTGCGGCACGAGTCTCGAACCAGCACCGTAGTAAGTCTTTCTTGGAGTGTGTTACTGAGGCGAAACACTTGCACAAGCAATAAACAAAATTTTGACTGAAACCTGCGATATGCTTCTAACTCAGAAAGATCCAACTGCTGCTGGTTCACCCAATGAGTGGTAAGCAATCTGGATCACTAAGGTTTGTAAGGACCTGCCCGCCTAGAATAAAACTCAGCTCATTGATCGTTACTTCCATTTTTCGTTTTAAGTAAATGGTAAATGTGTAACATTGTATTAAATTCAGAGAGACTATGTGTGTACTCAGAATTATTTACGACTGTTGGCTTGAAAATTCACCGCGTTTATCAAACGACCACATAAAATAATTTTCTACTTATTTTTGTTTAAATAATTCAGATCATCGACGGTAATCACTGCATTTGGTTGTTCCTAGGTTTACGAAATAGTCGATCCCAATTTGCAGACAACGTATAATGGAAACGGGGGAGTGCAGGATAAACATTTCTTTAAACGAGTGGTGACTGGATTGGCCCTTTCGCTCAATCTATTCAAGAGACCCTACGTAGGTCGTGCGTTGATGCTCTGCTCCATCATATTCGGGTCTCTCGCATCGTAAGATGATTTATCACTTATCTGTTTATCTGAATTGTTTCCATCAATATTACTGATTTGATAGAAAGTGCAAAAAACTCAAAAACTATACACAATTGCAATGTGCAGTTAACGTTATTTAAAATATCCACAGTTAGTTATAGAAAAGTTCCCGAATCGAAATTTCTCAAAGTCATCTCTTGTAATACCCTTAAACGGCTGATAGTGTTCAACTTTCGATCCCCTCTGCGTTAACTTAATCCCGTTCCACTGCTCAAAGAGCTAGGAAGGTATTGTGTTAGTGTAGTTTTGTTTTCTTTAGTTAAAAGTGTGAGTGGGCGAGGCTTCGAAACGTAAATGATTCGAAGATTGTTTTCTTCATATTTTGGCAAAATGGCTTCAACAGTTAGCACTAAACTAAAATGGTGTCTATAACTGATGGTCAATACCTACCGATTGGCATACATGTATGTTTCTCTGGGAGACCATTGAATAAAAATAATAACCAAGACGCGTCAAAAATCATGTTTTTTTAACTGCTACACTAGAACTGATCGACCTAACAGCATCTTTAAGCAACGTATACCTAAATTTTATTCCCCACAACTATTTTTGATTCTATTCGTTATGATTGCTCGGAAAATCAGATTCAGAGCGTACAGAGCGTTTTTAAGTAGTTTTGCTTAGAGCACAGTGAGCGTAAAAACTATCATAATATAGATAGAAACAAAACTCAAGTAGTTGTGTCATGAATTGGCATCCTCACTTCCACGAATGCGAAATTCCAGGTAATAGCAGGGGGTTGCGGAAAGTTGCTGTACATAAATTATTTTTGAATTCAGTAGGCTTCACGTACTGTATAAATCTAAAAAAACTCAACTTATCTGGCCCGGTCGCAATACTTTTCTTACTCTTTGGGTAGCCGAAAGTAAAAAGGGACACATATTCAGACTTTCCTTACGGATCAAAGGAAAGTAAGAAACGGAAAACAAAGTTTGGTCAGCGTTTAAGAACGTGTGTCGACAATTTTTGGGCTGCAAAATAGCTACAAATGACTAAAACATTTGAAAGAAGATGCTAGCTGGCTGCTGAGTGGAAGTAATTTTCACTTTTTTGCTGAGTAGTGTAAATCCCCATAGAAAACGCCCCTACTCGGTTTTGAAGACTTTTTAATTTAATTTCTAATTCCGTTCCTGTGATCAGGTTGGTTTTCATGTTCTTTCTGTGTTGAAGGATGAACTTATTGCGACTTTGGCTACCACAAATACTTGCCATGGTGGACAATATGAACTCTGATAACGTCACCAGCTCCGAAAGATTGTGCAGCATCCTCGAGAAGTCCACAAGATCCACAAAAAGTTCAGATTGTGTAAGTTAAATGTGTATAGGCTTCGTTAAATTTTGACTAATTTCGTAGTTTCAATTGTGATCGATTGTTTTTTCAGGAGATTCGCTCATCAACATCCTACGTCGACATGATGTATGTTAATGCATTGTTACTCGTGTTGCAAGTATTATTCGTTATGAGCGTCAAACATTTGGGGAAAAAGGTGCCTGTCGGTAAATTCTTTTCTCATTTTAATTGTTGAATGCGTCAGTATTTGATGCACTCTAGAAATATTTTGAAAGTTTTGTTTACCGTTACCCTTCAAATTTTGTAGAGTAGCAGCAGTCTATCGCACAATCAGAACAATCTGCTGAACGTTTATGAATATCATGCTCGTGTTCTTGTGCAGTGATACGTTAATTTGGCCGACGTTTGCTCTGAAGTACCTTGACCAGTTTCCATTCGGCGGTAATGAACACATAACTTGACTTTCACGCTGCCTTCCTAAATATTCCTTTTACCCTCCTTTTCCCTGGTATCTGTCGACTCTCCTCGGAAACTTGTACCAACTCACTGGGCTCATATTGCCACCGATTGAGCAATGCAAACTCCAACGAATTAACGATACGTTTTGACGGTACGTTAGTTCATGGAGTTGGTCATATTAGGTAGGGTTCTGGTCGGAACCGTCGTTTGGTGGATTCACTGTCAGAAGAAGCGCAAACCATTTAAGAGAGCAAGTGCTATTAATACTTGTTTTAATTTTAATTAGTATTAATAGTAACCATGTAACCCGATAGTGGGACCGATTTGATGGTGGCCCTCTTGGTCTGGTACACCATGGCCTTAGTACTAGCTGTAACGGTAGTTGACGAGGGTGACTGAAATAATAGGTTAACTGAAACGGAACTCCAAATGTTTCCTAGCTTCGGGAGCCCAACCATGAGATACAAAACTCAATCCGTACAAGAAGAGAAGCATCAAGGCGGTTAGGCAGAACAGTATGGGGGAAATGGCGGCAATCAGAACAATGGGCCTCAGGACGCCATGCTACCGGCAAGCAAAAGGTGGTCCAGCACATGTACAGTGTCTCAAGCTTAAATAGCGTCAGAGCTCCCTCCACATAACACTGGTCAAAAGGATCCCATATCAACGAGGCGTACCTAACAAAAGGCTGAACCAGGGTCCAGTAGAGTACCGGGAGTCCCGACAAATGCCGAAAATCAGGTGTATTTCTCTTTAGACACTTAAGATCCCTGAACATCCATGATATGTTGTGTGAAAGTTAGTCCGGAATCGAGTAGGACATAGGCTTCTATCTAGAGCGGCTAGAACAAACGATTATGTCTGGGAATGTGACGGACGAGGGGGTTTGGAGGAGCCTGTGGGCGAGGTCTGGGTTCTTGTAAAAGAGTAACTTCTCTCTTCAAAGTATTTTTTTGTCCATACTGTCCAAGGTGACAAGGCTTAAAAAGATCTTTGTAATGGTAGGAAACGAAACTCAACATATACACTCTGTTATTTGTATTCTAGTCATAACTGCGCTCGTACCAGCCATTTCTGCAGCTGGAATGATCTACATTGACGTGAAGTACATCGTTTACTTAGCTGCCGTGTACCACTCTACACTTAACGTTGCGTTCTTTGCCATTTCATATTTAGTCACTGAAACATTTCCTACAAGTTTGAGGTAAGCATATTATTAATGACTGCACTTCCACCTAGTTTCGTTGTGATCAGATTTGTGACGTGAAACGACTGCCTTAAAAGGACGTTGCACCTTTAATCTTTGTAACGCATTTGCAGGGCAACCAGCCTCAATACCACACTGTTGAGCGGACGGTTGGGCGTCGTGGTTTCGGTATCCATCTTATCCAGTTTCATGTTTACGCATTGCCACATCATTATTCCTGGGATTAGCGCAGCGCTATTTCGTAAGTGGTTAAAATAGTTAACAGTAAGTTGATAATTGAGTGTAACTCGCAGATCATTAAATTATTTTCAAGTTTTGAAAAACAGTTAAGGACCTTAAATAGCAAAGTTAGTTGATTCCACTTCATCCTAAGTTGGTTTGTTGCAGTGATAAGCTTGATTGCCATGCTGCTGCCTATGACTCCCTTCAAGGCTGTCTGAAATCAGCTCAGTGGACTGCGTCTTCATGAGCACTCTGGCCGATGCGGATTGAAAATGCCAGCATCATTAAATTGTGTTACGTATTGGGAAACTGCAGTCGTTTGTGTGGTTAGGAAGGTGGCAAACGTGGGGGATGTCAATAATTCGTATCGAATCATATATGTAATAAAACTGTTTGCTTCTGTCACCCGGGCTAAACGATTTACTTTTTTTTGCTAACTGTGAAGGATTAAGGCCAGCCCCATTCTTCCCTGCTGTGGATACTGATATCTGAAGGTTGACAGCTTCTCGCCCAAATGAGGGTATACACTAACTGTAGTCACCATAACGGAATTGTAGTTATCTGAAAATCGACGTTAAACATTTCGATTTTAATCTGAGATTTGATGAAATTTACAATGTTCAACCCTCGTGAAATCCGTCTTTTGAAAATCTTTTAGACAGCGAATGACAAACACGATAACAAACTGAAAAGTTGCAAAAGCGTTTATTTTCCTTCAATTCGAGGTGGAAACTAAACTATCGTTTCACAAAAAGAGAAATGATTATATTGTTTTACTAGCTGGCTTTTGGTTTGTTATTCATTCTGAATAATACACGCACGAAAATCCCATTTGGTATCTAGTTGTGTCCGCCTGCCCAAAAATCCGATTGGACGAAGCCCATGGTTGTTATGGGCAAAAAAGGGTTAAAAATTAACTAAAATGAACTTTCGTCAGTTTTATCGCAAATACGCCGTGTTCAACATCGGTTTCTAGGTATTGTTAGATCCTGGGTGGAATGAAACAACTTTCAGAGGTGTACGACTGCGTCTAAACCAAAATTAATGAAATCGCAGTATAGCGAGCCGAAGTCTACTACTGAAACAACTCTTGGTACTCCTTCTCGTCTCATTAAAACCTCCGACCAACTCGACTCCCCGCGTCGTGCCAATTGCCTACAGGCGCCTGGAATGTTTCATTATAATCAGGTCATGTTTCGTACGGTTTACGGGTATTTTTCGATACTGAATTGAATGGGATGGGTCTTGGAGGTGTGAGACTACGTCAATATGTGCAAGAGAAAAATAAACCATTGTGTCTTAATTTGCAGTGTTCTTTCCCTTTCTTCTGTTTCACCGACCAAAGAGATTTTGTCTCTTACTACGTGGGAACTTTGTCTTCCTTGTTTCCAATTACGAAAAAAAAACACTTACTCAATTTTTGGAAAGAGACTTACGTGCTCACATGCGATTTGTATGTACTATTTGGATTCTCCGCATTTTGACCAATTTAGGCATTGCACTCAAAGTTTGTCAGAAACTCTCGTATAAATAAACCCCATTATTGCCGCAGCATAAGCGGTAAACTTCTTGGTGAAATGATATGGTGTGGAATGTGGAGTATGGTATGGTATGGATGCTCTACGAGTGGTATCTGTTTCTCTTGAACGTACAATGAGACAGTTAATAAAGGTCGTGTTTTACTATACGATAGAAGTTGTTGTATGTACTGTGTCAGGGGAAGAGTGCAGAGGTGCGTTGGCGTAAATCGTTAGATATTCTCCCAAATAAGTTAGAAACACTTCTCCCGGTTTCATATGGCTATCTCTATGCTTGGATGGATGTAAACCTGGGAAAAGATGAGAGAACTTCTCTACTGTTACAGTGAACTACTCAGCCCAGACGGCACACGAAATTGCCACCTATGTGTTAAGGATCGGTAAGATACTATGACCAAGCTTGTGGGACAGTGGCTAAAGGATGTAAGAAAGGAGATTCACTGCTCGCAAGTGATCGTGCGCATTCCGTAGGAGCGAACACTTTTATAAATGGACGGACTCTTCATATTTTTAATAGAGAAATTCATGGTAGAAACGCATTTTGTTTCAATTTATAAAATAACCGTTTGCCGTTACAACAGACGACAAGATACTCAGTGTAACTCGTAGTTACGACATACAATAAGGTTAAGAGTTCAACCCCGTGATTTTAGTTTTTAAAAACACTTTATTTCACTGACCACACAACGTTCAGAGAGAACGGGCTAGATGGAGGTACGGGAAGAGACTGGCTAGACCTGCTCGAAGGAGAGGTTTTATGGAGTGGGAGTTGGCAGGTTACTTGAGTACTCGTTGACGTTAATTTTACAGTACATAACTTAAATAAATCGTTTTTCAAACACATTCATACGCTCACTTCTCGTGATACGCTTGATTTGATTTTCATTGGGATGAACGTAGAATCAACGTTGAAGACGCACAATGTAAAATCAAAAAATGTCACCAACTTGGAACAGGGGCTGTCCATGAAATGCGACCGAATGTTGCAGAACCGTGAACGTGCTAGATGTAATGACGGTGTGAGAGTTCTCAGGTGACTGGAATGAAAACGTGAATCACTAACCAAAGCTCTGAACTCCATCAACACGTACTGAAACAAAACTAGATGAGAAACTCTCAGACGTTTTCTTATTAATATGTAGAAGTGCGCATTAGTACAAACAGTTACATATCTTTTAAACGATAAATCTTCAATTTGGACAGTCATTCATTAGCAGTTTCCTTAGTTGCGTTTTTTCTTCTATTGGTTTATTATTCTGAATAATAACCCTACGTCTTCGGTGGGGATAATTTTTCTAACACCCCACCCCCACTCCACCTACAAAATTTAACACAACGTTTCAAGGCATCGGGATTCTAAATATGTCATGTCCGTCTCAAAGCCCATGGTTATTATTGGGGAAAATACGCCAATACGCTGTGTTTGGTATCGTTTTCATGGAATTTTTAACTGTTGGGTCGAATTGAATAGTAATCACAGTGAGCCAAAGAACTCGTGCGACTATACAGCCAACGTAATCGTTCCATCGTTGCACTCCCTCTCGTCTCAATCCAAACACCCGTCAGATCGACTTTCTCGTCGTGCCAATTGTCTACAGGCGACTGGAGTATTTCATTTTCATCGTTCCGTTGTAGTTAGATCAAGAGAGCACGGATTCTGTCCAAGGGAATAATAAACCATTATGTGATAATTTGCAGCGTTTTGTTGCATTTCCTCAGTCTTTCTCTGTTTAGGGCACTTACTAGCGATAAAAATAGTGCAGGTAACAAAAACGCCTCGTGTTCTTAATCCTCAAGACCGACCCTTCTCTCAGGTAGGAGACAAATCCCCCCCCCCCTGCCACGATCACCTTCTCACCTAGTAAACAGAATAATCTGTGTAACAATCCAGATGCTGATGAACTCCTCCCAACTGGAACACCACTAGATCATATATCATCTAATTCATATATGGACAACTGGCCCATGTATGAATGCCACAGGTCCTATGAAGGATAGAGTTACCAATTATTTAGCGCAGTTCGCTGCATTGGCTCAGCAACATCAGGCCAGCCCAAGGAGGCTTCAGTTGCATCGGCAGCAGGTGTGAGCAAGTGCTTCCAAGTTTAAGTTACTCTTAATATTTTTGAAAATTCAAACAACTAGTAATTAAATTGAATATTTCCTCTGGTATTATATTATATAAGGTAGGATAAACGTTTCATTTGTTGTCATAGGAATATGGGGTGGTAATACAATAAACGCCACAGGAATCGTGAATCGTACAAAAACCTGGCGTACGGATGTCCATGAATTCAGTGCATTAGCTGCAGTTGCGTCACTTCGTTATTCAGGAAGTTTCTGTGTAAGAAACTGAGGCGTCAAAATTGCATGTTGGAGAATGATGGGACGACGTTGTTATCTTCAACGAGTGGTGATCAATACAACTTCAAAATACCACGCTCATCACATGCAATAGGCCTCACATAATACCCAAGATAACCAGTAAAATATCAGAGTTAATTAATCTTGGGACGCTTTGGTATGTATCAACCATGTTGTTCGGCGCACACCGAATTAGCTAGGTCCAGACTTCCTAGACTTCTTGACTTCCAAACTGTCCGCACTGGCTCTAACGGCAAAGTCATTATTTCTCACAACACCTTCTGTTCTCAACCTCTTTTGTTTACCTATGGAAAATCTACCTCTTCCGTTATTTCTGATTGACAACGGATTTCCCCCTTCTTCTGGACTTTCCCAAATATTCTTTCCCCTTCCCTCAATTTACTTTCTCCTCCCCAATAGACAGCTCCTCCCAGACTCATTTGCCTACAAGTTCTCGCGAAAGTCGGTCCTCTCCCAGTTCTTCCTATATACATTCATCAACTAGCTCTCACGGAATACAGTCGTCTCCCAGTTCTCCCAACAAACTCTTGTTTCACCTCTCATCGACATCTGATTCGGATTTCTCCTTCCTTAGCCGTACAACCAGTTTCTCGCCTTCAGAGCCCCTCTTGTTTGCACTTATATACTCAAATCATATCCTGTTCTAGTCACTTCTTCTCTGTACATCTAAGTCTTCAAATCTTGTGATATCCCAACTCTTCAAACTGCAAGTTTGTGGTGCACTAGAACCCGACTCCGAGATTCATATAAGTTTACCCTGGTCAAAGCTCATGAATGAAGATGAGGTGCACTTAACACACAGATTTCTCTCTACCTGTCCACCAGCCCATTCTGTTTACCTAGTTAACAACAATATTCATCTACCAATCTTTACTACCATGCAACTTTTTTACTGTATTTGTGGCAACCATCAGGCCTGCGTTTCATAGGCGTTTAGCACTATTAAAACATGCTAGCAAAGAGTAGATTCTTTTTGAATAGTGAAGATCGAATCAACTAAGCACTTCAATACCTGATTGCTAACTCCAGGCCTTCTAATATCTGTACTCTTTGACGTTTTAAGAGTTTCTATTAGTATTATTACTTACTTTGGTCTAATCAGAACTTGGTCACCGTGATCTGAGGTACTTTTGAAGTCGCCACTTCATTTTGAACGGGACCGTTCCACTTTTGAGTAGCTGTTGACCCCAAACACAGGAAAATGGTATTGCCAACAATAAATACGGTTGAGCAAATGAAAAACACGGTACGCCATTCGTGTGGGTCGCTCTGTAAACAAATTACGATATTTCAGCAGTTTTAACAAATACTCGCAATGATAAAAATAAAAAAATGTCGAACCGCGGAAGATTTCGTACAATCGGCATCAGGAAGCATTCATTCTTAACAATTCTGTCCTATAGTTCCTCTTTTATTAATTGAGTTCTCTATTGAATTGATTGGGTTATTCGGCCAGTAGGTAAATTACTAAAGTTAACGTATCTGTTTGCCAGAGAAGACAGACCCACCAAACAGGTAACTTAGCAGTTCTCTATGTCTCTCTCTCTCTCTCTCTCTCTCTCTCTCTCTCTCTCTCTCTCTCTCTCTCTCTCTCTCTCTCTCTCTCTCTCTCTCTCTCTCTCTCTCAGCAAAAAATCGGCATGAGTTTGGAATTCAGCATGGGAGTCATCTGTTGAGGTGACTGATTCGTTTATGAGCCATAACCTTTGTTAATCTTGCCTTTTCCTCAGGTACGACGCATCACATAACTTTATTGGCATTCACCGATTTCCTTTACTCTGGAAACCACTCTGTTTTTACCCTTTACGTTTCAAAGCACCTCGATTCAAAACTCGCAATGTCTGTACACCGTCCGGGTCAGATTTTGCTTTTAACGTCGTCCGAAAAGTCCGTTCATTCGCACAAAAATCCCATCCCATTTGGTATTTTGTTGTTAATCATATCCTTAAAGCGTATAGGAAGAAACCCATGGTGCTTATGGGCAAAAAATGGTGTAAAAAATATGCCAAAAACGAAATTTGGCGGTTTTATTGGATTTAAGTGGTGTTCGGTATCGTTTCCTAGGTATTTCCTAAAATTTTTTTACACCCCCCCGATATTTGACACTTAACGTTTCAAGGCGTCGGAATTACAAATTTGCAATGTCCGTCCGCCATTCGGCCCATGTTTTGCCTAAAATGGGATCAAGTTGTGTCTGCTAAATGGGCAATTCGATTGGACGGAACCCACGGTTGTTATAGGCAAAAAATGTTTAAAAAAATTAACAAATACGCAAGTTTGGTATTTTTGACGCAAATACACCGTGTTTGGTATAGTTTTCAAGGTATGCTTAGATGATGGGTGGAATGGAATGAGCCTCTCAGGTGCACGACTGAGCTAAGGACGAAAACAGCGAAATCACAGTAATTGTTAAAGTTAACGTATCTGTTAGGTGGGTTCATCTCCTCAGGCTGGTGAGTTACTGTGGGCAAGCGCTTTCGATGTAGAGACATCATCGTCTGACCATTAAGTCAGTACTGGAGTCGGTCAGTTGGTCGCGGCCTTTATAAACGAAGAGAGAGCTAAACGGGATGGCGGAGCGTCGAGGAAGGGAGGGAGGAGGTCATGCACCTCTAGGAAAACCCACTATAGGTTAAAGGAACGTCTTGAATAGTCTGTCAGTGTTTGATTCTGAGTCTTTTTTTTGTATAGGGTGGTCTGTAAAACCGTCCTTTGGTTGTTTACGTCTGTGTAATGTTTTGAGTGGTTAGAATAGGGTGTCGCATTTTGTGTTGATTTATTCGTTTATGATCTGTCCATTGAAGTTTTTTGTTTATAAATTTCCATGTTTTCTAATATGTTCAGTTTTCGTCCTTTGTATTGTTTATATAGTAAGATGGTGCAGTCCATGTCCAGTTGTCTTGAGGTGATTCACAGTAATTGTAGTGAGTCAAAGATCGTTTCATGGTTTGCACTCCTTCTCGTCTCGGGTCAACCAACCGCCAGACCGACCCGTCACGTCGCGTCAATTGCCTACAGGCACCTGGAATATGTCATTTTCGTCGTTCTGCTGTTGTTAGGTCATGTGTCGCATCGTTTATAGGTATTTTTCGTTGCAGAAACGAATGGGATGGGTTTCAGAGGTGTGAGACTAGGTCAAGCTGTTCAAGAGAATAATAAACCGTTGCGTAAATAATCTGCATTTTTATGCTGATTTAAATACGACGGGTCTCGACATACTTCTGCGTCTAGATGGAAAACAGTGAAATTACTGTAAATCTAACGAAGCAAATTCTGCTGCTTGGAGGAAACTCCCGGCACAATGTAGCGAAAGTTATCATTTCTCCCATTTCCTGTTCGGTCGTTTCTTAATTTCCCGTCTGCCGCACGATACATAACATCGTGCTAATTACCTAGTCTTTTGCGTTTGAGTTAATCTTAACCGGATTCTTCATATAGCCATATTATGTTCCTAATATTTTTTAACATTGAATTGAATACTATAGATCAAAATCATGCAGTGCAAGAGAATAATAAATCATTGCGTAATAATCTTCAGCGTTTCTACGCTACATTGCCAAAGCTTTTATTAAACTTATCTCAGCTTAGGTTTTTACAAACGATTTTCAAACGATTCCCATGAACTGATTCTCATTCTCCAACTCAAGGTGTTAACAAACAGGAAATTGTGCGCTGTAAAAGTACTTGTAATATCTCACTTCATCTTCGACTATTAAGCCAGCAACTGTGGGCGCTATGATTGATGCAACGTTCGATAACGAGTTTGTCAGTCCCATTAGAACTCCAGCGAAGTTCGGAGACAAATCAAAATGATTCGAAAGAAATCCTCCAAAGACTCCTCCATTCAATCCAATACCGACTACTAAACAGACCACAGCTCCAGTAAGGCCCATGGGAAACAGCGCTATGCAAAGCAAGGCGGCACCGCTTCCATAAAACGCTTGAATAAAACAAAACAAAACAAGGTGGAAGTATTTATTATTCTACAGTACCACCTGCCATGGCAATGCAAATCGCAACTGGTCCTCACTCAAGAGTATCAAATCATTTGAAGTAGTAATATAATAACTTGGGGTGATTCAAACGATTCACGATCCTTCGATCCTTATGTAGTTAATATACGCGTTTATAAGATGAACATCGCTTTGGTGGTAATGAAGGCGATACTGTCTAGAGATATAATTTGGTTGTGCTGGTTCTTGCAGTGCTCATGCCAAATGAATATGGGGTTTATAAAGCTTAAATATTTTGTAACGTTTTGTCAGTTTTTGGTGCGAGAGCAAAAACGGAAAATATAATACATGAGAAGAAATTTGAACGTTATACGAAAGAGGAATCGACAGTGCTGAATCGAACGCATTGATTAGATTAGTGTTCACAATAAGGAACGAGAGAGTGGGAGTTCGATAATAACCACCACTATGTTTGTCTTCTCTGCAGCTTCATTACTGGGTAGCGCAAAGTCGCGATGGGAAAGTGAACGAACTGTCCTACATTAAAACACAGGTAGAACTCAGGGGCTAGGACAGACGTTTTTTCTTATGGAAAGGGGCGATTAGCAGAGGTTGTGAGGGCCCATGAACGAGTTACGCACCACAGCAAGCGACCTCCTCGGGGAATACACAACTCATGCCGGTTTTCGGTTTTTGCTGAACAACTAGCTAATCCACTTAGGAAGCAGAGAAGGGCACTGAACCTCTTGATTATACATTCATTTACGAAATTGCTGGTGTCTACTACTGTACTCGTATGGTAGGTGATACTTTTATCCTGAATGACGGTAAAAGTTACCGCTTCAAAGAAACAGGTTCATCCGTACTCATTTAGTTTGTCAAAGCTTTAACATATTTTTCTCACCCATGCTGTTCCACATTTTTCTTGCTGTACTCGTTGCCATAAGTTGTTTGGATGTTATGTAATCAGCAGCAATTGCAGTGATCATAACCACTAAAACCATCGCGACATAGGCGAGCGCTGTGAGTAGCCCATTCTGCAAAACAAAAGTATTGACGCGACAATATTGTTAACTATAGTAGATGCCACATTAATTTTGCTTGTCATAAAATTGGAGTTGGATTTCTGCTGTAAAAATGTCCACGACCAACTGACTGACTCCAGTACTGACTAAACGGCCAGACGATGATGTCTTTACATCGAAAGCGCTTGCCCACAGTAACTCACAAGCCAGAGGAGACGGACTCACCTAACAGGTACGTTAACTTTTGTAAAAATGTCCTTACAACTACGACCAATGGTTTGTTGTGCAATTGTTGAACGTTTGTTGATCACAATGCTCGTAATTGATTAGTAGTGCCTCATCATGTACCGAGCTGAAGTTAGCTACATAAACGTAATCGTAAACGTATCGCACCCGTCCTGGATGCGCGCCACCAATACAATGCAAATTTGAAATCAGGGGAAGAATACCTAGATGGTACTTTCTTTTACTTTTTCGAAATTTGGCCCCATTCCAAATTGGCCACCTACGATTTGGACTGTTTGCCCTGAAGTCGAAGATGGTCACAGACATGAATGTAAAATATATCTAGAATCAGGAGAACAATATCTAGACGGGACTTTTTTTAGTTTTTCTTAATTCGTCCAAGTACAAAATTGGCCATGTAATAAAAACGTTGACCGTTGACCTGTCCTCCTCCCGTACAATTTACCCCCTTTTTGTTTATTAGTGACTCACTCTTTTCCAACATTTCGCAAATTTTGGTTTATTATTTTCAATAATGCTTCTTCGGAATTTGATTAAGTCATGAGAAATATTATGAGTGAGAAACGGTAAGTTCTTATTTTGTTCTGTGATTTTTTATTAGTAAATGCGCACGTATAATATGAATGTGATATAAAAAAGAGTTCATTTTCACATAAAACGTTTCATATCAAATAACAATTTATGAAATTGTACACTCAACTTGATTTTGAAATTTCATTCAGTTGTAACTACTCACTTTTTCTGGATCAACACCATAAACAGCATTGAGATATGTTGGCATAAGTGTTTGAGTTGTGGTAGATCCCCAATTTTGAGACATCTGTGTAATTAGCAGCACGAGAAATGGAACAGACGTAACAATTTGCTTCCACGGAACTTTCATTTCCTGTGGTAAAAAAATAAATCTATTACTATTTTGTGAATGCATGTTCATAAAGCCCCTGCAGCGCAAGTATAACAAGTATTAGCTCTTAAGCTAAAAGTTTAAACGATTAATTCGAATTTATTCACCAGCACAATGTTGAGCAAATTGCGTTACACCTAGAGCAATTAAGCCTAAATACTTAGAAATGTATTGGCTAAACAAAAGAGACCAATGGGGCATGGAAAAATGTTTGAGCAAGCAAATCATAGCTTCGAAGTGAGGCAGTCGCGGTCCTTAAGGAAAATAATAAATTTCAAACTGGAAGACCAATGACTGGGTATAATGACTAAGTAAAACGGAAAGGAATGAATAACATTGTTGAATCAAATAAATTACGCGGCTGATGCATAGAAGGGAATGGATTTATTTTATAAAGTTAACGTACCTGTTAGGTGAGTCCGTCTCCTCTGGCTTGTGAGTTACTGTGGGCAAGCGCTTTCGATGTAAAGACATCATCGTCTGGCCGTTTAGTCAGTACTGGAGTCAGTCAGTTGGTCGTGGTCTTTATATACAAAGAGAAAAGTGAAAGGAGTGATGGAGCGTTGGGGAAGGGGCGGGGAGAGGTCTTGTTGGTCAGTCTTGTTAGTAGTACCTTAGCCGGACTGGCTGTGTTAGGTATTAAAGAAATTGGGTTGTGTCCGCCAGTAGGCAAATACTAAAGTTAACGTACCTGTTAGGTGAGTCCGTCTCCTCTGGCTTGTGAGTTACTGTGGGCAAGCGCTTTCGATGTAAAGACATCATCGTCTGGCCGTTTAGTCAGTACTGGAGTCAGTCAGTTGGTCGTGGTCTTTATATACAAAGAGAAAAGTGAAAGGAGTGATGGAGCGTTGGGGAAGGGGCGGGGAGAGGTCTTGTTGGTCAGTCTTGTTAGTAGTACCTTAGCCGGACTGGCTGTGTTAGGTATTAAAGAAATTGGGTTGTGTCCGCCAGTAGGCAAATACTAAAGTTAACGTACCTGTTAGGTGAGTCCGTCTCCTCTGGCTTGTGAGTTACTGTGGGCAAGCGCTTTCGATGTAAAGACATCATCGTCTGGCCGTTTAGTCAGTACTGGAGTCAGTCAGTTGGTCGTGGTCTTTATATACAAAGAGAAAAGTGAACCATGCCTAACCCTAACATGCCTAATGCCTAATACCTAACACAGCCAGTCCGGCTAAGGTACTACTAACAAGACTGACCAACAAGACCTCTCCCCGCCCCTTCCCCAACGCTCCATCACTCCTTTCACTTTTCTCTTTGTATATAAAGACCACGACCAACTGACTGACTCCAGTACTGACTAAACGGCCAGACGATGATGTCTTTACATCGAAAGCGCTTGCCCACAGTAACTCACAAGCCAGAGGAGACGGACTCACCTAACAGGTACGTTAACTTTAGTATTTGCCTACTGGCGGACACAACCCAATTTCTTTAATACCTAACACAGCCAGTCCGGCTAAGGTCCTACTAACAAGACTGCCCAACAAGACCTCTCCCCGCCCCTTCCCCAACGCTCCATCACTCCTTTCACTTTTCTCTTTGTATATAAAGACCACGACCAACTGACTGACTCCAGTACTGACTAAACGGCCAGACGATGATGTCTTTACATCGAAAGCGCTTGCCCACAGTAACTCACAAGCCAGAGGAGACGGACCCACCTAACAGGTACGTTAACTTTAGTATTTGCCTACTGGCGGACACAACCCAATTTCTTTAATACCTAACACAGCCAGTCCGGCTAAGGTACTACTAACAAGACTGACCAACAAGACCTCTCCCCGCCCCTTCCCCAACGCTCCATCACTTCTTTCACTTTTCTCTTTGTATATAAAGACCACGACCAACTGACTGACTCCAGTACTGACTAAACGGCCAGACGATGATGTCTTTACATCGAAAGCGCTTGCCCACAGTAACTCACAAGCCAGAGGAGACGGACTCACCTAACAGGTACGTTAACTTTAGTATTTGCCTACTGGCGGACACAACCCAATTTCTTTAATACCTAACACAGCCAGTCCGGCTAAGGTACTACTAACAAGACTGACCAACAAGACCTCTCCCTGCCCCTTCCCCAACGCTCCATCACTCCTTTCACTTTTCTCTTTGTATATAAAGACCACGACCAACTGACTGACTCCAGTACTGACTAAACGGCCAGACGATGATGTCTTTACATCGAAAGCGCTTGCCCACAGTAACTCACAAGCCAGAGGAGACGGACTCACCTAACAGGTACGTTAACTTTAGTATTTGCCTACTGGCGGACACAACCCCGATTTATTTTATGTTTGGGCGATACAAATATTAAATTGGAAAATTATATAGTTAGTAGTTAGTTGGTGTTTGTTGTTGTTTTGACCTACGAGTGAATCAGTTACCCCACATATATGTCTAAATTAAACTAAAGCTGCTTCTTCAGAAAGAGCTTTGCGTAGCCTGAGGCTTTTTGCTTAGGGACATTCAAAATATACAGCGGGAGTTGCTACTTGACCCTTCACCTTCCATCTGTCTGTTTAGTGTTTCAAGTCATCAAGCGTTGTTAATATATTCACCTTAGTTTCTGCAGAACTGGTCAGAATATTCGTTTCAATGTAAACCTTTTCAACATCAGTGATGCTTTGATGATCAGCCGGCGAGTCTACAGAAAACAACATGCAAACAATCCCCCACAAAATGGAGCATCCACCTGAAAAATACAGTCGAATGATCGCAATTATGAGTTAATAATTCTGTGGTGGATAGGTGTATTAGGTGTGCGTAGGAATAGGTGTATTTCACTTCATTTGCAAACAATACGACCCTTTCCCTTTAAGCACTGGACGCTTTCACACGCCCCCCGTCGCCCGCCCCCCACACTTTCAGCCGCTACCCTCCCCGCTGAAAGTTCACTTCATTTTTCAGAACTGAAGAACAATTCCACGACGATTTATCTCGGAATGCAACTTACGAGAAGTCGGACCGGGCCTCATTCAGCTTACCACTTCCTAAATTTTCCTGCCCAGTGATGACCATGATGCACAAACATTGGTAATGCGCCAACTAGAGTTGTTTTAGTACAGCATGTTCTCATAATACAAATCGAAACAATCTCCGTAATGTCGTCGTTAGTCGCAAAAGATGCGCATGGTTGAGACTGAGCTCGCAAAGACGCTGATGAAAGCCAAATACAAAGTAAATCATGTTGCGCTATAGTTGAGTCAAGGTTGAGGAATGGTTAAATAGCAGAACCGACCCAGAGGAATATCGTGACATGCGTGGGAATTGATATAAGGGGTTGAATCAAAGTAAGGTGTTTGTTTGTTTGTCAAACAATCAAACTGACGAGGAAAGGACCTGTGCTTCTCCCAGTGGGGTCTAAGCCCTTCGCAGTGGCCACCAAGAGCCACTTGATCAATGCTGTTTATCAGACTCTCCAGGGAGCGAACAAGAGAGATCCACAGTCTGGAGAGAGATAATATACGGATTGTATGTAGCCTGTTTACAGGTCACTGCCCACTAAGGTATTACCTTACCAAGATCAAACGTAACCAAGTAAAATACCTAACTGTTGTGCCAAACTTCAAAATGCACACTGAATCTTCGATCTTAGATCACCACTAAAATGTGGACTGCTTAGCAATTTCGAAAGTAGCCTTTCACGTTGATGTACCAACGTATTCGTGCATACATTCATATACCTAACCAGGCTCAAATGTATCAGGGAACACCATGAAGCGAATTTTGAAAACGTTTTCGAAAACTCGCACTCCAAACCTTCATTACTTCGACCAATTGAGGCTTGATAACAATTTTTTAAGCCAGTTTATTAGCTTTCTTATATAAGAAAGTTAAGGTTTCTACTCTTTTTTCAAATTTCCCTTCAATCTCTCCTTTCCTGGTGCATCAATATAGATACGCTTACAAAAATGTTCCAACCGCAGCTCAACATCTACTATTTCAATTGGACGAATAATAACCTCAAGAAACGCCTTTTGTTCAACAGTGAAGTACCTGTGAAATCCTACAAGGTAAAAACCCTTATAGAATATTGATAACTGTAAAACCAATGAAGAAACTGGGGTGACATCATGTTCCCTACATGCAGCGATTTTCATCACTCTAGCAACTAATACAATCTCTTTTACGCACAGGTTTATAAAAACTTGGAAAAATGAAATTTTAACCACCTCAGATTCGCTTACTACCATTTCTCACAGTTTTTACCTGTTAATTCCAACAACAAAAATCCGAGTCTTCGTTTAAAAAATTCAAGATGACTGCCTCATGAACTTATGCGTGGATTCATGAACAATGGTAGGGTTTCTATGTGGAACGTCAAGCTACTTTTCACCAAGTTCATAGTAAAGGACTGAATACCAAAATGTATTTGTCGCTAGAGTGATCAAAATAGTTTATTGCACGTAGAGTGAGGAAAGTTGATTGATTTGTAGCACTAGATTTTTTAATCCCCGCCCCTCTTCGTCAAATAATTTTTTCCGAACCAAAAACGGAACGATCCAAACATGTAAAAGACAATTGAAAACTCATCAACGCACAGATTGTTTATTCTGCTCCTTTCTAATACTCAAGAGTAAAAAACGCTGCAAAACTTATGTTAGTCAAATCATCACCGTTAGTGTTATTATTCTATATCACGTTAATTATCATTGTACAGACGAACTTTGTAATTATATGGTGGCTCACTGCTGGGTGGGACGCTAACGCCATTTGAGCACGATTTATGAGGAAAAATCAAGTTAAAATGATAGAATTCATGATAAATTTAAAACGTTACTACAAGTTGACGTAGAGTTAGGGAAAGTTGTGTGTTGTGACACATCAGATGTTTTTGTTCGTTTTTGTGAACTTTTCCGTCCATGTTGATTGTCATCTAAACCTCGATTTCCTCCGATACGATTCCTTATGAGTGATTGGAAACGTTTAGGCTGGCGGGCGCGAATGAAACCTTTACACAAACGGTGGGTACAGCTTTCGTACAAGTACGCAACCACTAAGAACATTTTATGTCTTTTATTTTTATTTTTTTATTTAATGCGATGATAACTACGTTTGATTGTGCTCGTTGATGGTTTCGATATAATGGCCGCGTCAATTGCAATTGACATCATCACTTAGTCACTGAGGTTATTAAAACGTGTGATGTTACCAAGCGTTAGATTTTGTAACAGACACTACCATGCACCTAACCCAACACAAGTTTCGTGACGCTTCTCCGTTGCATATCCCGCGTTGCATTTCCGAGTTTATGTAGCAAAGTAAAGACACAAATGTCAAAACATGTACTACAATTAATTACCACGACAATAAACTTTCAACTATGACTGAATGCACCTGTCAATAAAAAGACGGATTTCCATATGCAATTCTCAACAAGTTATGCTTTCATTTACAGTCATCATTCCTATTTTCATTACTAAATGGCTGAGACTTCACTACCTGAGCAATAAAAAATTGACGCCCAGCCCCAACTACTACTGGCTAAGAAGCCACCCAGCGCCATCGTCAAGATGATTCCAACTTGAGAACCTGCACAAGGACAACAGAAAGACAAACAGAAAGAGTTTTATTAAAATTCAAATAGTTTACGCTGTGAGTCACTCAAAGATGTGAAAACCGGAAAATATTTGAACAAAAAAAAGAAATGTTTCGTGCATTCTCATTCAGAGGAAGACATCTAAGGGATTGACTTCCATGCTTCCTGTAAATGTTAACAACGAATAAATAACGATAAATAGAACGACGAAGTAATGAATGAATATCAAGTTAAAATGAAAAATGGATGAAGTAATACAAAACAGTAACGAGTAACTGGCTGAATTCATTCGGAGTTTCACACTTGGAATATTTGAGGAGAGTATGAATGCAGATTCAATTAATGGTGATAAATCTGAATTTAAATTTAATTCAACAGTGTGCAGCTAGTTATTGCGTTTAGCTGTTAGACTGTCACTGACATAGACATTCATCCGCGTTCATGTAAGGTATGAGATTTGTATCGAAAAACGATAGAATAATTGTAGTTTTCGGGTCGCTTTCACTACACGTGTATTTATCCACGCTTTCCACGTTTTTTCATCCGTCGCTACTGAGTTTATAGTATTGACACCTGTGAGGAATGCATGATATTAGGGTCGCTGGACGCCTTGTAAACTGCTGTACCCGTGCTAACTAGACTCGCCTGCGATGAATGGACGAAATTGTCTCAGTTTGTGATGACAAAGAGTGATGAGAAGTAAATTCAGCTTCTGATTAAATATTCGGTGGGTAACTTTGACGTCTAGTACAATATTTCCGTGGATAAACACAAAATAATTTGTTTTACATCGAGTTACCAGGATTTCCTGGGTTCAATCAATGAAAAATATAAGCACCGGCTGCAATACTTGATGTTACGAGGCTTATCTCAAAAGCGACAGCCAAACTACAATTATACTAAGAATAATTGACCTTATTGATATCGCATGACTCATATAATAGGTAAGATTAAATACCACTTTTTACTTTCCTTGGCTCTACTTAGTTGAGAGGAAATGTTTGCAGTCGGCTGAGGGAAGGTTTTTGAGTTCTCTTCGTATCTTATCGTCTTACCATCTCTCTCAGTTTTTACCCACTAATTTTGAAACGGTGATTATTATCCTTCTCGAAAAAATTGAGGCAACAGTTACGATAATGCTTCATGCACTAATTGCTCAATAATGAACGTGGTGTAAGTAGGAGCATCACAATAAAGTTCGGAGTGGTAAGAGCTTACTATCTTTCTCTTTCTTCCACCTTGAAGTTATGTTTCAAAAATTCAAATGAACTGATTGAAAAATAAATGTAATAGGTCGGAAAAGCCACAAGACCAGTGAATTTAGGTAGAGCTAACGAAAGTTGTGTGATGCGTCGAACAAGATATTTCATAGCCGCTATCAAGGAATTTGTTGTTCAACTAAAGCATATAGTGGTACTCACCGCTGTGACACGCAATAAGAAGACGCCCTCGCTCTACAGGAATGGCCCACTTAGATAAATGAGTGTAGATGCACGGGTAGAAAAACGACTGTAACGAATATACGAAGTCATGAGTTGATTAAGGAGTCAGAGACACTAACTGCAGTTTACGCAGAGTATTGAATAAATCCCATTTTAAATACCTGGTGCGTAGTAACAAACAACTTTCCGCTACCTCCGTAAATTCGCCGACCTGCTACATACATTACACCATATTTCTACGGACGTTCTATTGAAATCGTTAGCGCCGTTCTTGAGAGAATTGGAAACCTCGGACTTCCCCGCGTCATTCTCTCCGACCGCTTAATTGTCTCCAACTATTTCAACACCTGCCCCTCGCCTGCGGGTCCCCCAGCCCCGTTTCCTAGGTTTTCCCCTTTCTTTATTTCTTTCTCCCAATTTAATTTTCCTATCGACGACCGAGCTCTTCCAAAATCATTCTGCTTCCAACAACCAGCCCAGTAACTTCTTACTCTCTCATACGGTTGCCAGTGCCAGTTCACGCGTTCCGAGTACTGCCCTTGTGTCGCCCATCTGTACTCCATCTCATCTCAATTTTATCTCAACACATTTCCGCACGCACGTATAATACAGTCCTCACGCTCACCGAGTTTCAGTTTTATCGCGATCCTCAGCTCCCCCTCTCGTGCACCCAACAGTGGGTATAGGTTGCTAAAAGGCACTCCGTAAGATTGATCAAATCCAGTGACACAATTTCTCGGGATTTTAGAGAAATGTTTAAAAAAATGCATTATATTCGACACATTTTCATCTTTTTCTCCTATGGAACGTCAGAGGAGCATTTATTGAGAACGTTATGTAGATACTGAGTATTTAAAAACATTCTGTAAGTTTGGGGAAGGTCGTTGAAGTCTTTTGCCAAAAAGCGTAAACAACCTATTTTTGCTTAGGCCTATATCTCCGACCGGCTGTTATAGATACACGTACATTTATAAATAATAAAACGTAAGTATTTATTGATAGAAGATAGTTTGAAAGTTTAATAAAATTCGGTTGAACGGTTGTGGAGGAAAATGCGGCGAAAACCCTAGTTTTGATGCATTGCCCCCCCCCCCCTTCAGCCACAATAAAATTATGTTTGCCTTTACAAAAAATAAAAAGAAAAAAACGAACCAGATCAATCGGTCCAGCCGTTCTCCCGCAAATCGAACTACAAACAGACACACACACGGACAAGGGGGCGAAATGAGGTTTTCTGGACTCAGTTGGCCTCAAAACGTAAAGATCTGAAGAAAACCCAACGGTCATTTGACACCATCAGTATGCTTTTCTTACCCTTATGATCGCCAAAAGAAAGTAATAAAACCACTACTCAACACACAAGCACTTGCAAGCAAGCAAACAAAATTTTAAGCTGACCTGTCCCATTCCTAAGAGTATTCTGAACGCACATGCCCATGCAAAACCAAATTTTGTGACGATGAGCGGGAAAACGATTGTAACACATCCGCACACGATGCCACCAATCAAGCCCAGAGGTTTTCCAGGTCCACACCTATCGACACAATACAGAAGGATAACAATTGATTACTAGTGAAATGACTATGTTCGAACTTCAACAAAACTTCTCAAGCCGTCAAGGTTAGTTATTACGCTTGTCAGTTGAATATTTTGCGCAGTATGTTGGAAAGCAATGCTATGAACTTTTATATCACTACATAGTATAAGACGAAGTCGCTGTCAATGTCTGTCCCTATATATGCTCAAATCTTTAAAACTACGCAACGGATTCTGATGCGGTTTTTTTGACCGAGTGACTCAAGAAGAAGGTTTATATGTAAAATACATCCATAATATTGTCGAGAAACACTGATAAATGTAGGGGTTTCTAATGTGATGTCGTAAATCAACACATTTTTTGCGCTTACATTGCAAACGCTGAACCCTATTGTACACCTTAAAATGCCAACAAAACATTTTACATTCACTGTGACTTCCGCACACATTACTTTTACAGATACTTGGCAAAGTTTCAAGAGCACGCTTTTCATTTCGGAATAGGTGAGATAAAACGACTACATTTTCTCCTTTAATGAAATTTTTATGAATCAGAATTATTTTTAAACCAGTAGTGACCCTAACAGCTCACATTTATATTGGGAATTTAAACATATTTAAAAAGTAAAGTTGACTTATTAAGCGAAGAGTGGACGCAAAAAGTTGGGAAGTTATGCAGAACTTACCCGAAAATAAAAAAGATAATTTCACGTTGAGGCTGGCGGGCGCGAAAGAAACCATTACACAAACGGTGGGTACAGCTTTCGTACAGGTATGCAACCACTAGGAACATTTTATGTCTTTTATTTTTTTATTTATTTTTTTTATGCAATGATAACTACATGTGATTGTGCTCGTTGATGGTTTCGATATAGATATTACTGTTTTAAAATGCCGGGACGTTGTGGTAGGCCTATAAATTGCGCGTCGAAAGCCGCGCTTCGCCCTGTAGCACTTAATGATTAGAATCCATCGGATTAATCGAATAATTATCGAAAATTTTAGTTAAGTTAAACAAATAACTGAATATAGTAGGTATTTCTTTTTTTGTTTGTTGATAGTATACTTATCGATTACTTTTAAGTTTTTAGTCGAAAGAATAGTAAGTGAAATATTTTTATCTGCAGTGTTACTAATAATTTGTGCAATTTATTAACGACGATACGTATAGTTTCAAGGTGTATTTCTGAGTATTGAAGTTTTACAGAAATTATAATCATGTCTGGAATACATCGTCGTTCGAACATAGGTCGTAGTACAGTGAACGCCAGAACAGCAACCCAAGGTGTACAAAATAAGGCCGAGAACGTTTAAATAACTCTGAGCAATGAATCAAGCCGTGTATCTGGAGACGCAAATGCGTAACAAGTTGGTCTCATATGACTTTCTTCCACACTTATGTTATTAAGACAAAATATTTCTATGTAAGCATTCAAAAACTACTGGACTTACAAGTTTAATTATCTTTATTTATCCCAAAATGTTTTTTTTTTTAATTTCCACCCTTGCGAAGCCCGAACGGGCCACTAGTATTATTATAAAGCAATGAACTGTTCAGGGGTTGTGACGACTAGCTGACAGAGCGAGCGGAAAACAGAAGGAGAATAAAGAAATTGAAATAAAACAGGAGGTGCAGTATCAGAAGGAACAGACACGTTCACACCCATGGGCATTAAGTTCTAGCTCTAATACTATGGGTATGCTATTGAAAAACGATCCACGATATTCACTTAGAGAACATTGTTAGAACAGAAAAAGTCATAAGCACCACTGGTTTCAGTTCACCATAAACAAATGACGTGTGCACCTTATTCGGTTTTACTAAGAACAACGAGACGCCAGTTCGTCACCGGAAAAGAATGTGAGGATCTCCACTCTTCGACGCTCCTTGGAGATTAGCTCTAACAAAAAACATTCTTGTTGAAATTGGGGGTTGAAGATCCATTGATTACTGATCCAAAGTTTCAGCGAATGAGCCCCCAGGCTTTTACCGGAATGAGCCTGAAAATAGTCTTAGTGCTGAGGAATTTATTTCGCAAATCAAACCAAGAACAATTAAGGAGAGGTATGGGAAGCATACATTTCCAGCTCAATATAGGTCATAAATATGTAGATGGTTATGCAGCATATTTGTATATATAAATGACCCCTGGTTAACTAAATAGCACGCTAGTAGATGATTTATGAACCGATGAACCGCGTGGTACATTGTAGCATTCTGAACCTACTTGCAGAGTTCATTTAGCAAAGTAAAACCAATGTGTGCTAGAAGAAACTGTTTTAAATAGTGCAAACTGATTGTATATGCAGGAACTAAATCTGATGAGCGATATTGCTCTAGTCATTCATTTAGATATGTGATAGAATATTACCTGGCAGCTAGCAACCCAGCTGGTATCCCACCAACCAAATAACCATAAAAAAACATGCTGGATGCTAATCCTTTTTGAGCCGTTGTCCAACTGACAGTCTGCAATGCACGAGTAAACGGTGTATACAAATATTAATAATACCATGCTAAACAAAAGAAAAGAAAAATCTAAACACAAGATTAACAATTGGAAAAGCAAGGAGAAATATTTTGAAAGTACCAGCACGTTATTTTATAACACATAATAAACTAGGAACAATCGGCTCCAAAATCGATTTTCGTCGACATTTTTTATAAATGATTGTAATACCTTCGTGAATGCCCCCACGAACAACGATGTTTTATTGCTGTTATTTCATTCGGTACTGTACCCCTTCAAGAGTTAAACCGTTACAACCGTGGTCGAGGGATTTTATTACTATGATAACTATAGTTTGTTCTTAACTGATTTTTCTGTTGGATTTAAAATTTGAAGTGATTTGGTTCAGCCGTTCTCTCTCGAACTGTCTCTTTTGGAGTCAGGAGCCTTTGAAACGTAGTGATGTGAATAAAATTCAAATAATAAACTTCATTCATCACAAAACTCATCTTCCTGTTTGTTAGGGATAAGGAAAAAGAAAAGACTGTTAGTTTTAGCACTGTTATGTTTGAAACGGAGTTATATCTTGGTAAGATCGTATCCTTTGATGAGTGCAATGTCAACATCAATTCCATGGAGTAATATAAAAGAAGGCCTCAATAGAATATGAATAGGTTGAGGAGATTTGACGTTCCCTTCCTGATTAATAGAAGGGGGTTTTTCAAGGTCCGCGGATTGCATTCATGTCCATTGATTAGGCCATTTCTCATGTCACCCTATCACCATCTTCAGTTGTAAATTTCTCTTACGTCGTGTTTGGTATCATTTTCTAGATATTTTTCGATGTTCAGTCGAATGGAATATGGAAAACATTTGCTTACTCCAGTAGGAAAGGGAAAAGGGCAAGCAGTGGCGGAAATCGGAAAGAATTCTCTTGGCCCCCTATTCTTTTGGTTCATTATTACATCCTCCCCCACAAAATTTGGCACTTAACGATTCGAGGCATGGTGATACTAAACTTGCAATGTCCGTTCCCCATCCTGGCCATTTTGGCGTTTAACGGGGTCTAAAAAATCCATTCAATTTCATTCGCTATCTAGTTGTGCACTCATACTAGACATCGTACTGTACCTAAGGTTGTTATGAGCAAACATCAGCCAAAAAGCGACTACGTCGTGTTTCAATGCTGAGACGAATAGGACGAGTAAATATAGTGTAGTGAGGCAAATTCTATCACTTGACGGAACTTAGGGAGTAATATAGCGAAAGTTGTGGTTCCGCGTTCATTTCCAGCGCAACCCCCCCTCTCACTCCAACCACTCGTCATTTCGACTCGTCACGTAGTACGAACTGCATGTCCTAGAAAATGTCAATTTTCCTTCTTCCATTGTAGCAGCCATGTTTCGCAACATTTACTAGTATTGTTCGATGATGAACCGAGTGGGATGGATCTCTAATGTGCTCTGCAAACATTGTCGTTTGCATTGGTATGTGTTTATGTAGCTTGGAACATGGGCGTGATAAAATATGATAAAATAACTATGATTCACCAACGAAATGACAATATTCAAATTAGTGATTATCTTTAAATATTTTTCACAGTGTTTCCTTTATAATTACTGAACGGTTAACACGAATCTTCTCAAACAGTCATGTTGGCAGTCCCATAAATTATTGGATTATTTGGAAGAGATATGCTGCATATGCTGTGAGGTAGAGAAGTTGTGTGATGTGCATATCAGATAGTTTACCTAGTACCTGTAACTATTTTTCACTCTTGCTTAATTTATGGTGTATACATTGCGTACGTAACGAAGCTCGAAGGTTCAATCCCTTCCTCGTCGCCCCTTTCATAGCCGACATTCGTGGTCTGAACGAAGCCAAAGAAGTTTGGGAACGACTAACATACATTTATGAGCCAAAAGGTATTTTTAGTGTTGCTACGTTGATTGAGTAGTTGGGTACAATCAACTGTCATATCAAGTACAATGAGTGTAACGATATGGCTGATTATGTAAATCGAAAAGTCAAGTTGGCCTGACAGTTGAAGTCCATTGAGCAGGGCATAAATGATGGGATTCTTGCTGCTTTAATCTTTAATGGCTTGCCAGAGCATTTTCAACCGCTTCTTACGGCCCTCGAAAATTGGGGTGCCTTGCTGACGCCAGAACTGGTTAATGAACGACATGTGAGAGAGTTTGTGAAGTTTTAAGTCACCAGTGAACGATGTGCCTTGATTTCCAATTTTAAGAATAAAGAGTGAGAGTGTTACAATTGTAACCTTCATGATCACTATTCAAATCGATGCCGAGCTTCATAGAAATCTCGAATTGGGTGTAAATTTTGGAAGAAAGCCGAAGTAAAAGGGCTCGTTTTGAGGAATTCCGGTTTGCTTACTAGCTCACTGGACACGAATGAACACTGGTCCATATTGGCTCAAGTGCTACTACAGATGTGAATTCTTTAATTGGTGAATACTTTGAACATACCTGACCCCCCATTTCAACAATTTAGAATGTAATCTGCAGCTCATCGGTGGTAGTTGAAATACAGATTTGTAAACTAAGAGTTCATTTTTCGCTTGAGTAATCGTGGAGATGGTCTTGTTGATTTTGCAACAGCCACATCCAGCTTCTTCCAGCCCTACTTTAACGAAATATTGATTCAGCAAGAGAAGTCAGAATCTGATATCCGAAAAAAGAGCACAACATTGTGATGGATGAAGAAAATAGGTTCGGTTATGTGCACTAAATAAACGCAGCTGGTGTTGATACGGCTAAGAGAAAGGTCAAGGCTAAGCACCTCAACCATTATATTCATGATAACTCCTAGTCTCCATCAAAAAGTCCAAACAAAATCCCCCTTTTCTCCTTTAAATGTCTGAAGCCTTTCATTTCCCGAAATTCCTGTCGATGTCGTCATTGAGTATGAGGAACAGCAATGATCATGTACATTTGTCGAAGATACACTCTCAAATTCATCCTCAATTGATGATCATTCTGGTAACTCCGAAACCAGAAAGTAGGGTACCGCAGAAACTAACAGTTCAGAACTATGAATGTACTCTATGAAGCTAATTATTTTTTCGAAGGCAGTATAACATAACCCGCCTGTACAATAACGTGCAGTTCCTTAACATAAGCTTGCACAGCACATAGTCCTGCACAGCATACACCAGCCAAATCTGAATCATGCTGTTAAGAGCAATGAATAAAACCAAATGCTGCACGTGTTAAACTTTCAACCTAACAGTAAGGTGAATTATTCAATAAGTGAAACAACGTCGTGAGAGAAAGATAATTTTGATCGAGATTGGCATTAGTTTACTGTTAGTGCACCTACTTGAATTTTCGGATTGGCTTTAGGGTTAGTCATTGCTACCATAGCAACTGATAAGTTGCTTCTCATGGAATAAGCCAGTACTAATCCAGTGGACAAAAGGAACATTTGACGGTGTCTTGTCTGCAGCCATCCTAAAAAAAAAGTAAGATTCTTTCTGAAAAATATCTGACGTAAACGTCACCCAATTTACTGCAATCCCAGTAAATTTGATGATAAACTACACACGGGCGTTAAATTTGGTAACGACCACCGGCCTTGAACCAATTCCCCAACTAATTTTTGGCCAAGGATGTCCTCCAACATTTGTTTTTACTTCTATTAAAACCTGAGTTTTGAACAATTCATGACTTTTCAAGTTTTACATTTTTGACTCTATCGCTCTAAAACGGCTATAACCCTGTTAAGTTGCAGAGAGAGCATACAATTGTTTATCTCTTCAATGGAGATACTTCAATGGTACTTTAACGAGCCGATTATTTACGACCTGTCCACAATTTAGTTTATTGTAGATTTATTCTACAGCTTAGAATTTTATTTTACTGTGAAGCTGTTTAAAACTGTCAATACAAAACAACGCTGCAAATTATTACACAACGGTTAATATTCTCTTGAACAGCTTGACCTAGTCTCACACCCCTGAGAAACATCCCATTCGACTCAGCATCTGAAAGTACCAGTGAATGAAACGAAGCATGACCTAACTACTACGCTGCGACGAAAATTACACATTCCAGGCGCCTGTGGCAGCTTTTAGGCAATTGGCACGACGTGAGGCATCGAGCTGACGGATGGTTGGTGTGAGACGCTGAAACGATTACTTGCCTTGTATTGTCCCACGAGTTTTTTAAATTAGTAAACTTTGGCTCACTACAAGTACTGTAATTTCACTGTTTTCGATCTATACACAGTTTTACACGTCTTATACTCATTCTGTTCGACCCAGCATCTCAGAAAGCGACACCAAACTCGGCGTATTTGCGTTATAACTGCCAAACGTGTACTTTTGTTAATTTTTGACATTTTATGACTTTACTTTGCTACATAAACTCGAAAATGTAACGCTGGAGATGTTACGCGGGAGATGTAACGCGGGATATGTTACGGAGAAGCGTCACGAACCATATTGTGTGGGGTTAGGTGCATAAACTGGAAAAGTGTATCCTTAACCTCTGTTACAAAATCTAACGCTTGGTAACATCACACGTTTTAATAACCTCAGTGACTAAGTGATGATGGCAATTGCAATCGACACGGCCATTATATCGAAACCATCAACGAGCACAATCAAACGTAGTTATCATTGCATAAAAACAAAAATAAAAGGCATAAAATGTTTCTAGTGGTTGCGTACTTGTACTAAAGCTGTACCCACCGTTTGTGTTTCTCAAAATTTCCCCAGAAGAAACCCTACTAAAAGAAAATAGGGTTTGTGAAACCCTAAAAATTATCGTCAACAGCCTAAACAGACATTTATGAGCAGGCATTTCTTTAGTCTCCGTATATGTCTGATTTATACAAATTATTAGTCTTGCCACAACCCCCCCCCCCCCGCATTCAAAATTCTCTAAAGACTCTTGATGAGTGCAGGAGGGGTATCAAACGATCTATCCAAAAAACAAACAACTGATACCAAAAGGGATTTTTGTACGAAAGAACGGATGTTTTAGTTCACGTTGAGGGTATAAAACGTTTCGGATGGCGGATGGATATTGTAGAGTTGGAGTCCATTGTAAACAAATTTTCCGAGCCGAAAACATAGGGTTAGTATTCATAATGAATAATGAAGCCAAATGTTATCAAAATCATTAGTGCCATTTTTCGAAATAAAAAGAATTTGTGGTTTTGATCAATATGATTACTATCGTTAGTCATTTTTGCTCATCGCTTCTGATGGTGATTTAATACAAAAATTTAGGCAAAATACAACGTTTTAGTAGATTTCGTTGAGCCATTTTCTCATAGTAGTGTTCAGAAACACACATATAGTTTTCTCAAATGGCGTTTCTCGTATTCAGTAGCCCATAATACGTCTGATTAAATTAGTGTTTTCGTAGGCAGCTGATGGAGCTGACGTTAGGTGCATACTATTATCAGAATACGGTTTTGGAACCCACCCGAATCTTTAGTTTTGACAGTTTCAAATGCGCGTTAAGCGACATTACACGAACGACTTCAAGTGGCTTGAAATTGTCTCCGATTTCTCGCGATTCTTCCATCAGGCCAAATAGCAGTGAAGTACCACAATCATGCGAGGTTCAGGAATGGATATTGTTTCATTGCTAATGAAATTTTTCCTTTGTCAGTAATTTCAATAGACTAAATTGGCCGGAAGTGGGGAACGGGTTTTCCCATTAGTCAGTCGCTTTTGGCTCGTGTAGCAGGTCTTGTCAACCATGTTGTGCAGTCCTTCGCAACCATCACCTTCGGAAATTGTGGTGAAATCGACAGATCCACTACCATCGTCGCAGTGCGTTGTCGAAACCAGGGGCGCCACCTTAACCAATGTCTACAATTATATGAGGTAAGCTCCCGTGAGTTTAGGTTCTGCCATCTCCAATTTGTAAGAAAAAATAATTTTTTTGTAGCCCACTTGTTCAAATACCCAACAGGTATAATGGGGGAAGGGTGTACTCGTGCAAATGTTACTATCAAATAAAGATTATTTGTACCGATTTTTGTACCGATCGGAATATCACAGATCATTGCGTATTGAAAATATCTCTGGAACAGCAACCTTGGCGGCGTTTAACGTTGCGGAATTTATTCGTTTGCCTCTTGTCATCTGACTCGCGTGTCTGTAATTTATAGGGCTTCCAACACGATTTTGTTAAGTTATGTTAAGTTCTGTAATTATAGGAAAAATACTTTAAAAACAATAAATCATGGAAGTGAGGGTAGCGTGCGTTCCGGAATATGTTGGCTTTGCTCCGACTGTTTCATGACGTTCGTCGAGTTTTAAACCGTGTATGTAGTTAATTGAACTGCAAAAATAATTTCGTAGAAAAGCTAATCTTAATTCTCGAGGTCTTACAAAGAAAAACACAAATGATGGCGATTCGTCGAATTTTTTGCTACGTCGCCTCGTCTGTTCCCGTCGATGGAAATTTTATTTCGCCGTTGGAAGCGTTCAAACAAAACACATAACCAGTTCTAGCAGTTTCTTACTATTTCGATGACTCAAGACTAGTTTATTTGTAGTTCATGCTAAAAATGTATATGTTGATGTAATAAAGGAAATCGGGTTTCTTCAATTTTACGCTTTCTTCAACTTGAGGCCAACTAAATCGATAAACTCAACTTCTGCTGTTGGTTAAGGTGTGTGTTGTGTTTGCCCGTAAAAATGAGCGGAAGAACTACGGGTTCGTTCTTTTTTCGTTTTGTTGGTTATTCTTTGAAGACGCAAAAATAAAGAAAGGAAGGAGACCAAAATTTGTGGAAAAACATCTTTATCAGTTCTCCTCCAACTCACATCACGTTTTCAAACTAGCCAATGTCTGTAGGTCGTTCTCCATAAACAATACAGCGTCGGTATATATATCATAGCGTATCATTGAATTTATAGGGATGTCTGTTATTTGCTTCGCACCAGATTTATTTTTTAACGTTTTCTCAAGTTAACCTGACTAAGTGACATATTCCCCCAGTTTTAACCCGTAAAAATTTATGATCTATACAAGTATTCGATAAACAAATACGCAAGCCAAGATACATCGGGAAATGAGAACTTTGCCGAACGTTAAATGACCGTTTTTGTTTCAATTTTCATAAAAATTGCCTTAACTATTATAGTCAAACTAACAGGGTATTTTCAGTTTACTAGTTAGCTAAACTGTAAATTAAATTTGTACTCGTATTATGTAGTGTTTCCGTAAAAATGTGTTTAACGAAGTTACGACGCCCGCACGACAGTACAATAAAATTCTCATCTGTAGGGAAATAACGATAGTAGCATAATTAAATTTAAATTAAGGTGGTAATAAATTACCTATATAATGAGAGTTTAATATCGTTCTTAATATACTTGAAAGCACCTCGAGAAATTCTGGATTTCAAAACATTACCGTTTCACCTACTACCATTTCTCATAATTTTACCATCGAATAGTTTCAAAATAGTAACCACAATACTTCTTCCAAGTTCATAAGTCACCGATGAACTGCTCACTCAATAACGGTAGGTGACCACTCATCACATAGGAGGAGCAACTCAATAAGTCCAAGTCCTTAAACGCCAATAGCTTCTATGTAGCACGATGATGTACTTTATGCCGTGTTCATATAAACTGAGTGAAATGCTGATTTTATTTCTTACTGCAGTAATAAATACCGCAGAACGCACGTACAATGCACGTACTACTGGAAAATTGGGTTGCTAGATATTTTTCTGCTTAATTCATGATACTAACAACTACAACAGACAATAAATTACTTCGTAAACCTATAGAAAGTACAATTTTTCGTTCACCTGGTGGTTTGGAAGCAGGTACGATGAAGTCAGCCATTGTGTCAGCTACCAGAAATATATTTGAATTTGATGAACGTGGGATTGGATTACATTATTTGTAATAAAGACAGCTGAATTGCCACTGAAAAACTGTCTAGTGAACAACACTTAGCTCAGTTGAAGTAAAATGAATCCCCCGTACGACCGTGAAACATTGAGCAGTAAAACTGAAAAGTTATTCACTCGGTTAAGTTCGCAATTGCTCTGTGCGGTATCTCGCCCTCGTTAGTTAATTGCTGACTGAAACGTTGAAAAAGCGACGTTGACCTAGAGCTTGCTGGTATAACTTGAGGGTTATGGAGAATGAGAATATCTAGAGAATTCAATTGCAGTTTGGTTTGATGCCAAAAACTGGAGTCAGTGTGAAAGCACTAAAAAATGTATTTCATTCATCTTCTTTAGTTGCTCTGAACGAGTACGATTGCATGCTCGCCACTAATAATAATAATGAACGATGTAAAGTTTTCTGGCGTAGAACTGCTATTAGTGCCCCGACAATGTCATTTACAAGTCCTAATGCTAATGAGGTTTCATAACTGGGGAACTGGGGAACGTCAGCGGGGCATTTAGCAAAGAAACTCTCATACTCCTTATCATTACAAGTTCAGTAATTTTGCCAGTTAATGAGGTAAAATGAATTCTAATCAGGTAAAAAGTCTTGAAACAAGAGAACAGTGACCAACGAGCAATGCTCAATATTTAAGAACAATTATTGTACGTATGTTGCTGGTAGCAGTTTCTGGGGAGCTTATGGTTCCAGTCAGATACTGACAACTCAACTGGGTGAGAGTAAGCAATTAGGTTGATTTAGTTCCAGTGATATAGGTACAGTGGGAAAAATCGAACCTGACTGGGATTAACAATAGGTAGAGGCCTAGTACAGCTCAAAAACCGCCAACAGCTTCTGTTCCCGGTGATACACTTAGGACAATATCCTACGAGGAAGCTACTGAAGTGACTTGACAAATATCAGATATCAAGGTGCATGATGTGATGGACTTCTATTTGAAGGAGCACAAAGTGAAGTAGTTTTGTGGGTGGCTGATTCGACCGTGAGTTGAACATTCGCAGTTTATTGTGGAGATATTGAAGAGCCAATTCTTATTCTTGATAACGACAAATTGAATAACTGTTGGAAACGTAAGCTGCTTCCCGCCGATTCGCCCTGGGGCCCGCCGCCCGGCCCTTATCGTTTTCCCCTCCAGGTGTCCGCCTCCCCTCCCACAGACCACCATCCCTTCCTTCTCACCTATTACTTTCCATCGAGCGGCCGATTGAGACTGAGTCCTCCAAGTTTTTCGTGTTTTTAATTGCACTTATTAACCGTCTTTTACTCCCCCTTTTGTGGAGCTTCCGCTAAATATAGTTGTGACGCGACGAAGTGGTTCCCCTCGCTAAGTCCAGTGTTTCCCGGCCGGGGAAAAGCCTCTGTCACATTCATAAAGGTGAGTCCCTCGATTTCCCATTTTTCCGTTCCTGCATTTGTTTCCTTTTCAGGTCGGCGAGGTCTCGGCATCGGCGGAGGCATAGTTTGCAGACAAGGGGGGAGAAATTAATTTGATCGGATCCGGGGTGTTTGAGAATACAGTCCGCTTTTTCATTCAAGAGAAATTAGGTTTGGCTACCCCGGTATGTTTTTAACAATAACCAAGCAGAAATGAACCGAATTCTTGAGATTTTTGTGCATGGGCCTAAAGCCAGAACAGAGCTCGCTATTCATTGAAGCTCACAGTTGGGTGGCAAGTAAAGGGTATGAAAGGCGGGATGGAACATTGATGCCTGTGGTCCAGTTGATGGTATATGAAGATCGAATGGACCCAAGCTTACGTGAGCACGGCTGAAAATAAGCTCGCTTTATTAGGACGTCTGTGAAGGCAGCGGCTCTTTACATCCAGGGAGTTTTAGCTTCTCCAACGAATATTTTTTACGCAACAAGCTCAGGTAATAACAATAAAAGCAAATGGAAGTGGGAGCAGGAAGTCATTATAGCCTTCCTGAGAAGAGCGTTCTCCCTCTGTGCAGAACTGGTTAAAAATTGATGGGTCTCAGTCAGAATAAGACATGTTTGAAGAGGTTTGCAACCATTTAGGGCACCTCATGCAACTATAGAAGTGGAAGTCCTCAGACGAAGAACCATCTGTGAGCTGACGAGGCTACAAGCCCAACCTGCTTTTGAAGGTTATTCACACTGGTGATTGAAGCTATATACAGCTGTATGTGGGGTCCTATTTTCCATAAGTCTCTAATAACATCAATACCCGTTGAAAAAGGGCTCTCAGGGGTAGGGACCTATCGTCCTATTCCTCTCTAGGGCTCATACGAAAAAAAATAAACCTGTTCGAACAAAAAAAAAACAATTTAATGTGAAATGTCAATGATTGAATAAATTTAATGACGGTGGTTTAATTATTTGATTCCGCACCTGCGTCTGGGATCCAATGGGATGCCCAGAATTCAATGAAAAAAAAATCAAATTTGTTCTGTTTTTGCGTGGAGAGGGTCGAGGTGGCGTCTCGCTATCAGCTTCCAAAACGGCCTCTCCACTGTCCAGCGACTAGCCTGCGACTGCCGGATCCTTGCATTTCTGCGACGTTCGAAGTGGCGCTTCCCACTCCCTCACCTTTCCTGCACGTTCCCGAGCCGAGTTCTGACTCCACAATATACGGGTCAATCGGTCAGGAGTGTTTGACGGTCTTTAGTATTTCTATTACTCCATATATGAAACATTTAACATCAAATATCATGAAACGTGCAAAGTCGAATTTCTGAGACGCGCGAGATGCGATGGTTATTAACTTTCTGATTCCTAGCGCCGCATCTCAATCAAGCTTTCCCTATTATTGCCAATGCTAGTTTTCAGTGCTTGTTCCCATCTGAGTATTGTTGGATATGTGTGAGCAAACCACTGGTGTATTTTATCCCTCGTCCTCTTATTGTCTGTCAGTACGATCCGAGCTATTAGGTTAACTTGATTTAATATTGAAAAAAGTTAGATTCATTTCATTTCACTACTGCCTTTTCCTTTTAAACTTCAAGTTGGTATTAGTACGTTCATAATTTAATTTCCCTGTTTTCTCCCAAGAAGTATTATTTTGTTTATTTATCATTTAAGGTGTATTTTTGGTTTTTGTCTTTTTTATTTAAATTGGGACGGGAACGTTGTTAACGGGCGGTTTTGAGTAGTATTCCTTCAAGCACACTACAAACATTCAATGACTAGGGTTGAAAAAACGTAAAGTAAAACCTTCATTTTTATTGATGCCTATAACGATATGTAGAAAACAATACATCATTTACATTTGGGACAATTAACATTTGTCTGGTGGAGCTTCGCTAGTGCTGTGGGCGATGAAAATGAAAGTTACAACATTGTAATAAACAGCTGATACGTATGTGAGGGGAGAACTGTGCCTTAATTACCACTCACTAAGGCCTTACAGGCTATTTACTCGGCCTCCCAATTAACAATAACTAATTAATCATTTTCCACTCTCATATTTCCCAACATCAAGATGTTTCAATTTTCAGCTTTGAGCGATAAGAAATCACTTTACTGATTTATATTTGTTCATCCGTTCAATTCGAACAGGGACAAATAATTATTTTTAATCAACTTAATCTGTTAGGTCATTTGCATGGATTTTTCATTCCGCTCGGGGTAATTCCAGCTTTGAGTCTCTGTAGATCCAAAAGTGATAAATATCGTATTTCCGATGAAAAACACAGCCGATGAAATCAAGAAAACTGTTTGCCATTCTTCAACGCTCGACTGAAAGAACATGAAAAAAAAGAAACCACCAAAATAAGGTTCAGTTTAATCTTGCCTCCCCATAAAACTGGTTATGCGTATATGAATTGAAATGTGTATCACTCCTCGAAAAATTATGGTACGACTTATCACACAACTTCCGTCAGCCTCAAGTAAATCATCAGTACATCAGTTTGGCGATTATTATGCCCCTAGCGTCTAGTACAATTGGTTTTTCTCACAAGCTCACTTTCACCCCGACCATTAATGAGCAATCAGCGCGTAACTTAATCATCTGACTGTCAAGCTGCTGTGTCTGAACAGGATCGTATTTAATATTTTGGAATCAACGGGTAAAAATCGTGAGAAATTGTTGAAATTTCAGAATTTCCGGGGTGGCTTCTAACTATCCTATGAGCATTATTAATCTATCGTTGTAAAAGTAGTTTAGTCGACCATCACCCTTATTTTTCAGAGAATGCTAGTGTTATGGATGCGTAGCAATATCGCACTAAGTAAAAACGGGAGTGTGTACAATATCGTTCGAATAGTAATTGGAATAAGGAGTTTTATTCGCGAATTACTTTCGGACAAGTTTAACCACCACCAACAGGAAACTGCGTGGGAGCGAACGTGGGCGACGAGGGAATCGCTCGGTTATAACGGACTACAGCGAAGTTTCGAGCGAATCCGGACATTTGAGGTGCCCAGTCAGCACAAATGCCCTGGACGAGCCTTCGCTGAATGGAAGAATTGGTTTCGTACACGAGTATTGTATGGGAGAAATCGGTGATAATTTATGGTACTGCTCTTGTTTTCTCGCTAATGATAGTTTTAAGGTAATTGTCGTCGTATTCGGAATCATTCATACAAAAGATTTCATCACACAATCGTTTTGGATCACACAAGCCCAAGTACACTCAGCGATTTTGACGACCCTGGTAACTAATACAATCTATTTTTCACACTGTTCGTTTGATTATTTGATGATCCAATGAACAGTATAATTCATTATGCTGCTCTCGTCATTTTTTTAGGAATGAGAACTTTATGGTACTGTTGGGTTTATTTGAACTATCCCAACAAAACATTTAGCCAAAACGGGTAGAGCCACTTTTGAGAAGAAAAAGTGTTGTTTTGATCATTATGACTGTTGCGCACACGAGGGGGCGAGAGTTGAAGATCGATATAGAAGAAACTCGGTGAGCACGAGGAGGACTGTAGTCTGTGCAATGAAGTGAGTAGAGTTTGTGTGACATTGAAACTACTCGTAATATGTATGAACTGGTGTGGGAAACATGGTATCGGAAGAAGCTGTATGGGCCGAGAATAGAGGAATGTGTCTGAGTGAGCACAGGGAGACGAGTGTGACTTTTGCGAGAGTTGGTGGGTGAATGAATTTAGGAGTAACTGTCTGTTGTAGAGAGGAATGTGAAAAGGAGGGGTGGAAAAATGAAGAAAGGAAAAACCCACTTCAGGGAAATCCTCTGCCAATAACCGCGGAAGTGGGATTTTCCCAGGTACAAAGGTCTTTGGGTAAACAATGACTTTGCCATTAAGCGCTAGGGTCTCCCGTTAAGGTAGATGGTATTCCGGGGTCAAAAACTCAGACTGATTTGGCTTGCGTCGAACAATGACAACTATACTTAGTTTTCGGGCGATTTTGTTCATACCCTTGTTTTGACGTTTACCTGTAGGCTGAATATAAAATTTGATTTGTCAATCTGAATGTTAACCAGATTTTTTGTTACAATATTAATCAAAGTCGTCATAGCGTTCTTCCAAGACGCTCTTGATGTATTTGTTGTCGTCACGTAACTTATACCAGTTTAACATCCATCATTTGGATTGATCATGATTGTTCTCGCTTACTTCGTCTTTGTTCAGCAGAAATCCAGCGATTGTGGGAGCAAGAATCGAAGTTACATTCGCCATGCTGTTCGTAATGCCCATCAGGATACCAGCAAAATTCGGTGATAAATCGAGATGGTTGCAAAGGTATCCGTTGTAACAGGCCGCATTGAGCCCAACCGCCACAGTCAAAAGCACGACAGCTCCTACGGCACTGGTGTCAACCATGGCAAGAATCAGTAGGGCCACTGCTCCACCATACAGTGCTAGAAAAAATTTGATTAGCTAAAAGTCTATTGATTCAAGCCACTGTTAACTAAAAGTTTAACATAACAATATGAACTTAGTGAATGAACTAATCCAATTCATTTTCCACTCTGTTCACATGAACTTGTTTACTAACACTCTACGTTGAAATGGAGCGTTGAAAACTCTGGAATTTATTGGACCACTGCTACTCGTGCAACAACATCCATTTAAATACCTACGTATAGATAATCCACGAGAGTGTCAGCACGGTTTTTCTGGGAAAGTTTGTGTGAACAGGTTGAGAGTTGGAGAGGAAACACTGCGCGAAAAGTTGACTAACCAAACGTCATTCGTTCGAATTCCGGAGTTCCTGCATTCACTCTTGATGATAAAATGGCCATTACTAAACTACCATTGTATAAGTAGCTTATTGGACAGCCACCCTGATTTTGGTTTTATAATCTGTTTTGAACAATACACCGTTTTTGGGAAGACGAGGTTTTTACAACCCTCAACCCCCCTCGTCACCATCAAAATTGACGCTTTACGTTTCAAGGCATAGGGGTTTCAAATCTACAATGTCCGTCTGCCGTCCAGGCCGTGTTGTACCTTCAACGTGGTCTAAAAAATTTGTTCTTTCGTACAAAAATCACATTTGGTATCTAGTTGTGTCCGTCTGCTCGGTAATCCAATCGTACGATGCCCATGGTAGTTGTGGGCAAAAAATGGTTAAACTAACAAAAACGCCATTTCGGCAGTTTTATCGGGTTAGGTATCGTTTTCAATGTGTGTGAATGGGATGGGTTTCAGAGGTGTGAGACTAGGTCAAGCTGTTCAAAAGAATAATAACCCGTTGTGTAATAAATTGCAGTTTTTTAGGGAGCCATACTTAATGCACAAAAATCGCTCTTCGCGTAAGTTTTGTAAAAATGTACTGTGGTGCTCTCGTCATTTTCTCACAAATAAGAATTTTATGTTACTGTTATGTTACTTGGAACTTTCCAGATGATATGTTTTCCTTCAATCGCATTCATAGACACTCGTACACAGCAGACACGCATACATACTGACACACTCTCAACGGGAGGGCTCTTTTTTAAATTGTAATCAAGATCAGTATTTCACGAAGTAACGCTTCAAAAAAACACCAGGGAAGGCTTCAGAACGCACTGCTGGAATTTCCATTAAGATTAGCAGAATTAAACAAAAATAATTCAGGAGATCTTAATTTCCCTAATGCCCCAGTGGGAAGTAGAATATGCCTCCCTCTAATCACAACCCCTTGTGACAAGTTGGTAAATTTAATGAACACAATGTAATAAGGAAAAGAAGTCATCAAGCTACTACTATGAGTGATTGCTCACACAGTATACCTGGAGAAGTTTTGACACAGTGGTCAATATTGATCACTTCCTTTTTTCTGTTCAGCTTGGAACTCGTTAGAAATAATTTTCATTATACTATGTTGTTCTATAACGCCTATAGAAAGCTACATCTAAATAAAAGCTCAGCTGGTTGTGTGGCTTGTAATTTCATGGAGCCGAAACATGTTGCACGCAAGCAATCTCTGAGAAAAAGCTGTACACAATGCTTTATTTTGGTCAGGAGGCGGACATACGTTGAGAAAAGACGCCGAGTTATTCAGATTACGTAATTGCCCTGCCTACTGGCAGCCGAGGAAAATAAAATAACCTGAGTCGTTGTTGCCAAAGCGCTGCGAGTTTACAAACAATCGATCGTAAAGAGAAGGAAATTCCATCGCTTAACTCATCGGGTAATCGTGTAGAAAAAAAAAGAAAAAAAATTGTTTTTCATACCAATGCTATTCCACATTTTACGTGCGACGTTGACTGTCAGAAGCTTACGAGCAGTGATGAAATCGGCAATGAAGGCGAATAGTATGGCGTTGATGAACATCGCAGTAAATGGAAGCGCTGACAATACTCCATTCTGGATAATTGGAATGATGGAATTTAGAGAGCGGTTATACAACGATTGTAGACATTAATTTTTTTTAACTCTGAAGGAATACTGAATTAAAATGATTTATGAGAACGAATCATTCGATCAACTTTGAATTCTAACAGTTTCCAACACATTTCACTCATGCAACTTTGGTAGCTCTGGAGCCTCTATCTACAACACTTCACGGTTTTGTTTGGCATCTAAATAAACTTGTAGATGGATCCACCAGATCTCGAAGTAGTTCTTGTATAATGCCTAGGTCGACCACTCAAAACGTAGGGTGCCAAAGCGAGTGAACTGATGACAGCCACACAATAAGCCCATTTGAGCAGGGGGTATCTTCGGTTGCACAATAAAAAAACAAGCGTCTGTAGGAGTTATTGGTTTTTTCCCAAACCTCGATCACCTATTGGACTCAAACTATCTTTTACTAACTAAAGAAATGTGTTAATTCCTCCAAATAAAGTGTTTTGTTGCATACTCACTTGTTGGACATCAAAATGATAGACGTTGTTGATGTACGTGGGCATTAATGTCAATAGCGTCCAAAAGCCCCAATTTTGAGACATCTGCAGGAGTAGCAAAGACCACATGGGGACGGACGTCACGATGCTCTTCCAGGGTATTCTCATTTGCTGCAAATGCAAAAAACAAATTTGCACAAACTTTTCGAAATACGAATATTTTTAGAAAATTGAAACGTCTAATGCGACGGATCACACAACATGCGATTTTTTTCGCTCTCGCGAGTAATTACATCTGGTTTTCATTCAGCTCGTATGCACTTTTTAGAACTTAGCTCAACGTTTTTCCGAAACTAGCAGCTCTCAAGGTTCTGGAATTTATTGAGTTACCCCAATTTATGCCACAACCATTACTGAGGGCATAGATTATTGAGGAGACTGTCAACAAGGAATTTGATATTATTGGATGAAAACTGCGAGAAATGCAAGTGAGTAAACATTTAAAAATAGGCAATGGTTTGAATATCGGAAAGCCGGTCTGATAAGTAACGTCTTCAGTTTAACATAACGTTATGCATCATTCTAAACTACATGATGAACCACCAACATAACTATTTAATTTCACCACCAGTAAAGTATGACTACGAAAAGTAAAGAATAGCTTGCCTTACTCTCGGCGGAACTAGCTACAAAATTCGTTTCAATGTAGTCCCTCTCAGCGGCTGATATCGTTTGGTGCACAGCTGGCGAGTCGGCGCCAAACATCAGGCAGCAAAGTCCCCATAATATTGACAGTCCTCCTAAAACCAGGAAACATACGGCCAATGACTTGTTGGCAGTTTCTGCTTGTTATAACAGAAATGATGAGCTCGAAGAATAAATGAAAGAGAAGTTATAAGCCGAGGTTATCCTATACTCCTGAGTGAAAGATGGCTAGGACAGCCACAGTCAGATAATATGAGACTCATTTGGACTGATAATTTACAATGCTCCAGTAAGCTCTGCAATATTTATTACAACCTGAGATTTTTCTCTCAATAAGTATTTGCATCATCCGTAGGTCTTCTTATCACACGTGCTACTTACCATGTAGTGTATTACAGTTCAGTGCAATATTCTACAGGACAGAACACTATTCTCTCAGTGGAAAGGGAGCAGAGCATTTGGAGTAATAAGGATACATAATTTAAGTCCTGATAAACCTGATTATTCGCTAAGTTAACACGATTTATACAGACGTAATATATCTGCGGTAGTACAGTACAAATCAATTTTGCGTATGCTTGGTTGCTTACCAGAGAAATAAAAAATCAGACCCCAACCACCTGGTCCAGTAGCCAACACACCGCCGATACCGAGCATCAATATGGTTCCAACTTGGGTACCTGAAGCCACGCAAAGTCATTAAATTATTATGCTATTGATAAATTACTACAAATTTCATTCAACAATTTGTTTTATACGCCCCCTATTTTCATTTCTCAAGACCTTATTTATGCTCCACGCATTTTCAAAGGAAAAGTTATCCGGAATATATTAGCAATTCTTTATTTGAAAAACTTGGAAACAACAATTCATTAATAACTACATGGTGAGATTTCACTTAATCACTTCAATTATGCTTAATAACTATAGAATGTTTCATAACACTCGAAGGAGTGAGTTTGTTGAATGGATCCATCTGACAGTTAGCACATAATTCTAAATTCTAAAAACAATAAAATTAATTCATCGAAATATTAATTTGAACTGTTGAACAAAGCAAATTTAAATATTTTATGATACCGCACACGAGATCTAAGTTGGGTTACACTCATAAGTCCTTTACATTACTTTTGCAGACCAATTCGTTGATACTGTTCTGGTTGATATTCATAATTCTCACTAGGAGGGCGAATCATGAATTAATAAGTCTTTATACTCAGTTTATGTCATCATGTCGGGCGGAGAGGGGACTTGATTATGTTGTAAGATACAAACCTTACCGCTGAAACACGAGGAGAATAGACGTCCACGTTCTTGAGGGATAGCCCATTTGGCCATGTGTGTATTAATACACGGATAGAAGAACCCCTGAAAAGAATATTATACGATTACAGATAGTTTTGAAGCGTTTGGGGGCTGAATTAGTTAGAACGAAAATACGACTGGGAAGATAAGATCTATTTACTACTGAGGTTATTGTATTTAACCCCAGCTCAGGCAACCACTCCTAAGCAAACTATCTATTCCATTCAGAACTTTTCTTTGCCAGTGCATTACAACTTATATCCCTATGGTAAAATCCATACACAACAAGGATTTTATGTTTTACACGTTCGGAGTGCACTGCGTTTAGTGGGATTGTTTACTTGAGGACATACTATGTTTGCTTATAGGCCTGTGTTCTGAGTGCTAAGCGAAACCACTGCTTCAATCAATCACTCTGGGATAACAGAGTCAAAGTAAGAGAGGGGCTTTCTAGGAAAACAGACAAAGAGGAATTTGGGAGCTACGGACTGAGTAAGTTTTGTTCGTACTACTACTTTGGCAAGTTAGGCTGGTTCCACCATTCTCTTTAAATCGTGTTCACAGTCGCACAAACATAGAGACCATTTTTGCAGTTGGTGATGTTTTTCGGACTCAGAATCCTATAGAATCGACTTATTTTCTTCAGCCGATTACACAACTTTCCTCCCTACTTCGTATAGCTAAGGAAAGCAATGGTTCATTATTCTCCTGGCGGCTTGACGCAGTCTCATACCTTCAATAGCCACCCCATTCGAATCAGGATCGAAAAATACTAGTGAACGACAGAAAAACATGCCCAGCACTACAAAAAAGTGCGGGGAATGAGAGCCGGCTGGGGGAAATGATAATTTTCGCTACTTTGTCCTGTGTGTTCCTTTCTACAGTTAATGTGATTTGTGTTTTACGTATCCGAGACCTGTTCTATTCGGCTCAGCATACAAATACACCTAGGAAACGATACCAAACACGACGTAATTTTTCAATCAACAATTTTTATCAATTTTTCAAACCATTTTCTGCACACAGGTTTTGTTCGATCAGATTGCCGAGAAGGTGGGCACAACTACCAAATGGAAGAACGAATTTTGTAGACCACGCTAAAGGGAAAATATGGTTTGGGCGGCTGACGGACATCGCAGACTTAAGCGATGCCTTATCCTCATACCTTGAACGTTAAGCGTCAAATTGTAATGAGGTGGTGGTCGGGGGTAAAAACATTCGTGGGCGAAAACATAGGAATCATGCAGACTGAATAACAAACCAAAGCCACTCAGCGGTCATCGTGCATTTCATTTGCCCAATTATACCCTTAAAACTATTAGGTAGGCCCGCAATGTCAAATTATGAATAAAAGGAACATTTGCAACTTCGAAACGGTTTACTACCAAACAGTTCTGTAAGAGCGACACAAGTGGCAGTTGATATCAACGCCGCATGGAATTGTTCCTACTCTTAGCTGATGATCCCCATTGTGGCCTAAGCGCTTTCTAGTCATTAACATTCCGCCTACTGATAAGCTCGCATTTGTACTCGTATTTTTAAAAAAAGCGTTGCGTCATCACTTTCGTCTTCTTAGAGATTACATATGGTAACATGGCAGTTTCGTCAGAGAAAAGTGCTCACGCAATTACCGTTTTTTAAAACAAAATTGAGATAATAAATCAGTGGACGTTTAATTTTATTTTTACCAAGCGTTCGTTTATAAAATGAATAGCGCTACAAACAAATTATTTTTACACGCAGGGTAAGGCTATCAAATTAATGAACGGAAGGACGTTGAATCTTAGATAACCAACACGCAATGGAAATTTACTGATACGTTCATCGCAAATTACTGATTCAGTTGTTTTCTCGGAACTCTTACGAAACAACGCATACAGAAACTGGGGTTTATAAGTTATTTTGATTTAAAAGCAGACTCTGTTGTGACGGACAGCCACCACAACAAACCGTGTCCAGCCACCATCTCACATATTTTAATTTGATCTTAAAAAGTATTTAGCAGTTTTTTCAGTTGGTAGCACAACGTGGTGACAACTTTCGACTTGGAGCTTTTTTGTCTGTTTCTTTCCGTAATCCGTCAATCGAATGTCAAAAATATTCATGTGTCGTAAGCAAGAGAGCAGTGTCAAGACCGAAGGTTTTCAACTTAGGGAAGAACACACCTTGAAATAAGAAAACTCAACTTAATTTATTTTTTCTATGCGCCATGTATCGTTAGTATACCGTGGCTCTCAAAAATAACACAAAAATATACTCGTAACGGCTCTCTCGCATTTCTCATTGTTCGAAAAGACAAAATAATTCTAAAAAATCTGGCGCAGGTCACCACATACATTCAGCTGTTTCTGTCATCCCAGCAACTAATCAAATCGGGTTTTCATTCGGTTTATATGAACACCGTATAATGCAGCTTAACGATCTTCATGAAAACTGGTAGCGCTTGAGATTCCTGACCTTTGTTGAGTTCCTCTTACTTATGCCACTAGAATTTGATTTTTGCAGCGTGCTACGTTCCCTACATCTACTATTGTAGCGTGCCATTTATGAGTTGACGGTTGAGGGATCTTTCCTCTATTACTAATATTGAGTATATTTGGATTCTGGCTACTAATCCAATCTATATTTCATTCTGTTCATATAAACTTGCAAAACACAACTTACCGTCGTGCGTAGAAACTGGTAGTGCCGGAAGTCCCAAAGTTTAGTTGCGTTACTACTACTTAGACCACTGCGTTAATTGAAAACCTCCACGTACAGAAAATCGATTTTTTGAGGAAGGTTAGTATCAAAATTTTTGGAATCATAAGGGAAATATTACTAAAAAAAAAGTTGTAAAATGATCGAGTTAGAATTCCGGAAATTTCGAGGTTACTCCTGATTGTCTTATGACCATTATCAAACATCTAATGTAGTTCCGAGAACGCTACCGTCATATATGCAAGATATATGAGAGCAAATCTAAACTAAAAACTCTTTTATTAGGAATGATTCCAATTTATTGCGCAGCTCTCAAAATGTAGAATTGTCTACACTAAAATCTTTGCAGCTATTTTTGAGGGAAAAAAGAAAACTATTTTGGTACTCCAATAGACCACTTATGTGTTAGTTATTGAAAAAAAATCCTGAGGTAAGTAGGCAGGCCCACCAGCATAATGTACCGTGAACGTTTTGTCGCCAAATGGTTCCCATTCGAGAAATAATTGCAGCACTGAATGATATGCGGTAGCCCACGTTGTTTTATACATAGTTTTATCAACCTTCATGTGTGTCCGATCGAAGTAAAAAACTGACTAAAGAAATTGGAAAAATCGCGAAAGGGACTGAGGAAAGTTGTACGACGCGTTTCATTACTTTTTGCGATAGATCGAATCAGAAGGACTAATTCGTGCGTTCACAATGACTGTTGCTTGGTTCTATTCTGAACTATTTATTACTTCAGATATTGACGCTATTTACGTCCGGAGTTCTGATGCCAAAACCTTTTTGCCGATAGTTTCGGAACTAACTTGGTTTGTTAACTGGGGAATGCTGTGTTGCAGACTAAAGCGGACTTTTCCATTTTTTTCTGTTCTCAAAAAGTCTCAAAAATCGCCGGTAGGTGTGCAACATCTTCGTCCATTTCCTTGCCTCCTGTGTTCGAGGACAGAGCTCGGTTTTCTGAGGTTCTCCGAAGTTTAAACATTTGGGAAACGTTTTTAATTTTGACTAGAATATAATACGATTCTTAAAATTATATTAACGTAACTTCAAGGGCCTTCCTATTAGGATTGAGAAGAATCACGCGCAATACAAACATCGATAATAATTAAAACAGCGTATTAAGCGAAGGTATCAAATGTTTTATTCAGCATTCTGGAACCTCCAACTGTGGAAAATGCTAATGATGGAGTGCTAGCACTAACATTGCCGCCTTGTGAAATACGAGGTACGACCTCTCACTGTTACATAGACGGCACCATTTAGATAGCACCCCATCGACCAGGTCAAGGGCCATTGGTCGATTGTAAGCAGGTATAGTTATTATTGTTGTATGAATCAACGGGTTCTCTCTCATAATTTAGTTGTCTTCTCCGTTCTCACAACTCTCAACTAATGATTCAATCCAAAGTTTGTGTCAATTCGACCCAAATCAGGGCGTCAACTCCACCTATATCAGGACGGCAACTCCACCGAACTTATGAAATTTCTGAGACGACTGTTTTATTAATTTCGAATCTCTTCTTTCGAATTATCTGTTCTTTGTTGATCGAATTTCGATTATCTCAGCGCTGATTGTAGAAATTCCCGACTATTGCTCAGGATAAACCATCTAAGAGTAACTTAAGGGTAACCACACCAGTGGTTGACCTCTAAAGAGCACCACTGGGTATCACTACTTCAGTAGCCACAAACATTAACTTTTAGAGAATCAGCGAATGCTCGAGGAAACTCATTCATAATCTCTGGTTTGAGTAAAGGTTATAATTATTTCAACATAATTCATCACTTGAAACAATTTATAACAAAATTGAGTTTCTGCTTGGGTTAGCTGCCACTAGTTGAACATAAGAACAATATAGCTAGTGGAATGGTAGAAAATAATGGCAAGTGAGTAACTTGACTTGAGTTAGTTGATAATTTTAACTGCTTTTGTCTGTTTGTATTTTCACCCCAAACGTGAAAAATGTAATTTGAAAGAGTTAACTTGATTAATCTATGTTATAAATCTTCAGGACTTCAATTATTTTGAAAATTCAACGTGAGGAATGATCTTGAAATAATGAAGGGACATTTAAAAACTTCACTCAAGAGAAAGTTCTACTCTGGAACAGGGTAAAAATCATGATTTCCTTGATCATTCGGAGGACTTTCCGGGCTCATCTATGAGGAATTGCTGATACTTCCACTAACATTCATGCATATCAGGTCTTTCGTGATATTTTCATAAGTCGTTCATCGCGAGCATGTCTGTTTACTCATGTTGAGTTTTGCTAATAATTTTAAACTGAATTCCAAGAGAGTTTAAGCTTGAAGTCTCTGCTGATTCCCTCAGCTTGAAAAGCGTCTGACTCAACCAAGGTTAAGCGAAGTTAGCTCCATTGAAAGTGAAAGAGTAAACTTTTTTTATATCAAACAGCTGGTGTGAACGCAATCGGCATGAGAATGACGTTTCTTAATTGAAAGCCTTTTCAATTCGTTGGGTTTTCTAATTACAACATCTAAGTTATAGAACCTCACATCAGAGAAGGGGTGTTTCTTTAACCACTTCATTTTTCAGTTTTGAATGAGTTTTTTGATCTTGTCTCTTTTAAAGTTGGCTATAGAAATAATATATTGGTACAGCTCCAATAAGACTCACTCCCTTTATCAAATCTGGTTAAAAAATCGCACAAATGCCGTACTCAGCTGAACTTCTCTACAACTGTCAGCCATTTCTAACAACAATGCAATTGAGTGCAAAGCTTCCATCGCTGCTCGTTAATATCAGATACTCAATTGGCTATGACATACTAAATTGTTTTTTCCATTTTTGGTACAGACTGGTCAACTGCCGGTTTTATGACGAATTTTGTGTCATCATGTTATGATATCTAATGCTTGGGAATATTATACTTTTCGCGATTAACTTACCTGCGCCAGCCCTTGGAAAACTCGGAAAGCACACGATGTCGCAAAGTTTAGGTGTTCCACCACCAGAGGAAATGTGACAGTCAGGATACCGCCGATGACGCCTCCAACAATACCCAAGACTTTCGTAGCACCTAACCTTGAGTGAGAAGGAAGCTTTGTGATGGTGACGCCATTTTTTATTGTTGCATCATGTTTATATTGTCATAAATCGTTACAACCGCAATACATTTTTACTTCCCTTAGCCCTAAGTAGTCGAAAGGAAAGTTATACAGTCGGTTGAGCAAAAAACCGATCTGTGCGAGTTTGAACGCAATTGAGAGAAAACGGTTGAATTTCCTGTTTAGTTCGCAAGTCACTACAAGACGCCGGTAAAAATGATTTTGATTCAATTCCTTCCTAAAATTACGGCAGAGCAATAAATTTTACCATTATTATTTGTGGCGTAAGGAGAATAATAAACGATCATAACGTTTGAACAAAATCGATTTATAAATTCAGCTCACATGAGTCATTCTCAGATGAATCAGGTTAGTAGTCCCATAAACTCCCAATTCGGTTAGGGATCATCACAGTTCACAATATAATTAGGATCGAGCCCTAGAATTCTATCTACCGATCTTTGACGATTAATAATTATCACTTTACCCGATAATTCCGAAACAATAAACACGACTCTCCTCAGAAAAATTGGATTAACCCTCTAATGGATTCATAGATTCACCTACGCACTGGTAATTCAATAACGGTCGTACCATACATAGGAAAATCTCAATAAATTCCAAAACGTTAATCACTGCCTTTTTGAATGTAGAACTTTGAGCTGCGTTCTGCGAAGTTCATTTAAATTGAATGAAAAACATTTTATTAGTTGCTAGAGTGATGAAAATGGCCGAATGTACGTAGGGCTGAGGAAAGTTAGCTCATGTATCGCACCCAATATTTAGCTTGTGTACCAATTACTCCTTTACGTACCTTTTTGCCACAACTCCAGCCGGGATCCCTGTTACGAAGTATCCATAGAAAAACATGCTCGAGACAATGCCTTTCTCCGCTGGTGACCAATTAACCGTCTGAAAATGTGAAAACACATTGACAACAAAAATTACCGAAACAATTTATATTATACAAGAGGTTAGGACGTTCGTAACACTGAGATTGCTACCGTGATGAGTCATTCAAAAACCATCATGAACGTTAATCTTCCTATTGCTATTTTACATATTTCAAACATTTTGACCACCTACGCCATAAACGATTGTGCCCACCAATAACCATGGATACAGGCTTTTGACATTATCGGCCGTGGCATAAGGTTTATGGTTTCGTACAATAAAGGAAGACCAATTCTTGTTGTTACCTTTGGGGAATGTGACCGTCTATCGATGTTTATCGTTATGTTATGATTTATATCGCCACTGCTTCATGATATTTGTTATTATATTAAATTCCTATCAGATATAAATAAAATTTTACAACCTCATGGCCTTATATTCAACTGATGATAAAATAAATCTCTCCCGCGCACCCGCAAGGTACAGAAAATACGTCTCTCTCTTTCCCCCTCACTCTCCCACTCACTCTCTCTCTCTCTCTCTCTCTCTCTCTCTCTCTCTCTCTCTCTCTCTCTCTCTCTCTCTCTCTCTCTCTCTCTCTCTCTCTCTCTCTCTCTCTCTCTCTCTCCCTCTCTCTCTCCCTCTCTCTCTCTTGCCGGGCCATAGGACGGAAATGCTGGCAAGGTCCTTTTATGTGCAAGATGCGAAAGCGTTAAATGAAAACATCGAGCTGTTTGACCTGTCGCGCAACGTCGGAGTTTTCAAAAATAATTTTCGCAAGATACAGCTGAACAGATACTTTTGATGATGTATGAGGAGTATTATTATATCTATTATTATTACTTCTTATACTATGGTTACTGTTATTATCTAAGGATTGATTGTTGAAACTGGAATATTAGGCTTACTTGAGATTCTCTCTGCGAACTAACTCTCATCATTGTCGACGTGCAGTGTGGAAGAGTTTGTGTACGATTTATGATTTTAGGTTAGGTTGTGTATCGTTGGAGAAGGAGAGGAATATACAAGTACTCGCCCTTCTCGCTGTTTGCTTGTGTTCTGCTTTCAAATCGGTATGCTTGGATGATTTGTCGGTGTGCCAGTAATTTATGATCGTATGGGTTCTCTGTGTGTGTTTGTGTTTTCAGTGTTGGGGGGAATGTAATTTATTTGTAATTTATTTTGGTGTGACTGTAATAATGAATGAATGAACTTAACGAGAGTTTTTGCGCGGAGAGAGTTTTCGAGTGGAAACATAAAACCTTTAAATATTTGGTAGTCTTCATATATTGTTTGAATGTTAACGAGGAATTGTTGTGTTTGAGCTCCAGGGGAACCGCTGGAGAAGGCAGTATTTCTCCAATTTCCTCTGGTCAATAAATAAACCGATCAGTCAATCTCTTTCTCTTTCTTTCCCTCTCTCTCTCTCTCTCTCTCTCTCTCTCTCTCTCTCTCTCTCTCTCTCTCTCTCTCTCTCTCTCTCTCTCTCTCTCTCTATCTCTATCTATCTCTATCTCTATCTATCTCTCTCCCTCTCTCTATCTCTATCTCTATCTCTCTCTATCTCTCTATCTATAAGGATTCCCACATCAATAACTTCTCCCTGATGGCTGAATACAAAGTTCGTTATTCTCTATCACTGTGCTTGCTCACTTATTTCTCTTCAACTTGATGCTTTCATCAACATACGTAGGGGTTTACTGGTGACGACGATTACCTTGCTCCTGCTTGCTTATATACCCCTCTCAATTCCATAAGACGTACCCACCATGAGGTAATACCTCTAATTCCACTCCAAAGAGTGAATCTAATTGTCGTCACTAAGCTGTAATTTCATCTCGTGTCCATTACACGTTGTGTATAAGGGATTCTCAATACACTGCTCTCACTTTTTCTGCCCCAAAAATGTGCGGAAAGCTGAAACTGATAAGGAAGCCCCCGTTAACGGTGTAAAGCAGAAATTACTATCCAACAATTATAAACAACAGTCTAACAATTGTGTGTAACAGTTATAATTGCTATGAAGTACATCAAAACCTTCAAAACTCACGAAGATTCGTCAGTTACTAGATGGGGAACCCAAAAACTGCCCACCAAAGTGATTACTCCAAAGATACGTTTCTCTCAATTCAACCAGTAGACTCAGAAGAACAATACTGGTTACTAACAAAGTTAAGAACGGCAAGCATTCAAAATTTTACTTTTTTTTAACGGCGGTGCCATAGTAGCGTAGAACTGTAGGTATTCATAATATAGTTTCTACATGCTCGAGTATATGGGCCAGCAGTTTGATGCAAAGCGGAAAATAGGACGTCATTGAATCACGTCAGTTCTTTCAACCACAAAAACGATAAGCTGTCAAGCATGGAGAATTCAACTAACAATTAACCCAACAATCGATTTTCTCAAGATTTCTGGAAATCTAGTAATATTAATGACTGAGAAGCTATCATCCAAGGCTCTCGTGGTTATCTTGCTGCGGCTGGCCTTGACTTCTTCTATTGATGATTCGGATGAAAAGCGTTACCAAGGAGCTATTTCTACATTTCACGAACGCTAAAATTGTTTTCAAAGACGGTAACGTTCTTTTTTTAGCTCTTTTATCTAGAAATCATTCAGTGAAATAATCGGGCAAATAAAACGAACGCTTCCTAAAATTACCCTCCCAATTCAACATTATATTTCTGTGATTTCACAAATAAAAACTTCTCTATTTTGTCAAAAGCTAATTCAGTCTTGTTAGTGCGCCGAAAAATTGAACACCGTGAGAGTTAGGTGTGAGGTCTAGATGGTGGGACTGAGGCGCTGAAAGTGTTGGGGATTAGAATTCAGGGGGAATAGCGAAGCTGGTACCTCAGGTGGTGGAGAAAAATGCGATCTCGACTGGACCATGAGCATGCTGACTAATCAAATCTCGAAATGGAGTTCAGTCTAAAACCAGCAGAATACTCCAAAGTCATTGTAATGGGCACATATGAACCAGATTGAAATCGTGGGGTTAGACGAATATTAACTAGACGGCTTTTAGGGAAGATATCTGGAAGCAGAAAAAATTACGGGTGCTTCGTTTTCCGTTGGCTGTGCACGTATGTGCCATGTGTAAGGAGCGGCTCATAATACTATTACACTAACAGTTTTCCCCATTGTAGACTCAATATACATGATATTTCCACAAACTACAACTTAATCAGACCAGACACAATGACAAACTCGCCGAAATATTTCCGAAGTATAACGTGACAGAATAAAACAGGGGAAAACGTTGGAAAGTCCCCCCCCCCCCTCCATGTACGTCTCCTTTACTACGAGTTTTTTCTTATAAACTCCGTTGAAATGTCACTAGTTTGTTTCCAAGTTTTAAGCTCGCTTTCAAGGACACCCTGTGACGACCCAAAAACAACATCTTGGATATTTCATCGCATGCCCACAATCCGAAATTAATTCAGCACTGAGACACGAGAGAAAGAAATGAAAAGGTTGTCAGCAGTGGGCATTTTTTTATAGTTAAGGAATAAATTAATAAAAAAATGTAAATATAATCATAATAAATTAATTTACATTATTTAATTATTAACAAGATGTAAAAAGTAAAGTAATGTATTAATTTAATAAATATTACATTAGGTATATTTTATTCAGCAACGTCAATTTGAATTATCAAGAACCAACAACTATATGATAGGGTTGGTTGTTGGCTCCGTTTAGTGGGAAACCTTCCCACTTCCAAAAATCTCAACGCTTCATTCCACCATTAAACACTTAATGGAACTTAAAACTACATCAATTATGTTGTCAAGTCCTTACTATTGAATAACTTTGACGTCACATTTTTAAGGACCTTTTAAAGTAATATATTGCGTTACCCACTAATCGTTCTGACGACTTTCTAAGTTTGTTGAAACCAGTATAACTTATTATTATTCCGTAACGTATTAGACTAGTTGACATTAGTACTACTTACTTTACTTGAAGCTTACTAAGATCCTACAGCAAAAAAATGCGATCGCTGACTTTATATTACACACTGGTAAGAAAGTTTGAATTGGAAAATACTAAATATATGTGGACTTACAGGAATACCAGGATTGATGGTTGGATCAGTCATAGCTACTAAGCCGACCGACAGGTTGACGCGCATGGCGTAGGCGAGCGTGAGGCCTAAGAACATAAGGAAGACCTGGCGATGCCGGGTTTGTATTGTGCCTGCAACAACAAAAAAGTGCTAAAATCGGATAGAGGTTTTCTAAAAGTTATGATAACAACTGGTATGTGGACGCATGACAGGAGAAATTACAGGTTCCAATGCAATCGTCTAAATCGAGTGGAAAAATACTGTCAATGTTTTGGGATTTCCATTCATATAACTTAATTTTACGGATAAGCGAAAACTTCGATGTAGATTCATATATCCATTGAGTGGGCTTAGTTTAAGTTGAAATACGACAAATTCATCTACATATCCACAGTAAAGTGTATCAATTTTTATGTCGCAAGTTTGGTTGCTAGTACCTGTAGGAACTACACACAATGCGCAATGACTTTACTAATTGAATACTACCAAATCACCAACTGTCTAATTGTAAACTGTATAGGCTTGCTCTTGAAATATATGGTGCAATGCATCACGCAACTGTCCTCAGCCCCGCGTGCATTCCCACACAGACCACTTTCCTAAATGGTGTTTTTCGGACTAGAGGAGGATCTGAAGAAAACCCAATGAAAATTTTGCCCATCTTTTCTTCCTACTATGTAGGGCCGAAGAAAGTAAAAACGGTTCACGGACCAATCGAATTTTATAATTTTTTTTTTGAGTGGTTCGTGATTATAGTTCTAGAATTATAGAGAAACATTGAGAAGATAGGGATATCACTGTGATTTTTGAGAACGCTCGTGTTATACGGCTGACATTTATAGGAATAAACCTAAACTAAGATAGCTTTTCGGCGAAGTTTTTGGGACATATTGATTGCGCTCTCATTTTCCAGAAAATTTTAAATTATTGTCGAGTCATTTGAGTCTGCAAACGTAACAAATGTAATCTAAATCGTTAGAACCGTTTTTTAGTAGAAAAAATACTTGGTGTTCGGATCACTAAGATAACTATAGTTAGTTTTGGAATGATTTGGGGCAAACCCTCATTTTTGAGGCCCATGGTGTTATGCAGGCCAGATATAACTTAGCCCTATAAAAATACAGCTTTCTCAGTGAGCATTCTCATTCATGGATGAGCTGGACGTGAGAAGTAACCGGCGTTTGGTAAGAAGTTGCAGGCCTTCAATAATACCTGCGAGGAGAATTCTAATAGGCCTCTCAAATAGGTCTCCCACTGAGTTAGAACTTCTTCGAAAATACTTCACAATTGAGAACGTCAATTTCTTTTTCAAAATTGAAAATTTCCTTTCAAGCGCTCGAAAGGCATGTTTTCACTTGTAATACAGTAAAAAATACTCGTTCTGTTATTGAATGTTGCATTTTGAATGGTGAAACTTTCTCAATTACTTCAGGTTAGTATTGTGTCCGAAAAACGCCACTTGAGAAACATACACGTGAGCGTTTAAACGCGATTGATAGGAGACGGTTAATCAAATAGGCTCAAATTTCATATTCAAAATCGGCTCCAAACTAACCTTAGTTATTATAGTGGCCAAAACAGCTTTTTATTCAATCTCAAAAACGGTTGTAATCATTGTTATTGAATTTTTTGTGTGGACACAGTTAGTGAGAGAATGATGAGAAGAGTGCAATAAATTATCAACGATTCCATGTGATACTAGCATTCTTAGTATAATCAAGGAGGTTACCCAAAGAAGTCCTGCTCGCTGAGAGCTTAGTAACGCTCTTAATATACTTGGGAGCAACTCCAAAAATTCAGGTATTCATACCACGGCCGTTTCATTCAATAATGTTTCTCGTCGGTTTGACCATATAATTCCTAAAGATAAACAGAAACTCAGAAAAATCGAGTTAACAGTCTCATGAACAACCTATGCACTGCTTACTCAATAATGGTCGTTGCATAAGTCGGAGAACTCAATGGATTTCGGAACCTTAAACGCCTATATACTGAGCGAATATTATTAATTGCTAGAGAATCGTTGAATGCACGTGGGCCTAAGGAAAGTTGTGTAATGCGTTGCACCACATATTTTGTTTTGTCCACTGTTTATATTATGGAAAATAACTAGTTTCAGACCTTTTTTCCAAACCGATTTCTTTACTTGTCTTTGGGATATGGATTCACTAGTTCGGCATTAAGCTACTTACAGACGTGGTGGAAACATAATGATGTCCCTGGCAGGAATCATTCTTCAAGGTGAAAAGGGAAGGGGAAGGGATTTATGCATATAAAAATGTCTTATTGCCGTCACCTGGTGGTTTTGGAGCTGGTGCAGTAGAATCTGCCATAGCTGTCGAGTTATTTCACGTGTATTGTCGTTCTTCTCTAACTGGCGAACATTCATTGGAACGTCCGCTACTGTCACTAGCTACGAACTGATCAGACGTTGACATTTTAGTTCTTACGGCTCCCAGTTTCAACGCCTTCCCCACTTTCCATGGCCACTAAAGCTGCGATAACTGTCTACTGCCAACACCGGTCTAAACCTCGTCGGTTCGACCTTGCGAATATCAAGAGACATAAATGTTAAAAGAAGGGTTCATTGAAAAATAAAAAAAACCGTACTCCCGGCTTACCTGCTTTCGATCCAGTTGCAGCGCGTAAACCGATCAAGTTACTCGGGTGCATGACAACAATCTCAACGTCACGCGGAATGCCAACTGCACTTCACTAAGTCATGGTTTTTCTGTTCTTAATGGCGTTTTAATGAAAATTGAATTCCTCTGACAACAGTTAACTGACATCTTAAAGATTATTCGGATAAACCTAATGGGATGGCAGGTAAACAAATTCAAATGATTCCACATACATCGAGATTCGGCGTCTACATCGCCTAATATTAACATTACTTGCTCACACTTTACAAAAGATGAAACCTAATTTACTGTACTAAATGTCAGGAGCGCCACATCCCATAACATTTCACAGCCCTCCTTAAATAAGATTGTACGCTATATCTACATTATTGTAGGCTGTTTATAATAAGTAAGATTGATTGAAATCGTAGATGCCAAACGACCATACGACCAACGTGAAATACGAACCATTTAATGATCCAGGGGATTCATTTGTTTAATGTCCTTGAATACAATATCCTTTCCGGTATTTAAAATGTGCTATTTGCATCCACTAAGGTGTGGTAGCCGGCGTACTTTTAAGTATGACCACTCACATATTGCTCGGATCGTATCTCAAGAGTTTTACAGTAAAGCTTAGTCTAATCCTTGTTTTCATACCCCTCCCAATCCCCAAAGAGCAGGAGCAGGTTAGTCTGGGCACCCTTCTCACGTCGTTAATCTTAATTTATTTAGGTCTTGTGCTACCGGTAGAACCAAATCGGCTCAAATTTCATGATCAGCCAAATCTCACCGTCCCCTTACTTATGGAGCGGCTACTGGCAAAATTTCAATCTTATGATTATTTTACCGAAATAACGCTCGCGTGGTTTTCCGATGAGTTTTCATGTATATTTCGGCCACTCCTTACATAAATAGCAGATTCAAGAAACTTTGAGTCATTCATTGCTCTAGTTAGCTTGCTTAGATTCACATTCGTCTGTCAAGACCTAATTGGCACGGATAGCCCTACCAGTAGCTCCCTACTCCTATGACCCTACCGCTTGGAATCACTCCCAGGATGTCAGAGGTTGGCACCATCGACAAACTGTTAGGTTTCGGATTGAAAGAGACGATCAAACACCATCAATTGTGACCACTGTGAGACCACAAAACACAGTGTGAGACACGAAGTAAATGAGTGTTCATTTAATGGCAAAGGTAGAGTAAAACACGGCCAACCCTTGCATAAACAGCAGGACCTGTGCAGAGTTCTACGGAACGTGTCCTCTACAGTGATATCATACTATGTAATTCTTACGTGGTATTTCAAAGTGATTAATTTATTTATTTTCGACGTAATGAGTCATATGTGAGCAATGTTCGGTAAATAATATGGAGTCATAAAAAGGGGCTGCCTGTTAACGCGGTTGTTATTTGGATGTCGTTTCTTTGCTTACACGAATACATCAACAAAATTCGGAACCATTCTTCAATGAGTTATCGCCTTCATTTTGTGGATTACTTCTCCAGAAAGAGGCGTCGAGGAAGATCTAATCGAGCTCTGGAAAGCAACGAGATGGGCGCGTCCTCGTCCACGAAAAGCAGACATGAGAGGGTCTCCGCCCTCGAAAAAGCAGTTCTGGTTAGTACATCCACTTAGCGAAACGTGTACAATTGTTTCGCTTCACATAGATAGTATGGACAGTATCGACACTATCTGATTTTATTTCACAACTCTCGCATAAATTTGGTGGCCCCTACAGTTCTCGGCCTGGTTGTCGAGTGATTGGCTTGTACATAAAACACTACCTCTGGAACTTAATTTGAAGTTATTTCAGTGCCCTTATATTTCAACACGACCATTGACGGAATTCAAAAATTTGTCAATAAATGACTATTTCAACCCTGTCACTTTACAGAATCTAGACCTGTTATTCATAATTGTCTGTTTCTACTGAAAAATTCGATTAAAATTAACCTTCTTTTTTAATTTATCTCCACCGCATTTGGTACTTTTGCCAATCATGCAGTTCAACGTTCATTTATGATTTCACCGGTGGCCTACCTGATGTTCCTAACTGATAGTTTCAGATGTGTCAAAAAAATCATCGAGTTTCAATGTTCGCATTGATTTTACTATCGGTATAATGTTTTTACTTTTCTTAGCTCTACTGAGTAAGAATGAAAGTTGTCACCTATGCACTGATTACTGAACAACGATCGTGGCATAAATAGGAGCAACTTAATAAATGCCGGAACCATAAGTCGTCAGTTTTTTTCACGGTGACAAGTTAGTTCGGGACGTTCAAGTCGCCTGGTGATTGATTTCACTAGCGTCAAGGAGCTGGACAGCTACCTCGTTCACGAGCGAGTTGCTCACGACTTGTGCGTTAATGACCTCATTTACCCTCTTGATTTTTAAGTCGCTCATTTCGAAAATTCCTCGGCACGTTAATGGCAATATTCAAGAGACAAGCTTATTCTGGACAACTGTGAGTTTTTCCCATGGCACATTATTACATTCGTTCCAGCCCTTATCAAATGCGTGGGTGACGTTGAAAAAGTAGGATGAGCAAATCTGTGTTTTGTTCGAACAGTTCATACAATGAGTTGCTCAATTGTTGAAAGGAAACATCATGGTGGGTATCAACTTTGTATCTTATATATTGGGTTGTGAAAACCGCAAACGTTTTATCTAAAACACAAGATTTGAGCCGAACAATGTTTTCGAAAGCGGCTTACTTGATACGAAATTAGCATAATACTGTTGGTGAATTTGTTGCTTTCAAATTCCCAAATACAAACACTCCGCTCTGAAATATACGTTAATATTTTTAGAAATTGAAAATGCAAAGGGACTCAGTGAAAATATACCAGAAAAGATTGGAGCACTCAATTCAATTTGAGCAAGATCTGGCTAGGCTGCTTCTTCAACGAGGACAAAAGGAGTGAGCAACAAATACTAAAAATTCCGTAGCTAATGCACTTCTAGGTATAACATCTCATAAACATGTTATAACATCATAACAAGAAGACATCGAGGTTAAGGCACAGATAGATGATGCAGTAACTGTGAGGTTTTTCAACGAAGATTACGGAACAAGTACAAGTTCCCCTCTTGGTACAAGTTTCGGTTCAGTTTTCGTATTTATCAGGAAAATAGAGCAGCTCTCCCTCGACTCGAATCGTTTTATTATTTTCCTGTTTTATACATTCCCTGATAGTAGTTGGCAAACGCCTAGAATAAAGGCATTGTAACGTGCCAATGAAATAAGTCTGAATGAATTTGATTAACATGAATGAACTCAGAAGTTAAATATAATGAGTGCTCAAGCTTGAGCTGAATCCAAACGCGAACTACTTGTGTACTGTTTGTTTTGACCAGGGTAGGCTTGAACCACGGAGACTGTAGCACGAACTTGTGATTTGAAGAGTTGGGAGATCACAACGAGACTAGATTACATACAGGTACACAGAAGAAGTCCTTCGAAATGTAGTTACAAAAGTTTTACGTCTGACCGGATAACAGAAGTCGGCGATGGTAATTTTGTTAAATCCGTACGTGTTGTGGGATGCTGGTGACCCAATTGCGTTGATTTTGGGATGCTGATGACCCACTTGAATCACTTGAAACGAGAGAAGAGAAGCAACTGACTAGAAAAATGGAAGAGTCGATCTCCGGAGAGGTTAGAGAAGTGGGGATGGCGCGGACAGAAAGCTTCCTCACGGTCAAAGATTACAATTTTTACTTAAGGTAAACAAATGGCGCAAACAACAGGTACACAGAAGAAGTGGCTAGAATAGGATATGAGTTTGATTATTCGAATGTCAACAAGGGGGCCCTGAATGCGTGAACTGGTTGTATGGGAAAGGAGAGAGGAGTGCGAATTAGTAGCTAGTTGTTTGTGAAACGAGTCTCTATCGCGAGACCGGGAGACGAATGAGTCTTGGTAGAGCCGTGTGTTGTGGAATGGAAATAAATTGAGATGTGGGAACAGGATATTTTGGAAAGACTAGAAAGGGGAAGTCTAGCCGAACGAAATAACTGATCTTGCAAGGTTCACCTAGTATTAGACTGTAGAAGACCTGCGATACCCAAGAGTGGGAATCCCATTGAAGCAGATACTAATGAACGAATATATAGTTGTGCCACTGTGTTAGTTATGAAGCTCCACCACTGTGCCAAGTTGCTGCTATAGTAGAGTCCTGGGCTCATGGGATCAAGGCAGCAGCTGCTCATCATCTCACAGGTGATCTAGGATGGATGGACAGAAAAAAATCTAGGTAGAGTGGAGGGAGTAATGAGGGAGATCCTCCACGCTCGCACTCGGGTGCAGTGATTAGGCCAGCCTCTCGTACATATTCTCACAGTCCAGGGGGAAGAGGGCCTTAGATATATTCAGGCCAATCAGACTGTAAACGAAACAGTAAATATAATTATATTGAAGTAAAAAATACATTACGTACTGAGATGATAAATAATAATACACTAAGTACACCTTATTACATTGAACTGTATTCAAATTTTGCCCGCTGATTTGAAACAGCGATGCGGTAAACGCGGTATAGAAAACCAGGGAGAAATGACCCCTACAGAGGGAACTCTGATCTCAAGTGTGAGATGTGCACTTGAGCTACTTCTACCCGCTCGTCCTCCTCGTCTTCCACTTCCGTTGACACCTTCGCCCTTGCTTTTCAGCCAACATTGACTGTATCACTTCCGTTATTCTCACAATCTCTCTTGTACGATGTTGTGTGTGTCAAGTGGTAATCACTGTTCCCAATCTAAAACCTAAGAACTTATCAATTAAATCTAGCTTGATTCGGTTACAGGCGAGCCAAGTGCATTCTTCGGAAACAAATGGTTTTAATGGATCATTTAAAAACCACCGATCGGCAACTTTTGGTTTTGGAAGAAACTGCCAATTCTTTAGAAACGACTAATCTACAAGCCAAGGTTTTTTTTACAAGCTTAATCCTGTAATCGACCAGCCTTTTTCTCTATATTTATTATAAGGAACATTATTATGTGTACAGAATTCACGTATATGTATAATGTAAAATTTTTAGTACTCCTTCAATGTCCACCACCTCCTTTCAAAGTCGAAAAACATCAGTTTTAACGCGAAAACCCATTTCGTGGAACAAAATTAATATATTTTAAAGTAGATCATGTCCGCTAAGTTACAATGTTAGACCGAATTCGATGTCTTCTTCCTTCCAGCATGGTAATTTATTTCAAACGAATATTTTTCACGAAGTATTAGAAGGGAAGGTATAAATATTTTCTAATAATTCAATTTTATGTTTCGAATTTTGTTCTTCAGTTTAAATTTATCCTTCCATCCGCCCGTCTTCAGTATCGAAAATAACGGACCATAAAAAAAAGAAATATTGGGTGGCATTACCGTTACCCTTAATCGCTGAATTCGTTCTAAGTAAGTTTGTATCAGTGGTTCATAAATATTTGTCTTATGGCGGATTATAAATTCGTAGTCTTAGAAAGTTATTTATTAAATGCGAGTTTTGTTCGATATACATCATTTTACCGTTACTTCTGTGGATTAGTGCAGTACGATGATACGCCAGGAGGATTTATTACTGCCAACGCTGGAATGGGCCGGAGATTTCGCCTTTTAAACTTCTAGTTCTTCAAGTTACCTCTTTTCGTATACGTCATTATTGCTACCTTCCTATGTTTTAATTCTAAGGTTTTACACCCACGTCTTTCAGACATAGCAGTTGCAATTGTCCTTTTCAAGTGTGAACTGGTATATCGTGAATCTGTTCGTGGGCTCTTGAGAAAACGTTAGCGATTTCTTTCACACAACTAGAACAACTGGGGCAGTGTTTTCCATTAAACGAAGATTTTCCGCTTCGGTTTCGTGCAGAGTTGAAACGGTTGTTCTCTTATCGAGACAAATTTCAATTCTGAGCGCTACAACGTCACTTGTTCGTGTACCTATTTGAATTTTTCGTGTACCCTTGAAATTCCCATTCCGGTTGCTTTCGTCAGTTGTCTCTCACTTTTAAGAACTCGGATAACATCTTCCTCAAAAAAATACCTTTAGGCGTGTTTGACATGAAAAATGATGTAATTCCCCATTTAAACGTGACTGAGTGCGTATTTCGTAGTTTCAAAAATAACCTCGGTGTTTTCGTAGGTTTCCCCCTTGAGTCACGTACTTGATTGGCGTTGATATCAAATTTTTCAAATATAACATGGCTGTAATAATTATAAGGTTGTCAACAAAATATAATTACATCAACAAATCCTGAAAGGTTGAGCGCGGAGGCGAACTTACCGATTAGGCGACCAGAATCAACCGGCATTTAACAACTTCAAGGGATTATCAATTTCTCCCTCCTACAATAAAATTAGACGCAGTCGTAATGAAGGTTCTTGAAACAAAGATGTTAAGGAATAGGGATATATTTGGCGCGAATTGCGTGTAAACTAAGAAAAGAGGGTTCAGTGCTGAAGCACACCATTCAGTTCAACGTAAATTAGCTGTAAATACAATGAAGGATTAACGTTTTGGGATTAAGATGCAAGCGTTTGTCGGTATATTGCCAACTTATTTGACTGCACTGAACTTTTATGTGGGTTTAGGTTTAGGAACTCTCCCATGGAATCCAAGTTACTCCTCCCCTCGCATAACATTTTCAGGCTATTTTGATTTTAATAATTCGAACAAAGATTAATTTTCTATAATAAGTTAACTGTTTAGAGAGAGGGGTGTGGGGGAGGGGGGATTAATTGACTAGTTACCGTTTGCGTTCCCACGGCCAACCGAAATTTTTCCATCTTTCGCTATGGCAATTTTACCGTGCATTTACCTCTCCCCGCTGCGTAAACTTACAAGCAGGTTCTATTGAACTTGATTTATCAATTAACTATGTTCGACGCAAAGCGTCGAGGTGGTTGGAAGTATTTGACCTACTTCCCCGCGTCATTGTCTCCAACTATTTTAATACCTGGGAATCCCTCAGCTCCGGTCGGTTGGTTCCTCCAACAGCCCCCTTCGCCAGGTTTCCCCCTTCCTTTATTTCTTTCACCCAATTTCATTTTCCTATCGACGACAGAGCTCTTCCAATATCAGTCCGTTTCCAACCATTGCCCCGGTATATTCTCACTCCCTCTCTATCGGTTGTCCACGCCAGTTTTCACGCGTTCCGAGTACCCTTGTGTCGCCCGTTTGTACTCTATCTCAGTTCAATTTAATTCAACTCAATTCCGCACGCACGTTCATTACAGTCCTCCTCACGCTCACCGAGTTGCAGTTTTATTTCGATCCTTTGCTCCCCCTGTCGTGCACCCAACATTTGGTCCTCCGGGCCGGATTATCGTTAATCTTCGCGCATACAGGACCGAAGGTTAACGCCACGACGCCCACTACTCGCCTCAACCAACGAAAACCATCAGAAACCAATATTGCTTCTACACAGTCACCAATAGAGGAGACTGTAGAGACTACCATGGAGTTTCGACAACATGAACAGCCCGCTCCACCTCGTGCCTCTTCTCCTCCTTCGACTGTGTCAACTTTGCCTCCGCAGGAAAGAACTGAGCCCCTGTCGCCTCCTTCTGATCCACAAGCGGATTTCTCGGACTTCAACAGACTCTATTGGCAGGCCGCCAACAAAATGGAATTCATTAGTTCTTCTTTGAAGGAATACGATGCTAGGTCCGTCTCCTTCCCCACCGTTAGAAGAGTCCTGCAAGATTATCTTGATGAGGTCCTCTGTGTAATACGGGAGGCGGAGATTATCGGTACCTTAGGTGAAGAGGGCCAACAGCGTAAATTTCAGGAGTTATGCCTCATGCATTGGGCCTTGTCCGTCAAGTTGACTCCTGATCATTCGTCAACCATACCTCCCTCGATGTGCGAACCACCATCGTCTCCACTCGTCTCTTCCACCCGCGCTCATTCTTCGCCAATGCTACTTGACCCTCCAAAGGCCTCAGACTCTCGGACTTTCTCGCCTACATCCACTAAAGATGACGCCGAGCTTATAGTTAGTCCCTCAAAACTCACAACCAGCCTCTCGCCACTACCATCCGTTGTGACGCTCGCTTTAACTTCACCTCCCTGCAGTAAACCACCACCGCCTCCCTCGCTCACCGCTCCCCTGACGATCTCTTCGCTGGGCTCATCACAGAATCGCCCCGCCACTCAAGCGCCAATCAGTTGCTCGCAACGGCCCCGTCTTTACGAAATTTCAACCGCCTCGATCCAAGTGAAGCCCCACAACACTCGAAATGGCCGCATCGCCGCCGGTCAACCGTCAACGTCTTCTTCTTCCAACTTCAAATCGCCGCCGAACACTGTAACACAAGGTAAGTCTCGGAATAGCGTGAACTGGCTTCCCTTAGTAGAATATAGGCGCGAGCCTTCAGCTCCTCCTCTTCAGAGGCGGCCCTCAGCTCCTCTTGGATCCCGCCTTTATGTATTCAACCCGCAATCATTTTCTCCCCAGTCACTAATCCACATTGAAAGTTCCACACGGCCCAAGCTCAAACCGTTTCTACAAGGCCCTCATTACAAACCCTTCCTTTCAGCTCCTTGTGCCTACAACCCGCATCCCAAGCGTTGTCACCAAGCCCAATGTTCTGCAATCAAACATTTTGCCTCCACCCCCCTTTGTCTCTTCCTCCTACCTGTTTCTCTGGTCCTGCAACACTATTCAGCCTTCATTACTAGCACCCTATCCACCAATGGCGTTTATATATGTCACGCCTCAGCTTCTCTCATATACTCATTCGAATCGCACAACCCACAGCCATTTTCCTACATGTGCATTCACACCTCCACACAGAACAGAAGCATTATAGCGGGGTTTCGAGTCCCTCTTTTGCTCTCACAATCTCGTGCCCACATACCAAAATTTAGGGGTTCTGACCCAGACCGCTATGCCCATTGTCCTAAACTCAAACCCTTCGTTGCACCCCAATTCGTTTAATTTAGTTCTTCCCCACCCCTACCTGTTTCCTCCTTTCACCATTTAACTGAGCCCTACTCTCCACTACCCTATACCCCAACCCACTTCATCTCTGTCACATCCTATTTTTTTATATAACCCTAACTCCTGCAGCCCATCATCACACCCTACCCATTGGGTATCTTCAACGATACACCAGTAGCTTCCCTCTACCCTTTCTACGTTCCACGCCTGATCATCCCAAGATTCAAGTGCCATCACCAAGGCCCCTTTGACCACCTTACTACATTCACATAGTTTACTTAAACCTCCTTTCGTCTAATCTTCCTACCTGTTTTTATACTCCCATAACTACGCGTCGCCCTGATCACTAGTTCCCTATGTCCCAACGCCATTTCTTTCTTTACATTCCATTTCTCCAAACCCTAACTGTAGTTTGCCAACACTCTTTTTCCGTTTCTTCTGCCTAGTCGTTTCTCTCCGGTACAATTTCACTCAGCTCGCATCCTTAGTAGCACAAACCTCACAATGCCTTATACCCTCACATTTTGTTTCTCTTGCACCCTGTCATCTTGCCTCACCCTCCCGTCTTCCTCATTGCAAAGGCCTTCTTTGCCCTCTATCCTAGCAGCATTTCCTACCCCCTTAGTCACCCCCATTGTAATCATTTCACGTATCATTGAGCATTCACCCAAGTCAGCGCCTTAATCTCATGCCCTAACTCATACCCATTCTTAACCACACATGCCCCACTTCCATACGTTTTCTCCTACTCACTGCCCAAGCGTGCTTGCCCTATTGCACCACCCGAGACTGCCTTCCCCTATCCGCAGTAGCCAAGGGTGCCTTTCCCTATCTGCACTACCCAAGAGTGCCTTCCCTTATCCGCACTACCCAAGAGTGCCTTCCCTTATCCGCACTACCCAAGAGTGCCTTTCCCTATCCGCACTACCCAAGAGTGCCTTCCCTTATCTGCACTACCCAAGAGTGCCTTCCCTTATCCGCACTACCCAAGGGTGCTTGCCCTATTGCACTACCCTACAGTGCCTTCCCTTATCTGCACTACCCAAGAGTGCCTTCCCCTATCTGCACTACCCCACAGTGCCTTCCCTTATCTGCACTACCCAAGAGTGCCTTCCCTTATCTGCACTACCCAAGAGTGCCTTCCCTTATCCGCACTACCCAAGTGAGCCTTTCCCCTATCCGCACCACCCAAGAGTGCCATCCCATATTCGCACCACCCAAGTGTGCCTTCCTCCCTATTTGCACCACCTCCTATGCTTCCTCACGTGATCACTCATTCATCCTCATTTTTGGACCTCATACGTTCTCTGTTGTCCTGCTCAACTCACCACCTTCATTGTCTCACACTCATCACTCATCTCCCTGTGCTCTGGCTCATAAGGTAGCCCAGCCTTGCCACGTCCTCCAGCTCTACCCTCATGAGCGCTAGCCTCCTCACCCACGTTCATTACCACACACCACTGTAACCCCACTTCAAGGGTTATCCTGCTGCCGCAGCGCGGGGGAGTATGTTCGACGCAAAGCGTCGAGGTGGTTGGAAGTATTTGACCTACTTCCCCGCGTCATTGTCTCCAACTATTTTAATACCTGGGAATCCCTCAGCTCCGGTCGGTTGGTTCCTCCAACAGCCCTTCGCCAGGTTTCCCCCTTCCTTTATTTCTTTCACCCAATTTCATTTTCCTATCGACGACAGAGCTCTTCCAATATCAGTCCGTTTCCAACCATTGCCCCGGTATATTCTCACTCCCTCTCTATCGGTTGCCCACGCCAGTTTTCACGCGTTCCGAGTACCCTTGTGTCGCCCGTTTGTACTCTACCTCAGTTCAATTTAATTCAACTCAATTCCGCACGCACGTTCATTACAGTCCTCCTCACGCTCACCGAGTTGCAGTTTTATTTCGATCCTTTGCTCCCCCTGTCGTGCACCCAACAAACTACTTGATTTAGAATTACAATTAAAACGTTGCTGCGACTTTCGAGGAAAATTTTATTTAATTTCCCAACAATTTTCGTTGCATTTTGCGAATGTTTTTGTGTATTTCTTCACCGTTCGACACCACCTCGATTTCTGAAAACTCCATGACACAATAACAACATTTACATTGGTTTCTCAACATTGATGCTCATAACCTACTTTTTTGTTTGCTCAATATTTAATGAATTTCTCAATATGTTTTACTATATTTCCCAACTCCAGCTGAACTGTATATTATCCAAATTTGATGATACAGTCATTGTTGTGTTTGATAGACGAATAATTGTGAAAAGTTTTGGTTTTGATTGTTGAAAGCGGGCGCCTGGCCAAAACGGGGCAAATGAAGCCCCTTGTAAACAGTTGTCTATTAAACCTGCATTACCAGGCGGGTTGGCAAAGCAGGCGTTACCGCGCATCTGAGGGGCAGCTAAAGCCCCTGGAGGCAGCCCATCGACCAGACAAACGATCAATCGTCAATGTCGCTGCCGATTACATAATGTATATTTATATTTTTAACTTAATAGCGAGGTACACGTAGGAATGAATAACGAATAACGAAAGGAAACGAAAGGAAAACAAAATTGATCAAAGCCAACGTGAGTCGGTTATGAAAGGCTGGTGGTGTACTGTGGACAAGCGATATCTGTGTAGAAAAGTAATCATCGAGCCATAAAGAAATTAAGCCAACTATACTAACGCTGATTAAACGTGTGCAACGATCAGCACCACACTTTGGCTCACATACTTGTAGTACACTTTTACTACTTCTTCTGTAGAAAGTAGATGGCTGAGGCTGTATGCCTCAATATCTTAGTGTTTGTTGTTGACCGCAGTACATGCGGCTCTCAAATCAAACCTCTGTATGAGATGTTTTTCTTAAACACGATTATGTCTTTATTTTCTATTCTATTGCTAATTAAGTCACTGTTCGTCCGAGTTCAAGTGAATCAGGGAATTTGTCACGAATCCCTCACTCATCTGCTAATGCTATTAATCGCATCTTGAACCACCTATTTCAATGCGTCCCATAACACGAGTAAGGTACATTCAAATTGTCTCTTATGGTTTGAAGAGGATTATATTGGTCATTTCATCTGGGGATCAGCTCTACATCGTTCAAGTGAAGTATTTGATAGACGCATCAATGCCAATACTGCATAGGAGCAATTCAATTTTGATTGTAACGCCGACGGATCTTTCCAGGTTTTTGAAGCTTTGAGAGCTGGTAACCTGGCGCTCAAAAGGGCAAATGAAGTTCTCAACATTAAAAACGTTGAAGTCATTCTTGAAGAAACGCTGCAAGCTATTGAAAAACAAGAAGTAAACAGTGCACTATAGAGTAGTGGTAGTAGAATGTTGGGACATACTGTCTTCTCCGTTTGATTCGAAACAAATATTGAGACTAGCTGCTTACTTTTAATTAGAATGATATTGATTAGGCTTGAACTCAGCGTCAAATAATTTGTTCTCAATTTACTGTGCTGCTCTCGTTATTTTCCCCCAAACAATGATTGTATGGGATTGAATAATTTTTATCTGTCCACACAAAGCAGTCAATCAAAGCCATTGCAGCAGTTTGTGAGAGAGAAACAATTTGGTGTTTTGATCGCCATAATAACTATAGTTAGTATTTGACCGATTTTGCGCATACACATATTTTGGAGGTCCCATGATTATTTGCACGCTAAATATGAAATTTGAGCTTATTTATTTCTGCTGTTTCTCAATCGCGTTCACAGGTCAGTTTCCCAAATGCTGTTTTTTTAACACAAACGTAAAGATCTGAAGAAAAATAAATAAAAATTCTAAGACTGCGGAAAGAAAAACGCTATTAAATTAAATTTGAAAAAGTTTCGAGGTAGCGAATTATTAATAACTATAAAGTGATGAGATGGGCGCTGAAACGTCCTAGAATATGATTACACTTGATGGTTATGAAGTTCCGTTGAGAGCATGGATTATAGGTAAAACCCTTGATGTGTGATTGCAAGAAGTCATTAAAGTGGGGCGTAGCCGAACTCGAACTCTTCTAAAGGCGTGTGCTTTGTAGTTGGCTCAAAACAAAGTTGGCCGGCGTTTTTCGATACCCAGATGTTGAACTTCCTGTTATTGCACTGCACAGTCAGATCAATAAACAGAAGGTTCATAGAACGTCTGCAATTGTAGTAGTGAACATTTTATTTTTTGAGCGATGGTTCCAATTAAAAGTTACATTTGATCGTTCCAATTTTTCGAGTGAGCTCCCACATTTAAAAATAGCTATAAACTATCTCTAATTAAGGCATATTCAACAATAAAGAGGTTATACACCACGTTGTAATTAAGGCACTGTCGCTTTTGAAAGTGATCAATATTGTCTCCCCCAACGGATAGGTAATTAATCCTACATATGATGTAACACTCTGTTTTTTGGTCCCACCAGGAAATAAATAAAAGGGTCAGCGTCTTGGAAACATCGAAAAGTGAAGACAGTTTCAACGAGGAATTAGATCGCGAGCTCAACATTCTCAACGAAACAGTGACCAAAACTGAACTTTTGATCCCAACTAAAGGTGGCCACGAAAGCTCCGTTTCCGAAACGAAGTCCCCCGTTGGTAACGATAATCTATATCGCATTTTTACGGAAACGTCCAAGGTCGGTTTATTACGTGTCAGACGATGATCACGCTAAACAGGTCTTGATTATTCGAGACCGAACTCGAAACAACGGAAAATATTTACATAACACCGTTTGGTCCTCACTATCTACAATCTACTACAACCAAACACTCCGAAGAATACTCAGAAAATTGCGAACAACGCTTGTTTTTTAATTCAAATACCCATCGCATTTTCAAACGTCAAACGATTGAGGGAGGGGAAGTCGTCAAACTTATTATCAATGTGCCGAGTTTCCAGTTGTTCTTAATTAAGCTTTTCTAAATTCTTTGCAGAAAGAGGGTCAAAAACCCTGTTTTGCAAAAAAGATCGATCAGACAGTCCATTGTCTGTTCAGTCTATAGCTCCAAGTACCAGCTCTAAATTAAAGGATCTGAAAAACGAAAGTAAAAAGCCAACGAGAAGGACAGAGGAGTCGCCTGAAAATCAAAAGAAAATAGGAGTAAGATTGCTTTTATAGCTTCAAGACCTTATTCTAATTCTATTCCGGTTAATTTCAGAAAAAATGGGTATGCTCAATTTGACTGAAAAACTACGTCGAGTTGTCAAAGAATAATAAAATGTGTTCTTGCAGCCGATTGAATACAGTTGGCTTAGGGTTGGGCCGATAATAACTAACTATAAGCAAATAATAAATGTGATGGAAACCGGCATGAAATGTGTTTTCATATAGAACTCTATTGAAACACACGTGTGAGTGAAAGATCACAACTCACTTAGCAACTATAGTTAAAGACACGGTACCTGTTCTCTGTGTCCCCCTTCCTTGGCTGGTTGTGTAATGTAGGCGAGCACATTCAACATGAAGACATAATCTGGAAAGCATTCATACAGAAGTAATGGAGAGAACGGAATTTGGCTAGGGTAGAATTATCAGACTGCATATACACAGTTTCCACCGGGACAACAACTTGGTTGTGCACAGTGAAAGGAGACGGTTTCAAAAGTCGCTGCACTAAAGATAACCTGGGTTTATTCTGAGTAGGGCATTTAAACAAAGCGTGGTTGACTGAGGATGCATTGATGCAAGTCGTAAATGATAAAAAAGGGAAGCAGTATTTTAGTCCCCCCCCCCCTATGGCTCGCTCTGCCCTAGCATAAATTAGAAACCTCCCTCTTTGCCACAAAGCTCCCCCGTTGGCCCTACGTAGGTGCAGCCTTTGGCATTCCACCAATCAGGTCATCAGGTCAATGGGAGTCAATGCTCGCAACCACCATCACAACTGGCTCCTAGACTGTGGTAGGAGCAGGCTACTCAGAGCACCCCTCCTCTCTGGACTGCTGCCGTCTGCTTGCAGTCAGTCCACTCTTCTGCTTTGTACACAAGCATCCACTCTGCCACCCTTAGACAAATCTGGTGGATGCCTGATCTTGGAGATATTGGCCATTTGCACGGTGATGGCAAGGATCATGTTCCTATTCCAGGGGGTGGCTCAGCCACTCTCACTTGCTGCAACATCTCCTCAATTGCTCCAGTGGTGGACCACTCTCACCAAAAGCCATATTGATGCGGTAAGTGTTCTCCAGCCGCCTCCAATGCCAGCGACCTGCCGCCCAGGAGCAGGCAATACCAAAAGCACACACAGCTTCTTCCAACAGACCACCTTACTCCTGTAAAAGCGTGTTTCTTTCTCTCCTGGTAGAACTCATCATTGCCTGGATATCTGCTCGGGGACACTATCAGGTGCCTGCTCAGCCACCCATTGTCTTGGGCAATTTAGTGGTTATTGACTTATTGACACGTTGGTATTTTTTAGTATGTTAGTTTTTGTTATTTCTATCATTTTTTCCATAAATAATTCGAAACAGTGTGTAACACAACGCTTCATGAGGGAACATTAGTTCTTTGGTCATTATTATATTTTATTTTATTTCGATCAATACTTCTTCGCCATTTTCAGATAACATTTTACGACTGATGTGGCTACAGATGAGATTGGTGGACTCTGTATATGTAAGTTATACATGACGATTGTCGCCGTTGAAATGGGAATGGTGAACGACGCTCTATTTTCATACTACAATAAAAAATTGTGATTTCGTTGTACGCTTCATTTAAAAACGGGCACATATTCCGAAATTTCTTAATAAATTGATATTAATTCTGAGCTGAAACGATAACTAATCACCTGCTCTAAAGGAGCGGAAGACCATATAGTCAAAGGGTTTTAGCCAAATGTATTGGATTGACTAGCTTACAGGTTATAAGTTTCACATCTTGTCAACAGGTAAGTAACCATTCAAATAGTCAAAAGGTTTTAGCCAAATGTATTGGATTGACTAGCTTTTAGGTTATAAGTTTCACATCTTGTCAACAGGTAAGTAGTAAAACCAAACAAAGAAATTACATATACTGCCACTTCGTAACGAACATCCCAGTGTCTCCTGAACGTGGTTACTTGGTTTTCGACACTATTGAAAGCCCTGAAAGGAATTAGGTTTCCACCGTTCTTCCTCCTTGGCTTCATGCGACTAACGTTAGTGTTCGCCAAATATACCCCATATTTGTGGGCTTGTAGATCGTTTTGTTCCAGGTGAGTGTGCGGATACTAGCCAGAGCGCCTTCAGCTTCCAGATTGTCAGGTATTGGATATGAATCATGGAGATATTGTAAACAAGGAATTTCATCTGTTCTGTAAATCTGAGCAATTGAACTCTGCAGCAACAAAGGTATGAAAGTTCTTTTGGCCACAACACGGGAACTTTTCATCCCCGTTCTAGCTAGACTGATTCCAGTCTTATTACGGATGGGGGGTTCTTGCTGCCAAGGGGTGCTAAGTGGAGATGAAAACATGGAGCTCAGGATTCAGACAAACGTTTCCAGCGGTTATGCAGTCGGTCTCAGGTATATGCCAACTCTGACGGCATTGACGGCTACAGGGAGGCTTGTCTCCAAGTCAGGCGGAATTCAGATGAGAAAATAAGGAGTCTGATCTATCAAAGAAACTCGTGTTTTTGAAAGAGTCAAAATAAATATGTGTATTACTTCCCTTAGCTCTACGAAAAACACCGTATGAGAAACTGTAACATGTATGTGGATTTTTTCAATCCAAGGTGTTGGAGAAGACGGCAGATCCAAATTAACAGTGGTTGGTCTTGATGGGAATTCGCAACTTTTCCATTTTTCAAAACCAACTACTATGAGTTTGATGGGCTTTCTTGTGTGGAAAATTCCAGATAACATAAAACACATAACTTGTCTTCTACCAACTTTTTCCAGAGTTTCTCCTGTAATTCCTGAACAATAAAGACGCGCCTAAATTACGTATGGGGTCATTCAATGAAAATTTTAAATAAGTGGGAGCATTTTAGTAAATTCAAGGAAGTTGTACTTTACCCGTTCATATATAGATCTATGTTAAGATCTACCAGGTTGGATTACTTGGTTAAGCGATGCATTCACAGATTTTACGTTGGGCGGACCAAAGCTGGGTGAAGCGTTGCATCAGGCATTTCGGCAGGAAATTAAACTTTGCACCGGCAAGGCTCCATTACCCCAAACCTAGCAAGCAGTCATGTCTCTGGTCCCTCAATTACTGAAATTGGTACCTTCAACATTACGAAGCATACGTGCAGCGCCACTGTATGTTCATTATAACTTCATCCGTCAATCCTCCTTGCCAGAACCAAGCACACCAGCTGTGCTCATTTTTCGTACGGATGCTACATGTTGGAGAAGAATCTACAGCTGTGATTTCCTTATTAATGTTCAAGGTTTATATTCTATCCTCATACTTCAAAACAACAAAATTTGTACTGCTTTGCCTAATTTTGCACGTTTTACAATTCGAATCTTAAATATTCATTAAGAAGCACTGCCTTGTTGCGTACGTTCCTCCATCACCCAACACAGTTTTCGAGAGGGCACAGAGGCTCCACAATGGCACACGTGGTTCAATCAAACGTCGTTGATTTCTAGGAGCTGCCCGAACGAGAAAGGAGGCTTCGCCGCAACTGAAATAGTGAACCGGCCCTGGACGTGAGGTTTGAACGTGGCCGCCACAATGACGTACAGACCGGGATAAAGGTCGAACTCGTGGCGAATTTGCCGCCAATTGACAAAAGCTCCGGTATCCCCTTCAGGAGGCACCAGCAGAAAATATTCAGCGCTCAACCTCTCGTTTTTTCCATCTGCCTGAAACCAGAAATCAAGAAATTACGAACACAATTCTTGTTTAATTTTGCATGACGTGTTTAATGGCGTCAAATAAATATATATCACTCACTCACTTTATAAATAAAAAACGCGACGTGTTGCGGGATTCCTGCGCCATGTTGTTGCAAGCTTATGGATACTTTGAGGATGTCTTCTTTCTGTGGAGGTTTAACGAGGTAAGGATGAACCGAAGGATCTGGATGCTTTTCCACGGGTCCCAAGCTCAGTAGGAATTGCGGATTCGAAGCGAACAGTTCAACATCATTCCTGGAACCTCCGGCTGTCACTCCCGAAATCCACTCATCGGTCTCCTCTATAACCTTGACACAATTCACGCAGCATCATCAATATAATATAGAGAGAAGAACAAAGTCAGGCTGAGCCGATTTTTACCCCAAAAAGCAGAATATCTATTACAGAATCGGGAAAATGTCAAAAACTAATTTTTGAAGACAGTGGGAAACTAGTATAATCAAATCGAGGAAGAGATTAAAGTGCATGTAGGGCACAGGGAAATAATGATTGTCCTAAAATTCTGAGTTTCTGTTTTCAGCACATTCTGTTGTCGATTACTTTCAGCTGATAACTAACTATCCAAGAGCGAACACCAGGATAGTCGAGTGCAAATCTAGATAGAAAGCCAGCCAACTGGGGAGAAACCAGGAGAGTGACCAATTTAACTTGGTCTGTTTTCTGTTATAGAAGGAAATCGATTTCAGCACAGTTTTTACTTTTCTTGGCTCTATGAAATAGAAAGGAAAGATATGTTATCGGCAGATAAAATCTTTTCTGAGTTCAGCATTCTGGCAAGATGGTAATCGTTTCGCCCAGTTTCAAAAGAAGGTTATGGCACAGTAACGTGGTCACAGTTGACCTGTCCCTTTGAAACTTGCCCACCCCAGTAAATTGTTAGATAAGGTTAGAAACCCAGACGGTACGGATTTCTCAGGGTCATCTCTCCACGTGGTAACACGTGTGCAGCAGATCTCCATCAGGAGTCTAGCAAAATGAGAAACGGTCGATCCACGGGTCTAGGTGGATGCTAGACGAGTGACCAGGCTCTTGCATGGAAGCGAAGCCGCAACTTCCATTACAATAGCTCCTTCCGTTCTCATGAAGGTTCAGGGACAGTTGAAACAGAATCAGGAATCGATTAGCGCGATTGAGAACCAACGGTTGAACCAAATCAGGTCAATTTTTATATTATTTTATAAGACGGTGAATAAGTCGGGTGCTCCGGAATTTTTCCTTCTTGGGGACCCGAACAATCACCCATGATGAAGGAGTCCTGAAAGGATAGAACTCTTCAACGGAAATTATTGCTGTATTTGTATGTTTTAATTGATTTAGTCAGCTCATCAAACCCGGATTACTTTCTCCTTGACAAAACATCCGTTATCTCAAAACTCTCCACATATATCTCGAGTCTTTCCTCCAAGCAAACTTTTAATGTAACCCTCCCCACCAAGGATCACGATGAAGGGGTTGGGGGCTTCAATCCTCACCTTTTTGAATCCAAAATAATTACAATAATTCTACCAGGTAGGTAGGTATTCTCAAGGGGTTCTCTCGAGCGTTCATAGACGACACCTAATGTGTTTGTCTTCAGAGCTGAGCTTAATCCAGTTTTACATCATTAAGTTCTCAATAATATTGGTATCATATTAAATGAAGTACAAGAAATGAGTATTGTAGAGATTCTCCGCCGAGATACATATACGCAAAAATAACAGTATGAGCGTAATCCAACTATATTTATCATAATGATCAGAACACTACATATTTTGTCTCTTCTCAAAACTGGCTCTAACGATTTTGGTTAAATTCTTGTGAGTTTAATTTGTAATTTTTTGTTAATTTAAATTTTCTATAAATGATACGACTATAAAATAAAAATCTCATTTGTGGGTGGAGGATAAGAACAGCACATTAAATTATCACACATTTCGACAAAATCGATTTTACCACAGTTTCTTCCTTATAAACTCCGCTGAAACGTTACTTTAATCTTCAGAAAAATTGAAGTGGTAGTCAAAAAATACCCATACGTTATTAAATAATAACGTCAATAAGACATATAGGAGCTACTCCTGAAATTCCGGAATTTGAATAATCCGTTTCTCTTACTACCATTTCTAAAAGTTTCTACCAGATTATTCCAGAACAGTGAACACGATCCTTTTCAAGAAAAACCACGCAAGAAGTCTCTTAAATCATCTGTAGGCTGGTTGGTGAACAACAGTTGTGACAGAAGTAGAAGTACCACAATAAATGCCGGAAATGTAAGAGCTTTCTACCACCGTGTAGTTATTTGTTACCAGGTCCATATGAACTGAGTGAGAAATAAATTGAGTTAGCAGCAATTGAATTTACGTAGAGCTAAGGAAAGTTGTGACTTTCAATGGATAATTAGGAGCAACCAGTATTGTTATTACCAGTTTTTACCAGATTCCAAAACAGTAAACATGATATTGCTTGAAAACAGAGATGACAGTCTTATAAATTATTTGTTCACTGGTTACTCAATAACATTAGTCACATAAGTAGGGGCAAGTCAATACATTCTGGAATTTCAAGCGAACTAGACTCTAGACCGCAGAAACTTATTTTATATCAGCAATAAAAACATACAGAAGTGAGCACGTGGGGCTAAAGAAAACTAGGTGATTCGTCGCACCAGATTTTTCATAGATGTTCAATAATTAAAGTTTGTGGCGAACTCGTCACTAGATCAAAGTGAAGCAAGAGCAACGCTTTACATCGGCATCAACAATGTTTGTCCTGAAAAACTAATTCACTTTGTTTCTCAGGAAAACTGAATGTGGATGGAACAATAAAAACGGCCATCGAAAACGATTCTGGGTTATGGAAGTAAGACTTCAACGAGGATTCTCTGCGGAGGCGCTTCTCAAACTGAAACACGACACCTCTCGGTCGTAAAAACGTCGAAACTCAGTTCACGAACATTTCACCGCTCGGATATCACCGTAAAAAAAATAAATAAAAATAAAAAGTGAATTTGTTTTAAGATAGTATGGAGTAACTTTGCGTCTGCTGACCTTGACTTTATCGCAGATCAAAAACCTCAGTCAAGAAGGTGTGGCGCATAGTTGCTATACACATCAAGTGTTTTATAGATAACTTAAAAGTTTGAAATAACACAATTCTTAACACTACGAAACCAATTGTCACACGAAGTAGCCAAAATTCATCACAGTGTGCTGATAATTTACTGAATTGCCGATCATCATAATCGCAGCGTGTGGTCAGTACCAGTAGTTACGAACCGCAGTTATGAAATTGATCACATACAGTGTTGAGCTCATAAGGTTTTTGTATGCACTTTTAACTTCGTCACACCGGAAAAAGAAAAACAATAAAATCTGCGTTACTGCAGCAATAACTGGGTGTCCCTCATGGGTTCTTTTTCCTAGTTAAAAAAATCAGGGTAGAATAATTGTCATCAAAACGCAGGTGGCTAATGGTAGAATAGAATTCATTGTGAGCAGGTGAGCATCGAAATATTCGTTGGGTAGATACCAATTCTACTGATCTTAATAGTGTAATCATTGTGTAGACAGTTTGATGACAGCCTACAACGTTTTCTTGTACTCACTGGTTTTAAGGTGGAGTTTGAAAATACGGTTTGAGGCATGAGTAATGCAACGTGGATGACCTGAAAGAAGTAACAAATACACGAGATACGAAGAAAGATTGATGCAAGTAGAGCCTGCTTGGCAAGATTCGTGAGAGGGTCTTGGCAACTCAATGCCAAATGTTGAGGGGCACTTTCCACTTTCTTTGACCTTTTCCACCCACTTGTTGACTCATTCCTTATCCACCCGTCATGTTATCTATATTAATGACGCTCTCAGTAATTTCGTGTTTCTCAATCGTTTCCTCGCCGTCTAAAAACGATCGATAGCATTATCTGAATTTATTATTCGAACTGGTTATTAGAAATGACGAAAGAAGGTTACGAAAACTGTCATAGTAGGTGCGCTGTGGATTCATTTCATGTCCCAACTCAATTTCACAAGACTGCTAGATGTCTAAAGCAATTTCTATTCCCTGACATAGCTATTAACTGATTTTTACGGGAGCCAAGAAGGAATCATGCTAAAGTGAACACATACTATTCAAGGAAAAGACATCTGGCAGAACTCATCACACAACTTTCTTCAAACCTACGTATATTCTGGCTAATAACAACCTTTATTTCAGTCAATTTGGAAGAGCTGGTATAACGTAACTATACGTTCTACGTGGAAACCGGCAGCCCATAAAGTTCCGAAATTTCATAAGCTGGTGCTACGTATGCCACTACCTTCACATAAAAACCAACGTATAAGGTCTCATGCTGATGAGACTGTCTATATGATTTTTCTTAGAACGTTTGTGTTGCCAATTCTCAAATTATGGGAGAATCCGTGAGATCAACAAAATAATTCAATTACAGAATTCTTCTAGTTGCTCTTCGTTATTTCATGACCACTATTAAACCCTCATCGTATAGGCAGCTTATTTTACTCCCACCATTATATTTTCGTCTTTGGTAGAGATTTATATGAAAAACTATAACTTTATATGAAAACGACTAAACTAAAATCGAAATTTTAAATAATTTATTGTGCTTCTCTCGTCTATATCTACAAACAAGATATACTGCTACTGCCGTGTAATTGTAAACTGTCAACGCGAAAAATTTATTCAAAATCGTTCTTGAAATGTTCTAAGTAACAACATCCCAGCTAATTGAATAATTTCAGTTTAGAACTGATGAATTCCTAAGAAATCACACGCGTCATACTACGAAATTTTCCAGCAAGCCGAACTAAATTTCAAACACAAACGGTGGGTACAGCTTTCGTACAAGTACGCAACCACTAGGAACATTTTATGTCTTTTATTTTTTAATATTTTTATGCAATGGTAACTATGTTTGATTGTGCTCGTTGATGGTTTCGATATAATGGTGGCGTCAATTGCAATTGACATAATCACTTAGTCACTGAGGTTATTAAAACGTGTGATGTTACCAAGCGTTAGATTTTGTAACAGACGTTACCATACACTTAACCCAACACAAATTTCGTGACGCTTCTCCATTACATCTCCGGCGTTACTTTTTGAGTTTATGTAGCAAAGTAAAGACATAAAATGTCAAAAAATTGATGTTTTGGTCACTATAATGTCTAGTTTTGTCATTTTATGTCTTTACTTTGCTACATAAACTCGAAAATGAAACGATATGTAACAGAGATTTAACCTGTGGCCTAGTTGACAAGGCATCAATCTCAAAATCCGGAGTTTTTTAAAGAAAAAGACATAAAATGTCCCTCGTGGTTGAGTACTTGTACGAAAGCTGTACCCCCCGTTTGAGTTAGTTTAAGGCACATGTCGCACATGGAACAGAATCGATGTTCTTCAGATCTCTACGTTTCAGAACCCCCTGAGTCCTAAAATTTAGTTAATTTATTGACTGATAGCCTTCTAACTTCATCCCGGGATGTTTTTTCTTTAGTTATTTTTAACCGATTTTGGTTATATCAATAATAGCCTAAACATAAATTTTGAGCCGAAGTTGGTCAGCCAGTCTCAGGAAACGCTCACACACAAATGGACAACTTTCTTAAATGGCGTTTTTCGTACTGAGAAGCCTTAGAAACGTAAAGATCTGAAAAAACTTCAAAACATTTTTCCAGCAGCCGATTATGTACAGAATAATAATATACCTACTACATTGTGCCAATACGAGGGAATGAGGAAATAGGCGTTACACGCTACTATGTCATGTTGATAGACTTAAATATGGCATTTACTGAGGATAATCTGAAAAAATTACAAACGACTTTTTTAAAACAGTTATTGTTTTACTTGTTTCACACAGAGTATGAGCGGAACATTTTGAAACCTTATTGAGATCCGCTGAATATCAAACATAATGAAATTTATTCGTGTGCCAAAAAAATATCTCGTTGGTTGGTCATGTCGTCCACTGAATTGGAATTTAATACACAACAAATAGTGAATAATCGCTTATGGAAGAGGAGGGTTGGCGGGAGCAGTGAGAGCGAGAGAGACTGCATTGATTCAATGGCCACTTGATTTGCAGGATAGAGGTCTGCGTAGAGCAACAAGTAGAACTAGTTCACGCATGGCAATGTGTTTTTAGATGGGTCAAAACTGAAAATATCTGTAGCGTAGCAGCACACAAGTTTCCTTAGCTCTACGTCAATTCCCTTGTGTGGCTTTTCTATTTACTCAATTTATTTATCACTAAGTTCATTTGAACTTTGTCAAACGTCACTTCACGGCGGCAGGAAGCGGTAGGGTTTATAGTTCCAGACTTTATTGTGCTGCTCGTACTCATTCTCGGATCATTATTTAGCAATTGGTACACAAATAATTAATTAATGAGGCTGTAAACACGATTTTTTGAAGAGTATAAAAATAACTTTTCCATGGTTATTGGGTAAAACTTTTTATAAAAGGGTAGTGAGCGAAACGGCGGCAGTTGAAATTCCGGAATTTCTGGAGTGACAACCATATCTTATGAGCGGTTTTAGACGCTTATCCTATAAATATTGGGTTGGACTAACACATAAATTTTTTTTAAGATTCAAGTAACATTTTCCCGGAGTTATAAGGAAAAGTCCACGCTAAAATCGACTTTCGTCGAAAAGTTTGGAAATTTATTGTGCTGCTCTCTTCATCTTCCCACAAATGGGAATTTTATGGTATAGTCAACTTATTGAGTGCTGTTCATATTCAAAATTTAATCAAAGTTGTTAAAGCAGTTTTTGAGAAAAACAATATTTGATGTTTTGACCACTAAGGTAACTATAATTAGCTTTGAACGGATTGTGCCCATACCCTTATTCTGGTGTGCCGTAGTGACGTGCAGGCTAGATATCAAGTTTGAGCTGATTTGGTTCAGCAGTTTTCTCTAGAAAACGTTCACAGTCACATGAGACCATTTTCCCCAATTGTGTTTTTCGGACTCAGTAGGGTCTGAAACGTAAACGTCTGAAGAGAACTCAAAGAAAATTTTTCAGCCGACTACATTTTTCCTTTCTTCTTCGTAGAGCCCAGGAAAGTAAAAATGGCGTTCGAAGAGAGCAAAGAACAAGAACCCCAAAAGGTTGAGTGATTGAAGTGGGGGGGAGGGGGGTGTTCAGAGAAAAGGAGTTACATTCTATTGTGCTTATGTATGATTCTGTATCATTCTTTGTTATTTGTGTAGATGCTAGCACTAACCCAGCATACAACAGCCCAAATGGGGACCAAATTAGTTCAAGAAATTTTGAAACACGAACCACAAAGTAGATTTGTTCCAGTTCCAGCACTAATACAAGAATTTCCTAGTTGGGAAACCAAACAATAAACAAAATCCGCATGTTTTCAACGTGCTCCTGCCACCATCTTTTGGGATTCGGTTTGCTTGGACATGGGAAGACGAACGTACTTTTGGCAATGTAGTTTGAGCATGACCTCCTGTGAAAATATTACTATTTTCCTGACAGATTGTTATACGAATCGAAAAGGTACAGGCAACCTAACAGAAGTTGCTTGAACCACAATATGAAATTGGTCAATTTGGTTCCGAAATTATTCCTCTCACGCGAGCACATCATAGACTTAGTGTTTACCTCATAATCGTGCGGCCAGTCGAGCCATTCATTGTCGAGCACGTCATATTCGTCATTCACGCAAACGTCGACCTCTTCTTCCTGTGAACATATTGATTCGGCATTAAAGAGAACCTGACGTTGACCTTTTTTGGTCTTGGGCCTACTGTTCCAAAGTTCCATCATTCAAGTAAACTTGATAATAAAACCCCTTCTAACCGTAAAAGGTGGCCAGAGAATAACAAAAAAAGGTCCCTTTTCGGGCGGCGTTGATCAGAATGTCAAAATTGCCTAAGCCCACGCCTCTTTGGCAAGCCCTCCAGCAGAGATCATCAAGATCCCCCCTCGTAACAACATAACACATACGTACTCACACACAGAGAGACCATTTTCCCGTATGTTGTCATCCGAACTTGGAGCCCCTAATATGTGAAGAATTGAAGGGAACCGGCAACTTTTTTTCTGCATTTTACATCACTTTCCTCTCTACTTTGTAAGGAAAATGATTCATAATATTCTCCTTAAACTCCGTAAACAACCACATAGCAAAACAACATTAAATACATCAACTGTAATAATTAAATATAATTAGTTATAACTATGTTATGACCATTTAAGACAAGAATCTATGCTGTCAATCCATTCAATGCCTAAAAAGCGTACGAATACGGAAACAGATTACGCAGAAGACTCAAATTACCTGAATAATTCTCGTTTTCCGTTGAGAATAAGTTACGAGGTTTTGAGAGACACGCTCTGGAATGATATGCCTGCTAGATGAAATCCCACATCCCATATATCACCTCATCATTAGGAGTCTGGTCTTTCTGGAGAAAAAAGTACATTTGAATAATGGACATCATTTTCGAGAGAATGTGCATAAAATACGTGTATTGAACATTTAGATCAAAATATTGAAGTTTGAGCATTAAGTATTACACAAGATTTAACTCACTCACGATAAACGTGAATCTGCAAATTTGCAATAAATGCGGCTTCCAAGGCATTGCAACGCTTCAAGGGAAGAACTTGAAAATTGTAAGATCTGTACGAAGTTTATCGTTACGTACATATCATGGTGCCCCAGTCATCACGCGCAATGCACTCGTTTGAGCGGTCTCTGCGTTTAATTCGGGCGCTGCACGCTACGGCCCAAATGTCACTCGTAACACCACGCAGAGTAAGTTTTGAAAGCGGAAAAACATTAAAAACGGCTTTACCTACTGGGGTAAAGTAGTAGTTATTTGATTATTTGTGGTTTTCACGACTATCAATATAATGATTCGTGGTCAAGCGTCTTGCAAAGCGCTGAAGACCAACTGCACAACGACTAAACTGCCGAGGAAATGCAGAATGCGGCTTAATTCTTTAGCAAACTCCAATAGATTTAACATTTAGTGGATTCCATTATGAAGAGTAGGCTTTTTCCGTAACCGCAGCAGTTGCCGAAGAACTCAAGTAATCAGAAATTTGATTTCCAGAAACCATTAATTGAAAACATATAAGTAAACATAACTTATTGTCAGCCCATGCGTCGAATTCTGCCAAATCTCAAGTTCACGTTAAAAAGGACGAGCACGCGCAGCTTTCAGGGATATTTCCTTCATTTTCGAATCTCAGGTTGGTAACTGGTTCAAATTTCTCCTGCATCTCTTGCCATCATCTTCGGCTTCCTCCCCATCCTCAAGATACCCCGTGTTTAAAAGTCATTACTTGAAGTGTTCAATGGGGTCATGATTAGGTTTGCTTCAGAAAGCATGCCGAGGCTCCAAATCCTGTTGTTTCCTTGTAGCTGAGTTTACTGCCATTCAATTATTATTCGTACTCCTCGTCTTTTTCTAGATCTGATGATTATTCCGCCACTTACAGAATATTCTCAACTTGTATGAATCAAGTGCTTTGGCGACCATATTTGTCTCATGATCATTCAGATTGGCTGCCATGCTGGATTTCTCTGTTGTCTTATATCTACTTCGCTACTCCTCATTGGTACACTCTTGGGGAAAACTTAGGTCTCGCGTACATTTTTTTTACGGGTTCATTAGACACCTAACGCTACAACGAAGGGTTTCCCACCCTTATCAGTGCAGCCAGTTACACCCAACGAATCTGACGTTGATAGTCGAGTTTGCGACAGAGTGTATTGCAGGTACATGTAGGTGCGTGATGACCCTTGCATCGACTGCACTGCTTTCAACCACTTCCATATTCATCAGCTCATTGTCTATTTCTTCAATATATTCATCGATTCAAAGACGTTCCTGCGATAAATACTTGGCGACCCCATTTTTTGCGAAGAAATTTATTTTTCAGTATTCGAGTAGCGATATCGGTTGGTTTGTACGCGGCTTAGTCCCAATGGAAGCTTTGTATCCACTTTCCATCGTAAATCGGAGAGATAAAGCGGGTGAAGGCCTTGTTTAGCATTTAGTCTCAATAAATTATAAGGCACCGCACGCCACAATAGAAAGGAGTGAGCTCATGATAATGCAGCGGATGGAAATTACTGGTTGAATGTGGTGAATCGAATTCGAATCCCACGGGCTCGGAGCAGAAGCAAATTTCGCCAAGTGATCAATCCAACTGAGTCGGTCAATAAACCTCGTTTTTTAATTTATTTTGGGTCATCACGCGACGTCCGCTCCCATGGTATTTTGTCAGCGAGTTTGATGTCATGTCATTCCAGGGAAAGTTTGGCGAAAATAACTGGACGTTAGTGTTGTTTTCTACGACACAGCGCAGTATGTGAAATCTACTATTCCTTAGCTCACTGTTCGTTTCGGTTCGGAGTCAGAGAGGCGCTTTCCTGGGACGATTTCTTCAGGTATATCAGCGGCATAAAGAAGTTGGGGAAACGAATTTTCAAAATTTTGTGCAAGTAGTATCCGGTTATTAGCCGACTTCCAGGTGAAACAGTCCAAGTTAGACGGTCTTCCAACCATCCTATCCACTTGTGAGTGCTGAGGTTCGGGTGTTTAAGCATAGTGTGCTGAGTTGTTTCAGGAGCGTTGTGAGAATCGACGATGGAGGTTTATGTCATCTGTAGGAGTAGTTTTTTCGATTATTTTTATGAGTTTTGCATAAAATTCGAAAGTAATTAAAAAGTGATTCCCAATGTTATCAGCGCCGTAAGTTATAAATTGAGAACGAAACTTAATTAATTCGCAGATGCAAATTTTCAAATAAAATACGTGCAGCGACGTACTACAAAACTTTTCTCATCTATTAAAGCAATTGGGTTAGATCCACCTATAGGCAAATACTAGAGTTAACGTACCTAACTTAACGGCCAGACGATGATGTCTTTACATCGCAAGCGCGCGCCCACAGTATCATCAGCGAGAGGAGGCGGACTCACCTAACAGGTACGTTGAATTTTCTCATCCACCCATACGTTCAGCGAGTTTTATTGGAGTTCGGTAAAACATACCGAAATGATTATGAGTGATTGTGCCCAAAGATTCAAAACTTATTGAACATCTACTATTTCTGTCATGACCAACATTCGAAAACTAACATACAGGAAATTGATGGGACTGTCAAAATGATTTTTCTGGGGTGTTTTTCGTTCACTGTCGTTGAGTTATAGGGATTGTCGGAATACAATTATAATTTTTTCGAGAACACCATCATGCATCAGGCGAGTGAGATTCATAAAGAAGTTGTATTGAAATAATTTTTCTTCCAACTTCATGATAAGATGTGTGGCTGTCCTCATTTTTCCCCGGATCACCATTTTAGTCAAGTTATTTGAAACTCTTCCACTCACAAAATTTAATCAGAATCGTTTGAACCGTTTTGAGGGGACAAAGTTGGTTTCGATCACTAAGATAACTATAATCAATTTTATACCAATTTTGCTCATACCCTTATTTCGTCGTCCCTACGTGACCTGCAGGCTAAATATCAAAATTTTAGCCGATCTGGTTTAGCCATTTTATCTCAATCGTCTTCTTAGACATCCATTCGCATACCTTTCTAAATGGTGTTTTTCAGACACAGAATCCCTTGAAACCTACTAGGCTATCTGAAAAGAACTCAATATTTTTAATAATTCGAGGAGTGCTTCATTAAATTATTTCCATACTTCATTTCTAATCACTACGTTATTGCTAACATCTGGCGTCTTATCCCAACCCTACCTTATTATTATTAACGATCAGTGCTGATCATGCGCCAAACCCGTTAGTTATTGATACGCCTACGGCAGGATTAACGTGGATTCTGCGGTTCTTTAAAGAGGAAACTAGATTTGAATTTCTATGCTCGTTCCGATTTGTAACTAAAAGCGATTCTTTATACTTTTTCAGGTCAAAAGCTGAACAAAGGTTTTTCCGTAGGCTCGTAATTGCCAGCTGTACAGTCCTTCGCATGGCTAAACTCAACTCTCTTCCTCCTATTTTCCCGAGGATGAAAGCGTGCGGATACAGACAGACCGATCATTTATCGTGTCCCGTTTATTTATTCCTCATTCATTCCATTCGATCCAGATAACCAAGGACCGTGTTAATCTATTCAAAGGGGGACTGGTGAATAGTAATTAGCGCTCAATTGTGCCGTTCGTTTCACAAAAAGCGAACGGCGTTTGTGTTGAGCCTGTGAGAGGCTTTTACTTTCCTTGCTTTTTTATCCAATCTAATGACAAAATGAGCCTTTAGGTTCGTCGAATAACAAAATTCAACCTTACAATTCCGTTTTGTACATTTCAATTCAAACCTCTCGCATTTTGTCACAATTCAACAATAATGTTTTGTTCTGGCAATTTGCGAGCGCCATCCGGCCCTCTCGGTTGAGCTGTTTTTGCAGCCCTGCTCTTGGCAGGCGAAAGCGTGCCAATAAATCGCTGGTTAGGAAACCCCAATGGCGCAGATTGTTTGCAATGCGATCGTCTTTTATATTTATGCATAAAGATTAGATTAAATTTATATTATTATAACAAACTGGTGCACTTTACAAGCAGTGTCTGGCGATCGATATATTAAAACGGTCTTTTCATAGAACCTATTTTGGCCAATTAATTTACGAATATAGAGATGTTAAGCCGTTTAACGTCATGCCCAACCGCCAATAAATAAACTATTAACCAACTGCCACTTGCGTGAAAAATAAGCTGAGCGTTTAGCTGAATACTTACTTATGTTTTACAATAATTAACCCCTACTGAATGAATCATGTATATTTGTGCTCAGTCACAGGCAGCACAACTCCACATTATTCTTTCAACTTCGCGTAAATAAGATGATTTTCTGTGCCTCGTCGATTGATTTCTGGTGAACAGAGCTCAAACAAAGTTTTCCAGCCCTTAGCCCTGTTCTAGTGCTAATTGTCTTTGTGGCATATACTTTCCTACTAACTAGTACTAAGGAGAAGAAAATATTGCCAACGTAACTTATATTGGTGAACATTCCAAAATTCATCGACTCACTCAATCGTGATTCCATCACAATTCCTTGATTCCTTGAACGTGTTGACAGTTTACTAGACTACAATGATGTTACATTCTCAGCTAAACCTACAAAGTAGGAGGGAAAAATTCGTAGTGAGACGAAAAAGTGTTATTTCGGATCGTTAGAGTTCAAAGGCTTCTAAGGCCAAAAAACATCATTTGAGAAAGTGGTCCATATGCGTGCGTCTGTTAACACGATAGAGAGTGAACTGCAGATCTAAATAATCTCTAATTCGACATTTACCCTGCAAACCAACATGGACGGCAAAATGCGAAAAATAGGGTCAACGTAAACCATTAATACTGATCAAAACACTATTTTTTTCTTGAAACCGGCTGCAAGGATTTCGTTTAAATTTCGTGCGTCAGCAGTTCCAAATAACTGGGCGGTACATTGGCATTTTTAATCATGAAGAAATGACAGGCGCAGCACAATGAATTAATAAATATTCCGACGGAATTCAATTTTAGTGCACTTTTCCTTCATGATCCCAGCGCATACGTCACAGTCTACTCTTTGACTTTTGTCACAGGTACCCTATAATACCACAACAGTAAATACTAGCCTTTCTAAAACAAAGATATGTTAACATCTGGACTGTTAAGTCCAGTAATATACCTGAACGACGACCACTCAATAATCCTGACATAAATAAGGAAACCAGAGTAAATGCCGGAAAGGTGTAATAGTGCCTCCCATTCACCTCGTCCCCCAAAACGTTCCTTTGATAGATGGAGCAATGAACAATAACATCACATTTGCCTTCATTTTTGCTTTCCTAGGCTCTTGGTGGTGGGATGGAAGTTATTTAATCTTTTTTTTTTACTATAGCTCACAATACTCAAACCAGTGCACAAATAGTTATATTATAGTCATCCTATGAATACCTTCCTAGAAGAATTTCGTTATTTGAAATCCTGAAATTCACGACACGATGATCTATTACCAACACACGTTATTCGAACGCCAACTAATCTAATCCATACAAATGATTAATTTCAAGATAGTAAACAGTATGGTCTAATACAGTATTCATCATTTGAGTACAACAATTTTGTTATTTAGGAGTTCCAAAGGGACTAAGTGTTATTATTCTGCACGTCACAATCAATGAATAGGACTAATCTTACTTCCCGAGTTAAAAGCTACCCGCTTCTTTCCAATGCACGAATGAAGGTTATTGGGCACCGAGAAAACCGACTTATATTTGCGTGCTTTCAAGTCGTGAACTACACTTAGCCAAGGGCTTGCGACGGAAAGATGGAAATACATTGAACGCTCGTCAAGACTGGATAATATATTCAATGATACGAGCACTCGCCAATAAATTACCAGGAGCCGGAAGGTAGTTTTTGCATTGTTATGCGCTTTGGTCGAAGACTCGTTCCAATATTTATCGCCCAAGATGCACATCACGACAAACTCGACAGAAACAAAACTGGAAACCCCACATATCGTTGATATATATCTTCCCTTGTCGTAACAAAACGAACAAATGAATACTAAACGCCTAGTACGCGTCACACTTCAGCGTCCTACGCTTCCAATGCCTCACTAATGAATGAGAAACTTATCGTTCCTTATTAAGTAGAAAAGAAAGCTCAAAATTTTTATTGTAACCGTTCAACTGTTTTTACTTTCCTTAGCCCTAGTATCTAGGAAAGGTACGAACAATGAATTTAGCTTTATTGCTTTCTCCGGATCTTCACGTTTCCAGAGCCCCTCAGTCCGGGCAACACCACTTAGAAAACTGATGACAGTGTGTTTCTGAGGAGGCGATTGAGGTGAAACGGTTGAACCAAATCGGCTCAAACTTGATATTCAAACTGCAGCTCACTCCACGCCAAAATACGGATATGGGCAATATTGGTTCAAACCTACTACAGTTATTATGGTGAAGAAAACACCAAAAGATTTTTCCTCCGAAGCGACTTCAACGGTTAGATTTTTCGCAAGGCTAGAGCTCAAAATTACACGAAAGTACTAAACAATTCTCATACGTGGAACGATGGCGAGAGGAGCACAATAAATAATTAAATATTATGAACTTCATCATTTTTTCACAAATCATAATTGGTTCTATTGTGACATTTGGAAGTGTCCAATAAAAAAAAGTTCTCAAAATCGATAGAGCCGTTTTTGAAAAAAAAAAAACTGTTGGTGTTGTTAGATTTGAGCCGATTTTGCTCATAGCCTTGCGTTGGAATTCCTCGGTAACCTGTAGGCTAAATACAAAATTGGAGTCGATTTGGATCAGCCGTTGTCTTTCAATCGCATTTATAGACAAACTCTAACACCAGTATTCTAAATGGTGTTTTGCGGACTGAGGATTTTCCCCAACCGGTGTTTTACCAAGCCTCTAAAACGTAAAGATCTGGAGCAAACTAAAAAGATAAATCAGTAGATATGTAACTTTCCTTTACATTCAGCTCACCAGTTTAGTTCACCTTGTGCAACGCGAACACAATAAACCATATAAATAAGGAGACCAAACGTTTTTACGACAACCCTCTGAAGCTATGTCATATTTGCAAGCGTACTCTTATAAGAGGAACGCCCTTAGAATGATGGCAAATGGCACTGGAGTTCAATTCAGAAGGTAGATAAACGGTGGCTCCTACGCACCGACTGATGCAATCCCATTCGCTAGTCACTAAACTCAGCGATTAGGGCTGATCAGATGATAAGTATATTAACGTATGTAATATTCGTACACTAACCAATGCAAGCATTACTTATGATGATGCTTAATTTGAATTAAAATGACTATAAGTTTGTAGTTAATTAAGCCGCCAAACGTTGTTCAAACTTTTGGGGTCACTGACTTCTAAAACATCCTTCGGGAATCCTTTAGAAAACACCTCACGACGGGTAATGAGACGGATGCAGGATGAATCGGCCTTGAGGGAGGACAGTGCAGTTGGGGAGGTTCAGGAAGTCGTGAGTATAACAACCGCCAAGGCCTCGCCTGGAGAAAGGCAGCCTGAAAGTTGATTTTCAAAGGTGAGGCTTCTCTCCCCAGACTATTGAATTTCTCATCCACCCTCACTCCATAAATTTGGCAACATCGAGGAGAAAGCTGTTCGTCAGTGTACGTCCCAGTCAAACTAGTTAGGAGCTTCTCGTTCTGTTTGCTGGGGAGTTGCAAACAGTGAAGCTGTTCCGACAAGAAGCCAATTCAAAATTCAAGATAAACTTCGCCAACGCATGATTTCAGTTCAGTTTGCGAAATGTCTAAATTGTGACACTAAAGAGGTACGAACTAAACACCCGCGAAGATGTTTTGGAAACTAGTAACTCAGTTGCGTTCCTGTAACTGATGATGACCAAACCGATTCGAATTCGACATAAAATTGTAACCTGAATTTAGTGGAAATATAAAATCGTCCTAACTCCGTTTTATCATTGACACTAAAGAGCATTAAAGACTGCTAAACCAATTCAGCCCAAATATGAACTAACTATAATTATCGTAGTAATCAAAGCACTACATATTTTTTCTTCTCAAAAACGGCTTCAACGATTACGATTAAATTTTTTGCACAGAAAGCTACCACAATTCCATAAAAATGTCATTTTTGGGAAGACGACGAGAGCAACACGATGAGTTACAAAACATCTTGATGAAACCAAAATTGATATTAACAATCTTACAAACTCCGATCAAACGTTACTAGGATCTTCAGAAAAATGGACATGGTAGTCCAACCAAATACATATATGATGGGCGTTTGAGGAGATAAATAGGAGCTACTCCAGAAATTCTAGAATTTCTACCCGATAATTTTGGAAACAGGGATTCTAATCGTTCTCAAAAATCGTGTTTACAGTCTCATTGATTTTCTTTGTAGTGTTCAATAGTAGTCGTTGCACAGGTAGGAGCAATACAATAAATTCCGGAACTATAACCGCTATCACTTTGTATCACCGTGAAGTTATGTCTGACCAAGTTGAAATGAACTGAGAGAGAAATGAGTTGAATTATTAGCGAAAGCCATGAAAATCGTAGAGCTAAGAAAATTTGTGTGGTGCGCTGCATCTGATTTTTGGAAAAAGGAGATTGGAAAATGAGGGTTTAAAAAACTATAATAGTAGTGTGTTTTTATCATTCTTATTAATTACAGCCTTTGATGCTTGGGCATTTCATCTCTATCGTGTTCTGCTCAGAACTCGTCATCTCTCAAGTAGTTTGGAGCTTGAAGAGCTTGGAGGTGCTACCCTGAAACACACCGTCACGTACATCTTCACTGGACACAGGAGGCGCTACGGTTCTGTATGTCAAAAGTTAGCACTTCACAACAAAGAATAAGTGTCCTCAGACACATATTTGCAGACTATATATACAATGTATACGAATAGCGTGTACATTTTGTTGTGTAGGGGGGGGGGGTGAGATAAATGCACTTCTTCTTAGTAATTTTGTTTATTTCAGTCTTGAGTACGCAATGTTTATTTCACCCCCCCCCCCCCCCCCAGGAACTGAACTCTATTCATGAACATTGCTCAAAAACCTTTTGTTTAGGTAACATTGCGTAGATGTTGTTTTTGCTGTGCACGTCACAGACATACACAAACAGAAAGAAGAATTAAACGCATATTCTTTCGTACGCTTTATACTATTGAATAGACGGTTTCAAGGTTCAAATTAATAGTTGATTATCAGGTTCTAAATTCGTTGCGTAATGAACGAAATTATAGAATTTCCAAATTTGATTTTAAAATTCCACGGGTCACGCTATGTAAATGATTTTTACTTTCCTTAGTTAGATAAACTAATAAGGAAAGTTATGTAATCGGCTGTATTTTTTTTCTTTTTAGTTTTCTTCAGTTGTTTACGTCTCAAGGGCTCCACAATCCGATAACACGATTGGAGAAAATGTTATGTATATTTATGAATTCAATTGACATAAAGTGGCTTAGCCAATAAGCCCCTAATTTCGTATTTAGCTTGGATATCACTATGGGACACCAAAATGAGGGTACGAGCAAACTCGGTTCAAAACACTGTAGACCGTTCCAAATAACACGATTAAAACCGTAAAATGTCAACTCTTGAGCACAATGAATGATGAAATTTTGATTTAGTTCACTAAACTAGCTACACGATGAGGCTTAGATGACGTTTGTTGGATTATCAATAGCATCCGAACCCAGGAGCTCCGGAGGTCGAACTACCGCCCTTTTACGTACTTGCGTTTAGCGTTCAGCGTATTCGATAATTCAAAAATTGTGAACAGTCCGCGAAAAAACTTATTGTCAAGTAACCCGTTGACTTGAAGGTTCAGTCTCATGAATCACCTGGGCACTTGTTACTGAATAACGGAAGCAAGCAGCCCTGGCATAAGCGAGGAGCAGCTCAACAAAATCCGGTACCACCAGTTTCTTCATGCGAACTGAATGACAAAAAAAGGAATACGTTAAAAATCACTGCATCAGACATTTTCGTATGTTTCTTACGCTTTTGCGGTAAATACGATGTTAAGAAACCAACGAACGAACGAAGATAAAAGGGCGTTGAATGGGGGTGAGTTTATGTGTTTTTCTGTGTATACCTGTGTGATTGTTATTGTGCTCACGGTATTCTCATTTTATCAGAACTAAGGAGTACATAAAAAAATCACAATCGTGGTTGAGGTTTTGGCAAAGTGGTTGACAACCGTTAACACTAACACAACTTCGTGTCAACTTATGATGTCAAACTAGTTGGTTGGTTTCTCATTAATATATGAATAATCTAACACTGAAGCAACACGACGAAAGTAGATGACGAAATTCGGTAGCGAGCTGAACCTAACGACAGTTCTCGCCAATAAAATATTCGGCAAGAAACTTCTTCAACAGAATTAAGCGCAATATAATGAAATATTTACTCACTTACATGGCAGTGGGAGGTCAGGCCGGAGTTGGTCAGCGGTAGGAAGGTGACTGGCCAAGTTAACCCTCTACGGATCGAAGGTTACTGCCCATTGGGGACCTTCACTGGGGAACGAGCGTTCTTTGAAACAACGATATCTATGCGACATACTTCCTCGCGCCCGGCCCTTTTTTAGCGTTTTCGATTCACTTTGAAACGGAATTGTCCAAACATTCGTAGTTGTATAACTGCCGTAAGTTCCTCGAACAGAATTGTACATAAGGTTCAACCATCTCATGGCGAACCACGGAGGGATTTATCCCAATCGGTTTGAATACTACTAGTCAAAATCTTCGATTCGACGGTTAAATCACATGATCACTCTAAAATTTATAGAAAAAGGCGATCTCTCTCAATTTAAATAGAAAAAGGTAGGATAGTTTTAAAGTTGTTTTTCACAAATCTGCCAAAAGTTAAATGTGAGAATTAAATGTGCGCATGCGAGAAAGCGACGTGCTCAGTTGAATTAAATTTCAAACGGCCATGTAAGAAAATCTCAAGGAGAGCGCAAGAGTTTTTCTCTTATTACCTGAAGTAAATTGTTATGCATTGACTTCTCCCTTGACGTCTGCTCGCTCCATCTCCCTTTTACCCTCGAGGAATCCTTCTGTTTTGATCTCAACCTGACCTAACTAAAATATAAATAAAAGAACGTGTTCATGTGAAAAGTGTAGCGTACTAGACTGCAACCCAACCCGTTTTTCCAATTCTAAACATCCAACATAAATAATATAATATAAATAAATATACTCCTTTATTTCATTCACACAATTACTTGTATGTTTATTTAAACAAGTATACACCCATTTATTTATGTATTTGTTTTGCTTGTTTATTTATTTACCGGAAATAGGGCAGGTATTCAAGGTCCTGTTTGTTAACTTTGGAACGCATGGTCATTGTTTTTACTTCCTTAACGTACGAATTATTAAGAAAAGTTATGTAATCGGCTGAAAGAAAAATCTGGAGTTCTCTTGATCTTTCTTTTCTTTCATAATTCACTGGCGTTCATGGCTTTTTCTACTAAGTCAATTTATTTTTCACTCAGTTCGTTTGAAGTGAAACAACACCACTGTTGGTGGTTCAACAACATTTGAAGTGTAAAACCACACTTCAGGTGACGGAAAGCAGTAGTTCTTAAAGTTCCGGAATTTATTATGCCACTCGTACTCGTATTCTGGCCATTACTGAGCAATTAGTACTCGGTACACACAAGATTAACGAGGCTGTAAACACGATGTGTGTCATCTAATTTGAAGCGGTTCATACAAGAAATTTTATCAAAAGTTGTTTTTGTTCATAAACAAACACGAAGATCATTTTCCCAAATGTGAGTTTGAAGAGAAATCAACTTTTTCCCTGCCGATTACATAACTTTCCTTTCAACTCCGTAGAGCCAACGAAAATAAAAACGTTACAACATTACAACAGCACCTGTTCAATGCTTTACTTTCTTTAGTTTTATGTGTGCTCGTATTCCAAAATTAAAACAAAATTCAAATGTTCATTAAACTTTCCTGTCTAATTCAGGAGCATACAATATAACTTTTTGGTTTTGTTCAAGGTAAGTAATAAACATAATATAATATAACACATATAATAAAAACGAATCTCACAAAATCCTAGCAGTATTTTAAATTCAACTTAAGAAATATAAAAAAGTGTTTATGTTCAAAAGCTCGATTACGTTTATTGAAATAACTAGTGATAGCAAATTTGAGCTGACATCCTATTTCGGCCGTATTTGGTTGATTGGTCTGTACCGCATTAGTTCTAGGCGTTAATTGTAACTTATCTATTTATTATGATGTGTACTTTGTTATACTATACAGTTACAACTACTAGTATGTCTAATTTTACACGGCACGCAACCTCATGTCAGCAACTCATACCAGAAAACGTTCTTTCACGAATTTTCTCACAAATCTTCTACTTCCTAAAACACTCTTTAAGCGTGCAGTTATATAACGCTTTCTCCACATTAGTCACCATCTTGAATTGAACGCCTGTTCCCACATCTCAGCAATAGCTACCGAAACAACTGAGTGGCGCCGAATAATTTACACAACCGCGCCTACCTGAGTCGTTTCGAGATTGGAGATTACCGTTATGAGTAGAACTCGAACTGAGCGGAGTTGGGTGTATGAGATGAGAGTAGACTGAACAGTTAACACACACCCACATCACCCACCGTCCGTAGGGAGTCAAAGAAACTGAAAGTTTTGAAGAGGTTAACATTTCTAACCGATCAAGAAAATTCCGTTTTACTTTCTGCTAACGATAAGGTGAAATGTCTGGTGCTTAGCGACACACAACTTTCTCAGCCTAACGCACATTTACTGACCATCGTGGCTTTAGCTACTAGTTCTAAACATTTTCCATAGTTCACTTGAACTTTGTAAATCACAACTCCGTCCTTGAAGTTCCGGAATTTATTGAGATCCCTACTGATACCGTCACCATCGTTGAGCATCCATTGAACGGGTGATTAATAAGACTATCAACATGGAGGAGTATTGTGTTCACTATTTTAAAATTATCGTGTATAAATTGTGAGAAACGCTAGTAAATGAAAGTGACACAGCAGCATTCAAACTCTGTAATTTCTGAGGTTGCTTTAATTTGCTTATAAGCGATATTAGACTCTCAGAGTGTATTAAACTACCTGGCTGTGACGTATTGAACTACCTGCCTGATTTTTATGAGAAGGCTCGTACTATATGAGGGGAATTTAGAAGGAAAAACCGCGATAAATCGCTTTTCTTCACAATTTTGATCATTAATTGTGCTGCTCTCGTCATTTTTCTACAAATTAGGACTGTATGATACTGGCGTGTTATTTAGAACTGTCGGTACATAAATTATAATCAAAATCGTTGCAGCAGTTTCCGAGAGATAAAAATTGGCCGGTTCGTTGTTCATACCCCATCATCTCAATCACGTTCAGAGACACACAAATACAACTCTTAATTTCCTAAATGATGTTTTTCGGACTAAAACGCACTTAGAACTGGAAGATCCGAACAGGATTTGTTTTTCAACCGATCCCATATCGTTTCTTTGTACTGCTTAGGGCTAAGGAAAGCGACAAAGTTGTACTATTTCATTTTAAGCAAATTACTTAAAGGGATTCCATTGATAAATTTGATTGAGAATGCAAACATTTGCCTTTGCAAGGAAAACTCACTTTCATTTTGTAAATATAGAGTATAAGCCCTCTCTGAGCTAACAGAAGTCTTGTTGAATGACGTTTAACGGTCGCACGTGGCTTCTTCAAAGCCTCCTTCTTGATTCGGCCTCCGCTGTACGCAAATTAGCCGTCTCATCAATTCCTCTCGAGTAACACGAACCGGTTTTTTGAAGTTTGACAGCCTTTTGGGTCTGTGAACTTAGCTGTGGAACAATAGTGCAGGAAACGACGTACACACGAACGCGTGCATGATCGCCTTGAGAGAGGTTTATTTCATCGGTCGAGCATTTCGAAACATTCTGACGGAAAGCGACATCAATGAAGGAACGCGATCTTCGAGTTGTTTTAAAACGTCATGTAAATTGTCAATTCCGCTTGTGCACTCAGCATTCCGCGTGTTAAGTATTTTCGGCGTAGTTCAGGTTTTTCGCATTGTTCTCAAAAACTGCTGTAACAGCTTCGTTTATCCTTACAAATTATCTTCTACTAGTTAGTACCTAACTTTTCTTATCTACAAATACCTTCATGAAAATTCGAGGGCGACGTAGGCTAAACAGCTTCAACGATTTTCATCAAACTCACAGGATGTTTTCAAATAGTTAATACTTATATATTGGTCCCAATAAATGTCCCTATGTCCATTAAACAGAGATAAAAATCAAAATGTATCGAAAATAATGGTTTTTTACATTTTCTTTATTTCCAGAGTAACTGCTTCACTGGTTTTATCGACCTTACAGAGTAGTGTCTTTTACCCACCTATACCCTTGTATTTATCTGCTGAACGCAGATGTAAGCCTCGATAACTTGGAAAACGAGATTTGTCGAATATTAATATACGTCGGTTTCCTCAAAAACGGCCCTAACGATTTCGATCAAACTTACAGAGTGCAATCAACTAACTAGTACCTACAGTTTGTTCACCGTAATTGTTTTCATAGAAATGCTTTCAATGAAGATACAGTACCCGTGCAGCAGCATGTAGCAGGTCGTCGAATTTACGCGCGGGTTGCAACCCCAATATCGTTGGGTGTTGCTTCGCACCAGATATTTTATATGTGCCAGCACATGGTTAGATCAATAGTTCACAAGGTATAAGCTCGTTTCTATTCCTTTTTCTTTTCATGAACTCAAGAGAGTCCAAGAGTCCAAAACTCATTCCGAAAAAGTCCTTGACAGTCTTAAGATCGACTTCCGGCACTTCATTCAAGAATCGATTGAAACAGAGAAATGGTTTTCAAAAGAAATGCTTATTCATTCTGACTGAGCGTGTTTTATCAATCCGTCAATACTTTTTTAGCATAAACTATTTCGTCATTTTTAATGCACATGAGGCATAGCGTCTGTATACAAGAGGGGGGTAGTGAAATAATCAAATTCATCGATTGATGGAGAAGGTTACGGAATACCTCACGTCTGGCACGTGCACCACAAATCAAGTTCTATCCATTAGGACTTGTTCTGAAGGAACGTGTTGATTTTTCAGAAGATACTGGTTTTCAATTAATAGCTTTTCATTAAGAAATGTTGTTTGAGCAGGTGGACAAATAAAACTGAAAATTCCTGGTGAATGGATGACCTTCAACGATTGGTGACGTGGAATTAACGGAATAGCTACGCCGCCATCAGTCATTATTGATCTCATCGATTTCGGAAAATGAAGATAACCTTGATTAAGTGGAGGCCTCCCTGCTCTTTTGTTTTGTCATTACGAGTTGATATCCCCGTCTAGAGTATTGAATGACGTTGTAGAACACAATAATATTCATTCTGCACAAGTTTGTGTGACGGCCGAAGGACGAAAAGTAGATCTAAATGAATCTATTCTTTTCAGAGCAGAGTGGAGCGTATTTGACAGCAAGAAACCATCACGAAACGGGATAAACGTTCATACTCACACTCAGAACTGAACTGACTGGGCCATTGTCCTTGAATTCAGCTCAGAAAACCTGATCCAACTTTTTACTTGGGTGGCAAGTTCTTTCTTCTCCTGGTTGGCTAGGGCAAAGCCTTCTTTGCAGGGTGGCTCTGGCTTCAGAGTCACGAGTCTGCTGGTATATCCTGCTCACTGAATCCCACCAGGAGGCCTGACCGCCCGATGCTTCTATTGCCCATGTACAGAAAAAAAAGCACAGTTCAGTGATGATAATGTCCACATTGCTGCCTAGCTCTTCAAGTGAGACACCTTGCACTATTAGGATGGTGTCTGCAGCATGCAGTTCACCCTCCAATACTCTAGATAATTGAGACCAGTCAGAATTGTTGATGCCTCAGTCATGGGTCGTTGGCAACGCCCACATTGTACTATGTGAGCAACTCTATTAACGCCTTGCCTGCCCCATCTGGGATACCCAAGGTGATGATCTGGCGTTCACATCAGCATGAACCACAAGTGTCGTCCTCATAGTCTGGCTAGAGCACGGTTGAGTGAATGAAGGCTGTCTGCTACTGGTTATGAAAAGCCTGTAAAATGATATAACAACCAGCTCAACGCTGCTGGTTCAATTGCACCCAGCAGCCAAGTGCTGGCTGTTGAGGTGAGTTACTGCAAGCTTGTCCAGAGAGAGGTCAATGCAGATAGCTGCCGCCTTAGCTCCCGTTCTTCCTGAGCCACCGTTCGTGCCTGCGATCCTAAAACAAGGGTTTTGGAACCTTTGTATTGTTCTCGTATGGCGAGAACACTGCAGCGTGTTTTAGTGCACTTTTCACCATCTTATTTGTATTGTGCTGAAGGATTTGAACTGCTTTAAATCTATTTATAGTGCACTTGTGACTCATGAAGGGAGATTGGTCACTTATGGATGATGCAGCGTGTACCTCATGTATAATGCAAGACCTGTTCTCATTTTTGTTCGCAGGAGCCACCAGTTGGCAGTCCTTACCAAGATGTAGCAAGTGTTTTGTGCACTCGATGCAGTGTTGTGTCCGAAATATATTGGTTTTGCTAGAGTCGTGCACATTAAGCCAGTATAAGGCCAGCTTTGATGGTAGCCCAGAGGATACAGCAGAATTAACCACAGATCTCATGTTCTGAGCTATCATGGGTTATATCTCTGTTCAACGGATAGATACAGGAGTAGTTTTCTGTGAAAAAATGGGGTTGTAGATCACTGGAAGACATTACGTCATGAAACACGCAATTAGTCTGGAAATTAAAAGAATGAAACAAGGTAGTATTTGTTGGTTTTTTTTTTTACCTCTGTTATCCTCACTATATAAGTTTATAAGGGCGTCCGTTCGACGTGACGCTGTATTGCCAATATGACTTCAGAGGGACGTTCAAGAGCGGACCTAAGAGTGAACCCTGAGGTCAGCAGACAAATATTTGCCAAGTCACACAACAGAATCGACATGAAGATAATAATAACGAAATGGAACCAGTGAGGACAATGTGCATAGAGTTAGTTCTAGCTGTAACAGACCCTCATGTACTATGTCAATGTAAATGAGATAAGTGAAGTAATTTAAAGTACACAGGCCTCAAGGCTAATTGCCTTGATATGATGTTATTCAACTTGCAAGTAGCTATTGCTTCTAGATTGAAAGGGTGCTTTATGATTGTGTTGCACTATAGATTGTGAAGGCGTATACGGGCAGTAACGTCTCCCCCCCTCAACGTTCCGAAGCGTGCTAGTTTTGTGGTACACTGCGTTTCATTTATATATCTATAGTTCGGTAATAACGTAACCAATGTTTCTTACCAATTCAGTCGATCGAACGGATCATATACTTTCAGGTAGTTGAGTTGTGGTTTCCAAAGCAAAATGATAGTAGAATGTCAGATGATAGAACGTGTGGCGGGGCCGGCGGACCGCTCTCTTGAATTCACAACCAACTCAAAGGGCTAAGAGCGGCGAAACCCTGAGAATTCAAATGAGTATAAACGAGGCCGCTCCCGTTTCCACGCAACATAATCAACGCCTCTGATTGACCACCCACACCCACGCGAACTTATGTAACCTAATAAAAGTTGGCCAGTGGTTACCCGACCGAGTGTGGCGCCATGTTACATAAGGAACTACCTTCTGTTCCCCGTTCAGATCGCTCTCTTATTCCAGCGTGCGATGTTTCTGGGCTAAATAAAAAATAAAGGGTCCCCTTCTCCGTATAACTTGTTTCTAATTCGAGTCGTCATACCGTTTTGGTCGAGGGAGAGATTTCCTGTCTTCCCCTTCCCGAGACGCTTTCGATTTGTCAGGGTCTGCGGATTTGAGAGAAACTACTCACCGGTTCCCATGAAGAATCGCCGAAGAAAAATAAAAACTGAAGTGGGTCTGATTGGCCAACATAGCTGAAAAACAACTGCAGCTGAACAAAGCTGCTTGGCGGCAACTATCGTTGAAGAATGAAGACGGTCTATTCACAAACTAGAATTCGAAGTATCTGTATCATATTAATTTATTATAATTACCTCCTTAGCCCAATTCATGGTAATTTAGCAAACAACATTCTCAGACTTGTTGTCAGACGCAAACCCCATCTCTTATTCTCGTTTCTCTTTCTGTTGGACACATCATGTTATCCATGTTCTAAAGGTGAACCATCAACTGAATATGTTTCAACCCATCTCTGCATTTTATGAGTTTTCTTCTACCTTTCGTACACATCCTCTGAACTCTCACGATTTGATTGAAATAGGTCTCGTTTTTACAAAAAAAGGTGTGTTTCTTTCCTTTTTTTTAATTCATAGGTCTTATCGTGTTTTTGATAAAATGTTTATTAAGACCAAACATTAAGTATTGATTAGTAAACAATACTTTGTGAGTTAAATCTAAACTGTAGGAGCCTATTTTCCAAAACGCATAAATACACGTCCTTTTCGGTACGTTTTGAATCTCCAAACCATAAATCCCGGATCCCATTGATGTGGTAGCCGAAAGATTACATTTAGGAGCAGAATTTATGTAGAATCGAGAAAAGTGCATTGAACATGATTTCAGATTGAAATTAGTTTCCAAATTATTTGTGGATAATGGAGTCAAATCTGTAAATTATGTTTATTTAACTGAGGCAATGACTTAGCGAGACAATTACGATACTATTGGAAACCCATGATCGCAATGAAGACAGTGTATGAGGGTTTACGTAGGTTTCCTGTAATAACGTTGAGAAGTGAATTGATTAAGTGAAGTCCCCTCCTAATAGCGTTGCAGCTGGTTGTAAAGAGCGTGCAGGCGTTGGTGAAAGCTAAGGAACCACGAGAGAAATTTCTTCAGTAGAGCTCGCGTTTGCTTCTCGAGAGAATTTATTTTGGCACTCGCAAGGTTCGTTGTTCAGTAGTGGGGATCGAAAGACCTCTCACTTGACTGAACGACCTCATCGAGAGCCACGTGGCCAGTCGGACGACGACGTTTCCGTTGCGTCACAGGAGCAGTTCTGGAGTCTTACCGGCCAGCTTTCACCCGAAACCAGAGTCCCCCACCTTCTGGCGGATTGTTGCTCCAAATACGAACTTGTCGACAGCTTGTGTGCTAAGGACACGTCATTTGAATGAAGATGCGCCCTGCCAACCACTACTCTCAAGCCCAACCCCACAAGTTCAGGCTTTTAAATCACTGCCGTGTTTGCCGTTGAGCACGTCTGATTCCGTGGTTTACACTCGCACGAAGCACTTTATCTGGGAAGCTCACATCGGCGAATTAGTTGACTTTCTAGATGTGTTTTGACCGGCTGACTGAGCTGTTTTTCAATTTTCCCGAGGTACACTTTGATTGGGTGTAATAACTGAGCGGCAACAGTCGGAGGTTGGTGAAAAGAATCTCAAACAAAGATGATTAAGTAGACGTTCTCTGGAGCGTTCTGTCATGAGAGTCGTTGAAATCTGCTTTTCACCTAAAAAAATCTGGAGAGCTTGCTTATTTATGGATAATTGGAAGCACAGTGGCAGTGTGTTTTACTACCTGCGGATTGACCATCTACAGTTTTACATGAAGCTGCTATGCTTCCACTTCTAACAGGTATTTCTATATAATTGTGTGGTTCTGCTAGATATGGAACCTCCCGTGGGGACCGTGGTCCTCGTGGGTGACAATTTGTGTTGAATTACTCTCCAGAAGGCCTTATGAAGTTTCATGATTTGTAAATTAGTACGAAATTGATTGGCTCTCTGCAGGCTGCAATAATGCCCGTTTATCCAAAACAAGTGGTTTTCTACATTGGTGCTCCGTAACATATTTAAAATAAAGTGGGTTCATTTTTAAGGGTGCATTTTTACTTTCCTTGGGTTTCAAGGTTTGCTTTGCTTCATTCAAGGTTGCTCCTTATTTGTCGAAGGTTAATTGCCAGATTTCTGTTCTATTTCCATCATCCCTTGTTTTCAGCCATTAAAACAGTACGTTTACGTTCGTGCATCAGTTACCTTCTTCGTCTTGTTTAACTACCCTACCAAATTTCCAAGAGACTCAGTCTCAGATGTTTAAGAGGCTTCTTAGTACCTTGAGATGGTTGACAATACCTGACGCTCAGAACATCTACGATTGAAAGCGCATATTAGTACTCAAAGAGATCAAAGGAGTGAGACACTTCTTTGTATTTGCCAAATGTCCAATGTGACCTGCCACAGGCCAAGGTTTTGCAATCTCCAATATGTTTTTAAAAAAAAGCAACAAATCAATATTTTTGTGATTTAACTATGCGGCACGAGCCATTTTCTTAAACCCTGAATGCTCTCGTGCCATCGGCTGTGGTAGTCAAATATTGATATACTGACGATGCATCATTTATTGATTTGGATTTCCATATTCAAGTGTTCCAAAATTTTATCAGTAAGTAAACTCACAGAAACTCCGAGACCACGTGACAGTTGATAGAAACGCGATGGAAGCGATGGTACATCTGTGGTGGTGCTAGGAGCAAAACCCATTTTTACTTTTCTCAACCGAAAAAAGTGTAATCAGGACTTATTGAAAAACGGCTTAACCGAGTTTTTTTTCGTACCGAGCACGTTTTTTTAACACGAAATTTTTCCAAAATCCGTTTGCACAGTAAATACCCAAATGAATTTGATTGACCTGGCGGAGTGCCTTGTACTATCTATGCGCATGTTTTGTTATCTATCAGCAGCTATGGCTCTAACCAGCCCATCAATCGAACAAATAAACCGAAAAATGAGATTCTCCGACAATTAATATTTCTTTCGTCAAAAGTTGTCCAAAAAACCATGAGCGAGCCATTAGGGACGCGTTCATTGAGCTCTAGCAAACACATTTAGTTATAACTACACTGTAAACGTTTCTCCGAAAAAACGTTGACTGCCGACTTGGCATGCAGTTTCAATTAGTCTCATTTGCCTACAGATCACCTGAAGTAGGTATGTTGGTAAAAAATCTTGACCTCCTGTTTGAGAAACGCGTAGTTGACATACCATTTATCCCGATTGTCTCACCTCCCCCCCCCCCCGCACCCCCACTGCCATTGGTGACAGAAATCAAGTCACAAAATTTTAAGCCGATTCGAATGGGAATTTGGAGGCTTTAATAGTGAGGTGTTACGTATATTTTCGTAGAATACTGTAGACCCCGAACTATTCTGTTGGGGCGGACAAGTGTTCTGAACTGGGGAGGATTTTTCACACGTCCCATTTTACCAGTGCCCAGTTCCTGAGGTTGTTTAAATGTGTGGTCCATCCAATTTTTCACAGAGTTGTGAATGAACTTGTACAACATAACGTTCTACGTTGAAACTCGTAGCACCTAAAGTTCAGGCATTTATTTGCTGCTGCTATTTATTCCACGATCTGCCTTGAAAATTCGACGTACAGATATATCGGGTATGGGGCACGACAACGATTTTTCGGGGGATGATTCGCATCCGCATTTCTGGAATTGTGCGAGCAAACGCCGCAAAAAAAGTTAATGAACAAAATTGCGTCAATTTGAACTTCGGAATTTTTTACGTTGCACTTGATTATATGACCATTATTATATACTCTTATCGTACATTTTGATCATTGCACTACCATTTTTCTTCAGATTGCTGGTGTCATAGAAGCTAGGTTTATATGAAAAAAACTACATTAAAGTTGCATATTGTCACACGTTTTGTTCGTTTATTCTGCTGGTCTCGCAATTTTTCTATGTTTATTTGTAGACTAAATATCGAGTTTGAGCCGAATTTTCTATTAATCGCATTCACAGCCACACATACCGATTCTGACTGATTCGTTAACTTTCTTTAATGGTATTTTTCGAACTCAGAAGCCCTTGAAACGTAAAGATCTGAACAAAACTAAACTCCCCGACCACTAAACTAACCCGATTACCAAAGTAAAAAAAAACACTGTAAATTATCACACAACGGTTAATAATTCACATCGCATAATTGAAACCTATCCTATTCAGGTATTAAAGCAATAGGGTTATGTCCGCCAGAAGGCAAATTATTAAAGATACCTAACAGATACGTAAACTATCCTATTCAGTTCAACGGCGAAAAAGATTAAGATGAGTATATCAGCAATCTGGAAAACAACAACTCATACGGACTAGGAGCCCTTTGTGAAGCGCTTGGGAGACCCATCCCATTCGATTCAGAGCCAAAAAATAATAGTGAACCATTTGAAACGTGACCACTACACAGGAACAACTAAAATTTACGTTTTCTAGGCGTCGGCCAGCAATTGGCATTGGCACAATACGACGAGTCGGACTGATGGTGAATATGGTTATATGGTGGTTATAGTGAAGCGGGAGGCACTGAAACGAAATGAGCCCAAGCTGGGGAGAGAAGATAACTTTCGCTACATTTTTCCGCGAGTTCCATCAACTACTAAAAGTTGTAGTTGAAACAAAAAGTGTCAAATTTTGAACAGGTTGTACAAAATAATTATCGAATATTGTAGTTAAGTTAAAATCAATCACGCAATGAAGATTTCATAGCGGTTATAAAGTAATTGGAAAGACGCCACGAAATTCCGAAGTCGACTCTTGTGTCTTTGACCCATGGACATGAACGCTTTCAAACCTAACTTAACACAAACGGTGGTTACAGCTTTCGTACAAGTACGCAACCACTAGGAACATTTTATGTTTTTTATTTTTGTTTTTTTTTAATGCAATGGTAACTAACTACATTTGATTGTGCTCGTTGATGGTTTCGATATAATGGCCGCGTCAATTGAGTAACTTAGTCACTGAGGTTATTAAAACGTGTGATGTTACCAAGCGTTAGATTTTGTAACAGACGTTACCATTCACCTAACCCAACACAATATATTTCGTGATGCTTCTCCGTTACATATCCCACGTAACGTTTTTCGAGTTTATGTAGCAAATGTCAAAAATGTTCTTGGCCGGAAACATAGTTGTATTATTCAGAATGCACTTTCTATATCAGCTGTTTATACGAGAAAGTGTAGTCTTGAGACAACTGAATTAAAGAAATAAGGCGGTTCGATTACAACAAAAAATACTTCAAACGTCCATTAGATTTCGCACAGATTTTAAGCCACAACTCCGCGGTAGCATATTTTTATTTTTGACATTTTATGTCTTCACTTTGCTACATTAACTCGAAAATGTGACGCGGGATATGTAACGTGTTAGATGTGAAGCGGGAGATTTAACGGAGAAGAGTCACGAAATATATTGTGTGGGGTTAGGTGCCTAAACTGGAAAAGTGTAACGCTTGGTAACGTCTGTTACAAAATGTAACGCTTGGTAACATCACACGTTTTAATAACCTCAGTGACTAAGTGATGATGTCGATTGCAATTGACGCGGCCATTATATCGAAACCGTCAACGAGCACAATCAAACGTAGTTATCATTGCATAAAAACAAAAATAAAAGACAAAAATGTTCCTAGTGGTTGCGTACTTGTACGAAGGCTGTACCCACCGTTTGTGTTTCTCAAAAAAACCTATCTATATCTGCCGGTTTCCTTGTAGTTTGCAAGAATGGGCACCATGAATCGGTATCCCATCTTCCCACCCACTTACCAAATGCGTGGCTACGATAAGGTTTCAGTGAAATCGAATTTTTTACATTTTATGTCTTTACTTTGCTACATAAACTCGAAAATGTGACGCGGGATATGTAACGTGTTTAACTGAACTACAATTTTCCATAATTATCCGATTATCCGAGGGTTGCTAATCATTAAGTGCTATGTATGGGGCGAAGCGCGGCCTGTGACTCATTTGTTTTAGCCATAATGAGAGGTTTCTTCCTGGTTCTCTTCCATCATTTCGTTATCTTTTATCATTTTTCTCAGTACATCCGTAGTAGTCAAGCGTTGTGTTCGTGAAAGTCGAGGTCAAGTTTCTGAACCAATTGTACTATTTCCCATTCTTCCCACTCCTTTATAGAGCTGAAGAAAGTAAGAAAAAAGTTATGGCCATGCCTTTGACCAACCGATTTATGGAACCTAAAATCACCTAGTTTACCAAGTATTAGAAAGTAAACTTCACCGAACATTATCATTTTGCACGGCCGAACAAAACAACGCTGACGTTAATGAGGGGGAAACCTCGTTTGTGATTGTTGAGAAATCAAGAAAACCTCGTCCATGGCCGGCTATTAACGTTCTTCTTCCTTAAGAATCGATCGGCGTTTGCTTGAATTACAGGAGGAACGATATAAAATGGAAAACATGCGACTTCTCGGATGATGAGGAACTCGCAAAGTGCGCCCATCTGTCTCATTGCGAAAGAAGCTCAGCGTTCGAAGGACATGGCGCAGAAAACCACAAAAACAACTGGAAGCAAGAAGGAAGGGAATCGTAATAACGAAAATCCATAGTTTCGTAACGAAACACATCGCGTACGGATGACCTATTTATCATTCATGAATAAAAAATGATTTTTTACTGGCGCAGCAACAAAAAATATTTAAATTTTTTGCTCCTTGAAAAAATGTTTTTGAATATTTTTCTTTAAAACAAGATATGTTGAATAGTTTTTACATTGCTCAAGCTAATAGGTAAGGAAAGATTGGTTAGAATTCAACCGAAACTATGTTAGCTTACGTTAATCTGTTATCCTAATGGCCATACTTCACTTACACAAGTTTTTACATTGCCTTCCAACTTTATTTCACCCTCTAATTCGCCTACAGTCCCTTATCACCTTTATATCTTCTCCCATCCGGTCCGATTGGGTCTTTATACCCCAAACTGACTTTTCTCCCGAACAGTTTTAGAATTTAATTAATTGATTCTTACGGTAGAGTTGAGATGTCGGTAACTAAATCCCGATATAACCGCCAGTATGTGACCAATACGAGTATTTATTGGGCAATAATCAATCTTGTTACTCAACGATTGATATGAGATGAACTTGTCGAAGATTCGTATGTTTAATTGTAGGAAAGATTTCGCGATTTGTGAACGTGTTGAGGGGACAGTATCTCCAAGATTAGATTAGAAGGGGTTTTCTCATTTCCACGCAGTTTATGACTACTTATTATTAGATAACATTAATCTAAATATTGACTTTAAAGCTATTCGAGCCAATTAAAATAATGCTGACGTATAAGCAGTTGCCATGAAGTTAGGTCTACTCCCCGAGATTGCGCAGAGATACAAGCGTAGGAAGATTTGAAGTGGCCGGCATCCGAACACCCTCGTCTTTATTGCAGATGGTTCTTCAGGCTCAAGGTCGGTGGACAATGGAAGAAGAGCCTACAACAACAAAGGTTTAGTGCTTTTGGCTCGACGTTCCGGGGGATCTGAATTCAGTGCACGCTGTCGTCTTGTTCGGCCGTTGAATAGATCTTTTCCCTCTCCCTTTTCATACATTGGCCGAAAAACAAAATAAAGATTAAGAAAAAAGAACGTTCGCTGTCCGATCCACAAGGCTAAAGCTTCGGTTCTTCCTTGTGAACGAGGTGACGGAAGAGGTAAGAGCCGCGAGTTACACTAAGGCTGGTATCAAGGAAGAGGATGACAATGAAGATCAGGATCCACAATCGCTTCTATTGACTATAAATTGGATATACATCTTGGACGTGAGAACGGAACCATCGGTCACACTCAGTCCACTAATGTGTATCTTCATGCAGTATGATGTAACCCATTTTACCTAACTCAACAAAATCACAAGTATAGACCTTGGCGTACAATAAAAAATATCGTTCAACTTATCAGGCGGGCGACCGAACTGGATTTAGCTCGTTCTTATAAATAATTTTATGGGCAATTTTCCTTGTAAATAATTTTATGGGAGAATTGGTTCCACGATGGGATGTTGAGTTCTGGAAACATGTATTGGGATCTACGAAAACAACGTTTCATAAGCGATTGTATGGAGTCCCACTTAACGCTATAATGTTTTCCGTTCGTTAAAAAGCAACATCGCAGGGCACCATTAGCAATCATTTTTTGTCTGATCGATCATTCAGTTCGTATAGCAAGCTCTACAAATGTGTAAAATTGACTCAAAACTGTTCTCCCCGAGAGACGATGAATTTGTCCACGGAAACAACTGAGATGCATTTAATGTCTGAATGAATAATTGCTGATGAATGAATAATAAAAGTTAAGAAAATGGTAATTCGAAAAAGAAATATTTGGTGGCGCGTTACCCTTAATCGCTGAAGCCGTTCTAAGTAAGTTTGTATCAGTGATTCAAAAATATTTGTCTTATGGCGGATTATACATTCGTAGTTATTCTTAGAAAGTTATTTATTAAATGCGAGTTTTGTTCGATATACATCATTTTACCGTTGCTTCTGTGCATTAGTGCAGTACGATGATACGCCAGGAGGATTTATTACTGCCAACGCTGGAATGGGCCGGAGATTTCGCATTTTAAACTTGTAGTTCTTCAGGTTACCTTTTTTCGTATACGTTATTATTGCTGCCTTCCTATGTTTTAATTTTAAGGTTTTACACCAACGTCTTTCAGACATAGCAGTTGCAATTGTCCTTTTCAAGTGTGAACTGCTATATTGTGAATCTGTTCGTGGGCTCTTGAGAAAACGTTAGCGATTTCTTTCACACAACTAGAACAACTAGGGCAGTGTTTTCCATTAAACGAAGATTTTCCGCTTCGGTTTCGTGCAGAGTGGAAACGGTTGTTCTCTTATCGAGACAAATTTCAATTCTGAGCGCTACAACGTCACTTGTTCGTGTACCTATTTGAATTTTTCGTGTACCCTTGAAATTCCCATTCCGGTTGCTTTCGTCAGTAGTCTCACTTTTAAGAACTCGGATAACATCTTCCTCAAAAAAAAAACCTTAAGGCGTCTCTTATTATTATTATTATTTTTTTTTTTTTTGCAACTACGTTTGATTGTGCTCGTTGATGGTTCGATATAATGGCCGAGTCAATTGCAATTGACATCATCACTTAGACACTGAGGTTATTAAAAGTGTGATGTTACCAAGCGTTAGAACAGACGTTACCATGCACCTAACCCAACACAATATATTTCGTGACGCTTCTCCGTTACATATCCCGCGTAACATCTCCCGCGTTACATTTTCGAGTTTATGTAGCAAAGTAAAGACATAAAATGTCAATATGTGTATTATCATTTTACATAGAAAAATATTCCAGCATTTTCTAAAATGTTTTGTGAGAACGTAAGTCGTTGCTGAGGCCATTACAGATAATACAAGTATAGATTATTCATTCCACACTTTCGTAAAATATAAGTTTGTAAACGTTGCTACATTTGGTAGTAGTTTTAGCTATTCCCTAATCCACACAAATGTACATTTTTAAACACTTCTGAAGCTCTAGCGATATATGGTCAGTGTATTCGCTTATTTATTGTTTATACCTTGTATTTTACCGTGTGTTAGCAATTTGTTGCCATTCTAATATTGAATAGTTATTCTGAATATCCTAAAACAATCAATCCAATTACTGAAAACAATAGAAACTTCTCCAAAAACACAATTTTCAACGCCCCGACCAACGCTGAAGGAAAGAAAATTTTCGTTTCTAAAAGTAAAAAATATATATATCAATACTGTATATTATATCAAAGAAATACATTTCAGTTGAAGCCATTTTTGAAAAGATCAAACATATACGAGGAACGTGAGTGAAATGTGTATACACTGATAAATCCTCTTGTTTTCTCGATATGTAGGTGACGTCTAAAAATCTACAAGGAAATCAGTTGGGCGTTTCCGCTTGAGTCGACGTCCAGGTTTGCACTTTGGTGGATTTCCCGATAATCCGTATAGTAAGGATCAGCCACAGGCCCTACTCGTGATACGTGGAGTGGGATGAGATTCTTTTGAGGTAGTATATTAAATTTTGTGGGGAAAAGATGCCCTCTCGTGAAGGAAGGATGTAGAATTTCGAACAAACCGAGGTGATCGAGTGATCAATCGTCAAATTGTGTTCAATCGGCAAGCAGTGAACGCTTGCAGTCAAGGCTGCTCCTCAGAGTTCTCCATCATATAGCCATATACATGAGCCGTTCAAGACGTAGAGATAGTTACATCAGGTTCAGTCGGAACTGCAGGCGTAGTAGGTATGAAAAAAATTAGTACCGTCAGGAAGCATTTCATATTCTTGGATCGTCAATTACAAAAGTGAAGCCCGAATAAATGTCCTTCTTCCGACTATGACAATCGGTCGTTTGGGACTCTTTGTTCTCTCTTGTTACGCAATCGAAGCAATGAGAAGATTAGGCATATCACCATCCAATCCGTGTTCCTCTTCATGCGTCTTAAGTGCAAAATAAAAGAGAACCAACGTTACAGACTGTGTGGGTAACTCATTATCATCTCGCAGCCGGTCAATCATTGTCCCATGGAAAGATGGAGCAGATCCAATCGCAGATGTCCATGAAGACTTCAAGGTTTTCATCCAAGGAAGTCCACCTATGAATAGAGCGCATTTGCCAGCTTAGAGTTTCACACGTTATCACTCCGAGTCATTTCATTTACGCGTCGGTAGGTCTCCATGTTATCAAATGATTATTAAATTTACTAACTAATGGGTTAATGTATTAAACCCTTTACACATTGAAATATGGGACACATTTAGATGGGTGTATATTGGTTTTCTATCGCGTAAGGTAACGTGAGATTCCCCTGAACGGCCCTTGCTCCACTCCACGTAGGGCACATGGCTTCGTCTTCCCACCTGGTCAACCCCTCTACTCCCCGTTCCCCGCACTTCATCGACCCCACTTACCACAAAACCTCGTCATTTGATAAGTTATAGCGGCATCAAGGGAAAGTTTCCCGGCAGTTGGCAAAGTTCAGTGACCTTCATGAGGAGCCAAAGGGACAAGCACAAATGCTCACACATTTAATCTACGGATTAAAGTGAAGTGACTATCATTAGAAATAAAGAAACCATTTTATCGTAATGTGGATACAGATAAAAGTTTATGTTTCTACATAGACATGCATGTATTCCAGTTTATTATGTGCGTGTTCACGTAAAACTTTTCCATGTCGTTGTCCTGATCCTCGATCTAAACTGTAATAGTCTGCGGGTCTGAGTGTGTCTTCCAGATATCATTCTACAATAAATGTACCATAATAAACGCAAATTTCTAGTGGTAACTTTTTTGTTTTTTTGGCCCTTTGGTTTATGGCCCTAGTGCCATCATTTTGGTGACGTTTTAGAAAAAATCTTCTTTGGAAGGTAAAATAAATTATTTTACTCAAAAATTGAAAAGAGTAACAAACTCCCTTACTTGAACTACTCTCCCCTGAGCTAACACTGGGAATGAATGTTGCGCATTAAAGCCAAAATTCAAGTTACGTATGTAACAGATATTTTAAACTAGTTTTATATAATGCTTTGTCTGGTACTTGTGTTTAGTCACCTTATTTATAATTCTTAATATCTGTATAGCCGGTAATTTTTCAGTTCACTGCTAAATTTCGAGTTGTAGTTTTATAATAGCAGTTCGATGGAATTCATCAGCATTGCCTTCCTACAAGTCAGGATGAATCGGTTGATGGTCGTCCACTAGAGTATGCGTAATCGTTCTGTATGATGGAAGTAAACAGAGCAGAACAACACTATGAGCGTCGTCAAGTACTTAAGGTGCTGCAGAAATCTGCAAAATTGCGATAAGAGAGAACTCTTCAATTCAAACGTTTCTGAACTGCCGTGACGGCGATCAGGAAAATGTTGCGTAACTGGAACAAGCCTTTTAACGCGTCTCCTCTGAAGTATTGCGACTCATTTTATGCTGAATTAGTATTGGAAAATGAACTGTTTTATCAGCATAAATGGCATTTCTCACAGCCAACTGCACTTGATTCTATTGAGTTTGAAGTAGAGCTCGTTGAAAAGAGTCTAATTAAATGTTCGGCGAACTGCGTGTTGCACATTGTTTCCTACACGATCATGGAAATTACCACAACTGTAAAATATCAAAATTTTTAAACATTTGAAAACTACGTGACCTAAATACACTAGAGTTTTGGCATCTCTAGAGTGCGCAGTGGAAAAGATGTGTTTGAATATGAATATATTAAATTACCGTTCAGTTGATTGAAACTGTTCATACTCAATATTTACATTTAAAATCGTTATAACCGTTTCTGAGGAAAAAAGGTGTGATACATCTCACAACATTCCTTAGCATATTCAGCAATTTTTCGACGTTTTTCACTCAGTTTATGTGAACCCAAATTAACGTTCCACAGCTAATGCTGACCGTTCCGGGATTATTTCCGTGGCTCCTATTCATGCCAACAGCTTTATTAAGTGATAATCATTGACTGTCCTCGTGATTCTTATAGGGTGGCCAGCGGTATTGTTTTGTTGTTACAGGAAAAACACTGTGACAATATCTGGTGTATGAACCAAGGCGTCACCTTTCCTACGCCTCACGGACAGCGATTTTAATTTGAAAACTATTTCGTACATTCCGGTAGTTTGGCATTTGATAGTGATTGGTAGGTCAAGTATTAAATTTGAGTTGATTTTGTTCAACTGTTTGCTCTTTTCTGTGGCCACAGACAGGCACAGAATTTTCCTCATGATTTCCTCATGATGTGCCTTCGAAACTACAAGACCAAAGATTTTTCTCGTACGTAGTACGGCTAAGGAGTGTAAGAAGGCGCTTTGATAACAATGATAAATATTGCTAGCTTTTTTTCGAATCTGCTAATACATTTATTGCAGATCTGATATTTTACTTTTGATGCTAAATTCTTTTGAAACCAAATTATCTAGAATGATTTAGAAAAACCTCGAACAAAATTTGTTCAGTCGATTATCTAAAGTTCCTCCTTACTTCGTATATAAGTGGAAATGTTTCATAAGTTAAATGAGCATCAACCGCAAATGCAATACCACTATTAAAAAAACTAAATCAGCTTTGAACGCAAAAATTTCGCTGAGGCGACGAGGGAAGTACGTACACAATATGAAACAGAGTCAGCGATTGTTAGTTTGTAACCGCAAACCAGTCGCCCGTCTAGACGATTTTATGACGAGAAATACCGGACAAGGCAGCACTGTAAACTTGGAGCGAGGCTGACTTACCATAAATATAGCTTGGCAATACGATCTATGCTGAAGCCCCAGCGGGTAACTATCTGGAAATTTCTAGCGAGGTTTTATTACTACAAACACCCCTTCCCCCTCAATGACCATCAAGAGTGGGTTGTGTTTCTACAAACATTTGTTGACGAGTACTCCCATCATAAAATTATTATTCTGAACGTATTTCCGTTTATTATTCATTGTGTTTCTCTACCTTGAGGTTTATTCGATTTTATATTATAACTCAAAGTAAACCTCTGGAAGGAACTGTAGAGGTTGTAAATTTCCTGTTCCCCACCCTCTTCTAATTTTCTCAAAAACGTCCGTAAAGAGTTCGATTAAACGAGTTACATTTTTGTACCACCTAAACCATAAGATGTACAGCAAGCACCAGTACATGTCTTATCGTAAATTATTAATGGCGGACAATATGCCTGTTGTTATTAATCAGTGGTGTGCACTTGTTGGAGCGAAATACGATACTACAGAAAATCATCATTTTTTTAGTCAGTCCAACCATCTTAGTATCACAAATTATATCGTTATTAAGCTCGGCTACCAATTAGAACCCATTAACAACTGGACTTTTCTAGAGGGGGAGCATACGCCTATAATCTGGGGAAGCGTGTCATGAACAAAATATCTTGAACTTGTTAGAAATTGAGCATTTGACGGTCAACGAACTTGTTCTGTTAAAACGCTCGCATTGTTATGGTTTGATTAAACCGGCTGAGCGACCAAGGGGAAACTAAGGCCACTACGGCTCAAGTAAATAAAAATTAAGCGTGAGATAACATTTTGCTTTCCGGGTGTTAGAAGGAATCCAGCAACATTGGAGCGAATGAGGATGACTAGGAAGGTCGAATGACTAACGAGCCTTCATTTTATCTGATGCGAAGTGAAACATAACGTATTAGCAACATCACCCGTTGAATAACTAAAACTAAGGCGACATGTACGGAAATAGCCGATCGGAATTCTGTCCAGAACTAGTTTACAGGCTGAGTGATTAATTCAAACACTCATTCTTAGCAGCCCTGCATGTGCGTGTGTGGTGATTCTCAGGGTCGTGCAGAATCATAATTTGGTCGTTCCCAATCATATTTTAGTGAGCCTCAAATGAACTGGGGCACTACGAAGGCGACATTTTCTTGAACGAAGCCAATTCGTTGAGAATTAATTGTTCAGTTTTAAAAGTTACGCCAGTTTCTTTCAAATTCGAGGTACAAACGGGGTTTGGGGTTTTCAATAACGATCACCGTCAAACTATCACCATTTGCTTCAAAGTGCCAAAAAAACACTTATTTGTGGAATTAAGTTTGGTTTAGTTGAAGCTAATGCAGCCAACATGCGAATGGTAACCTTTAGGCTCTAAAGATTTTTATTGAGCATCCATCTCTTTTACTTCTGTTGCATATCTAGTTGTCAGGGATAGCGTTAAAAAAATAATCTGCTTCTCAATATTTGAATTAAAATTTTATTAGAATGTTAGGAAGGTATATTAATAACCAAACGGAAACTAGTCAACAATACTTCATCGAACGAAAGCTATGCGGACGTGTTGCTGGGAATTGGTTGGTGCCGCTAAGATAACTGATGCTGAGGTGAATAGTGATTAGAGCATCTACTGCTAATTATAGGAAGCTTTTCAACTTCTAGGCAGAATTACTTCATCTCGTAAAAGCCTACGTTATTTTAAAACTTCTCTAACTAGCGTGAAACACGTTACCGCCTCAGTCTGCAGTGGGACTTGAATTGAAGCTCATTCCGCTTTTCCGACCCTTCCAGTTTCCCTCACAAGCACAAAACTAACATTCCACGGATGCTATTTCAGTATCGCTGCCTCGTCCCGAGGGTTCCGAGACAATCGATAGATCAACTTCTCACGACAATGCAAACTTCACCTTGGAACCAGCGGATTTAAACCATTGAACGAACCTCAAATACATACCTAAAATAAGCGACGTGGGAGTGTATTTCAAATGGTGTGCACAACCATTCATCCGCCAGTCTGCGCTGTTACTATCTAATATCCATCTGAAAAAAACCGAATAAATTGTATGTTCGAGTGGTTCTTCAGTCGTACGCAGTGATGCACTGTTTTTACTTTCCATCTGATTTTCATTTTTCGAAGCGTTCTGAGTTCAAAACGGCCATTGAAGAAAATGGTTTGTGTTAACAGGTGTGAGAAAGAACGGCTGAACCAAACAACCTTTTAATTGCATCTTGAAAAATTGGCATAGGCCGGTAGTGTAATGCATATTCGGTGAACGTTCAATAGCTCATTTCTGTTACTTACTTTCTTCACAGTTTTTACCCTCTAACTCAAATAAATTGTAGCCTTCCCCGAAAAATCAAGTTTAATGTCCTTCGAACCACCTATGAAATGGTTACTTAATAAAGGTTGTGACGTAAGTAGGAATAAGAACACTGAGCGGTATAATTTTCTATAAAAACCGTCATGTTTTACCCTGTTCATGTAAATGTAAAAAGTGAAAAACAGAGTGGCCTAGCCAATCGAAGCGATCAAAGTAGCTCAATGAGCGTCTGCCTGTGTGGTACGTGCGAGCTCAGGTTCTTGGAGCACAGTTTATATGTCTATGTATATGTATTTATAGTTTATAACCCACGTTCGCTTTATTATAGACGACTAGTTTAATCAACTAATCAGACTAATCCAGTTTTGGATTGCTAAAGCTCTTTTCAGTTGTAGAAGATCGGAATCTTTTTCCTAGATCCCCCCCGCATTTCAAAACAGACTGAAGCGATAGTATGTAAATCAACTTTCCGAATGTAAATTCAGTGATGGGCTTCTTGACGAATGTTATAGTGTGTACGTTCGAACTCAGGTTCTTCAGGTCTCAGGACAGTTTGCATGTCTATGTATATGTTTTTATAGTTTATAACCCACGTTCGCTTTATTATTATTATTCTTCGAATCACACTTCGTCCTTATCGTTAGTTCTGAAAATGTAAATGTATTTGTCGCCGATGAATATGTCTGATAAATTTACAGATCAAGTTATACGTGTGTTGTGGTAAAGTAATAGAACTTAAATGAAAGTGGTCAACATTTCACGTTCGTTTAGCCATCCAAAGGCTAACTAAAATGAGCATGAGTGGATGAACAATCGAATGAGAACCTAATCAATGTTTTCTTGCCCGGTGTAGCACTTCCATCAAACTTTATTTCGTTTGCTCCAAACATAAATGTGCTTATCTATTATCCCTTTGGAATCGGAGAATAGGAATCTTTCTGATCATTTTCAGCACTAGGAATATCGAAGAGCCCTACAAACCCGAAACTCCGGGCTAACGGAAGAAAGTGTGTTTTGAAACCCGGAAACTTTCCCTCCGCGAGATGTGGGAAACAGGTCCTCATCAGACAATGAGCTAGAAGGCGAGAACATTCAACTGAATGAAACCGGGATGAGGGAATGTTAAACTGACTCGACTAATTAGTGTAAGAGAAACCAATTAATCACACAACTTCTCTTCCACTCTTACACGCGAGATAATTAAGACGTCTAGCAAATGATAAACCATAATTTTCACGCACTATCATTGAAACACTGCAATTGGCAGTATTGAAACGAAGGATAACAATAATTCGATATTACATGACGCAGATAGTGTATTCATGTTGGATCGGTAAACGAGAGAGATTGCGGATGTAGATATTTGTATTCGACTGTGTACATCGATTCTCAAGACTATATATGACTAGACCTATGTCGCAATACCTCCAGTGGTTACATATTTAATCCTATAAATGTGAAAGTCGTTTGCTTTCAATTATACCTGATTATGTATTCCTCGAAGCGGTGCCTCGCGCACAAAACTTGAATATGTGGAAGCGGCTATATATATCAACGTCAACGGTCGTGTTGCCCCGCACGACCACAGAGCTACTGACGACTCGAATGTATAACAGTAGCAACGAAATATAAGAAAGTGATATACTGAGATGACCGGATAGCGATACTTCACTGTAGATAGGTACTCAAGCGGCTTACAACGATCTGCCAACATGTTCCGCGCGACGAGATCGTTTATATGATAATTTTCAACTTCTTTCCATTCTTTTGTAGTAACCAAAGGTCGAGCACTCGTACACTTGGAAATTCACAATGTATTACAGGTTTAATGCGATTTATAAGAACAACTACAATAAACATCAATTGATGCTATTTGCTCCTACATTCTTATGATCGCCCGGTGCAAGACATCCGTTCTCGCTGCTCCCTTCACCGACAACACATGTTGGTACTTGTTGCTGATCTGTAATCATGTGCCACTTATTGTTGTCTGCGATTTGCAATAACTGCTTTCTACTTTGAATGAACTTCGTTTAAGATTTAGTTTTGATGCACCATGACGTCGATTTTGAGTCAACCTACTTTGACTACTTTTTAATGATGCGTTTTAAAACCTTTTGAAAAATTGTGCATTCACGATTCACAAAAAGAAACATTGGTGCACTCTGCCGCACAGTACCGTTTACTTTCACTGTATGTTGAAATTACGACTTATTCTAGGAATAAATGAACAGATGATTTCAATTTGTTTGAAAATGACTAAGTGACTGATCACATTTTTTCGAAAGGGGCGACTGAAACCTGTACCTATAGGATTTGGATGGTTGGACCGTGGACATTCAATGAACAGACAACCTGTATCAGTAATAATATTGATCATGCGACGATCAATTATATTGTAAGCTCATGTAATATATGTCCCGGTAGTTTTTCTCGAATAACGGATGTGTATGCACTGGTGGACGTGAAGTGCCGTGTGAAAAACCCCATCAACTCTCCCAAATGCTAAATGAACTTTTTTTTTAGGTAAACTGTACTAAATCGGTCCAGCTTGAATTTTTCGTGGATTCAGCAACAAGTTCTTTAAGAACCTTAGATTTGTAGAAACGCTGTAAATTGCACTTACGTGGTGTATTGCTTGGAACCCCTTTTTGACATAAAACGAATTACAGATAAGTAATATATTAAATGAGAGTGCTAGGATACTTACCCAGAAGGAAATTAATGTAATTTTTCCATGAATCATGGTTTTGCGGAAATAGCAAGCCATTTCACTCGTCATTAATGGCGCAAGTATGGCGTGTCTTCTTTCATTTTGATCATCTCATTTTTCCGAGAAAAGTGAAATACAGTGCGATCAACAAATCTACAAACTTCACTTCTTCACGGTTGGCTGGATATGAAGAGATGTACAAATATCGCACAATGGTATACACATCAACCATGCTTGCACGCAAAAGTAGCGCAGGCCGGGCGGAAACGATAACTTTTGCTATATTATCCCTAGAGCTCCTTCAAGTAGTAGAATATTCCTTACTATATTTACTGTGATTTGACTCGTTCCATCTAAACGCAGTCTCACACCTCCGAGACCCCATTCATCGACCCAATATCAAACAATACCTAGAAAAACCGATAAAAAACACCAGTAATTGCAATTAACTGCCAAAAGTTCGTTATTGGAAAATTTGTCAAGCCCATCTTTCGACCATGACAACCATGGGTTCGGGTTGCCAAGTAGGCTGACGCAACTCGATCCAAGACGGAATTCTTAGGCGTATGAACAGGCGTTTTAGACCACGCTAAACGAAAAATCACATCGGACGACGGACTGACATTGCTGATTTGGAAACAAAACAAAGTGTTCTTGACCGAAAACGTGGGTGTGCTATTCAGGATGAGTAATAAGCAAAACAGATTTTATTTCTGCAATTTTCCAGTAAACGCTTCAGCCCAGAATAAGATTTCAACGTAAAATATCACGTTTCTTAAATGTTTATATACGTAGTTCGCATTCCAGCCGCACTTGGCAATCATTATGAGTCGTAATTCAGCCATTCAGCTGTGAAGTTTTCTCAGCTTAGGTTATTGCCGTTCTCTTCTATCTATTCGTTTGATTCTCTCCAGGGTCGTAGGGTGGTTATGAAAATAACTCGAGAACCAGCCATCGAACATCGGGAAGTTTTTCATCGACCGAGCTTCTGTTATCAGTAAGGCTTCCCGCAAATGTCTGGAAGAAACAATGCTGCAAGAATAATCATCAGCCTTAAATTCTCGTCGTCTTCCTATAATTGAGGTGGCCAAGTTGAACAGAGCTTGAAATAATGGCCATACCAAGGTCTGTGTGAGATAAACCGTAATAATTGGGTGTGGCATCTCATCCGTGAATCCGAACGCACCCGCGAAAATATTATTGTCGTAGGATTCCATCGCCAAGTAACCATATCCTACTGTCGTGAATATGGACAATATATACAGTATGTTCGAGTCGTAATGCTTCCAATGGCCGAATTCGTGAGCAACTATGCTCGCTACTTGAGGGGCGTCCATCAAATCAAATATTGATCGCCCGATCAGTATCATGTTTTTACCAAAGAGACCCACGAAGAGTGCATTCGGTGGGGCATCTGAGTCCGGGTCCACGTAAATCTTTTCAGGGTCGAAGCCAATCTGTAGAGCAAGTCTTTTGATGTGTTGACCGTGAATGTTGTCTTCAAGAGGATCGTATATAAGTGGCGCCACATACTCGACGTACACCAAAAGTGCCAGAATACCTGAAACAAACACATTTCGAAAATAGCAATTGACCTAGCTCAACTATGAAGTATTTTAGTGACGTAAACAGTGTTGAGAGTCAAAGGATGGTTGGATGATAGATTGAAGTGTGGTGATCTAGATACATGAGCGACCTCAAAGACAGTAATATCTAAGGGTTTGACATTTGTAGACATCATTGAAGGATCAATCCTAACACTCGTTGAAGTCTGGTCAGAATTATTTGATGATATGATAAATATATCATCGAATACTCTGGCATTATACCTTCGTTCATCTCACTTACGTTACATGATATAGTTGGCTAAAAGTACCTCGCGAGTTTGATCAGTTTTGCGGAAATTTTAAAAACGAACTTATAACGTTTGGAGAATTTTTTCCCTGACTTACGTTGAGTTACATATACGTTCTACGGATGGTAGTAAAAACAGTAGTGGGAAACAAATAAGTGTGCGACTAGTGACTTCACCAGCTTCATCATTATGACGGGTATTTACTAGTACATATTAGTCGTGTGGGTTTAGAGTGTAAAAAACGATCGAGAAGTCCCGTTTCTGGGCTCACTCCGTTCAATGGACACGATTTCCATAGCCGTTTGGGGCGGATGTTGAGGAAAACGCCTTTTTGAGTTTTAGGACCGTTCAAAGCATTTTCACCAAGATACTTATGAAGAATTGGTAGGAAAAGGCATTGTAAGTTTAGTCAAAGTCAAAGACAAACAGACAGATAAATAACCACACGCGCGCACACACAATTTTGAAACAATGCTCACCATAATTGGAACGCGTCACCCAAAAAAGAAAACTCAATAAATAATAATTATTGAAATGGGGGAGCAGCTCCCAAGCTTTTCTAAGCCAGCTCTAGTGATTGTTGAGTAATCCGTACGAAGGAGAATTATGAGTGGATTCCTCGAATTGAAATTTCTTGGACAAATGTGTATCAGTTTGAATGTGTATTGAAGCATAAATAAAATACCAATGAAAAACCATACCTCTTACCGAATGCGTTCGATAAAATCGAGAAACCCATAAAAACGCTAACTCCTTGATTTTCTACGACGTAAATGACGGCTAAGGAAATCAAGCCACACATAAGCGCTGAGCTGACGTTTTCCAATAACAGATCGATTCCCCTAATGAAAGGGTCAATTCCGTTTCCAGGAGATACGATTCCAAGCAAGAACAATAATAGTATTTCAATGAACTGATTGGTGAACTCATCCAGGGTGAAAAACCATGCGGCTCGAGCTGTATAGCTACTGCCATAATTTATTGTCATAGACCACAACTTCACGTAAAAGCCCAATAACAGTTTGGAGACTTTCTTCATTAACGAAACCCACAACACTAGTGAGAGCATCAATGCTTGCGTCTTCCCCACGCGCTTAACTTCCACGTAAGTTGCTTCCGTCATTATTGTCTGAAGCTCAAGCGGAGCGTTTTTCATTTTAATCACAGCCCTAATGTTTCGGAAAATTAGGTAAAATTTACACACGTCCACGAACATTGTTGCTAACACGAGGACGCTTCCGTCGTCGATTTTGCGCGAAATACAGTTCGTCGGGCTGGATTGCATTTCACCAATAGAACTGGTTTTCCTTAAGCGATTTCTTTTTATTCTATTTTCACAGTGGGTGTTTCATTTGCAATAAAACCTGAAGCGTAAATGTGCCATGGGAACGGTATCCAGTGTAATTTCACGTGGAGGGGTTCTAATGAAACTGCTAGAAGCACATTGTGAGCAGCAACAAACAGGATAAAGCGTCAATGTCATTTTAATCTAACTTGAGGCTATAAACTGCATTTGGGTTGTACACTCGATCCACTATTGGTATCACTCGGTCTATGAGGTTCAGCGCCTTCCCAAGCTGGAGTCATTACAAACCCAACTTCTCGTCCAGACCTTATCAACGATATTATAGCTATTGTCACAGGTAAAGACCTCAATGTTTCTAGCCTGTATTACTGCACCTAGATTAAAGGGCAGGTAAAGGATAGATACATTCATCTTTTATCTCTCCCCCCCCCCTCAACATCTTTTGTGTCTCTAAAATATTGAATATTGTTATATTGAAAATAAATGAATTCTCTTTTTCAACTCCCTAAAACCTATGTTATCGAACTGATTTTTCTCAGGACGTGCTTGCCCTCACATCTGTGCAGCGTAGCTGTTTTCTCTCGAGCAAGTCAGCCCCCACGGTCCGCGTTCTTCCCGCAAGACAGTTGAATTTCCTGACATGGCTACTGCATTGTTCTCAATAATTCTTCCCCTGCAATTTTTTCCCTGTGATATCGTATTTCAAAATGTTTGGAATTCGTAAAATACTGGTTCCTGTTAAAAACTGGCAGAGCTCAATGTTCTTAAATGTGAAACTAGCCTTTTCCTCGGGTTTAATAAGTTATAAAACACTCAAAGAAAATGTTCAATTTTTGCTTTCCTTGGCTCTACAAAGTAGAAAGGAAAATGGTCTGTGTGTGTGCGTCAGTAGATGTGTGGATGTGTCTGTGAACGATTTTGAGAGAGAACGACCGTACCAAATTAGCTCAAACTTGATATCTCGCCCGCAGGTTACCATGGGACGCCAAAATAAGGGTGTGAACAAAATCCACCGAAAGTTAACTGTAGTTATCATAGCGATCAAAACACCAAATATTTTTTTCTCAAAAACGGCTCTAACGATTTTGGTAAAATTTTTTATATTGATAACTTCCAATAAGGCAACTTTTCCATAAAATTCCGAGAGGAAAATGACGAGAGCAGCAAAATAAATTACCAAAATTTTCTACGCAAATCGGTCTTAGCGCGGTTTTTTTCCTTTTAAACTCCGCTGAAATGTTACTAGAATGTTTTTTTTTTAATTTAAATGTCTGGTGCGTTGGAACACACAGCTTTCCTTAGCTCTACATCAGTTCACTCGGGTTTTTTTTTTTACTTACTCATTTCATTTATCGCTCAGTTAATTTGAATTTGGTCAAACAACGCTTTACGGCAGCAGGAAGCGGTAGTACTAACAGTTCCGGAATTTAAGGGCTGCTCGTACTCATTCACGAACGAGTACAAGCAGCACAATAAACGCACCTGATATTTTGTATTGGCATTTCCAATGTAACGGCAGTAATGTGCTTGGATTCATTATAAAGTATCAAAAAAGAAAAGAAATAGTAGTGTACCACGCTATTACATCCCCCCCCCTCTTCATACATGCACACACAATAGCTCAGTTAACAATACGTATTGTTAACAAACTTCGAGAGTCTCGTATTTAATATTTAACAGAACGTCCGCCCTTGAATAGACCATCCCACCCCTTGTCTCGCTGCCTTCCTGTTGCTTGGTTCCTTCCATTGTTCCATTGCTCATGGAGTTGAGAACACTTCAAGGATACTTACTCGTTCCAGATAATATTCTTAACCCACGACAAATGACATCTTGGTTTCTGTATCGAGAAACCAAAAAAGGAACGGTGATGTTACACTCGAACCAGCTGATCTTATATCATATACTTCAAGATGTTAATTCATGATTATCAACAGAATCGGGACCAACAAAAATAATAAAACGAAACCTAACAAAGCTCATTTTCCCGTTGTACCGTCAGCACTAAAAGAACTAAATATTGCAGGATTTACGTAATACTTGTTACGGAAAGCGAGAAGGGAAGAAAAAAAGTGGGCATTATTATTGAACGGTTAGAGATTAGACGCAAACCCACACATACATACGGTACCGTACAGTTTTTTTGCACGGATTCAGTTTTAGAGTAGTCAGATTTTTTCATTTGAGTTGGATCATATGTATAACGGTGTCCTTCTCATACACTAAACCATACCAATTTGGTAAATTTCCTGAGGGACGTTCTGAAAGAAATTTCAAAACGCTATACCAACTTCGTGTTGTTTTTAAAATAACATGGAGAAGAAAACTTTTCCTCTGTCATATGAAGCACCTCTGATATCACATGACGTCTGCGAACGACTTGCGATGCGAGGCTTTAAACCAAAAACGGGGTCTCTGCGAGCGAACCAAATCTTCCGTTTTTGTTTTCCGCATTCAAAATGGTCCTGTGGAGAAAGAATTTGTTCACGTACTAGAACGCAATGAAATATTTAAATTGTCTTTAAACTTCAGAATACTCAATAGAGTTGTGGAAGGACGAATGTCTACTAAAATCGATAACACTATACAGGAACCAGGCTTATACCTTCGGCTTATCACAAATTTCGCCAAACTTTGCCAAGAGCTCTTCCTGCAACCCCACTTTAACTAATCAAATTAGCTGTAATAACTTCTGTTTTCGTCTATTTTTTTCAAATATTCATATAAAAATAGCTGAACAGATTACACAACCGAATTTCAATACATCACCAAACTTCAAGGACGTTGTCATTCTGCCAAATATCTTGTCGATCGTTACTTCGCTCCTAAATATTTACCAGAGTGAACGTGTCGGACGTGTTGAGTTGAGACTTTAGAAGAATCAACTGGTGGGCGGTCCCAAAAATAACAAACCTTGAGTGGATGATGAAAACTGAGCGGTTGTTATGGAAACTTAGTTGGAGTTTATCGGATCCTTGATGCCCCGTTTTTAGCAGCAGGGTCACGCGCTTCCTCTTTTCGGAACGGCGATGGAGGCGTTTTACTAATTTTCGCTCTCATTAATGTTATCATTATTGCTGAACTTGATTTCACGTTAAACGTTTAGGCAAAATGACACTTCGATAGCGAAACAAATAGATCACAATGGTAAATCAAGTATTTTACTGGATACTTGGCACCCCACAACCCCTCGTCGACAAATGAGAATTCAAGAGCGCTGTTGTGTTAGTAGCAGCTGTCCTCACAAAAAATGTAACCGAAATCGTGAAAGCCCGTTTTTTGGGGACAAAATTTGGTATTTTTATCATTACAATAAGTGTAGTTAGTTTGGAACAAATTTTGCTCATGTCCATAATTGGTGTCGATGTGGCTCAGTCAGTTTCTCTCAATTATATAGAAAGAAACAGTGTTTTCTTAGATAGTTTTATTTGCTTCGAGAATCCCTTGAAGTGTAAAAAGCTCGAAAATGTTTTTTCAACCGATAACGGAACTTTCCTACCTCCCACCTTCATAATTCGTAGGGCTAGGGGAAGTAAAAATGAGATGGCTGCCCACATGAACCCGAATAATACCGCTAATTGAAGCGGATTTCTATATAATACGTCACCTATTATTGAAGCAAGTGGTCTCTGTGTGTATTGACCCAGGAACCATTTCTTTTACATTGGTGTCCGAATACACAGTCTACACTTGAGTATGATTATATTCCTCATTTAATTCTATTTAATTATTAATTCGTACTTTTTACAGTAAACGATGAACCGGCAACCTGTTCTCCCGTTCTCCTTTTCTTCTATTTGTCTAATGTACCAGTCCGTTTTTTTTATATTATGGAAGGAGCTAGTGAATTCCGTGCCTTTCTCCAAATTTCGAAGCAGAAGTACATCGAAATTCACGACCTATTCACTTCACATGTGTTCACAGTCCACGAGTCACGCGATGCTTCCGAAAATATATTTCCTTAATTGACTTGATTTGTTGTGGGATTGTCCACAACGCACTACAATTTACCCTACAGACATGGAACCGGCTTCCACACTTCTGCTGATGGACCCACTCTCTTGGTCTAGCTGCTCAAAAACACGTTGATGTTGTGGATGCTGTTACCAATGTGCTCAGCGCACTCAGGCATCATTCCTTTTACACTTGTTTTCAACATTTTTCCAAAAATGGCATACGTGAGTTTGATAAAACTCACAAGGCCAACCAATCAATACCTAGACCCTTTCATGTTATTTCTACGAAACGAGTGCCATGGAGTTCCACACGGGGAAGTAGAATGTTGTGTTGTGCGTTCCTACCAAATATTTTATTCTTTCTTCATAATAACTTTTCTTGTGTTCCAACAACATTGTCCCAAATTATTGTATGAGCATGCACACTCTAACAAGTGCACTCCTAAGGAATGCACCTACGACGTTGTAAATAGTGACTGAGACGTGGAAAAACTTGCATCTTTTGTTTTCTCAGGGGCAAAAGAATTTACTTCATTCGTTCACTGCAGGGAATTCGTCAATAATTTATGTTAAGTCAGATCAAGAATTTACTTCATTCGTTCACTGCAGGGAATTCGTCAATAATTTATGTTAAGTCAGATCAAGAATTTACTTTTCTTTCAAGAGAGCGAAATGAATAACAAATATTTATTTTTAGAGATCTCGCAAATTAGTGAACAGTTGTAGTTCACTACTTTTATTTGCAATGGCACCTTTGACGAAAGTGTCCTTCCTCTTAATATCCGAGAAAAACCGCAGACGGTCTCGGAGCAGTAAAGGAACCGCTTCCTTCAGGATAGGTCATCGCCCAGTTCGGTATTCGAGTGATACGGGCTGTCAGTCTGGAGGTCCCACTGCAATACTGAACATCAACTTATCCTCCTCCTTCAAATCGTCTTCAGTACCACATTCCTTTGTTTCATCTTCGCAATCTGAGGTTACCTATCGTATTAACAATGCGCATAGCACCGTCAGTAACTATTGTCAATTAAAAAATGTTTAACGTTCAACTGCTTCTCCTTCTTTCTCTCTTATTTTCAATATTAGGATACATAATAATTGGTGACGCGATAAAAACAATAAGTTGGACATGTTCGCGAGTTAGTCAACTTGAATTTCTGTACCGTCTTGATACCCTTGCGACCATTTTCCCGATTTTATCAGTTTTCCACCGATTGCTACGGAATGGTCATGACGTGTACCTTCATATTGGATGAAAACCAGCTCATAATCTTGATACTTCTATCAACGACGCTCAGGCCACTTTGATAACCAACTTAGTTGCTCCACTTCGTGCCTCTGAACACAGGTAACAGAAGAGGTAACATTTCCAGTGTTAGTTGGTGCAGTCGGCAGAGACCGATTTTAATAAGATTTTAGAAACGTCTGTTGCACCTCAAGCCGATCACCGATTGCAAGTGTGAAGTAGTCAAAACAGTTGAACGTTGGCCTCACGTGAAAGTATTTATACCTACCGAGTCTCTCATGATAGGCGGCGTTTTCAGCGCGATTCCAGTAGAACTTTCAGCCCAGCTCTCAAACAAGGTTCTACCGTTCACCCAGCACCCTCGTTATCGAGATAATCGTACCCAGCAACATCGGCCTACCAACTGTCGGGCATTAGGCATTCAGAACTTGCACAAAAACAATCCTCATCTAATGCTAACCTATTCATAGTTCCAAAACCCCATACAGAATCGTTGGGGCGACAAAGGATAAGGAAAAAGAGTCGAATGCTTATCCGAATCCCCTTAGGTGACCATGAAACGTCAAAATATGGGTATAGGCAAAAACTGACTATAACTATCGTGGTGATCTAAACCCCCAATTTCTTTTTTTTTTCAAAAATGGCTTTGCCAATTTTGAATGAATTATTAATATAAACAATTCTGAATTACATAACAGTACATCATAATTCCCATTTGCGGGAAAATGACAAGAGAAGTACAAAAAATTACAAAACATTTCGACGATAATCGATTATAGTGCAGTTTTTTCATTATAAACACCGTTCAAATGTTACTAAAATCTTTAGAAAAGTTGACATAGTAATCCAATCAAGTACTTATACTATGGGTACTTATTGATAACGCTAATAAAATACATAGGAAACATGACAATGCATGCAACACAGCAGCTTTAACTTTCGGATGTGACTTACCTTCAAATTTCAGACGTGACTCGACATGCATTTTTCTATTCTCCACGTATGTAATATAAATGCGCTATATATCACAGCTATCTTTGTTTACGCGGTTCTACATAAAACGTTTATGAGAAACAACAGGTACACCTCACCGATTTTTTCCCACCTCTTGCATAGTCAGACATTTCAATCGCTTCACCTACTAATCCAACATGCTGTTCTTTGCTTAAGTTGAGTATTTATGGACACATTGACGCATACAGACACTCAGAACATTTTCATAAATAGTGTTGTTTGGTCTTAGTAGTTCTTGAAACGTAGAGATCTGAAGAAAACTTTTTCCAGCCGATTAGTGGCTTTTCTTCGTACTTCTAAGACCACGGAGAGTAAAGATTGGGTTCTGTTAAAACCCCTGATAATTTGGTGCTCTGCTCTCGTAATTTCCATAGTAATATATATTTTATCATGTATTATGCCATTTTGGGGGAAAAAGTTGAAAGTTGTTTCATAGCCATCATTGTGATAATGAAAAACAAAATAAAAGATGAAATGAGCAAAACGAAGATAAAATTCCAACTGCGAGAGAGGATTGAAAGTGATGTATTGAAGTAAGCACAGTTAGGCAGCTGTCTGATGACCACCTTTTTTTGAGGGCTAGCTTGGGAACGACTCCAAGGGCTAGTCATAGTCGGACTTTTTTTTACTTTCCCATGAACTACTGAGGGAGGTCTACAGTGCGATGAGGAATATATGAATTGTATGCGTTCTGTTCACTATGTACGATACCACTTAACCAATGCCTGCAAGCCATAGGCAGAGGGCTGCCGATTCAATGGAGTATGTACTGTGCAGATGCCAAACAGTTGTGACGAGTCTGAGAGTGCAGGAGGTCATGGGCGCAGCTCTATGAACTTGCCTGTGTTTAGAGCGGGAGTGGTGGAGACGTATTTGAGACGGCGCTAAAAGCTTGGTTGGAACCTGAGAGTGAAACTGGAAGGACATGACGGTTGATCATTACCATTTATTTTAAAAACGTAGACTACGTGAGTGTGCTTGTACTACTTCGGGCTTCTTTGCCAGGGCTTTGTCCTGCATTGTTGGAACTCTATATTCTTTATTCATCAGTTTCTTCACGTTAAACAGCAATTAAAAAATATGCTTGAATACGTTATTCTGTAATAAATAAGAGTGCATTCTCCATATTCAACACCAATTTAATTGATAATAATACGTTTGTTACTTTTGGTCCACGATTTTTCTCTCCGATCTTCGTAGTGCCTGTTGATAGAGCAAGTGATCAATCCTCAGGTGACTTCGTAATTTTGTCAGCGGGCATCATAGTTAATTTTAGAGCATTTAATTGCAGGAACGTAGAATCATTCATGCCTTTTTGACCTCCTTGTCTGGAACCTGATAATTAAGCCTTTCGATTTACTTGTCCTTTTTCTTTCAGTGTCTTGCAACTAGTCGGTTGTAGAGCGTTTCGGGAACACTGGATGTGACAGTGAGGATTTTAGGTGCTGCAGAGGAAACGAAAATGTTTTTGAGGTGAAATTAAATCTCGTTAAAACTCTAAAAACCATTAGTTAGTAGTTGGCATAATGTAAACGCGGTGGAAACAAATTATGGTTTTACCTCTGGTCAACGGCAAATTGAACTTCTCTTGAATCAATTCGCCTTACTCTCTCGAGAATCGTAGGGTGAGCGAGAAACCAAGTAGAAAACCAGCCATCAAAAAGAGGGAGATTCTTTGTATGGGCTTCCATTGTTAAAAGAGCGCTTCGAAGGCTTCTAGATAGCCCGTAGTTGCATGCGAAATCGTCGGCTGAAAACTCACACCATCTTCCCATAACAGAAAGTGCGCCTTTAGCACAATCCTGAAGAACTGGCCAGATAGAGTAAATTGCGAGATATACGGGTATAATCGGATGGGTCATGTCGTTCGCAATACTAAAGAGCTGGTTGATTCTGAGGTTTCCATAAGCCCTCATTGACATGTAGCCAAAACCCACAGAAATGAAAAGGGAAACAGCGAATTGGGCTGCGGAATGATTGTAGTACCAGTGTCCAAGCTCATGAGCGATTACGCTGGTGATTTGTTGTGGCTCTAGTAAAGTCATTAATGACTCAGTAATCATGATCATTCTGGTTCCCAAAAGTCCGGCGAAATAAGCATTGGGCATTGCGCTATCGTTTGAGTCAATATATATTTTGTTAGGGGCATAGCCAACCCTGAGGGCGAGGTTTTTTATGCTCAGACCCAGTTCATCGTCTTGCAAAGGTTTCGAGATGAAAGGCACAATGTAACCAACGTGAAGTAATAATACCATTACCCCTGCAAAAAATTAATGCATTACGTGTTTAATGAGCTGATAAATAAAAATCCAATTTTAAATATAAATAATCGTAATTGGAGTGTGTGTTGTGTTTAGCGTTTCTTTTCGCTCCTGAGGATCGGGAATAACGTTGATCAACTACAACGCAGAACGTGTTAGACCTGACCAGCAGGTACGCTGATTTCATGACGTCTTGAAATTATTAAATTACCACGTAAACCAAACCTGATAGTAACACAAGTACTGCGTGTCTTGTTGTGGAAATTTGTTTGAAAACCGAAACGTATTAGTCCACTGCAAGATTTTTTATTAGCCATAACTTCCATTCATGACGAAGTATATTAGAGGCTAAAGGGGTTCCATCGTAAACCTTATTGAATTTCTTTTTAACTTTAAGTTTCATCAACAGATATTAACTCAACTCAATAAATGAGTCAGCTTTAGGCACGAAATTTGTAGCATTGTGAAAACTATGACAACGTTGTTTTTGAAGCTCTTATTCAACCCCGACGGTCCCTTTCGGAATAAGCACTGCAGCCTGAAGTCCTCTTGTGCCAATCATAATGTTTCACTAGACCATACCTGGAAAAAACCTTACTGAAGAAAAATGAGCACCTCCTACAAGAATCTTCGGAGAATTTGTATCAATAAAAAACAAATCTCTCTCTCTCTCTCTCTCTCTCTCTCTCTCTCTCTCTCTCTCTCTCTCTCTCTCTCTCTGCCTATCTCTCCCTCTCTCTTAAGTCCATCACTGGGCCACGAGATATGTTAGGGAGTCTTCTCGACTATATCACACTACCTACAACGGTGGGTATTACTTATAACCACGACATACCTTACATATGTTCGTTCATTTTGCCGTGTCCCGTATTGCTAGTCATTCCTTGTCACCATCAGAAGACGAGGTTTTATCCCATGTGTTCCTAATTAAATAAAGCACTGGCTCACTCCCGCAGAGTTCCAAACAGTCGTATGCATCCTCCTGACATGTTCACTCCCTGACGTTTTGACTAGCGACGCAGATGCCCAACAGTGAGGCAGTGGCCGAATCAGTACAGTAAACGAACCGAGTCTGGCGAGATTCTCATCTCATTTGATCCCTTTATGCCCAGGAATTCCGTAAACATTAACTCTGTGAGTCGTTTTGACTTCGAAGTGTTAAATCGATTGACAATGCTAGGGAAGGCCTAAACATTTCTAATTATTACACAGATCGTTTCAATATATTGTCAAGTTTCGATTTGTGGACGTGGAAGTAGTTAGTCCCAACGAACGCTATGGGTTAAACGGAAAAATTGCAGTAATTGACCTTTTGACTCCCCTAGTACTGAGTTTCACTTTTGGAATTCCCTGGACTGAGCACATACAATCGTCTGAAACGTTTCTGGTTGCTTTCAGCCATTGTTGGTGTGATTCCTTCACTCAGGCCATAGAGAACTGTGGATAAAATAATAATTCCGACAAATTACGTTGCTCTTACCAATGATATTGGACAAAACCGTAAGGTTAAGAAATATCTCTGGACCATATTTATCGGTCAGTTCTGTGAGGAACACGGCACACAATCCACTCATCAAAGCTGGACCGATAACTTCCAGCATCATCTCAATAAGGGTGAGGAGAGGACTCGTTACGTTGTTCAACCTCCGTGTTGACAAGACGCTAAGAATGAAAATAATTGTCGAATCGACGGCTTGATTGAAGAAAACATCAAATGCGAAAAACCATGCTGCTCGAGAAGTTAGGGTAGTTCCATAATACGCAGTCAGGCGCCACAACTCAGGATAATATTGAGTCCATATTTTGAGCACCTTCCATCCTAGAGTGACTGTTATTACTAACATCGCTGACGTCGTGTGGTTTTTCGATATCCTTCTCATTATTTTGAAGTCTTCCTCCGACATGAATCCTAGAAGTTCAGGTGGGATCTTTTTCATCCTTTTGATGGCCCTCCTGTTCCTCGCCAATAAGTAGTACTTCCACGAGTCCAAGGTGATAATTGCGGCAATGAGGAGGTCGCGATCCGAGGCCATCACATACCATCACGAGGTGCTTATAATGTCCTTCTCTTCCTGTCCCGGTGGTCATTGACAAATTGTCTTTTTTTCCTTCTTTCTATCATACTCACTAACACCAAATTTAGAATTATGTTTGACAATGAAATGCTAAGTAACGGCAAGACTATTAGTTGTCGTGTTTGGTGTTTCAGATATGTGGAAGTTATTTCTGATCACCACTTGAAGTGGCGTAAGCAGGCAGCAAGGGTTGCAGAAATGTAATATTCTTATCTGCTGAGGCCGTTAATGAATCTAAAGTCACTGAAAATAATGAAAAGCGAGATGAGTGTTGTATACCTAGCACTGGTTCACTCAGTCCTAACATATTGTCACTTCTATTGCTACAGTAGTTGTCAGACTACGTTACCTCCGCTAATGTCTGCACTGAAAACGGTTATTAGAAAAAAGAATTCAAGTTATTACACAACCGTTTATTATTTTCATGCACAGCATAATAGGGACATGCAGTATTCAATCATACGACGAAAATAATGAAGAATGAGTATCTCATCAATCAGAACGACAACTCATATGCAAACGAATATGTTTGTGAAGCGCTTATGAGACCCATTCCATTCGATTCAGCATTGAAAAATACTGGTAAAAGATACGATACATGACCACTACAACAAGAAAACGAAAATTGACGTTTTCTAGGCGTCGCTTGGCAATGGGCACGACACCAAGATTCAAACTGACGAGGGGTTGAAGCGAGAGGTAATGAGCGCAGGCCAGGGAGAAAAGATAATTGAAGTTAACGTACCTGTTTGGTAGGGCCTTTGGTGGTCTTCTCTGGCTGGTGAGCTACTGTGGGCGAGTGCTTTCGATGTAAAGACCTCATCGTCAGCTCAGAGCATCTCAACTTTAATAATTTACCTACTGACGGAATTAACACAATCACTTAAATACCGAGAAAATATAACTTTCGCTACTTTGTTCCGTCAGTTCCATCAACGACTAAATTTCACCTCACTGTATTTAACGTGATTTCGCCGCTCTCCACCTAGACGAAGGCCTACACACACCTAATTGCAATGAAAATGAAAATTGTCTAGCCACTTTTTGCCCATACCAACTATCAGTTTCGTCAAATCGGAATGGCAAGTAGGCAGACAAACGTACATAACAAATACTTTTTTTTTTCGGAATGAAAGAATTTTTCGTTTATTATTCGTTTTGAATAACCTACGTTTTCGGTCAAGAAAAATTTTTTACTACCTCCCCACAAAATTTGACACCATTAAGCCCATTATTGTTATTAGCAAAAAATGGTTCCACTTAATCAACCAACCGCAATTACGTCGTGTTTGGTATCGTTTGGTGGTATTATTCAATGCTTGGTCGAATGGAACGAGTCTCAGAGGTGTACGACTGCGTCTACACTGAAAACAGAGAAATCACCAAAGTAATTACTACTTGAAAGAACTCACAGAACAAGACAGCAATAAGATTTCATCGTTTGCACTGCCTTCCAGCCTTTGCATGACACCAGACCATTATTTGTACGGTGATTTGCATCCTTATTTAAACTTTAATGATCCTTGCGTACCTACAGCAAACATGACCTGACTACTACGGACCTACAAAAATTTTAATTTCCTGGGCGACAATTGGCTCGACACGAGGAAAGATTGGAGGCATCGCCGGAAAGGAGCGCAGGCTGGGAGAAGCGGTAGTTTTTGCAATATTGTCCTTCCGAGTTCATTCTAGTAGTAGAAATTGTCTTACTCACTGTTTTCCACCCAGAAGCAGTCCTACACCTCTGAGACCCGTGCTATTCAACTCAGCATCGAACGATACGTTGAAAACAATACCTAACCCGACGGAATTGCGATGCAATTGAATTTTTTCAGTGATATTTCGTTCTATAACAACCAAGGGTTTTGTCCGATCGGATTGCCAAGTAGGCAGGTACAACTAGATCCGAAATGGAGTTTTTGTGCGAGAGAACGGAATCCCCTTGGGTTGAAACGTAAAGTGGCTAAGTGGTGGGTTGGGGGTCGTAAGAAAGTGTTCCTGATCGTAAACGTGTTTGTATTATTCAATCTGAATACGAACGAAAAGAGCCCGTTAACTCCCTACCACCATTCAAAAACGTTAAATTACAGCTTTGTACGTTTAACCAAATGTTTGTTGAGGCAAACAGATATAGACGGCACAACGGCTTATATTCAATTCGCTCAGCTCGGAGTATAAAAAGTTCTCTTGACGCGACTGGGGGTTCAAGGAGAGGAACTGACGCAATTATTTTTTACATAACCCTCCGCCGGTCGCATTGACAGACAGTCGAATCAACTAAAGATGCGTGCAGCCGCGTCCGTTTGGAACGACTTTCACGCTACTTCGCGCCTCAAGTTGCGCTGTTTCCGGAAAAAAATCGCTCCGCCTCGAACCAGTGCTCAGCCGATGACCCAAACGTATTGCTCATTTCGTGAGAACCTAACGTTGAAGGACTTGCCGCTCCTAAGGATCGAATTAGTGAATATTAGAACTTAGGTGTTCCAATTTTTAGAGGATTTGGACGACGCCGTTGAGGTGACAGCGCGAAGCACAGCACTGTACACGTAGATTTAGCTTGAGAAACGTTTTTGGGATGACGGCAACTTCTCGCCACTCGCGATTTGGGTGTGCCTCTACCATTTAATCTCGGAAATGAAAAGAACGTCAGCTCTGCTCAAGAAGTTCAAACAAAAACGTGCGCAAACAAATGAGCCATCGGCTACGTTCAACACACCTACAATGAGTTAACATAAGCCTCTTCAGCATCTGAATTTAGATACTGAAAGTGCACAATTGAAAGTAATTCTTAAATTCTCAAGCATTCTGCACATCTCCGAGTTGAATATTCGGTCTTCCAAGTGCCCGTTTATATTTAAGGCAGATGAGGTTTTCCCTCAGCACAAAGGTGGATGTACAAAACTATAGGCCTATTTTGGTAGGCACTATGCGAGCGAAATTGTTAGAGAAATGGATGAAAAAGGTACTATTGCATCAGTTGTCAGTTCTGTTCACTTAACTTCTTCATCCCCAACAGTTTGGATTATTTCCTGAGGTTTATCATCCTGGTAGTCGGAATCCAGTAGATTAAAAGAGCGTTGCTATCGGATTTTTCTGGAACATTCAACGCTATTGGCGGATCTACCCTTTCACGAAGGAACAGACAAGAACAGAAAACTCTCAACGTTGCGAGGCATAGAGATTTCAGATCTGCAGGTCCCTTTGCCGTCGGCGAAATTTTTCCTTTAACGTGATCTAAAAAATCCGTTCTTTCGTACAAAAACTCCATTTTGTATCTAGTTGAGCCCGCCTGCTTACAAAAATATAGTGAATAACTATAGGCGAATTCTGCTACTTGAAGGAATTAGCGAGGTAGTAGGGCGACAATTTATCGTTTCACCCCTGCCTGCGCTCACTCACTTCAACCATCCGTCGAACCGTCCGTTCGACTCGTCACATCGTTCCAACTGTCTCGCGTTGGTTAGAAAATGTGAATTTTCTTTGTTATCGTTTACCATTATTTTTCGATGTTGAATCGAATGGGCTGAATCTCGGAGTTGTGAAACTGCGTCAACCTGTGCATGGGAATGTGATAAACCGTTGTGTAATAACTTGCTGCGTTTTTTTACCAATCGTAGTTTCATTTTTCATCAGGATGCTTTAATTTATATTTCTCCTACTTCCTCATTTTCTTCATTCGCCATATTATTATTTTTTCATTATTTAGGCTTTGTAAGTGCTTAATGCAAGTAACAAGGTAATGGAGCAGTTGCAAGATATCGTTACTATTTTGTTGAAATTCCACGAAACTCACGCTACGTTACAGTCAATTAAAGCTGCCAAGGCCAGTGCAACTGAAAAATTCACCACTTCCTCGTTAATTAACATTATTTAACAGATTACATTTTAACAGTAGCTGGTGCTACTGGCTCTTTATAGTTTTATCTATGTTCTTATCTCAATAGCTCCTAGAAATTGACTACTAAGGAGAGTAACGTGCAGTTTTTTCATGATGCTTTATTTCGTACTTGTCGTAATTAAATCGGACGTTTTCAATTTTTTATCGAAATGTTGTTGTTCTATTGAGTCAGCATGAATAAAATGCTTGTGGTAGGATACTACGACATATGTCGTCTAAGAGCATCATCCACGATTTTTTCATGAGCATCGAATTTTTATTATAGTTGAAACAAGATCTATAGCGCTAATATGTGCAAAATAAAACTCACAAAGAAAACTCGTCAAACGTCAGTTCTCATTCTTTTCAGTTTTTTCCTCCAGTGACCCTTCGACCACTATGCACATTCTACCAATGACTGGCATTTTTTTTTTTTTTTTTTTCACTGACTGCCCTGCAGAGGTGCTCTTGTGTGGTGTTTCACACGGTGCATGGTCGCAATGGCGCACGCTATGCACTTCCTTCCCACAGATACCATTATCCACTTTTCAGAAAAATACCACTCACTGGCCTGCCACGTCTTACAGCTGGCTCTCACCACAATTGAGAAGGGCTTCGACCATAATAAATACCCCTCGAAGCCAAATCCTCAACAGCCACCGTGGGAGTTGGTCCCATCAGGGTTTCTGCAATATTCATTTCCCTAATCAGGTAATTTGTAATCGACTCTGGCCAGGTGTCGAGACAAGGAAATTCAGAATGATCCAATAATTGTAGGAAAACTCTCCCAGCAATCGATGCACTGATACATGATGGGTACTGTTGGAGTACAGGAATAATACTGTCAATAAAATATCACAGTTTAAAAAGGATGTGAATCAGCGTAACAAATCAAATAATGGTATATTATCGTGTGAAATCAGTTACGGCGAGACGAGTCCAACAGAGTGGAATGATACGGAAGGCTGTGCAAATAATGAAACGATTGAAATCGCTGCCTTGTCTCGTGAGTTCTTCCCATTGATGGACTTTGGTGAATTCAGCCACACACCTCTGAGACTTGTTCCATTCGACATAGCATTTAATAATACCTAAACAACGATACCAATCACGACGCAATTAAGATAAAATTGCCAAAATTCTGTTTTTGAGTGTGTGGAACCATTTTTTGACCTTAACAATAATGAGCACAACTAGATTCGAAATGGGGTTTCGGAATCCCAACACCTTGAAACAACTTTGGGAGAGGGGTGTTGTGAAAGAATTTTCCTCGCCGAAAACATAGGCTTAGTATTCGTAATCATTACATAGTGAGTATAAAACAAAGTCGCGGTCTGTCTCTATGTGTGCTTAAATATTTAAAACTACGCAACGGATTCTGAAGCGGTTTTTTTAAATAGATAGAGCGATTCAAGATGAAGGCTTACATGTATAATACATGTATAATGTTGTAGAGAAACACCGCTAAATTTATAGGTTTCTAATGTGATTTCGTAGATAAACACATTTTTTGCTGCATTATTAACTTTATAAATTATAATCATGTCTGGAAGTTGTCGTAGATCGAACATAGGTCGTAGCACAGTGAACGCCAGAACAGTAACCCACGGTATAAATAGCTCTGAGCAATGTATCTGGAGACACAAATGCGTAACAACTTTGGTCACATATGGCGTTTTTCCACACTAATATTATAAAGATAAAATATTTGTATGTAATAACTTAAAAACTACTGGCCTTATAAGTTTAATTATCTTTATTTATCCCAATATGTTTTTTTTTTAATTCCAACCCCACTGGTGAATAATGAACCAAAAATCCGTTCTATTGCAAAAAATTCTATTTGGTATCTATGATTGAACGAAACCCATGATTGTTATGCGCTAAAAATGTTTTAACAATTTTCATTTTCATTGCTATTACGTTGCAGTTGTTATCGTTTCCAAGAAATGTTTCAATGCTACGTTGAATAAGACGGGTCTCAGCTGTTTAGGGCTCTGTCTAGACGGACGACTGTGAAATCAAAGCAAATATAGTGAGGTGAATTTTAGTAGTTGACGGAACTCGCGGAACAAGTTGACGAAAGTGATATTTTTTCCCTGGCCTGCGCTCATTACCCCCTTACTGCTTCCAGCTCCAATCCCACGTCAGTTCGAATGGTGGCGACGTGCCAATTGCTTAATGACGCCTAGAAAATGTCCAATTTGTTATTTCATTCGTACATGACCACTAATGTTTCTTATCGTTTAGTAGTATTTTTCGAGGTTTCACAAGCGCTTCACAAACACACTCGTTTGCATACGAGTTGTCGTTTTTCTGATTGATGACATACCCATGTTATATTCTTAATTATTTTCGTCGTATGTTTGAATAGTGCATGTCCCTATTATGCTGTGCATGAAAATAATAAACGGTCGTGAAATAATTTGCAGTGTTTTTACGAACTATTCATTTTAGTCTGAAATGCTTTTCTGACACTCATCCAACCAAACTGCTTTTGAATTTGGCATAAACTTTGTTCTTAGTTAGTAACATTCTGAGATGATGCTCACTCAGTCACAGATTTGTGACTTCTTTCGTTCTCTTTTCTAATGCTCAAATTAAATGGTGGAACTTCCACGCACTAGAGATGATATTTTTGGAATCTCAAATGAGCAGTCAGTCCCACCAATGTTCTAAATAGTCGGCAGTGAGTTTGTTCTCAACATTTACATTTGGAATTGCTACTCACGAGGGTTGATATTTTTGAAAGTGAGCTGCTTAGGGAGAGGCTTGACATCACTCCCATAGATATATGTACGAGATATTTAATAGTTTTTTTTTCACTATGTGACTAAATGTAGCAAAAAGGGTATTGTGCCATACTCAGATACATTTCCTAAACTCCCTCTCTTTTGCAGAAGCTGTAACTTTGATACAGAACATAACATCAAGCGTGACGCATCTCTCAACATTCCTCGGCCCCTTGTACATTCCTTAGGCATCTTAACTGATCTATTATAACAGATGAATAATTACTCATTCATCTCTTGTGAAGAACGGAATTTTCTTACTCAAAATTAAAGCGATTGATGATGCTAGGTATAAAATGACGTGATACAAAAAATGAAGTCAAATGTTTCATGTTGATTTGCAGGCTAAATTCCCAGTTTGAGGTGATTTGGTAAGCCATTATCTTCTGATCGTGTTCACAAAGAAGTTCGTTAGATCAACAGAGGCACGGTGTTGACTCTCGAGCTCCTTCAAGCCAACTCTAGGGATTGGAGGATTGGGAAGGAGAAGAAAATAAGGGTAAGAGGAAGGCACGACGGCTCACCCTCCTGTTGGTCTACGAATGAACAGCACGCAAGTGGTGATGCCAGAGAGGATGCACGCAAGGAAGGTTGAAACCGGCATTTGCATACATTTTAACCAATCGTGTACTATTTGAATAACTTTAAGTAAACGCTCGAAAAAAGAAAATATGTGATAATAGAAAAACGGATTAAGTAATACACATGGAGTATCAAACTACATCTAAGAACTGAAGATCATGTTATCATTTTCGTTAACTGACGAAAATGTTTCACGATAGACTAATTTGTCTCGATAAACATTCATCTCCATTAGAAACTTGAAATGAGGTATACGACAGTTGCCTAATACCGAGAGAGCGATGCTTTCACTTCCGGCGGTACCAAGACATTGATGTCGACGGCGGCGACTCGAAAATGGAGTTTGCCGGCCATTTGATCCTGACCTACTTTTGGTCCGCTGACGAAACATCTTTTATCTCCTTTCCATCGCGCGCAACTCAGACACAAAAACAAACGGGGAACGACGACGCTCGTTGAGTCATTGGAGGGGGACAAAGCCTTCAACTGTTCAACCGTTGAACGACTTCAAGTGTTATTTACCGTATAAAAATTGTTGGAATTCGTCCACAAGCAGGACGTAAGATTCAATAAGGGGATTAGAAGAGGGTGGAAGGGGGGACAAAAGCCTCGATAAAGTTTTTAGCAATAAATTCGAATTATATGTGATCATGCAGGAGCGTATTTTTAATACGCTCTTCGCAGCTACGGGACTCAAGTTAATTAGTGTCGAGATAAAAAGGGGCAGCCAGGCTTGTAGCCGGGCCAGGTGACCTTAACAAGTAATAACCTCCACGTGGCGATCAATGGTTAGTATTAGGGAGCCTTTCATTGACCGATAGCTCTCATTTTCACAAACGGGCAACTAGATTTGCGAGCTCTCAATGCAGCAAAATTCAAATTACTTCCTCGGCCCGAAAGCCCCACTGTAGCAGCGTATTTGCTCCCAGCGCTTACCAATGGTCTGGTTTACCGGGTGGTGTGTAGTAAGAATAATATAAAATATTCATAGATCTGGTAGATACTTACGTATTCCGCCGTTCACGGCTACTGTTTCGTTCTGGCGCTGTTAGCCCTACATGACTACGATTTGCCAGGATTAGCCATGAAGAAGGGAATCTTGTTAATACCATCGCTCTGAAGACCTGGAAGCCACTGGCGCCATCTACTCACCAAGGATCACATGAGAAAAGGAAAGCCATGTAGCACGCCTATTCCCCTTACTCTTTAGGATGGGTGGAGTGGATCCATGTAAGATATTATCAGCACCTTCATACAGTGTGCCTGGCGTCAAGTGACTGTTAGGTATACAAGAAGTATGAATAATGGCCTTGTGAATGCTCTCAGTCTTGCCAAGGGATGCCACTTAGGGCCGTTTTCACCCAAACAGCACTAAATGTGATCCAACTGATCAGGGCTAGATAAGCAAATCAAGACTAGCCATTGTCGTGCCCACCACGGTAGCCGAGATCACTGGGATGCGGTTAGCATAGAAGTGATTACGCTGCAACTAAGCCATATCGAGAAGGCAGTGAACTAATGAGGTTACAGTAAAGTAAGGAAATTGGGCATCTGTTTGACATCCCGTCCCGTAAACAAGTGTCATGTAAACGTAAACGGCCGCGTTGCCGTGTATCCTGTAGATGCCCAATAACCCGGATTTGACCAAATTATCGTTTTTAATTATTGTCAGAAACCAAAGTGGCCGCATTAACCTCTGCCGAAGCTGAACCTGGTGAGCAGCATAAAGTTAAAATACGCGTACTACAATTGCAAGAGCTGCGGGAAAAGCTAAATTAGTCTAGGAGAATGTTTTGTGCGTGTAGGAAAAATCGGAAGCGGTACAAGAAAATGAAAACTGAGCAAGAAATAATAAAAACGGAAATTATGAGGTTACAACTTTTACAAGCAAGGAACTTTAATGAGGGAGGGAGAATCTCGTGATTAATACACTAATGTGTGTGTAAAAGCGTGGTATTATTTAATATTTCCTACTTATCTGCTACTAAATCCTCCCAGGTAAGCCATTTGCGTTTGGGTTTTCTAACACGGCAATATGACGTCTGGTTTTTTCAGAAACTGCTCAGCACACATTTTACGCAACAACAACTTTTTTTCATATACTTCCAGAAGTCTGTCGGACCCCGCCCACAGCCATCTGAGGCGCTGGGTGAAATGACGATAACCTAACATATTAGATTATCATCGTAGTGGAATATCGACTGAAATAACTGCGCACTTATAAACAGTATTTTTGTTTATAGTCATTATTCCAAAAAATACGTAAATTATTCACAATAATAGAAGCGAATACTTGGCGGAGCACGGTAATGGCGGACAAATACCGGAATATGATAAAGAAAGATAAGAGCTAAGCGGACCTAACCGCCCAACTGTTTGGGGTTAATGCATGATCAGGGCTAGAGCTTAACCCAATCTGGTGAAGGCCGTTTTTGTGGCAGAAGCGGGTTAGGTGCTGTTAATCGACTCTAAACGGGATCAACGCAATTGGTAAAAACGGCCCTTAGAGTTGCTCTTAAGAGACTGCGCCCGCCCATGAAGGCTACCTATGTTGTCTTGTTTACCAAGAGCTGGAATATAGGGAGATAGCAGTACTGCAGATAATTCAGGTAGTCCTTTGAAGCTGGCACCTTGTGCTTACGTGGCAAACGAAGAAGGCAAATGTGACCGGATGAATCTTCGTAGAGTGGTGTCAGCACTCATTGAGAGGAGGCAGGTAACGAATGGTTTGCAGCACTGGTGGTAGAAAGGAGCTTCGTTGTATTTATGTAGTTTCACTTAGGGTGCCACAGTCTCACTCAGAGCGAGCTTCGTTAAAAAAAAAGTGTTTGTGTGTGTGAACTCAACAGGTCGCGGTGAAGCAAATATGAACAAAATAAACGTACATTGGGTCCCTCATGAAGTGCGATTAGTCATAGAATGGAAGCATCGAAGGCATTATAGCAACCAACACCCCTCACCGAGACGACCTCGAGTGATCCAGGACTAAATAGTAGTCCAGAAGGTGGTTAAGGAACAGATAATGACACCCCCTTCCGTACCAAAAAAGCATCCCAGTGAACACAGGTTGAACTCAGGTAAATATAATTTCCGACAGCCGAGGGAGTAAGGGGGAGAGGATGCTATTGGTGATATAACATAACTAAAACACACTAGATGGTAGGAAAATGGTTGGAATGTTGTACACCTTTGGAACACTTTAACGTTTTATTATTTATTTTAAAAATTTTCCCACTTTGATAAGCATTCTAATTTGAATTGGACGCGCTCTAACTCTGTTTTATAAATTTTCAATCAATGTTCGGCATTCGTTTAAAATGTACTCCATCCCAATTCTTATCGATTTGACCCACTCGGTAGCGACGATAAAGTGACTCTTCTGCCAGTTTGTGAGTCACTATTTGGTCATAAAGTTGCCAGCTTATTAACGAAGGAAGCATCAACAGAACGTAAGTCCTTCAGACTGTTTCCCGGATGACCGCCTTGCTCAGCGGCCACGACCATAGACGGCGTAGGTGTCACGGGGTCGCATGACTCAGTTCAACAAGGGAAATATTACTCACGACTCAAAAACCGTAACGTTTTTAAATAATTCCGCTAAACGAATACAGGGATATTTATACTATTGAATATTTGTACGTATTTCAGGATGCGCTATTAAGCTCTCATTGTATACTGAAGAACTTCACGACGAGAAGCTGATATGTATCAGACATTGGCTGCCAAGTTAATTAGAACCCAACTAATGCGCTCACAGCACATATATGAGAGCCCTACTAGAGTTTGTTCATAAATAGCATTTCAAGCATGAAATTTGTCATGAGTTAACCCCTCAGACATTTCGCTTAGCTCAACGTTGTTTTCATCCGATCTTTCGTGAATTTTACAATGCGCTTAATACTTTACAAGTAATAGTTTATATCAGTTATTTTGACGTTACACAGTTGCCTAAATAACTTGAAAAACTTTTCTGAAGTTTGACTTTTAGTTTTCGGAGTTGGACGTTACACTTCGAGTGTTGATTTTTAAAGAAAAATCTTAAAGGGGTGAACTTTTCACATCTTAATGTTACTGTATGAAAAGAATGAATATCAGCCTTTCATTGATTTCTATATATATTCTAAGTGTTATTACTATCCCAATGAAAACCAAAATTTATTAAAATAAGCAATTTGCTTTGTTGTAAAGGTGAAAAGATTGTTGACGTATTTCTGAAACAATAACAATGATTATTTCTCCGATGGCTTACGAATGTAAATGATCATTTTGATGAAACAAAAACCGTTAGGATTTTTATTTCACGCGTTGATTTCAGCAATTAACAAACGACAAACGACCATTACAGAATAATTTGCTGGCGCAGAAGGTCGAAAAACGACACGTTTTTACAATAGAGAAGGTGAGTCCGATCTGATGTCATATTTTCATTTACGAGAACGTCAGCCTACTTCACCTTACTGTTTAACCACTGCCAATAAAATACCTGGTACGACGCATTACACAACATACACCAGCCTTACATACATTCATTGATTCTCATGGCTTCAGCTAATAATCCAATCCATTTTTCGTTCCGTTCTTACTAAACTATAACAACATATCACGTTGTAAGTGGAAAGTAGCAGCGCTTAAAGTTCCAGATTTTCTTGAGGTGTTCCAAATAATGTCAATACCATTATTGATCAATCAGTACAGTGGTGGTTTGTAAGACTGTCAGCATGATGTTTTGAGAAGGGTCGGGCCGAGGGGAGGGGATGAGGAATAGTAGCAAGTGAAACGGCAGTGGTAATTTTTCAAGGAATCAATTCATATGCGAGGGAATTATAAGGAAAAAACTGCACTGAAATCGAAAATGTTCGCACTCCGAAATGTTTGATATTTTATTGTGCTGTTCTCATCATTTTTTCACGGATGAAAATTCGTTGTTCTGTTGTTCAAAACTGTTCTCACAAAAAATTGAATCAAAATCGTTAGAGCAGTTTTTTTTTTTAGAAAAACAACATTTGGTGTTTTGATAATCATGATAGTTTTAGTTAGTTTTGAACTGATTTTGATCATACCCTTATTTTTGCATTCCTTTGTGAGCCGCAGAGTAAGTTTTGTTGGATGTGGCTCAGCCGTTTTTTCTCAAAAGAGTTTCCAAACTGGTCTGTTTCTTTATTTGATGACTGTTCCTAAACCCTCGTCGAGAGTTATATCAATCGTGGAAGTTGGGGTTTCGGTAATGTGCAAGAGGCTGGTCCCTGAAGCATCCACGGAACTCAACTCAGACCTTCAGAAGTACGGCAGGTATTTGGTCGTTAGCCAGTCTCCCGGTAGAGTTCTTAATCTAACCCAACAAACGTGACTCATTGTTGTAGAAACTACAGTGAAGCAGCACGCGGTTCTTGTTTCATCCGCACTAGAGGCGCAAGACTTGCACGATGAAGTGCCGCGCATTGAATTCGCCATGTCCCGTGAGGAACTGGCTCGTCCCGTGGTCTGACAACCCATATTCTTCCAAGACGTTCGGATGTTGGGGAAGCACTCATACGTGTGCGCACTCATACGACCCTTTGACGGGGATTTCCATCTCGCTTGCCATTCGTCTGAAGCCCATTTATTGACGGCGGCAAGTTTTCGTTTTGTGGGGAGATTCGCACGGAATTCAGCCCTAAGTGGGGGAAGCTCCCGTTTCACTCTCCACTTGTCAACCAGGCACTCAACGGCCAAATCGACCAGTAGGTAACTGACTAGTGATCACCCGAAGTGCTTCTGTTGATACAGCCTTATAGGCCTTCGTGATCCACAGGAGCGCAGCTCTCTGGGATTGAGCCAATACTCTACTCTCTTTCGATTGACTGTTACTTTGCTACCCCAATAAACATACAAACACTCTCAAATGGTGTTTTTCGTACTCAGTAGAAACGTAAAGATCTAAAGAAAACTGTAAAAAAGGAAGTTTTCAGCCGATTACATCGCTTTGATTCTTTCCACGTAGAGCTCAGTGAACGAATAATAATATGTCGAAATAATGAGAAAAAAGTACCCAGGGTCGATTAAAATGCGGAAACGCGGACTAAATACCTTTATTTAAGGAACTACTTCTTCCTTGTTTCTACAGAATGTGTGAACGGACTTGTTTTTCTTAGGTAACGTTCACCGTTTTATCCTACCATTATCATTTTCAACCACCGTACGTACTGCTTCACTGAAGGGTTGTCATCAACCGAACTGAGAACGTCTTTTATCCAAAACGTGTTCCGTGAAAACAGTCAACTGCTGCCGTAATGTTCATTTTGGTGTTCCAAACAGAGCACTTCATCGGAGGCTCGAAACATCTGCCCATCTGGAGAACAGCTGCTCCTCCAGTTAGTTCCCCTGTTCCATCAAAACTAGCCAGGTGGCCGGTCGTAAGGCGCTTAACCTCCGATTCGAATGGCGAGAACTCGGATTTCGTAAGGGCGATACTCGTTAAACCTTCACACTAAATCGTAGATTTTTTTTTTTTGATAGGAATCTCGACAACGATCAGTTGATACATGTGATAGCTTCTCCGTCACCCAATCTGAACATTATTCAGGTCTTATTTCAAGTACCTCCCCATAATTAAAGGTGATATGTGGCATTTCAACCACACCTGCAGTACCTTAAAGGAATAACCCTCTCCAAGTTTGCTTCATTCAGGGCTCTCGAGACACTATCCTCATGTACAAGGAGTGCCTTTTACTTAAGAGTGATATGCTACCCCGTCGTGAGGAGTTTGCCACCAAAATTCTTTTATAGTCTGAAGATAGGAAATGATAAAACGCCCGACAAAAAAAGTATTTTTGAAAGTGTGCATGCCCAACCGAATTTGACAACCTCTCGGATTGTTGAAGCAACTTGTTCCCTTATGTCGTTTCCTGCAAATATTTCTGTAACCCCCACGTTGCACGTAAAAACAAGCCGTGATTCGTGGGAAAACGAGATAACTAAACATTGATTATTCGTTTTTTAATTTAAAAAAACAGTCTTAGCCAAACTCATTAAATAATTGCAGCTAACAAGTAGCTACTCTAAAGCGTTTCTCCAGAAAAGCGTGGAACGAATATGGAGCATAAGGCACTTGAAGGGTTGTGCAAAGATGTTAGGTTCCTGTCACTAACTACTTACATAATACAGTGCAATAAAAGAAAGATTTTAAAATGAGACCTATACGCAGAACACATTGGACTCAGATGATTCATTACCTGAACATCTTGGCTATCGCAACGCCACCCCCCCCCCCCCCAATTTGCTTGGCAAACCGCAGTAAGTTTGTGAGTACTGAGAGGTACTAATGTTACGGCTTCGACCACGGACCCAACACTTCTCTTTTTGAAGGCCTCCGCAGGCGCCTGTCGCCTAAAGAATAAGTGTGTTTATTGCTAGTGCATTGTACTGTTCCATACTCAATGGAACGGTCACAGACAATCCACTTTCTATTACTGGTTTCGAGCGGTACAAAACTTCTTTATGTGAAACGTCCGTTTTCTTGGCACGATCTCTTTTTTGCTCTGTCAGCCTGTAGAGAAGGGCTTGAACTGATTCGGTTGTCCGAGTGAAGAACAGGGATTCCAACTTGCGAAAGTGGACATAAAGCGGGTTAGTGAGTCAACTGTCCTCGGTATTGGTGCCCCCAGTGGGTCAAAGACCCCTCTCCTAACAAAGTCCGAGGAAATACTGTTGGTTCATTGTGTTCCTTTACCCGACTTCTGATTGCAACCTTGGATTAGAAAACGTGTGGGCTGACAGAAGAGTTAATGGGGGAAAACCTCGGAGCGACGGCTGATTGGGTCCTCGGTAAACAGTGATTTACTGTGCTACGAGAGAACGGTGCTGATGATTGGTGATTCTTTATAGACGGCAGATGCGGTTGAGAGTGTTGTAAGCGTCTTTTAGTGACTCCATTCGTAACTTGACATAAACACTAATATTCCTGAGTTTTATCTACGAGTTGCTGTTCTGATCTAAGCCACAGACATCATTCAGCGACGTTTGCTTTCTCACAAAATTAGATACTAAAAGACAGACCGAACATAACATTTGCAGACAAGCGCAACAAAGTGATGTATTTCGTACCCAATAGTGGCAATTTACTAACCACACAGTGACAAGTTACTCCTACCATTCAATATAAATATAGGGCCAGCGAAGTATGAAATAGGAACGAAGAGTACCAATGATCGCAAAACCCCATTGGAAGCAGAACACGAAAAATGATAAAGGGGAAAATACTAAACGACAAATCATAATGAATAATATCACTTTAAACAACTTCTTACTGATTGGGGCCTAAAAAAAGAAATATAAATAAAATATTTAATATTTGTGTATAAATAAATAAACTCGAAAATATACTATGTTATCTTGATTTGACGTATGCAAGCAGTGAACCTCTGATATGAACTGCTCTGTAGTTGGCTGTTGTCTAACAAATAGCGGCGAACAACTTCGTAACCTTTCACCACTCAGCGCAAATGATCTGCTTCTGCTGCATATCTGTAGTAAGTAGGAAGTAAATTCTTTTAATAGTTAAAATAACCTGAGGCACAGCAATCAAAATGACAACGCACAGTGGACAGAGCACTCCGGGAAGGAAATGCCTAAAACTTTCAGGTTTCCCACAGCGAGGCGAATCTTAATATCGTGGATACATCTGACACAGAATTAATATACAAGGCGTCGCAACGAAGAGCAACATCCAGGGTTAGGGTCTTGACGCCTGAAAGTGAGGAGGTGCCCCCCACCGTAGGTCGGTGCTCTGTAAGCCGGAGATATCGTATCTCTGAAGAACCAGGGCATTTCCGTGCTACAAGAGCGCTTCGCTTTCTTGATGTCCACGCGGATCGGGTGTACAAGAATAAGAAAGTGGATATGCCAATGTCAGGTAAGTATCCTAAACCCTTCGAAGCACTGCATTACAACTGTAACGTTGGAGACTTTGAGACCTATGTTGAGAAGTACGAATTTTAGGAAAGCACAAACACATATGACATGAGAAATAGAAGAATGCTGCCCAAGAGGAGTGACAGTGACCGCGGTGTACAGAAACTCGTCATCTGGAGTTAAGAAGCAATACAACTTATTGTGGATGCTTTTATATTAAAGAGTAAATGGCTTATAGTCGAATGGATTCAGCGATACGCGATTAGCCCAAATGTAAAACAATAACAAATGGTAACTCCACAAGTGATTTCAATATGTTCACAAACACCTTCAATGTCAAAACAAACCATTAACGCGAGTCAGTTGATTCCCTCGATGACATATTCACTCTGAAAGCGCTCACTCACGGTTTTCCACTGCCAAGAACGAAGGCCTCGCCCTGCAGGCATGTTGCCATTAATACAAGCGGATTTGAGATCGTATTAGAGCTAACTCGATGACCCGACTGGGCGTCTTCACGTACTTGACCCTACTGTTAACTGACCTGTGACAAACTGGACTCCGCTACTGCTAAACCATACAGCCTGTGTAGCCAATTTTCCTTCCATTCACGAGCTTTATGGCACAAAAACTTTGTTTATTTTTCAAGAAGCTGACACGTGTGTGCCCCGACTGAAGCCGTTTAAGCATTCGGATTCGAATTAGCATACTCGAAGTATTTTTTCCCCTTTTCTCCTCGTTTAATTGGTTGTAAACATTCTTCCAAGGACTGTAAAGGAGATGATTACGTCAACTAACTGCGACTTTCTACGCAGACCTCTTTATCTCAACGCTAAATGCAACTCGTTAGATTTGACGTTAGTCCTCGTCCAAAACACTGACGTCCAACAATCGATAGCTGACACCGAGAATTAACGCATTAATTCACATTTTGAACGGCCCCTCTATCATTGTCACGTATGCGGGACTTCTCATTGTGATCCTTCATTTATGTTTAAATTAGTTTATTTACTCATTGATGATTGATCGACCGATGAGAACTTAGTGGATGAGTAAGCAATGATTGATGTGAAAAAATGAATCATTGTTTACATAACTTTCATTTGATTTCGAGGTAATCTTACTTGCCACCTATGTTTCTTACTACTAAGATCCACCTTCCGACAATAATCAACAAAGTAGATCAGACTGTGGTGGAACTCTAAGAAAACTAAGAACAGAAGATAATAGTCTAAAATAATGTATAAAACTATGACGATAACCACTGATAAAAGGAATGTATTGGTGAACTACCGGTGTAAGACACAATATAGTTAATAACTAAACGTGTAAAGTAATATGGTAATTAGGTTATGTAAACAATGAGCCGGCGAACCCCACCTGTCCAGCATTACTACTATTACGCTATCGTAACGAGTGAGAGGGCTGGGCTAACTACCCAAAGTAATTGGAATATGGAGTTTATTCACGGTCACAGTCCCGAAGTTCACCACTACAAATAGGCAACTGCGACGGGGCGAACAAGAGGGCGGGCGACAGGCAACATACCGTGCAGGCAACATACTTCGCGCTTAGTAGAGTACCTGTACTCAGTTCATCGGCACGACTGCAAACAGTGCTGCTGTCAACCAAACAAAACGGAACTTAATCCGTTCGAGGATAGGGAATTTGAAAATTACGTTTAATTTGTTCAAAAAGATAAGGTTTGTGTCGGAAGTCAATGTAAAACATACTAAAAAAAGAAAACACAAATTTACAGCACTTACACATCTACAATTACACTTACAATAGTACACATTTTCTGTGAATCGTATGTCGTCCTCCCACATAGTAACTACATACAGAGGTTAAAGAAGAGATGACGTGACTACCTTGCACCGATTAGTTGTACTCTTAGACGCTGCTGGGGCATTGTTAATCCTTTCGTGGAGAACCATGTGATACCTGCGTTGACCACAGTTGCTCGCGTATGTTGAACAGCAACACTGAAAGCGGTGTTAATATGCTAGGCAATTGTACACAGATGCTGGGCGCATTTTCACGTTCTGACTCGGAGCATTCAGGCAGGATTTGAGGACCTCCTGACACAGATTAGGCTGGGATACGGATCCAATGATCGATTAATGCCATGCTTAGACCTTGCAATCCTTACGAGATTTGCCTGAGACTCGTTTTTTGTGATGTATTTCTGGCACAGTTTTCTGCTGCGTTTTGAACAACACCTGTCAAAGCAATCGTCGTCGATTGAGCACAGAGCCCAGCTGCTGATTTAAACGGACAGCGTTCAAACACAATTACGAGCGTGGAGTGAATTGACGAAGGGGGAATTGGAATGTCGAAGTTTATTCACATTAACTCCCGGCATTTTTGGTGCAAATTTACCATCGCAAACAGAAAACAGCGTAACACAGCGATCAAATGAGATCGGGAGAAACAGGCTATTAAATGGGGTAGTTTGAGCAGCCCACTGAGCACAAAAGCCTCGGAAGAATGTTCGAATCAGGGAAGCTAGAAATACAAGTGAATACACGGTACATTTCCAAACGAAAGTTCCTTCAAAGCTTTTGGTGAGCAGTCTGAGTGAGGGGAGGGAATAGAGGATAAGAGGAGAAAAGCCCTCCGGATCTTTCACTACGGAAGAGATTTGTCAATTTTATTAGTATTTTCAGCGCTTGAAGGTTATGAAAAGCGTCCAAGTATTAAAGAGGTCAAACCAAAAAGCTTCAATGGTCCCCAGAAATAAGAGAAATGAAACGGTTGCAGGGAGCCATGTGGAGCTGGTGAGCGATCGATATTTGATAAATGTATATTATATTTAGGGAACACGATTATTTACGGCTCGCTGGAGTTCTGAGAAATTGGTGAGAAAATCTGAGGTCGCCTATGGTGCTCTTAACCGAAGTTCGTTCGCTTTGAATTTTAAGACACGCACGGACATCCTCGTGGATTCGATTTAAGGCATCAATATGTTCGATCGAATGGGTTTTGGCAGTTAATTATGGTTTGGTAACAAAGGAGAGGCGGTAGTAACAACAATGTCTTTAGCGACAAATTGCTTTCTCAAAGACTTGCAATGATGAACGTTTCGTGCTCCATTTATTATTCAAAAGGTTACTTCTAAGCGAAAGCCAATCGTACGATCAAAGTTCACTGGGATACTTTCAAATCTCAAATTCATTGTTAAATCGAGGTGGTGTTGAAAAGTCGATAAACTTCAAAAAGTTGCTTCCGTAAAGTACATGGAATTCTCACTACTTCAAAATGTTATGGAATTTACCATTTTTGAACAGCCGTGTAGTCAATCAGAGAAGAGTCACTGGACGGGAAACCACGACCGTTCCTACTCCGAGCGGTCGAGGCATAAGGAAGAGCCACCCAGGCATTGTTCTGAGCCCACACACTGCCCCCAATGTCTGCAAACTTCAGCTCACTTTTTGATGATTTATAGCGCCGTCGCCGTCGTCATTATTATATTGGACAGCGTGGAAATGGCTCGAAGCAACCAACTGCCGGCATGCAAATGGAGATGCTTAGCGCCACAAACGAATGTCATCTTTTTGAAAGCTGCCAAAATGGTGTCTAGCGGCCTGAGCGTACTAATGTACAGTCAAGTTTTCTACGGATTGTACTTGTCGCTGCCTCATCTTTTGATTCCGTACTTAATTATTCATTTCGTAAATGTCGTACTAGCAGCGTTACTTCTTCTCTTTGGGCTTCTCTTTAAAACCAGCTGCATGTCTAAAGATCTGTTCGTACAGTATGTACTGATGGTAATTCATTGGTACCATTTATACTGCCTCTACCGGTCGATGAGCTCCCCGTGTACTGACATGTGAATTACCGAGTAAATACGTTTTTATTTTCGGTGCCTTTTGTTAATTTTCTTATTGATCATAGATATACATTAATAGATTGAAATTGTAAAAGAGAGAAAAATCAGAAGAAGAAACAAGCTACAGACCTATAACGTTTTGACATTATGTCAGCTGAATGTTTTTTCGTTTTGGTATATATCCATTGTGGTTATGAATGAATATTACCCTGTCTTCAGCACGGAATTTTAATTTTTAATGGTGTATGTGGAAGTTTTACTCGTTCAACCGAACACTGTCGATGTTGATGTCAATAGTTGGCCTTTTGTCTTTTCCCCTGGTCACAGTTTGATCCACTCTTTCATTTTTGTTGAAAAACATCTTACAATCACTGAGGAGTGGTATGCCAACGATGTATCGTTATACCGCTCTTATTATTTATCCAGCTTATTATTTATTCAACTTCTAACTCACGTTGGCCAACAAATTTCTAAATTTCTTGTAAACTGTAGGAAAAAAAAGTGGCTGAATTGTCCTTATCAAATCTGAGGTTGACGCGTGACACAGTTTTTCTCACAGAGGACGGAACACGTGCGTTGATATTTTAATTTTTGTTTTTCTTACCGCTCAAATAACCGCTGTCTGTACTAAGGGCGGAGGAAAGCTGTGCGATACGTCGTAAGAGATATTTAAAACTAAGCTGGCTTACCCAATCAAATGGTTCTTTGATAAATATTAATGTCCGTGAAAAAAATAATTGTTTACGCCTGGCTGTTGATTGTAAATGCTTGCTTGTAAAAGCTGCGCCTTCTCGTAAGAAGGTGTAAGATTCTGTTAACGTTTCAGATTCCATATGTCTCCCCTCTTCAGCTTCGTCTATTTGAAGATCATCACCACAACTACTCATTTCATCCTATTCGTAGTCTTCAACCTCACTTTTTTCTCTTCTCAACTCAAACCAAAACTGTTGTGAAAGGGCAAAGTAGCATGCCGTGTTGTGCTGGCACCCAGTCCCGTTGGATCCACTAGTTTAAATGTACTGAAAACGTGCCCCAACGATTTGCCTTGCCACGTAACAAACGGTTCGGTATTCTTATAGCAATTTGACGATCACTGTGAACTCAATTATATATAGGTTATATCTAAAAACGACGGTCAAACGAAGGAAATTCAACATTTATGTGATAATGAAAAGGAAAAAAACGATTAAAAGTGAGGTTCGATGGGAAGTTTGGCCTGCCAAATATTCCGTCGGTCATCAGCGTTGTCGTATTTGCGTGAAATTGAGCTCGACGTAGTAAAGAATTGGCTCAAGTTGGCCTTAAAAATGGTGCGAGCCAAATGATACGTCGGAAGAAGCAGAGAGTAACGAAATATCAACGAATGTTCCTGGCGACGAGCCAAGCTTCTTCCTGAAAGCTGAGAATAAATCGAGTGCTGCGTAGAAGGCACAAGTTGAACTTCAGCACGGGCTAACCATCCCGAAAACATTATGAGAGTTGACCCATTGAGAAAACGGTCCAAACTAATGAAGGGGCCAATTAATTTGGGTTTGTAAATAAGAGTTTCTTTCTCATTTTCGGAGATGGGAAGAGAGTTTGGCGGCGGCCCAAACTGAGGGACCAAACGATGAAAAAGAGGATCCTGGATACTTATCCAACCACTTTTATCCCTCCTAAAAAGTACAATATTACTCATTGCAAAAAAAAAACGGTGTAAACAAATTAATTGAGCCTGGGGGCAGATAAAACATCATATCGTATCGTATCACAAGCAGGAACCCCTCCGGTAATTTCGCTTCGGAGAGAGGATAGTCTATCCCAAGCAATATTGTTTTGTCTGTGGACGGCCAAAACATTTCTACGTGCACTACGCGTTTCCCACGGCTCTGACACAATAACGTACTTTCTACTTCCTTAGCACTACGTAATAGAGTCCAAAAAACACCATTTGGTAAAATTATCTGGATGTCTGTGAAAAATTACTAGAAACTAACCAATTTATATGTTAGCTTGCTAAAATATTCCTCGGCAATGGCTCTGAAGATTTTGATACAATTTTTGTACGGACAGTTACAAATAACACGACAGTATTGTTGTGGAGCTTCCACAGTAGACGTCAGTGCTGTAACATTTTTGTTGTTCAGCACTCCCCAGTTCTTGTATAAATATTTTCCCGTAGTTACCGACTTGATTATTGGCTGTCAAATTAAAAAGCTCAGATCTCGTTTAGGTAGCAAACACACCAGGAGTGCCTTATTTTCTAAGCGTATCATAGAATTGTCATTCGTGATAAAACTATCTTTTAAACCCCGCTAAGATAATACATCCTCAGAAAAATTACTATGGTAACCCAATAAACCAACCATATAAGAATTTAACAACGCTCATAAGATAATTAGGAGCAATCTCAGAAACTTTAAGATTAAAACCATCGCCACTTATCAAATTTCGTCCGATAATTCCAAAACGGTTCCAAATTGTCATGTATCATTCTTTACAGTTTTCATCATTAATGAGTCTGAACTATCGGAAAATACGTTATTCCAATGACCTGAGTACACGTGAAGCTGAGAAATGTGGTCAGATGCGCACCACCGCATATGTTATCTTGTCTGTTCCTTGATTACGACGTCCTTCAAAATACTGCAGCGCCGCTTGTATCTTCGTTGCCTCGTCCTCTTGTTCATCATTGCGAATTCGGCAAGTTGTTTATTCATTTCGCCATGCGATGATTGATTACAAGCTTGAGCCTCGAATCTAGCAGCACGTTCCACCCAAGACCCGAAGGCGTGACGACGTGAGCGTCTCCTATGAATACCAAAAGCCGTCCTACATCTCTGAGCCACTAGGCCTCTTCTCCGCTCGTCAGCTGAGCCTGATATTTTATCATTTTCCAAAGGACTGTCTTTGCTTTGCGGTCGGTCGAGCCGACGAGATGACGAGTTGAATTCAAGTTCCCTCGTCGGGACTTACCTGCCTTATTAAAACCACCGATGGGGAGCCGGACGCCCTTGACCGCTCAAAGTTCTTTGGAGCAATCCTGAAGACAGGCGAACACTTTTGTTGTGTTTATTTATTCAGCGTGGAGACTTACGCCATGAGGGCTAGAAATCGAATTGGAAATCGTTGAGTCGAGGAGAAGAATAGGCTGAACAGATAAACGGTCTTTTCCAACGTTTGGTGTGGCCTTCTGCCGACAAAATGGAAAGAACGCTACACCCAGTCGACACTTTCGTCAGTAGTTCGATTAGTTGATCACTTCAATTAGAATAAAAGAGGAAAATAATTTCCTGCACGGTGCATATGTTAAGATGCCCTGTAGTGTCTGTGTACTGCCCTAGTGTCTATTGTAGTGTCTACAATTACTTAAAAAGACTTCTCTACAACAACCAATCCTGAGTTACAAGCTATCCTAATGAAATCCACGTATGGCCATTCCAGCATAAAACCAAGCCTAACTTCTAGATTCACGAAAAGTAATTTCTAGTATTCGTTACATTCGTGATGCCTATTTTAATGTAACAATTATTATCCAATTACAACTGAAATTTACTTCAAAAACACTACACATTGTTGCACAACGGTACATTATTCTCCCGTACTGTATGATTGCAAAGCTTGACGTAGACTCACTCCTTCAATACCATCCCATTCCATACCATCAATCCCATTCGATCCAACATTTAAAAATACTTGTAGGCGATAAGAAACACGATCCAACTACAATGGAACAATTGGCACGGTGTGACAAATCGAGCAATCGGGTGATTGATGTGAGACGGGAGGCCGGTTAGAAACGATAATTTTCACTATATTGTCCCTCGAGTACTTTTAAGTGGTGCCTCAGTATATTTTCTCCAATATTTTCCTCTATATATTTCACTGTTTATCAAAAAATACTTGAGAAACGCTATCAAAAACGAAGTAAATGCAATATAACTCCCAAAATGTCGTTTTTAACTCATTTGTTATACTATTTTTTGGCCATAACAACAATTACCCATTTACCTGGCACAACTTGATCCCAAACGGAATTTTCGGGAGAAAGAAAGGATTTTTCAGACCACATTTCAGGCAAAATGGACGGCGGATAACGGGGTTGCAAAAAAATTTCCTGACCGTAAACACAAATTTATGATTCAGAGTGAATAATAAACCAAAATACAAAACGAATGTGAGGGAAATAATACGGTTAGCTACTTTCTGTCAACGAACACAGAACATTGTGGTTTTCATATAGTTAGAAACGTGAGACAGAATCATGCGAAGTCATGTAACCAAGCACGGTTTGAATGAGAACATTCGCCCATCACAGAACTTTGTATACTTTGATCCCTGGTGTCACAAAATAGCCAAAGCCCTAACTGAAAATGTGGCCTACAAATTTTAAAATCGAAATGTGAGCATTCAGTCAACGCTTGAGATCGCCAAGAGAGAAGGGAATGGAATTGACTTAAAGTATTTAAGTCGCGAAGTTGAGTATTGCATCGTGTATTGATAAGTTTGCTGCCGGTGCTCTGTGATGTTGAAGTTGGGGTTCAACTAAGGGTACGAGGTGCTGCAATAATCTTAATTAATGGCTGAGAAAACATTGGTATGACGAATATATTTTTCTTTTTGGAGCGATTCAAATTGGTAACAATAGGAAAACTATATCAATCCAGGTTACCAATCTTGCCGGCCCGCTTTTCCTTACCTGCCTGTAATCGTTGCTAAGCAAGGAACAGCACGAAAAAAATGTAATGGGCGGAACGATTTTTCCGTTTCGAGGAGCACATCATTCTGAATAGAAGCTGCCTCGCCAGCCGTCAACAAAACAATCGCATTTTCCCACCTAGCTCATGACGCAAGCCACACAACATTGTTTCTTCGATGGCTCTCGTAACAAGGTACAGAATCGCTGTCACAAGTTATCGTTTTTGGGTGGATGACATAAAACTCAGCTGCTCCACGTTCAGATTAGTTAACACCGCTTAAAACCTGTTGACAAGCAGCAACGATTTTGGTACAACACATCAGTTTTTAATAGAAAGCAAGGATTGATCAACCATTAATGTTATTTTAACTAAAACCTACCCTTTCGGGCATCCATATTATGTCCGATGAATCTCAAACCGTTGATTCGGTTCATTAGTATTACGGTTTGGTGTATTGACACCGAGACGATTGCTATTGATGACAAAGCCACCTATTATTGAATTACCCAACTTCGGTTAAAAATATAGCAGCAGTTGTGCATGTGTTTAGTGTTGATCACTATCACTATGTGTCTCAGTTGGGAGAGAATGATGTTTTCTTAGTGGTTGTCACTTCAAATATTGAAAAACTTGAGAATTTCAATTTTTAGTAGTGTTTCCATACACCCAAAAGAAATTCAGTGTCCTTTGGATTCAATTAAAGATAAACTTCAGATTCTAATCAGTTAACTTGGATATATTTTCTTTAAAATTTTGAAGGGGTGGTTTTCACATGATTGAATGAGTTTAAATGCAAGGCAAATTCACAAGAAAATGTACAACTCATCAAAAACCCCAATGAAATTCCAGTTCAGATTGGTTGAAACCGTTTTCTTGAAAAATATCACTACTACAAATCAACGATTTCCACCTTAAGTTTTCGTGCGAGGACCTCCCTGGCTGCTGTAGTACATACATCAGACAAAGAAGGCCTCATGACAGACTCACATGAATATTCAAACATCTTAATTTAAACACCAAATTTAATTATAAAGCATTGATTTAAAAATCTACCAAGAAAGAAAAGATTTATTGGGAAGTGGATGTATGGAAGAAAAAGGTTACGTTTCAGACCCTACTGTGTTCGAAAAACACTATTTGAATGATCGTGTGTGCGTGTCCGCACGAACGTGGTTGAACAAAAACGGCTAAACCAAATCAGCTCGACCTTGATATTTATCTGAACTTATTTAACTTGGTATTGCTGAAGAGCCACTCGCCAATAGTTGGGGACGAGCTAATTGATTCTTTGCCGAAGCTGCCACAAAGCGTCTTACAGTGGACGTCCATGCCCATGTGTACCCTCCAACAGATCTTCATAGGAAATTAGGGGAAGAGTGGAAAATAATTTTTCGACATTCTCATTTGGGAAATTGTATCAAGCCAAGTTTCTCAAAGTTCCCCGGAGACCATGGTTCGTGAAGAGCCCCAGAAGCTGCAAAGCAAGTAAAAACATAATCAGTATGATAACTGGGCGCAGCGTGACAAGCACTTACCTATTTAAAAATGGTAGAATCAACACCAATCTGTGTCAATTCTACCGAGAACCAGAAACTCAGACTCATTTCGTACTTGGGTGTGAAAGAGACGAACGAATTATGATCGGCACCATCCCAGGCCCGTCCAACTTTAGGAGTATTAGTAGTGCTATTTAATTGCCTACGTCGTATTAACGTAGACTTAACTGTATTTTGTACTCATATCAGCCACCATTTCTGAAGAATAAGAATAAGTTGTTGTAGGTTCACCGTGGGTATATGTTACTACCGAAAAAAATGAATGATGTTTTTTTAGATCAGACAAAAAGTGTAACAAACGATACATGTTTAATGATATCAGGATCGAATGAAAACTTGGCGATTGGTTAGTATCAGTCTGTACATCAGCTAGTGGGATGTCCCTTAATGCACCCAATTATCAGTAATTACTTATCAATAAGTTTACATGTTTATGCGAAAGAACGGATTTTTGGTTTATTATTCTGTTCAAGAGAATAACAAACAGTCGTATTTGCAGCATTTTTATCTGTTGGGTTTCCATATCTATGGATTGGTTAGTATTTAACTTAATCTATGAAATGATGACGGCTAAAGCGACGGTGGTACTTATTTGCCGCAACCCATACCACACTACGAAAAAGGAGAAAAATCTGTTTGGTATTTTTGCGTTCAAGTTCGTTTGGATCGAACCACCAAGTCAAGTTGGTAAAATCTTAAATGGCCAAGCCGCGAATTCTAGGTCAGTTCTCGTTTGTCACAATGGGTTATCAAGGCGTAGGGTATCAGAAGGCCCATCATAAAAGTCTCTAGATATGATTCATTCCCTTCATTTGGACAGCAAACAATAATGACGAGGATGATGCCGTATTATTGTTACGAATGGATTGGGGACGATACGTTGTGCAATGTTACTGAGTAGAAAACGCAAACCTCAGTAAAAGTCCCGAGAGGGGGCTCACTATCGCTTCTTTGTTCCGCTTACCGGAATGAGTCACTAAACCGAGTTCATTAAAGCTGAGAGTTTCTTTTCAACTCATTGCATTTTCGCCAGTGGTTGTTGTTGTTACAAGTTGAACGCTTAAATTGAATTTATTCGGGATGTGTAAAAGACGGTAAAGTGGATATCATACGAACGACGATTACGATTGATACGCTCAACGCACTGGGAGTTGAAAGGAAAATGACGCGCCAAAAATCGACCAAACACGGAGACGTCATCGTCAAGGCCAAGGTCAACACAGGTACGTTGTATTCTTCTTCCCTTCGTAGCGTTGTTTTCCCGCTCATTCCGGCTTTTCGTCTAGACTCCTGAAACTAGTTTCGAACAACCAACATCACATAAAAAGATCATTTTGTCTGAAAGCTGTTGTTACGCCTTTCTATTTGCACGTTACCCATCTCGAATTGCTTAGTGCACTCCTGAAACGCTGCATTTTTTCATTCCAATGAATAAAATTCTACTTCTCGCACGTCCTATAATTTTATCCTTCTAGCTAGTAGTGCAATTTGTTTTTCACCCAGTTTATTTGGACAAGGACTTTGCGTTTTATATGACGGCAAGTGGCGCTTAATGCTCCTACTAACAGCACGAAAACCTGTCATATAAAGAAAGATTTATACTGGTAGATCTTCACTAACATCGGTTCCGTCGAGATGTTTGGTGATGTAGTGCTCTTAGTGCTATATTCATTTTCCCACTTAAGAAAACTTTTCATTACCGTTAATGCCATTGGAGTAGACCATAAAAACAATTTTTGTCAAAATCGTTGTAGCCGCTTTTGAGAAACACAAATTACTTGTTTGAATCACTACGATAACTATAATCAGTTTTAGATCGACTTAACTTGAATTATTTTGACGTTCTACGATATTGTGAACGCTGGAACATCAAATTAGAACCGTTTTAGTTCAGTTTTCCTTTCTCAATAGCCTCCACACTGACTCAAATGGTAGTTTAGCACTCAGAGGTCTTTAGAACGTAAAGGCCCGACGGACAAAAATTCGAACGATTATATAGCTATCCTTCCTACTACCTACAAACGTAAAATACTAGCGCTGGCTATCCAGAAAGGAATCTTATCTCGAATCAAATTATACTTTTCAGACTTCGGAAGAGGTCTGGTTTGTGGTTGGATATATTCCAAAGGTTCTATATTGCAATAATTGTAATTGCAGTGATAACGGTAAACATAAGTGCAAACTCAACAGTGTGCAGTAAAGCCTTCAACAGGGAAGAAATAAAAGCAAAAATCCGTTTCAAGTTGCAAAACGAACTTTTAAAATGTTATATGTTTCCTTTGTATTGAGTTACGTACATCGTTATTGGATCATTAGGGTCATCATGGTGATGATTTAACTATTGAAATTGAATTAACATTGCAAGCAACTTGAATTAGTGGGAGTATACAACGTATTAATGCAGATGTACAGTTACAGAAAACATCGGTGGGTATGACTTATCGATTGAAACTTCTCTGAACGATGTAAGCACACTGAAGTTTAATAAGGCTGCATTGTTAGTCCCTTGATAAAATTCGTCCACTAGCATTAATTTAATTTAGGTACCAGAATGCACATGGCGGAATACCTTGAACATATTGCTTGCTGAGTCTGCACGACACTAAGGGATTTGTTGTTATAAATCGTGCCAATGGACGACCTGAGTTTTGCAGTGTAGCGTCACAGGAAAATAGCTATTCCCAAAGAACAGTGAAATGTAAATTTTCGTGTGAAGCTTTAAGTGGTCTACTACTACATCACTGAAGGAACCTTTTCATCTTCATCTGCTTAGAACATGCGCCACAGCGTAACCACGAAATTGGGAATCTCTAGATGCTTTTAATGGTACGTTTTGTGACTAGGATATTTCTTCTTCATCGGTTCTCACCCTTTTTCTGATTTCCAACTAAGCATTTTTCTAATAGAAACCTCCCATATTTGACTGAGATGACAATGATGTTAAAATGAATCCTCCAGGACTACATGGAGAGAAACGGCTCGGTGACATTTTATTGAGGTAGGGCGTTATATAAGCCGTGTCCACGTCTTCTATCGGCTTCTAGAAATGATTGGTCTGGGGATACTTGGCGTGCTTAATCCATTTCGATTTAAACGGAGGTGGGATAATATTCTTGTATCTGTGGCCTGGGGGGTACTTTTCGCACTCTTCTCTCCATTTATTCGTCAGGTTCGTTAGGAATTCCCTATATATTTTCTCGTGATTAAATGTAGGTGGTAGTGAAGGGCAGGTGAAAATGAATCCCTACATCTTATACTTCTTAGCCTAGACGTTGAAATTGATTGAAATTCAAGCACTTTGCCTAAAGTAGTAAGATTAAAAAGAAATAACGATTAATGAGCAAAATACGCCAACTAATTAATTCCTACACGCGTAGAAATTTTAAATACTAATGAAGAGATTTGGAATGAATATGTACATACAATGGCAGCCCCATCCACCATTTATAGATAGTTCAATGATATCAAGAAGGAATACCGATCAATCGGACGCTGCAGATGGAACAGTGCATAACGATGTGATTAGTCAAGGTACACACCTCCCTGTACCATGTACACGATTCAAGTTCACCAACTCTGTAACAGTCAAATTTCCAACTCACTCTGTGGTTTTGGGAAGAAGATGATTTTGGGATACTATGACACAAACGAGCTTAGTTAGATATCGTTGTAGGTTATATTGCGAAGACTCTGGAGAGCCGGTAGTATAATGTGGCAACCTAATTAGATAACTCTGACAATCACATCCTAATTGCCGATTAGCGATTGCCGAGAAATGAATTCGGAGTAGTCTGCGTGCCATTATAGTAATCAATACCCCGGAGACACGGATTTTCTGACACTTCGTGAGATAAATCATTCCTTTTGCAACCAGCGGTGCCACTTCATGTATCGAAGGATTGTAAATAGGTGGATTACTTGTCACTAGTTTTTCATTTCGTTCCCAAATTTGAAAATAAGTGATCAGTACGATACAACATTCAATGTTTTATTGGTAAATGGCATTCCCATTTGAAGGGTTTTCCTATATCCTCCTTCCCTTATCTTACTTCTCTCTCTCTCTCTCTCTCTCTCTCTCTCTCTCTCTCTCTCTCCGAAAAATTTGCATTCCTCCACTCAATTCACCAACATGAGACACGACATGGCCTAATTCAAATCCCTCGCCATCGAACCACCATCTTCAATAAATCATTCACTGCCTCAGCTGTTCGAATTTATAATGAAAGCCCAGCCCTATTTGACACCTCTGTGAGCGTTGCGTCTTTCAAGAGCATTTGCAAGAACGCGCTTTTAGAGAAACGCGAAGAGTAGGAAAGGACGGAATAGCACTCAGAAGTCGTAGAAGTGACAAGAAGAAGAAGAAGAAGAAAGACAGAAGAGAGAAAGAAAGGACAATCCAGAAGTGATTTATTTATGTTTATTTTTTTTTTCTTGTTTTTACTCTGTACACCGCACAAGACCAACCAATTGTAACCAATACTGTTTGCTAGGGATGATGTAAGAGAGGGCCTTATGGCCCTAATCCTCCCTGGTTGGTTAAATAAACCGCTTAATCTCTCTCTCTCTCTCTCTCTCTCTCTCTCTCTCTCTCTCTCTCTCTCTCTCTCTCTCTCTCTCTCTCTCTCTCTCTCTCTCTCTCTCTCTCTCTCTCTCTCTCTCTCTCTCTCTCTCTCTCTCTCTCTCTCTCTCTCTCTCTCTCTCTCTCTCTCTCTCTCTCTCTCTCTCTCTCTCTCTCTCTCTCTCTCTCTCTCACTCTCTCTCTCTCTCTTTCTCTCTCTCTCTCTCTCTCTCTCTATCTCTCTCTCTCTCTCTTATAGTTTCCATTACGTTAGATGGACAGTAGACGCTAGGAAAATATGATATTCTCGCAACTTAACAATTTTCCTTGTCAAGCCACAAAAGCTTCAAAATTAATCTCTTTGTAACTCGAATTTGAAAGGCTCAATCGATATTCTGAGGGCTTTCAAAGTATACAGCTCTTGCATGTTACGTTCTATGTTGTTTAGGGAGTTTTGTGTGGAACATTAGTGATTCTCAAGTTACCACAGGGCATTCAATTGAAGTTCCTTTCGGAACTCTTCAGGTTTTGCAAAAATACGTACCTCAATCGTATGTGCGAAACATCGCATACTTTCAACCGACAAACAGCGTAGGCATGTTTTAGCTGAGTGGAAATGAGGGTGGGGTCGCGAGTAGATCAGAATTAGAGTATCGTATCTCAATTCGGCGAAACGATCCGCCGCGCCGTTGACATTTACGCTATGCTTTGCCTCCTTTTAGATCGTCGACCGGGACCAAATGAGACGCAGTTGGCTGATTTCCAAAGGGCGAAGAACTGATGGGAATTTTCCTGTTTACGTCTGTTCGGGGGCGTATTCGAGTCGATTTACCTCTCCGTTTTACCGCGTTTTTGAACTTAGCCGGCGTAGTCATGTGGTTTTGAAGAGACAGTGACATTTCAGACGACATGATATTGAACAAACAAGATACAAAATAAATATTTCTCCAACACTTTGTCATACTTAATTAAATATGAGAACATCAATTAAATTTTAATTTAATTTTACATCTACCAAAAAAATTCATAATTTTTTGTATAATGTGCCGCGATAGATTTCCGAAACTTAATAACAATATGGTGTGTTGTAGTTGCTCAACCTTTAGTAAGTTAAGCTCAGAAAGGATTTACACTTTAGTCAGCCCTGCAGACATTCGCAGTTTTTATTCCTCTAGCAACTAATTAAATCCGTTTTTTCATTCGGCTTTTATGAAACGAGCGCACTCAGTAGGCATTAAAACATAAAAATCTGAAGAAAACCCAACTTTTTTGGGTAGCGGAAAGTAAAAATGTAGGGTTTTGTTCACTGTGATACCTATAGTTAGTTTTGCATCATTTTTGCTCATACCATTATTTTCGTGCTCCATAGGGATCTGACGGCTAAATATCAAATTTACGGTGATTTGGTTACGGTGGTTTTTTCTCTATCGCGTCCAAAACACACACAGACAGACCTTTTCAGACTCAGGGGGCTAGAAATGTACAGATATGACGAAAACATGTTTACAGACTACTACTTATTTACTTTCCTTCGTTCGACGCAGAGATAAGTAAAGTAAAACCGGCAGTTGACTTCTCGTGCCATTTGGTCCCGATTTTTTGAACCAGTACCAGTGTATATAAGTCCTGATGCAAAAACTGGAAGGTGAATTCGTATGAGTTTGAAAACAACAGCGGTGACGCATCTCAAATCTTTCCTCGGCAGCACGTAAACTCGACAGTTTTACTCGCCCTGCCATTTAATCTAATCGTTGCTGAAAATGTTATTCACTCTGGTCACGTGAAGGACATAATGCTCTAATGACCCAAAATGTGTGTTTTCCTTTTATAGGGGCTAACAACCCACGCGAAGGTTGTTCGAAGCTCGCGGTACAATGATACAGAGAGATATGACTACTTCGTTTTGAAACGTCGTAAATAAACGGGGAAAAACTTGACCATAATGTCGGGTGTACTCTTCTATCATTTGATTATTGAAATACGAGCGGGTGTCGCAAAATCGTTATTGAGTGGTCAATACGCGTTTATAGAAATGGTACCAATTATTTTGAGAAAAGCCGTCGAAAGAAGAGAGATTGTGAAACAAATTAGTCAAGAAGCTGATTCTCACGGGCAGGTGTTTTTAGGATGCATGTAACAACATTTTCGGTTTGCATCTGATAATCATTACTAAGCTCTCATCGTGCTGAGAGCTGAGCTTCTACGACAACGTACATGTCCACTGGTTTAGACTCACAACAAAAATTCTGTGAAAGAGTTTGTTTTTATTTCCTATGAAGAAAGCCGATCGAATTTCGGATTTCTCCGGATCGCTTTCCTAAAATCACCATACCGACTGAAGAATGCGGATTAGCGCCTAGATTGATGTAGCGTAACAAAAATCGTATATCTTGATGGGAGAACGTGTTTCCAGGGTTTTATGCTTCTACACTTCTCTTGGGTCGTTTATAATTAAAGGCTGAAACATTGGGCTATTAACGCCAATACTCATTATTGCCTAGCAGAAGCACAACCGCCCGCAGTTTCTCGACAAGGGAAACTAACAACGACAAGAGAAAAAAAAAGTGTAAATATTTTCGTAACGAAGTGAGCGGCTTGTGTTCTCCAGTACTTATCGAAAGATGTAACTCACGAACACTTTTTTCCTAACCGCAAAGAAGCTGCGGTGTAGTTTGATTATGTAAGGTCATGGAAACCGGGTCAAGAGGAAACCAAGGCAAACCAAAACCTTGCGGGAAGCTGTACGGAAACTGTGTGGGTAGGGGGAGGGGGGAGGTTCCCACCAATTCGATTCAAGAACCGCGGAAGTTGGCCTGAGATGTGAATATTGAGACAAATCAGAGCATATCGTCGGGGAGCCTATTGTTCCTCGTCATTTCAAAACAGAAGTAGATAACATTTCCAATAACGTCGTAAATTCGTTCGAAGATGAAGAAGATAATCTCGCAGTGTTGATTCGTGGTGAAGATAAGGAAGCGATTTATGACTTCGAAAATACACACGACGATGGATTTTGCTAATAAATCAAAGGTTTCATTCCCCATTAGTTTCATTCGACATTCGGACAGTGAAACAACGCGCTTCTTGTCCTTCCTCTAACCATTGTCTATGTCATTAACGGTATAATTTAATTAAATCAATGCTTCAAACAAAACGAATAATATTCTGCCCAACTAATTGTTCAAAAAATATCAGTTGCGCCGCAACAAAAAACTCTCCTCAGTTCTACGAAATGTACTGGTTTGCTACTAATTCAATTTATGTTTCGCTCAGTTCATAATCTGAATGAAGCAGAAAGTGGTAACCAGTACAGTTCCGGCGTGTATTGTGCTCCTCGTGCTCAGGCTGACCATAATTGTACACAGAAAATTTATGAGGCGGTAGACGCCATTTTTAAGAAAAGGATGATAATAACTATTCCGTCGTCATCTTGCGTAAACTTTCAAAAATTTCTGGAATAGCATCTGTATATCTTAAGAGCGTTACTAAACGCTCATCGCATAGTACTTAATTGGACTACCATCCCACTTTTTCTGAAGATTCTAGTCACATTTGAGCGGGATTTGTAAGGAACAAGATGCACTAAAATCGTTTTTTGTCGAAATGTTTGTGCTGTTCTCGTCATTTTCCTACGGATGAGAATTATATGATATTGTATTCAAGCTGTCCATAACAGAAATTTAATTAAAAAACGTTAGAGGGCTGAGATCATTTTGGTGTTCGATGGTGACCTACGGGCTAGATATCCAGTTTGAGTTTACTTAGTTAGGCTGTTATCTCTCAGTCGCGTTCACACACACAGAGAGCTCTGTTTCCTTATTTGATGACTTCCTAAACACTCGACAAGGGTTATGTCAGTCATGGAAGTTGCGGTTTCGCTAACGTGCGAGAAGCCGGCCCCTGCGGAACCACCTGAGGAATCCCGCACCATCTGGGAGGAGTTCTTAATCTGGTTTCCCACCTTATCTAACTACCTGATTTACTTGGGTGGCAAGTTTCAAAAGGACAGATCAACTGTGACCATGTTCCTTAGCTGTCACCATCTCCGCGACCTTTGCAAAATGGTTATAGGCTTGCTTTGTAGCAGTCAATATGCACGTCTATGTCGTAATCACGGCTTCACAATTATCTCTTATTGACGACCATTTGGTCGTTACATCAGTGTTTCATGAAGACATTCTAAACGTGGCTGCATTCGCGAACCTAATTGGAATTGACCAACTTTTTGAATTTTCGATTCTGCAAAACACTGATCACGTGCTCGGAAGGTGAAGCAAAACTTAGAATTGACACAAGTGCATCTAGTTGCCCACCGTTACTAATGGGCCGTTCCTAAAATCGTAAAACCCGTGTTCCGAAATATCAATTCGGAGTTCTAACACTTACCCTCTCTCTGGAGATGGATGAGGGAAAGTGCAAATTTGGCATGACGTATCGCTCAGGTTTCACCTTTTCGTGCTGCTGGCTGTTTTTTTTCTCGCCGTAATAGTTCGTTGTTTCTCGTCATCGATCGCCCCTTCGTGAACAGTGGGAGTTCAAATCTGCCTTACAAATCGCCTAATCAGGTTCAAATAGGGGCATTCATCGACCTTTTCTTTCGGAGCCCTTTCAGTTCTCAATATAATACTAAACACTTACAAATACGTTGCTGACTACAGTTTGTGAAGAAAAATAAAACCCAATAAGTCGTGAAAAATCGTATTATTTAAAAACAAAGCTCACACTATTTTCTTATACGAGGTATTACTCGAGTAACAACGCGTCTTCGTTACTTTCCTTGGCTATACGAAGTAGGTAGAGAAGTTATGTAATCGGCTAAAGAAAAAAAGTTCTCTTCGGCTCTTTACGTTTCAGACTCTACAGAGGCGAAAAACACTATTTCCGGAAATAGTCTGCGTGCGTGGTGGTTTAGTAGCGAAAGCCACAAAAACCAGTGAATTTGAGAAGAGCTGTAGTGTCAGAAAAGTACTGTGATGCGTTAAGCAGGGATCGTTGCTTTTTTGCAAGGAAAAAGTTCGGCCATAACCCTTCAAAGGCCTTAGCGTTCATCCTTTCAGAAGTTGACGTCAGATTACAATGCAGTTTGTCCGCCAGCGTGGTTGAACCGATGCGGTACATGCGAAAAGGCTCAGTTGCCGATTGAGAGGTCGTCGCAATTTCGGCTGAGGGAATATGCTGTACCAACCCTTATTTTTGTGAAGTTGTCTTGAGTGAGTGAGTTTTCCCTTCTTGTGAATACAACCCCTACGATTTATTCAGTGTCGGAATGTACTTTCCAGGAGAGCTGAAAGAAGGTAAACTGATGGGTTCGGAACAACCCGCTTCCACTCGCCTTGTACAATCTTATTTCATCGGTTGTGTGATACTTGTGTATTTCAAGTTGACTATTAAACTAAATTAGATTTATCCGGATAATGAGCTAGTTTTCATCAAAATTCAATAATAAAACGCTTAATGTGGGATAAATGTGTCCATTGACTCGATGAATGTGCGACCAAAACGTACTATGAACGATGTGAAAACATCTTGGTGAAAGTGCCGTTGTTATCTTTCCTGAATTCCGTTTGCTGCCAACTCCATCAATGCCGAAGAGCGAGGAAAGTTGGACACTACCTGAGATTTTTTCCGCCAACTGTACCAAACAAGGCAGCTGCGAACTCAGACAGCTTATTCGGCTTTGCAGCAGGTGGTGTTGCCACGTGACGGCTCTGTAAGTCTTTCTGAATAAATACACTACCAGCCATAGTACGTGGGATATCGCAGACCAATGAATGTACCTAGTACTAACGGACACCAAAACGGAATAATGTCAAGGATAGACGAACCGATGCATGAATCTTCGCAAGCATGGCTACGTGAGGGGCCTAGCTCAGAACACATACATATTCGACCATTCTAGCAAGACATTCTGTTTTCTGCTCTCATCGTGGATGCTGCAGTGTCTAATATGGTCCACCAGGGAATACTTTCGTCTGGAGAGTCCCCAAGGAACATTAAATACTACAGCTCCTGTCAGTATGTGATAGTATCGCGTGCTCCACGTTTTTTACGCCCAATGATTTGAAACTAGGGTTATGTTAGGATAACATTTCACGTACAAGCTGATGCTGAGATGGGAAATGAGAGTGCGTATTTGAAATGAGATCGTTGATGAGGCGCTCACGTCTATAAGGCGTGGAAAGAGTTTCGAAAATAGTCTTGTTGTATAAAAAAATGGACTGCATTGTATTAGAACATTAGAGGTTGATGCCTGTTTTCGCTGCTGTGTATAGTGATCATTCATGTAAGTTTATAGGAATCTTTACGATAGTCCAATTTCATAGAAACGTGAACGTGTTTGTATTTCTCTATGGGCTGAATTGTATTGCTTCTTAAATTTCATGAAACTTAAATAACCTAACTCGTCCTTTTGTTCTCTACTATCGAACTCATCAGACATCCGATGGCCTGATAAGAAACCAACGATGGCAATCATTCATCAATAAATATCTTTCTTTTTGTTTTGATACCGGATACAGGTGAAGGAACAATGCCAAGATTCCACAGTTAAAAACACAATCTTTCACTCAAATTCAGGTACATGCGATCGAATTTACAAGAGCTACGAATAGAACTTCCACGAGTCTTGTACAATCGAGATTTAAATAAGTGGTGATGACTTGACATTATGGCTTTTTACTACTCTCATCGTGTTATTTCAAGTGTCGTTTGACATGGTCACATTTTGTTTGGAATAATGACTTCTCACAGGATGTCATGAGCCTATTGCACGATCGTCATGGATTCATTCGGTTGTCTCTCTCATGCTAAGCCATAATGGGAAGGCTTCGCCCCTTTTTTGTGGAGTTGCTGCAGGGAAGGGGGAACCACCCAATGATCAGATTAACACGAACTCGTTGAAAGGATAGAAGTATTTTTTTGTCAGCGTAACAAAATCTTATTGGCAAAGTTCAACCCATATTATTCAACTGACATTAATTATTTTTTGTTCAACTCAATTTTTTATTTTGCTGAATGTAAATTTTGAGCGAACCCACACTGACGGTGTTCCACGGTGATCAACGGTCTAAATATCAAATTATATCTTGTTCAGCGGTTATCCCACAATAGCGTTCGCCGACACACGCTAATCCTTGAAACAAAAAGATCTGAAGAAAACTAAAAAGAAGTTCAACCGACTACATAACTTTCTATCCTACTACGTGAAGCTTTAGAAGTCAAAATTGAAGATACGGATTTGTTGACATTATTATTGGCATTGTGCTGATTTCCCCATGTTTCGCCTCACATGAATTCACCAACAATGTAGAATTCAAGAACAATGCAGAGACGAATAAGACCTAAATAATCGAAGCCGTTTTAAAAAAATCTGTTTGAGTTCCACTTCAGAAACCACCAGAAAAAAAGGGTCTGAGGACTACCTCGTTCATACACCATAAATTCGCAGGCCAAATACTGAATTTTACCGGTTTTGGAAAATCCTCCTCTCAATAGTGTTCAGAGTCCCACATAAACATACCATCGAACACACACATAACCACAAGTTACACATGAACATAATTTCCGAACAGTTCTGTAAACTTTCACCTGATCACCACTGCACCATGTTGTTTATGTTATGAGCATGAATAAATACAGTAGTTTTCAGATATAAAATTATAAGTAATTACAATATTAAAACAAGCAATATTTGTAATCATTGCTTCCTAGTTAGAAAAATAGATTTCGTGTCCGTAGTGGTACTATTGTAAAGAACGTAGAATTGAATAGAATAAGCGGATGATTGGGGAGTTCAGTGTAGCATAATTCAGAACGGGTAGGTTTCCATGTGTCTCCCTACACTAAGTAGTTAGGGCAGATCTCGAGATTAGTATATTATGCAGTTATCTGTATACCAACTAGTAACTACTACTACTACTAACTAGTAATGCATGCGCCACTTACCTTTTTTTTGTAATGAAATAAATTAGCTTCAATCAAGTTCCCGCAACGGATGTTTTAATGTTCCAAGTTCTTCAGAAAATGGTGTTACAATATAATGAATACAATGTATAGTGCATAATAACAGATAAAGGGACATAATAACAGATAAAGGGACATAATAACGAGGACAGATAAAATTACAACATCGAAGGTTGTGGTATTAAGAAACGTCGAATAAGTTGAAGAGGTGGAGACCGGAGGTAGGAGAGGCTGACGTGGTTGTGTGAGATCTTCTATTTGACATCTGCTGACGTGGAGACGCTGATGTAATCTTACGCGTTCCCACTGATCTCGCTCTTCGACTAACACGCCCAACAATATTCCCCACTCAACCGTCGATAGTACGCGATCTATGAAGTTGAAACCCCACCGGTTACTGGAGTTAAAACACACCTTCTACGTAGAAACATTATTTTTATATTGCCGAGAATTAGTTGTCAGATCGAGTTCAATTTGAAGAGGAAATCTTATGACTACTCACGTACCTGGGAATCCGAGAGGAACGTCACGAAGTGTTACTCATAGTTCTTTCTCATTTTTCCTGGTCTGAATAAATCACGGTGAATTTATAAAAGGCTCTGAGTAATCAAGTTATATTTTTAACGAATTTGGTCATAGGTTTTACGAGAATTCGTATGGGCAGTTACAAATGTCTGTTGTAATGAACTCAATACACATTTCACGCTTTCTAACGCTAATTTGCCTAATCCTCGTCCACCAACTATTGAGAAATAGTAGACATAATAGAGAAAAGCGCATCACGTTAACTTCTTCAGTTCTACTAGCATTTAATGATTTTTACCGCTCTGTCAACCAATGGAATCTGTATATCTCAGCATGAATATCTCAGTTTATACGAATAATATTCCTGAACTTTTTGAGTTGCCCCTGTCTCGATCGTTGGTGATTTTTTGTGGAAGGTTCGTATTGACAATTTCAATTGAACGGACAACACTACGAAATATCTAGTGCAATGTATCAGAGAACTCTGTCTCGCATTCACGGATTTTCATGGCTTCATTTAAATTCTACTGCTGCTTATGGAACAACCTCCATTTAGAAACCGATGCATGTGTAATTTTCAGAGTGGTTTGTGTTGATGGCTCTGGAATTGTAGGAACCTCTCGGCAAAAAAAGATGTATGTTTCAAGTCTGGAATTCCTGAGGTTCCATCTCCTCCACCATCTTAGGATTTTATTCAGCTGGGTATAAGCAGTTAATTGGACTACCACTCTGGTTTTTTATAACGCTACTGTCAAATGAGCGAGATCATGATGAAATATTTTCTTTATTTCTTATGCTGCTCTCTTAATTTACCTACAAATACAAATTACACCGTACGGTTATATCATTTGGAGGTATCCATATAAAAAATTGAATCAGAATCGTTATTGCCGTTGTTTGGTGTTTTGATCACTATGATAACTATAGTGAATTTGGATCGACTTTGCTCATACCATTTGATTTTGACGACCCATAGCCAATTAGCACACTAAATGTCACATTTGATCTGATCTCATTGAGTCGTTCACAGACAAACATACACACATACCATTTTCTCAAATGGCCCTTGAACCGATAGATCGAAGCGTTCGTTAAAACTATTTACTTGCTTAATGTGAAGTTTATAGGTTTTCAATTGTTTGGTATGGTTCTACACCTTCCCTTGTTCCTCTAGCGACTTCCCTGGTGTTACAACATAAATCCTATGCAGAGCAAATAAGAAAATCTCCTAGAAGAACAATTGAATAAATTATTTAGCTCATCCCCTTATGAAGTACAATAAAGCGCAAGTGTGTCCACTGTCTCTTCAATACGTACGCTACTTGTATATGATAGTTCCAAGCTCTGCTATCAGCGTTTAAGACCACTTAATCGTTTAAGACCAGTACAAAATGTTGTGTTAGCAGATTCTAATTTAGGCTTCTAAGAAACGATATTGTTCCTATTTTTGTCTGTCAACTAAAAAATGACTTTCGCTGTAACAGATGTAAGCCAAGTTACACCTGAGCATAGCTATAAAAAAAATACACTGTATTATTGAGGGTTGAATATTTTTTAGTCCTAACTGACAACTCCTAATCTTCCAATTGCCACTAGCTGTAATCTTGTCTCGATAAAATTATCTGCATTAGTTTCGAATGAACTGTATCATTTCGCATCTACCCCCCCCCCCCCCCATCAGCAATACTATTTTGGTGTTATCCTCTTGAGGATAGAGAAGTGCGCACCTCGACTTATATTTCACGACACTCGAACAAGGTCTAGTTTTGATGTTCCTCCCAAAAATGTGAAAAACAAATACTACTTTATATTTAAGTTCGAAGGTTCTTTAACTCAGTGAAACACGCATCTATTTTTACTTCGTTAGGATGGGCTTGTTTATTTAAAGTAGGAATCGCTTTTTAAAAAGAGTGGTAAAAATAGTTATCTTATCTCTAGGAGTGAGGAGAGAGGTCCAAGTACTCCAGAGAATAAATTCAAACTTCCCAGAAGGTTAGCTTCACTTTTAGTGGAACTGAAAACTAGATGGCAGTTCCTCGTAACCCCGTCTGCGAGTAAAGCGTAATATTTTTATCGTTTCAAGGTTGAAGTTTGAAAAACAGGACCATCAAACAAGTCAACATTCTTACTCCGAGGTCTCTCTCTCAGAAGATAGCAAGCGGGAAGTCGCACAGCCGCCGCAATGAGTTGCAAAATAGCTCCTAAAATGTGGTCTTAGACGATGCGCTTACCCTTCGAGTCAATCGAATGAAAAAGGTGAAAATAGTAATTCACTGGTTTCAAAGAAGGTGAGTGAGTGCAGGTGCGGCGCATTTTGTTTTATCTAACTAGGAACGCCTAGTGATTCAACAGTCAACTTATGATGACCAGCAGTTTTCAATAAATCGGCCACAATCTAAACCCAAAGCAATCCAAAAAATGTCACTTTAATTTTGTTCTTTTGCAAAGTACTCAATATGATCTGGGATATGGAATTTGGTGTACTTTGTTCTATTCTAAAGCCTGCTTCTATCTCTGCCAGATAAATTGCCTCACTAAACGAAACACAGTGACAAATAAACCTAAAAAACGATAGTTTTACAACGGTGTAGTCGTAAGTGGCGTATGCAGCTCTTTCTCACCTAGACCTCATCTAATATTTGAGTGCTCGGCCCGAAGGAAATACTTCGATTGTCATAGAAAATATCGAGAGCGACGCCACATACAACTTTCCTCAGTCCTACTTTCATTCATGCGCCATATATCAATACAGTTTGTTTTTGGTTCAGTCATATGAACTTGGGGGAACTTAACTCCAAGTTTTACAGAGAAACCGATAGTGACGAGGAGTTAGCATTCCGCAATTTAATGGGTAATGCAATTTTCCTCAACCTTTTTCGAGGACTGAGATGATTTATGGCCATTTTCACCAGTTTAGACGCAGGTAACCCTACTTATTAGCTACGCTCCGCAAAAACGGCATTCACCAGCGTTTTTTAAGCCCTGAAAAAGCGTTAACCACCAAAAATTGGGCGGTCATCTCTTATCTTTCTTTATCATACCCTTATATCTGTTCTCCATCCTCTTCTATTATTATCTCCATTATTATTTTGAGTAATTTTCACATGTTTTAGAATAATAATATTAATAATAAAAAAAGGTGCTGTCTACCCGTGCGCAGTTATTGCAGTTTCTCTTCGACTACGATAATTATCATCATCAACAGATTATAATTTTGTTATTTTAAGGTTATCGCCATCTCATCCGGCGATCGAGATGGATACGGAAGCGTTCCGACCACTTCAAGATGTAAAACAAAAGTATTAAGTTTTTCGAAAATTAATTTTTGTTCGTGTAAAATCATCGGTTGAGCAGTTTTGGGATAAGCTCGAGACCCCATAACGCCGTGTTAGAAAAACCACACGCAAACGGCTCAACTGATGGATTTAAAAGGAGGTAGGTAGGAAATGTTAACACACACACGTACACGTTAGTGTATTAAGTAATATTTATTAAACATAATCATTCTCTCTTCCTTTGAGCAAGCAGCAGTTCTCACCTGACAATTACGGTTTTTATTTTTTCTTGCTCAGCTCTCTCGTTTGCTTGTTCCGCTTTCAATTTTACATGTTCAATCTAAGCATTCTCCTGGACTACTTAAGATTTAGTGCTGTTTTGGTAAATATGAGTGGGATTTGTAAGAAAGAAATCTATTTTTTTTTATAATTTATTGTGCTGCACTCGTCAGTTTCCCACGAGTGGAAATCTTATAGCACTATGTTGAAAAAAAAGGTGTTTTGATTATTATGATAACTGTAGTTAGTTTGGACCCCTTTTTTGACGTCCATTGTTTATGCCCCCAATGGCATGCCCACTAGACTTCGTCGACGAAAGCTTACAAACTCCGCACCAGATTTATTCGTAGATTTATTCGTAGATTCTCGATCAAATCCCCCAAAAATTAATTAAATCAGTATGCTTGGCCCGGTAGTCGATTATATTGAATAATTGGGCATGAAAAATAAGGTCTATAGGTGTCAAGTCTATCGTATGCAAACTCATTTGTGACTTTACCTAACTAAGTTAACTCCGACATGATTTCTAAAATTTACGTCGAAAGGGTTTTCGGCGCAATACTAATCATGGGACAAAAGAAAGCAGTTTTTTATCGAATCTGGATTCGGTGAGACTTATGGAAACACTAACTCGTCCCAACACCTTATGTCTACCGTATGCAAGCTCCCGCTCCGCAAATGTGTAGTCGTAGTTCTCGGCTGTAAATTGAATGGAAGCCTACCAATAATCAGCTAGCAATTTGATAAGTAGTGTACATCAGGAGCACAAAAATGCCAAGTTTCAAAGCCATAAACCTATGAAGTATCGAGGTTAAGGGTGAGTCCGATCCCGATATATTCCTTTCAAATACGAAAAAGAAATATGAAAAATATGACATTTTTTGCGTTATAAAAATCTGATTCTGATGAGTGCTATGGTTGGCCGCTTCAGTACCTCGTTTATCTCAGGAAGAAATATCCAAAGCAACAGCTGACCAGATCCATACAAAATGAAACTCGTTTTTATAGAAAACCTGCCACGTGCACGATTTAGAAGGAAAGAAGAGTGATTTTACTGATCGACGTGACTGCAATTACTCCCTAAACTGACATGGTGGTACAGCAACCCCCGTCAATGAAGCGAATCTGCAAATTTACATATTCGAGCAAATACTAAAAGCTGCGAGAATATGAGCTCAATTGGAGGACAATGGATGTCGTGCGATCCCAGGGCGAGCCTCAGCTACTGGGCGGGTCACAGTTGGCGGATAGTGAACGCTCCACTAGATATAGTGGACAGCTGCGAATAGGGGTAACCCGAATAAGCAGTCCCGGACCGAGGCGGCAGCTTTCATCAGTGCGTGGGAGGCCTGGCCCTCTGGCAGGGGGACAGGAATCATTAAAATACCACAAGGGCACAACGACGAGGCTGCGACATGGCGAGAAAATGCCGCCATTCAAAAGCATTGCATGCCCAGGCCAGGACAGGGCCTGTAAGCCGTGGCGAAGGCAGCTGTCCTAGGGAGAGGAACCTCGATATAAAGTCCCCTGGCCCTCCAGGTTGGGGGTTGAGCGTGGGGCTAACAACTCCACCTCGTAAAAACACAAATCGTTTCGGAACCAACAAACAACACAAACCCGGCTGATCTAAACGGGTCTAGGCCAAGGCATGAAACGGACAAAGAAAACGGAAACATGACATGTATCTGGCTACTTGGAATGTTCGCACATTGGCAAAAGCAGAAGGAGCTCTCCGTGGCCTGAGGGATGAGCTATCTAAATACAGGATTGGGATTGCAGCTATTCAGGAATTGAGATGGAAGGAAGATGGAATCCTGCGAAGTGGAAGGCATACTCTCTTTCAGCAGTGCTGCCAGAGGACAAGGAGGCACGGGCTTTGTCATAGACAACAGGTTGAAGTCCTCGGTGCTGAACTTCAAGCCCATCAGTGAAAGACTCTGCACGCTGAGAGTGAAGGCCGCTTCTTCAACATCTCGCTCGTCTGTGCTTATGCTCCAACCGAGGAGGCTGAGGAGGATGTTAAGACGGATTTTATGAGGCCTTGGAGAGGAGCTGAGTGATATCCCACACCACGACATTCAGATCACTCTTGGGGACTTCAATGCTAAAATAGGCAGGGAGGACATTTATCAGAACATAGTTGGAAAAGAAAGCCTACGAAGACTCGAACGACAATGGGGAAGAGCTATTGATCAGCAATTGCCAATGATATGGTAGTGAAAAGTACGTGGCTGCAGCGCCGACAAAAAAGGAAAGCTACCTGGCATTCTCCTGATGGAGAAACGGAAAACCAGATTGATCACGTCCTCATTGATCGCCGCCACGCATCGGACATCATTGAAGTTGATAGCTGTAGGGGTGCGGATGCAGACTCTGACCATTATCTTGTCCGTGTGAAGTATAGGCAACGACTGGCATGCTACAGACAGTCCAGGCCAAGTACTGGGGTAACCAGATACGATGACGCAAGGCTGAAAATGGATGAGAGCTTGGCTGAAGAGTATGGAAGAAGAGTGGAGGCTATTCTCACGGAAGCAGAGGTGCCGCAAAATGCTAGTATCCCAGATAAGTGGAACAGGTTGAGGGATGTTCTGCACTCGGCGGCAGAAGAGCTTTTTGGGGGCGGCAACCAGAACGGCGGGAAGAATGGTATGATGATGAATGCAAGTCAAGGGTAGAAGAACGGAATTCGGCGAGAATCCGAAAGATGGCAAGAACGACGAGAGCCACCACGGAAGAATATCGACAGAGAAGAAGGGAGGCTCACCGAGTTTGCCGAAGAAAGAAGGAGCTTATGAACGGGAAGCAAATAGAGGAGCTTTCAGAAGCCATTGATCTACCCAACTCAAGGGAGTTTACCGGCGGACAAAAGATATTAAGAAAGGATTCCAGCCGCGAGCAGTTTTCTGTAAAGACAAAGAAGGAAACTTCCTTGGGAGCCAGGAGCAAGTGTTGGACCGATGGGCCCAATACTTTCGAGACTTGCTAAATGCTACGAGCGGTGTGCACACAGGTGATTCTCCGACACTGCTGGACAGGGATAACGAAGTTCTTATTGCCCCACCCACTCGTGCAGAAGTCAGAAGAGAGGCCATTAGAGGCCTCCAGAATAATAAGGCACCAGGGAAGATGGCATCACAGCTGAGATGATCAAATACGGTGGAGTGCAGTTAGCCTCCGAAATTCATGAGCTAATTTAGCTGTCTGGGAAGCCAGGCGATGCCAGCCCAATGGAGTGTAGCAGTTGTTTGCCCAATCCATAAGAAGGGAGATAAGTCAGTGTGTGACAATTACCGTGGCATAGCTCTCCTTTGCACCGTGTATAAGATCCTGGCAAAGATCATAGCCAAGCGGCTGGATCATTACACGGAAGCAGTCCTGGGGGATTATCAGTGTGGCTTCAGAGCTGGCAGGTCCACAACAGATCAAATCTTCATCGTCCGCCAGCTTATGGAGAAATGCTACGAGTACAACGTAGACATTCATCAGTTGTTTGTGGATTTCCATAAAGCTTATGACTCCATCAGCAGACCTCAGTTATACAAGGCCATGGAGGTGCTGGGTATCCCCCGAAAATTAATACGTCTTGTGCGAATGACACTGGCCGACACCAAGTGCAAAGTTAAGGTTGGGAAGGGTCTCTCAAATGAATTTGAGGTGGGTCAGGGGAGCTCAGACAGGGGATGCCTTGTCGGCCATCCTTTTCAACTTAGCTCTCGAAAAGGTTATGAGCGAAGTCGATCTGAGTAACCCAGGAGGCACCCTGTGCAACCGGATGTCCCAAAATCTGGCGTATGCCGATGATATCGACATGATGGCTAGGAACCTCACAGAGCTTGAAGGTGGTCTCAGAAGATTAGAGCGTAGCGCAGGAGAAATGGGTCTCTCAATTAACCGCCAAAAAACCCAATACATGCGTTCAACAAGACGGCAGGAGGTGCAAAGGCCGAATAGCGTTACTCTGAATGGATCCACCTACGGATGCACCCCTACTTTCAGATATTTGGGAACTCTTCTCACTGAGGATAACCGCATGAAAATAGAGATAAGATCCCGGGTCGCAGCTGGCAATCGATGCTATTTCGCGCTGGGGAGAGTCTTTCGAGCACGGGCCCTCAGCAGGAAACCTGAAACTTTGGGTGTACCGGACGATGGTGAGGCCGGTGGTACTCTATAGCTCGGAAACGTGGACCATGACCAACGAAGACGAAGAATTCTTGAAGAGATTCGAAAGAAAAATCCTTCGTAAAATCTATGGCGCGAGGTGTTTCAATGGTCGCTGGAGAATCCGAACAAATCTCGAGCTGCGTAATTTGTATGGAAAGCCGGATATCGTGGCCGAAATTAAAGCAAGTCGCCTAAGATGGATTGGCCACGTGGAGAGGATGGATGATAGCCGAGCTGTAAAGAGGGTGTACAGAGGGAAGCCAGGAGGCCGCCGACTGATCGGAAGACCCAGGAAAAGGTGGCTGGATGACGTGGAGGACGACCTGAGAGGGGTCAGAGCTGGAAGATGGAGGACCAGAGCTCAGGATCGTGCCGATTGGCGGACTGTTGTTGAGGCGGCCAGGGCCCTTCATGGGCTGTAGCGCCTAGGAGTAAGTAAGTAAGGATGTCGTGCGATACTAATTAACATCACACGCCCGTCAAAGAGCGTGTGGCAAAACAGAAACTCATTAGAGATCACTAGAACGTCAATCACCTGAATTTCCATCGAATTCTACGGATGGTTTTGTGAATAATGAGGTGTAGTTTAAAACCGGAAGTGTAGAAGTTGTCATTCGGGGGAAATACGTATGTTACTTTGGAGCCAAATTATTTCAAAACCCAGTACGCAAAACGCTAGCGGAAAAGTGGAATTTAGTAAGCGTAATTGCAGTATCGCCAAAACAACCGCCCGTCTTGTCAATTTAATTCGAGTTAACAACAGCATTTTTATTGTGTTACATGTTACGTTTTAACTGAACCAACTTTCCTCCCTTTATAGAAATGCCGTGGCCTCTCACTCAAAGCTCCCCCTACCCTTCCACAAAATTGAAGACCTCAGGGCATCTCCCTCTTGCCTTGCTGTGAATCTAGAATCGTATGAAGTACCCTATCTGACAACATGACGAAAATCGGTTTAATGCTGTTTTCTCTGTATAATTCCTGTCCATGTGACCGTAGCTTTCAGTTAGCTATTGGCTAAGCAAATAACAAACTATTAGTTGTCAGAGCGATGAAAATGGCTCAGTACATCGGGGTGAGGTTAGTTGCGGGTTGCCTTGCACCAAATTTTTGTGGCCCGTGGGTTGTTGGCTCAAAAATATACTAGAAGACCTGGGGAGAATATACATCGTCACGTGAACAGAAGGTACACTTGAGCGTAGCTGAAATCCTACTGAGCAGCTCCCGTAGATTTCGATGTGTAAGTCAAGCTAAATTGATCTTCAAGTTTGGCTCTCCAAATCTTCTTCATCAATATAATGTACTCACCGCTAACGCAACATACAACGCATACGAGTGCTCTACTATCAAACACTACACACAATTTCATATAATGTGCAGTGTAAACAATTCTACCTGTGGTTTATTCGAGAGTGGAAATGAACTGAAAAATAATGTGGGTTTTTTCCTTCGTTTGGTACAACTATTGAGATTTCAAATATTGAATCTAACTGCCATCAAAACATGCAATGGTGTGAAAGCACAAATTTATTCAAAAGTTGATTGCATAGGGAGCTGTCGCTTAACGTCGGAACGGGAGCGATTGCGAGAGGCGAGTAGAAAATTCCCAGCGAATATTTAATCAACTTTCATCAGCTCTGCGTAATATTTTATTTACGGTAGGTTGGTTGACCTGAAAGGGAACTTACATCAGCCGGCGAGTTAAAAGCCTACATGGAAAAGAGTCGGGGGCAGAAGAAAGTATTGTTCATCATTCATAAATTGCCGTTCGGCTCAATGCAAGGAGGTTTATAAATGGCTACCACCATCGGATTCATGAGTTATTTATGTACGATTCACGGCGGATCGAGTCAAGTTTCGTCGTTCATTCCAGCCCTTGTCTTGCGTCATGTCTTTTGGTACGGTTATTCTTTTTCATTTCCCGTTAAGTTTGCAGGACTCGGCGCTTAAGAAAGAATTACAAATGGAATTATCATTGATTTCTTTCATACCAGACTGAATAATCAAGGTTCCAAAGGATTGCGAGTTAAGAGGTGATCGGGTTGAATTGACTGAGTTCTGCGCCAAGTTTCTAATTAAACGTGCGAAATAAGAAGCAATACATTAACGACATAAATATTCCTGGGAAAGTAGAAAAAGTCACTTTAAAACTCGTGTAAGTTAGGTTATTGGTTTCATTATGGGTGCAGAATCCGAACAGTTGTTGATGCTCCCTTCTAATTTTATTATGGTCCTCGACTCAAAGAAAATTATTGCCATCGTCAGGGGAAATGTCGATAGCGACGCCACACACAGCTTTCCTCAGTCCCACGTTCATTCAAGCGCCTTGACATCAATACAGTAACATGAACCTGACGGCTTGAGGTCGTATACGTGAACCTATAGTAAATAACTTTCCAGAACGTATTGGGCTGCCCCTAGTTATGTCACGACATTTAGAGAGTGACGCTTGAAAAGTTGATTTATGACACCTTCAATATATTTTTAGTGGAACGTCCTCGTTTATATATCTGGAATTATTGATTGAATATGATGAAGCAAGTTCGTCAAAGTAACGACAGGAGCATGCATTTCGCTATTTACGAGATCACACTCATTGGAACGTGTATCGGAACCCCTCCCAGAACGTCCCAGGATGTCGGGGGGGGGGGGGGGCAAAATCTTTCCAGCCGTTCTTGGCAAAAATTAAAAGCGACCTTTCAATGTTTCGCGAATCCAATGTTTTTTTTTGTGTGTGTGTGGAAGAGAAAGGAAACATATTTTCACATACAAAAAGCCCCGTAAATTTTACGCTTTAAAAAAATCTTGTCCACTTTTATTTGACGTTTATTTATAGTATTAAACCCAACTTTCTTTCATCAATGTAAATTGCTTTAGAGTCAGTTTTTCTCGGGATTGTTTGCCAAATCAGTTAAGCCGGAGTTGGCAGAAAACGGTTTTCATTAGGTAGGAGAGCAAGAACGTCACCGCTAATAGGCTACTAATATACTTCTCAGCTTTCCGCCTCATAAACGTTTGACGTTAGGACATAAATCGGGCACCTTTCTTAGTCTGAGGTACCCGCTGGGGTAGTGGACCAATCTTAAAATCTTAGCATGATCTATGAGGAGTCGTTTTTTACCTACATCTGTAGATGGGGACAATCGACAATTTTGGGTCAATGCAAGGGATCCTTTTGGCTCCATTTTAAAAACAGATGTGAATCAGCTAATTCAATTGGGCTAAAATCGCGTTTTGGTATGGCGTTTGAGAATGAATCCGCGGTGTGAGCTATGATCCCGAGCCGAAAAGACAGTGTTGCAATGGTATGATCCACATTTCTCCAAAAAAAAAATCATCAGAAAATTATGTGATCTTTTGCTTCAGTTAACCACGTACATTCAGCGATTTTCAAGTGTTTAGCTACTAATGCAATATATTTTTACTCAGTTCATTTACTCTGCAGCCTTTGAAACTCAAAGATTTGAAGAAAACTTCAAACGTGACGTTCCTTCCCTCTTTGTAGGTCTAGGGAAAGTAATAAAACAGAGATTTGTGGGGAGATTTCATGGCCGCAGGGTGTACACAAATACTACGAGACACCACGATAAATTGAAAAAGAATATGTGGGTTCACTTTAATGCTCGACTCCACACCGTTCGCATTACCTAGGGACTGTGTGGGTTTTTGTGACCAAGTAATCCTACTCTCCGGCCCATTCTTCTCAACAAATTGAAGAAATGTTTCCTATTTGTGGGGGACAGGGGCTTTGCAGGTGGAGCGAAGCGTGTGACGGCACTCATACCAAAAAATATACACGTATTTGGGAACAAACACGGACAAATCTTTGGAGCTTGTAGCCAAATTTCTGGACAATGTTTGGATTCCTCGCGAGTAAGCATTTCATGTGGTTGTTTTTACTCGCAGTTACAGTACCTCACATGCATTACCTAAGATATTCTCCTAAAGAAATGACTCGCGCTCGCAACCATTAAGTTCTACAATTACTTAAACCTCTCCTTAGAAGGTCACAACCTAAACTGTTCAGCAAGTTTCCAGGCTGCTTCTCGAGAACAGCACACAACCACTCTTCACCTCTTTAATCTCCTTATACAGTACTTCTGGTGATTCTTGTAATCGGGAAGTAAAAATGCTTGAGGAAGCTGACCCTCTGCAGACAATTTGGCTTGTCGCTCCCATTTTCTAGACTTGAGTCACTTAATTTGAACATCCTTAGATCTTTCACTCTGGTCCTTTCGTAAAAACGCTTCACGCGAAGGTTGATGATACAGTCACCATAAAGTTACACCGGTGTCTTGAAAGTTTAAGTTCCAGTAAATAAATCAAACTCTGATAACGCTATTGGCGGCTCTGTGTATATACGAGTTGCCCTTTATACGTTTTGAATTTTGATCAGAGTTGAACTGAACCTGATCATGAGGGCCACTGCAATGTTTTGAGTCAGACAAAGAAAAATAAATCACCTCGACAAACGAGACATTGTATGACACGTCAGGAGAAAACGATTATAATCAAACCATGATTATTGCGCGCGTAAACCGAAGTGGAAAAGTGGCGTGATGATTCAGCCGACATTTTCCAGCGGAGATAATTTTCGGAGGACATTTTCCTAGTTAATTTTATCCAGGGAAATAATAAATCATGTCTTGGCGGGGGTTCACAAAGTCAAATGTCACAACGAAAATAGAATCACCGTGCCACCGACTCAACTGCCTACCAGTAAGTTTCTGTTGGGACGGTAACCTTTTCCAGAATAAACTGATGCTTTAACTATTCCTGATACTACTTATTTTTACCTACTTTCTTCGTAGTACTTTAGTGATTTGATTTTCCGTTTTTAGTGACTATCCATGCGCGGTTTTAAATGAAGAAGTGGAACCTTTTCTCTCCTTGTAGCAATCAAGATGTTACTCAATAGTAACATAGTAACATAGTAACGGTATCGGATTAAAATATGAAAATAAAGGTATCTTGTGTTTCGAATCGACAAGATAAATATCTGGTGAGTAGCATCACACAACTATCCCCAACCCTCTCAAATTCGACGTCCTTATTATAAGTACGAGTGTTTTATCTTCTTTTTCAACGCATTTCTACAGAAACATTTATACACAACAAAATGTAGGTACTAGCTAGTTGAGAGTACTCAATATGACTGTGCCTGAACCCTATTGATAAGGAAACAGACCTGTGTGTTTTACTACCTCCAGCCCCTCAAAGTACCCTCGCAAGGCTTGCCTCATTCCGAGCAATTAGCAAGGCCACTTAAGTGTATGCTACCCTGGCACAATTCTCATGTATGATGCACACACATGTGCCATTCTCTTAAATGATATTTTCTCGACTCAGAAGCCCTGAAAACATCAACGAGATTCGTTGAAATGTGTAGAGAACTCACAAAACATTTTCTGACCGTTACATAACTTTCATACCAATTTTATATTGCTGGGGAAAGTAAAAAGTGAGGCCGAGGCATGTTGAAGCCGCAATCAGCGTTCAGATTTCATTAAGCTAGGGGCCGAGACAGTTCGGGATGACAACTGTGGATTCGTGTGGATAAAACCATTCCAGCATTAGTTTACAGTACAACCTTCGCTTAATGGCTAGCTAAAGCGTAATCATAGTTTCAGCATTTCTTATTTTTGGTCAGGATTGGTGCCAGTTCGGACTGATTGCTAGTTGTTGACTTGAGAAATATTTCAAGAGGTTCCGTCTAAAAATACTTGTCAATCGCGTACGCTTGCAAATATTTTCTGGTGGGTTCGACAGACTCAGGTTAATTGACGCGAAGGCTGAAATTACCTACTTTTATGCCGCCGTTCTCGACGCAAGCCCGTAATTTGACGGACAGTTTCAACCCCTTCAACTTAATAGCGGGATAAATGGAACATATTGTTGTTATGGGAACATTGGCGAAGAAACATCTAATTCATGGCTCAATTTTACGAACAACGGCTCATTAGCAATTGCCATTCTTGTAGGGTGCTCACGAATTCTTCTCCTATTCAAAACAATCGTCCATTTTGCATTATTTTGTGTGGTGGGTTCCAAATCACGATCTTCCTCATCACCAGCTGACGATGCATATTCATTAAGGCCGCTTCAGATGCTTTGTTGTTTTACGCTCCTGCAGCTTCGGTATGAATATTTTAGGAGTAGCAGACAATAGCTTCTGCCCGCCAGGATAATAGCGCTCAGAAGGCGATTAGGTTGAGGTAACTTAGGAATATCTCACAACTACAATTTTCCTACATTAACTGAAATATTTCCTTTAATCATTATTTATTCACTGCTTTATTGCAATCTGAAATGGATGATTTACCATACGATATCGAGTTCACAATTTGAAGTAATAGGTACCTATTACACTTTTGCAGTACGTATCAGGGCCATATCAGGGGGTACTGCACTGCTATTGTTCCTCTATTTAGTTGTCTCTCGTACAACTGCAGTTGTGCATTGCCTGGCAAACTGACTACTCTCTCTTTATCTTCCACCACCCAACGCGTTGACATCTTCTTCATTCACACTTTTGAGAACAAGGAGAGCTTGTTTGAAATTAAAGTGTTAGATCCGCACAGAGTGAAGAAGCTGGGTCGTTCAAATTGTGAGTTGTCAAGCCAACCCCTCTCTAGACGGTGAACTCAAACATTGCTGTTGAGGCCGCCTTGCTAGAAACGATCGTTTCCGCTACAACGTAAGGGTTAAAGATATTTGTTATTCAACACCAATTATATTATTCGAATTCGAACGGTCTATAGCAGTAATTACTATTTTGACATATTTGCTAACACAGATTATTGAGCTACTAACAGAATAGCCCAACAGCAAATGGTGGACACTCAGCGTGGGACTAAGTGGACAGCATGCAGTAGTGGACAAGTCAGGGACCAGAGAAGAACATTATCATCTTATCTCTACGCTATGCTTTTAAGTATCATGGAAAGGGACATTACGCTATTATGATAGACATTTTTTCTGGAGGGAGTCCATTAAAATCGTAACATTAAAATGACTAAACTTCGCTATAACTCAAAATAAAGGTCCAATTTCCAAGTAAGCTTTGCCATTGGTCTTAAGAAGGGTTGTCAGGGTCCGGAATACTGTTGTGAAGAGTATAGACCGCTGTGAGCTAAATGCTGGGCATTCAAAAAGAATGTACTGTATCGTTCGCGTATCCCCAGTACTCGCATGAGTGATATTGGTCTATATTGAAACGGTGGAGGTAACCTTTTGCAGAGTGTGTGGCTGGTTCTCAACAGAGCTATTGTAGCAATGGAACCGTCTAGTACGATCGGGGCTTTGGTTCTGCGCTAAAGTGTTCGCTTCATCATCAGGAATAAGTTCAGCAGGGTGTATTAATGAAGGGTTGAAATTCATCCTCTGGCAGTGACTTAATTTGTGGTGTTGTGTCCTTTTCTCAGTACTCTCAGATTCAGAGGGAAGATCAAGCACAGAGGACTTATCAGGAGTTGCTAGACATAGCTAATTTACGTGGTGTTTCCACAGTTTGTCTCCATCGTGCGTTTCGATGACGTCTGATTTCCCGGCTAAGAGAAGATGCAGTTCGTTTTGGGTTCACGGAACTCTGTGCCCATACTTCTCGTATAGGTGCGGAAGTATTTAGGTTAATGTTCCTCCTACTCGTATTTGTCGTCCGTTGGTGACATCTTCTGTCGAGGGAATCATCTGGTCATTGGTCGTTGTTTCAACATCATTCAGGCAGGTTTCACCAGTCGCAGGATGAATAGTGCAGCGGTGTTGTACTAAATATTGTTGAACGGCTCGTTTTACTGCTGGTGGATGATGGTTTCTTTCGATACACCTTTTGACGAGTTTTACAGCAGATTAGGTTGGGCGATTCGCATGTGGATGAGACAGAGCCACAATAAATGAATGGTACTCACACGGCCCAAGAAACTTGTGAATTCTTCGCCTGTAAAGCAACGGCCATCATCTATAGTTAGCCATATGTTTCCTCCAGTTTCTCAATTGCATATTCTGCTGTTGCTATTCTGCCTTTCGGTTTGTTTTTAAGGAGTGACTATGTTGGATGGTTAACTAAAACAACCAAGATATCTAGGGCAACCACATTAGGCGATATCAAATTACTAAAAATTTATTTTCTTAGCAGGTTGCAAATCCGAGAGAAACCGTGTTTTTATTCCATGACGTTTCTAAAAGCAGGATTCGTGAGTACCGATGTTTTATGACGAACTCAAGTTCTAAAGACTGGCAGCTTCATGCTAACGTGTGATTCCGAATATACCCAGTTTTTGATCGTTACGTGAAACCGGCGACCACAGTAGTAGTTACCTAGTTTCATAATTGAAAGTAGTGTTAACCTTCTTATTATTCAAATATCTGACGCGACGCAACTTTTTTCAGTACCACGGTTTCATAAACCGTTTATGAACAAAATATGAATGAACGTGGTGAACAATTGGTTAGGTTTATGATAAACCTAACCAATTGTTCACTTGTAGTTCACACAAACTTGGTAAAACATAACGTTCTATGAAGAAACTGAAAGCGCTTAAAGTTCCGGAATTTATTGAGTTTCTGCTACTTCCATGCATTTTGGGCCGATTTTGCTCAAACCCATATTTTGACATCTAATACTGATTTTTGGACAAACTCTTTCAATCGCGTTCACAGATACGCATACACACAAATCGTTTTCTCAATGGTGTTTTTCGGGCTAGCTCATGAAACGTAAAGCTGCGACAAAAAAAAAATGTTTTAATTAATTCAGCCGATGTCATAACTTTTCTTTCTACGCTGCAAATTATTACAGGATGGTTTATTATTCCCTTGCGTAGCATGCTTGCGATCTATTCTATTTTATCAAACGTCAAAAAATATTTAGAATATAACATGACTACTACCAGGAAACAACAACTCTTATGCAAACGACAAAGTTTGTAGTGCACATCCCATTCGATTTGAGAACAAAAATACTAGAAGGCGACACGACTGCTACGAGACTGTCGCAACAGAACAACAAAAATTGATATTTCACTTTTCTACACCTCTGAGACCAATCCTAGTCGACTCAGCATAAAAAACAACACGACGTAAATGCAATAATACTGTAAAAATTTCATTTTTGGCCACTTTTTTAACCCTTTTTTGCCCGTAACAACTAGGGTTTCGCCCGATCGGGTTGCCGAACAGACGGTTACCAAACGGAATTTTTGTGCTAAAGAGTGGATCTTATAGACCGCGTTAACGGCAAAATGTAGACCGGATGGCGGACGGACTTGGCAGATATCCTGAGTTCCTGATGTCTTGAAATGAGGAGTGTAAAATATTGATGGTGAGGGGGGCGGGGTGAGAAGGAGGGCCGTAAAAGAAACATTTCTGGCCGAAAACATTGGTGTATTATTCAGAATGAACAATACGCCAACAGTAGGTCACAGCTTCGTGTTGCATCAAATCGAACTATTGCGTATTTGAACACTAGCATCTATGTCGGCAATCGATATCGTCACTCAAGTGGCACTGGCATACACTGATATTAAAAAATCATTCCCGTCGGTTGGTGGTTACGAGATTATTTAGGAGGTAGTAAATAGATAGAAGAATGAAGTTGTTTGGCAGGTGAATAACAGCGGCCGCTTTGAACAAACCATTCATTATTAGTGTATTCACTATTATATGTTCCAACTGAACGTCATTACTAATGAGCCGAGAAAGCCTGCCACTTCTTTGACGTGACTATCGATCTGTCAGAATTGTTGGGCCGTGTTCCGACCTGTCTTTCATTTTATTCCAAGAGCAAACATTAATTTCAACAATTATTGTGTTATATATTGTGGGAATGTTTTTCATCAATTTGCTGCGACATAAACACAAACAACTCATTAATTAGGAAACAATAATTACAAAAGGTTTCGGGCGATCAGCTCTCCTGATGAGTCTCAGAACATCGGAACACGTACAACATAACACATGAAAATCAGGATATCTCCAGAACGCATTGAGCCATCGCGTGGGAGAGATCTCACTTGCTTCGCTACGGGCTCGAAATCGTTGTTTTCCTGTTTTCAACTTCACATTATTTGTACTGCCATTATCAAGCCCTTTCCTTTGTCAACGAACGATACAATTAATATGATTGCACGATACTGATAATGATATTCAACTAGTTAACAATTGCCCTATGTATCAGGAAAGAAAGTTATGTAATCGGCTGAAAAAAAAAAGTTTGTGTTTCTTAACGTTTTGAGGGCTTGTTAGTCTGATGAGCACCATTTAGGAAAACGGTCTGAATGTCTGTGAGATTGAGAGAAAATTGCTGAACCAGAGCGACTCAAACAATTTAATCGGAAAGTCACTGTTGAACGAAAAATAATGGTATCGGGTTTGAATTAACCATGCTGATCAAAACAACAAATTCTCATTGGCGGGAAAATGACGAGAGCAGCACAATATATCATCAATACTTCCCAACAAAATCAGTTTTAGCGTGGTTTTTCCCAGTCGCATTAAAATAAACTGCTTATGTTATAGTAGTTGAAAAAAGTTGACCCCAAGTGTTGTGGAATTTAAACAATCACAGTTTCCCATGCTACCATGTCTCAGTTTTTACTTGATCCTTCTCTAAACATTTGACTGCTCATTAACGGTAGGGGCAAGTATCCTCCCAGGGATGTTACATTATTAAATGACTGTTCCTAAACCCTCCAAAGTCATGGAAGATGCGATTTCGCTAATATGCAAGAGGCCAGCCCCTGCAGCATCCACCGAACTCAGACCTGCGGTCTCCTAGTAGATAGCTGTTTACCGTGTGGAGGTGACTTGAAGAATCCCGTACCATCTGGGAGTTCTCAATCTGGGTTCCAACTGGATCTAACAATTTACTTGGGTGGCAAGTTTCAAAGAGACAGATCAACTATGATCACGTTTCTTAGCCATTACCATCGGGTTCGAAACGGTTACAGGCTTGCTTTGTAGCAGTCAATGCTGCTAAGTTCTGCTGCCCACCCAACAATCGTAGCTCACTGTTGTAGAAACTCACGTGGTTTCATGTTTCCTCCTGCAAGTCGAGCATGGTGGAGTGTCTGTGGGAGAAAAGAATTGAAGGCGCGCATTGATGTTGCTATGTCTCGCAAGGAACTGGCCCATCCTGAGGTCTATCTCAACCCACCAGACTTTCACGGATGTTGGGGAAGAACTCATACGTGTCACGTCACTTTAACGAGGATTCCCATCTCGCTTGTCATTTCTCTAATGCCCATTCATCGATGGCGACAAGTTTCCATTCTGTGGTGGAGTTCATCCCAAAGTGGGGGAAGTACCCGTTTCGCTCTCCTCTTGTCAATCATGCACTCAACGGCCAAGTCAACCAGTAACTGACCAGTGACTCCTCCCAGTTGGTACGGATTCATACCTCTGCGTTGTAAAACATGGGCAACAGCTCTCTACCCGAGACTGGCTAAATGGCAAACTGCCTTACTTCCAGTTGGGTGGATATTGACCTAGTGCCCAGGCTCTTGAACGATAGCGAAACGGCAATTGCCTCACCTGCGCGAACTTACCAAAGTAACAACAATATGAACTAGAAATGAATTATGTATTTATATTATAATGATGTGGATTGTTTGCGATATTTCACAGAACAAACACACAAAAACGCTTATCGGAATGATACGAAGCGTGGTTGGCGTGAATGTTATTTGAAAGTTTACTGATTGGTTGGGTAGTTTTCCGTTACAGCATCCATTTTTCTGCGACGACTTTGAAGCCTGTTTAAAATGACTGACGAGTAGTATTAGGAAGTTCAACATGTGACCAGAGAGCCGAATTTGCAACACAAATATTGTTGACTTTTGGAATACTCTTCCAATTCGTCTGGGGGTCTACCAGATTCATTTGTTTTATCGCGTTGGCTGAAAGACAGTAATATTATTGTTTGTCTCGTGCCATTCTTTTGAGATATTGTCAGGTTCGTGAATGCAGAGTGTTTTCCCCTCACGAGTGAGGTTGACTAGCACAGTATCTATACCATAATTGAGTGTCTCCATACATTCTAGTGTACATGGTTTCTTTGCATTCACTTTACAATAGAATCTATATGAGTAAACGCTGGATGAGCTTCAAAGGTCGAATTTGACTCAAATGAAAAATTAATTTCAGTGGAAATGGTTCTATTAACGCATTAATGTATGAGAGCAACAACAAGGCGAAAAGTGGGGAAGCAACAATTGTTGTTATGTTGCTTGTTGTCTAATCCCCGAAAACTGTTGCATATGTTTTTTCGACAAAAAAAATGTGTCTTTGTACTAAAGCACTTGGTTCTCAATAGATGAACAGTGAAAAGACGTTTTTCTCAATTATAAACCTGAATGTGAAATTTCAAACACTTACGCTTACACAATCACAACTTTGTTTCGTGCTACCTAATGTTAGATTTTATTGAGGGTTTCACTTTGATTATGTCTATTGTTACTGATTGAATGGTGATAGGGGCGACAATACTTGAAATTCAGCGGCGGGAATCTCTATCTTCCGTGTTTGATTACCCATGGTTTTTGATCACCTGTTGCGCTGAGGAGAGCGAGCAGAGAAATGAGTAGTGTTGACGTGGCCGCGACGGGTAGCATGCGTTCCTGGTTATTAAAATTGGGTTGAGACAGTTTCTAATGCCGACGAAATAATAGCTGCCAACTCTATTCTCTAACCTAACGTATCCTCTTATTTTTAAATGAAACAGGATTAACAGAAAAGTTGTATTGTTGCCGTTTCATCTGTAACGAATTTAAAGGAATAAGCAATGCTAAAATTCGACTTGAAAAATAAATCATTCTTCCAAATTTATCAGTGCAGTATTCGTTTCATAGGAATTTTCCCCAGCATACTTGAAGGACGCTCGCTAAATCCGTCAGCTACCTGTGTAACAGAATACTCGATTTCCAGTTCGCATTCCGCCCAATGCAATCCTCCCCAGTGCAACTGCATGAGGTCATCGATATAATAATAAAGGCGTAGGGAAACAAATAATTTTGTTAAGAGATCTTTATTTATAAGCATTTGACGGAGTGCGCCACTGCGGGCCCCTCGCACTTATTAGAGTGTTCTCCAATCTTATATTTTGTGTGAAGTAAGCAGGGGAGTTCCCCAGGAAACGTTTAGATTTAGGCTTCCTCCACGTTAATTACCATGTTTGCTGACGACTTAGCCATCCTTAGCAGCAACCTTGACGAGCAAAAACTAACCCGCAACCTCCATTCTCACGTTCAAGAATAGAAACATAAATAGCGAACACCAGTTAAAGTGAGCAAACCATCTAAAATCATATTTCAAACTGTGATATATTTAATTATAAGATTCTTTTATAAGGCAATCTTTATAAAAGGACTCGTGAAAGGTTTTTCAGAAACGAAGACGTTCTTAAAGGCTTATAACTATGGATACTCGCTTGTTCCCCTTGACTCTTCACATACGACGTTTATAGGTAAGTCTGTAAGAACGTGCTCTCCAGGCGAGTTACCTATTGACAGGACTGAGGGAGATGATCACGCACGTGGGGCGCTAGACACCATTTGCTCCGCGCATTCCTAGTTCAGTGTCTCGAAGGGTGAATGCTCACCCTCTTTGTAGCTAGGCGTTCCTTAATTTCAGAGGCTTAGATAAGAGCAATGGTCATTTCGTTTCTCAACGAAGTGTAGTCAAGATGTTCAAAATGACGTGGTAGTTGATAACTGAGCTCATAGGCCTTTTCTTCACGAGCTCTAATATCGCACTAGTAACGCAACTAACAGGCAAGTCCTGAGAACTGTATACACTGCTCGATGCATCTCTCCAACTCTTGGTTTAACTTAACGACGAAAACATGTTATTAACTATCAATCTCCTGGAGGTTTTAGCTCGCAATTTTATTTCGGGCTTCTCCCTCAATTACACTCACCCTGCTTTGCCACAAATTCTTTCAAATTGATTGTGACATAAAGGCGTGGTGTGGTTTGTGGGGCATGAGCTGGAAGTGCATTGTTTCATTCCATAGTTTGTTTTTTCCTGCAAGGACTGAACAGGCTTATCAAATTTAACTTAAATAAACTATCCACTCCGGTAAGATTTCTGTAGTCACTCATATGTCAATATGCAGTAGTGCATTTTGTGGTCCTTAGATGATGATAGCACACGTGCTGTATGTTTAATCTTAACCTTTATAGCTTAAAACCCCTTTTTTTACAAAACAACGCGCATGATTAGTCCAGCCGTTCTCCCGCAAATCTCACAGCATTCACACGCACAGACCATTAACAAAGTAAAGATCTGAGGAAAAATCTTTCTGTTTTTTCATCTGGCTACACACAATACTTTTCTCATCGCTTGTGTTTGTAGGCCAATTTTAGCTAACAGGATATTTGTACCATCCGAGAAGTTGTAGCTAATAACCTTAAGTCACACTTGCGTAAGGCGAGTTAACATCCGAAACCCCTCCATACGAAGATACCTGGAATTGTTCTCAAAATTCTTTTCCTTTCTTATTGTTTCCACTTCTTATTTCTCGAAGAAAAAAGAGAAAACAGTTCGTGCAAACACTCGTCGAACGGGGCCGCCATTTCTCTTTCGCGTGGGTGTGAAACTTCTTGTCGACATTATGCATCAGACTCTTCGGGCCCCAGGGCCGGCTATCAGTTGCACCGCGGTCGATCAGATACGTACATTTTGACTTTCACTCGAAACCTTCCGGACAACCTTTCTCCAGAAGAGAGTGGTTCCTCTCGCTCACCTTCTCTTGCATTCACACCCGAGACATGTCTATTTATAACTCAGTTGGCTCCTGAGCTACCAAGCGAGTCTTGTTCTCAGCCCGAAGAGAAAACGCTGCCACTCTAATTTAGCTTGCACGGGCGTAGAAACTGCATTTTTAACGCCTGGAAAACGGTGGGGCTTGAAAGAGGTGTTGCTTCAATTTATTGCCGAACGATCGCCAAGTCAGAGAACGTCTACGAGAAAGTCCACATCCACGCCTCTACAAACTTTTCAACAAGCTTATTAAATGCCGGTTTAATATAGATAACACTGCCAATGAACCCTAAAGTGCGTGCGGGAACGATTTTCATTAATTACAGTAAACAAATCATTGTAAAATTACAATAAATGTATTACTTTACTCCGACGCGCTGCAGTGGAGACAAAAAGTGAACTCAAGAAGGCACAGTATAATTAGCAAAACTGAATACTCAGATGGCCAATATTGAGATATGAATAGTTGTGATAGTAGCGTCATTGTCTCTACTTAGTGTTTCGTGTATGTAGAAATTCTGTTCTCTTGATACACAACGTACCTAACTGTGTGTATGCGAAACATCCCGGATTTCAAAATGTTTACTGATGGTTGCCCACACCGTCAGGATGTTGTAATCGCTGGGGTTTTAAGAGATTTTTCAGTAGCAGCAAAAATAGTACAAGCGTCATATTGTTACTCCTGAGGCAGATCCACGTGCAGGTTTAACGGGCACATGTTATTACTAGTCAGTTTTGTTTCAAGAGCACAATTGACTTTCCTCTTGAAAACTGAGGTTTTTCTCGTTGAAAGTGCAGATATTTTACTTTGATTTTCTTCGCGAAAACGTTCACAAGAACACTACGTTCCTTCAGAGGCACAAGACTGCTTAGCTTGACATTCCCGATCCATTAAGGGCGCTGGAAAAATCTGATTTCAACTGCAAATAAATAGACTTATTTTGTTGCGAACTTAATAGCCCCAGATTATCTTAAACGGAAAATAAATGGTTGTTTCGAGCTTCCAAACGGTAAAATCAAGTGCTTTTGATAGCGCTGATAATTTCACTATTTTTGAGTTCATATGATTATGCTAACGTGACTGATTCATCAAGCTCATTGCCACTAGATGAGACCTGATAGGCACCCCAAGCGCTCCTAAGCTACAAGAATGCATTGGTGGAAAGATATTATGCCATTTTTTAAATTCGTATTAAATGTGAAGTGGCTCATAGTTCTAATCAAAGCTACCTCAGCCATTTACGGTAATATGTAGAACAGGTAGCGACCAGAGTCCAACATCGTATCTTTTATCCTAAACGTGCTCTCCCACTAAAGATGAAACATCGAATAGTTTGACAAAGGCATCAAATCGTTATACTAACAACAGACGCACTAATTACGCCCTTCACTCCGGCAATTGGGACATGGTCGAGGACTGACGCGTATTAACCTGTTAATCATCTTCGTGACCTCACTAAACGTTTGTGAACCAACAGCTCGACTCTAAACCTCGGAACTCGATTGTCGAATGAATTGATTCGAATCTTGAGAGATCTGCCGCGCCTAATGAAGATTTAGTCTTGTTTTTTCCACGAGACAGCGGCGTTAAATACTAGCGGGTCCAGGAAGATTAGAATTCCTCCCACATAATGAATTATGGAGTCACGCCCTTTTGGCAAAACTCAAATATCAACTTGAATTGTCAAAGGTTTGTTTGTACCGGAATGTGAAGATAATTGGCGTCTCTTGGAGGATTAAACTTCGGGATTAAAGCCCGGTGAGTCCTGGTGATGTTACGTAATTTTGAATCATCGTACTCCGTTCACTCTTCGCAGTTCGTAAGTAACTGCTTAGTCAAAAACGTGCAACAGCGTGCTCGAGTCATTTGTAACGTGTTTTGATTCAATGAGTGAGAATCTCGGGGTTTAATGTATTTTGACATCTTTGTCTTTACTTTGACACAGCTGGAATTCGACGAAACCTCGTTTCAACCTGCATTTTGTTTACTAATACGAACCGCCAATTGCTTCATTTTCATGATTCTTAATAACTTCTAGTTCGAATAACAAAACTCGTATAGCAAATTTATTGTGTTGACGCGTTTTACCAGTGCACGTATAACATTATTCTCATATTAAATAAAAGAACGAGTTTCACTCTCGACGGTTCGACACACAAGACACCTCTACTTGCATATTTCCATCCCGACGCTGCAGCTAGTATAGTAACTTCTCGAGTTGTTCCTCAGGTCTTTGACCACTCGAGGCGTTTGTCCTTAGTTAAGCCAGCGGATGCCGGATGGTAAGAGGTTAACCAACGATAAAGAGGTTATCAGCGTCTTAGTTACGCCACCTTTCGCCTTAACCTTAGGATTCTCCGCGATTGCAAAATCTCGTTCTTTGAATGGTCGGGATCGGGGGCTTCAACCTGTAGCCTTCGCTGAGGTCATCTGACTCATGACTCAAGTTTCCAGGGCCTTCCATCTTCCACCTACTGCGCTTCTCAGCTACCCATCTTAAATCAGATACGTGTGTCCGTGCCCCTTTTCAAGTGCACCGCTGATTTTAGCCCCTTCCGTCCGTTAATTGTGTTTGAAATCGATTGCGGGATTTGGGCTTCTTTTGTTTCTATTGTAATAAATCAATTCTGTCCTCCAAATGGCTGTCAGTGAACAAAAGAGGCGCTAATCTGCGATTATACAGCACTCGTTGCGTAAATTGAGAAGATATTAAACCCACTTGTGCCTTGTTATAAACCTACTCTTCTTCATCAGCAAAGTAGCCAATCTTATCAACCCAATAATTTAAGATAATTATATCCTCGACTAATTGAAGCTATTTCTGTGGGCCCCATGCTCAAATTTAGTTCCTACCTGTGGCTCAAGGAAATAATTATTTGAAACCAACCCAAAAGCCAAGTATAGACAAGTATTTCAAAACTTGTTAGTTAAGCAGCTCGACTAATTAAACTTATTAGATGGGAATACATCTGTGAAGTAAATCCTGTATATACTGTTAGAAGTAGTTGGTATCATTAGAGCTAATTATAACCACATGGCAATATAAACTTTCTTGGCGTATTCTTCTTCGGTATAGAACGCCCTAAAAATGACGTTTACTATCAGTTCTACCTCCCTCCACATCGACAAAGCTCCTCTAAGGCAGTCCACCCACCATGGGAAACATACAGGAAAAAGGGCTCAAGAATGGGGGAAACATTTTTCCCGTAACCTTTAGATCGTTATATCTGTGTAGCATGCTTCTCCGCCCCAAACCACAGCAGCAATGCTCGGGATACGAATAGCATCGCCGCTTCCCCCTTCAATCCAGTAAACAGAGCTACCAGGAGAAGCATGGAGTGTATATAACTCTCTGGAGAGCCGCAATGGCTTCAGCAAGCCATTCCAGCTGGAATATCATTACTGCACGGGTATTTTGGGAAAACCCAATACCCCGCACTCCTTCAAACATTCTACAAATTACTTTCTGGCTCTTTTTCGTTTCTTAACTTACCCACTTTCACTGCCTGGGACAGTATAAGACGGTCTCTGGCTCTACTCATATTGGATATTGTAAACATTGGTGTGCGGTTGACCTTAGAATACCTTGGGTTTTACTCCGGTGGTTGCATTCTGACATTGAACAAATGGCACGACTTCAAGTGAAGAAAGTGCCCTCAATAAACATGTATTCGAGACCGCCGACTTCTTAAGACGGTTTTATGTATTTCTTTTCAAGTTTTAACTGATCTCCATTTCAAGCTTCGTGGGGTGACGTTTTTCTCTCCTCCGGCGTTGCTGTTCCGTGCGTTACCACCAGCCCCCATTGGGCTGGTAGCAGATGGCTGATACTTAGCACACATATTTGTAGTATTATCTTTGTACTAAGAAACGTAGTAAGAGAGAGAAGAGTAAGAAAAATGTATTTTTTTAAATATTTTAAAATAACGTGATCGAATGTTTGATAGGCTGCCAACGATTAAAAGCCGCTTTTACGAATGAAAACAAATGCTTTTCGACAAGTACGGGATAAGCACTAAGAAAGTTGGAATAGGAGATTCCATTCCACAAATTTTGATGAGTTTCCAAACATTTCTGTTCTGTTGTTCTTGGTTGTTGAAATGAAGCCCAGGTGAAGTTCTTTTTAAATTAATATTTTTGGCCTTTGTATCGCTTTATTTGAATAAGTTCAAAATCATTCCTCGGAGCGTTCAACAATATAACAATCGCGCTGTTATTATTATTTTTTCATTTGTATTCATTCGGACATTTGTTAAACTATAACCTTTCTCGCTTGCTTAATACCACCTGTGACACAGGAAATAAAACGGAAGCTGTACGTACAGTTACAAAATAATAAAGAAATGACAGCAACAAACAAACTGACACTGACGTCTTTGTTGATTTTTACCGCCTCAGCCATTAAACAGTACGGGGTCGTTATTAGAACTACGAAATTTGTTACCGCTCAAAAATCTGTTGACTATGCCATATCACTCGGAAAAGCGCAATCAAGAAACGTTGGAGTTGTCTCGATTCGCCCCCATTTGGAAATCACAACGACTTCATCAAACTGAGCTGCGAGTTAGTTTTATCGAATTTCAAAAAACTAAAAACCGCGGCTCCGAGATATTGATTCGCTCATTTCTGACCTCTCAACTTTACTTTTTAAGTGACGAATGTTTCTCGACAACTAATGAAATTTTCGAAAATTTTGTTTATGTTTACAATTCATTACCAAAATTCTAAAAATAACCGCACCAAGATTTATTCCATACTTACAAAAACATATTTGGCGAACAATTTACACCTGCGACTTTTGAAGAAATTAGCGACTGCATGAAGTTAGCCTTGGAAATCATCATTAGCTAGTCATTTAGCGGCTCATTAAATTTCAAGGTACTTGGAGCCACGTCCTTATTCTTAGTAGCTTTCATATACACGAAATACATTGTTTTTGAACGCAAAATGAGGGAAAAATTAAAAAAATTAGCGAGGTTCACGTAATACTTGTTTGCGAGACGTTCGACAAATTGAGGAGCGAAGAAGACGAAGGTCGTAACCGCAAAATGAGCTCGAAATTATTAGATTTTCGTGCTCGCAACTAGCTTACTACTAGTGTAAGTTGCCGGCAATTGTAGAATTGTGAAGTTTTCAAATGCGTAGCATAATTTTCCTACTATTCCATGCCCAAACTATAAAGTGGACGCCGTTCTTGTGAACGTAGTTATATGCTTAATTTTTGAGTCCTCAAAACACAATTTTTCAAATGGTGTGTGTTTCCGTATGCGTGTACGTATTTACTTCCGTACTTTCATGTTATACGCACAATCACAAACGTCAACTTCAATTACAGTATATCCTTTGGATTAAACCCATATACTATCAAATTAACATAAACCAAACCTCTCTTACTTGTTAAATTGTTCCAAGTAAACAATGACATTTTCGTAACACTCCCATTACCCTTTTCGAAGTGTTGGGTCAAAATAAAGATCCGAAAATTTCCAACTTGGACTCATTGAAATGAGATTATCGTCTTCTTATAAGCTTGCGCAGGACTCATCTTCGATCCTCATCGGCGATAATGTGATTAAAGGATTGAGTACTGAGATCTCACACGAGTGAACATGTGGAGGGCTTCCGCCGGTTTCGTCTTCAGTTGCTCCGCTGTTGAAAGTAGATCGACTTACGTCTGAACGAACACAATTTTCAATCAGCATGACTTGAGTACGACATGAGTACATGACAATTCATGATTTTAACCGATTCCGTATGAATGTTTTGCTGGATACAGTAAAACTTGGAAGGGTATGCAGACGAAAGACTAAGTGCACGGCGAACGGAAATAGATACGTGGTTATTGTATAACTAACGCTCAAGAGCAACGCATAATTCGACATATATTCACGCGCGACTGTGTGCTTTTCAATACTTTTCTACATCGAGCTTGTGACAAATTTGAGTGTTTCAAGCAGACAATGCATTATTTACTTCTTGCTTTACTTGTTAGGACGACAACTAGCTGCATACGTGGAGTTCGTACACTGCAGACTATTCAAAACCACTAGTTGAATCAACCATGGTTGATTGAATTGTTTGTATCACCCTTCAGAGAGAATCACGTACTTCTTATTTTGAGTCAAGGCTTTTACGTTCCACAGGTTACATATTCTCTTTACGAAGATTCGTTCTTCAAGGTTATGGACACGCAACGACGCAACGAGAATTAGCGAGCTGTCGCCTAAGCGACGAAGAAAGTAATTTCGTGTTCTTTCATCGCGTGAGAGAGGGCCCCTCCGAAAGTTCTAATTGCTACAACGTTACATCACCCACCAGACAGAAGCTAAACGTTTGCCAATAAATTGTTATTTGCTACCAGGTCACGGCTGTTGTCATTTCGATCATAGTTGGGATTATATAAAGCAACTTAACATCCAAAAGCCTTGAAGTGTTAAAAATCCAAGTTCAGACATGTTGCGTGCCTAAAATACTAATGGGCTAATCCTTTACAGACTGAATGTCATGTGTAGAAGGAATGCTGTATGCCTAAAAATGTATTTACAGCACTATAGAATTCTCGGCCCACCTGCGTAGGATGATCAAAATGGACTACAGGGTTTTCGTTGTCGTTTTCTAACGAATGTTTGCAGTGGGTGTTGTAAGCTAGTAAATTGTTTTTAAAATTGAACTTCAATCATTCTAAGGAAACCGACTGATTTAACTGCGCCTGGTTTCGTCAAAAACAGTAGGAATGCTCCTAATGTGGGGCGCATGGATGTGTACCTCAGGATTTGAGAGGAGTTCAAGAGGCATTCAGGTCATCATTTTTACTCTAGACTGTAGAGAAGAACTTCGATACTTACTTGAGAAGTTGATGTTGGATATTGATACCCCTGGCTCATTGAAGGCATGCCTATCGCTCAGGCAAACCGAACGACTCCACGTAGTATGCACAAGTCAGGAGACTAGAAGAGCCAATGGGCTACCTGGGTTGCCTTAGATGCCTTGCTGGATATTGAGGGGGTCTTTGATATTACCTCCATAGACAGCATTGAAATGACACTAACTAGATCTACGTAATAAGTAACGATAATAATAACCGTTGGGGTCTTCATCAGAACTAGCTAGGAAGCTGCTCTCTGAGGGCGAGGATTGTGAGGGGATGCCCTCAGGGAGGGGCCACTTCTAGGGAACCTGGTGATTGACTCTCTACATATGACGAGATTGAATGCGGCAGGCTTTTATACCCAAGCATATAATCACGGGACATTGCAAAATGAAACAAATACATGTACGTTATCGGTATAATCGACACCACGGTGCGCGTGTTGTGGTACAGATGGGGAAGCTCCCTATCATGTCCTCGCCCAATGTCAGATTCTTGAAAGGGAGTGATTTTCGGTCTTTGGTACGGCTTCTCCAAGGGTGGACATCAAAGGAGACTCTTGCAGGAAATATGGGGCATTCCTTAGGAAGCTAAGCATGGAACTGAGACACATAAGGGACAGAGTTATAAAAAATGAATACGAACGTCTCATCAACGCAAAACAAAATTTCCCCACGCGGACTCCATCAATGAGCTGCGTGAAGAGAAGGTTCCAGGTGCCAGATGTGCTGAACATTGAACGTAGCGATCAATTATGACCAGGCTGTTCTGCAACTTTCGTCTCCTGTTTTCAGTGGGATACAGGTTGATTCATTTTTCGTCGAAGAAGTACTCTATTTTCTCCATTTCTATCTTGAAAAACATTTTACAATGACGTGGCACTAGCAACGCTGCAAGCAGATTGTCATAGCGGACTCCATCAATGAGCTGCGTGAAGAGAAGGTTCCAGGTGCCAGATGTGCTGAACATTGAACGTAGCGATCAATTATGACCAGGCTGTTCTGCAACTTTCATCTCCTGTTTTCAGTGGGATAGACTTCATTTTTCGTCGAAGAAGTACTCTATTTTCTCCATTTCTATCTTGAAAAACATTTTACAATGACGTGGCACTAGCAACGCTGCAAGCAGATTGTCATAGCTGTTACCAAAGATCTGCCTGCTGAAATAGCTTTCACAATGACTCTAATTACTTTTCTTTGGAACTGATATGTTTCTGACACAAAGGTAAATCGTCCGTCTCAACCGTTCAATATATTTATGGCATCGTACGCGCCACATAAGTTACTACATCCTGTATTATACCTTCATAGAAGACAATGGAGGATAAAGTAGACGAACAAAAGCCTTGTTATGAGTGAGGAACTAGTAAGTGTTGTGATCATCGTGTATACGCCGCTTAGACATAATGAGAAAAGTTGCAATGTCGCCATCCTTGTAAACAGGCGTGTAATGTTGAAAAGACCAGTCGTAATTTACGAAACCGCCGATTTCGCGTTTTACCTGATCATAGTCGGCGTCAAAGTAGAAGCTGTTTGATGGGTTCTTCTGTCGTTCACTTTTCACTTCAGCTCTACACCATCAAGCCATTTATGTACGTGTTGAACGGCTGTTCGTGTTGTTAATGACGAAGCACATTTGTTCAGGAAAAATGCGTGGTGCCTTTGAAACGTTATGACTCTACTCTGCCCTTGATATTTACTTCCCAAGTTTCGAAACTATTATTGAAATTAATTTCACGACAAGAGAGTTCATTATTTCGCAGGGCTTATCTGAACGGATATAAGAGTGTAGCAAGTTATGGAACCACGTTAAACAGTAGCAGGTGCCTGCTGCTGCCTTAACCTGAGGAATAAGATACTGATATGGTTGACTGCCAATAGCAACACCATGCGGTTCCCTAAGAAGAGTTAATCGTCGTGCTAATGGGTGATTTCGTGTTATCATCAGCTTCATACGATCTAACCGAATGAATTTCCCTTGCCACTTCTATGTTTGCTACATCAAGTCACTAAGTTACAGGTTGAGGGCGCTGGAAACATGCAAAACCACTGCAAATTAACACAACGGTTTATTGTTCTCAATTCTTAATAGTTTCTAGAAGTCGTTAAATATTGACTCGTCATCGAATTGAATGATCAACCAGCAAAGGGGAATTTATTCGTTACGTAAATTTTAGACAGAGAGTTTTTCACGCCTCTTTATGGAACACACAATGTATTGAATTTGAACGGTTAAACCACTTCATATTATTACCCATCCCATTAGACTCGTCATCGAAAAATACTAGTAAACGATACGAAACCTAACCTGATTACAGTGGAACAACGAGAATTGAAATTTTCTAGGTGACGTTAGGTAGTGACGGGTGGTAGGAGTGAGACGGGAGTGCGGGAAATGAGCGCAGGCCTGAAGAAACGGTCGCTTTAGCTGTATTGTCCCGCTAGTTACTTCAAGTAGTAGATTTTGTCTCTCTATGTTTACAGTGATTTCACTGTTTTCCATCCAAGCGCAGTTGTACACCTCTGAGACCCGTCTCATCCGACCGGCATCGAAAAATACCTAGGAAGCCATTCCAAACACTATGTATTAACTGTGAAACTGTCAAAATTTCGTTTTTGATTGATTTTTGTAAACCGTTTTTGTCCATAACAACCATGGGTTTTGCCCGATCGGATTCCCGAGTAGGCAGGCACAATTAGATCCTAAATAGAATTTCGTGCGCAAGAGCGGATTTTTTATTTTTTTAACCGTCCGACGGGCATTTCAGATTTAACGTAACGTAAAGTGTCAAATCTTGAGGGGGGATTGTAACAAAATTTTCCTGATCAAAAATGGGTATATTATTCAGAGTGAATAATAAACCAAAAGGTGAAGTGCAAATAGCTTACGACTTGATCTCATCGTAGGGTGCTAAAATTCCTGTTTTATGGACACAATAATTGCTTAATTATTGCACTGCACGCAGTGTAAGCAATTATTACGCTATTTTGAAGATCCTCGTCAAATCCTTTCTGTTAAATTAGGTTTATTTCCTCATTTAAACCGTGTATGTAAGTGTAATGTTCGAGTACTTGGGTATTTTTATTTACAATATTGCACTTATCTCCAATTAGCATAATCTGTTTAAAAATGCCTGCAGCCAATCTACAGTTAAACAATTTTAATGAAATACTTCACCCTTCAAACTCTTGTCGTACGTAATCTGATGTTACCATTTGTACTGTACTCAAGTTTAGTAATGAAGAAACGTTCAGCTTTCTCCTTTCAAATTGGAAAAATATTATCGTAATGCCAAAAATATGTGCTGTCTGCGCTTCAGCTTACTGATGAGATTATATGGTCAGTGTGAGCAACTTTTTTCTTCTTCAAGTTTTCAAGATCAAAAATACATCATGATGAGCTCCGAGTTCGTCATCGTCGCTTAGAGTGCGTGAATAAAATGTTACCGGACCTTTGCGCTTCTCAGGTGCATAACTATGAACCGCTAACTCAATTGCGACCGTAGTTTTAGGCAAGCCTCTCAGAAGAAGAATTTCCGTTTACTTTTTGTGCTGTCCATCAACGTTACAGCCGTCAATTAGTTGTTTCACATTATGCCCCAGTAATAAAATTGGAAAACTCCACAATTATTGTAATTCATACTGAGCACCGCTCATCTCACTTATTTACTACATTTTGTTTCATCGGAAGTTCAAGTCTGTTGTGATTTCGTTTCCTCAACAAGTTTATACTGCTCGTGTGGGTGCAATAAAATCTTAACGTCACGGCCGAAAGGTGAAGAATTCATCAGAGCTGCCTGTAAACGCGTGTCCTTCTAGGGAATGATTAAATAATCGAATCGTTATATTGAAAATTCGTGAGCTTGTCTACTATTAAGATTGCTCTCTGATGATATTTTAAGGTGAACGGCCCTGATTTTAACCCAATCATTCAGATGCTTGGTCTGTTCCCACCGACGACGATTTCGGAAAGCTAATATTTATCGTTTTTCATTATTGTATCGCCGTTGTGTAACTACTGATATATACATATTCAGCTGAATCATTGGGAAACTAAATTCAGAGGTGATACTTGTTGATATATGTGTAATGCATCCATAGGAGCTGCTGCAGGCACCCCCTGCTATCTAGATGTACAAATGTTACTATCAGTACCACATGGATAAATGCCAATGAGGGCAATCTTTGTTTGAAAACTTGAACGAAATCGGATGAAACATATCGAATTTATTTATTATTTCAGATTTAAATTAAAATTACTAAAAATATTCTGATCGGTGAAACTCATCTCTTTTTTCCTAAGATTAGTTTATCGTACTCTCAGCTATCTAAGTGGCCTACTTGCAAACATAGTGTTCAAGTTAATTTATTAAGGTTACCTGGTTTATAGAAGTAGGACATCGCACTGACCCGTGTGAATGCCATCAATCTCCTAACTAACGCTTAATTCGCCTAATTTATTTTCAAGAAGTGGCCCATTTGCTTAATCCAAATCTTCAAGAATAGCGCTGATTTTTGAGACGTTCGCTATCGACGGTCAGTGTCCAGTGTCTTGACGTAGGTAACGACTTTCTGAAGAGTTTTGATTCGGGATGTGAGGTTCTTAATCGTTCTACTGTGACAACCGTCACGATCTTCGTCAAATTAGGGATTTGTTGAATAACAATAATTGTTTGGAAGTGTAAACAGGAGGAATAACAAACTGAGCTACGTGCGCAGGCCTTTCCCGGGCAATGCTGCTGTAATGCTTGTTTCCGTGTCGAACCAGAGCCATTATTGTACGTGCCCAAGTTCCTCTTTAAATGTCTTTTGAATCGAGTCCAACGACGAATATCGCGATAACGATATACGGTGCGAATATGGCAACGAGCTACTACCTCCCTTATCAATAACCAAAAAACATGTAAAACAATATCTAGTGCAATGCATCACACAAAGTTCCTCAGCCACGCGTTCATTCAGCCATTATCACGTCTTTAGCTACTAATCCATCCATTTTTTACTCTGTTCAAACTCGATAAAACAGAAAGAAAACAGAAAGTTGTAGTGCGGATTTTTTTGAGGTGCTGCTCCTTATGCACCCACCTTTGTTGATCCTCAATTGAACCAGCGTATAGGTTATAGGTTGTCAACTTCGTTTTTAGTTTTGCGATTATACCGTGAAAACAAAACGACGTTAGTTTGAACTCAGGATTTTATAATGTGGTTCCTTATTATCAAATGACCGCTATTAAACTACCAGCCTACAAGTCATTTATTGGGATACTATGCCGGTTTTTTTAAAAGAATCCAATAGGTATATGAAGCGAGAACGTGATTCACTGCTCATGATTCATGTTTGATGAGCTCAATCCCTAAGAAGATGATGATTCACACACTTCTTCTTTGGATCTTGCTATTGCACGATGTGCAGTTGATGAAGACTTAAGAAGAAGGAGTGGTTGTCGAACTCTGATGAAGTCGGCTACACCCTCGTTGCTACTCTCCGAGTGTGTAATTTCATATTTTCAGGAAATATTTTTAGACCTTATTTCTACTGATCATCTTTCTTTCATTTTTTTTTTTTAATTTAATATCTGGTGGGATTTTTTTACTCACTTCATCTCAGTCCCTCGTAGCTTCAGCAATTTTTATCGCTCGAGTAGCGAATGCATTCGAGTTTTCGCTCATTTCATAACAACCTGTTATCACGTAAGTTATCGTCCTGATGTAACATTTCCGATTTTATTGAACTGGTCCCATTTTCCTTACCCCCAGTTTTGAGCAACCTGTGCGAATATAATATTTAAGGCTGTTACTTGATTTCTTTGGAAAGATTTGCGTACTACAGTCGTTAAAATTCGGGAAATTTTTGGCCTGTTACTGTTTGTTTTATACCCGTTATTGAACTTCCATCTAATGGATAGTTTAGTGAACATCCAACTCGATTCTTGAGCAGACAAAATAATAAATCTGAGCCGAATTAGTTCACCCGTTCTCTCGCCATACTGCGTTCACATACAGGTCTGTTTCTTTATTTGGTGACTGTACCTAAACCCTCGACGAGGATTATATCAGTCATAGAAGTTGCGGTTTCGCTAATATGCAAGAGGCCGGCCCCTGCAGCATCCACCGAACTCAGACCTGTGGAGGTACGGCAGGTATTTGGTCTTAGCCAGTCTCACCGTAGAGAGCTGTTGCCCGTGTGTTACGGCGGAGGTTGACCACCTGAGGAATCCCGTACCATCTGGGAGTATTTCATAATCTGGTTTCCTACCTGATCTTACTTTTTACTTGGGTGGCAAGTTTCAAAAGGACAGATCAACTATAACCACGTTTCTTAGCCATCACCTTCTTTGCGAACTTTGCAAAATGGTCATAGGCTTCCTTTGTAGCAGTCAATGCTGCTAAGTTCGTTTGCCCTACCAACAACCGTCGCTCACTGTTGTAGAAACTACAGTGGAGCAGCACATGGTTTCTTGTTTCCTCCGCACTGGAGGCACAAGACGTGCATAATGGAGAGTCTTTCAGGGAAAAGAAGTGGAGCCGCGCATTGAAGTCACCATGTCCCGTGAGGAACTGACTCGTCCAGTGGTCTGGCTCAACCCATTTTCTAGAAAGACGTTCACGGATGTTGGGGAAGAACTCATACGTATCACGTCCTTTTGACGAGGATTCCCATCTCGCTTGCCATTTCTCTAGAGCCCATTCGTCGATGGCGGCAAGTTTCTGTTCTGTGGTGAGATCCGCACGGAGTTCAGCCCAAAGCGGGGGAAGCTCCCGTTTCACTCTCCACTTGTCAATCATGCACTCGACAGCCAAATCAACTGGTAACTGACCAGTGATCACCTGGAGTGCTTCCGTTGATACAGTCTTGTAGGCCTTGGTGATCCACAGGAGCGCAGCTCTCTGGGATTGGGCCAATACTCTCTTTGATTGACTGTTAGTTTGCTACCCCAGACAACGGGCAGTAGCCCATCACACCTAAATAGATGGCCTTATACATGAGGATGGTGTCGTGGTAACACACACCCCAAGTGGCCTTGCTAATGGCACGCAGTGAGGCAAACCTTGCAATGGTAGTGCCTTTAAGGGACTGGAGGTGTTGGTTGAAACCCCACCTCTCACCTATATTCACTCCTAAATACTTGACGTGCTTTTCAAGAAGGAGCCTGTGGCCGCCAAAGCGTATTGTGGGTGGATTATTCACTTTCCCTTCAAGAGGATTAGCTGGGTTTTTCCTCAGCCACCTGCATCTTGACATGCTCGCACCATTGGTTGACAGTGCGGAGCACATGGTGAGTTTTTCTTCAATGTGGCGGACTGACTCTGCAAAGATCAGCACAGTCAAGTCATCCACATAGGCGTACGGCGCGCAGTCAGTCTCCATGAGTTTCCTGAGTAGACCTTCGAAGAAGGCAGTCCAGAGTGCTGGTCCTAGGACTGAGCCCTGTGGGCACCCTTCTCATTCTTTCTCCGTACGGAGACATGCCAACTTTCGATCGTAGCAGTTCTGTCTGTCAGGTAACTTCTGCCGAGTGAGTACAGGTTGCGGGGATTCCCCTATCTTTAAGCTCATTAAGGAGCGCTGGCCACCAAAGGTTGTCAAACGCTCCTCTGATGTCAATCAGAACTGCTACGACGTACTTAGCCGGTGCCAGCAGGGAAACACGCCGAATCTCTACAATGACATCCTGCGTGGACCTTCCTTTGGTACACCCGTATTGCCTGCCTGTGAGGTTGCGCCCAAAGACTCCTTCGAGGGACTGCAACATCAAGATTTCTAGTGTTTTGCCTAATATGGAAAGAAGGCTGAGTGGTCTCCATGATCGCGGGTCTGCCTGATTGCGGTCGCCTCCCTTTGAAGAGTGACAACACGCGCAGACTTCCACTGAGTGGGGAACTGTCCGACCTGCAGACAGTCATTAAATAAATTAAGGAGACCGCTGGAGATTGTCCGCTCAGCCTTCCTTAGCATATTGCTTTCTATTTTGTCTGGCCCCGGGGATTTGTTGGGCTTTAAGGTCGCAAGGGCCCTGCCGAGGTCGCCTGTTGTCCACAATGGGATGTCGGGCTCGTTCGGAGGGTCCATGATCAGCTCCCTTGCTGTCCTCTGGGCTTCAGTGTCTCGAGCTACTTGGTCATCTGGGAACGCCTTCTCAAGGAGGGTTTCCAGTGAGCTTTCGATGCTGCAGGCCCAGCCTGACTCATTTTGCATCGCAGCTAAGACTTGCTCTACGTTTGCTTTTCCTATGGAGGACTTGTAGTGTCTGCCCCAGGGGTTCTCAGAGCTCTCCGCTTCCACAAAATTTCGCCAGCCTTCCCGCATGGCTCGTTTGATGGCGCGGTGGAAGGCCTTCTTCTCTTGGATGAAGGCAGTTCGGAGTGTTGCTCTGGCATCAGGGTCACGAGTGTTTTGGTACATCCTTCTGGCTCTATTTGCACTTTGCTTGAGGGGATTAAGTTCCTCAGTCCACCATGGGACTTTGATCGCCCTGTGCTTCTGTTGGCCAAGTACAGAGAGCCCAGCAGAGTGCAGTGCTGTGGTAAATGTGTCCACTTTGCTGTCCACCTCTTCAGGTGTGGATGCTTGCGCTATTAGGTCGGTGTCTGCGGCACGCAGTTCACCTTCCAGTACCCTACAGAATTGTGGCCAGTCAGCATTTTTGTGCGGAATCGCTTTTCACGCATGTCTTTGCAGAGGATGTTGTCATCCGTGATGGCAAAGTCAATAACCATGTGATCGCTCTGCGTTGCACCTGGTACGACTCGCCAACCTTGCAATTTGAGTAGCAGGGTGTGAGACACGGCTGTGACGTCTATACACGACCTTCCTCCTGGACCATCATAGGTCGCCTCAGTCATGGGGTCGTTGGCAACAACCAAGTTGTACCTGGTGAGCAGCTCTATATACGCCTCGCCCGCCCTGTCCAGGGTTGGGGATCCCCACAATGGTGATCTGGCGTTTGCATCAGCACAGACTACGCAGGGTCGTCCTGATAGGCCTGCTAGAGCCCGCCGAGTGGTTCAAGGCTGTTGGCAACTGGTGCGCCAAATTGCCTGTAAATGATATTACAACCAGCTCAAAGCCACCGGCTCGGATGAGCACAGCGGCCAAGTGCTGGCTGTTCAGGTGGGTGAGTGCGAGCATGTCAATGGACGGGTCGGTGCAGGCTACTGCTGCCTTGGCTCCCGTTCTTGCTCCAGTCACCACTCGTGCCTGCGATCCCAGACCAAGGGTTTTGGATCCTATGTATGGTTCCTGTATGGCGAGGACACTGCAGCGTTTCTTGAGTGCATTTTGCAGCAACTCAGCCATAACTGGGCAACTCTTATTTGTGTTGTGCTGAAGGATTCGAACTGTTTTTGACCTATTCATAATCTACTCGTGACTCCTGGAGGGCAATCGCCGCTGACGAATGGTACAGCGTATGCCTCGTAGAGTGTGAGACCTGTTGGATTTTGCGTTCGACGCAATTGGCACACTTGGAGAGGGCATCACGCTTGCATTCCCTACTCAGATGTGGCAAGGCGCACCAGGCGCACACAACAGGTCTTGTACAGGCCACTGCCAGGTGGCCATAGCGCTGGCATTTGTAGCACTGAGTGGGGGCTTGGTACTTTCGTATGGCGCACCGCTGCCAGGCTATTTGGAGGTGCCTTGCCCTCTAGTTTTTTGTATAGGCTGGGTGATACCTCAATCACCCAATCCTTCTGCCTTCCACGATGTTTGGTGAAGAGGGGCCTGACATCCTGCGGCTGCAAGCCTAACGCAGGGTTGTGCTCAACAACTTGTTGGGCCAAGTCCTCTTTGAAGATCAGTCCGCACGTCGCACAACAGCAGGCGTGGAAACGACCCAGGGGCTGACGCTTGAGCTTCAACTCCTTTTTGTTGAAATGTGGCTCGTGAGCGCCTTGGCCATTTCTGGCGTTTCCGTCACAATGACGGCGCCACCTCCTACTGCGGTGCGGATGTTCAGCACTCGGACGCTTAGAGCTTGGAGGTCCGTGAGCAGGGACACCCCGCATCAGTGCTTCCATTGTATCAGGGTTGGAGGGACCAGCCTCTCCTTCCTTACATGTATGCTCAACCACTACCACGTTTTGTCGTGGGTTTTTAGGGGAGTTTGGCAAGCGGTGGAGGCTTTTTATTTTTGTTTTTATTTTTACTTTTGCCCTTGTTTTTGGGCAGAGGCGTAGGCGGGCGCTGCCCTCAGCCTGCTTAGTTGGGGCCTGTTTCCGCTTCCCTCTGCGCTTCCTGGCCCTGGCAGACTGCCATTCCGCCTCAGCTCCATGAGGGGGAGGAGGGCGCAGTAGCGGCTACTGCCGCATATGAGGGGCCTGGGGTACTACCCTGGCTCATTGAAGGTCCTTGAGTTTGGGGGCTGGTGGCACTGGCTGCTGGGCAATTGCCCTACGCAGCTCTTCCTCACGACAGCCGCCACAGTTTCCGCAGGGGGAGTGGCAGGGCGATGTCGTTGGGGGCATTAGCTTATAGCCAGCTTCGAAATTTCGAAGAGGCAACTAGTGATGAGGTCCCGCGATAGGTCCTGTCGCGTTGACCCTCATCCGTGCCATCTGGCTGTGGATGATTTGGACATATGCGCAAATTTGCTCCATGTCCGACAGATTAGGTCAACGGCGTGTCGTGTGCTTGTAGTAGCCGGGTTGCCCGGGCTACTAGGGGAGAAGGGGAGATGAACGCGGTTTGCCCGGTTCTTTCCGCCCTTGTTTGTTTGGACGACGAGTAGATTGCTCATCGTCCGAAGAGGGAGGGGTCGAGCTTGGCGAGCCTGAGGAAGAGGCGCAGGTGGCGTTTTTATTACCTGCAATTGTGTTATTTGACTTAGTCATGTTTTTTACTAATTTTGAGGGGGAGATTAAAGAAGCAGACTGGTGTAGTGTATCCTTGTGAGTTCATTTGTTGTGTGTGTTAGTGGTATGAGCGAGAGGTGCTCGAGAGGCAGTGTCCTGGAAGCTCCCCTCAGGCATATTGATTCTAGCCCTTTCGCTGGTCCGTTGAGGGTCAAGGGAGGCCCCCACATGCGCCGCAGCTGCCAGTCCAGCCACCCACCGGGACTAAGACGCATGAGGGATTTTTCGGCTGCTGCTCAGAGTCAGCCCTCGGCCACTGGTGATGTGGTGAGCGGGACACACGCTATCAGCCGCCCCAGGAACGCTCAAACCTGGTTTTTCCCCTCCTCATTCGAAGGCCGCACCTATAGGGGATCGCTCAAAGGTGTTAGTGAGCTACCTCCAGGACTGTCTTTCGCTCATTATGAGTGTTTTAAGTCAATATGTTCTGCCACGCAAGCCGTTGCAGTGTATTTTGTATCTGGAATATGTTGTGTGTGTCAGTGTCGTGAGCTTTAAGCCCCTTTTAAGGCCGGATTTAACGACCACGCAGAGGATACGGCAGGAGAATTCTGTCCCCTTCCTGCGGGGGTGTGTACTGCGATCCCAGCTAAAGGTAGGGGTTCCCAGTGTGTCATGTATGTGAATGAAGTGTAAGTTGTGTCCCTTTTAGTTCGGCTTATACGAACACGCAGGGAGTACGGCAGTGGAATTCTGGACCCCCAACTGCAGGGTGAGCACAGTGTGGCGACAGAGTACACTGTGACGCCCAGCCACAGTTAAGCCTCGTTGGATGTAATCCTGCGGGGACCTCGTAGAGGTGAGGTTGTCTTTCAAGCTGGGCCCACCCGGCTTTCCCTTTTAGTCGGCTCATACGACACGCAGGGAATACGTCAGCGGTATTCTGGACCCCCGACTGCAGGGTGAACTGCGTTCACATACACACACACACACACACACAGGTCTGTTTCTTTATTTGGTGACTGTACCTAAACCCTCGACGAGGATTATATCAGTCATAGAAGTTGCGGTTTCGCTAATATGCAAGAGGCCGGCCCCTGCAGCATCCACCGAACTCAGACCTGTGGAGGTACGGCAGGTATTTGGTCTTAGCCAGTCTCACCGTAGAGAGCTGTTGCCCGTGTGTTACCGCGCGGAGGTTGACCACCTGAGGAATCCCGTACCATCTGGGAGTATTTCATAATCTGGTTTCCTACCTGATCTTACTTTTTACTTGGGTGGCAAGTTTCAAAAGGACAGATCAACTATAACCACGTTTCTTAGCCATCACCTTCTTTGCGAACTTTGCAAAATGGTTATAGGCTTCCTTTGTAGCAGTCAATGCTGCTAAGTTCGTTTGCCCTACCAACAACCGTCGCTCACTGTTGTAGAAACTACAGTGGAGCAGCACATGGTTTCTTGTTTCCTCCGCACTGGAGGCACAAGACGTGCATAATGGAGAGTCTTTCAGGGAAAAGAAGTGGAGCCGCGCATTGAAGTCACCATGTCCCGTGAGGAACTGACTCGTCCAGTGGTCTGGCTCAACCCATTTTCTAGAAAGACGTTCACGGATGTTGGGGAAGAACTCATACGTATCACGTCCGTTGACCAGGATACCCCTCTCGCTTGCCATCTCTCCAGAGCCCATTCATCGATGGCGGCAAGTTTCTGTTCTGTGGTGAGATCCGCACGGAGTTCAGCCCAGAGCGGGGAAAGCTCCCGCTTCCCTCTCCACTTGGCAATCATGCACTCGACAGCCAAATCAACTGGTAACTGACCAGTGATCACCTGGAGTGCTTCCGCTGATACAGTCTTGTAGGCCTTGGTGATCCACAGGAGCGCAGCTCTCTGGGATTGGGCCAATACTCTCTTTTGATTGACTGTTAGTTTGCTACCCCAGACAACGGGGCAGTAGCCAATCACACCTAAATAGATGGCCTTATACATGAGGATGGTGTCGTGGTAACACACACCCCAAGTGGCCTTGCTAATGGCACGCAGTGAGGCAAACCTTGCAATGGTAGTGCCTTTAAGGGACTGGAGGTGTTGGTTGAAACCCCACCTCTCACCTATATTCACTCCTAAATACTTGACGTGCTTTTCAAGAAGGAGCCTGTGGCCGCCAAAGCGTATTGTGGGTGGATTATTCACTTTGCCCTTCAAGAGGATTAGCTGGGTTTTTTCCTCAGCCACCTGCATCTTGACATGCTCGCACCATTGGTTGACAGTGCGGAGCACATGGTGAGTTTTTTCTTCAATTTGGCGGACTGACTCTGCAAAGATCAGCACAGTCAAGTCATCCACATAGGCGTACGGCTCGCAGTCAGTCTCCATGAGTTTCCTGAGAAGACCTTCGAAGAAGGCATTCCAGAGTGCTGGTCCTAGGACCGAGCCCTGTGGGCACCCCTTCTCAATCTTTCTCCGGACGGAGACATGCCTACTTTCGATCGTAGCAGTTCTGTCTGTCAGGTAACTTCTGACGAGCGAGTACAGGTTGCGGGGGATTCCCCTACCTTTAAGCTCATTAAGGAGCGCTGGCCACCAAAGGTTGTCAAACGCTCCTCTGATGTCAATCAGAACTGCTACGACGTACTTAGCCGGTGCCAGCAGGGAAACACGCCGAATCTCTACAATGACATCCTGCGTGGACCTTCCTTTGGTACACCCGTATTGCCTGCCTGTGAGGTTGCGGCCAAAGACTCCTTCGAGGGACTGCAACATCAAGATTTCTAGTGTTTTGCCTAATATGGAAAGAAGGCTGAGTGGTCTCCATGATCGCGGGTCTGCCTGATTGCGGTCGCCTCCCTTTTGAAGAGTGACAACACGCGCAGACTTCCACTGAGTGGGGAACTGTCCGACCTGCAGACAGTCATTAAATAAATTAAGGAGACCGCTGGAGATTGTCCGCTCAGCCTTCCTTAGCATATTGCTTTCTATTTTGTCTGGCCCGCGGGATTTGTTGGGCTTTAAGGTCGCAAGGGCCCTGCCGAGGTCGCCTGTTGTCCACAATGGGATGTCGGGCTCGTTCGGAGGGTCCATGATCAGCTCCCTTGCTGTCCTCTGGGCTTCAGTGTCTCGAGCTACTTGGTCATCTGGGAACGCCTTCAAGGAGGGTTTCCAGTGAGCTGATGCTGCAGGCCCAGCCTGACTCATTTTGCATCGCAGCTAAGACTTGCTCTACGTTTGCTTTTCCTATGGAGGACTTGTAGTGTCTGCCCCAGGGGTTCTCAGAGCTCTCCGCTTCCACAAAATTTCGCCAGCCTTGCCGTTTGGCTCGTTTGATGGCGCGGTGGAAGGCCTTCTTCTCTTGGATGAAGGCAGTTCGGAGTGTTGCTCTGGCATCAGTGTCACGAGTGTTTTGGTACATCCTTCTGGCTCTATTTGCACTTTGCTTGAGGGGATTAAGTTCCTCAGTCCACCATGGGACTTTGATCGCCCTGTGCTTCTGTTGGCCAAGTACAGAGAGCCCAGCAGAGTGCAGTGCTGTGGTAAATGTGTCCACTTTGCTGTCCACCTCTTCAGGTGTGGATGCTTGCGCTATTAGGTCGGGTGTCTGCGCACGCAGTTCACCTTCCAGTACCCTACAGAATTGTGGCCAGTCAGCATTTTTTGTGCGGAATCGCTTTTCACGCATGTCTTTGCAGAGGATGTTGTCATCCGTGATGGCAAAGTCAATAACCATGTGATCGCTCTGCGTTGCACCTGGTACGACTCGCCAACCTTGCAATTTGAGTAGCAGGGTGTGAGACACGGCTGTGACGTCTATACACGACCTTCCTCCTGGACCATCATAGGTCGCCTCAGTCATGGGGTCGTTGGCAACAACCAAGTTGTACCTGGTGAGCAGCTCTATATACGCCTCGCCCGCCCTGTCCAGGGTTGGGGATCCCCACAATGGTGATCTGGCGTTTGCATCAGCACAGACTACGCAGGGTCGTCCTGATAGGCCTGCTAGAGCGCGCCGAGTGGTTCAAGGCTGGTGGCAACTGGTGCGCCAAATTGCCTGTAAATGATATTACAACCAGCTCAAAGCCACCGGCTCGGATGAGCACAGCGCCAAGTGCTGGCTGTTCAGGTGGGTGAGTGCGAGCATGTCAATGGACGGGTCGATGCAGGCTACTGCTGCCTTGGCTCCGTTCTTGCTCCAGTCACCACTCGTGCCTGCGATCCCAGACCAAGGGTTTTGGATCCTATGTATGGTTCCTGTATGGCGAGGACACTGCAGCGTTTCTTGAGTGCATTTTGCAGCAACTCAGCCATAACTGGGCAACTCTTATTTGTGTTGTGCTGAAGGATTCGAACTGTTTTTGACCTATTCATAATCTACTCGTGACTCCTGGAGGGCAATCGCTCGCTGACGAATGGTACAGCGCATGCCTCGTGTAGAGTGTGAGACCTGTTGGATTTTGCGTTCGACGCAATTGGCACACTTGAGAGGGGCATCACGCTTGCATTCCCTACTCAGATGTGGCAAGGCGCACCAGGCGCACACAACAGGTCTTGTACAGGCCACTGCCAGGTGGCCATAGCGCTGGCATTTGTAGCACTGAGTGGGGCTTGGTACTTTCGTATGGCGCACCGCTGCCAGGCTATTTGGAGGTGCCTTGCCCTCTAGTTTTTTGTATAGGCTGGGTGATACCTCAATCACCCAATCCTTCTGCCTTCCACGCTGTTTGGTGAAGAGGGCCTGACATCCTGCGGCTGCAAGCCTAACGCAGGGTTGTGCTCAACAACTTGTTGGGCCAAGTCCTTTTTGAAGATCAGTCCGCACGTCGCACAATAGCAGGCGTGGGAAACGACCCAGGGGGCTGACGCTTGGAGCTTCAACCTTTTTGTTGAAATGTGGCTCGTGAGCGCCTTGGCCATTTCTGGCGTTTCCGTCACAATGACGGCGCCACCTCCTACTGCGGTGCGGATGTTCAGCACTCGGACGCTTAGAGCTTGGAGGCCCGTAGCAGGGACACCCCGCATCAGTGCTTCCATTGTATCAGGGTTGGAGGGACCAGCCTCTCCTTCCTTACATGTATGCCTAACCACTACCACGTTTTGTCGTGGGTTTTAGGGGAGTTTGGCAAGCGGTGGAGGCTTTTTATTTTTGTTTTTATTTTTACTTTTGCCCTTGTTTTTGGGCAGAGGCGTAGGCGGGCGCTGCCCTCAGCCTGCTTAGTTGGGGCCTGTTTCCGCTTCCCCCTGCGCTTCCTGGCCCTGGCAGACTGCCATTCCGCCTCAGCTCCATGAGGGGGAGGAGGGCAGTAGCGGCTACTGCCGCATATGAGGGGCCTGGGGTACTACCCTGGCTCATTGAAGGTCCTTGAGTTTGGGGGCTGGTGGCACTGGCTGCTGGGCAATTGCCCTACGCAGCTCTTCCTCACGACAGCCGCCACAGTTTCCCGCAGGGGGAGTGGCAGGGCGATGTCGTTGGGGGCATTAGCTTTATAGCCAGCTTCGAAATTTCGAAGAGGCAACTAGTGATGAGGTCCCGCATAGGTCCTGTCGCGTTGACCCTCATCCGTGCCATCTGGCTGTGGATGATTTGGACATATGCGCAAATTTGCTCCATGTCCGACAGATTAGGGTCAACGGCGTGTCGTGTGCTTGTAGTAGCCGGGTTGCCCGGGCTACTAGGGGGAGAAGGGGGAGATGAACGCGGTTTGCCCGGTTCTTTCCGCCCTTGTTTGTTTGGACGACGAGTAGATTGCTCATCGTCCGAAGAGGGAGGGGTCGAGCTTGGCGAGCCCGAGGAAGAGGCGCAGGTGGCGTTTTTATTACCTGCAATTGTGTTATTTGACTTAGTCATGTTTTTACTAATTTTGAGGGGGAGATTAAAGAAGCAGACTGGTGTAGTGTATCCTTGTGAGTTCATTTGTTGTGTGTGTTAGTGGTATGAGCGAGAGGTGCTCGAGAGGCAGTGTCCTGGGAGCTCCCCCTCAGGCATATTGATTCTAGCCCCTTTCGCTGGTCCGTTGAGGGTCAAAGGGAGGCCCCACATGCGCCGCAGCTGCCAGTCCAGCCACCCACCGGGACTAAGACGCATGAGGGATTTTTCGGCTGCTGCTCAGAGTCAGCCCTCGGCCACTGGTGATGTGGTGAGCGGGACACACGCTATCAGCCGCCCCAGGAACGCTCAAACCTGGTTTTTCCCCTCCTCATTCCAAAGGCCGCACCTATAGGGGATCGCTCAAAGGTGTTAGTGAGCTACCTCCAGGACTGTCTTTCGCTCATTATGAGTGTTTTAAGTCAATATGTTCTGCCACGCAAGCCGTTGCAGTGTATTTTGTATCTGGAATATGTTGTGTGTGTCTGTGTCGTGAGCTTTAAGCCCCTTTAAGGCCGGATTTAACGACCACGCAGAGGATACGGCAGGAGAATTCTGTCCCCCTTCCTGCGGGGGGTGTGTACTGCGATCCCAGCTAAAGGTAGGGGGTTCCCAGTGTGTCATGTATGTGAATGAAGTGTAAGTTGTGTCCCTTTTAGTTCGGCTTATACGAACACGCAGGGAGTACGGCAGTGGAATTCTGGACCCCCAACTGCAGGGTGAGCACAGTGTGGCGACAGAGTACACTGTGACGCCCAGCCACAGTTAAGCCTCGTTGGATGTAATCCTGTGGGGACCTCGTAGAGGTGAGGTTGTCTTTCAAGCTGGGCCCACCCGGCTTTCCCTTTTAGTCGGCTCATACGACACGCAGGGAATACGTCAGCGGTATTCTGGACCCCCGACTGCAGGGTGACACACACACACACACACACACACACACACACACACACACACACACACACGCACACACACACAGACTATTCTCAAACGGTGTTTCCTAAAATGTAAAAAGTAAATGTAATCCGAAGAAAGCACCTAAACAATTTTTTTTTTTTAATTCGATTACGTTAATTTCCTTCCTGCTCTGTAGGGCTAAACACTATAAACTAACTAAAAAAAAACTATTACCAAAAAATAAAAATAAAAGTAAAAACTATACCAAAATATGTTGTTGTTTAAATGTTCGATTTTGCTCAAACCTCATTTGTACGTTAAATATCAAATTTTTGCAGATTTGATCCAGGTTATCTTTCTCTCAATGATTTTCATTGACCAACACACTCACTGAACATTTTGGCTTTGAAAAGTTAAGGGCTGAATAAAACTAAGAACGATTTATATCTGGCGGCAACTACAAAGAGCTAAGGAAAGTAAAAATATAAACAAGACCGCCTTCGGCAGACAGTGCACATGTATAGTGTTCAGTTTGAGCCCAGTAAATAAATCTCACTTGTCAGCTGCGTTCAGGCCGCTTGTTTCTTACAGTAACATAAAACGATTCAAGAACCATGTCATTTGTCACTTATAACTCCTCACTCTTTCTGCCACCGAGAAAACACAGTGACTTGGATATAATGAGAAAGCCCTCAAAAGAAGATGCCCGAGGCCGAATAACGCTAATTGGTCGCGGAAGAGCCTTTTACGCTTAGAGCAAAGATCCGGTGTAATTAGGTCTGTCTTGGAATGAACGGCCTTTCTCTCAAGGGCAACTGAAACTACCAGGTTATCTGGTTGGCCGAGTCCAAGAATCGGTGATGAGTTTTGGATGTGTTTACCTTCGAATATTCGCCGAGGTGTAAAGAATAACAAACGGGAACAACAGTGCACCATCATGTATGGATTTCTCTTGGGTTGCTGAGGGATGGGAATTGGTCAAATAACAAAACATATGCCTATCCTCTCACAGGGCTGAATGCGGTGGCTGCTGAGCGGTTGCCTGCAGCTCCACATGATGACTAAAAGCTCACCAGCACGATTTACCACAAAAACCCTTTTTTACTAGGTATAACCCTTTTATGAAGCAACAAACCTCGAAAATGTCGATTTCATTGCAGGAGGAGGAATTTTGGACGGGGAAGGTGGATAGATAACGTAAACAACATTTCCGCAATTTTCGGTCGATTTTGGTGATTCTTCGTTCAACAATGACTTAAGAAATAGTTGCACTCATAATGATGTCAAGGTTAGCTACGTGCCTGTAGCGGTTTTATTGGGTTGAATACAGAGTTGAGTAGAAACAGCAATAAACTGGGAAGTTGCAATAAAACTGAGGAGGAACCAGCTACGTAGCTACTAACATTCGCTTCACCCCAAGCTTTGTGGTTGTGGCATATGGAGAGCCCATGCACCAGGCTACCAGAAGTCCCTGTATGCAGTACTCATAGAGAGCCCATGCATCGTCAACGTGTTTGACGAGATAATTTTAGTTATAAATTTATCAGTCTGCGTTACATGAAGAATAATCACCGCTAGCAAACATTTGTGAATTATTTTCACAAGAGATGTTTCGTTAATGAAGATTGTAACAAATATAGTTGGGGTGTAAGAAGGAAGTAGTTGATGAATGAGACCAGCTAGAGAGGACTGTATTGATAGTAAATACACTGGTTAGTTAAACGTGCAATTGATAGATATAGAGAGTTCAGAGTAAACTAAACTAGAGACAGTTCACACGGCGCAGTGAAGAGATGAGACAGTACGTTGACTGCCGCAAGGAGGTGGCCCTTTTAGGGGGAGAGAGAGAGAGAGAGAGAGAGAGAGAGAGAGAGAGAGAGAGAGAGAGAGAGAGAGAGAGAGAGAGAGAGAATGAGAGAGAGTGAGAGAGAGAGAGAGAGAGAGAGAGAGAGAGAGAGAGAGAGAGAGAGAGAGAGAAGTAAGATAAGGGAAGGAGGATATAGGAAAACTTCAAATGGGAATGTACCTCGTGTTATGGGCTCTGTAACACCTGTCCCTGTGTTCGGCAGGGCTCATAATATTGGAAGAAAGAAGTTCTGGAGTTCTCATGATTCCAAAAATGTGTGGATTCAGGTCAGAAAGTTCAATCGGGTTCAAGACAGTTATCTTTCGTACCGACTTGGCTTATCAGATTATGAACTTGTTCAATACCTAGAAATTTGCAGGATTTACTTCCAAAGCTCAAGGCCAAGCGGATGCAGAACGAAATGTGTTTGACATGGGTGGCCGGCCTCATTTGAGCACTACGAAATTGAAATTGACTTCAACAAGTTTAATTAAACTTTTGATTGAGTGTAGTTCTTGAAATTGTTATGTAATCTCTCCGGGATTTCTCGATCACTTTTGTTGAAACGAGTTGATGTTCTTTAAGTGTTGATCTGACTGAAAAATGCTGTCTAGGCCATTAGTTTACAGCTAATTACAGCACGTTAACCACTATATCGGCCTTCTAAAAGTACACAGTCTTCACAATCTTTTTATCTGCAGGGTGTATATCAAATTTGAGTTCATTCGGTACAGCCGTTATCTCTGTCGTGTTTGAGGATGCACGTAAGACCTCAATAACAAGAAAATTCAGTAGATTAAATAACTAGATTTTGCTTCGCTGGGCTAAGGAAGGAAAGAAGGAGCTTTTTCATTTTTAAAATTGAAAGAGTGGGTAGGGAGAAATCAAGATATCGGAGACGCACTGAAAATGTTTAAAAGTGTGGAATAAATAAATTGGGTCGAGACTGTCAGTTCGATTTGGAAAAATTAGGTACTTCTTGAGATACGTGGTTGGAGCAGTTATTTTTCGCCGTGTGAGCTATTCAATTATTATGACGATAAATATTATACCTTCAGTTCCATCTAGGAAGTGCAGCTTAATTGTGCGAGACGGTTTCAACCGCTACTTGGATAACAATTAAAGACTATGACGGGGAACGAATTGTTGGAAAGAGTTGAAGAGTGAGACTGGGACAAATAGGAAAGTTGGCGTTGAAAACACTTCCGAGGTAGTAGGAAGTGGAACAGAAGAAGGGTGTTCATGTCCCGTTGGTCAGGTCGGTCACAACCCAACGCAACGCAACCAACTTGCCTCCTCGGTCTACTTTCACTTCTTACTCGGCTCAAACTTGGCAGTCGCCACACTTCTTGAAACATTTTCTGACGCGATCTTCCCTCCCAGTTCTCTACCAATTAACGAGAGTGGCGAAATACTTTTCATGATCTCGCATGTTCAGTTGTTAGTATCATTCAAACATGGGTACTACTTTCCACTGAATTCTGATCTCCGAGTTCTTTTATTTTGCTTCCCGATATAACTCGATGTCTTTAGCAGCACGTGACTACATAACTGCTCTTCGTGAACATTTTATCCAAAATCAATATGGAAGATTTTACGGGCTATTAGGTCAACCAATACCACGATGAAACTGCTACAGCTTATGTGGATGAATCATGTCGAAACTGCGGTGTGATTCTAAATTGCTCCCCCACAAGCGATACATTTTTTTATGACACTATTTATGAGAAGCAAAATAAATCTCCAAGAGAGCAAAGATCATTATATTCCATTGAACCCTACCGAATGATTTTTAGGAAAATAATTTTCAAATGCGACGGTGGGATTACCTTATTAACGTTTGAATAGGAAAGGAAAGTAAATTAATCGATGTAAAAACATTCTGTTTACATTAGTTTAACTTTTTGAGTTCTCTTCAATTGAAAATACCTATTTTCGGCGAATGGTGTGTGCGTGTGTCTGTATTTGCAGAATACGAAGAAAGCAGATTTCGGGAGAACGGCAGAACCGATTGAGCTTGTTCATTTTTCCATTATCTCATCGTTGGATAGAGGGGTTAGGACCAAACTAACAAAACATTTATAATGTCATTGGATTTACGTACACTTCGTTAATCACGCGTATTAACTAATTCACGCTTTTCTGGACGCAGTCGCTCAAGTAATGTAGCTTAGAGCTTCGTTTTCTTAGCATTTGAACGAGTGATTATTATTGTTCATTTCTGTTTGATCTTGTCTCGTCCGATGTCTCAGTGTTTCGTTAGTAATTATTGATTAGTCCTTTCGTGTCACGTTCAGGGTTTTAAACACCCTGCTTGTTTACGTATATGAACCATAGAAACGGGGTTTTTCGTTTTCGTTAACTTCTACAATGCATTTAGACATTTTAGAGTTTTTCAAAGGCACCAAGAATATTAAAACTAAATTACCAATCTCCTAACGAAATCACAGTACGCAACCACTAGGGGCATTTTATGTAGTTTATTTTTGTGTTTATGCAATGATAACTACGTTTGATTGTGCTCGTTGATGGTTTCGATATAATGGCAGCGTCAGTTGCATTTGACATCATCACTTGGTCAATGAGGTTATTAAAAAGTGTGATGTTACCAAGCGTTAGATTTTGTAACAGACGTTACCATGCACCTAACCCAACACAAATTTCGTGACGCTTCTCCGTTACATATCCGTAACGTTTTTCGAGTTTATGTAGCAAAGTAAAGACATAAAATGTCAAAATTATGGGTTTAAACTTTTTTCTCTTAAGCGCCTGCAATGAGTTTGGTTAAACTCACTGTTGTGTAAATACTTAGCTTGCCAATAAAATCAGTGACATAGACCTAACGAGTTATGAGAAGTTTTCGTCACTTTGACGATTTCTTTTTTTAATAGCCAGACGTTTCTTATCAAACAATGCCCAATACCTTGGGCTTATCGATGCTCTATCCAAAAATAAAACTTTTGATTACAATTCCAATTTTAAAGCAATTGGGTTAGGTCCGCCAGTAGGCCAATTGCAAAAGTTAACGTACCTGTTAGTTGAGTCCGTCTTCTCTAGTTGGTGAGTTACTGTGGGCAAGCGCTTTCGATGTGCTTCAGTTCATATGTACTTCGAAAGCGCTTGCACACAGTAATTCACCAGCCAGAGGAGACGGACTCACCTAACAGGTACGTTAACTTTTGTAATTCCAATTTTATCATCATCAATTCATAATACCAATGGTGGAGAAATTTCATTTCCGCACTAACAAAATAAAATGATTGACTTGAGAAATGATAGACTACTTCTGATACTTCCAGTATTCCCGTGAAATTCGTGGTAAAATAACTTTTCTCAATAATTTGAGCATTACACAGAGAATAATACCGATTTCGCTACCTCGTCAATTAAGACATCCATTACAGCTCAATCGATGGTCGTTCTTACATATGGAATACGATTACTAGCTTGAATACGATTACTTTTCGAAAATATTGACAAATTCCGATTGGATAGGGTCTAGGTCCACGTGGTTATCCAAAATTGAGTACTTTCGATATGAAGTGATTATTAACGGTAAACCCATCAAATTGTGTTATCTCACTACCCCTTGCCAAGTTCCCTTTCCGTCATCCAACTATTCTCAAATGTTAGGTAACATTCAGTCCCACGTGCGTTAAGCGATTTTTATTACTCTAGCAACAAATCAAATCTGTTTGTCATTCAGTTTATATGAACTTGATAGAATGTAGCTCTAGATACATAGGTACCATAGTCTAGGTACATAGAAACTGTTGGGGCTTAAGGTTCTGCGGTTTGTTATCCCACGAACGTTATTGTGTTATTAGTGCATGGGGAATGTATGAGGCTGACAACTTAATTTTTCAGGGTAGAATCGTGTCTAATTTTTTGGAATGATTTAGTAAAAACGATGAGAAATGGTAGTAAGCAAAACAGTGGTGGTTTGAATGTTGGAATTTCTTGGTTTGTGTCCAACTGTATTTTGAACGGTATTAAACCGATATAAATAGGCAATTTCTACATAGGACTACGACTTTGTTTTTTCGGAGAATGAGCGAGATTATATGGAAAAACTGTCCCGACATTCCGATTCGCCCCATTTTCCTCGAAATGTTTGATTTTGTATTCTGCCGCTCTCTTAGTGTGCCCACGATTGAAAATTTCATGTAGCTATTGTGTCAGTTTGGAACCGTCAACAAAATATAATCATAAGTGTTGGAGCCATTTTTGAGAGAAAACTGTTCGACGTTTCGATCATTATGATAATTATAGTTGAACCGTTTTCTCTTATAGCCTGGTGCCAAACGCCGAAACCGAAAAACGATGATTTTTTCCTGTCGGAAAGCTAATTCTTTTTGGTTTCTTCATTTCAATGATATTTTCTGCTCTCGATTTCTATTTTTGAGTTTCTTACTTCAACAATTACTTCCGACTTAACGTTAACAATTATGTATGAATTGTCCCAACTGAAAGTTGATATTCGTGTATCTGCAGTCACGATGTAAAACGGGATAATTTTGTTCGTGATAGCGAGCAAGTTTTATCCTGATGATTGATTATTGATATAATTGTGCCGACAGCTGAGATAAATGGCCCAATACACAGATTAGTTTATTGAAATGAGTCAATTTATCGTTACAGAACAGGAAAGAGCTTCGCCACGAGAGGCAATCGTATCAACTTCAAACGGTGAGTGTTTTTAACTTTTTAAATTCTAAATACGCGATGCAATTGTGGAACGAAATGATTCCGATGATATGGGAATGTTTCACTTCCAAACTTCTTTAATTCGAAATACCGCATCAGTCTTGATTCCTATGAAAGTTTTGTATAGCATAATCGAAGAGTTGAGTTTCTGATGCTGCTAACAATTATTTTATGAACGTTACTGAACGCTTATCGTACACTCATTTTACTATCACCATGATGTTTAAGAAAATGATGTCCTTATTAATGGGATTAATAAGGAAAAAACTGCGGTAATTTTTTGATAAGTTATTGTGCTCCTCTCGAATTTTATAGTAGCCTTATGTCTTTTGTAGCTGCTCATACAACAAATCGTTTGAGGCATTGTGCAGAAAAAAATATTCAGTGTTTTAATCTCGACCATATTCATTGCTTTAAACCGATTTTTCTCATAACCTTATTTTGACGTTCCATAGGGATCTGCAGGCTAAATATGACATTCGAGTCGATTATTATACTGCTTGACACGAATTTCAGTACGAACCTTTTCTTGAAAATTGAACACGATCATTTTTCTGTAATTTGTGAATGCCAAATTTTTGTAGGTTAGTGCATTTTAGTTCTCGACAAAATTTAAAAACAAAAGACTAATAGTCAAAAGTTTAACAGCCCTAATCCAAAGACATTTTAAATTAAAGAACCGATGACATTAATCCGCGTTTTAGTCTTCTGAAAGTAGCGAAATTACTCGGCGTTTGGTTCGCAGTTCACAGTTACGCTAAATTACCCTATTCCGCTTGCTGCATTTACGGAAGAGCGAACGACTAGCACGTTTTTGTCTGGAAGTAGGCGTTAAAGAATGAAGTTGGCAAATCGCTTCGGAACCGCGATAAACCAACCATCACCGGTAAGTTGCGTTCTCCATTAGCACAGCCTGGTAATTTTTGGACGCTTAAGCGTAAAAATGGCGGTGTATATGGAATCAAGAAACAAAGAGGTTCTAGCGAAAACTAACTTCTGATGTATTGAGGCTGGAAGACGTAGGGAGTTTTTCGGGGCGAATTCCGTTCCCAGTGATGCTATTAGTGGTCTGAGTGGGGAAACAACAGTTCTATCTTAAAACCATTCTAGGACCGTGGGTGTCACCTTTTTTCATGATTAAATCTAGAATCCAAAGCAAAGCAACTTCCAATCACATTCAGAGCAGAATGCATGTGGTTACAAGTCGGCACAGGACCGTACGTTTGAACTGGGCCATAAAAATGTATTTATTTCATTTTCCAGCTTGAGTTGAAAAAATCATGAGCAAATCATTTCTAAATTTTGGAACCACGAAATTAATAAATTGAAAGTGTATATTTGCATCAAACAAGAAAAAAATGTTCGTCTAAATAATTAAAATTAATTATTTTGATTCTTAATATGTCTATCACGGAGCTGCGCCGAGACCTTAACATACAACACTACCTCTCTGCATGTAACCACCAATAACCGGTGGCAATCAACAAATATACAATGAAAAGTATACAAACCACTACAACACGGCTGGGACTAGTACTATTACTCCAGAAAAACCGGAGACGCATGGAATAAATTGACAGATGATTTTGCCGGGAACGTATAGGCTCATGAAACAGGGAAATGATGTGGGATTTATTGGTTTCTATGCAATTTTTCAAATTCGCGTCACATGCGTGATGGATGGATGGTTGGTTTACGCCTTTTGTTTTTAAATTTGTGAACTTTTCCGGCCGTAAACCATCGGTTAAGGAAAGAGCTGTTTTTACTCAAATTATCTCACTGGGTTCTTAAATAAACGTCATCCTTGAAAATTTACATTAGGCTCAAGTTGAAATTAACTACACGGCATTCGGTTTACGATCTTCTCGAATCATCGCAATAAACGCCTCGTATAGTCAGGCGGGAAGCCTCATTAGATGCTTTACTTCCTTCTGGGATGTTTTTTTCTCGTAAAATATACCAAATAACTCATCAAGGCACCGCTTCGTTCTGAGTTGTAATTCTGCGGGCTCCGGATCAGCAAGCAAAAAAAAAGAAAAAATCAAAAAGCATCTTGAAGATCCAAGTAATACGATTCAAGGGGGTTTGATTACTCGCGGAAATGAAACGTGCCAAAAAATGTTGATTCGTTCTCTGCGTACGTCGTGGCTGAAAACTACATTCAACACAATCAGAAGGATTTTATTGCAACACCGTCCAGCGTAAGCAGGAAGTGTGATGAGATATGGGTTTGCAAAGATAATATTTCTAACCGCAAACGTCGACTGTGACCTTTCATGTAAATACGTTAGAGTTTTAGGCTTCAACACTTGAAAATCAGGTGCCAAACAGAGCGTGATCAAAATCAAAATAAACGTGTTCCAGCCGAACGTTACGTACGTTCTCAGAAGTCCCGTGGATCGACATCTGAGAGAAGCTCTTTTTACAAGAAATCATTTTTATTCTAAATGTGTTGATTTATTATTACTATTCCACAGACGAGCCACTTTCTGGGTTGTGAAAAAACGCGCGCTCTGATCTTTGGTGAAGCTCTGCGATGTTTAATGCCATCTTTCGTTTTTCACAACAGTAACTGAGTAACACAACAACAAAAATGAGCACGCACGTTTTTTATGGCCTTATCCGCACAACTTAGCTGAGACTGTCTAAAGTTATGTAATCAAAAGGGCTCACTGGCATGCGAACAAACAATTCATCAAACGTAAAATTGCTAATGTTCATCAGGCTAGTGTTGGCTCTTCCAACGGTCCAGTTCAACCAACTTACATCCTGATAAGCTTTTATACGTTGGTAACAAACATATTTATTATTATCAATGCTTTGCCAACGATGCTCATTACACCCACGACTTTTTCGCGATTATTTATAACTTCTACAGGTACCCAAGTCCAATCCGAAATGCAGCAAAAGCTTCTAAAACAGACTAATGTGCATTCAACGTCTACCAAACAGTAGCATGAGACAACACAATGCATCAACTGTTGTGTTATGTAGATAACACAAAACTAAACTGCTCGTTGGGCTGTTCAACTGTGCGGCTCTATGCAAACCTGGAGCACCAGAAATAGAAGCCTTCGCTCAGCCCATCGTCGAGACGTATTTAGAAAAGAAAAGAGCTCTGGACTTGGAGAGATCCATGTTCCCCACCTACTCACTAGTAGATAAGAATCGCAGTTTTAATCTCTTTGGAAAACCTACAGCAGAAAGAAAACGCTTTTTTCTAGTTGAAACTAATAGAAGAACATATTCGTTTTTTTTCCTAATTGTTGCTAATTGTTGGACTAAATTATGTTGCATGCCCTTATTTTGAAAGCGTAGAAGTATCTCTGTTTAAAAAAAACACTTGAAAGCAACTGACAGAATAGTCAGTCTTTAAAGTCATCCATTAAATTCGATTGTTTTATTAACAAAGCATATCGAGCAAAATGTCTATTACAATGACATGGTTTCCCTTTCGAAGATGACAATCTGAAATTTCGTTGAAAATTCGTTATTTTTAAAGGACTTTAAGTACATAAAACACCCTTCACCTTATTCCCTCATCACATTAATTGAAATGCCACTAGCATCTAATGACACTTTTGCGCCTTCGTTTTTTAAATTCTAACTACAATTTCCTATGAACTTGTAAAGATGAACTTAACGCTCTACCTAGAGACTGGTAGCACTCAAAGTGCCATAATTTATTTTACTACTTTGAGGTTTGTGTCTATATTTCTGGAATTATAGGAAAAACTATGCAAAACGTATGTTTTTCGCCCTTTTTACAACAACGTCTTAAACTGAAACTCGTGACGTTCAGGAATTTAACGAGTTGCCTCTTCTTATACCATGACCATTATCCATGCACAGATTAGATCATTAGTCTGTCAACCCAATACTCGTGAATATTTCGTGTTTACTGTTTTGAATTGATTATTCAAATAGTGTGAGAAATGATATTAAGAGAAACGGCAGCGATGTTAACTGTGACATTTCTGGGATTGCTTCAAAGTATTGGCAGTTTATTGGAAAACCACCCTGATTCATCTGAGAATGGATTAATAAGAAAAATCTGCACTGAAATCGTTTTCATGAGTTATTTTACTGCTCTTCTAATTTTCCTACAAATGAGAATTTCATGGTACTGTGTATACTAAAAATGTCATCAAAATCGTTAGAGCATTTGTGAGAAAAAAAATGTTTACTATTCTGATCAGTATGATAACTGTAGTTAGTTTTGAACGAATTCTGTTCATACCCGTATTTTGGTGTTCCACGGTGATCTCTGAGCTAAATATCAAATTTGAATCGATTTCTTTGGGCCTGGTCAAACACCGACTCTGTCTTTCATACGCAGAAGGCCTGAAAACGGAAGGTATGAAGAAAACCCACTTGCTTCCAGCCAATTACATCACGCAATTAATCGCAATCAATTACATCATCATTTCTACCTCGAAGGGCTAAGGAAAACAAAAAACGACGGGTTTTTCCCCGAAAAATAACCGATCTCTTTGGAGGGAGCAGATATGTTAAGTATAGGTCAGTGTAGCTGTTGCGTGCGCTCACCTTCCCAGGCCGCTGATGAGTTGTGGGTGAGTCCGTTCAGCCTTGAGATATCACACAGGTACAGTTTACTTTGACGAAAAAAATAAAAATTCCGACAAATTGTTATTGGATACCACCCATACGAAGAGAGCTCGGTATGTTAAGATATCAAGATGTTTAAAGTCCACTATGAAGGGGATTTAAAAAGACTGAAAATCATTAGATGATTCAGTAGTAATTAATTATTACGTCTCATTTAGTAATTCGCCACAATCTGAATATGCACATGAGAATCAATGTTGTGTAAATGACCGGAATATATTTTTATGTAAGAAACACCAAGTCTCGTTGAAGCTGAATCATGTAACGACTGTAACTGTAATTCATGTTGAAGTATGGTCTCCAGGATCAGACCTACCGATTGTCTTAATGCTTCGCCTAACATTGTTTAGTCCAATTTTAAGAGAAGTTAAGATTTTTCTGACCATTGGTCGTTTTATTAACTGAAAGTAAAACTAAATAATGATTTGAAAAACACGTTCACTGAATCCCGAATAAGCCGTGAATGGCCCATACGCGTTTGGGAGGTTAGTAGAGATGGAAACACCCTCACATTACGTCATATTTCATTAACAACAACCAATTATCAAATGGAAAATGGAAATGAGAGTTGAAAAAAAGGGATAACCAAAGGTCACAGATTATGGTTATTAAATGAATGTGGAACGTGACTTGGCATTCGCAAGCCATCCTAATTTATAGTTTCATTGCCATCAATGCTTCAGAAATGGTGCAGGTAACATTTTCAGGCGTTTCTCCTCAGGTGGCATGCGTAGCCAGCATTCGTATATATTTCAAGCGAGAAAGGAATTAAATTCAGACTTTTTGAATGCACTATTTATTTTCATTTTATCATTTTATCAATTTTAGTCAGTAGTTCGTGTTCCCCGGTACGTCCACGTTTTGCATGATATTTTATTAATTGAGATCGACAAAACTAAGACCTTAAGTTGAAGGGGTTACTAGGAAACACATGACGATTTGATATACACAGGCAAACCATATTCCCACCTACCAAGAAGAATGAATCGAGTTTATTTTACTTTAACGAGTTTAGTACCACGTGAAAGCAGCTGTCAAATTAGTTAATGTCATTGAAGTATTGTTAGAAAGGTCCGACGTGATGAAGGCCCAAAAGTCGTTACTTGCTGGAAAAGGTAGCAGCCAAATTACCTTCCGATAGTTTTGTTGTGAGCAGTTTAAGGTGTAAGGGTTGGCGTTCTTCAGGTTAACCCATAAGGAGTTATTTTATGTTATACTGCATTTTCGGAGAGTTTTACACGAGTGGGGAGTCTTTTGGTTTTTAATTTTAGCTGCATACTTCTCAGTTTTGGTAATGATTATGTTAAGAACCGCTAGTTATATGCTATCATTCCATGTACTGCATGTCAGGTACACCCGTGAAAACCAGTAACCACGGTAACTCCAACGGCAAATGCCTAAGCTTTTCATGACCGAAGGCAACAAAGGAGAGGTTTCTGACGAACCAAATTCCCAGTTTATCAAGAAATTCGTATTTCATTATATCTACTAATTTTCGGAGTGTACACCAGCCCGAAATACAGCTTCCCACCTGTCCTTATCCTTGACTTTGTCTCTCAAGCTTCGTAAAAACACTGTTTCGAGTCATGGAGTTTACGAGACGTTTTGTTAACTTGTGAGGGCAATAAACAAACGTGAACGTTTCCCTCACAAATTAGAAGTGAATGTTACTTTCTGGTTAGAGTTTTACCAATCGTAAAGTCTGGTTCATGATTGTTGTTGTTACGACTCGTAAAATTGTATTAGTTTTTTTCTCAGCAGTTTCATTAACCAACCCAAACTCCAATTATAATAAATAAGCTCGTCCAGGTGGTCTTCACAGTTGCAGTCATTCGAAGAATGTTAATTGATTGGTTGAAATATGAGTAGGTGGAGATTATTTTCATCGAATTTATGCCGAGAAATAAACTATATTAACTAAATAAAAGAGTGGCGAAGGCAGACGGTTAGTGCTGGCTCTGCGACAGATAAGTACTTCACCTTGGGTTGAGGAACGAATATTCTCGATCGATGCCCTCAAGTATCCCGAGTTCGAATTCTGCTGACCCGCTTGACAGGTGGTGGTTAAAGTAATGAAGTACTTTACCCAAAGGTATGAACGTACAGGTCATTATTTCATCAAATATTTAATCATTTTGTATTTTATTGAAAACCTTTTAAAAAACCATGAAGTGTAGTACCCCTGTCGACGATTTCTTGACGTATATGGCAAAGTATCTGTGAATTCTGCGCTCTATGGCCAATTACTAGAAATTTAAGAGACTATGTGGCCTATAATCCACCTCTCTGGGAGTCATTCTTGTTATCATCCTGCTATCCATTGCTGTACTACTTGTCTGATACCACTGCACTGTTTTGTAGCAGAGAACGGTGGTTTTTTTTAGCTTAGTTCGTTTCATGTGTCAAACTCAGCAAAGAAGGAATGGCAATCGAGCGCAATGTCATTAGCAGCAGGATTTCTGGGAAGATGCAAGAAGGATATAGATGAAGCGAAAATAGATTTTTTACGCTTTTTAACAAAACGGCTTCAACAATTTTCACCAAACTCATTGGATGGTTGAACGTAGATGCAGAGCCCGCAGGTTTCACGGGTCATCGCATTCTCAGCTGTTGCGGAAAGTTGTGCTGCTACACACAGGAATTTTTTATTTCAAACCACGGTTAAAGATAAGACATCCAGTAGACAGTTTTAGAAAATCTAAGACAAGATCTAAATCAAAATCTTTTGCGAAATAGTCTGAAGGCTTAAGAATTGAAGGAAAATTACTGGAAGTTTGAAGTTTTGAGAAAGTTTTAGTTTTTGCCGATATGTAAGTACTTACTGAAAAAGGTTTCATGCCGAAAACCCAAAGAACCAGTGTGTACCTGGGCTTAGAAACTCAGGTAACTCAAGAAAAGTTGTCTGCGGAAGCCACTTACACAACGATCGAGACTACTTTAACAACCGCCAATAGCTCTCAACGATTATTCCTCCGAAAACTGTCGGGAACTGAAAAATGAAGCAATTTGACAGATTCCGTTAGAAGGCTGTTGACCTGGAAGAAAAGACGGCTACTTCAGTCCGTCTGCCGTTCGTCCAACAGTTGATAGCAGTTGTTCATTTTGTTGCGCCCGATTCCCCTAAATACAGATCGTTTGTTGACCGTTGAGTGGTTTTCTTGGTCATTTTTTAAAACTTTATTTCAGACAGTTGTGGGAGCGTATAAAACGCAAAATCCCTAGAAACCCGGCTCTCATTTAACGTGGATGAGGATGTCCTGGGATTCGTTCGTAATCGCTGTTGTTTGTCTGGAAGTTGTAAGCGGAAATCCCGTTGACTTGCAGGTCGGTTGAGGAACCTGTCTTTACCTCATTAGAATCTGAGAGCCCTCTTCGGCCGGTTATTAAAGTTACGAAAGAGATCGCCAACAGAAGCAATTATCATCATCGCTAGCATTGGATCACATTGGAATTTTGTGTCTTTTACGACTACCCATCGGCCGTGTGAATATCGATAACTAATTATTATGCGTGTACCCATATTCTTATAATTAACGTTGCTGTGAACAAGGTTTGTGAACCGATACAACTCGCAATATTCAAAAACGCTAATGGCGTTAAAAAAGTAACATTTTTTTGCTGTAGGCAGTACGAGTCGGAAAAACTGCTGGTCTCTTTCTCTGAATAATCGGAGGATTAGCCTTTAGATAAGTAAAAAAAGACTTGGGTAAACAGTGCCTGCATTACAGATCTTTACATTTTGAGGCCCACTGACTCCAAAAAACCTGATTTCCGCGCGTGGTCCGTCTGCGTGTGTGTGTGAGTGTGCGTGCGCGGCTCTCTTTGACGTGTCTTTAAATAATAAATATCTGTATATTGTTCTCGATAAATGTTTCTCTGGCAGCGCATTGAGTAGAGATAAAAACCAAAATGTGTCGAAAATAATGGTTTTGTTAACGTTTTCAGTTAGCAATCTAACGTCTTCTAGCAACCTATACCCAAATTTTGCTCTCGGTAATTATTTCTGTATCTATCTGTTAAACGGAAATTCGAGACTATTCGAACATTAAATGTATCGTTTTTCAAATTTCTCAAAAACAGCCAAAGGGATTTCGATTTGATATTTAATCTCAGCCTTGGGTTGTTTCCCAGCACACTAAATCCATTCTATCAGAGTCTCCCTCAGATAGCCGATGCCAAGCCAAAAAAATAAACTCTTCCCTCGATTTACTGACGTACACAAAAATAATTTCGTGATTTTGTTTTGCAGCGTTGCTAAATTTATCGCATTGAAGTATTCCTCGTTGTCATTAAAAGTCACACTTCCAATGACGTTCTGTGCCACTCTACTTATAACAGAACGTTATCGGAAATGTCACTTTTAAGCACATTGAGGAATACCTCAATGTAATAAAATCAGCAACGTTGCAAAACAAAATCACGAAAATATTTTTACGTGCGTCAGTAAATCGAGTAAAGGATTAGAAGAGTTGGAAATATTTCTTGAGATTACCTTTCAACAACACGCGGTTTACAGTGCGGAGTATTAAATATGAACCCGAAAACTTTGATGAATGTTTGAAAGGAGGATCCTCGAGATTTGGGATTAGCGATTTCGGAAGCCCTTCAAGGATTGCAGGTAGCGAAACGATGGTTATATCGATTCATGGCAAATGTTCCCGAATCCGTAATTTGCGAACTCAAAATACATTAGTAGACGGTTTCTACCTGATTGTTAACATTTCTACAACGTAGAAAGGCTTTTAGAAAATCGAGTCGATTTAATGATTCCTTGAAAGTGTGTCTTAACTGTTACTCATTTTGGGTACTTTTGCACGCAGATATATATATATATTGACATTTTATGTCTTTACTTTGCTACATAAACTCGAAAATGTAACGGGAGATGTAACACGTGAGATGTTACGCGGGATATGTAACGGAGAATCGTCACGAAATATTTGTTTGGGATAAGCTTGGTAACGTATGTTACAAAATGTAACGCTTGGTAACACCATACGTTTTAATAACCTCAGTGACGAAGTGATGATGTCAGTTGCAATTGACGCGGCCATTATATCGAAACCATCAACGAGTAGAATCAAACGTAGTTATCATAGCATAAAAACAAAAATAAAAGACATAAAATGCCCCTCGTGGTTGCGTACTTGTACGAAAGCTGTACCCACCGCTTGTGTTTTCGTTGGTTGCCTCAGTTGTGACAGACGTAACTTTTAAAGAAATTTAAGTATAGTTTTTCAAACAACCGCATTCAGTATATGTGTCCGTTCGTGTACATGCAGCTCGTTTCACGATCACATTTCAACCAATTAGACTAGATAGTTCATGTTGTACAGAAATGCGGCCCCATCAACTTCTTAGATGACCAGCGTTAACCAACATTTGTAATTGACATTTTATGTCTTTACTTTGCTACATAAACTCGAAAATGTAACGCGGGATATGTAACGGAGAAGCGTCACGAAATGTGTGTTGGGTTAGGTGCATGGTAACGTATGTTACAAAATGTAACGCTTGGTAACATCATACGTTTTAATAACCTCAGTGACTAAGTGATGATGTCAATTGCAATTGACGCGGCCATTATATCGAAACCATCAACGAGCACAATCAAACGTAGTTATCATTGCATTAAAAAAAAAACAAAAATAAAAGATGTTCCTAGTGGTTGCGTACTTGTACGAAAGCTGTACCCACCGTTTGTGTAAAGGTTTCTTTCGCGCCGCCAGCCTCAACGTGAAACGCTACGACACTCCACCGTTTGAGCAACAAAATCGCTCTCGCAAGGAGGTACACCTTCGGGGGCTCTCAGGAGCTCAGGTGGTGATGTTTAGCGGGGTTTTTCGGCTTCATTAATCCAGCATCCTGGCTAGGGCAAAACAGTTTTGACGTTTATTCCGCTCTAATTACATCAATGTTTATAAGAAAGACCACAAAAAATTACCATACTTCAGCAAAATTACTGACATAGATGTAAAACATAAAATAATTCACTAGAATTTCTATCTTCCTCAAACGAATGTGACCTTTTCAGTGAAACACGCACTAAGGAGAGGTATTATTGATGACGACGTTTTACGTAATTACAAAATCACTAAGTCGTGGTGAAAAAAAAACAAACAATTAAAACTAATAGGATCAATCGAATTTCAATTAAAAGTAGAAATTAAAGCCAAACGGAAGACAGAAAATACAGCAGGATGTTCCCTCCTATTAAGATACATAAAAATACATATAATGACAAGTAAGAATTGAAAAGCTGTTCATCGCGAAAGTTTTGATCATTCATTCCCACATGTGGCACCTGCACTTGGAACTTTATTAATAGCCTTTATTATTTGAACCCTCACTCTGCCCAGGTCGATGTGATGTAAACGGCTGTAAATGGATGGTCAGTGCCTTCGCTGGTGCACGACTGATTAGACTCGACCTCGACAACAGGAATGTTATCCATTAAAACCTGAAATTTACACCCCATGAAATACGGGCTTCGTTCTCTAACAGTTTAATTGCTTGGCCTTCACACTTGCCATTGCCGACAAATAACGTTGATCAAAAAGTCTACCTAAATGCCAAGACAGGGTTGGACTTCTTCCGATTCCCAACATGACTGCATAGGTCACTAACGTGTACGGCGGTTAAATGTAGCGTAATTCCAACCGGCACAGTACTGAACCAGCACAGTGAAGAGTTCAGAGTTTGTGAAACTGCGATTTACAGGGGGTTCGTCCAAGGAAAATAGGCTCAACCTGCATTTGTCCATAAGTAAACATCTGGTGCGAGACACTACACAACTTTCTCAACCCCACGTGCGCTCAGCGATTTTATATCACCTCGATCAAACCTGTTTTTTCGTTCAGTTTATGTGAACTTGGTAGAATGTAGCTAGATGTTCTACATAAAAACTGGTGCCACTCGAGGTTTTGGAACTCATTGAGCAGCTGGGTACTCGTGTCGCAGATATGATTGAGTAATCAGTACTTTGGTGGTTTATGAAACTGGCAACTTGATTTTTCTGAAAAGGATCGTCTTTATTGTTTATAAATAATCATTAAAAAAATTGTAGTAAGTGAAATGTCGGTGGTTTGAATTTAGGAATTTCTGGGACTTATGAACGTTATTAAACCGATATAGAATAGGTAATTTATTGGACTACGACTCCGTTTTTTTTCCTTTTTTTTGTTATTGCATGATGATGAGGAAAACTGTCTCGAAATTCCGATTCAACCGTTTTCTTCGAATTATTCTACGAATAATGTATTGTGCCGCTGCCTTAATTTGTCCACGATTGAAAATTTCATGGAGCTATTGCGTCAGTTTGGAACCCTCAATACAAAAAATATGATCAAAGCCAATTTTGAGAGAAAAACATTTGATGTGTAATATTTTTGATTTTCTTAATTCAACAATTACTTCCAGCTGAACGTTACAATTAGTGTGTGAATTGTTCCAACTGAACGTCAATATAGGTGTATCTGCAGTCGCGAAGTAAAAAGGGACGAATTTGTTCGTGATAGCGAGGAGGTTTATCCTGTTGTGTAGTATATTGATTTAAATATTTATACCAACAACTGTCATAAATGGCGCAACAAAGAGATTAGTTTGTTCAAATGAATCATTTGTTGTTACAGAACAGGAAAAGGCTTCCCCAGGAGATACAATCGCATCAACACCAAGCGGTGAGTGATTTCAACTTTTTAAATTCTAAATCCCGTTTTATGGGGTCTTGGTATATGTCTGCCTCATCACGCAATGCCATTGTGCAACAAAATGATTCCGATGATATGGAAATATTTCAAGAGCGTAATCGAAGAATTGAGTTTCTACAATCGAATCTTCTCTTTTGAGAGGTCGCTGATTTCGCACGTTTGAAATATCGCTAGCTTGGCCAGTTTATGAAATTTCAAGGGATAAAATAGTTGAGATGCTGTCAGTTTCATATCTATTCATACCACGGTATGAAATCTACTTCTGATAAGTGCATGTCCTCAGTAAACTTGTTCCAGCGCTTCTTTGCCTTAAAATTGCAAATCTTCCGTTTTCAAGTGCAAGTTATACTTTTAGACTCGACGTTTAGTGTCACTCAGAAACACCCCCACTCCATCACTGATTCCCTCGGCAACACATTTCGATATATCAAACTAGGGCAACGCCTTTAGAACTGTTTACTTTACTTAATCCTACCGAGTAGAAAGGAACGATATGAAGAAAAAAAATTCTTTCTTCAAATCTTTACGGTTCAAGAGCTACTGAGACCGAAAAGCGCCACTTTATAAAATGGTTTGTGTGCCTGTGTGGAGGGGGTTGAGAGAAAAGTGCTAAACCTAAAAATACGAATCCAATTAACTAACTATGCGATGGGAATTTAGTCACGTTCCTCAAACAATTAGGAATTCAAATCCTTGTCGTTTCATTCAAATTCCAAAAGATTAAACACGATTCCTTCAGAAAAATTCAGTTTACAGTTACATGAATCACCTGTGCGTTGATTACTCAATGACAAGTGTAGCGTGAGCAGGAGCATCGCAGCTTATTTCGGAATCTTAGGTTTCTACGAAGAAGTTGTTTACAAACAGAATCGAAGACATTTCATTTGTTACTAGTGATTAAAATTACAAAAGCGCTGCAAATGATTACACAAGATTTATTACTGTCTTACACAGCATAGAACTGGGACCTATAGTATTCCTCAACCCAACGTCGAAAATAAATGAAGAATGTAACACACAATCGGGAAAACGACAACTCATATGCAAACGACTGTATTTGTAGTGCACTTCCAAGGCTTATCGCAACCGATTGAGCATTGAAAAATGCTAGTAAACGATACAAAACATGACCAGTACCTCGGAACAATGAAAATTGACGTTTTCTAGGCGACGCTACGCACGGAGTTGAACTGAGTGGTGGTTGAAGTGAGGGGGGAGGCAATGAGGATAAATGAGCTTTTGATACATTGTCTCGCGAGTTCAACTAGTAGAAAGGAACCTCACTATATTTACTGTAATATCCCTGTTGTGAATATAGAAGCACTCCTGCGGCTCTGAAGCCCGTTCTACTCGACTCAGCACCCCCACAAAACGATAGCAAACATGATGTAAATGCAATAGAACTGCCAACATTTCGTTTTCAGCTACGTTTTTGCCCTTAACAACCATGTGTTTCGTCCTATCAAATGGGCAAGTGGGCAGGCAGAAGTAGATACCAAATTTAATTTTTGTGAGAAAGAACGGATATTACAGACCACGTTAAAGGCAAAATGTGCCGGATGGCAGACAGGCATTGCAGATTTGGAATTTTCATGTCTTGAAAAGTAAAGTGTAACATTTTCAGGGAGGGGAGGGGTTGTAAAAAAGGTTCCCTGACCCGAAAACAAGGTATATGATGCTTCGCGCCAGCTATTTGACAAATACCCCGCAATACTGTCCAATCTGAAATAAGGTGATTCATGGGAACAACGATAAATGCCGGTGACGATTTGGTAAACAGACAAACTCCTGCCTTTTCCTGTTGTTGGTGCATCACAAATTAATCACTGTTGGATGATGAAAGCGAGTCACGCCAAATCGTTGTCATTTAGCGAATCGGACGTATCAACTGACCTGGTTTCAAGTTTCATGGTTTAAATACGTGTTGAATACTACGCAGGCGATACCTCATAAATAGCCCAACAATCAGTTATCCTCAATTTGGTCTGCGCACTTTTTGGGTTATTTGGATATCTGGAGTGATAACACGGGAACAAGAGCGAAGGAGTCACGCACAACAAATACGTTCATAATTCATTCGAACGGGCTCTTTAACTTTTTAAATTTACTTTACTGCACGCGAATGGACGAACTCTTCCATAACAACGTCGACGACAATTTTGAAACTGCTGAGTACACACACAATTTTTCGTCGTAATATAATCTCAACTCAAATTACAAGGATTAGTGGATAAATCATCGTTACTCATTCGTTGTACAGTTAAATATTTGTTCGGGCTGACGGAAGAAATTCTACAAAATGCCTTGGCAGTCTCTAAAAACTTTTCCTTTAATGATGACCTTTATCCACACTGGTTTGTCACAACAGGCCTTGTAACATGTTTGTTACTTTCGATCGTCCTGAAACTGTGCAGCAAACAATGGAGTTGAAACGATTACTTTATTTATTCGAATAAACCAAATTACTCACATCTGAAATAACAGGAAAAATGATCAATTATTCGTATTTGAATTGCAGTATCTAATAAGTTAATCAATGATTTCAAAAATTGAAAAGTTCAAAAGGACCATACGCACAAAACTTTGTAAAAATGTCAAATAAATCCCTGGAAATGCGCGGCTCGAAGAAATCGCGCAACTTTGCGAACGAATAGGCTCTAGCCTAAAACTGAACCTAAACCTAAAACTTTTCTGCTAAAATGTTCATCCTGTGAAGCGTCTGGTACTTTCATAATAAGCAATCCATCGGCCTTAGAGCGTACGGTGAAAATGACGAATTTACCGAAAAAATGAGTTTTACTTTGCTTGGCTCGGGAAGTTATGTAATCGGCTGACAAAAAGAGCTCTCTTCAGAGCTCTCCGTTTCAGACCCTACTGAGTCCAAAAACACTATTTGAGAAAACTGCGTCTGTGAACGCGATTGAGAGAAAACGGCGGAACCGTGTTGCATGCGTACCATGGGACGCCATAATAAAGGTATAAGAAAAGTCCTCGTAAACTAACGACAGTTATCATAGTAATCAAATCACTACACACTTTTCCCCGCAAAAACGGATTCACACGACGTTGATTAAATTTTGTTTACAGATAGCTCCAGTGACACGTCAATACTATAAAATTCTCATGTGCTCTCAACCTCAAATGCTCATCGTAGAGGTACTTAATTAGACTACCATGTCGATTTTTCTGAAAATACTAGTAACATTTGAGCGGAGTTCATGAGGGAAAACCCGCTAGAAAACTGCAAAAACTAGATTTACATCGCAATGCATAGCAATTTATTGTGCTATGCTTGTTAGTTTCCCACGAATGAGAATTTTAAGATATTATTGTGTCATTTGGAGCTCTCCGTACAAAAAATGTTATCAAAACCGTCAGAGCCATTTTTCAGGGGGAACAAAATTAGTGTTGTAAACCCTATGATAAGTGTTCTTAGCGGATTTTGTTCACACCTTTATTTTGGCACCCCATGGTAACCTGCGGGCTACGTATCACATTTGAGTAGATTTGGTTTAGCCGTTTTCGCTCAATCGCGTGCACAGACGCACAGAACATTTTCCCAGTGTTTCACAAACAATTTTGACTAAACTTTCAACCTGTTTCAATTATTTTTCGCTTTTATTGAAAAGTTCTGTATGCGCGTTGAAAACCGAGCCATAGGCCTACCAAAAGGTTTTTTTTGTAATGTTTGCGAAAACGGTTTCAACGTTTTAAACCAAAGGCTCAGGAAGTCTTTAAATAGTAATACGCATGCGATGCATCGTACTTCTGAAATATTTTTCTGGCTAAACGGGGAACGGAAAGAAATATAAAAACATGACGAAAACGTGTTGTAGGGGTTTCAAACCTTTAACATTGAAATTCGAACCTACTACCTACATTTGTCTCCTAAACTCCAATCACCCGTAGAACAGGGAATACTGTCTGTATAGCACTACACTACAAAAACGTTAACCGTCAAGAAAAATTGTGGAAGTAGATGTTTTAAAATTCTGAATTACAGAAAACGCGTGGCGTTTTCAGCGGAGCGCGTGCCTTACAGTTTATCTTTACAGTTTCCTGCATTATTTATCTCCCATTCGTGTGGGTGCAGTGCATTAAAACTCCGGTTTGGATAGCCGGATAATTGGATCTGAGAGCCGAGAGTCAACTCGTCAGCAAACATCAGCAAAACATTTCTCCTCCGTTTGATAGCGAAACGACCCAAATCTCTATCTAGACTTGATAAGGCAGGTTCCGGTTAAGTAACATGACGGCGAACCAAGTCCGGAAAGCGAAATCACAAAATAAGGAAATCTCCAGTCTGTTGAGTCTCGTGTTCCTGGCACGCGCGTGATTATCGCGCTGCAGCTCGTGAGCGACGAGGGGTAAATAGGAAACCAGAATTGCAGGCACGGACGCTCTTTCGTTGCAAGGGTGTTTGTTCCTCATAAATTACAGAGATCATTTTTCAAACAGAAATCACCTAATACCAACGTCCATGTTTCGGTATTGCCAATAACAATTCTGTAAATGTGAGCGAATCGTATTTGTGATTAATATTACGAATATAAAGCCGCTAACGAATTATGATAAATGAGAATTGGAAAAGAAGTAGTCTATTTCGAAAGATCAAAAATACGAACTGCTAACCCATTCCACTTTAAAATGCTGTAGTTGGAACAATCAGAAGGTGGTTTATACAGAGAAGGTTCCCGTAACAGGTGGTCAAATGACAGCACATTCAACTCTGTTTCTCCCCTAAACAAACGTACCAGCTTCTGCTCAAGGATAACAGTATGGCACTATCGAACGGTATATGCACGTGCCTCAGCTAAAGAGAGAAACACACACATGGGGGGGGGGGGGGGTAAGATGTGCAGTCCTGTCGTGAGCAATGCTATCGCAACTCGTTTCACTGGCACCCCGATTCATTATTCGTTATACTCCACAGATTAGATTAGTAGTTAATAAGAACCAAAGAACGTTTCGCCCATTTCCTAGTTCCGAGTATCTTTTGAAATAATTCAAGGCTCAATGGGTAACATGTCATAATGTAGAATTGCCATGTTATGAGCCCACTTGGTGCGCACTTGTTTGTGAGGTCTCATTTTTCATGTTACGCGGTAGTGCCGCTGATTGCGGAGGGGAACGGAGAAAATAATTGAGGATTGTTATGAACCGTGTTACAGGCGGGTTGAATCCGGGGATGAACCATCTCCGTTATACAGGGTTATAACTAATCACCCACTCTTAACGATATAATTAAATCAATATGATATATAGGAAAATTAAATCATTTTGGGAGGGGAAGGGGGGGTGGGGGGTTATCACAGAAGCGAACCAACAGCTGAGAGCCTTTTGGTTATTCGTGCAACAGCTTGGTCTGCCTGTTCCATATCTGCAGTTATAATCAATAAGTTCCTTCGGTTTCGTCGACTGAAGTTTGTTTCGTGTTTGAGGGCATTGATTGCCATGTTTGACATCAGCTTTCTCCTGTTTTTAATTCTCCCCTCTGATGACACAGCAAAGCTCCCTTCAGTTGTGGAGGTAAGTTTCTTTGATGTTCGTTAGCAATCCCTAACTGGTAGGAGGCAATGGCTTTCAAGGCTTCGCCGCTGTTTCAGAAGATTCTGTTCCTTGAGACCGTTTTCAAGGATATTCTACACACGCCTGCACTTCTGTAAGAAAAATGCAAATTGCTACACTCGATTAGAGTTAATCTGTTTTGTTAATCGTATTCATAGTCACACACAGATCAAGATCTACAAACGCATATTTTCAACTTAGGCCAAGGAGATTTTTAATTCCTTAAATGCCTAATTCACTGCTACTTGTCTGCGCTTTGAGAGAACGCGATCTTGAGAAATGTAGACAGATTAGTTGAGAATGCGATTGAGGAGCGGAATCTGTTTCGGGATTTACTGCGTTTCATAATCATTTACGACAGAAACACGGGGCCGGTCTTCGTGAAAACTAATGATGAACGCCGAGGTAAATGATAAAATAAACATGACCTCGACGGGCTTAGGAACCTGCAGGAAACTCTGCTGCCCTTTTGTTTCCTATTGTCTCATCGCGCTTAGAAGCAACGATTGTATCACTTTCTAGTTTGTAAAAGCACTCAAGTCGTTTCTTCGTTAATGACTCACTCCTTGACTTCTACGCAACATTTCAGTTCAACATCTTGCTTCATCATCGCCCTCACGGGATCATTTACTGCTCATTAGGCTTCACCATTTACTACTTTCACTTTTAAAAAACGTTTGTGGCCTGAAACAATACCCAATAATGTTACAATGTGAATTAGCTGAACGATTTAATCTGCTGTTTGGCGTTTCTCGTTAAAAAGCGAATGACCACGCAATTTTCGATGAGTCAAGGACTGCTTCAATAACTGCGTGGTTAACGTATAAAAGCAATAAATTTTAAGAAGCAGTTCGCTCGTGAGTGCCACGTGTTAGGGATTTATTTAAGCTCAGTTCGCAATCTGTCGTGTTCATCTCAATAAGCCTGTTGATATTCTTCAAATTCTACATCCCTTTTTTTAATGACGTTCTGAAACTAAGCCACATTGTTTTGATTTGTCTATAAACAGGATGCCCCGATATCGTCCTGCAATGTTTTTGAATGAACCCCTTGAAGGTATTCTATGTTTGCTCAAATATACTACATTTCCAGTGACTTAGAGTTCGGTAGACGGTTATTACTTCCTAAACAGTATATAGGAAGGAAAATTAAGTAACCCCAGAAACACTTTTTTTATGTGATCTCTCCGTTTCAAGGGCTTCCGAGTTCGGAAAACGTGTGTGTATGGCTGCAACCTCATAGGGAGGCAATACGGGTGTATCAAAGGAATGTTCACGCAGGATGTCATTGTCGAAATTCGCAATGTTTCCCTGCTGGCACCGGCTAAGTACGTCGTAGCAGTTCTGATTGACATCAGGGGAGATTTTGACAACCTTTGGTGGCCAGCGCTCCTGAATGAGGTTAAAGGTAGAGGAATCTCTCGCAACCTGCACTTGCTCGTCAGACGTTACCTGGCAGACAGAACTGCTACGATCGAATGCAGGCATGTCTTCGTTCAGAGAAAGATTGAGAAGGGATCTTCATCAGGAGGCTGACTGCAAGCGGTGGATGGTTTAGCAGCAGTCATTTAATAAGGAAACAGACCTGTGTATGCAGGAAAAATGCTATAGTTACCATAGTTAAAACCCTGAATATTTTATTTTGTGAAAGCGGCTTTAACGATTTGAATTAAAATTTGGTGCGAGGACACTTCCAATGAATAAGCTCTCAGTCTGGCCTTGTAATTCCTGTAGTGGCTGCACCCAAAGTTAAAACTCTGGCCTTCTGCTGGGGAAGAACATATTTACAATACAACTCCGTAATAATCGAAAATTGTTGGGTAGGCTCCTTCACCTTCGAGCCTGCCTCGTAAGGTTATTGTGTGCTTTGGGTTTTCCCCCGACCCCTCGACAAATATTACGCCGTTTTGTTGAGCACATGGCGCTAACGACAGTTGAACACAGGCGTAAATAACGAGTAATAGCGGTAAACGTAATGCGTAATAACGTATAAATGAAGAAAATAACAAAACTCTAGCGGTAAACAAAGGTAGGTGCATCGTCAGTGGGTAAATATGCGATAAGAGCGGTCGGTGAGAACATGTCTTGAACGTCCTTCGTTTTTCGGCGTTTGACCTGCGTATATGCGGATTGCGGGGCTATGGAAAACGTGGGAGTTATATCGTTGACATGTGAAATGACACGAAGTTGCTAGCGTGATTCTCTGCAAAGTTTTCGATCACGGATCAAGTCCCGACAAATAAATCATGTAACAGTACAGTGCTGATATGATGGCCCGCGACACAACCCTCTAAATATGAACCCAAAAAATGAAAGATAGTCGTGTTAGAGATTTTATCAATCAACTTAATTAAAAATTCTCGCTCCTTGTCGGATCATATTTCCCAAAATTAGGAGGTCGTTATCGTGGGTTGATGAGAAGAGGAGTGAGCCAACAGTGAAAGATCATGTCCTCATTGGTACATTTGGTGGCCACTGCAAATTGTCGATGGCTGTGGCTAATATTTGCCAGTTTCCAACAAATGAACACATGACGCATATCGTCCCACCCCCAAAAATAGCAACCATGCGACAATTCCATCTTTGAATGTTGTTTCCGCACTGTGCCGTTTTTAGTGTCGACTTACGAGCTGATTTATCGTGCTGCTTTCATAATTTTCACGCTTATTTTGGGGTCCCGTGATGTTCTGTAAGCTAAATATAACATTTCAGCCGATTTGGTTCAGTCCATTTCTCTCAATTGCGTTGCCAACCACAAAACCGCACCACTCCAGCCCTCGTTTGGAGGGTATATGATTAGCTCCCCTGCAGTATTGTGTCCAACGATCTGTTGAACCAGGTCCTCTTTTTCGAGGTCAGACCACACCTCGTTTAATAGCAGCATAGAAAGCTACCTAGAAGGGACTGACGCTTCAAGCTTCAACTTCTGTTTGGCGGAGATGTGGCTCGTGAGCGCCTAGGCCACTTCTGGTGTCTTTCCCACACAGCAGCATGGATTGGATCCTCGCATTGATGATTTTTGGAGGGGCCGGCTCTCACGACTGCCACATTGTGGCGGGGGAGTTTTAGAGGCGGCATAAACCTCTTTCTTTTGCTTATGCCATTTGTGGGTACTTGCAGAGCTCGGATGAATATTTCTTTTTTACTTTTCCTTATGGTCCTGGCTGGTTACCATTTAAAGGAGTGCTATCTCCTAACACAAATACTCAGGCATACAGAAGTTACTTTAGAGTTCGTACCCCATCTTAAAGAATTTATGGCATCGCGGACATCACACGTAATCTCCAGGATCAGATCCTTGAACCCTTTCCCTTGGAATTGATGGTGGCACTCACTAATGGTGGCACTCACTAAACTGAGCCAACACTGAAAAATATAAATGTCCGGCGAGTCTTCTACTCTCAGCCCTCATTCCTTTCGTCAGTATTTTGCTTCCGCGTCAGATTTCCAGCTCCTCATAATATCTTCCTTTTTGTATTTCCACGAAATTTATTGAGTCTTCTTAGCAGTCGAGTCTTGAGCGAGATTTCAAACTCGATCGAGTTGAACAGGAAATGACCGGAGCTTATTTTTAGAGCGCGGAGGGTTTTGATAGACCGAGGTCGTGAAATCTCTGAACTCGCTTCGAATTTCACTTTCTTGTCTGTCGAGTTCACCTGCTGTTTACGAAACAGACGGGTGAAATTTTAACGGTACGAATAACATGAGAACCCGATAAACTAGTTCTGTCGCACATGCGAAAGGTTTTTAGTGAAAGCCGAAGAACCGTAATGACGTTGAAAATTATCAAACGGGCAATTTGTTGGGCACAGCACTGCCCTACTCGGCCATTTCGTAATTATTATGAGATTGTTGACCAAAATAAACCGACGTGATGTTGCTTCCGTGAATAACGAAAGTATAGCAATTATAACGGACGGTATAGCAAGCACCGTCAACACTTGGGGAGCATTGTCAATTTTCGCGCTCAAATTAAAAAACGAATCGTCATGGGTTTCACGTTACGACAAGTATGGTGCATGGTGGGCGGGTCTGGGTGCAGTCACGAACGAAACAGGGCTTGATAGTACAATTTCACCTGATGAAGTGAATTTAACCGATACCCTGCGTCAGTCCACCTGTGCACTCCAGTTACCCGAGAGAAGCCTCCATGCTTTCCATCCTCCACCTCCACCATGCGTGTTGTATGGAAAGTTCAAATATTTTCCTCAGCTCCCTGTAAATCCTGTGATACGCTACATCTGCAGGCGCTGTATCTTCGCTCACCCAGTTGAGGGTCGAATATAATTTTTATTGGCGTAGCAACTCAGTTTATTTTTGAAACCATTTTCCCAGTACCACTGAAGTTTATAATTATTTACTCTCGTTTTGACTTTGAATCGCACATAATTTCATCCACTAGATTCTTCGGTAAATAATAGGATTGGCGACTTAATCCTTCCACTGAATGAAACTCGGTCACCAGATGACAATTTCGATCTAATCCAATTCACAAGCCTCTCCGGTAGAACATTTGAAAGCGTTCTAGAAAACAATTTTTCAGTCCTACGGAGTCGAAAAGAAAGTGGTGTAATCGGCCGTTTTAAAATTTCTAGTTTTCTACCGATCTTTATGTTTCTAGGGCCACGAGTCCCAAAAACCACCAGTAGAAAACAAGGATTTTTTTTCATTTATTTATTTTGTAATAAACTTGCGCTTACCCCCTCGGAACGTTGCTAAGGCTCCGCCCCCACTGAAGCCACAGCAGAAGCTGGGCCTTCTTTAGACGTTCTTGCTCCCAAAGCTGACCTATAGGCTGGTTTTTGGGAGGTTGACCGCCCGAAGGCAAATAAGTCTGCATAGAGTAGTGCGCTCTGCTGCGCTTGTTTGGCTAGGCCTCATGTGCGTACTTCACGATCCGGTTCGATCTGGGGGACTTGGTGTTCCATCTCTCTCTACCACTATTCCGCTCTTGCGTAGTAAGCGCCTGCTTGCTTTGCAGGCATCTGAATGGGATGTCACATGCGCTGTGGCTGGTCTTGGAATTGTTCAGGATCAGCTCAGTAAGCCTTCAGAGCTTGGAGCTACTCTAGAAGGTTCAGTTGACAGGTAGGAACTCAGACAGTGTCCCGACTCGCTCTGCTCTTCTGCGTGAGTGGGGGAGGGGCATCAATGGAAGGGACGCCCTGCATTGTCACGCCGTTTGTGTGGCGTCACTGCCTACACTGATGAGGTGTACAAGAGACAGGGATCGCAACGTTGTGGACGCTCGCTGACATGCCTGTGGTAACCTGTGTGAGTTGATGAATCATGTGGTGCAGGCTCGTGTGTACTCATGAACGCGGTGTCAAGCGTCATGACACAGTATGCCAGCTGAGAGCGGCAATACGGGGTTGCCCCTGGAAAATAACTGAGACCAGACATCGTCTCCGTTGGTCTCGACCAGTCTGCAGTGGTCCTGGGTGTCCTGGTAGTATCTGTTAGTCGGGATCTTGCACTAACTTGTCAAGCCAAGAGGCGCAAATATAACGGGACAGTTCTTTGTTAGGCAGTGTCCTTCTCATTTCCTTAATTTTGTTTATTTAGTTTTTCCTCTTTGGGAACTCTTCCGCCTCCCCCCCCCCACCAATCATTTAATTTTCCAAAACTAAACAAGCAAGTCAACTATTCAGGAACCAATATAGGTGAGAGGAGGACCCTTCAGTCCCTTTAACCAGAAAATGAATGGTTTGTGGCCCCAGTTGAGTTCTTCGTTTTGAAACTTGCCACTCAAGTAAATGGATCAGGGGGAAAACCAAATTACCCAGAACTCCCACCAGACGGTAAGGATTCCTCACAGTCATACTTCTGCGTGGTATCACGTGGACAACCGCACTCTACCTGGAAACTAGCTAATTGACAACGTGTCGTATCTACACAGGTCTGGGTTTGGTGGATGCCGAGCGAGTGTCTGTGCTCTCACATGCTAGCGAACCACGAACTTCCATGAGCGTAACAGAACAATCATTTTGATGAAGAAACTGACTAGTATGTTTGTGAATGAGATTGTGCGAAAACGGCTGGACTGAATCGGTTCAAATTTGATAGTTAGCCCATTAATCATCATGAAACGCCAAACTGAGGCAATAGGCAAAATAAGGTCAGAACTATAATTATCATAGTAATCAAAATACCATCCATTTTTTCTCTCAAAGAGGGCTCTACGATTTAGATTTTCGAATAACAGAACAGCCCCATAAAGTACTCATTGGTGTAGAATGACGAATGGAGCTCAATAAAATATCAATTATTCCGAATAATATGGATTTAGCGCAGTTTTCTCCTTATTTCACGCATTTCCAATGAAACTTTTATGGAGAACAATATGTAGGTACTATTTATTTGAGAGTACCACGTAAGTTTCATCGAAATCGTTAGAGCAATTTTGGAGAAATTGGGAAAACGATCATTTAATGTTCGACAAATCCAGTTTTCCGAGCTATTGTGGCTTACATATGCGCTCAAAAGATACATATAGAAATAATTGCGCAGTACGAAATGGGGGTATAGGTACCTGGAAGACACTCCATAGAGTTCATCGAAACTAATGCGGCAGTGCTCTAGAAATTATGAAAATGTAAAACGTTTTATTATCTCTGTTCGATGGACTGTCAGAGGAACATTGATTGGGAACAAAAATTAGGGATCGATTAGTTAAAGACATCCTGTGAGTGCGGTGAAAACTGTTGAAACCTTTTTACCAAAAAGTGAGAAAAAAAATTTTGCGTCATATCTCCGCTCACCGAATTTTCATGGAGGTAAAAGCTGGTCAATCGGTTAAGCCGTTCTCAAGCAAATTAAGCTTCTGACTCGGATCTCGTGCGGAAATTGGATTTTTCGAGTTCAGTTTTTTTGAATTTTATTGTCCTTGGCTCTACGAAGTAGAATGGAAAGTTATGTAATCGGCTGAAAAAAAAATTTGAGTTTTCTTCAGATCTTTACGTTTCAGAACCTCCTGAGTCCGAAAAACACTTTTTGGGAACATGGTCTGTGTGTGTGTGTGTGTCTGTGAACGATTTTTAGAGATAACAACCGTACCGAATCAGCTGAAACTTGATTTCTAGCCTACGGGTTACCATGGGACGCAAAAATAAGGGTATGGGCAAAATCCACCAAAACTTGACAATAGTTATGATAGTGATCACAACACCAACTTTTTTTTCTCAAAACCGGCTCTAACAAGTTTGATTACATTTTTTATATAGATAGCTCTCAATAAGGCAATTATACCGGAAAATGCCCATTTGTGGGAAAATGATGAGAGCAGCACAATAAATTATCAAAATTTTCGACGAAAAGCGTTTTTACCGCGGTTTTTTCCTTTTAAACCCCGCTGGAATGTTAGTAGAATGTAATAGAAAATTATTATTGTAGTCCAATACAATACCTAAAGGCTGAGTGTTTATAAACGCTCATGAGATACATGGGGCTCACTCCAGAAATTCCTGAATTTCAACTACCGCCGTTTCGCTTATTACCCAATCACTCTGCAAAAGTGATTACTATCCTCCTTCAAAAAATTCGTGTTTACAGCCTCATCAATTATCTGTGTACCGATTGCTCAATAATGGTCCTGCAACGAGTAAGAGCAGCACAATAAATTCCAGAACTGGCGCTACCGCTTCCTGCTGCCGTGACGTGTTGTTTGACCAAGTCAAAGGAACTGAGTGATATATGAATCGATTAAATAGAATTAGCCATTTACAAAGCGAATTGACGTAGAGCTGAGGAAAGTTGTGTGTTGCAACGCACCAGATATTTTTTGTTCTAGACAGCTCCCAATAAGACCATAAAATTCTCATTTGTGGGAAAATTATGGGAACAGCACATAACATTACCAGACATTACGATAAGAATCTATTTTAGCGTAGTTTTTCATTATAAACTTTGCTCAGAATGTAGCAGAATCTTCAGAAATCTCTATGTGGCACTCCAATTAAGTACTTGTACGATGAGCGTTTAATAATGATCATAAGAAGAAGAAATTTCGTAATCTCGACCACCACCGTTTCATTTACAACCATTTCTAAAAGTGTTTACTTTATGCCTCTTGAGAAGTGATCATTATTATTCTCAAAAAACGAGCGGTGCGTAGCAACACGCAACTTTCCGCTATCCCTTCAAGTTCGAACACTACCTACATATGCGGGCGCTATATATTGGTTCAACGCATTTCTATAGAAACATTTATGGATAACAAAATGTAGGAACTAGTTAGCTGAGAGTACTCTGTAAGTTTGATCGAAATCGTTAAGAGCCGTTTTTGACAAAATTGGAATACCGATAAATTAATATTCGACAAATCTCCTTTTCTGAGTTAACTTGGCTTATATCTACGTTCAACATACATATACAGAAATAATTGTGCCGAACGAAATGTTGGTTTGGGTGACTAAAAGACACTCCATTAGGATTTATCACGTCTGGTGAAGAAGTTACCCTGGAATTCACGGAAATGTTCGAAAAAACGTTAGTTTTGACACATTTTGATTTTCATCTCTGTTCAATGGACTGTCAGAGGAACATGTATTGAGAACAATATGTAGGTATTGACTATTCGAAAACACCTTGAAAGTTTGGTGATAATCGTTGAAGCCGTTTTGCCAAAAAACGTAAAAAACCTATTTTTGCTTCATAGGCCTATTTCTCCGTTTACCTTATTTTCATGGAGATATGTATAGAGAATAGTTAGGTATTGATTAGTAGAAGATAATTTGGAAGTTTAATCAAAATTATTAGAGCCGTTTTCGAGACAAATGCGAAAAACCCTATTTTTTGGTACATTTTCGTCCCCCCACCCTCCCCCCTTCCCATCGGCCGAAATCGCCCATAACCTTATTTTGGTGTCTACAAAAAATAACAAACAAAACAAAAAGAGAACCAGCTCAATCGGATCAGCAGTTCTTCCGCAAATCGAACTACAGACTCACACACGGACCACGCGCCGAAATTAGGTTTTTTAGACTCAGTAGGCCTCAAAACGTTGAGATCTGGAGAAAACCCAATTTTTTTTTTGACACGATTACTATACTTTTATTTCCTTTTGAGGTAGCGGAAAGTAATAGCGTCTACAGCCTCATCAATCCATTGTGTAACAATTGCTCAATTAGGGTCAGGCCTTGAGTACGAGCAGCACGATGAATTCCGGAACTGTAAGCGCTACCGCTTCCTGCCGCCATGCAGTGATGTTTTACCACGTTTAAATGAACTGAGTGAAAAATAACCTGAGTTAGTATGGAAAGCCACGAACATATGTGGATTGACGTAGAATTAAGGAAAGTTGTGTGCTGCGGCGCACCTGATAAGTTTTGATACGATTGCAATATTTTCCTTACCGTTCGGTCAGCGGAAATTAAAAATGACATTTGCCGAACAATAAATAATTATGATTCTTGAAATTTGCATAGATATGGTTCTAACGATTTTGATCAAAATTACAGTGGACACGAACACACAGGGAACATGAAATTACGTGTTGTTCTCCACGAGCGTTTCGCGTAGTCTGCATCATGCAATTTCACGGGTTGAGGAAAGTTGTGTGATGGAGGAACGCGTTTCGTGTGGTTTTGAGTTCGTAGAAAGTTCATAGGGAAGAAAAAGCAGTTATCTCTACATCGTGATCCGCGTATTTTCGGTAACTGCAGGAAAAAAAGAGATTCGATGGGCGGGTGGGGGTGGGAACGAGATCCGTCGACTCACAAGCCCCGCGGTGACGTCACCTACGGGCCCACAAACTTGAATGGGGGGAACCGAGTGTAAGTGCGTGAGTAATAGCGGCGAAGAGCCGAGAAGCGGTCGAGCGGCGAATAGCGCGGTCGCGCCGCGCCGAGTTCTCGGCCGTAGTTTCTTAATTGATGGTGGGCGGGGAAGGAAGAGCGAGGGGGTGATGTCCGGAGGTGGAAGTGGAAGGGGATCCAGCGTGGAAAAGGTGATGGGGATGGAGAGTGTGATGGGGATGGGGTGGGAACTCCCCGCTTCGGTCCCGAGCTGTCACCCGGCTTCATCAGTTAGTTCCAAACTCCCGCCACGTTCAAGTCGACCCCTTCGAAACCCTTTCCGACTCTTCCTACTTGAAGTCGCTCGTTGATTTTTTTTTGTTCTCTTTCTTTCTTCGTTTTGTTTTTGTTTTCCCTCTCGCTCTCCGGCGCAGGTCGAACCTCCTTCGACTAGCCCGCCGCCGCTTCGGATGGAGAACGCGCCCGAACTCTTGCGGACTGACCCTCAACTACTCACAATGCCTTCGCCTCATGAACAACTCCGGTCGCCAGTCTTCCCGCCCTCATCTCCGACCACGTAATTTGGTGATAACCCCGGATTTATTTTTGACTTCGTTTTCGACCAATTCGGACTTAATTAGTTTCCTTTTGACGGTACACGTTATTTCTTTTTGTTTTTGATTTCAAATTATCGTACGTTTACCGAGATAAACGTCGGCACTTGAAACCCAAAACCGCCGCGATTTTGTCTTGACGATTTTTTCGAAGTTAACGTGTTTTCTCCCCTTCTCACTAAGCGAAAATGGATGCTTCGACTGTGCCGGGTGTGATTCAAAAAACGGTGGTCCCTCTGCTCCTCAATTATATGCCGGCCATCGTTACGTTGGTCGTCGCCTGGATAACCGTCTCTCAGCTGTACTTCAAGAAAAAAGACGACGCTCCGCCTGCGACAAATCGAAGTGAGTCGACGTTGACACTTTTTTTCTTTTTCATTTCGAGCTTTAAAGGGGCTCCTGAGCGAAGGCGGAGTCGCCCTCGACAATTTTTATCGCGTCTAACCTCAACGAGCTCTTCCCGATCTCGACGTACGTGAGTCACTCGTCGGCATCCCCTTCAAACTTTCCTCCCCCGCGCGGTCTCTAATGTTCGACGTCCCAACGTTCGAAAGTCGAAAAATTGTCGAACTTGTCAATTCAATCGGAAAACCCCAAATTTATTCCCCGTCTGTAGTATAATGAAGGTCACGGATCGCGCGAGTTCTCACGGTTGTTGTTCCTACTTCGGACCAATCAATATTTATGCCGGGAGCGTCATTGCCCCCGTTAATGCGGATTGTCGACGAGCGGCCTTTGAGTAACTCGTCGTTCGTCTCGCTGCGCTTTGTGTTCAAGCACTCAATCATCCCCGAATTGACGTTCGAGGTATCCACTCGAATTTGTTGTGACGCTCCGACGAATTTGAAATTCCGTGATTCAACCGGGCGATTGTGCTAAACGGTCCCAGTTTCTATCGCTTTTCTAAATATCTGGTACGACGCGTCACACAACTTTCCCTGGCCCCACGTGCATTCAGGTTTCCTTCACTGTTTTTCATTCAGTTTAGTTAACAACATTCTATGTAAAAACTGGTAGCCCCTGAATTTCCGAAATATATTGTGCTGCTCCTACTCATTCCACAAGCGTTGAGCGTTATTTTCAAAAGGTTTGTGTTTTCGGTTCCGAAATTATCGGACCAAAACTGTGAGAAGAGGTAGTAAGTGAAACTTCATAGGTTGGAATTCCAGAATTTCTGGGATTGCTCCTAATTATCTCATGAACGTTATTAAACCGTCATTGTATAGGTAGTTTATTGCAGTATTTTCCCTGATCCCGTCATTTTCCCACTAAAACTATAGTTAGTTTTGGGCGGATTTGCCCGTACGCTTATTTTGTCATTCCACACTAACCTGCAGGCTAAATAACAAATTTGTGTCGTTTTCGTTTAACCATTTTCTCAATCGTATTCTCAGACACTCGAACTCAGACCCACTTGATTTGTTTAGGTGTGAAAGGAACTAAAGCCAAGGCAATTGTTTGTTGTGCTGCACACAGCACATTTCCACTCAGCCAACGTTTCAGAATCAGTAGGCAAATGTGTATGAACATCGAAGAGGTCCGCGAGGTGTGAGAGCGATAGTTTCCTAGTCAACAAAATAAATGAAAACTCAGCCATTGTGATTCACATCCTTCCAGTGCGGTGTGCGTTGCTCCTATTCATTGCCCGGCGTGTCAATTCTATTTAAAATCACTCGTTAAACTAGAAAAATACAAAGTTGAGTAATTTTAATACCCCCCCCCCTACCCACCCTTGCGCTGTTTGTATTTTGCTCGTCGACTCCATTAGACGTTTATGGCTGCAAGAAATCCAACTCGTAGGCCCCACGTGTGTGTCATGAGGACGCGGTTGGAAACCAGATTAAGAACTCCCCCCAGATAGTACGGATTCCCCAGGGTCATACCTCTCCACCGGGAGACTGCCCAAATGACAACCTGCCGTACCACCAGAGGTCTGGGTTCGGTGGATGCTGAGCGAGTGGCCAAATGATAGCGAAACCGCAACATCCACGGCAGTCGACTCATATAACTCTCGTGAGAGTCATATTGGTAAAGAAACAGAAACAGGTTTGTCGGGTTTGAGAGTTACTTGAACCATGTGACATCTTCAACAGGACGACGAACTATTAAATAATCACAGATGCAGTTTCGTTGTTTTGTATCTTGCTCATCAGTGAATGTTTCAAAGTGTGAGGCCTGGATTAGCTACAGATTGGACTGGTTTTGCTCGTAAACTATTTAAAAAATGTGACCTAATTAGCGTCGTACAAAAGTTCGTTGTGTAGCTCCTATTCATTGTCTAGAAACCATCCTGTTTGAATCAAACGGTAATTTGGAAATGAATGTTTCCCCACTGTGCTCGTTTAAGTCTCGAAAATACAAATTAGAATGGTTTCGTTTCTACTTTTTTCATATTTTCCCCGTAGAAAAAGTCACGAAACACGAGTTGTGAGTGAGGCGAGTCTGTTTACCTCGTTGGCCCCCCGTGTGCATCTTGAAAACGTGCATATGTGCCGAGGTGGCTTGAGTGGGACTCTTTTTTAAGTTAAGAAATCAAATGACAACTCCAAAAATACTTTAAAGTGTGAGCATTCGTCGTTTTGTACTCGTAAGTTGCTCACCTATCGTCCTCTGACAAGTTTTTGAGCTCAATACAAGTTCAGTCACAAGTGAACGTTCCGGTAACATGCAAATGTGCTAAAGTTTGAGCCTATTTAAAGCGAATGACTTCACTTGCAGCAGGTTTGTCTCTCTTTGCTGAAATTAAAGCTCATTGTGCTGCTCCTACTCATTGCTTGGTGCGTCCTACGCCTCCATTGTATCGTAATTTTCGAATGATTTTATTGCAGAGTTATTCGCTTACAAATCGGAAATACAATTCTGAATAGCGTTTGAACGATGCGGTCAGATAATGTATTTTTCTGAGTTGTTGCGCAAGAAAATGTGAATAAAATTGTCCCAATACACGTCAAATGCTGAACTCTATAGTCGCTCGATAACATTTTGAAAACATGCACATGTATAAAGTCCGAGGCAATGAGAATTGACGATGCCCTTTAAGTTCAATGTAACAGTGTAATTTTGAAGAAAAAAAATCGTTCTTACCACAAATTTCGCGAATTGGTCTTTTGGCCTGTATTGAACATTTTATTTAGACTTCAGTAGTTTGAATCTGTTTGAACAAAAAGTTCAATTCATATTGTGATAGCAACCCACTTAAAATGTTAGTTTTTTTCTCATTGAATTTGTGAATTTATAGTTTGAAAAGAGCTAAATCACCACTATTAACAAGTGTACTCGTCGATAACTAATCTCGAGATGTGAACTGGTGCGCAGCAACGTTACTTGTTCCTATTGAAAAGGTAAATTTAAGTTGCTGAAGGGTTGAAAAAGGGAAAGCTGAACCAGATAAGGGTAGGAAGTCAAGGGATGGAAGAGCACCTTCCCGGTACTTGTTAGTAAAAGATGATGTGTCGGTTGACATCGAAAGGGTGTTAAGTGCAGAGAATCGCAGCTTTGAACTGCACGGGCCACAAACCGAACATGTTTTGGCCGGAAAGTGGAGGTCTTGGTAAAACAGGGACCTTCCTCTGATAAGGCAATATATCGATATATCACGATCGAAATCAGGTGATCGATATGCCCGACATCGTAGGCTCTGGCGCCATGTTTGAAATTGAAAATAACGACAGCTGTACGATTATGCCAATTATTTAATGGTCATTATGTAGTAACCCGTTATATAATTATTTTAAGTGTACAAAGACTATGAAAAGGAGTTAATTCAATGAAATTAGGAATGGGTATATGAAATAAATATGAGATGACTAACGGACGCATATCGATACATGCAGTCGTAGCGTTATCAAGCGACCTAAGTGACAGCGGTCCCTGTTCTTTGTTTCACGCAAGGTCTTGATGGTGTACTTCGAAGTGCTATAGTTAGTTAGTTAGTATAGGGGTTTTGTGTAATTCTAACTCGAGCGAGTGCGTTGATCGTATATACTGTGAACGTCGCAGCAATCACTGGTAGAAGCTATTCAACCACCTCGTCCAAGTTGAGTGGATTTCACTCGTGCTCTCGTCAAAATCCAAAGTAAATACCTTAGACCTCAAGAGGCGCCCTCGTCCTCTTGATTGTGCTACTGACGTGCGATAGGCGATAATTAGTTCCGATGAGTTGGCATCGAAGATTACTGCGCACCCACCACGTGGAAATAATTCGTGGCTTGTGGTTACATTTCAATCAACTCGAGAAGCCTCTGAATTCAATTCGCACATCATTCATATGAAAATGTACATTCTCAGAATACAGAAAATCAGATCAGACACAGACGTGTCACTTTCATCATTAGAAACCCCTTTACCTGACATTATAGTAAGTAGAATGGCACGAATTTCTCCCACCGTAACACATTTGTGTTTTAAAGGGGACAAAGAGCATATCTTTGAGCAAAGAAAGAGCATTGTTATCCGTGTCAAGCATCAGGTGCAAAACGGGGGCCAAATCTCTTGTCTTTTGCAGCTTTCAATTATTTCTGTGTGGTATTAATCCTCCTCTTACAAGTCGACATTTCCGTCAATCGAAAAAAACTGTTCCTGGTAATCTATTCCACTTCAGGCACCTTTTATTCCTTACCCCACCACACCCTCCAATTGCTACCCCTGGGACCTGGCACCTTCTGACCGATATAATTCCTCCTCTTCGATACCCAAATTTTGCCTTCCCAACTCTCAGGTCTCGTTTGTCTGTTGTCCTCTGCTCTATGTTTTACTTACCATAGCTCACCCTTATTTCTCTCAGCTCGCATGCTCCGAGTCGAATTCTCTCAGACCTTGGTCTATTGTCGCTGAACCCAATAACCGTTAGTGACTTTTCAAGTCGGGGAACCATTAACAGCCTTCACGATTTCGAAAAGAATCGGGTTCTCTAAAATCTAGTTCTTCTTCTGACCTAACGGTAATTTCCCGTTACTCGGATAGACTTGACTCCTGACAATATTTCTCCAACCTCCGACACAAGTCTCATTGTGATATTCTGAATTGAAATTCGATCATCCTACCAGGAAGTTGACAACCGTCCTGTAGAATATGCACTCCCTTCAAAGGCCATACTCTCAGTCCAAGTAGCTCATTGATACTTCCATCCTCGTTTCTACCTTTCCTATCCTCCTTCGCACGTCACTTGATGTCTTTTCGTCGTCCTGAATTCGTATTTGCTGGTCACAGGGTTGAACACCGATTTCTCATTGAAGAAAAATGATTAATTTCGCTTCTTATCCTTGTTTTCTTTGGAAGAACTCAGAAAAGTTGTATGTTTAACTCTCGACTGTGAGCGTCAAAGACAGGAAATCTCAGGGGGTAGTTTACTTATGTTTCCTCCTTTCGGGGCAATTCTAGGAGCGTGTAGGGATTTAGCTCAATTGGCTCTGGAATTGATCGAGAGGATTGCCCTTGAAAACTGTCTCTTTACACAGTAAGTTTATCCTCTGTAATTCTGTATAAATTCCCTTTTTGACTGGCTTGTTCAAGCTTCCAAACTTTCTCATTTTTTAAATTAATTTTAACCAACATAAGTATTTGATGGTTCACTATTTTCCTTTAATTATTACGAGTGTTACACAACATGATGTTATCTATTGCCACCTTCATCTTTCGGAGCTGAAGACTCCTTCGTGACTCAACCCACGTGGGCCGCTCCGGTCTGTGTGTCAGCAACCCTGCAACCTTCCTCACCTGTTCGGCCGGAAGCGTTGGGTTTCCCCTCCCGCTAGCCGAATATTCACTGTTTCAAGGGCAACAAGGGGTGAGATTGTGAGCCGCATCACAGATGATGGAGACGCATGTAAGATATTACGCGCATCGTAAGATACCAACATTATTATTTTCAACCAGCATTCTTCGCTGGGCTCAGAGAAAATTCACTGACACAGCTTTTTAAAAAAAAAATGTGTATCGCCACTTCACCTTTCTTAGCTTCCCGCGTGTTTCCAGTTATTTTATCACTCTACGAACGAACCAAATACGTTAATTAACTCCGCTCGTAGGAACTTACAATATAAAAACGGGGGATGTTTAACGTTCTCTAATTAATTAGATTTCCCCCACTCCTTTATCGAGTAACCAACGTCATTGTAATTTAAAATGACTATCAAGAAGATTTTTTCCTCCTTGGAGGTTCGTGTTTACTGTTCAGGAATATTAGACAAAACATTACGAAAAACGATAGTTGAAGAAGAAATTTTTCCGGAATTTCTTGGGTTGTTCTTAATTATTTTATGGTCGTTATCAAAATTCCACCGTTTAGGTAGGTTATTGGATTACTAAAACTATTTTTCTGGGACTGCTAGGTATATAAGATGAAAGGGATTTAGGGTAGAAAACTGCGTTAAATCGATTCATTTATTGTGCTGCTCTCTTAATTCTCCTATAGATGAGAATAATTTAGTACTGTCGCGTTCTTAGGAACTTTCCATACAAAAAATTTAATCAAACTCGTTAGCACCTTTTGTGTGAAAAATAGAGTTGGTGTTTTGATCACTATGACAACTATGGTTACATGCCCTTGTGGTGTCCCGTATTGATCGACATGCTCGCTAAATGTCAAATTTGAGCCTTTCTCAATCATGTTCACAAATACATTGAGACTGAAGAAAACTGTTTATTTCAGCCGATTATATTACCTTCCTTTGTATTACGTAAGGCTAAGGGAAGTAACGAGTTTTTGAAGGCAACGTGTTAACTTTTGATACACAAAAAAAGACGCTTAGTTTTGAAGAGGTTCGGGTTATTAGATGCGAGAGTACGGTTTTTGCCTTGCAAGCTCAATTGTTTCCTTGTGGTTTAATATCGGCTTAATTTTTGACGTGGTGATCTCCGATAGATTTCCACCTTCTCGGGCGAAAGATTAGGTTTGGATGAGCCCACGTGGGTCTCTTGAGATGAGTCAGCCGTTATTCCCTTCCTTTTCGGAAACCTCGTACATTTCGCAGCACTTTGCCAAGTAATACGAGACGCAAAAAATAAATATGAAATACGTTTTGCTCGATTTCGTTGCATTCATATCGAATGTTGTTACCAGCGATATTACGGTAACTGCTCTTTGCAGGAGGGCTCCGCGTTGTTAGCAACTCTTGTGTTTCTCTTTCATTCTAATCTCTTCCTTGTCCATTATTTGCTACGTTGAACACCAATTAGTGTCGAACAGGTGGGTCTCTACCCGCTTTTTCCGCCCTTAAGTACAGTTTATTAAGACAAATTTAGACCTTCTGGAATAGATCTGCTCGCTGAATTGTGTCGATAACGCAAACAGTAAGAACTATTGACGCTAACTATATTCAGGAACAATATTGATGGTGGCTGTGGAAGTTTAATGAGGAAATGTTATATAGTTTTCGAGATTTCTTACTTTTCTTGGCCCTACGAAGTAAGTAAAAAATGTATGTACTCGTCAGAACATTATTTCCGTTTTTCTTCAGACCCCCACGTTTCAAAGGCTTCTGAGTACCGAAAAAAAACAAATATTTTAGGGCACCTAACCAAATGTGTAGGCTTCAGATCAACGTGTGGACAACCTTTAAATAACTTCGAGTAACTAAATAACTTGGAGGCGGGGTTTTCTCCTTTTGCCGGCAAATACAACACGTTTTTGAGTCCGGAAATCTTCAGGTAATATTCAAATCGAAGAGCCTAATTTGGTTAATCTTCGATGTGACGTAACCAGTAAATTGGGCGTCGGTTTTCAAAACCCCTTCTCAGAATATACGAACGAGTTTTTTGTCAATTGGGATCGGTCGCCCAAACTGGTTAGTTGAGTGCGACCGAATCAACTAACTATACATCTTTAATTTCGGTTATTTCCACGTTTTGGCTCCTGACTGGTTGGCGTGACAAGTGACGTTGGGTTTGCCTTGGGTTTATATGTTCAATACTATTCCGCTGACGCTGAAAAAAATTGTTGGTTTTCAGATACAATCCGTTATTTCTACTCTCCCAGGACTTACGAAGTGGAAAGAAAAGTGTATAACCGGCTGAACTATTTTTTAAAGTTTTTTTCAAATCTTTCCCGTTTCAAGGGCTAGTGAGTGTAAAAACACCAATTGAGAAAATGGTGTGTGTGAACGTTATTGAACTCGACCCAAATCAGCTCAATAAACTCCAGAACCGCAATTAGTAAGTTTCTTACAGAATGTGTAGTTCACATGAACTGAGCGGAAAACAGGTTGGATTGGTCTCGTAAAAAACGTTGACTGCACGTGGGAGCGAGAAATGTTGTGTGATGCGCCTCGCCAAATAGTTTCCACATAAATGGAGCCGTTTAAATATGATTTTGTACCAGCGGCTGGTTACGAACTCGTAACTGTTCAAACATGGCCCAACACGTCGCCTCGCAATCATTTGTTAATGTATTCAGATGAATAATTTTTGATGTGAGAATTAGTAGTCGTATTCTCGGATTATTTGTGGAGCTTCTATTCATCGCTGTAGGCCTATTTGGCTTATTTAAAACACCTTTTTTTTCGTCTCGTTAGTGTAAGGAACTCCGCTAGAACTCCACAAATCTGAAACCCTGAATACGAAAAAATAATAACTGAGCATTCAAGAAAATAGTTCCTTTTTAAATAGCTGTTACCATATGCGCGGCATCAGTTTAAAGAAGCATTATCCTCTTCGATCGCAATTTGATATTGAATCCCTTTAGTTAATTGGATTGTGATTGCGTAGAAAGTGATATTGGTCGTGATTTGAAGTTTCATCCATTTTTTACTTTGGGAACCCTCAATGAGGAGTGAATTTTGGTTGTGTGTGGTTCGGTCGGACCATTGACGAAACGTTGTCATCACGTGAAAGGGCAAGCACAGCCGCATTTTTATGTACGCGATCGTCTTAGGGATAAACTGATGACTACGCCAGATCAGCTCTTCGCGCGATCGTAGCCCTTCTCTGGAAGTGGCCTCAGAAGCGATCGTGACTCATAGGAAGCAAATAGTTGGCACACATTATTTCAGTGCACTCTTAAATCTGACAAAAACCAAGTTTGGATCTGGGATGCATCAGCATCTTGGTTTTACTTGGAATCTGGTTGATGCTTACCGCAACCAAACTTCGGCGGCATTTCGTTTCTGGCCAGTGCACAGTTTCACGGTTATTTTCCATCAGAGATTATTCGGCCTCCTCGTCCATACGGTTATTGTCAATGCCCTTCTTTCTTCTTGGAAATCGACGATAAATGTCTGGCCTGTATCATCAAACCACTTTCCTCAGCCCCAGTTACAGTCTGCGAGGGGAGAAGTTGCTGTGATTCGTTTAGTCTAGGAGTTTATCCTCATAATTCTAGAATTCTGATATTGTCGTCGTTCCGATCAGAGCGACGTGACTTAATGATCGAAATCAACGGGTTGGAATTCCGTTGGGCGAGGAACATTTTCATCCCCCAGTGCACATCAAAGGCTAATGTTGATCTTCACTAACTCTTTCCGGTCTAGAAAGCACACACAACGCTTGAATAGTTTAATTTATTTTGAAACTAGGGCTTCAACAATAAATTATAAACGTTCGGTCAATTTCTGGCTTTTCGGTAATGTAAATAACGCTATTCTGAGTGTTGAGGGTCACTCAATGAAAAGGATTTTTGCTAACATGTCTATATATTTACGCCCTTCATAGAGGAAACATCTAAGTTTTATGATGTATTTTTTCGTCATATATCAAATAAATTAATTGGGCATAAACTGCTTTACCTGTAAAAGATACGTAATACTTTCATTCAGTTGAATGAAGGTACAATTAAAAATATCAGGTGCAACGCATCACACAACATTCATCAGCCCCACGTGCATTGCCGCACAGTTAATTCAACCACTGTTTGTTGCAGTGCAGGAAGGAATGAACTTAGGAGAACGCAAGAGTTATTTGGTGAATGATAGCGGATTATTCGACCGGCTTAGACGTAAGAAAATCCGAGCGTTGACCTAAGCTGTGTAAGGTTTTCAGGGATGAGTTCATGGTCCCCTGAACAACCACTTCCTTCTGTTCATATCAACTGCGTAGAACATTCAGCATTATATACGGAAACTGTTGGAGCTTAATGTTCCAGAATTTGTTGGGTTGCTCCTACTTGTGTCACGACCACTATTGACCTATCAACAGAAGGGTATCGGACTGTCAACTTGATCTTTTTCAATGGGGGATTCGACAACTATAGGAAAAACAATATGCAAAAAGACGGTTACAAAAACGTTGTTTGTTTGAATTCAGGAATTTCTGACGTTGCGCCTACTTATTTTATGACCATTAAACTTATATTGTAAACGTTTATTGGACTGCAACCTCGGTTTGTTAAGCTTGCGTCATGAATCATGGGGGCAAGGTTTATGAGGAAATCATTGTACTAAAATCGCTTATCGTCTAAATTTTTAATAATTCATTGTGCTTTCCTCGTCATTTTCCCAACTCTTGAACCATTTATTGAACTCTCTGTTAACAAGCGCTGCCCTCACAAAAAATTGATTCCTTTTGTCAGTTTTGGATGGATTTCGATCGTAACATTATTTTGAAGTAAAATGTTGGTCTTCATAATGACAGCAATTTGACTTTCGATGTTGGTGGAATGCCCCTATCTAATTGAAGGACATACACAGCTTTTGTGAAAAGAAATGTTTTTTGACAATCCCATCAATTACCTGTGCGCTGATTACTCAATAAATGTCGTGACATAAGTACTGGAACCCAATAAATTAGAAAGAAGCTATGTTCTAGCAGCGTTGCATAAACTTAAAAAAAGTTGAAATTGGTTACTACAGTTATGAAGATACCTGGGGCTGAGGAAAGTTGTGAGGTGCCTCACACCAAATATTTTTTTCGGCGCATACTCGTTTTTCTTTCTCTCTGTTGAATAACTCCTAATAACTCTTTCCTTATAATCACAATTATCAAATGAATTCGAGACCTTGATTCCTTCAGTGGCTGCCTTGGCTTGGCCCTTGCGACATCGCCAGTAGACGCTTTTGATACTCCCTTCAAGTCGATCTTAACGCTCTTCACTATCTTGGCACTTTTACGGTTATAGCTGTTTGCTTAAGATACGAACAATTCTTCGTTTTCTTATCCGCGCGGCTCAGGCGCTCTGAATTATCGCCTGAGCTGCCGTTTGCGAACAGTCTAGGCGTTGAGTTATGGAGCCTGTCACCGAATTTGCACCGGCGTTTCGTTTAGTTTACAGTTCTTGTACTGTTGAATCGTTTAAATGCAATTTTCTCTAGCTCAACCCTTTCAAATATTCGAGTTGAGCTTAAAAAACGACCACCACCGCTCTCATAAATTTTACATCTTTGTAATTGGAATTTATATGGTGAAGGTTTGAGAGAATCTCGTTTCCATCGCTGTTTTGGAAGCCTTGATTCTTCAGAAAACTCTTGTTTACAAAAACTGTGGCGCGGTGTCGATGTTATCCAGAGCGAGCGTGTTATATTTTTTGTCTCATGAATTGTGCGTTAGACACTTGAAAAAGGCCGTGAACGTGATAACAAGATGAAAACATACGAGTTGTTTTGACTATGTCAAAACATCGAGCTCACCGTGGAATCGAAGCGGGGACCCCCCCCCCCCCCCCAGTGACTCGTCGAATGATCATTTAATCATTTTGACACGGTGCCCTACATCCATTGGTCATTTATCATTGCAGTTAGTTGGGTTATCGCCGTTTTGGCCTAAAACGTTCGTGAGGGTATCCAGGCATCTCAAGAGTGGAAAACTATTTCCAGCGTAATACAATCTCAGTTAAGAGACATCTGGCATACTCGAAAAGAAGTGTTATACATTTCCTGTAGGAAAACTCCACCTATTGCTCAAAAGTATTGCTATGAACGCCTTGAGCGAGATTCATGTGTCAGGCGAGACTAAATTTGCTTGTTTCCATGTGACACGTTACTGACTAATAATATTATCAATAAGGCGAATCATCACACAACTTTCCTCAGCCCCACGTGCAATCAGCGATTTTCATCACGCTGCAACTAATCCAATCTATTTTTCACTGTTTATTTGAACGTGGGAAAACGGATTTCACGTTGTACGTGAAAATTGGGAACAATAGCACTTATTGTTCTTGAATTTATTGTCCTACTTAAACACGACCAATATAGATAATTTATTGTACTGCTCTCATAATTTGCCCATTTGATGGTACTGTCATAGTATTTGGAACTGTTCATATAAAAAACATGATCAAAGTCTATTGAGCCATTTTTGAGAAAACAAATTGTGTATTGTTTCGATTGATACGGTAACTATAGTATGTACTTATTTCCCCCTGGTGATGTCTGAATATAAAATTTGAACCGATTCAGTTCTGCCGTTTTCTCATCTTGTTCACATACGTACAGACTATTCTTCCAAATGGTGTTTTCGAACTCTGTAGACCTTGTAACGTGGAGATTTGGTGAAAAGTGAACACGAACTTTTCAGCCGATTAAATACTTCCTTTCTACTTCGTAGGGCTATAAAGTAAATATTTGGGGTGAATTGGCCAAAAAACCTCGTGAATTTCGTGGGTTCATACATAATTACTTTATGCTCGATATTAACCTAACAATATCTGGTACCTAATTGCTACCAACACAATTTTTTTGAGAACGGTACATGAGTGGAGTTTTCTAAGAATAAACTACACAACGATTTTCACGGAACGTTTTTGTAATTTAACGCGCTGCCCTCGTTTCCCACCGATAAATTGCCATTATACCATTTGAAACTGCAGATTCGAATAAACTTGATCACAATTGTTAGAACCGGTCCTGCCAAAATCAAATATCAACTAATGTCTAATTATGTTTCGTTACGAAAAGACAGCAGAATTTATGTTCTTTAAAATAAATTAGGGTTATTTTTAATTAAGCTGGATGTATCTCGAAATTATTGATATTACTACAAATCTGAGCACGCCATTTTGAGTTTGGTTCAACGTTCAATTTTAGGAAGAAAATCGAACATCTAAAACTCATAAAGTGGGAAGTTTGATTATAAAAACAGAAAGAAATTTAATTACAATTTCCAATTTAACATGACGTATGATCCATGATAATCAGTTTTGCTAGAACTGTGCTTGCAGTACGTTTTCCATAGGCCAGAATTCGACAATAAATAACTGAAACCGAGTCATTTTATTAACTTATTTGAGAACCGCTTGTAACTGTTAGCTAATTAGTGGCCTAGTTCATTATTTGAATTAGGTCAATAAAATTAAATTTACTTTCTATTTTGAGGACCGCCTACATCCGACAACATGTGGTCGATCTCTAACTGTTATAGGTTTAGCACAAATTTCGTGATAACCAAAGAGTGGCATGTTGGCGACCACACTTCTGAGAATTTTCTGATGCGGGTCGCGGTTTTCTGACACTGTTTGCCTCGACTACTGATGTTTGGGACGAAGAGGGCTTCGAACCGATGTGCAATTATTATTTATATTTCCTTCCTCGGTTATTACTCCCGAGTGCCCCTGTACATCCCACTCCACTGGATTGATTAGCAAGTGGAGGTTTACGCTCTGAATATTCTCCTTTTTCTCCTTCACATTGAGAGAATTCACTCTAATTTCTCCCTCACTCCCCACGTTGCCTATTTACGGAAATTACTGTTGTCCGAATCCCACAAATGACAGTAATTTTCTTCCAGACCAAATTTTCGCCGACTGTCATGTTTTACAGGCGAGTTGTTGGAATTTTAGGAAATAGCCGAACTCAAATTTGTGTTACGCTTCCGGTAGGGAACAATGTTCCTAGTAGGTGGCTGGACCACCTCAACCGATTCTTCCTGTTCGTATCACTCGCAATTTCTTGTCCATGTTTCGTCGGGCCGTTGAAAAAATATTGCGTCACGCTCGAAGAAAATGTCTTTCCCAGAAAAGCTGTTAATAACTGTTTGTTTTCTCAGTTCAGCAGTCAGTTCGAGTAAGTTTCTCGATACGATCTGATAATTTGTCTTTCGAGCCCGCAAGGGCCAAGTTGCTCTTATTATTATTATTATTATTATTATTATTATTAATTCCGCTGCTCGAATTTTGCTTGTTACGTATTGCTTCTTCTGCGACGGCGTAAATCAAATCGATATTGAACACGTTGTTGGGCTGGTAAACACGATTAGGGTGCGTCGAAATAGGTGGCGTTAATTTTTGTCAATGTTTTGTATGTTCGCTAAATGACGAACTGAAGTGGCAATTGTTTTCATTTGGTTAAACTGCAGAGGGATTTATTAACTGACTTGTCATCACAATTTTTAATTGGCACTTTTTTTTAAATAAGGGGAAAGGTTGTTTATGTAATTTGTGGTTGTTGATAATTTTTTATTCTCTCTTACGGAATTGAAATTCAGATGAGTATAGTAGGCGGTATACAGCTTTGAGATTGTGCGTCATTTTGTATTGGATTACAAAATGTTCTTAATGTTAGACACGTAACGATTTCTGCAGTTCACGAAGTGATCTAATCGAATACGCCTTTTGAAAAGAGATGGCGATTTGATGACTGCGGGTTCGAAGTCCCTTCTCTGTGTCAGTTTCAATGGATTTTGGGGTTTTCGCAATTGACTCAGATGATTGGGCAACGGCTTATTACTGACGAGCTATTGTTGACCGTTTATTTTGTATTTTTCATTATTAAAGGCCAGTAATTGAGAAGGAGAACGTAGACTAACGGCGAGTACGCCGACCGAGTCGCTGTTAAGTGAAATCTGCGGTTTTTATGACGTCGGAAGTGGGGGGGGGGGGACGCTCGTGCTCAAGCTTTCTTTCTCATCTGAAAGCGTCTGGCGCTCATAACATTTTTCCTCCATTCCACCGGTTCGTTGGACGTAGACTCATGATTTCTCTTCATTCTTAGCTTCTAGTTTTGATGCAGCAGAAGCGGAACCTTGAGTAAATTGGGTCAGTTGCACCAGGTTTGAGTTCGAATTAATCAAAAAAGGTGGAGCCATAAATTAAGGCAATTGAAAACTGAAGCAATTCCAGCAGTCCTCTCAACTGGGCACCATAAGATGTGATTCTGTCAACTATAGCACATGACGAGATGCGCAAATTTTGTTTTACGAAGGTAGACCTTTGTACTGAAAAATTTTCACTGTCGTAGTTACTCAAGTTATGAAGTCAGTTGCATTTCAGGCAGTGCCTCATTTATTCAAGTAGTTGAGTGCTTTCAATATAATATGGTTAGTTGAGAAAATGATTTAGTTCCATATCTTCCTAAAATATTATTTTTGTTACTTTGGTGGATCGTATTCTCGACCTCTCTATTCCAATTTGACCTCAAGTATATGATCGATTTTACTAAAATTCACAGAGATGCAGGTTACCTCTCAAATTCCTACTAAACTGGTCTACATCACACGACGTCTGAGCCACCTTACAATTTCACAAATTGCTGAAATTGCCCGTCGATTTTTCTGGGCATGCCTTGACATGCTGTCTTCTCATCTTCTGAGTGTCAGGTCATTTTACTATAATCAGCTCCCTTCCACCCAAACTGCTCTTCTTCCCTTCGAGTTTAGGCTCGAACTGTCTTTGGTTTGCTCTAGGTCGTCAATGTTAACTTCTCCTGTAAATCTGCAGCCCTTATAATATTTCGTTTTCTTATTTGCATTTATTTTTTATAGCTTTTTTCTCCTTTCCGTTCTGAATTTCGTGGAGACGAATTTGCGATAAAAACCTTGTTTGTGTTTTCTCAACAAACGATTTTTCATGTTGGGAACACGCATAATTTAGTTCGTAGGGAAAACTTTGTTTACGCGTGATTGTGTCTTGAATGTCACGCTGTGCACTTCACTGCATGTGAAAAATGAGTTTAGCAATATTAGCCAATAACTAGTGTAAATCATTGACTGGCTAGCTCAACGGATTTGAAAGGAAGCACAAAACGTTCTGTTTTACTTCTTTGGTAACCATTTAATTATTATTATAACTTTGGGTTTCATTGAAGTATGAATTGGTCATTATATGAGCCATCCAACGCTTATTTCCTGGGACCATTTTCAACAGCCACTGATGCAAAATAAGCTTGAGCTGTTTACTCAATCCTTCTTCATCCGGAAATGAAATAATAATTTCTTCAGATCACAATCGAGCCCTTCATGTTATCTGTCAGTTGCTCAAGTAAGAGCGAACAAGGAATAGCGCGTGGGAGCAGATAGCGAAGACGTAAAAAGTCATGACGAAAACAGGCAAAGATAACAAAAAACTGAAATTGGAGCGAGCGACGTTGTTGTCGCCTCCTTTTAACTCGTCGTTCTTCGGGAAAGGTCCCTCAATCACTCGAGTCTGAAATTCAGGAATCGTTTCAAAATTTGGCGATGGAAATGGAGGAGGAATAAGGGATTACTGTCAGTGTTACTGCATCTATCTAGATGTGATGTTCACATTCTCGGTAGGTTCCATAATGGATTTCAAATCAGAAAGTAAGATAAAAAATGCGAACATGAACATTTTTGCCCATTAAAGAAATTGAAGCACAACCAGGCAGGTATACTATGCATAAATAGCCATCTTTAAAATCTAGTTATTGCGCAGTATGTCGGTTTCATGAGGAAATTTTCAAACAACGTCATTCTAACCATTTTACTCTTTTTCAATAGCTTTATTTAATACGAGAACTTTGCTAAAATAAGTACTGACGTCTAAGTTCGTTATTACTCCTCCCAACGAGCTAAATTAAACAGAAATACTTACAGTAGTGTTTATTTCGCCTGAACGCATCCTAGTCCCAGTGCTCTAGCAGATAGGTTGTGTTCTTAGCTGCTCTCTGAATTCTTAATTTTCAGGTGTTTATGAGCCCCTCAGCTCTTAAATGACCTCCATTTTTAACTCTCATTCAACGAATCGTACTATTTCGGTTTTCCCAACTCTCTCTTAAGGGTCAACACGGCAGTTAAAGAAGACCGGAAAGGGTTGTGTGCTTTAGTACACAGTTCCGTCCAACGTGTTTTTCAACAACTTCCAGCAAGAGCTAAAACGTTTACCTTCGCGCTCATAAGTTACGACCATTTTCGCAAGCCCTCGACGACATTTCAACTCTCCATCCTTAATTGGCAGTGCGCTATGTCAAGATTACGTTGCTCAATCCCGGATTTATTATTGGGCTCCATTCACGAATGATGTTTCTAAAAGCTGTGTGGAAAGATCTGAAAATTACAATACGCCTATACGGATTTAGTAACTGCGAGTCTGAGCTTATTAAATAGGCATCGCTAACTGCATCTAATCGAATTCCCGTATGCAACTTCCTTCGATCTCTTTGAGTAATACTTTCTATTATCATGTTGTTGTTGATTTGTCCTTGTTGTTTGAACGATTTCGCAGGTTTCTGTCTTCTCCTAAAAGTTATTAGTTTTTTCGCAGTTCGAAAGATACAAATAAGGAAGACGTTTTTGAAAACGAAGAAATAGAAGTGACTGCTGACCTTTTCCGTTAAACTGAAAAAACTACTTTTTTACGCACGCTCGGCCACGCTATATATTCAACCTTCCACTATTTTCTGGAGATGTAGAATAAACGGGTTTTTGCTCTTTATTCCTTCTTGAGACCAGACGACGGCTGACCTGTTTTGGGGCTTTAAAACCGCCTGAAACGTTTGTCCAGCACGGCTACCTGCATTCTGCTGAGTCACTGCCAGTCCCTCTCCTTGCTCTTCTAAGGTTCTGTTCGTTTTTCCTCGCATCCCGCTACTCGAGAAATGGAAATCCGCTTTAATCTCCCGTCTTCCTGAACATTTTCGTTTCAAGATGCGCTTTCCTGCTGGCAATCCCGGCTATCTGATTTTACTGAGCTTAGATTGTATTTTTATGGCGTTAACTCCAACATCATGGGGTGCGCACAGCTTTCCTCCTTGTCAGTTAAAGAAACAATTGTTCCATACCGTTTCAGCAATTTGAAGGCTCCTATTGATTATTCTACAACGTTTAGAACTTTCATCGTGTAGGTAGGTAACTGGGCTACCAACACCATTAATGTAAAAATGTTCTCTTCAATTAAGGTGGATTTATACGGAGCATTCACTCACTAAGTCGAGGTTTGTCTATGTATCGGTCATTCGCTGTGCGGCTCCTGTCACTTTCCCACGGACGAATATTTTCTATCATCCTACAGTTCCGTTAGCCAACTTCCGTTCCGTACAGGAGAAATGTACGGAAAATCTACGTTGGGGAAAACATCGGTGTTTTGTTCACTACAAAGCGATGTATCATGATGGTGTGCTAAATGTGCCTCGATCGTTTTCTCAAGAGGTATTTTTTAAAATTGGTGGGCTAAAGGTTGACAAATATATGGTGCGTGACATCACAGAACTTTCCTCTGCCACACGTACATTCTGCGAGTTTCGTGGTTCTAGCTATCAATGGACAGGGAATTCATGAGGCTGCCAATATAGATTTTTGGAGAAAGATCTTGTTTACTCCTGATCCTGATGTACGTGTTTTACTGGCGTTTAGATTTGCTAGACACTGGTTAACATTTTTGTAACCATGCGTAATTTCTGAGGTTGCTCATAATTATGTTTTGAGAGTTAATTATACTGTACCGCCGTGATGTATTGCCGTCTTATTTGGACTCGTCTGTACAAATAATTTAATCAAAATCATTAGACATTTTTGTGACGAAAAAATGTGGTATTTTGCTGGCTATGCTAACTAATTAGTTTTAGTAGTGTTGGTCTACTGAATAGCAAATTTAATCCGCTTTAGTGCAGTCGTTTTCTCCGAACTAAGTTCACAGGCGCACGCGCACTCAGACGATTTTACCAAATGGTGTCTTTCAGACTCAATAACCCGTAAAGGTCTGGAAGAAACAAGTTTTTTCTGATCAGATATCTGTCCTTTCTACTACGTAGGGTTACGGTAAGTGAAAAGAGCCGATCAGACGACTTTCATCCTACTTGTTCCTTGTTTCGACCAAAGACAGTAAAAACGGCGTTTTGGGAAAATTGTGTGTACGAGTAAAAGAAAAAAGGTTAATCTGCTCAAACTTATATCGGCGTTATTTGTTAAAAAAATGTTTAACGAGTTGGGTTTGATACAATTGTGCATTGTCAAGGTTTCATGTATGAAAAAAGTAATGCGACGCTCCCGTTATTACTATTATTTTATCAAGTTTTTGATATTGAAAACTAGCTCAGTGCACACGAGCGATCCCAAAAGTGTACAATTAGCATGAAAAACATCTTTTGCCAGCACAGCACATCTAGTATTCAGCGCTGTGCAGGTTAGGTTCATGTGGTATCATATCCAATCAATCTAATATCACTTTTCACAAATCATCTGTTCCCTAGTCAGGTGGTTATGTATTCTGCAATGAACCTAGCGTGGAAATATCATTAGGTGAGTGTAATTATAATTGGTACACTTTGCTTGAAATTGTCCTCGGGCTTGGACCATAAAACAGTTCATGATATTCGATATAATTCGGCCTAGAAAGGCAAGCGTTAAATTCTAACAAGTTGGGCGGGCGGTAGCTTTTTGCGTTAATTAGGAGAGCTCGTCGTTAAAGAGATAATACTGTGTGGTTCGCTTGTCAGGAGATCATTGAATTAGGCCCCCCTCCCCTCTCCCCAGTAGTTCGTTACGAACAACAAAATTCAACGAAATGACGGCAAAAGACGTCACTCTCAGAGTTACTGTAATGTTTATTCTTGTTACTGACGTTTTGATGGTGAAACGTTTTCTCAGTTCACGTACGTGTGACGGAATATTTGAATTTAGCGTCCCGTTTTATTTGTGGAGCAATTTACGTCCTCTGTGAGTGTATCAGCCCACCTCTGGGAATGGCACACTCTTTTTGCGATGATTAGGAGCGTCTCGACGGTATTTTGATCGCCATTTAGGAGGTATGCGGACGCAGATGTGCGTAAAAAGAGTTGCGATCTTATAGAATTGACTAATTAATGAGATCGTAATGAGCGACGTCGCCGTGCTGAACTTGTTTGCGGGGTTGTTAATCAAATAATTGTTGGCTCCAACACTTTCGTTTATTTGGCTGTTTGATGTAGTTTTGTATGCGTAAGTTCACCTCCTAATTACTATTTAATCTCGTTTTCATTTATCTGCCGGTTACGTCTTGACCTTTTTTCCACTGGTTGCCTCAAACGAACAGATTTAAATCCTCGAGGTCGGCTCCTTCAGTTAACTACACACTGATTAAATAACCAGAATAATCGATTGTGATCAGCGTTTAAATGGGATTTTTTCGTTTTTTAAATATTTTTATTAAGGTGTAGAGAACATCAACTAGTTTATTTATAAGATCTCATTTGCATGAACCGAATGCCCATCTGCTCTGAAGTTTTACGTCACAGTGATATACGAGTGGTCTAATACTTGATGTGGTAGGAATAGTGCATGACGAACATTCGGATGTAGGTTGCTCTAGATACTACGTCAGGTTGATTATACCCAGTATTCATTGCGGAAAACTGTAACGCTTTTTTGGCACATTTTGGCTATCTTCTATCAACGGCCTGTCAGAAAAAGATTTATGGAGAACGATGCATAGGTATCGGATAGTTGAAGCCGCCCTGTCAGTTAATAGCAAATTGTTTTAAGCCTTTTTTCCAAAAAGTAAAACCCTCGTGGTGTGCTTCATAGGTGTACATCTCCGCCCATATAATTTTCGGTTTTCCCTTTAAGTGTATTTCCCTTTAAACATAAACAATAAATTATGCTGTTCCAAGATGAGGCTCCCGAAAGATGGCCAAGCGTAGAATAACCACGAATAGAGGAAAATTATCTTGTCGTGGGACTCCGTTGGGCCTGTCATTTCGAGTAAGTATTAAATTGGAAATCGTCCCATTCCACCCTCGAATTATTCGAAATTGATTCTGAAAAATCGCCCGTTTCTTGCCTGGTAATGAGAAAGAAAGGAAGCGAATTCTTCGCGCGGCATTACTGAGAGTTGTTATTACGTGGGAAGTGGGGGATGGGCCGGGATGCCATTCTGCAGGTGTCAGTTGACACACTTTGGAACGTCTAGAACCGCCAAGCCGTTTGTTGGTGGGACGTCGAAATGAGGGGCTTCTGCTCGCAATTCCTCAACTCGTCCTGGAATGGATCGACCCTATTCGGTAGAAATTAATTTGAACTTCTCTCTGGTATTTTTCGGTTGAGAGGTCAACGCTCAGCCTGCTTCAATTTATCTGACTATAAAATAGCAAAGCTTGATGGAAGTGACAACTATATAACACAGTCGATTTGACACTATTTCTGCTCCCTAAAAGACCAAAATTATTCCTGCCTCTCGCAAACTTGAATGTTCTTATGACAGCTGCCGGTAAAGCCAGCTCAGAAATTAGTTTTTGGGTCGAAGCCTGGTAATAGCTGTCCGGCTCAACTTCAAGGGTCTCCTCATGGTTCTACCTGAATGAAGAAAAAAGTGGTCTGGCAAGGATGAGTTTCACTACCTGGCAGGCAATATGTCAGGCACTTACTTCGAAACTTCCAATAACGCGTTGGTTTTGGCAAAGCTAGAGCATAAATATATTCTACTCTGGTTCCGCATCAGAACGAACTAGAAGAATTATGAGCGATTTTGTAACTAAAGCGAAACTTCTCCCAACCAACTTTTACGTAGCCAGTTTTTAGTAGATGTACCCACAAAAATGTAGTTGGTTTCGTCACATCTAACATTCAAGAATAACGGGTTTCACTTAATTGTTACGTTTCCCATTCACGGAGCAGAAACTGTAATGATTTTTTTTTACCTTAGCTCTACGTAGTATGAAGGAAAGATATGCAATCAGCAAAAATTAGTGTTTTGTTCATACCTTTATGTTTCAAGGGCTAGTGACTCCGAAAATCACCTTTTCGGAAAGGTAAGAGAAACGGCTTAACCAAATTGGCTCAAATTTTATATTCAGTAAACTAGTATGAAAAGCCATACTAATGGTACGAGCGAAATAGGTTGAGTGGCGAAGTGGTCAAAACACCAATTTTTCCCTTAAAGCAGCTCTAACGATTTTGATTAAATTGCTTGTATGGAGTTGCCGAAATAACGCGGCTAAAATGATGGGAACAACATAAACATAGTACACAACATCGTAAATTATCTAATATTTCAAAGAAAATCTATTTTAGCGCTTCTGATAATTCTAAAACAGTAACTATTCTTTGAAAAATCAAGTTCAAGCACTGATTACATGATCACGATCGAGCGCTACCTCATACTATGTAACCTGTGCTTTACCAAGTTCATATAAACTGGATGAAAACTAGTCGCATAAGTGATAACAATCGCAGAAAGCCCGTAAAGTTATGTCGAACCCGATATTTCATCATCAAATAACTGGAATTATTGTTGTAATGGGTAGGTAGGAAGGTGGTTCTTCTTCAGTACTTTTACCTTCCTTAAAAGGCATGCAAGTGGCGAAAAAGGGTTTTGTGAATGAGTGGTTACTGTGAGTAGTTTCGCAACTCGCAGCAACCACCAACAAGCAACTTTTGGTATGGTAAGGGGGTTGTTTAGGCGTTTCACGAACTTCTAACCCTGCGTTCGTCGAATGGTGAACTGTGTAAGATGTTCAGTGTTGCCTGAAGGCCTTGTAGCGACCAGTAAACTCACGTTATCGGCTGATATATTAAGATCGACCTATTAAATCTAACCTTTCAACTGATAGAAATCAAAATACGAACAACTAATTTGCGTAGAATGAGGTTCTACGATTCTCCAGACGAATTTCACGATCTCCAATTTTGCAGACGTCATCCGTATTGTGTAACTGATATTGGACTCTGAGCGCTCTGTAACCTCAGGGTCTGACTCGTGAACCCCGTAAAGTAAAATAAGATACAGATCGTGTACGCTCTGTAGTAAAATAAATTAATTATGGGCACGTGAATTTTCCACTGGCTTTCATTCTCGTCTTTAGCCAAATGGCCTTCATAAGGTCAGATTTATGTTTTCCAAGGTATTAGCGGTGTAGCCTCATCTCCCTTAGGGGCTTTAATGGTACTTGTGCTAATGCCACCTTCCGCGAATCCAAAATTCGTCGCGAAAACCACCATGCTAGTCTACTGGGCTCGAACCGTGACCTCCACTGCTGTCATCCACCGCTAGTGGTAAGGTTGTTCGGGACGAGTTGAGCATTGGGCACCTCCTGCCCTCAAAGCACTTATCGGTTTTAAAACAGATATCAAGTCTGTCTGTGGTGATGGGTTGCATGGACGTTGCCCGCCAAACATTTGGGTTTAGACGCGAATTTTAAATACACGGCTGAGCAAAGAAACCTTTCACAATCTCTTTAACAGGCAGATGCGAATTAAGCTTCTAACAGCCATAAAAACGAAGGTGAGCTGTTGGACAGTGAAAATAACATCCTTCAGAAAACTACATGCAAGTAAATAATTCGGAAGTAGCTGTTGGGTGAGTACCTTCCCTGGCTAGTGGCTCACCGTGGGCGAACACTTTTGGTGCAAATACACGACATTTGGGCCGTAAGTCTCTAGCAACTTAGTAAGGAAAGTCGCAGAATTAACAACCAAGGAGCGAACCAAACTGCCTTTTCACGTCCAGTGAGGGTTTTCAGGTAGTGCATGTCTTATCACCAACACTCTCATCTTCCAGCCCTTTCCCCTTCCTACCCTTGTCAAACCATCTCGCCTCCCATAAATAGCTCATGAGTGACGGACTCAAATCCAGTGCTGACTTACGGCCCGAAGATGTCTTTACATCGAAAATACCCGCTCACAGTACATCAGCTTGGGAAGTCGGTCTCCCCCAACCGGTACGATTACTTTGATTTAGTTACTTGTTTTGCAGTTGACGTAGAAGCCATTACTTTCCTGCTGATTAGCCAATAAATCGCCTTTGTCTTATTAACTACTAAAAGCTAATTCACACCTTTGTTTTCTTCGTGCTTCTCTAAAATATGCATATATCCCTGAATGTTCCAGTACTTATTGGGTTGCCCCACCCTCCTCGGATAAACAGCTGATTTTTTGGAAGTGAAATAATTATATTATTTTTGTCTACAAAATTAGGTAAAATTACTGTTTTCATCGTCATGGTAACTGTTGTTAATTTTGTATTGGTTTTGCACATAACCTTATTTTGACGTTCCGTATTGATCTACAAGCTCAACATCAAATTGGTGGTTGCACACTCAACCACTGAACATTTTTACTTTCCTTCGCTCTACGAAGTGGAAAGGAAAGTATGTAATCTACTGAAAAAAAAATTATGAGTTCTCTTCAGACATTTACGTTTCAGACCCCACTGAGTCCAAAAAAACACTATTTGAGAAAATGGTCAGTGTATCTGTGAATGCGATTGGGAGAAAACAGCTGAACCAAATCAGCTCAAACTTGATATCTAGCTTGTAGGTCACCATGGAACGCCAAAATGACAGTATGAGCTAACCAGCAGAAAACTAACTATAGTTTTTATTGTGATCAAAACATCTTTTTTCACATAAACGGCTGTAATGATTTTAATTACATTTTTTATACCGACAGCTCCTAATGAGACGGCAATCTCATGAAATTCCTATTTGTGGGAAAATGACGAGATCAGCACAATAAATTACCAAACATTTCGACGAAAATCGATTCTAGCGCAAATTTTTCCACTTTCTACCAATGAAGTGATGTTTTACCATGTTCAAATGAACTGAATGAAAGATAAATTGAGTTATTAGCAAAAGCCATGTAAACCAGTAAACTTCTTAGAGCTAAGGAAAGTTGTCTGATGCGGTGCACCTGATATTTTCAAATGGTTTTGCACGCAGGAAACACTGAACTGGAGAAAAATTACTTTTTTGTCGACCACGTAACTTCCCTTTATAATCTGTAGGGCTAAGGAAAATACAAAGCTTCGCAATAACCTTGCGATTAGTGCTGAGTTGATTCATTGAAGGAGAAAGTAAACTCACTCTTGAGTATAAGGCTGCCAACGGGGATTATAAAGGTTGCCTCGCTCGGCCAAAGTATTTTTAACCACCTTCTATTCCCAACTGTTTGGCGAGCGACGTTTATCGTATCAGCGTTGCAAAAGGTTTTGCAAGGTCGATCGCCGATCCAAAATTTATCGCTCCCATTTGTTGAGGAAATTCGGTCCGACGCCTCTCTGCTCTTCCGGCTCTGCCGCGTTGTTCAACCCGTGAAAAGTGAAGGATTTTCTTTCTTATCGCTCTTTACCGAAGCCCATTGGCTTTTGTTGCCGGGAAATGGCCTCACCGTTAAATACTGACCCCCTCCCTCCTCTTGGTCTCGTTAAAATCCTATAAATAGAATTTGCACGAGCGAGTGTCGGAGAGGAAGGACGACGAATGTATTGAAGAGAACTGATGGTGGGAGGGGGGAGGGGGAGCTTCTTTCCTTTTTGGCACACGTCTACATGTTTTTCCCTGACTTCTAAAACGGCGTGGTTTTGTATTTGTGTTCTCAGACGATGCACGGCGGAGAAGCAGCGTGGAGAGTAAACCTGAGAAAGTCAAAACGGCTCAACCTTCCCCTCAACCAGCCAAAAACAAGAAGAAACAGAGCGAAAAGTGGTCACAGCGAGATGCGAAGCAGAATTTCGCTCACGAGTGGCTCCTGACCAACCTCAAGGGACACACCGGGGCCATCCTGGACATGGAGTTCAGCGCCAGCGGAAAATTTCTCGCCACTTGTGCGGATGGTTAGTACTCATCGCCTTTTGTCGCTTCAGCCCTCAAAATATGTGTACATACTGACTATCGAAACAGTAATGCGATCATTATCAACTTGCTAACCTTCTGCTCGTATGTGTTATTAATCCGTTCCTGTTCGCTATTTTACCTTAATCCTCTTCCATTGTAGTCAATCTATTAATCTACCGAAGGACGTCTCTTGTCACGTACTGCATGAATAATCTCCCTTTGCTCTATTGGCACGATATTAGTAGCCACAAACGAATAAAATCGGTTCAACAGTTTTTCAAAAGTTAGTTACTCCAAACCGAAATAATCTAAAAAATATGACGACAATCCATCGCACAAATTTCCTTGAACCCCCTGAAAATTTATTGGCATGCGTACAAGCCAACCGAGTCCGTATCTCTTGTTTATGCGGATCAAAATGTAGATACTTTTCAGCTGAGTGCTTTTGAAAGTTTGATGAAGACCGTTGCTGGCGTTTTTGAGAAGATTTGAAAAATAAACGTGTTCGGAGAATCTCATTTTCTGATGTAAATGAACTATTTTTACTTTCCGCTACCCAAAGGGTAAAAAAGTATTGTGATCGTGTCAAAAAGTTGGGTTATCGTCAGATGTTTACGTTTTGAGCGTACTGAGTCCAAAAAACCTTATTCGCCGCATGGTCCGTGTGTGTGTCTGTAGTTCAATTTGCGGGACAACGGTTGAACCGATTTAGCTGGTTCATTTTTGTTTTGTTCTTGATTAATTTTAGACGCGAAAATAAGATTAAGAGCGACTTCCATTGATGGGAAAGGGGCTGGGGGCGAAAATGTACCAAAAACTAAAGTTGTTCGTGATGATTAAACTTTCAAATTAATTTCTACTAGTTAGTACCCAACTGTTCTTCTTCATGAATATCTCCATGAAAACTCCAGGGACCAAGATATAAGCCTATGAAGCAAAAATAGGTTTTCTATGCTTTTTGGCAAAGCGGCTTCAACGATTTTCACCAAACTCACAGGATGTTTTCGAATAGTTAATACCTATATATTGTTCTAAATAAATGTTCTTCTGACAGTACATTGAACAGAGATAAAAATAAAACTGTGTCGGAAATAATGGTTTGAACATTTTGTAATTTCCCGAGTAATTATGTCACTGGATATGATCAATATTAGGAGTGGCTTTTAGCAACCTACGCTCACATTTTGTTCTTCGTGATTATTTCTGTATCTGTCTGTTGAACGGGGATATAGGCCGTGATATCTTGAAAAATGAGTTTGTCAAATTTTAACGATTTCGATCAAACTGACTAAATACTCTAACTAGCACCTGCATTTTGTTTCTGCATAAATATTCCTGTAGAAGTACGTTGAACGAAGATATAGCGCCCATATATGTGGCAGGTCGTCGAATTTACGGGTGTTGTGGAAAGTTGTGTGTTGCTATGCACCAAATATTTGTATGGTGCAAAGTGTAGGTGCAGATCGCCAGACGATACATTTTAAGATTTTATCTCTGTTCAAGAGACTGTCAGAAGAACGTTTATAGAGAACAAAGTATAAGGATTGGCTTATTCCTGGCTATCCTGCGAGTTACAAGAAAATCGTTGAAGCCGTTTTTCCCAAAAGTCCTCGCTTCGCTTCTCAGGCCTAAGTATAATTAAAATCGTTGTGGTCGTTTAAGAGAAAAACGGGAAAAAACCCACTTTAGATGCGTGTTGGTTCTTATTTTCGCGCCTCCAAAAAATAACGTAAAAACAAAACACGAGCGCGACCGGCTCAGCCGTTTTGTCGCATATCTGATCACAAAAATTCACAGTTCAGGGTAAAATATAAAATCGCTTAGCTGGTTGCGCTTCTGTTTCGTAATTTGGTAAAACAGTTTGAAAAACGCCGTGCGTAGTATAATGACAGGAAAATCGGAGGGGGTTGGACATTCCTTGAGACTTCGAAATCACTAGTCGCTTGCTCCTTAGTGTTGACGTAGTACTCAAGGCCAAAGGTTTAAAAAAACACTGCTTTTTCCTCAATTTTCCTTACGCCATCGTTTATCGGACTTTCCTGCTCTATAGATTATGCACTCACGCGAAGGTGATGAAAATCCGACGGATGATATTATGAACAATAGATCTTCTCGTGTTAAGAAACAAGTTTACTATCAGTGGTCCTTGCCAATGGGGTCTCACAAAAACATGAATATCCTCTTACGGACTATTCATGGAACTACCAATATGATTTTTTTTTGGAGAACTTCTTTTCGGGGGAGCAATTGAGCAAATGTCAATAAATTGAATGGGTGAAGCAGTTCTTACTAAGCTTGTGTCGGACAGATGATACAGTCAACACTCCGAACGTTGATTTGAAAACTTATTTGTATGCCCAACTGTCATGATCATTTGGTAAACCAACGGGAGATCAAAATCAACTTGGGAGTAAAAAGTTACTAAATACAACTTTGAAGTTACGGGTCAGAAGAAAATGTTCCACATTGAGAATGCGTGAATAACTTTGAAACGCAAAAGTTGTTGAAAATAGTTTCGGTAAATGATTAGCAGATTAGAGTGCCCTGTTACTGATAACGGCTTTCTTAGGTTCTTGAATGACGTCAGAAACCGCGCCTCCCGGAAACGACAGCTATTTGTTTTTGTATTTAATTGCGTACAACTCTTCTTTTTAGAGACGGCTTGTCGGCCAGAAAATGTGATAAAACATTATACTCACTTCTGCGCCTTCCGAAAGAAACTGTAATTGACCTTCAATGGTGTCATGTCGATGATAGTTCTATTGATTGTGCCGTTTATATAACAATAAGTACAATACCTCTGGGCCTGTTGCTCAATCAAGTTTGATTAAAATTTACATTGTTTTGCTAACCCATCTTGACTAACCGGCTGCGGAAAGATAAGAATTGCACTTGTTTAACCCTTACTAAATAACAGCAATTATAAAGTGGCGTTTCAACCTTAGCAAATCGAAATATTGGTTCTGGCGCATTTAATATTTGTGAATGTTTCATTATAGGAGTATAAGAAACTATCAAGTTTCCTGAAAATTGCTAGCATTCATATTCAGTCATTTCTCGGCATTGGCGACGGAGTAGAAGTATGAAAATAATTTTACGACGACGGCGGATTTAATTAAGACATCTCATTCGTTCCTCAACTAACCGGTTTGGTTTTTCATTTATCGAACTGCTGCGAAGAATGAGCTAATTTCAAATGAAACGTAATAAAAGTAAAAAATCGGTAAAAAGTTCATAAGTATGCACCGCTCGACTATGAAACAATCAAAGTTTACCATCATCTTTCTTCACGAATTGGTTTTTTCTGCTCACTAGCTTGAGTTGCCATTAGCCCATTTATAATTTCTAAGAATTTCATATTTTTATCTTGCTACGCTGTTGATGGGAAAAAAGGTTTACGTGATGAATCTTCTATTAGCACAAAAATTAACTTATTACTGTTCTCCCCCGGGAATAGAAAAAATACGCATCCGTTTACGAATGTTCTTTAAAAACTACGCGTTTTTTTTCATTGAACTCAAGTTTTGTATTACGCAAGACCCGCGAGTGAACAGTTCTCCGTTTGTTTGTTTATTTCAGACATCTTTTCGGAACTAAGAAATGTTGATTCGCAGGAACGAATATTTTGAAATTTCACCAAACAGAACAAGTACAATGTTCGGACAGAAACAGAAAAAGAGCACCGAACGCGTGCCAAATTACTCGAACTAATAATCGGCAGTTAAACGACTCGTATTAAGATTAAGATATGTTAGGTAACGTGAACAACGTGTTACGTCACTTATAACTGCGTTACAACGTGGTTGACAGCCGACCATTTATAACTTGTTTGTTCAAACTTGAGGCGGGTGCACTTTTAACGATTACTCGAATCTAGTGGTGGTGGTGTTAACGCCCTTCTTAATTATGGAACGGCTATGCCCCATAGTCTTTTTCCCTGTTCCCTCCAACGCTCCCATGCCTCACCAGCCACTCCACATTAACCCCAATGGTGGCAAACCCACGTTCGTCCAGGTAAGCCCCGAAGAAGAAAGAAGCTTGTTTCTTCAACAATATGACGGTCTCGTATGCAATGGCTATAGTGTCCACCGAAAACAAGGAATCCGAGCTAGAATTGTTGAGCCTTTTCCTTCAACAAGATGCAAAACAGTGGGAATTTGTGTCACTTGAGGCCAGACTAGCACAGCCTTATAAAGTCATTGATCTCGTGATTCGGCTTGTAGATTTTTTTGAACTTCAGTGGATGTTGAATTGACTGATGGATAGAAAAAAGCAATAAATGCTTGGGGACTAGCAATACGAATGGCTAACCAATTAGATCGCGTGTGGGGTATGTTTATGAAAATGTAGCCGTTGCAATTTAACTCGTTTACTTCGCTCTGTATATTCTTACACGTTTTGGAGCGTTTTCAGTATTACAGACAGCCGATGGAGCGTGGTTGTTGATTTCGTTCCAGTACGTTTCAAACATCCTGCCGTCATTCTCGAATGCACCGGTTTCCTCCTATTGTTTTACTATGTTCTAAAACAGAAGCGCAATCAGTGGCCTTGGTATTTTTTTATTTCAACTTGAAAACCCCTCGTTGAACCCCGTCTTTTTTGCCTTCAACTCGTATTCGTGGAGACTGCCAACTAACTCAGCGTCTCTCCTGTTTTAAAATAAAACCATCTCCGTCATATTTGCGTTTTTCGTCTTCAAAATAAAACTCGCTTTCTGCTGACGTTTCTTTTAATTCGAGTCGCGAGCCAAAATCATCCTCTGAATAAAATTGTGTCCAGGTCGTTGTAATTCAAAATCTGCTGTTTGATCGGATTTTTTTTTTGTCTTGATTTGCTCAAGTGTTCTTTCTCCTGAGTAGCACCTAATTCTATAGTCAACACTTCTGTTAGATTGTCTTTGTGCGATTCGAGCTCTCTGTTCCTACTGCAACGAGCGAAGAGTTCTGGCGTTGATTTCCAAGTGGTTGAGCTTAATGAACTTCCAGATTTTAACTTAAGTTAATCTCACTCACAAAAACATCCTGATCAAGGAATACTGAAGTCTTTAGTCATCCGAATGGATATCCCCGTCTTTTCAGACATTCCTTTCAGAACTTCAACTAATAGGAAGGGGAACTCGTGATCTTGTTCGCAGTTTATTAGCAAGAAGAACCCATGGCAATGTAAACGAAGTTTATTACAGCTCGAGAGTTATAAAATTGTGTCTGATCGTGTAGGATCGAAAATTAAACTCATGTTGTTTCGTTTGCGGTGGAAGGAAACAATACTCATGCAGGCTAGGTATCAAATTTGAGCCGATGTCGTTAGGTGGCCCTGTCAATCGTGTTCATATGATGTTTTTGCACTCACAAGCCCTGGAAAAGTTAGATGCTGGTAGCCAGAGGCCTAGGATTGTTGCTGACTAATTTTCAGTTATTTAAACTACTATTGAGGTTTGAAATTAGATCGCTTTCGAATTATTCAATATTCGTTCCATTTACTTCGCTTTTCATTATGAATTAGTAATTACCATAACCGACTGGTGCTAGTCATCAAAAATCCTCGATTAACAAGTTAATTATTCAAAAACTAGTTTTCTTGATCATTCAAAGACACAAGACCCTGAACATTACATTTTAATTTTTCGAAATATTTCTCGCATTACATGTATCAAGTGAATCGCTTCTACGTGTGGCTCAAAAATGAAGTATGCGCTTTCGGAAAGCCGTGAGTTCTGTTTAATCTGGGGAGTCGTTCCACTATAATGTTCACTTGAGAAAAATATTCTTGATTTGTTCTAATTTCTCGCTTCTCTGTTTCAGATTCAAATGATACATAGCCTTGTACGGATAAATTCTACCTCCAAAACTAATTGCCCTTTATTTACCTACTTGGACCGCGATCACTTATCGAGGATTGTACCCCGTCGATTGAAAATACCCCTCATAGCTCCCATTTAACTCATTGGTAATAATGAGATAAAAAAACAGTGATGTTCCCCTACGATCATTCCAGTTCCAAGTAAACTCTACGATGTAACGCTTCAAATAACCCGAATCAATAAACAACCCGTTTAAATAGGTCTCTGGAAATGCGCAGCGTTCTACTTTAAATTGAAATGGAAGCCAGTCGACAGTTAATTGGAGCTTTAAAGTTGTAGCTTCTAGGCGCAGAGAAAAGTTCAACTCAAGATTACAATGAACCCACTTCCATTCTGTGGTGATTAAATTTGAGATGCAATACCAATTCCAAGGTAGCAGGTAACGTGGTGAAAATAGTTCGTGTTTGCAGGTCTCTGGGGCTCTGGAATTGACCGAGGCCTCTAGAAATCTGTTCGAGGAACTGTAATAAAATTGCATTAATCCGTCAACCAAACCTGCTACCCGCTGCTCCAGTCAGCATTGAAAACGCAGGGATTGGTGGTAGAATCCAGAAGTACAAGGTTGTGAAATTCAAATTGTGATTGTAGTTAAATTTGGCTTTTGGGTATAACTCCAGTAAATAAACTTGAACTGTTCAACAAACTCTTGTCAGGACTTGTTGTTAGGAAATTATGCCGGAAAAACTCCTTTTCTCATGTGTTCAACAATTTGTAGGTGTTCTGGTTTTCCAACTCGCATTTCAATTACAGAATCATGCAATCTTTCCTGGGTGTCGTATGCTAATTCCCGAATATGACTAATGAATGTTTCATCGTGAATTTGATAGGCTTTATATTTTATTTCCTCAGACCTCAAATCTCACCTAATTTACTACAAGATATTCTGAGCAATTCGTGTTGAGGCCTGGCAATTTTTTTTCCGAACCTTTGAGTGGGTAGTCGTTTCTTGTAATTAACGTTGAGATTATTGTTTGTTGTGGCTTGTGAGAAATGGGAATAAAAAACCCTGCAAACACAATGGTATTACACAATGTTTTATTATTCTCATGAACAGCTTGACCTAGTATTAGTGCTCCCCCATCCCATTCGATTCAGCATCGAATACTAGTAAACCATACGAAACATGTCCTGGCTACAATGGAACTACGGAAACAAAACGTCTGATGATTTGGCCCCGTCGTCGGGGAAATTGGAACGGGGGCGCTCGAAGTGGCGGAGTCGTTGGGAGGCAAGCGAGCGGGAGGCGCGCTTGCTCGCCCCGAGCGCGGTTGCTTTTTTAATGAGACGGGCGGGGAGGGAGGGAGTTCAAACGACGAAACGCTGTAGCTCCCGCGTTGTACTGCGTTCGTTAATTTTTTAACCGTTTTTTGCCCATTACAACCAAGGGCTTCGTCCGATCGGATTGCCGAGATGGCGGGCACAACTAGATACCAAATCGAATTTTTGGGCGAAAGAACGAATTTTTTAGACCCCGTTAAAGGCACAAAACGGCCCGGACGGGGGACGGCGGATGGACATTGCAAATTTGGAATCTCCAAGTCTTGAAACGTAAAGTATCAAATTTTGAGGGGGGGGGGGGGTTGTAAAAAATTTTTCGTGACCGAAAACATAGGGTTATTATTCAGAATGAATAATAAACCAAAAGGATGTAGCCTGCACGTTGGATGTAATCGCTGCCAAAAAAAATTTTTTTTGACAAGCCACCGTCTTCCACAGTGAAATATTGGGTTCGATGAGATTCCAGAAAATACCGACCCGAGTAGCACAGAATACCTACGTATGCACAGAATCAATAGATAGCTATGTTCACATTGCGCTCGCTGTTAAAACTGCCAAAATATCGTTCTTGTGTGTGAAGTTGAAGCTTAAAGTTGACCATTTATAGGACTGCATATTTAATCGCTTGATTTTTTAACTCGTAAGAAATCCTACATTTTAAAAATGATAACTCGATTTCACAAGTCGAATTAGCTTAACACTATATACGCTCCCCACCACCACCAACTTTTCCTGCATTGGTCCTGTTTCTTTGATAGTGCACCAATGAATAGTCTAGCGTTAATAAGTAGTTAGGAGTTACCAAATAATATTGTTATCTCTTCTAAAACACGATGTTCAGGGTAGCTGTTTCATGTGTAAAACTAGAAGTATATTTCATTTCACAAGGGAATGAGGAGGAGGGGGGTTCATAGAGAATAACATGAATTCAAATTCTTAATAAAACACGAAGATTTTCTCAAAAACAAATCAGTTATTTTCGTTGTGTAAGTGTTTTTGTAACATTAGTTTACTGATCAAAATCCTAAAGAACGGTTTTAGGTCGTTGCACTTGTTGAGTGAAGGGAAATATAGTGCAGGTTTATTAAACGTTGGTCAACCTGTATAATTACACCCCTCACCAAAAACAATTTGAAGTGTGACACTAGTTACCGCCTTAACTGTTCATGTAGATGCAAGTAACTAACCTCCTAACAACCTTATCAATTGAGCTAATGGACATTGGCTTTATTATCTAGCTTCGGTGTACATTTTTAACTGCATCGTTATCAGGTGTGCTGTCTTATTTTGCAGTAGGTGAAGTTAATAACATTTTTTTATATTTTCTATGCTACTGTTCTTCAATCTACTTCCTATTGAATTCCAAATGTTGTTGAGAATATCGTGCTAACGGTTCTTCCAATTAATTAATTGTATCAGAACAATTTCATTAATTCCAGTGGTTACTCTGCATGTTTTCTCTTTTTACGAGTATGTTGGTGTTTCATTGTGATGCCTCATTCTTTCAAACTGCATTTTAAAAATAAACCTCTGTCCAACGCCCATTAACTGTATGCTCTGTTTAGTTATCAGCGGTAAAAGAATACCACCTTGCATTTATTAATGGCTTCGCAAAAATTAGCTGCGTTTTGTCTTGTGGAATACATCCAATTGGTCATAAGTTGAAATTTATTTTTCTTCATATAGATATTTGGATCATTGGAACCCCCAATCACTCGAGAAGTTGACATTTTCATTTAGTTTACATTCTTCTTTTATGTTTGAATAATTTTTGAAGTATTAACAAACTCGAGTTGATTCATTTATAGAATTTACTCTCTGAGATGTTGCGAGAGAAATGAATGTTTTTTGTTTTTTTCGTCGTAATCATAACGTTAGAGGTAGTTCGATAATTTGACGTTTGCATTTTTGAAAAAATCATAAGGCAAAGTGGATTACTCTTGAAGACAGTTGCTTTGCGTTGCTGTTCTTAATTGTACATTGCCTAATTGGTTCATGATCGCAGATGATCCAGGCGGCTTGAGCGGTAATTCCAGTGGCAGTGAAGGAAACAAGGAGAATTCGAGCCCTTGCGGAAAGAACGCCACATTGTCCCGACGCCAGAAGAAGAATAGAGTTCGGAACAGCTCTCCGCCAACGACAATCACTTCAAAGAAGAAGCAGAAGAAGCAGTGTCACACTGTTCTCAGACAGTATGCTAGGTTGAACTTCACTGAATATGAGCTGTTTGAGACTGTCAGGCTCTACACTCTTCGTCCTGAAGACTTGTTCTTTCTTGGTTATCCCGTTGAAAGCAAGCTCTATCCTGGGAGAGCGATGATATTTCGTACGCAGCCCAAACCCTTTGACGTCAATGCAAAGGAGTTTGTGCCTAAAGACGACTCCGTGTACGCTTCGCTTCTGGTGCAAAATGGGTCTGATCGATTTGAGAAAGTGCCTGAAAAAGTTCCAGTCAAAAGACCTGAACCCGAATGCACCAGCGAAGAGAAGAAATGCGTAAGGTGTCAGAAAAGTTTCTTCATAACCTCTTCTGGAGAATATTTGACGCAAGAACATTGTATGTACCATTGGGGTAAATTGCTGAGACCCCCATCTGGTGGATGCGAGTGGTATTACAGTTGTTGCAAAGCCAAAAAATTTGCTAAAGGATGTAGTACAGCCAAACTTCACGTTTGGTCTGGAGTTGCCCCTGGGCGCAATGGCCCTTTTGACGGCTACGTTCGAACACGACCTCGAAAAACTGCTCCTCCTGACGGTAATTTTGGAGTGTATGCGTTAGATTGTGAAATGTGTTACACTACGTCAGGGCTGGAATTGACTAAAATTAGTGTTGTGGCTCACGATGGCCGTCTTGTCTACGATACGTACGTCCGACCTGAAAGCCTCATTATTGATTACAACACTAGATTCTCCGGAGTAACAGCCAAAGACCTCAGTAAAAGAAGTAAACTTCTCAAAGACGTCCAAAACGATTTGATGGGCTTCATTACAGCAGACACGATCCTCATAGGCCACGGGCTGGAAAATGATCTGAGGGCCCTTCGAATGATTCACACCACGGTTGTGGACACTGCTATCATATTTCCCCACATCATGGGGCCCCCCTACCGACGCTCTCTCAAGTCTCTCGTCTATCAAATCCTCAAGCGGGACATACAGAGAGAGTCGTCTGGTGGGCATAATTCTTACGAAGACGCCTGCTCGTGCCTAGAGCTGGTGCTGTGGAAAGTGAGAAAGGATAGACAATTCAGAGACGAACTTCTCATGGGCAAATGATCTCAATACACATGATGAGGAATGTCGGTGTGATTAGTTCCTAAAAGACTGCAATTTTTACGAAAATAAACGCACTTTTTGTGAGATGTGATAGTGTTCAAGTCATTTACTTAACAGACTAAAAGCAAATGATGAAAGTAAGAATAGTCTTTTGTACGATAATTTTCATGTACTGTGCTGTTTCGCAGTTTTATTTTTAACCTCAGTTTTTCGTTTCGCGTATTATTTATTTTCAACGGTATTTCATCAGTCATGGAAATCCCACCTATACATTTTTCATCATTACGTTGGTTTTTCGACTACATGAGTCAAGCTTCACTCATCCTCATGTGTACATTTCTCATGTTTTCTGTTGTTCATTTAGTTCTTTTCAACATGTTTATTTTGTATTACGAAGTTGTCTGTGATAATCTTTTTTACGCCAAGAAAAAAAAGGTTGCAGAAATAAAAGAAAAAAATTTTGTTTTTGTGGTGAAACATTTCTCTTTTTTTCATTTACTTTGTTTTGCCTCTTGTTCTTTCATTCCTTTGTCCTCACATTCAAGCCCAACCAATTATATTATTGATCCCTGAGTTTTTTTATTCATCTCCCATTTTCGTACCAACATGATCATCCAAGTTTGACAAATATTTAGGTGTTATATGAGAACATTTCATGTGGGTGTTGTAATAGTATGCACGTAAGTATACAACACTTTGGTAATGCATGTGCATGTTGGCGTTCTGGTTTTATTTTGTTTTTAGAATTAAGACACAAAAGGCCTTTTGTGAATGTATTTTTGTAATTGCAGGTTTTCAACGACTGATAAATTATTACATGAGGGAGAAATCATTTTTCTCTGTCATATAATAATTCAACTGATCAATTATTATATGACAAAGAAACTGGGTTTCTCTGTTGTATAATAATTCAAAAAGTGAATCGAAAGTATCAACGTCGAGTGTATTGGGGTATCCGATGATCCTTGTCCATTAATGTGATCTTTTATGCTCTCTTCCCTCATGAAACATGACAAACCTGTCCTTGGAGGTTTTTACGGCTGTTTTATGTTCTACCGTGTGTTTACAGATAGGGCTGTGTATGTTTGGAGCACGAGAGATTGGAAAGAAAAAGAGCACAAATACATTCGGTATAACGTTGAATATGACCACGCTTCGCTCATTAGCTGGAGCCCAGACTCGAAAGCTTTTGTCTACAACAGGTCTCACGATAACGTTTTAGAGGTTTGCAAGTTGCTCAAGCGCCCTGACGGTTGGATCCAATCGCTTTCTAAAGCTGTCACATTTTCTCAAGTAAGTACGTCTTCTTTATGTCGTATACAGCAACAAAAAACAACGGTGAGAGAGGGTACGTGAAGTAATTTCATCTTTTAGCGAGTTTCAATTATCCCTTCACGGGCTGAACGAACTATTCAAAAAATTAGGACTGGAAAATGACTGAAGTGCGAACTAAAAAGTATTACTTTGGTCGGAAATTAGAGATAATTTCGTATGAAGTTCCTGAAGTGAATCGATTCCTCAGTTCTAAGTCATAGTTCTGGCCTCCATCTAATGATGATCCCATCCGAAAACTATGATTCTCTATTAACGTTTCGTTAAAAGTGGACTATTTTAATAAACATGGATGTCATTCTCCTGTGTGTATGGCGCCCAAACCCACTGAGCAAGCTTCTTGAGGAACTTCTAAAAGTGAAGGTTGGCCTATGCACAGGGGAATCTCACGTAAGAAACTTAACTTAAACTCCCTCAGGTACAGGTACGTTGAAAGCAAGTCATTGACGTCAGAATGTCAGATTTGAATATTAGAGAAAATAAACCTGTTCAAGTTCGTAGACTGATACTTGTTGGGGTACTACTGTCAACCTTTTGTCATTTTTTTCCCTTTATATGACTTTCAGATCTGAGAAAGGCAGAAGTACTATTCAAATTTCCCTAGCGATTGCTCCACTTTTCGCTGTGGAATTGGCCTTGCTCCAAATACTCCCTGCTCCTTGCTGCAAATGTGTAGGTTGAAAGAGAGCATGACTCTGCAGATGAGAGTACTATGAAGGCGGGCTTGAGTTAAGAAGTGATATGGCTACGCTTTGGGAGCATTACTATAAGGATCGCTATTTCATTCGCCAACTGCTTGGCTCAAGCCAAAAAGTTTGATGCTCTTGCCGCTAATGGGAAGTCTCGAGCCTTCCCCAAGCATTAGCATCTAACTTTTTACTTTCCTTGCTCTACGAAGTAGAAAGGAAAGTTATGTAATCGGCTGAAAAAAAATTTTTGAGTTCTCTTCAGATCTTTACGTTTCAGACCCCCCCTGAGTCCGAAAAACACTATTTGGGAAGATAGTCTGTGTGTGTGTGTCTGTGAACGATTTTTAGAGAAAACCACCGTACCAAATCAGCTCAAACTTGATATCCAGCCTGCAGGTTACCATGGGACGCAATAATGAGGGTATGAACAAAATTCACCGAAATTTAACTATAGTTATCATAGTGATCAAAACACCAAATATTTTTTTCTCAAAAACGGCTCTAACGATTTGGATTAAATTTTTTATATTGATATCTTTTGATAAGGCAATTATACCATAAAATTCCTATTTGTAGGAAAATGACGAGAGCAGCACAATAAATTACCAAAACTTTAGACGAAATCGGTTTTAGCGCGGTTTTTAGAGAAAACAACCGTACCAAATCAGCTGAAACATGATGTCTAGCCTACAGGTTACCATGGGACGCCAAAATAAGGGTATGGACAAAATCTACCGAAAGTTAACTATAGTTATCACAGTGATCAAAACACCAAATTTTATTCTCTAAAACGGCTCTAACGATTTTGATTAAATTTTTTATATAGATAGGTCTCAATAAGACAATTATACCATAAAATTCCCATTTGTGGGAAAATGACGAGAGCAGCACAATAAATAATCAAAATTTTCGACGAAAAGCGTTTTTAGCGCAGTTTTTTTCTTATAAACTCCGCTGGAATTTCTGTAGAATGTTAAAATAAATCAGTATTGTAGTCCAATCCAATACCTAAAGATTGAGTGTTTAAAAACGCTCATGAGATACATGGGGCTCACTCCAGAAATTCCTGAATTTCAACTTTTGCCGTTTCGCTTACTACCAGTTCTAAACTTTTTACCCAATAACTCTGCCAAAGTGATTACTATCCTTCTTCAAAAAATTCGTGTTTACAGCCTCATTAATTATCTGTGTACCAATTGCTCAATAATGCTCCCGGAATGAGTACGAGTAGCACAATAAATTCCGGAATTGTAAGCGCTACCGCTTTTTGCTACCGTGAAATGTTGTTTCACCAAGTTCAAATGAACTGAGTGGTAAATGAATTGGTCAAGTGGACAAAGCCATATGGAAAGTGAATTGACGTAGAGCTAAGGAAAGTTGTGTGTTGCAACGCACCAGATATTTCTGTCCTGAAGCCATTGAAGTGGTAGGCACGAGAGAATTTGTCAACTCCACCTTTTGTGCACCCAATAGTTGATTCCTGCTAGTCCCAAAAATGGAGTTAGGCTCCATGAAGATAAGCGCAGTTCGCTTTTCAGTCATTCAACTCTCCACTATGCCCCTTCAATTTTCCTACAACCAGTTCCTAAGTGACCGCGTTGTCCTTGGCCTGACCTTCATTTCGTTGATAAATACGAGTATATAACTAGTTGCCTGGCTACATACAATATTGAAATTTATCACTCTAGCTCTTCTCTGTAGAAACTGAAATGGGATATTTTTCTCCAGTAGTAAGCCTATGATGTACTTTGTACATAGTCAATAACATTCTAGTATTTACACAAGTGGCTCACTTCTGGTCAAAGTTGATTGAGTTATCAGTTGTCAGTATACTTGGTATGATGAACCCTTAAGCCTTACTCCTGATAGCCTTCTAGGGAAGGGGGAGGAGAGGAGCCATTTCCAGGATCTACTCTGATATGAAAACTAAAACCCGACAGACGATTATTTGTTATGTATCCTAATCGTTACTTATCAGCTGTTGGGCATTACACATTACTTAAAGGAAGGAAAAAATGACTCTAGCCCTTCAAGTAGGAAGGAGAGGTATGTACGAGTACTTGTAATTGACTGTAATCAAAATTTTGTGTTTAATCCAAACTTGACATTTCGAAAACTTCAGAATCCGAAAAACGGGATCTGTGAACAATGATCACAGAGAATGACTGCATGGCCAAAGTATAGTTACGGGATGAATCAATCATGAATCGATTCAAAACCAACATTTTTCCTCCAAAATCGGTTCCAACGATTTCAGTTAAATGTTCTGTGTGAACAGGCTTCAATAGCATAAAATGTTCATTCTTGAAAATTATGAGGGTTGCTCGATGAATTACCAAAAGTACGACGAAATCGATTTTAGTGCAGCTCCTTCCTTATAAATCCTGCTCATATAATAACAGCTTTGAAAAAAAAATTAACCTATACAGTGGAAGTCTAACTCTCCGGAACTGTGAACACGTACCTTCCCAAATAAAAGTGTCACTCCCATGAATTATATCAGTTGCTCAATGACAATGAAGTACCTATAATGGTTACTTGACACAAATAGCGAGAGCCCCTTAAAATTGTTGAACTTCTAGGTTCTAAATAGAATGTTGAGATGAGTTCTCAAAGTTCGTATTAATTGAGAGCAAAACACATTATACTATAATTATGTCATCAATCATCTGGTGGGAACCTGTTCATATTCAAAAGTTGTTCGAAATCGTTATAACCACTTGTGAGAAAAAATGTTTGATGTATTGATAACTGTGGTTGATTTGAAACGATTCTTCTCCAACCTCCAGTCTATCTGCAATCTAAATATGAAAGTCTTCATTTGAGGATGGCTTCAGGCAAATCATGAAAGTAGACAACAATAGACGTGTATGTTGGTGGAACAATCAAGAGCCAGAATTAGGAGACTCTTCAACGGAGCCAAAATAACATGAGAGGATCGTACGAGAGATCCCTAACTGAATTAAGGAAGGCAGAGTGGAAGGCATGGAGAAGTTTTTCCAGGAAATTCACAGAACCCGAGTGAGAGCAAGGATTAGTAAAGTGTTCTGAAAATGGAATATGCATCGGGCAGTAGGCCTTCATTAAGGACATACGTTGGATTGTCACCACTCTGACTGCCTTGGTGGACACCTATTTTTCTGGCTGTAGAACCTACACTGTGTCACTGGTGAGACAAACAGGAATGCCAGACTAGTGGAAATCACTACCTGAGGCACAGTATGCTGGGCGGTTAACTCGTTAAAACCATTCAACTCTCTGGGGCAGATGGGATCTACCATGCCCAATATGGAAGGCAATAGAGCGAATTCTATCTGGCTTGGTGAGGCTATTTAGGAGTCCTGTGGCGTAACTTGGCATAATGCCAATTCCTTGCACAGAACTAGACTATGAAGCTAGGAAATGAGCAGCATGAAGAACTGGTGCCTCACTGTAGGCCTAAGACAGGCAAAACTCTGCAAAATTGACCATGTATGTTCTGCGAGCAAGTGCATGAGCGATTGAAATTAATGTAGAAGTAGAAACATTGCACGTAGACCCTAATTAGCTAGTGCTCTGAACATGAATGATGGAGAAAAAAACTTTATTCGCGTATAGGTTCAGGAGGTAGATGCAAAGGATCTTTAAAAGGGGGAATATTCCACACATTAGATTGAACCTGGTGGAACAAAGGGGCTCCAAAAGCCAATGACCTCATTGACATGTGCTTATTGATAAGGTAAGGCCTGACAGTAATCACAGTGACTGTGCCAGGCATTGTTATTGGAAGAATTTTTTGAGTGACTTCATATCTACTTGAAATTACTGACTACTTAGCAGTTGAGGTAATGACTGTTATTTCTCTCATTAACGTCATTCTCTGTGGTAAGTGGTCATTTTGCGCGTAGTTTAATCTGCTCGTTAAGTGAGGGGGTATCTTGAAATTTTTTTAATCACATAGTAGTAGTTGTTGAGTCATTACTATTACCGCCATTTCTTGGCTTCAACTGCTCACAATAAACTTTTCTGACTTGCCACTCAGTGTGATGAATTGTGCAGCATGTTGAAATAGGGGTAGTAAAGTATATGAATAAATGTGGAACATTTTCGGGAGTAGCAGCAGACGATTGAAGCTTACTAGAGCTCTAAGAGCTGTAAATTTATTCGCCTTTCATGGCAGGATTCTCATCAAGACAACCCACATTACATGTGGATGATTATAATAGTTCCATATAGTTCACCAACATTTACTGGTGGTAAAATGGCAACTGAAAACGTGACAGAACTCGAAGGAACAACACAGAAACTATGGGTTTATTTCGCTAAGGAATACAATTCTAGACAAAACAGTAAAAAATCAGTTCAGAACTCTCTAGCCAAGCTCAGGATCACCTTCGTCGTTTTCCTAGATCGATTAGTATTTACTTTGTCTTAGAGATGATTGAGTACCCAAATGCACATAAAATTGTCAGGCTTTTAAGAAAAAATCCCAGAGTTGTTCCTAAGCTTTCAATTGCAGAGTGGGTTTTCAATTCCGAACTAGGTTTGAGATTAAATGAATGACCCAAAGGTGTCGTCAGTTCATAAACTGTTTTGAACTCTTTGCCGAAGATACCTTGTGAATGCACAGGGAGCAATACTTTCCAGGAACATGCGTTTCCCAAATCTCGCCAAATATGGTTGGTGGCTCAAGTGGAATTTTTCACTCCCTCCACAACAAGACAGAGGGAACCTGTACTGTAGTTATGATGAAAGCCACAGAAACGGTGTTTACTGCTGCATTTATGAGGTTTTCTAACACAGTGACATGCCAGGTCGACTTGTTTTTAACTGTTACCTATGTGAGTTATTGGTTCTAGTCATCGCTGTAATTGGATTAATGGAGATACCCAGAGGACACTAGTGATTGAGGAGAAGAAACATGAAAACAAATTTCATTGCTTGCTATAAAGCTATGGGTTGTTTGGAAGCTATCTTTAGTTAGTGGAAAACCTTTAGTTCTTGAACAAGGACTTGAGCAAAACAATGTTAGATGATGACAGGCTCACTTTCTTTGTTTACTTTGTGGATGGATGAGTTACTAAACCTTGCAGAAAGTTAAGGGAAGATTAGACTGAACGCCATTCCACAGTTTGTGAAGAGTTACCCAGATGGGTGCAGATTAATTGGAAACACCCTATGAACTAAAGAGATGGGAATTAAACATTCAATCAGCTGAAGAGCCAATGCAGTATCCTGGTAATACGTAGTAAAATGAAGAGGGCGTTGGAAAAAGGTGTGAAAAAATATTGATATTGGACCATTCCTTTGGCCTCGTTTTGCCAGTTCTTATATCTCACTTGTCCCTAACAGGGTAACCAAAAATAAAACTGGCTCCTTTCAATATACACCAAGAGGGGGGGGGGGGATTCCCATAGTTTAGAAGTGTTTGTAAATGTTGAAAGCCGGCGAGTAGTTATCATCCTGACTACATGCCTTCTATTCCTCCTGGTCATCTGTGAGAGCTCAGGTTTCTTCTCATTTGTCATTATTTGTGAGTAAAGCAAAGATAATATTTTACTCCAGTTGAGTTCTTGACCAGTGATGTAGGCGACCACAGTAGGGAAATGCTTTGCTTGGAGTCATGGAGGAATCTAGCCTAGCCACGCAATCTGCCTCCTCATTCCCAGTAATTCCCTTGCATCAAGGATTCCAATAGATGTAAACTATTTGAGCTGGCTAGAGAAGTTTACTGTTCCCTGCTCTTTTAACGTTGTGCAATATTGTTTTCCACCCAAGTCCTCACAGGATGGTAGGAGAGTAACTTGTAGGTAGCTACAATGCTGCAATATTCCTATACAGTCTACTTAGCATCTATTCAAGAGATTACTGCCACATTCACCCAGTCACTGTGTACACTGAGAGTTTGGCCCTAGATGGTGCTTTATTCGTTTCAGCAAACTTTGTGATTTTTATGTTGTGTATGAGCCTGTTTAGATTTTATGTTCGTAACTCGACAGCCCGTAACAGTGATACTGGCCTACAAAATTGACTAAATTTGGAATGATTGTTGGGGTTGATGCTGACAATGTCCTTAGAACTAACTACACAGCTGTCTCTTGCCTGATCACAGTAGGCATTCTGAATCCTAGGCACAAAACTCCACAACTACAATGAGCAATCCATGAGATTGTTGTAATTTCATTAGCAGTGCATAGTTGTGTGGTAGGCTTTATTTGTCAAACGGCAAAACTTTCTGCTGACGTTAATGCATAATGATCATTGCATTCAGTTTTTTAATAATCCCAGCTATTAGTGTGATGTGCGCGTCATTTTTTCTTATGTGCACCTGTAAGCTCGCGTGTTGGTTAGTAATGTGGACATTTGGGATATCTATGTAATGGTGTTATTGATATGAGCATGCTTCATTGATGGCGCGTTGGTTCCCTGATACCTAATCTAGCTGAGATATCGTGGTAGCTATGACTTGTAGTAGTCTAATCTAGGAGGAGATATAGTGTTGCAACATGACTACCCCATCTGCATTATCAATCCAGTTTGCATGATTCATTATTATGAAACTGGGTGTGTTGACATTCAGTTTTTTGCGATTGGTAGAGTGACGCTTTCAAAGAGATCTTCTGAGGATGAGTTGTGTGACGTCTTCTCTGCTGAGGGTAAATTAGCAGCATTGGATGAAAGAAGGCTGGACAAATGGCAGGAGAGTTGGAAATCCTCAACACCTGAGAACGTCTTTGGAGAAAATATATCAAGCAAAACCATTGGACGAGCCAGTTTCGTATAGAGCCCAACAACTCAGTTTCACTCTTTAAAAAGACTCTTTTGCACAGGAAATCGTGATTCATCTCATTGTTGTTTTTATAAATGTGAGCAACGATTGTTTGATTGTCGGTTAAGTCTATCTCAGCCCAAACAGCTTCCAAGCAGGCCTTACCATTTTCACCCAATCTTCCTAGTATTTTCATTAGCCTGAGACTTTTAAAAACGCAGTAAAGAGGAAATGTGCCATTTCGCAGAGGTATTTTTAATCAATCTCAAGTTAACATTTTTTGGCTCTTCCCCAACTGAAAGGTATGAGTGATGTAGGAAATTACAGACAGAATGGATTCCCTGACCGAATTACTGGTTGTTAATGGATACACAGCTGTGAGTCCCATACATTCAATCCAGCTGATTATTTTTACATAATAGTTTTCATAGTGTAACGATTGTAAAGCATTTTCACCACGCCCTGAGACAGCAAAAACTCATCTAAAGAATTATTTTTCAGGGACATAAAGATGAGGTTATCGGTCTTGGCATTTCGACAAATGGGAAATACATCATGACCTGCTCCAGTGCTACTGAACTTGTTCTTTGGGATCTAAAAGGCTCGGAATTGGCCAAAATCGATACTTATCTTATGAATAACTTTAGAGCCAAAGTGTCACCTTGTGGAAACTTCGTAGCTGCTTCAGGTTAGTTCAATTTAGTAACTTATTGGTAATGGCTATTGTGTGTGGTGAAGGAATCTCTGCTGGTCTACGGTTAGATGTGTCCCAATATCTTGGAGAAAGGTTGTGAATGTATCAAGAAAGCCTAGAGCCTTCACCTTGGGAATGCTCTCCTGAGTATCTTAATCAAGAGGAGCTATTGGGTTTTTGACTAGTGATTTGGTTTAGAAACTATAGAGTGCTAGAAATTCATGTATGTGGGAAGTCCCTCTCTTTGTTCTTTGAGTAGAGTTGTTTGCGATACCCTTGAGAGCACAGGCGAATGGGTAGATGAGCAAAGTCAGTTGTGCAGGGTGGCTCACTATTTTGTTGATCTTCCAGCAGTTTGGACTGAGTAGCTGTTGAGTTTGCTTGGTTGACTGTGTGCATGTTCTTCGAGTTGTGTACATCTTTTGGCAGTTTTGTGAGCTAACCCACACCTTAATGGTCCCTTTGAAGGTGGCCGTAGTTACAACTGCCATCTTTAGACATATGGTGGGTTTGGCGAGCCTCTCCTAGCTAGAGCGCCTGCCTGTTGCACAATACACTTTGCAACCATGGCAGCATTTTTCCAACATGCACCAGATACACATTCCTCTCACCACTTTGAATCCTACCTCACCCTCTACTCCCCCTAGTGCAAAATAGGGCGTAGTCTAGAAAATCTACTCCCCACACTACAGCTTGTCAACAAACTGCTCCCCTTCTCGACTCACTCCTTCGTGACTTCCCAGACGTCCTCACGACTAAGTTGGGCTGCACCGACAAGATCCATTACGAGGTACGCCAACGGGAAGGTGAAACACTCCCCAACCGTTCTGTACCATACCACCTCGCGCCCACCATGCAGCAGGTTATGCGTGACGAGGTGACCAAAGTAATTCAGGAGGACGTAATAGTCCCTGCATTTTCCTCTGTCCCAAAAAAGCCTTCAGGCGATTCCGCAGAACGCTCTTTCCGCCTTGTTGATTTTCATGAACTCAATAAGCGTATTGAAAATATCCACTATCCCCTCCCTACTGTAGACTCCCTCTTTGCCCATCTCCATGGTGCCAAATTATTTACAATAATCGATTTTAACTCTGCTTATAACCAAATCCAAGTCACCCCTGATAGCCAACGTCTTCTCACCTTCAGGACTCCCTTTGGTACATATGCCTACAAGCGTATTCCCTTGGGTTGTCCACAGGTGGACAAATTCTTGTGGCATTTATGGACTCATTATTCTCCGATTACGTGGCAACTTTGTCGTCTGGTACTTAGACGATTTATTGATATATTCCAAAACTTATAACCAACATTGCGCTCATGTCCATTCTGTTATGTCCCGCCTTCGTAAAGCTAAGTTGACCATTAACCCTGCGAAAACCAAAGTCCCTGTCACGTCCCTTGAATTTCTAGGTCACACTATCACCCCCGGCGGGGTCAAAATTAGTGACGACCGCATTCAGTCCCTGCTCACCATCCCTGCCCCCCGTAATACAAAGCAAATAGCCCAATTTCTTGGGTCAGTAAATTTTTTCTCCTCCTTCATTCCCGATTTGGTCGACATCGCGGTTCCCTTAAATGCCCTCCGCCGTAAAAGCACCCCCTTTGTCTGGAGTCTCGAATGCCAGGCTGCCTTTGAACTCCTCCTTTCTAGGATCACGTCCTCGTCCTATCCTCGCTCTCCCTGATTTCAACCGTCCCTTCCATCTATTCACAGATGCCAGTAACACTGCCTTGGGTGCCCTGCTGGCACAGCAAGACGACCACGGTCGTATGCGTGCTGTGCACTAGGCTAGCCGCAAATTGGCTCCCTCGGAACACAAATACTCCACCTACAAACTTGAGTTCGCTGCTATCCTTAACGGGGTTAATAAATTCCGCATTTACCTCGCCCACATTCATTTCCACCTCCACACTGACTCCAAAGCCCTCGCCACCCTCAGATCCCTTCAAAACGCATCTGCCCGTGTAGCTCGATGGGTTACACGACTGATGGAATTCAACTACCAGATCGACCACATCAAGCATGACGACACTCCATCTGTTGCACAGCCCCAGGACCCTGACCTGCGCAGAGTAGGTAAGGAATGCGCTGTGCAACAATCTGGGTGTGCGCATCTGTCCCTTCTCCAACATTTCCCTCGCCTATTCCCCAACTTGCAGACCCACCAACAACAAGACCCCATCCTTCGTCCTATTATTTCGAAATTGCAGTCCCGTGTTCCTGTCCCCAATTACTCCCTCGAGCAGGACCTTTTGTATTTCTCCCCCCCTCGTTCAACCCCCAAACTGGTCCTGCCTGATGCTATGATCGCCCTTGTGTTCCAGTATTACCATGACTCCACCCTTGGCTGCCATCCAGGCGTACATAAAACAACCTCCAAAATTAAACAGCATTTTTAATACCCCCGCCTGGACACTGTGGTGCGTGGCAACCTCAGCTCCCAACCCTTCTCCTATCCAACTGAAAAACTTTTCATTGACATTGTTGGCCCATCTCACAGACCAAAAAACAACATAAATTCATCCTCATCGCTGTTGACTCCTTTTCCTCCTTCGCTCTCCTCATTCCACTTAAAAAATTAACCTCCCAGGTAATCATTGAGCCTCTACACACCCACGCATTTTCAAAATATGGCTATTTCCAGACGATTCCTGTCAGGTGGAGAACCTCCATCGCAGGTTTGCCCCGTAAACTCTGGCACCAGTGTCTACTTCCAATTTTAATCAGTCGGTGTACTAGATGATATTCCTGGTACAGCATTCTGTGCCCACACAAGAGATGCAAAGTAAGAATGGGGTTGTGAGTTGGTTTTGGGCTGACATCCTTTACAGTGCCAAGTAGTGGTTCCCTCAACAAATCATTCTTTGGCATGACTTGGTAGGTATTTCCCTCCTGTCCTTTTCCATTTCAGCCTGAGGGAGGTCATTGAAGCTCCCCTTTTATGAAGACGTGCAAAAGGTACTGCAAGTTTCCACTTGGCTGGTTTTGAGCCAGCGCACAGCTCAGGGACACCAATATGGGTCTGACAACCTCAGTGGTAGGTCGTGGTAAACTTAATGTCCAAGGCTGTTTGTAAGAGGCCTCACTATTTCCCTTGGGTAAAATAATGCCAGAAAGTATTCAGGCTCACTATTCTTCTGTAGCGAACATAATCTTCCTATCTTAAAAATGTAGTCCCTCTATGCCATAAAAACTTGATTTGTCTGTGGTTGTTCTTCTGTGGTCTTCTCGCCATTTGTGTATGGTGACCTTGCTGTATACAACTGTCTGTCTATGCCCTCGTCATTTGATTTAATGTTCATGACCATCTGATAGCCTTATTTATTATAGCCTTATTATTATAGCCTTATAACGTTCTGTATACAAGCTGAAGTATAGGAGAAACACTGGGATAATCGATGGATAAGAAACAACAGTAATTTGAATTCTGGAATTACGTGGGATGTTTCTATTTATTTTGGAACATTCGTTAAACTACCAATGTGTTACTTAACATTATTTTTAGGATGTCAATTTCATATGACCAGGACTCAAAAGAAAGAAAGTCGCTAAATTCGATCCTTTTCTCGCGGATTACAATTTTATATTATCGTTCAGTTCTTTGGAACTCTTCACACACCGTTGTATGCTTTTTTGCGAAAAAAAAGACATTTGGTGATTTCATTACTATAACTATGGTTAGTTTTGTACTGGTTTTTCTCAAAGCCGTACTGTAGCACCCTATGATGATCGTTAGGTTGAACGTCAAGTTTGAGCTGATTTTTTTTTATGGCTGTCTCTCAATCTTGTTCTCAGACACACACACACAGGATGTTTTTCCAAATGGGGTTTTTCAGTCTAGAAGCTTTTAAAAAACTCAAAAAAATTTAACCTATTATTCAACTGTCTTTTGTACTGCCTGGGGCTGGAGAAAGTAAAAAACCCTGCAAACTATTACACAACGGTTTATTATTCGGATAATCAGCTTGACCTAGCATTAATGCGCCGAGACCCATCCTGTTCGATTCAGCATCGAAAAGTATCATAATGAAACCCAAAAAAAGGTCGAAAAGAACTGAATCGTAATATTAAAAAAACAAAAAAAAACGAAAGTATCTAGAAAAAACTGAATTTTAATATGAAAACATGCACGCTAAATACTAATATCAAAATTTAACCAAAAATCTATGAAAAAAACCAAAATGAGAATGAAACGAAAGAATCTAAAAAAAATTGAATCGTATTAAAACCAAAACGTCGGGGGAATTGGAACGGGGGCGCTCGAAGCGAACCCGGGGGGAGTTGAGTGTTGGGACCTTAGCGAGCGGGAGGCGCGCTGCTCGCTCGCCTCGAGCGAGCGGTTGCTTTTTTAACGAGCCGGGTGGGGCGGGAGGAGTTCAAACGCAAATTCAATTCAAATGCAGTACAACGTGGGAGCTACAGCGTTTCGTTAATTTTTTTGCCCATTACAACCACGGGCTTCGTCCGTTCAGATTGCCGAGATGGCGGGCACAACTAGATACCAAATCGGATTTTTGGGCGAAAGAACGAATTTTTTAGACCACGTTAAAGGCACAAAACGGCCCGGACGGGAGACGGGGGATGGCGGACGGCGGACGGACATTGCAAATTTGGAATCTCCATGTCTTGAAACGTAAAGTATCAAATTTTGAGGGGGGTTGTAAAAAATTTTTCGTGAACGAAAACATAGGGTTATTATTCAGAATGAATAATAAACCAAAAACATATACCGAGCGCTATAAATGCAGCTATGATTTGTTATTATGAATTATTCTACACTAACTTTTCCATTATCTTAATGTAATTTTTTAACTGAACCCAATATGGGGCATCGGGGTGAAAAACAGATTAGGTTTGTTGATAGGACTCTACAAATCCTGTTGGAAAACTGCGACTGCATCACTTCAGCAGCATCTTCTTGTTGCGGTCGTTGGCTATCACTTTCATCCTCATTGTTTATGGGCGTCTTGACATTGCCCTCTAATCAGTTCGCTTGATAATTTTAGTGCAAGTGCAAGTTAAAGTTTGCCTAGTGCTCATGCTTTAAATGTGTAACTCTACTCATAATTTTCAGTACTTTGGTTTTCCCTGATTTCACTTTTATTTCAAAAGCTTCCTATTTGGTTAAGCCAAACAAACGGCAACCTAAGTCGAATTTATGTTTTCAGGATTCGCTCCTGATGTGAAATTTTGGCAAGTCGTCTTTACCAAATCGGGTGATTTCAATAAAATAACGCGAGCCTTTGAATTAACTGGTCATTCGTCCGGTGTCTACGATTTTTCTTTTGACGCCATTTCATCTTTGGTGGTGACCGTTTCTAAAGATGGCACTTGGAGACTGTACAACATCAAAAGTAAGTGTACTGGCTTTTTCGAGATTCTCGTTAATTCGCCAGTAGACAAATATGGGCAGTGCTATAGTTGCATATAAGCTTAAACCGATGAACTGTATGAGTGTCCATGATCTTTCACAGTGTTGACTAATGTAATAAAGTATCTCATGGTTCAAGTAGGTCGCTCTCAAAGTGGGACATCACCTTAACTTCTTAACCTCTCAAACGTGTAAATAAATTTATATGTTTTGCTCGTTTGGGAAAACATAATATTAAGATAGCTTACCTTGCCTTGGGCCAATAAAGACTGGTACTCCATACTGGTACTTGAAAAGCTATTATTAAGTATTTCGAGTTCAGAAAGCTAACGTTAGTGTAATTGAGAGTGAATCCTTGAGGATGTACGTAGCTCCTACTGACACCCCTCCCCCTCCTTCTCTTCATCTTCTTCACTTTCAGAAAACAGATATTTTGCTCTCGTACGTTTACATTAAAGTAGTTGTGCTTTGGTTAAAAATTTCTTAGACAAGGCAGTGGGAAACAGCGTCTTCACTTTAGCTCTTTTCTATTAATATGACCATTTAGGTATCTTCCATTTATTCTCTGAAAATGTTTACAAAATTGGAAGCAAATAGTGGTAGGTATGAGAGTTGACCTAACACAGAACCGAAGTTGCACTGTAAGATCCGAAATTTCAAAGCGTGGCCAGAAATTTCAAATTCACACTACAACTTTTCTTCGCTTTTTGCTTTAATCGTATGTGAGCACTGTGTTGCAGGTATATTAATTGAACACCAATGAAAGTTTTACAATTTCAATGCAACTGGTTGTACCTTTCAGTTGAATACCACCAAGGCGAAGAACCACATTTACTGAAGACGGGAAAGTACAAGGCTGATGGGAAGAGTGCTTGCATTGCTTTGTCCCCTGATGGTAACGTCATTGCTCTTGCATGTGGATCTACGCTCTCTTTCATCAACGCACTTACTGGACAAGTTGACAAAGAAATTTCGAATATTTACTCAGGTAAAGGCTTTCACGTTACTTTTATTTCAAATGTTTTGGGGGGCATCCATCTTGGCATTGAATCAGTTCAAGCTGCGGTATGGTGTTCATGGCGAAAGGTTTCTTAATAATTGGAAGTAAAATCGATGAGGTGAGTAAAAATATTCCAGTGCTTCCATTTGTACAGTACAGGTGATGGAAGGAACCCCCTTGACTTCTGTCTCACTGTGTGATTTGAAGGAGGGTGGCATGAACATGGTGGGATATGAGCGATACCACTCTGGACAACATCTGACTGACAAGTGATGTTACAGCATGTCCTGCCATTTATTAGTCAGCCCTACAAGGTTCCATAGGAATGCCATGTCGGTTGGGATTCTTTACAATTGTGCAGTAGTCGGTGTCCTCATGTTTTAGTAAAATTCTAGGTGCAGCGTCAAGTGGAACACCATCTTCTCTCAAACTAGGATATTCTGACAATCGATGAGCTAGTTCCAGCGAGGAACACTCTTGCGGTCCTAGAAGCACTCACTGGCCATTGAGGCAGCCACTACGAGTTGACTACCCCATTGAAAAATGGGGCTCAAAAGCTGAAGTGTTCTTCCACAGATCTCAGCACACTGTACTCACTTTGTGATCTTGGTAACTGTCCCATGCTGGGGGGGATTATCGGAACAGCAGCGCCCCCCCCCCGTCTTTTGGCAAGTACACCGGGCAAAGGAGAATAAGAAAAACATCTACATAAATTAATTTAATTTCGAAAATGGCAAAAGTCTTTCTTAAATATGCAGGTATTACGTTTTGTTGAGAGTGTTACTAATAATGGTAACTATTTAATTATTAATGGCAAACTAATGGGGAAACATTCATCTAAGACTGCTCTGCTGTCCATTCGAGAAACAAGCTTGAAATATGACCACACTTCTCTTGGCGCACAAATATTTTAATGCTCAGAGTGAAAGTAGTGTACAGTGTTCAGCCTTGTAATGTTATGTATGCTCCTTTGGCTAACTAGCAGCAATATCGTCTTCTATTCCTAAATTACTCAACTGTTCTTCAGGCTCCTTGATGAGCACTTTATTGTCATCCGAAGGTCGATTTTCCCTTGCGATTGCGTTTTTCACGTCAGCGTCTTTGTTAATGGCGTTTGCACTGTAGGCGCTCAGTAGAGTTTTGTCATTCTTCGTTGGCTGTTCCTTGTATAGTTGATGTAGGTGAGCAATAATATCAGAGTCCATGGGAGGTTGTGCTGGCACAACGCCCTCTTCATCGTCATTGTAGACTTGGTCCTGTAAACATTCAATGAATCAGTGATAACAGTATTTTGTAGTATTGTTATGAGGAATTACACACCCATCATCACTGCGACTACACTATTCCTAACTGTTGGTAATTTGATTTCATGCAGCGAAATAGCACCAAACAAAAAACGACTTATAGACCACAGAGGCAACCAAATATAATAAGTGGATACAGTTTCAAAATATCTAGTGCGTTGCTACACAGAACTTTCCTTAGCTCTACGTCAATTCACTTGGGTGCATGGCTAATTCTGTTTAATCAATTCGTTTATCACTCAGTTAATTTGAACTTGTCAAACAACGCTTTATGGCAGCAGGAAGCGGTAGCGCTTACAGTTCCAGAATTTGTTGTGCTGCTCGTACTTATTCCAGAACCATTATTGAGCAACTGGTACACATATAATTAATGAGGCTGTCAACACAAATTTTTTGAAGAAGGATAGTACGAGGCTATCCAAAATCGTGGCTGCAAAGTATGTAGATGAGCAAAAATTGGAGGTAGACTTTTTAAGTCTCTGCTGGGCGTAAGTCTGGGGAGCAGTGCACCTCTGTCCAAGTATATGCCGTAATCGCTCATCTCCCTACACCTGTGCAACTGGATCTGCAGCTGTCGACCGTTAGTTTCTTCTTCTAAGCGTTTCTCCTTGTAAGTATTGCTTCTACTGGCTGGAAGTGCGTCCAAAGTTCCCCACCGACTCCCATCCAGTGTTGGGATCTCTCTAAACACATTGGCCGTATGATTCATACCTTACGAAGCATATATTATGGTGAACGAGGTGCCTATCAGGCCACTGCCGCTTCATAATAGACACTAACCAAAAGCCGCAAGATTCCCAAATGTATTAGTATCATTATTCTACTAAGTGAACACTTCCTTCCATCTGAATAAAGAGGAACGTGAAGAACAGATGTTTGTGATACCTGTTGCTGTTTCCACGCTTGAAGCCATGACCCTTTGATAGGAGCTCGGAATCTAACTGGATGCCTTCTGGTGTCCCTTTTGCTATTCCCATCTTTCACAGGTCCAATAGGCGCTGTGTTCTGTTGTGGCCCCAATTCTAACATCACTTGAACGTCTGCATTGGGCCCCAATCTAAATCCAAATCCAACTCTCGAATCAATTCCTGTACAAAAAGATTTTTCGTTTTAATTTCAGTAGCAGTATTTACCTAGAATATTTATTTAAAATATCTGGTAAAACACACAACTTTCCTTAGCTCTACGTCAATTCACTTTGTACATGGCTATTTCTGCTTACGCAATTCATTTACCACTCAGTTCATTTGAACTTGGTCAAACAACGCTTTACGGCAGCAGGAAGCGGTAGCGCTTACAGTTCCAGAATTTGTTGTGCTGCTCGTACTTATTCCAGAACCATTATTGAGCAACTGGTACACATATAATTAATGAGGCTGTCAACACAAATTTTTTTAAGAACGATAGTAATTACTTTTGCAGAGTTGGAAGTTGGAGTTTTGGGTAATAACTGTTAGAACTGGTAGTAAGCGAAACGGCGGTAGTTAAATTCAGGAATTTCTGGAGTGAGCCCCATGTATCTCATGAGCGTTTTTAAACACTGAACCTTTAGGTATTGGATTGGACTACAATACCAATTTTTTTTAACATTCTACTAAAATTCCAGCGGAGTTTATAAGGAAAAAACTACGCTAAAAACGCTTTTCGTCGAAAATTTTGATAATATATTGTGCTGCTCTCGTTATTTTCTCACGGATGGGAATTTTATGGTATAATTGCCTTATTGAGAGCTATCAATATAAAAAATTTAACCAAAATCGTTAGAGCCATTTTTGAGAATAAAAATATTTGGTGTTTTGACCACTATGATAAGTATAGTTAACTTTCGGTGGATTTTGCCCATACCCTTATTTTTGCCTCCCATGGTAACTTGTAGGCTAGACATCAAGTTTCAGCTGATTTGGTACTGCTGTTTTCTCTAAAAACCGCGCTAAAAAGATTTCGTCGAAAGTTTTAGTAATATATTGTGCTGCTCTCGTCATTTTCCCACAAATGGGAATTTTATGGTATAATTGCCTTATTGAGAGCTATCAATATAGAAAATTTAACCAAAATCGTTAGAGCCATTTTTGAGAAAAAAAATATTTGGTGTTTTGACCACTATGATAACTATAGCTAACTTTCGGTGGATTTTGTTCATACCCTTATTTTGGCGTCCCATGGTAACCTACAGGCGAGATGTCAAGTTTGAGTGAATTTGGTACGGAGGTTCTCTCTAAAAATCGTTCACAGATACACATAGTGACACACACACTCAGACCATTTTCCCAAATAGTGTTTTTCGGACTCAGGGGGGTCTGAAACGTAAAGATCTGAAGAGAACTCAAAATTTTTTTTCAGCCGATTACATAACTTTTCTTTCTACTTTGTAGAGCCAAGGAAAGTAAAAATCAGATACAATTCAAAAGTTAAACTCTCCAGCGAACTAAAAACGACAAAGCCAAGTCAATAGGTTGGTTTTCCCTCATAGTGACCGTTCCTGAACTATCAAACGGGGTTATCAGACAATTGTGAAGCCAACGTGCAACATTTGGCCATGGGCTCCAGTGATTCATTATAATTATTACCTCGCACTGTGTTTAAGCACACGAAGCGAAATTATGCTAGACATAAGCAGATAAAATGAAAGTGATCTCGTCACTCATGAAGGTTATACACGGAGACCTCCTCTCACTGTCAGGTGGCTTTGCATTGAGATCCGACGATTCAGCCAGTATCCTAACTACCCGTATGGTCACACAGCTAGGTATTCCTGACTCCTGTACCAAACTAGCAGGCAGCCAACTCGTGCACTCGTGCCTTCTAGGGCACTGGGAGAATGCAAGGGCTCTCTTTAGCCCATCCCTGAATCCCCAGGACAAGATGGATGAGTAATGGGGACCAATCTCATTCATCTGCTAGATGGTGGCTGCTGGGGAGTGATCTATTATACAACGCAACACTTTTTCCTGGAAGTTACTCAAGGAAGGAAGATACGGTTTACAAGATAATTTGGAAAGCGAAGGAAGCTTTTAGTCTCAATAGTTGATAACTTTCAAGAGGATTAGTGACAGGCTGCCAGACAAGGGGAAATTGCTTTAGCATCTAAAAGTCATCTGTCTCTAGTGAGTGGGGAAATGGAGGGCTCAAATGGTCTTGGTCACTGTTCATTCTCACATGGCTGATACACTGCTGTCTTCTTCTTTTCCTTTCAATTTCCAGTAAAATGTATAGAACTATACAGTTTTTGAATGTTTGTACATGTTTACGTCTCTTCTTGAACTTATCGTGTATCTGGCAGCTGTGAACCATCTTTGGGACGGCTTGTGACTCGTTTGCATTTCCAGACCTGCCCTACTGCTTTGTTTTTCTACTAAAAAAAGACACATGCCTTTCCTCAGTTTCCAATTTATTAGATGAGTTGTTTTAACTTGAAATCCTATTGGAATGTTTGTTCGCATAAAATACTTTTCATAGATATCGTTAATTCAGGTTCTACTTCATGTGTAGTTGTCTGATTTGATCCATGCTTACCTTTTCGAATCGGAGGAATGTTGGTGTACACAAAAGAGAGCAGTGTTGGCAGCTGTTCCGGAACGAAAAAACTGAGCCCTGGCTCTGGAAAAGGGAAGGTACGATTGTAAATAGCTCAATTAGTACACAGTACAGTGGTTCTGGTTGTATAATCGGTGAAAATTGACGCTCCTCTCATGTGGTTCTTACATAATGGAATCGCTAAACAATCAATAAAAATTTACTGCTTCAATTCTGTGATTATGTAAACACCCAAATATATTTTACTGATGCGTCAACAGAAATCCAATTCTCATTACACAGAACTCTAGGAGACTTAGTCACTTTCGGGCCATCTTAACCCCTTAACCCTTAACCCTTCCTCAATGTATGCTAGGGGAGAGGGAGGCAAGTTATAATTATAATGGTCATCATAAGCTTCACTATATAACATCCGACATTCTTATCTTTGTACAAAAGAACGCCCCCTACACTATGTATCTTCTGTTGCACTGTCAATGTATTGTCCTTCACCTATTATCAATGTCAGTCTTACTGATTACTAATCAATCCTGAAGAGCTGCCAGTGCTGTAATTCACTGTTAATGATTATGTAACAAGCTGGTGGTTAGTTTGCTGTTGCACCAGCCTTTGGGCTCTATTTATATTACCGAGGTATTAAGATTAATTAACGTTTGAGTGGTTATTTACAGTAATTTGACTGTCGTTTCGTTAGTTTGTATGGCTGCTTTAATGTTTTGATGTAGAATAATCATTAAAATGTGTAAGTTGTGAGCAGTAAAATTAAAATGAAATTGAAACGAAAAATAAGACAAAGAGCATTTTATGAAGGGGGTGGGAAAATAAAAAGGCGTGTCTATCTGTCTGTCTAACCAATTTTGTCAGACATCAGTTTTTTCCGTTTATTACTTTGGTAGAGTGCAAAAATAAGGTTCTGGCATATTTCGTCGAAAGGAGATGTTACAAAACTGTTGGGTTTCAATATTTTTTCACAAATTAAGACGATAGCAGCAAAATTATGACTTTCTTTGCCTTCTGACGACAGCTAAAACGATTTGCATCAAACAGCAAAAAAATTTAAGTATTATACTCTACGAATTTTGTTTCTGGCAGTATTGAATATTGAATAAAGGTAGAGGCTGAAATTCGTCAGAAAGTGGGATTCAAGGATTTGTTTTAACGTTTTAAATCATTTTAATTTTTCTCAAACGATTTGAACTAAACTTTCATGATCTTTTTCGCTTACAATTTGAGGCGTGTTATTCCCGATAAAAGTATCTATAGAAACTCGTTGGGACGTAATACGAAGCAATCGACGCAATGGATCATTTGTTGTGACTATAACAGTAGTCGAATGAGTACAGCAATGTTTTGTGTAAATGTTTTAAATGAAGGAATGGTGGAAGATGAATGCAACGTGTACTTCTCTAATTTTCGTGGTTGATCTTGAAAGTGTGCCAGTTACTAGCTCCAGTGCCACACTCCACAACCTTTAGTGGCAATAATACAAGCTATTTATTATAGGGTTCGCCACTATTTTCCGCCTTCACGACTTTGGAATTAAACTTTTGTCCGACACCTAAGAGATGTTTTTTACAATCGCTCAGCAGGAAACGTCTGGCGCCGTTGCTCACATCTCCACATCCGACTCGATCTCTTAAAAAATCGCTCCGAACAGGATCCTGGCTAAAACGGTTTCCTGTGAAAATGGCCGAAGGTTTTTAGGCCTTATTATTTCCGCTTACTGTATACGTGATGTCGCGTCCCGGTGGAGCTCGAGGATTCTTTGAAATCGGATTTCGTCTTTGAGTCCTTTGCTTTCACAACCGCATTCGTTCCACCTTCAAACCACTTCGTATAACCGTAGAATACGACGTACGAATAAATTACACAAATTTCGAAACCATCTACTTTTGTTGACAACTATTTCTGTACAAAGTGAAAAAGCACGAAGGGCTGTCAGTTGATGCGTCCATGAATCACCATACCCAGTCTGACTTTGACCTATCCGATCCTCCAATCAGCCTTGGAAATAGGATTCTCATCCTCGGTCATGTGTTGCTAAAATGCTTTGTGATAGGTAAGATCCTCTCGCTGGACCGGAATGGTTGGCGTTATGGGGATTTCTCACATCCTATCCGGACTGTCCTCTAGTCCCTGCAATAGATTCGTACTGTGGGTGTACATCATAAGCTTTTATTGTCCCTCCTAATTATTATATTTATTTCACATATTCTCGTCAAATATTTCTTGCCTGTGCTCTACAATTCTCTTTTACTTTATTTGTTTGTATCGTCTTTCCCAAGTAAGAGGGGACTTCTGATGATGGTTTGAAAGCCCAATAGGTGTTATTCTTACTCTCAGCTCTTTCTGGCACTGATTATTATATTATCACATTATTTATCCAGTCGAACATGGAAAAGCATCCGTTCGTGAAAAATTTTAATTTTTAACTTAAAAGTTGAAGATTACCATATTTGTGGTATCTCATTCTACTAATTTTTCAAAAATAAATATTTAGTTTAGATGTAAATACATATCCGTATATCAAACTGCAATTTGCTAGTAGTTTGAACGCTTCTATTGACAAACATTGAGGGGCCCAACTAAGTCGAATGGTCTCGTAGGAATAATGATGTGTTATTATTACATTATCCATTTATATTGTAATTGAACGAAGAAAAATAGTTCTACAAGAATTAACTGCCTTAACCTCATTGGCTCGCATTGTTCAGAGACAATTTCCACGGGATTTTCCGGGTTGTGAGAACTCGTCATGTGAGGCAGTTTGACTTCGCACGGGTCCGTGAAAGCTTTTCCGAGTAATTTCACAACGGATCCTGTGAACATTGTTTGTCCTCAGGAGTGAAACGCGACCTTCGAAACGTTTATAACGCCAGTCGGTTCGGTTAATTGACGTCTCCTTGGCTAATCTTATTGCGTTCACTTCAATACCAAAATCTCGATTCTGTCTCTTATTGTTGTACGTAGTTTCTTGACTATTTTAATATGGACTAAAAGGTTGCATTACTCTTTACTTTTCTTAGCGATTGGAAGTAGGAAAGCCCTCATCCATTTTTTAATGGATTAAATTGTTAGTTATATTATTCCACGAATTTCCAAGAATTTCTTTTATCGATGTACGTACCGAAATGTTCTCCAGTGAAGATTAATAAATTAAATATTTTTGTGAAGTGAAGTTGTAAAAATATGACTTTGAGATAAACGGTGCCGCTTCAGTTTGATCAAACTTTGTCAGAACTTTTGAACACGTTCGTAAAACTTACATTGTAACTTATTTTTGCTTTAATATCGGACTAGAGTTGTCGGTCGTTAGAAGTTGAAGTGCGATGAATAATAAAAGCGAACGCTTAACTTAGCGATTTTACTTCAAGTCCAGACGAGGGCGAACTGAATGAAAAGAACGCCTAGGAGGTTTTCCGGAAAATGAGCAGTATCCGAAATTCCCACGGACCATTTAAAAAATCAGTCAGAATGGATTTTCAATTGGAGGATGTTACAGGGCTCGATGTGATTTCTTAAAAAGGAGTTGATTGACAGAGGTTTAAACAGAATGAGCGCTTCGAGATTAAAGAACTTGGGAGTTCCTTAGGTCCATAACGGCGATGTCAGTCCTAAACGAGGCCCGCGAAGTTCAACAAGATGTAATATATGCTAAGTGGTAAAAAACAATGACGAAGCACCCTTCTGTGTCTGCCTGTAGTCAATTTGTTGCCCTTAGCGCTGAACGATATTATTTCTTAATTATGGTATAGCTTTTCTATATTGAGAAGGTTCTAGGTACACAACCTATATGGTACATTTTATTCCCCGTTGGATGACAATGCCCAGGCATGCTCAAATGCGGGTTTTAATTCCCCAGTACTGACTGTATATTGTTGGTGTAAGTATGATCATGAATTTAATGAACAAAGGAAAAGATCTACGTGGAAAACCTGATGTTATGGTAAATTGACCCTTGACTCACAATTTTTTCACTATTTAATTCTAATAAACGCTCATCTTACCAAAGTAGAGAAGGTGTTCTATATGCTCAAATCAGCCCCCTCGTTCACACAGGGTTGAGTAAGAAACAGTGATAAATTTATACAAGCGATTTCTTTTACTCAGGTGGTGTACGTAGTATGTGGTGGTTATGACTGTAAAACAGTTTTGAACTGATCTGCACTTAATTATCGTTACCTTTAAAACGTCATCAAACGTTACGTCTGAGATTTTCAGTTTTTATTCAAGTTCGAGTTTAAAAGGGGCTTCGAAAACTTAGGCCAATCTTACTTTTCAAATTAATTCTACGTTAAATTTGATGTTTTCCTCTAACAAAATTCTTATTTACTTAAAAAGCTGCACAGCTTTTATTGTCGACGTTCGCAACAATGCAGCAACGTCCATGACGCAAGTGGTTACTGCGGACGAGGCCTAATACAGAAGAGAGGCGTGGTTGGGCCTCTTGAAACAGTGGATATGGAATAGCATTTGAAATGCAGCTAAGAAGTGTGAAAGGAGCAGAGATCCGCTATTTATTTTTAGCAAGTAATTAATTAACTTTGATTAAAAATATCAAAACCATAGCCAATTGGTGATATACTGTAGAATTATTTTATAACCCTGTATTACGTAAAATTAAAAAATCTAAAACTACACCGAGTTCTAATTTACATGAATAGTAAGTATGTTTACAGCTTGCTATGTATACTTGCAGCTGAGCAACGTCTTAAGCGGTGACTTACTGAAATAAAACAAGCAGAGCAGAGTAAGCACATTGGCGGCAGCGCGAGTCATGTTTTTAAAGTACGAATAAATTACACAAATTTCGAAACCATCTTCCTTTGTTGACGACTATTTCTGTAGAAAGTGAAAAGGCACGAAGATGGTTGTGCAGCTCCGGAGCCGCTACATACATTCGGGTCACACGACTGTCACTCTCTCCCGCCCTGCGGGTTTCAAGGGGATTGCCATACCTTGCCCTTCCCTTCCCCACTGGCTCTGGCGTTACCCTTTCCCCTTCTCGCGTGGTGCAACTCTCTCCGTCTTCTTGAAAGATTTTTCTCTTTCGAGATTTATATTCACTCTCAAACCCCTTCATGTTAAGATCAAAGAAGTAGCAAGATACAAATTGAAATATACATGTTGATTCAAAACCCACCAAAATACACTATCAATATGTACGTGATCATTTAAGCATGATATAAAGGGTAAAAAACGTTGACACTTTTTGATCATTTATTTTGCTGCTCTCGTCATTTTCTACAGTTAGTTTTCGACCGAGTTTGCCCTTACTGTTATTTTAGGGACACACGTTGATATGCAGGCTAAATATCAATCAATATCGACAGGATTTGCTTCATGGGCAGTTCGCTATCTGCAGTGGTGAAGATGGAGCTCACAAAATATAATTATGTGTTATGCTAGCGATGTAGTTAAGCTGATCCGGCTAATTATGGTCCACATCGTCATAGGCTTGTAAATCCTATAAAAAGATGATTGTGATAAAAGCATATCTACCATGCTGGTTTTTTTGAGCTGAATTTATTAAGGAGAACTGCACTAAAAGTGATTTTTGTAGACAGTTGTGGCGATTTATTGTGCTGCTCTCGTGATTTTTCCAGGCATGCCCATTTCATATTACCGCTCAGTAGTTTGCAACTGTTTACACATGGTATTTAATCACAGATAGTTAGATCCGTTTTGAGAAATACGAAACTTGGTGTTGGGATCACTATGATAAATGTTTAGTTCTATCAGCCCGCTCTGCATATGGTTAGTTGCGAGTATTTATTTATTTAAAGTTCTTCAGATCTTTATGTTTTAAGTCCTACTGAGTAAAAAAAAAAAAACATTTTTGGCTTGGGGTCCGAGCATGTGTAACTGCAATTTACTTTGCTGCGGACAAACGGGTTCTTTTTTCGTGATTTTTGACGACGCGAAAATAAGGTTATGAACGATTTCTATCGAAGGAAAAGGGGAATGTGGGAACATGTACCAAAAACTAGGGGTTTTCGCATTTTTCTGATGAACGGTTCTAACGATTTTGATTAAACTTTCAAATTATCATCTGCCAGTTAGTACACAACTTTTCTTCTGGATAATAATCTCCATGAAAGTTAAATGAATGGAGATAAATGCTTACGATGTAATAATAGGGGTGCGAGTATATGTAGCAGATCGTCGAGTGTACGGGGGTAGCGAAAAGTTGTGTGTTGCTGCGCACTTTCCGCATTTCCTTTTCATCTTCTTTTTTCCGCCTCCCTACTTTCACTCCGTCTATCGTCGTTCCCTCAAAAACATACGCGAGTGAAAGCCACGAAGCAATCTTCCCCTTTCTTATATTCACTATATTTATTGGGGGCGTCCGATGTTGATTTGAGGGCTTAAAAAACATGTGAGCCAGCTGTTAAAGCAAATAGCACGAAGGAGGTCTCATTCAAACGTATGTACTGAAATATGTTCATGAAAAACGAACTGATGCTCGCCCCACATTGAAAATTTGAAATTCTGATATAGTGCCTGGCTGAAGACTGTCAAACTTATTCATCAGACTCTCCAGGGAGCAACCAAGGGAGATCCTCAGTCTGGAGAGAGAAAGTATACTTATGGTATGTGGCCTGTTTAAACATTGAAAGATGGAATTGCCCCGTGGAAGGGTTGCTATTTTTCGAGTTGGACGATATCTCGCTGGATGGAGTCAACCCATCCTGTCAAACGATTGCAAGTTGCCAAATGACGCATGTAGAAATGTGCGGTAATTATAATTCAAGAACCGCTCATGTAAAAGCATCTTGGTGAACCAATGGACTTCGGAATCGGTCAATAAAATTACGCAACTTCTGCGCCTTGGCGGTCCGCAAATAAACTCCCCGTTGCGAGAAGTGAAACCGCAGTAGTCGGTAAAATTGGCCGAAAGGAATTCCCCCGGCGCAAGAAGAGAAATCCCTCCAAAATGTGTGAACCTGCTCAAGTGTCTTGATTAAAAACGTTCTACAATATTCAAGTCACTACTGGACGTGCCCATTGTACGTTGGAGTAGTTTGAAGCTGAGATTCACTGTTTTATAGTAGTTCCAATACAGGGAGTTGAAGGTTGTAGAGTCTCAAGTAACTAGGGCATCGACTGGAAAGCTCCGTATACGAGCGACGGACATTACTGATATAATGCGAGTAAGTAAGCTGTCGTATTTTCTGACGACTATACTACTAGTGGGAATGAGTTCATCTCTTCTCCCTTGTTTGCTACGGCCTATACATAATAGTATACGTTACGTTGGTTATACGTAATTATAGATATTCTGGTCAAGCTGCCAATGCAAACATTTCGATCATGAAACTGGCTTCTGGCTATGTGTATCGGCCAAGTAGGCCGCTTATTTGTTTACACGCCCGGGAGCGGGCCAGGCTGAGCGACCGTTTGTTGACCTACGAGGAAATGGCTACAGTTCTGGCGAGAATCGAAGCCATCCTGAACAGCAGGCCCTTGTGCCCAGTGAGCGATGCACCAGATTCCGTATTCCTCACCCCAGGCCATTTTCTCGTTGGAGGTCCGCTTGTTAGTACGCTGGAATATAACCTCACCACGGAACCTTCTAACCATTTGTCTCGTTGGCAAGCAGTTCAACTTGCTGCACAGCACTTTTGGAAGCAGTGGTCTGCAAACTACCTTCACACCCTCATGGCGCGTCAGAAATGGACGCATCCAAGAGCTGCGCTAAAGCATGGAGCAGCTCATCATGTTACGGAGCAATTCTCGCCCCATGGAATGGCCGTTGGGAAGGGTTCAGCGCATGGCACCTTCAAGCGCCCTATTGCCAAGCTATTCCCCTTACCCTCCGAAGACTAATATTGAATGTTACATTGTAAATAGTGTACAGGACCGTGTCATCTGAAGCTCGATTTATTTTCTGTTTTTTTTTCTCGTATTACTTTCAAGGTGTTCAACTGCAGGGCTCTGTAACCATCTTTCGTTTAATTTCGTTCTCCTTAAAATTCAAAATTTCCAAATTTTGGGTGGGCGGTGTATCGGCCACCTACGCCGCTTATTTGTTTACACGCCCGGGAGCGACCTCAGGCTGAAGGCAAATCGCCGGCCTGCCGGCTCTGGACTCGGGGCGAGTCAGTAATCCGCCCGCCTCCTCCTTCCGTTCGCTGTTTCGTTAAGTCGCTCCTCAGTGCTCTCCTATTGTTTTATTTTTTATTAACGTTCTACCATTCCCATTTTCGTATTTTCCGAAGAAAGTTTAATTTCATTTATTTGCCATTCGGCTACTTAATTTCGTGTTCCAATTTCGGCACAAATCGTGTTGCTGCTCTCTCCAAATACGTCGCAGCCAAACCTGCTCTTCACACCCTCCCTGGCCAAGGAATCCCCACGTTCGAAGTTGAAAGGTGAGAGCTGCATTCCGAATTTGCATACGATATCATTGTTGCCGAAATTGGACACATTAATCCGATACAGTCCACTAACACACAGCCAGCGCTCTAGCGGATTCTGCCATGGCCAGATAAACAATTAATTATACATTCACCAGCGGCTGCCTCAACTCTCAGCTGTGCAGTTTCGTACACTATGTATTAAATCTACTATTTTCTCCCTGGAGTTCAGCTCAGAAAAGCTTTGCTACATTCCCACGAAATCTGGAAATATCTGGTGCGACTCCACTTTCCTCAGCCCCACGTACATTCAGCGATTTTCATGGCTTTAGCTACTAATCAAATTTGTTTTTCTCTCAGTTTATTTCAACTGTGTAAAACATAACTTCACGTTTTATATATAAAGTGGTATTTATTGAGATGCTCCGACTCATATCACGACTATTAACAGATTATAAGGCTGTTTTTTTTTAGAAGGGCCGTGTTTACTATTCTGGATAACGTAAATAGCTGTTGAAAATTCAATTCTTTCTTTTAGTGGTTGCAAAAACACTCCTTTCACTTCGAAGGGTTAATGAAAGTAAAATGTTTTCCATAATTAACTGTATTGCCGCACATCACTACACCAAAAATCAATTCTCTGCTCAACGTGTAGTATTTTAACTTAGACCACTGAAGGAATTATTTGGGCTTCTGTAAGCATGCTTTTTCCCCACCACAAAGTCTTAGAACTTTCTACTCCCAATTTATAAGTTATTTCTGAATTCTCAATTTCTCAAAAATCAAATCCCTCTCTGCTCTCTCTCTCTCTCTCTCTCTCTCTCTCTTTCTCCCCCTCTTCCTTCTCGTTTTTCAGTCTCTTCTATCATTCAACTGATTAAGTTCAGAATATCCGACACTTATCTAGCTCTAATTTCGGAAACAATATTCTCAGTTAAAGTACGTTCAAACTGATTTCTCGTTTTTTCGTCTCCAGTGCACATTATACGTATTATCTGCTCTGAGTAATACAGACAATATTTGCTCGTCTCTGCATTTAACAAATTGAACACTTTATTCTCTCTTTCATGTCCCAAACATCACTTGAGGGAATCGAAAAGACTATTTGTAGTTAAAAGTCGCCACTTGAATACTCTCAAATGTAGCGAATGGTGTATGTAAACCAAATTCGTTAAAACCCTAGATTCCTTTTCCTTGTATACCATTCCCACGTGGATTCCAAGCTTTGTCAGAACCCCTCGAGTGTTTCTGATTTCCCTCCAAAAACGCTGCAAAATATTACACATCGATTTATTATTCTGTTGCACTGCATGATTCGGCACACATTTTTTAGACCACGTTAATGGAGATATTTTAGCCTGGACGGCGGACGGACATTGTAGATTGGAATCCCCATGCCTTGAAAAGTAACGTGTCACATTTTAAGAGTGAGAGGAGGGGTGGGGGGATGTTAACAAATTTTTATGACCGAAAACATAGGCGTTAATTATTGAGAATAGCTAATAAACTGAAATGCGGGATCGTACTTGACGACCAAGAGAGGAAAAGTGCGCCATATACAGCACTTTTAAGGCTTTTGTCTGAGTTTTGTATTTTTCAAAATATTACGGCGTTTAATGTCTAAACTTTGTAGGCAAAGTATCTAATCCGTTTATAAAATTTTGCTATTTTTTATTTGCAGGTTCAATCACCAAAGTGTTGTTTGATGCTGCTGGAAATTTCGTTCTTACGTCCGGCGATCGCCACGTTCGTGTTTTCCATAACATCACCGGCCATAAAACTAACATCCAGACCTGGAAAGCCAAATTAAACGATCCAACCGTCTCTTCTGCGACCAAAGAACGGCTGTCGAAAAACATTGAAGAGTCTGAAAATTTTCTTCAAACGATGAACTGATAACTACTGCTTGGAAATGGATAACTCAAGACTTGAACAAATAACGATCAAAAAACAATAAAATTCCCTTTATTTTCTCCCTTTTGTTGGCGAATGTGTGTTAACATTCATCTGAATAATTGATTTAGAAATTACGTATTTGAGCATTTGTCTTCAATAAAATTTATATTTTTAGAAGCATACTACCAACGCTTAACATTTTAATTTCCCTTTCCTATTGTTTCCAATAATTACTCCAATAGATATACGATTCACAACGTTAGACTAAGATCCGGTTAATTCTGGAAGTGAGTATTAGAAGACGAGGGGCAAGAAGGCTTTACACCACAACTTCTTGGTTCAAGGGGTGAACTTAATGTGGTTCGAAGGAAACTTGAATTTCATGCAAAACGTGTACTGCCCGCAGCTGAGGTTTATCTAAATAAAGCGTTTTGATATGGGATTCCTCAGGGATGCCATGCACAGAAAACCCTTATATAAACTTCAAAATTGATTATGAGATGTGCCAAGTGTGTTTTGGGGTAGTTGATATGAAATAAATTAAAACGAGGAGTAAATATCTAGTACGACACATCACAACATTTCCCAGCCTCACGCCCATTCGATGATTTTTACTTTCCGCTACCGGAAGGCAAGGAAAGTATAGTAATCGGCCCAAAAAAAAAATTTGGGTTTTCTTCAGGTCTTTACGTTTCAGACCCTACTGAGTCTAAAAAACCTAATTTCGGCGCGTGGTCCGTGTGTATGTGTGTGTGTCTGTAGTTCGATTTGCGGGAGAACGGCTGATCCTATTGAGCTGGTTCTTTTTTTGTTTTGTTCGTTATTTTTGTAGACACCAAAATAAGGTTATGGACGATTTTGGCCGATGGGAAGGGGGGAGGGACGAAAATGTACCAAAAACTAGGGTTTTTCGCATTTTTCTCGAAAACGGCTCTAACGATTTTGATCGAACTTTCAAATTATCTTCTCCTAATCAATACCTAACTTTTCTTCTCCATACATATCTCCATGAAAATACGGTGAACGGAGATATGGGCCCCTGAAGCAAAAATAGGTTTTTTACGCTTTTTGGCAAAACGGCTTCAGCGATTTTCACCAAACTCACAGGATGTTTTCAAATAGTTAATACCTACATATTCTGTTCAATAAATGTTCCTGTGACGGTCCATTGAACAGAGATAAAAATCAAAATGTGTCGAAAATAACGTTTTTTCTAACATTTCCATCAATTACAGGGTAACTTTTTCACCAGATGTGATAAATCTTAATGGAGTGTCTTTAAGTCACCCATAGCCACATTTCGTTCTCTATAATTATTTCTGTATATATATGTGGAACGGAGATATAAGCCAAGTTAACTCAGAAAAGGACATTTGTCTAATATTAATTTATCGGTATTCCAATTTTCTCAAAAACGGCTCTAACGATTTTGATCAAACTTTCGGAGTACTCTCAGCTAACTAGTCCCTACACTTTGTTCTCCGTAAACGTTCCTTTAAAAACGCGTTAAACGAAGATATAGCGCCCGCAAATGTAGGTGGTGTTCGAAATTACGGGGGTGGCGAAAAGTTGTGTGTTGCTACGCACCAGATATTTTCGCTCTAGCAACTAATCAAATCTGTTTTTAGTCAGCTAATTTCTACTTCATACAACGTAACTTCACAGTTTACGTGGAATGTTGTAGCACTTAAACGCTTCATTTATTGATGAATTGCTTCGACAAATGCCATGACCATTGCTGGGCAATCAGGGAGTCATAAGACTGTCACCACGATTTTTCTAAGAAGGTTCGTCTACACTTTTTGGAATTATAGAGAAAATATCTGGTGCGTAGCAACACACAACTTTCCTTAGCTCTACGTCAATTCACTTTGTACATGGCTAATTCTATTTAATCAATTCATTTACCAAGCAGTTCATTTAAACTCGGTCAAACAACACTTCACAGCAGCAGAAAGCGGTAGCGCCTACAGTTCTGGAATCTATTGTGCTGCCCATGCTCATCGCAGGACCATTATTGAGCAATTGGTAAACAGATAATTATTGAGGCTGTAAACACAAATTTTTTGAAGAAGGATAGTAATTACTCTTGCAGAGTTATTGGGTAAAAACTTTAAGAACTGGCAGTAAGCGAAACGGCGGTAGTTGAAATTCAGGGATTTCTGAAGTGAGCCCCATGTATCTCATGAGCGTTTATAAACACTCAGCCTATAGGTATTGGATTGGACTATAACACGACTTTTTTTTTAACATTCTAGTAACATTCCAGCGGAGTTTAAAAGGAAAAAACCGCGGCAAAAACGCTTTTCGTCGAAAATTTTGATAATTTATTGTGCTGCTCTCGTCATTTTCCCACTAATGGAAATTTTATGGTATAATTATCTTATTAAGAGCTATCAATATAAAAAATTTGATCAAAATCGTTAGAGCCGTTTTTGAGAAAAAAAAATTTGGTGTTTTGATCACTATGATAACTATTGTTAACACACACACACACAGACCATTTTCCCAAATAGTGTTTTTCGGACTCAGGAGGGTCTGAAACGTAAAGATCTGAAGAAAACTCAAAATTTTTTTTTCAGCCGATACATAACTTTCCTTTCTACTTCGTAGAGCCGAGGAAAGTAAAAAGTGAGAGAAAGAAACGACAGTAGTCTGAATTCTGGAATTTCTGAGGGGGCTCATAATTATCGTATGAACGTTACTACGTTACATTATTATTTTTCAATGCTAGGTCGAATGTAACTAGTCTCAGAAGTATAAGACTGCGTCTAGACCAAAAACAGTGAAATTACAGTAATCATAGTGAGATAAAGTCTACTAATTGAGAGAACTCGCGGCGCAATAAAGTGAAAGTAATCATTTTATCATTTGTAATCCCACAGGTCTCACTACAACCACTCTTTGGCTCGACTCATGACGTCGTGCCAATTGCCACAGGTGCCTGGAATTTGTAATTTTCGTCGATCTGTTATTCTCAGGTCATGTTTCGTATCGTTTACTGATCTTTTTTGATGCTGAATCGAATGGGATGAGTCTCGGGGGTGTGAGAATAAGCTGTGCAAGAGAATAATAAACCATCGGGTAATAATTTTCAGCGTTTTTGGGAGAAAAATTGGGGCTTTGATAAAACCTATTTCGTTCATACCCTTATTTTGATGTTCCATAGTGATCTACTAGTCAAAAATGAAATGTGGACGGATTCGATTCAATGGACCAAAATGTACAGAAACAGATGATTTTTCTCGACTGAAGGCTCCAAGTTTTCAAATTATTTTTAATAAAATAAAGGGTATTATTGTACGTTTTCGAAATTAACACAGTAAATGCATAACTGGACTTGATCAATCTTACGGAGCGATTTTTAGGAACCTATACATGCATTGTTTTCCCCTCAACTGCTCCTGTGACTATCCATTTCATAAGCCAGGTAGATCAAACGACGAGATAAGCCAACCATTAAACTGTCTTGTTCTCTCAAAAACGCCTTTAACGATTTTGAGTAGACTTATGGAGTTCTTTCAGGTTATTGAATTTTACTCCATTTCTCAAAAATTTGTGAGCAATGTCTCGAAATTATTTACAAAATTTTCAGATGAGAACGGAGCCTTGAGGCAGATTCCAAGATGATCCATAATTATTTGCTTGTCATTGGAGCTGCGTGGTTGAAATGTTTGGTCGTTCGGAGGTTTATCCTTGTATTTCCGGTGACTCAGTGTTTCGAGTGATTTGACTTCTTCAGACCTTCACGTTTTGAGGCCTACTAAATCGACAAAATCTAATTACGCCGCGTGGTGTGTCTATAGTAACATTTTTTCGAGAGTATCAAGATCGATTGAGGTTGTTGATTTTAAGTATATTTCATTTTTTGAAAGATCAAAAGCAAGGTTACGGGCAATTGTCATGAGAGGGAAGGGAGGGCACTTAAATGTACGGAAAACGAAGGTTTTTTTATTGGTCTCAAAAACGACACTAATGATTTTGATATATTCTCTTCTTTTGATATTTAGCGTATCTTTTATTAATCTATACTAACTTTCGTTTCCCATAAATGAATCTGTGAAAATATGGTGAATGGAGACATGGGCTTATGAAGGAAAAGGAAGTTTTTACACGCTCTAGAAAACACGATTTACTTTTAAAATGCAAGGTTTCTAGAACTAATTATATATTATTCCCATTAATGTAGCTCTGACAGCTCTGTCCAAAATCAAAACAAACGAATGTTTAACGGATAGTTTTTGCACTTTCAATAGTAAACGAACAACTTAACTTTATTTGATCAACCTGGTTTGAAGAGCGAGACGGAAATTACCGAAGCTACTCGGTTATTCCCGTCTCCGAGCCGTCACCCCCGCAGAGCCATTATCAGAGAATGTAAAGCTCAAAGTGCGTCTATTCCCTCGTCCAGATATTAGCTTTGCCTCGAAAAGTTGTCTACTTCAACCCCTCCAGTGCGTGTTGAATTACGTGAGTGCGTGTTGAATAAGTACCTTTTAAAAAAAGTATAACATGAACCCATCAGTGAGTCTGAAGAGATCATCCTACCTTGATCAGTGTGCCTTGAACGGTCGGACCAGTTTCTTGTTGAAAACGGTGCAGTTGATTATTCCTAAAGTCGCCAGCAATGAGGAGGCCGAAGCACCACCAGATTGGAGATTGCAATTATTGCTAGATTCAATTAAAAGAGACAATCGGGAAAATGAGTGGATACTTTCTTCAAAAAGTAAGTTGTGTCGTTTTGGGGGAAACTTACATTTACATTCCCTTTCTAGTAATCGACCAAATACATGTGCTTCAAGCACAAATAATGCTGAAGTGAACAAGAAGCAGAGTAAGTCCAACATAATAAAAACTGAAAACAGAAGTGAGGGACCTAGTCGCCTGTCTCCCAAGGGGCAACTGCATCTCTATTCTTCAAGCTTAAGTGATGCTGAAGCCGATCAGAAAATGTTTAAAGTTATTAATAAAATGTTGTTCAATGTTGAAAGCACTGAAAATCACAGTGTAGCGGTAAGACGCTCTATTCGCCTAGCTGAGAGGAAAGAGCAGCTTGTTCATCACCTGTCTCTCAAGGGACAACTGCATCTCTATTCTTCAAGCTTAAGTAATGCTGAAGCCGATCAGAAAATGTTTAAAGTTATTAATAAAAAGCTGTCCAATGTTGAAAGCACTGAAAATCACAGTGTAGCGGTAAGACGCTCTATTCGCCTAGCTGAGAGGAAAGAGCAGCTTGTTCATCACCTTTTAAGTTCAAGTGATAAAAAAGGTATTGAAAATGACCACAGAAATGCCTCAGTGGTTAAAACAAGTGCAAGACAAACCTCACTACCAATGGAGGAATCTAAGGATCTACTAGGGCTATTTTCTTCAAGGTCAAGTGATGCCAAAACCAATATAAAAATAACTGAAGATGTTAGCTTTACAAGGAAATGCCCGTTCAGTAAAAAGAGGAAAACTAAATCATTGGATGTTTCAAACCCTATTAGAATTATGCAATTGAGGCATCGGTCAATGGCCATTAGACCAGAAATTGGGGATCCGCCGTGTAAAAGAAAACGTTGTGTCCGCCCCAGCAATGACAAATTAATAGAAACTGATGGGAAGTACCGCAGCACAAGCACTGAAGAGATTAAGGAATATTTTCGCTTTGATTATGAATCAACCGTGCATTCATTACTAATTGCCCTGTGTTAAAATGAAAAAAAGCTCTTTTTAAAAAATGAGCTGCGTTCTGGTTCTTGTATTAGATTGTTCCAACGTCTCAAGGAAGTCATGTTGGGAATTATGGCTGCTTGAAGAACATTTTAACGGGTTGAACTTTCACTTGTTCTTTTTCACGAATACTGTTTTCTTTCACATTCCGTTTTCAAAAACTTAATCCATTACAATAAAAAATAAAGTGCTCTGATTACGCGAGTTCCTAACCTCACTACCTTCTCATTTATTGTTCTTTTAGTCAAGTTTTCTTACTTCACACTTTCTTACTTCAGTAGTGTAGAGCCAACTAAAAATGGCCTGTGTTCGGTTGATTGTAGTTTGATGAAGAATGCCATATTGAGGGGGAATTGTTGAAACTAGGACAGAGGGTAGAATGATGAAGTTGCCTGCAGAATATATCTGAAACTGGAAGGGGGGGGGGATGTAGGAGGGAGGGTCTGTTCCATGAATTTACTCCTGCATATTGAGAACCAACCCAGATCCATTTAGCACATTGCATCAGGTTGGGCCTCACGCCTCTCTGCAATCGCAGCGCTTGTTTCTTGTCTTCCTCACCCTAATGGTTCTTGCTGCGAGCCTCCATTCTGATACATTGTCCCATACTGCGCAGCAGTTTCTAAGATTCAGAAGTACCCTTCATTCTTGTAGGATACTTTTTACAAACCCTAACGTAAAAAGTTACCTCTATAAGAAACCGCTAAACGTTTCTTTATAGTCAGCAAGGCTATTGTAGCTTAAGGTCTAAGCTGGCATGGGAATGCCTTCATGCACTCAAACAGCTTGGCTCCTGTAACAGGCTTTCCCTCATCTGGGTGCCGGCTCATAGGGGGCATGAGGGCAATGAAAAGGAGTACAGAATCCCTACCCATCGGGCTTGAACCATACGTGGGCATGATGAAGAGTTACCTGAACTGTCTGGTTGCTCAATGGGAAACAGCGCCCATTGGCATCGCCAGCCACGACTAAGACAAGCAAAAAGGCTCGTCATGCCTTCCTGTCAAATGGCAAAGGCGACACTGACACTCTCCAGACATGATCTGAGAGTTCTGGCAAGCTTCCTCACCGGCCAGTGCCCACTCAGATATCACCTCAACAAGATGGGCACCTCAGAGGCGGTGGAATGCAGACTATGAGGCGAGGAGGACGAGATGGCAGAGCACATCCTATGTGAATGCCCTGCAATGCCAGCTAAACGCTTCGAATTTTTCGGTCAGGGGACCACTGAAACCCAAATCACAGCGGAATCTGCGGTGAAGGACATACTTGGTTTCTTAAAGGGGACGGGTATGTACAATGCCTGCTACTAAGAAAGGGTCAGTGTCACAATAGGCCCATATGTGGCTGCAGTGACGAAGGGACTTGTCCCGCACGCCCTCAGGGGTGGAAAAAAAGGCTATAGAAAACTAAGTATTGGCATGAAAACCAAATACGTAGTTTGGTGTAATGATAACTTCAACTAATTTTCAACATTCTGGGAGCCATTGATCAGTTTCCCGCCAATCCAGGAGTATTTTTTTAATGTACTGTATTCTCCAGGGTTGAAGTGCTCACTATATCTGAAAGTATTTTACGCATTAGACATAATAACCTAACTACACATTGTGTGCTCTAACTATGCCAGAGGAAACACTCCACTAAAGCATCTTGAATCAGAACTGCTTTCGCTACAACCAAAGGTGGCAATAATCAACAAGTTTCTGCTGCATTGTTGATCTTCCAGTATTCCCCATCTCCAGTTCCTCAAGAGAATCAGCCACAGAATAATACCGCGATGAAGTTTGATTCATCTAATGAAGCAGTCACTGTCAAGGACGAAAAAGAAGCAGTTTTCTTGAACTCAGTCAGAGCCTTCAAGCATAGGTATTAGTTATGGATATTTGTATTCAAGTTGTTTATTAAAGACTGGTTGTACACACTAAAAGATACCATTTTCTCACTGCCACGGTAGATACTTACGAAACTATGTAATGCTCACAGCTATTTGCTGAATTTGTTGCAGTGGACACGTACCCAGCAGGGCATGCAGATCACGCCAGGCAAGTGCATTGAGTAGCTGAGCTAGTGCAGATTAACCTCGAGTTAGTGTCTTTAAGGTCATATATTTATTGTTTACTAGCATCAAGTTTATGCTGAAGTCAAGATTCTGAAGGAAGTATCTTGGGGTGTATGTTGAGTGGATACTGATGATACTAGTAAGAAAGGTTCCTTGAAGCCATCGCAGAAATACACCCTCAGAACCTTCAGGCAGCTGCCTTATGGTAGGTAAGTCTTGACAGATCAGTTCTATTCTACACTTCACTATGCCTCTTGGACACTCCTTCGATTCTAGGTATTCTCTAAGGATCTAGTGTCCAACTTGATGATTATATGGGCTGTTTGTACCGTGAAGGTACTACACATATTCTAAATGAGGACCCAGGAGCTCTGGCTGGCCCACAACTGTTTTGAAAGCTAGCTTCTCCACATAAATCTCGAAGAAGTTCAATGTAGGTAAATTTCCCTTCAAGTGTTATTCTATTGTACAAGATTTGTACCCAATTTTGTTAGACAAATCAAAATACCGAAAAGCCAAACATTTTACTGAATCATGATCAAACAACTCATAACATTAACATAATGAGGAATAGCACTATATATACCTATTTACATGTTTTTAATTGGTGATGGACGTCTTTAGAAAACTACCAACAAGAATACTTCGCACAAATATACTTGATTAGTCATGCATTATCACGACTTGATGCTATTGATCTTGAGCATCAAAAATCCACTGTAAGGAACGTTGAGTTTTACTGCCGCTCTCTTGAAGATACCCCAAGATGCTGAAGATCTGCCTTATGTTACGCTAGATAACACTGGCGTGTTGAGCAGTGTGTTCCCGTGGAGGTCTCCCAGTTCCCATAACAGGACTAGAATCGATGAAGGAGAACACTTTATCAAGTAGTGAATACGCCATATCTGTTAAATTTAGGCCATTGTCAGTGTTGAAAAGACGACGCCCCTCAGCTCTCTCGTCATCTGTGACTGGTCTGTCGTCCAAATACTCTAAATGAGGGAGGCTCGCAATCAACACCAACCGGTACTTGACGTACTCGTAAAACGTGTCTTCCTGAAAAATATTCAAGATAGTCTTAGTTAGCAGATAGTTCTATGGGAAGTTCAAACAAATATAATATTAATTTGGTTCATGGGACCAAGTTAATGACTACAACCATTTTCCTTGCTAACACACCTACTAACAGAGATACAACCCACATACAATAGAAAACAAGGTTCTCCACATTTGTGTGTGTGTGTCTTGTAAGAATTTGTGGGGGAACATCAGCTCCATAGAACCTGGGGGTGGAACTGAGAGGATATGTGGATGCTCAGGGGCGCCACACAATAGGCTGATCTTAGGTTTTCTTGGTTGCTACCAGGGTGAGGTGTGGAAAGTTGTGTAATTAGTCACGCCAAATATTCAGTGAATTTCACGATTCGCGTCTTGGTAGTATATATCGTCAATTCTTGGTAGTTGAAACAACCAAAAAGTGTTTTTGGTTTATTATACAGTCTGAATAATACACCTATGTTTTAAACCCTTCCACCCTATACAATTTGACACTGTACATTTCAAGGCAACAGAATTCTAAATTGGCAATGTTTGTGCATCGTCCAGGCCATATTATGACTTTGACGTGGCCTAAAAAATACCACTTGGTATTTAGTTGTGCCTGCCGATCTGACGAAATCCATGGTTGTTAAATTCACTAAATGGCTAACGAAATTTTGGAGGTTTTATTGCAGTTACTTCGTGTTTGATATCGTTTCTTACATATTTTTGGATACTGGGTCGAATGGAACGCGTTTCAGAGGCGTGCGGCTGCGTCTAGACCAAATATAGTGAAGTAACAGCGTGTGAAAGTCTACTAATTGAAAGGACTCGCGAACAATAGACGAAAGTAATCGTTTCTTCATTTGCACTCATTCCAATCACCACAGCTCGACTCGTCACTTCGTGCCAATTATCTAGAGACGCCCACAGGCACATAGAATATGTAATTTTTGATGCTGAATCGAATGTGATGGGCCTTGGAAGTATGAGACAATGTCAAGCTTTGCAACAGAATAATAAACCATTGCATAATAATTTACAACGTTTCTCTAGTTATTATTAGTCAAATGAACCAGTTTTTCCTGCCTAGCTACAAGTTTTTCTCACACAAGTTACATTATAACACCCCTTTTTTATGATACTAATTAGCTGAATTTATTATTCCCATTCTGAAAACTTGATTCCTTAACCACTCTTTATATAAAATGCACAAATTATATGTGCATGCTATACAATGTTTTCACAACTGCACTAAGGAGGAAGAGCAATAGGTAAAAACAAAAAAAAAATTTTCCTGCTGCTGATGGGTACGAGGATGCTCAAAAACATCTCAAATTTTGAATTTCATGAGCTACATATATTCGCCTTTCGCTTTGTTTATGACGCTATGTTGTTATTAAACTCTCTCACATATTCTGACAAGGTCACCGGTTTTAAAGGTTGGTTTTATTTTTGGCAACTATTTACATTCAATGTATTTTGGCTATTCTAATACAAATTACTGTACAGCATACTGTACTTACTATACATTGCAGTATCCCGAAGAATTATTTGGAAGGTGAAAAAAATCTGTATTAATGAATGAATAAATACTTTTGAAACAAAAAATTCGCTTTACTGTTTGAACAGACTTGCATGTTGGTTGCCCACATTGCTCTTTCGAATTATCGCAATCATCGTTTGTAAAACCCGTTTCTTCCATTGGCAGTCGAAATTATGAAGGGTTGCTGCGATAAGTTTTTTCTTTAAAAAACTAAGCAATTCCAGGGTTGACTTACAGTCTGAAGATGATGTTTTCACATTGAAAGTACACCACCAACTAGGGACAATGGACGCAGCAAGATGACTATTACCATACTCCTTCAGGTGGACTAACCTCTTCAATACCGTACTTACTTCAGCCAATGTCAACTGTAGGCTATTTGGCGATTCAGTGTCGACTAGTCATGAGCAATCATTTTTCATGGCTTCTCTAGCACCCATTGTATAAAAATGAAGGACTTAGCTGGTGTAGAAAGTTACGATGATATCACCCCTAATTATACGTTGACATAGTGTCTCTAATGTAGCAATCAGTTAGCATAAAAACTGGTAATAAATGAGTTTGCATAGTAGTCATAGATGGTGAAGCAACTCAAAGTTTGAGAAGTGGGAGAAGGTGTCTGTTATTTGTTTCGTAGACATAACGGTTTAAAAGTAGTTATCCCACTGCTTACCTACCACTTGGCGTTTTTCTCCCCAAAGCTTCTGATTACATTAGGGTAAATATCTGCTGTAAACCAGTAATCTACGTTTTCTTGTCCCTACCTAAATCTCTGTAACTGTACCAAGTTATTAATTTTTACGAATCTCAACTAAACGTTTCTTTAAATAAAAAAAATAAAAGCCTATAGAAAACAAAGTAGACATGAAAAAGTGGATGAAAACCAAATAGTTGGCGCCATTTTGCAAAAGGTAACCCAAACAGCAGGTGCTAAATCTCTTAAGAAATCGTCCATTATTTGAGATTAGCACACCATGAGAGTATGTTATAGAAAACACACATTATCAACTATACCCGTCTGAGATCATTGGGAGTTTTAGAACTCTATTGTATTTGGTACACGTGTTATCTTGAACATAATGGTGCAGCCTCATGCTACGAGAGACTAAGTGTCTAAATATGCAGAGTAGTCTTCTGAATAAACCAATCAGCTGTAACTTCTTTACATTTTGCACCATACCCATTGAAGCACAAGGTACTAGAGAATAGCGTAAAGATAACTTCAACTATTTTTGGAAAAGCCTGAAGCCCCCCCCCCTTCTCGTCGTCGTCCTCCTCCTCAATACATTCACTTAAAACAGGATCTGCCTTGCATTAGCTGTAGATTTTATAACGACTTATTAAAAGTTCTTACTGTGCAAGGGGGACTAGCTTCATTGCCCATCATGCTCAGCTGCTTCAGTTTGGGAAAGCTCGCAGCCAGATTTCCAACAAAGACTTCTAGGCAACCAATTTGATTGAAATTCAACCACAACGTGTGGACTTTAGGCATACAAGGGAAAATTGTGGATGAGCTGATGAAATTGTGATCCAATATCAAGGAGTTCAAATCCTTGAAACGGGAAATGAAGGACACATCACTGAAAATAAACAACGATAGTTAATAATTAGGATGGCTCAAGTTTGGGTGTTGACGCTCAAAAAACAATGTTAGGGAAGGATCTGGCTGCAATTAGGTCTCGCTTATTTCTCGAAATCCGCGTCAATACGATTGCCATTCGTCTCCGAGCTTTATGCAGTCCCGCAGCCACGACGTTTCACGTACTTGTACTATTGAGCAACTCCACTCCCCATTATTTCTAGATCAATCAATCAAATTCAACTCAGCTTTCAGAGCCCCGATTTCTTTTCTTTACCGACGGAGTTATTTCAAATTCTAAGTCTACGTCTAAGTCTAAGTCTTCACTGCATACGGTCAGATCCTACCTTTACTTTTAACTACTAGTGCGCAGCAGCTTTATTTAGTTTATTATAATATACGTGTAAGAGCTCCTTTAATTTATTTATTTGCATAAACGCGTTAATTTCAGATTGTCTATATTTTGTTTACTACGTAATACAGTCCATTGATTTTATTCGTTGCTATTTCGATCTAACAATCCGAACATTTTGGTCGCTTCGAGTCGAATTCTTTCAAATAGATTCGAACAATAATTATCTTTAATTAGTTGAAGTTCTTATTAACGAATTGATTCGCATCAAAGGAAACCGTATTATATTGTACTTCGTATCATCTGTATGTGTTCTCATTGTTCAGATCAACATCACGATTAACGCTGTGTTGTGGATTAACAGTTTTATACAATAAGTTTCATGACTCTTTGCTAACGCTTAATCGCCGTAGAACTTTTCAATAGTTACAAGAATTTTCGTAGTGATTATCTCTGTCCAGTCGGTCCACTTGTCGATTAACGTTTCTAAAATAGCCATTTTGGCAGTTATTGATACTCCAACTTCTATAAAGTATCCTTGAAATGACTGATCCTGCAACTATCCCTTCCTCGCACATTCCCAATAAGATTAAAAGTTTTCTGAGAAAGTTAGCTAGCATTGGGAAACACATCCAAGCCATAAACGACAAAGGTAGAGTTGCATTGACGGAGGCGGCGCAAATTAATGTATTTAAAGGCATCTATATGACACTCTCAAATTACTTCGAAAAGTTCGAAATAGTTTATATCAAAACTATTTTACCTCCATATGATGGTAAAATACTGAATTGGCCTAGCTTTCGTGATGCCTTTATATCAATCATTCGCGAAGATCACTATATCTGTATACTTCTTATTCAAAAATTCCAATATTTGTTGGGTTCCGCAACTGGAGCAGCTCATACCTTTTTTTTTTAGCAAACTCCCTTTAATGGCCGACAACTATGCTATAGTTTGAAAAAATCTTTGTGAAGCCTACGACAACAAGAGATTATTAGCCTCAGCTTACCTCAATGAGTTGATTAAAATAACTAACTAATAATAATAATAATAATAACTAATTTTAAACCACTATCTGGTAAACTTCTATTGTTTCCCTGCAACTTTTCCTCACTAAAGTGGCAGAAAGCGTTTCTGCCTTTGATCATTTAGATATACCTAACTCTAAAGGTTTCATTCTGTTCCATCTTGCAATAAAGTGTCTTGATTCTCTAACTAGGGAGCAGTTTGAAATTAATTCGAGAAGTGAGGATTTCCCTACTTTCGACAGTCTCTCCAATTTTGTTAGATCGAGGTTCTTGGTTATGCAACTAGCTCAGCAAAATGAAACTTGTGTCTCTGATTCTAATCTATCCTCCCTTAATACTTACAAGTTTCGGACTAAATCGTTCAAGCATAAACCCAACTATAACACACGATCAAAAACTACACTTTTTGAAAGCAGTCAATAAGAGTGACGCAAAAAATAATTACAAACCAAGCTCGAATTCTAATAGCAATTCTACTAAAAACCAAGTTTGCTACGGGTGCAAACAAGCACAGCACAAAGATTTGATTGTTTAAAATTTACAGAAGGTACTAGTTCCTAACGCATAAATTGGCTAATTGGTTGGGAGGGATGTAGAAATTGCCTATCTAGTAATCACAACTCTGCATCATGTAAGTCAGTTTGGCATTGCCGTTTTTGTCCTGAGCAACATCATGCGTTACTAGCCTGCTACCGGGACAATAGCTACTACCAGTAACACTTCTCCATCATTTCAATCCAGCAACGCCCTACTTCACGCATCTCAATCTACTGCTACTCTTCACACTCACGCAATTTCGTCAAAGGGATCTCAAGCGCTCTTGGGCACCATTCTCGCAGAAATAGATGTTCATGGCAATTATCGTCAGATTAGAATTGTAATCGACAGTGGGATCCAGAGTTCCTTTATTACAAGCAGGTGTTTGAACACATTAGGCCTTACTATGGTTAACGTAACCAAGAAAATAGCTTGTCTTGGTAATACCATGTATGAGGACATGAAAGGCGTAGTCACTTGTAGAATCAAATCTAGACACAGCCATCCTACCTTTATGACTGATGCAATGGTGGTTACTGTATTCCATTGATTTTATTTGCTATTGCTATCTAACACTCCGAACATTGGGTTACTCTAAAATGGTATAAAATCAATCAAGCACTCTTACCTGATGATATTATGGCTTAAATCCAAAAACGTTATGGATTTGAATTCTTTTATAACATCATTTGGCAATTGCTCCACATCTTGGTATGAGTAGTCCAGCCTTGATTCATTTGTCATGTTTCCTGTAGATAGGAATGGAATATAACTATTAATATGTGTGGTAGACACTTTCCAATAACACATAGGAGAAAATGTGAATATGGTTGATTATTGCTAGATAATGACCCACTTATACCTAGACGCTGACATGTGTACAAACTGAAGAGTTGTTGGTGGAGTGTTATGGAAGATGTAGGGTATTGCTTTGGATATTTTCACTAAGAACAAGGGAAACATTTGTCAGTTGATGCCAAGGAAATCGCTCAATGCCAATCAGGAGTGAGGACTTGATGAAATAACACAGGAATGAGACTAGTGCAAGGATATAGCTGGATACATAACCAAATGTGAAGGGATATAGCTGGGCAGGTGTAAATATAGCGGATGCTTTTCATTAAGGCTTACAGTGGTATCAAGACTCTCCTATGGAACATTCCCAGATGTATTGCTAGAGCTTCAGCAATCTCACATAATGAGTAAGTTAAAATGATCCTGGAAATGTGTTTGGAATGGGAATGCTTCCATGCACACACAACAGACAATAAGTTACAAAGAAACAGACAAGAGAAGAAGCAGATGAGAAATTAACTAAATTAGTAAGCATAGGGTTAACAACCTTAGGTGAACTAATTTGCGTAGTGGCATTTCTATGGGTTATTGAACGAAGATAGATTTGCACGTTCACCTTTCTTGATTAGTGATCAAGTTGATGTCCTGTCTTTATCATTGCCCTGTGGATGGTTTATAAATAAGCCAATATTGGCATAGATTTGACTGAACCTTAAGAAACCACCACCAATGAGCCTCCATTGCTTCTTCATCTCCTATTCGTCTTGAAATGAATTGTCAGACTCTTATCATCTGCCTTAAGCAAGTCGATTATGTATTGTTAACGTACACTACAAAAATGGTTATATTTAACAAATCTCAACCAAATCAATGCAGATCAGAAAGATGGGAATTTTGTTGTCAGGGGAAACTTTAGGAGCAACTAGTTTTAAGCTACCACCTTCATTACCAGGTTCGTATAGAATAACTCCTGCCTTGCCACAATCACAACGTGAGCTAATCACTAAATTAGCAGCTCATGTCTATTCACGAGATTGATCCTAATATCAATAAAGCAAAACTGTATGCAGTCACCCATTTAGCTTACATGAGCTGTTAAGTTAAGAGTTCAAACCGATGTCAGGACATATATATTATAAAAGATGCCAAAAGTGGAACCATACAAGAGGGCATTGTCCAAGTCCTGTACACTGGGGGGTTTGTGCAAGTTTTCACGATGAATAATTCTGTGCAAAATTGCGTCAATTGCAGCGGGGATTATGCTTCATCTGATTGCATAAGAAACTAACGGGAATAACACAATCATCGAAGGAAGCATGACTATATGTTGTCTTGGAAAACGTATAGTCTACCACTCATCAACCTAGCTTCCAAGGGACCCAAATCACCCAAGCTCACACACCTCAGTCCCAAACGAAACCTTTCACTCAGGAAAATCCGAACACTCGTGCCAAATTCAGACATCTTACTCAAAGGTTGTCAAAAACAGTCAAACCAACGCCAATTCCCCTCACTTGGAGTCCCAATCTAACGATTAAAGTAGTCAGATCGCTGAAACAACTGGAAAGTCCAATCTCACTGTTATGAACAAAATATAATTCAGACAATCATTCTTACCCTAAGCCCTGAGGATCTCTCATCTTTACGTGGAGGCTCAGGTACAACTTGCACCTTGCTGACTCGCTATAATCTAGGCTTCAGGCACTCACATTGAGCACTGCATATTTCTGATCAGTTGGGTGTCACAAAATTTTAAATCATGAACCTACCTAGGCTATCAATAGACTGGCACATATTCGTAATCCCATGAACTAGGGGATTTACAATCCATAGCCAAAGACCTTCCAATCATTATTACATCTTGACATTGAACGTGCAGTCGATACAGTGACCATGATACTCAGTCAATAAACTAGGCCAGAGGTTCAACAAGTGGTGATTAAAAGTTAACATCACCAAATCTACAATAGTCACCTATACATACAAGCAACATTACACTGAACATTATCCAGATCCGTCCTTGACTCCCCCTGAGTTAGTATGTTGCAGCAAAGTCAGTGCATTATTTTGACTTCCCAACAGCAATACAAGTTAATTTGAGCGTTTTGCTTTGCAATGTGTCAACCACTCAACTCAAACTGCTCCTAAAAAATCGACTCCAAATTTGCTTACTTTCCACCCATACGGAACCAGGGAAAATGATCTGTTACATAACTGTCAGTGGCCTCTCAAGTTATTGTGCAGGTAACGTTTTTATACCTCTAACAGAAACACGTCCCCGATTGTACCATAATTTGACCAGATCCAACAACAGTGCTTGAATAATAGTTTAATTTTGAGGTAAAGCCAAGTTCAAGTTTTAAACTAATTGCGTTTAAAAAGTTTTAAGTTTGTCCCCATCATCTATTACGATGACGTTCGGTCGTATTCACCGTTTGGTTTAAACAAGGTTATTACTTATAAACTCACTAATATTCCCGACGAAGTAGTAGAGAAAACCTTATAACAAAGGAACTTTGAAGTGGTTCTACGGGCTTGTTGACTGACATTAATGATACGTATTATCATTATTTTATCAACAAACGGGCAGCTCAGTGTTGCTCAAGAAGGAGCTCACGGGGATGACCGAAGGTGACCGAGCGATTCCCATGGCCTACCTGTTTGCTTCTTTATCTTTATAGGTGTGGATAGAATGGCAAACGCCCCGAACATAACTTCCTTTATTTTGCAGGATTACAACCCGAAATTGCTCGGAACGGGTTATCTTCTCCTCACTGCCACTAATAAAATTCATTTATGCGAGAGAGTGTGAATTATTGGATACATAGTAAGTGATTATTAAGATAAAGATAGCGCAGCCCCCCCCCCCTTCCAACACTGCACCACCGTCATTTGTGACTAATTTTCGCATACACGGAATCAGTCTCAGAATTAGATTTGGGGGGAAAGAAGTGAAAATACTGTCGTAATAACTCTTAATAAACCACGCACACGAAAAAAAACCTCTGGAATGATGCCACATAAAACCTGACCCATGATTAGTGAAACCCGTATAGTTAAGAGCACGACTTTCTCTGTTGCTGTAGAGCACTGAACGAACTTCCAAAATTGACAATTTTTTGGATAGCCTCGGGTAAGAAAAGCCGTCCATAGGTTTTATTCAGTTCAACGAAGAATTGTATCCCGATCGTCACAACCATATGATTTCGAAATTGTTAGTGATGAAAACTGGCCAGAGAAATGGTTCAAGGGGAGAGGGGCGACAAATAGTTGTTTGTTTTAATCAACTCTTTGTTTCTGGATAGTTGTCATTGTTATTATTTTTATGAATGCAAACAGGAAAGGAAAAGTTGAAGGGAAAAATGAATAAAGAGTAATTAATCTTTATTTCCCTATATAAAGAAACAAACAAACTATCTAAAAACATTTTATCGAAAATGTCTGAGAGGGACCCTTCCCCTCCCATGGATCTACCACTAAACACTAAATACTTTTTACCCAAAAAGGGTTCTATTTTGATTAAATTTTTTGTATGGGAAGTTCAAATGTTAGTTATGTTGTGCCAGAGACTGCCTGAGTAGTTGATATTATGCCCCAGCACCGACAATGAACTATTTCATATTTTCGCTGTTACTAAGTATATAATTGTGTACTGATTACTATGTACATCGGCGTCGTTGAGCAATAATTTACTCATTTTGTTTCTAAGTTATCAAGGATGCCAGCTTTTTCATAATCATTTACTCAACTTACTCGTCTCTGGAGGTAAAAATATTTCAATTTGTGCAATTTCAGACTACTACTCAATATTTCTTTATTTGAAATCTTAAGAATAATTTTTTATTTATAAAAATCGTCTGGATGGCATACTGAAGTTGACGTGAAAGCAGCTTGATTTTTGCACCTTCAGGATGCGCGTATTCCATAATATTTTACGTCGAATTCAAGTTTACACTAAAAGTAGAGGTTCCCATTTATGTATGCAAAAGTATGAGCTGCACGAAAGTCTAATATCGACCCTAAACTAAATAAAAAAGATTAATTAAGGTTTTTTTTGTAAATAGCATTTGAAGAGCATTAATAGCTACAAGAAGTGATTTCCCTATATTTGATTTTCATTAGTCAATTATTCCTCGCCTCGGTAAAGCGAAGCCTTCAGTTTCCTACCTAAGAGCTTATAATAGAGTCAGTGACCTAGTCCCAGAGACTTCGCTATTTGCGGTCTGTGAAACTGCCAACCCAACTCGTGCGCAAGATAATAGGACGAGTCACTCCCTCCGCCTGGGTCTGTTTCGCCGTCAACTTGGACCATGGGATTTCGTTCGCATGGACGGTTTTGCTTTTAAGTGGTCGTCAGTTATCTTGTTCGCCGACGATTTGGACAATTTCGTCGCGAATTAAAGGATTTAGGGATATCATAATTGACGTTTAATTGGATTTATCAAAACTGCAATGAATTATCTTCTGTAATATAACAAGGAAAACACTTTGTAATACTAAGAAACCTTTCCTCAAATGGAAAACATGATTACAATGTAGTTAAACGTAATTGCGAGAGTGGTGTTCATTCGCACGTAAGAGACCCTCGCACAATAATTTCCGCGGGATAACCTTGGTTCAGGGATTTTCGTTGTTTCGTCCACGATTCAACAGCAACTCATTCTACAATAAAACTATCCTTGAGAAAGTTAACGAACGTTAAATTTCAACTCTTGATTTGTTTACTTTTAAATTAGTTTGGTGCAGTGATTAGAAAGCGTATAATGTTTTTACAAATGTGACACTTTTTGCAGCTTGAGCTATTTTTGAGAACCTCAGGGGTTACCTGTTTGTACAAGCGCGTGAGGATTCAAATTCACTGCTTCTTTAGGAAACATTAATGTAGGACGCGTAGTTCTTCAGACAGAGCACGAAACCCAAATAGTCAAACTAGATCGGGCAGTTTTTGACCTCACCTCCTTCTCTAGGGTCCACAGGAATTTTTTATTCGAAAACTCGTTTACTCCATCCTCAGAGACTCAAATAACGCTTGACATTTCCACCGGTTCTCGACTTTTTTCCATCGTTAGAATAGTGTCCAACTTTAGAATACTCAGGTTCTGAGGTGAGTGACGCCTTTGAAGACTATTTCGTTGTTGCTGTTGATGTACGAGTCTTCAGATAAAGCGCTCACAGATGGTGCCAGAAGGTGGTGTCACCTAGTGAGCGAGGACCAAAGGTGCCCTCCTCTGACCACTAACGTCTTGTCAATCTCTCACCTTTATCGGCTTTCCTTATTTTTTTATGTGCGCCATTATATCGTTATTGTTTGGTGACTTATGTCCAGAAGTTCGCCAGAGCGCTAGAGTAAAGGAGGTCTGGACTTTGTTGGTGCAGTAGAGGAACAGCACACAACACACAACACAGTTTCTTCAGAACACTGAATCTATGTTGGCAGATGCATGTTCTTCTTGGATGTGGCCTACCACCTTGCATGGGCATGCTGTGGGAAGGTGCAATTAATGTGGCGATCATCGTCTGACATATCTTTCCACGCCATCTCTAACCATCGAGGAGAGGACAACATTCATTTCAAAAGTTGAGGCAATACTTAGCCTGCCACTTAGCTCTGTTCCTGCTTGGTCTGAGAAGGCCTTGACTTATTTGATGCCATATCCCTTGCTGATCAGAGACCTCTTGCTTTGCACGCCATGACCTTGCCTGCTCAACCTCCCCGTACCCCACTGAACATGTCACTCTCTCAGCATCCACCAAAACCATACCTATGGAGGTACGGCACGTTGTCGTTTAGTCAGTCTCTCAGTAGAGAGCTGTTGCCCATGTGATCCTACGAGCAAAATAAGTCTGGGGAATCCAAACCATCTGGGGCAGTTCTTAATTTGATTTCCCGCATGATCCAACTATCAACCTGGCTGGCAAGATTCAAAGGGAGATATCAACTGTGACCACTTTTATTATCATAACCTTCTTGGCAAACTGAGCACAACGATTATAAGCTTGTTAGGTAAGGCATGAGCCGGCTACCCTTCCAACAACAGTCGCTCACTGTTGTACAAATAATAGTGGAGTAGCACATGGTTTCTCAGTTCTATCATGCTGGAAGCGCAAGGCATGCAGGATGGAGTCTTTGAGAGAAAAGAAGTGGAGCGGCACATTGAAGTCGCCATGCTCCATAAGGAACTGGCTTGTCTATTGTTCTGGCTTACTCCATTTTCCTCTAAGACGTTCACGGATGTTGAGAAAAAACCCGTATGAGTCACGTCCTTTTGATACGTACTCCCATCTTGCTTGCCATTCATCTAGAATGGCAAGTTTTCGTTCATTGGAGGGGATCTGTACAAAGTTCGACCTAGAACAGGGGTGGCTCCCTTTTCACGCTATATTCTTCTCTACCATGCATTCAACGGCAAAGTCAACTGGTAATAACAGTGATAACTTGGGGTGCTTCAATCAATGGTATGTTGTTTCGTTGGCCTTGGTGGTCCGCAGCTCCCTTGGATAGGGAACTCTTCTTTGATTAATTGTGAGTTTGCTAGCCCAGACAACGAGGCACTATCCAATCACGCATAAGTAAATGACCTTGTACATGAGGATTGTGTCATGGTAAAACACACCCCAAGTGGCATTGCTATTGGTCGAGTTCAATTCTGGCAGTTCTATTACTCAGATAACTTCTGATATAAGTTACGACGGATTCCTTGACCTGACCACCATAGGTTGTCAAACACTCCTCTGATGTCAGTGAGAGCTGCTACGACGTACCTAGCAGGTGGCTGATGGGAAATATTGCGGATTTCAACAATGACGTCCTGTGAGAACTTTCCATTAGTACGCCAATATTGTCTGGCTGTGAGGTTGCGGCCAAAAAATTCCTTCAAGGGAATCTAACATCTCTAACGTTTTGCCTAATATTGAAAGAAGTGAGCGGTCTCCATGATCGCTGTTCTGAATGATTGCAGTCGCAGCCCTTCTAAGGAACGACGACACGCTCAGATTTTCACCGAGTGGGAAACTGTCCTACCTGTAAATGGCCATAAATAAACAAATAAATTAATTCAGAAAACCGGAAGAGATGGTCCGTTCAGCGTTCCTTAACACATTGCTTTCAATCCTATCTGGCTCAGTAACATTGTTGGGCTTTAAAATCGTAAAGGCCGTGCCGAGGTCGCCTGTCGCCTACAGTAGATGTCTGGCAGGACCAATAGCAGGGGGAGAGCTTCCCCGACCCAAACAAGTCTGGCCCTTCCCTGCCTTTTGGTCTAGCCATCAGTGGGCACGAAACAATTTCGAAAACTGATGAAATGAAGGAATAACTAAGCTGGAGTGGAAGAATATACACAGCATTTCCTCGTACATACTCAACCAGGATCGTGCTGTCATTCTATGTAGAGATAGTAGACCCTATAGCGGAATGTCGCACGCAGTCAATTACATCGAAAGGCTCTAACAGGCACAATTTTTGATTCCGTTATATTCTGTTTAGAAAGTTTTACAGTTCTCTAGGGCTACGCATATCCGTAGGGTGAGTTTTTAGCGCATTGCCAGCACGACTTCTGCAACATAAATAACTGGTGAATTGAATATTGCAACTTGACGACTCTGTTCACAGGGTACTTCAACTTCACGACGGTATTGTAAGTCGTTGGGTCCTTACATAATGAGCGATAAATCCACTAAATGACATTCCGCATTAAACGCTTACGAAAAATCGTTTCTGAGACCGCGAGCGACCAGCGCGCGTCAACGGCTTGGCATTCGTCTCTGGTCACCATCTTCAAACCGGATTTGTTTACACGTACAAAAATGGCTTACGTCTGCACCAACCCTCGCCGTTCAATTCTTGACTTTTCGTTTTTTTTTTTAAACTAATATTCGGGACAAGGGAAGGAATGATTTGTTTTCGCTTGGAAGTGGGGGAGGCTGTGCGGACAGAATAAGAAAAAAAAGGGGTGGAAGGGGAAAGTACAAGGAGCCAGTGGAGGGGGCGAACGTGTAAAAATATCCTTTGAACGTTCGTCCAGTAGAGCCAGGTCTTTTGTAGAGTTGACGTCTGCCCAAAATTCGGAACACCCCCAACTCTCTCATACACTCACACAATGGTATGTTTTTTTCTTTTACAACTTAAAGGTATAAAGAAAAGATTTCTATCACATTTTGCACACGTTGTTTACAAGAAGCAAATATTGGAATGAAACATTTGAAATTGAATGAGTCAATAAATTTGTTTGATCGTTGCTCTAATCTTTCGACCACTTTTCTTCATGTATGCGATCAACGTTTTATAGCGCGTTAAACTTAAAATTGAAGGGAGGTTACTCTTTTGAATCTGTCTCTTAAAGTGTTTTGAGATATTTAGGAATACAATTTGAGTTTCAAGAACAATTTTTATTGAATTACGCCATGGCATTTTTTTGAAATACTTCAAACATTTTTGTTAAAAATATATTAAGAGCACGATTTTTTTCCTCAGGCTGACCTTGGAGACAAAGACATTGAAAGTGAGTTTCTGTTAATTAATATTTTTCATTTAAAATTTGAAAGCTTCTGTATTCTGGTATCACGTTCACAGTTTTTCGATTTGATTACTTTCTCATATAGCGTTTTTGCCTGTTGCTAGTGAAGTTCCTAAGAATAGGGGTTGGGCATATAAGGCCCTCGGGCGCTTTGGTTAAGCAATCTAAAAATATCCAAGCGGTTTGGGATTTCAATAGGCATTTTGGACGACGTCCAGGGGAGCGGGAGGCTTCTTATTAGACCAGCGAGGGACGAATTTCTCCCTTCTCTGACTCATCAGTTCATCGCAAAACTGATATTAATTTTTCAAATGACCGACGTTGATTAATGAAACAACATTATGGAATTTAATCTGGAATTTTCTCAACACGAAATGTCAATTAAATTGAAGCAGTTAACTTCAAAAATTCCCGAGCTTTAAAACAACTTTGACTCGATATATTTAATTATAAATCAGGAAGTGAGCGATCAAGCTGTCGATTCCTCTTTTGATATCAGCCTTAACATAACCATTTCCGCTCAGTCATGCCCGATTAAACTGCATAAGTCGTCGACTTGCTGGGTCCCTCGTTTACTGACGTTACCCTACCGTTACCTTGTGGTCTCATCACAAGGGTTTCTAGAACGTCCCTCTGAAGTTTAACCACATTGGCAAGACTTCATTTACGCCCTTATAGGATTGATCCAAGGGCGTAGGGGACAACCAAAGGCTTGGCTAAAAAAGGTTTCTGATTATCCTAAAACTGAAATCGTAAAACCACTAGCGTCTGTGTGCGTATGTGCGACAGGATCTTGTACGCGATGCCCAGACCGCATTTTTCAACCAATTGTGTTGATTCGTTTTCATTTTACTACTTATCTTGTTTGATCCTATCGTCGACCGATTTTTTGATTCGACAATGAAGCACAAGGTATGAATGTGACAAAATCTTGGAATTGATACTCAGAATCAGATAAAAACATGAATTTCATTTCTGAAGTTGTATTTCATTTCACTTCTATTAAACGAACACAGAGTTGAATAGAATAGAAGTAGCGAATGGTAGGGACGTTCAAATTCATTGAATTCAGAAGGAGCACACAGGTTGTTTCTTACGTGCCGAGAAATCATTCACGTCTGCTTGTACTTGAACATGGCGAGGGGGGCAGCTCATGAGATCTTCAGGTAACGAAATCTGTACATAATCTCATGGGATACCCATGTAATGCCTGCAATATGTTTACGACTGATCCTTGACTACCGAAGTTAGGCGGTCATGCAGTCGTGAAGTTGGAGCTCAGTCATACTACACTCTAAACCGGCACCAAAGCCAACCCCCATTGGCCAGCGGCCACTCCCTTGTAAAAGTGGAAAGAGTAGTTGTTGAATGTTGGAAAGTACTTGCCTTTTGAGTATTTCCTCTCATTCACTGTTCGCTGTTCCACTCAACACCCAGAAGTTGCGGAGTGCTCTCACGCTGGATTAGTTTCTTTTTCACTCTTCACTTTTCCTCCATGGGTAGAATGATCCAAAGTAACGACCATTTCTCTAAGATTCCCAGTCCATTCTCTGTTTGCCAAGCACTCGAAAATCGAAGACTCGCCAATTTGCGTTCAGCGGAGAGTCCTCACAACGGAACAGTCATTTCATTCCCCTCTTTCCCACCATGAGCTCTCCGGTAATCGCTAACAGTGCACAAATACTAGTGGAGTCGGTATGTCAGGCTTTAGTGATCAAGAAAGGGATCTTGCTGGGACTGTCCTAGTCTATACCGAACGGACTGTCACCAATCACGCTCAAGAAAACGATCTTTCATAAGGATGATGTCTGTGCAGAACACACACGTGGCTCTCTTTATTGCTCCCATAGTGGCAAAAGCCCACCAGAGTTGTGCTGTTTAGGGATGTCACTGCTCAACAACAGTAACACTCCAAGCTTTCGAAAATTTCTATGAATAATCTATTATGACTTGATTTCTACGGAGCTAAGAAAACGAAGAACAACAACAGTCTCCCCCACTAATCGTAAAATACCTCTGCACTTCAAAACATGAAAAACAAGATACAAAAACTATGCGAACTGTCAGAAGTTGATAGAAAACAGGAATTCGATGAACCACAAAATGTTTGAACACAAAACGCTGAACTAAACGCCTCACGAGTCTCTTGTTAAGAATGAGGAGAAGAGGATTTATTCGATGACTGAGTACAACATTAGGATCTTCGGATGCCTTCTGGTTCGGATAGGTGTTGTTTTAATGCTGTAACGAATTCTGACATTATCTGGTTTTCTTCCTCTGATATGTTACAAAAATTGTGTTGGGACACAATTACACTACGTTTCGGCGTCAACATCGTCTAACAATGAGAAACAAGTGTGTTATATTCAAGCGTAGAGACTGGATTTTCTGGGCCAGGATAGGACGCGAGGGAGTTGTAATGTGTGCTGCAAAAGGAAGCACACAGCAATTAAGCATTTTGACTTGGTCGACTAGGTTTTTCGTCGTAAAATAATACTCAAAACGCTCAAAGTAACACGAAAATTACTCCCTCCGGCTTTCAAAAGTTTCTAAAATACTGACGTGTGTGATTATCTATCCTTGGCTCATTGTTCGCTACATTTTGAGCGACGTGAGAACTCTCATGAATGCAAAACTCGTCCAATAAAAGTAAAAGTTGAGTTTTACTGACTTGATTTACGCGGAGCTAAGGAAATGAAGAAAAAGAACACGTCTTACGTATAGCTCGGCTCGTACATTACTGGACTACAAATTACAGAACATACGGAAACAGATTATATGTTCACATGCATGTTACGATTGCAGAAGGCTGATACACGACAAAATCCTTCGAAGTCCTAACTGTGGAGCGAATTGAGGTTACAGAACTACGCTTTGAGCATGGCATTATTCCAATGACAACATTAGGCTCAAGTTTCTCCTTTTATAATTATGTCACCAATAGATCAACCATTGGAAATTGTTATCCATGGAGCACAGTGAAGATGAGATTTCTGTGATAAACCCACCAGTAATTTAGCGGAACTCCATCCTGTGTGTGGAGATTAACCGTGTGTTGTCATTTTTTGTTACTATTCTCAACCTAGAAATGGTTAGACGGACCTTGCATTAAATTGGAAATTAATTATTGTAGAAGAGATACAATCAGGGAATTGACTGTAGCTGTTTGGCTGGGTCCATATTTCCATCAGCTATGACTGTTTTCAAGTTCGGCTAACAAGGCCAACAAGGCTAGGCTAATGGTTTGTGCTTCCCTTCGAAAACATTCCCGAGCGAATAGCACATTGCGGATTTCAACAATGACTTCCTGCGTGGACTTTTTTAGTACACCCATACTGTCTCCCTGTGTGGTTGCGGCCAAAGACTCCTTCGAGGGACTGCAACATCAAGATCTCCAACGTTTTGCCTAATATAAAAATAAGACTAAGCGGTCTCCATGACCCTACCAAAGGTCGCCTGCTGTCCGCAATGGAATGTCTGGCTCGTTCAGCGGGTCCATGATGGGTCCCTCGCCGCCCACTGTGCTTTTCTCGAGCGATCTAGAGCTACGGTGTACCTGGGAAATGTCTTGGAAAGAAGGATTTCCTGCAGACCATTCAATGGTACAGGCCCAGCCTGAGTCACTTTGCATCGCAGCTAAGACCTGCTCTACATTTGAAAAGCCCAAATGGAGGGCTTTCAATGCTCACCCCAGCGGTTCTCAGAGCTTTCCACACTCACAGGTCTGTCTCCTTATCATAATGACTGTTCCTGAATCCTCATGAGAGAGTTTTATCAGTCGCATCTCATGGAGGTTGCAGTTTCGCTATCATTCGGAGGAACGGCAGGTTGTAATTTAGCTAGCCTCCCTGTGGCTGTGGCCTACACAGATTTATGGCCCTGGGGAACCATCTGGGAGCAGTTGTTAATCTAGTTTCCAACCTGATTTAACCATTACCTTGGGTGGCAAGTGCCAAGGGACGGACTATTTAAGGCTACATTTCGTTGTCACAAACTTCTTCGCGAACTAAGCGAATTGGTTATAAGCTTGCTTAGAAGCTGTCCTAGGTGGTTGGTTTAGGTGCTCTTTTAACAACCTTCGCTTATTGCTGCACGAACTACAGTGTAACATGGTCGTTTTTCCAATGGAGGACTGGTAATGCTCACCCTGGGGGTTCTGAGAGCTCTCCACTTTCTCAAAATTCTGCCAGCCAGCAGTTGAAGGCCTTCTTCTCCTGGATGAAGGTAATTCAGAGTATGGTTCTGGCATCAGGGCAACGAGTGTGCTCCACCTGGTATATCCGCCTGGCTTTACTAACACTCTGCTTGGCCCTGTGCTTTTGTTGCACAAGTACAGAGAGTTCAGTGCTGGGGTGATAATGTCTACTTTGCTGGATACCTCTTCAGGGGAGGCAGCTTGCAGTATTAGGTTGGTCTCTGCAGCACGCAATTCACCTTCCAATACTCTAGAAAATTAAGGTCAGTCTGCTTTTTTGGTGCGGAATCGTTTTTGCGCGTTCCTATGCAGTGAATGTTTTCGTCTGCAATGGCAAGTCAATAACCTGGTGGTCACTGTGCGTTGCCCCTGGTACGACTCGCTAACCCATTATTTTGAGCAGTAGGGTATGAGATGCAGCTGTGACATCTCTGCACCTTCTTCCTCCTGGCCCATCATAGGTCGCCTCATTCATGGGGTCGTTGGCAACAACCTAATTGTATTTGGTGAACCACTCTCTCTACATACGCCTCCTCGAAGTGATGATATGGCATTCACGTCAGCACAGAATACACCGGGTCATCCTAATAGCCCAGTTGGGGTTCGCTTGAATGGTTGAAGGTTGTTGGCCACTGGTGGTGGCGAATTGCCTGTAAAATGATATAACAATCATCTCAAAGCTCGACTGAGCCCAGCGGGCAAGTGATGGCTGTTCAGGTGAGTTAGTGTGAGCATGTCTGCCGTCTTTGCTCCCGTTCCTGCTCCACCACTCGTGCTTGTGATCGCAGACCAAAGTTCTTGGAACATTAGTATTGTACTGAATGATTCGAACAGTTTTTGATGTATTCATCGTCCACTCGTGACTCCTGGAGAGGTGCAGCGAGCATCCCGCGTAGAAAGCGAGACCTGCTCTAATTTGGTGGCGTCCCCATACACACGAACAGCGCATTGAAATTAGATGTTTCGGATTCACTGGGCCTCAAAACGTGAAGATCTGAGGAAAACTCAACTTTTTTTTGACACGATCGTAATACTTTCCTTACCCTTTTGAGAATTGGACAGTAAAGAATAAATGAAAAAGTTACAGAGCATATACATTTTTTAAATATTTAAAAACACTATTACGTTACTGAAGATGTTCTTTTTTAAACCGATCCCTTTTAATATCGACTTTTTTATTAATAGGATACTGGTATTAAAGAAATTGGGTTGTGTCCGCCAGTAGGCAAATTACTAAAGTTAACGTACCTGTTAGGTGAGTCCGTCTCCTCTGGCTGGTGAGTTACTGTGGGCAAGCGCTTTCGATGTAAAGACATCATCGTCTGGCCGTTAAGTCAGTACTGGAGTCAGTCGGTTAGTCGTGGTCCTTATATACAAAGAGAAAAGTGAAAGGTGTGATGGAGCGTCGGTGAAGGGACGGGGAAGGAGGTCATGTACCTCAGGGTGAATACCCCCTAGAGATAAATGGGACGTGTTGGATGGATGGTCTGTCAATTGTGGAATTTACGTCTTTTTTGTGTAGGGTGGTCTGTAAATCCGTCAGTTGGTTGTTTTCGTTTTTGTAGTGTTTTGAGTGGTGTGAATATGGTGTCGCATTTTGTGTAATTGCATTACGTACGGACAACACACTTAGAACCAAACTAACTGCAAAGACTGAAAAGACAGACCCACTCGACCAAAGTGGGGTATATAAAATAACTTGTACTTGTAAAAACGCATACATAGGACAGACAGGACGAAAAATACGGACCAGATACTCAGAACACATTAAATCTCTTAGTAGGAACAAAGACGATTCAAACTTTGCCAACCACCTCAAAACAACTGGACATGAACCCACCAAAATACAGGACTGCACCATCTTACTACACAAACAATACAAAGGACGAAAACTGAACATATTAGAAAACATGGAAATTTATAAACAAAAAAACTTCAATGGACAAATCATAAATGAACAAATCAACACAAAATGCGACACCATATTCACACCACTCAAAACACTACAAAAACGAAAACAACCAACTGACGGATTTACAGACCACCCTACACAAAAAAGACGTAAATTCCACAATTGACAGACCATCCATCCAACACGTCCCATTTATCTCTAGGGGGTATTCACCCTGAGGTACATGACCTCCTTCCCCGTCCCTTCACCGACGCTCCATCACACCTTTCACTTTTCTCTTTGTATATAAGGACCACGACTAACCGACTGACTCCAGTACTGACTTAACGGCCAGACGATGATGTCTTTACATCGAAAGCGCTTGCCCACAGTAACTCACCAGCCAGAGGAGACGGACTCACCTAACAGGTACGTTAACTTTAGTAATAGGATACTGCTCCAACATTTTTTTAATTCAAGGCAACGTAGCTAATGAGCTTATATTTGTGCGTCGTATGGTTTCTTCTTTGTTGGTACATTAATTATTCTCGATCCTTCAATACTTAGAAGGCGTAGCACAGTGTTAACTAGATACTTACTCGTACGCGTAACCCTCAGTTTTACAATAGCTTGCAGGTAGTTTCATAGTGTTAAATTCCGTAGTTGATCTGCGGGTTTGGTGTGAATCTTTCCTTACGGGCTCTGAAAATTCAGAGGGGGATTGCTCCGAAGCTCGCGCATTTGGACGACTCTAGCGGCTCAATTTTTTTTTCTTTGTTCGTTTCAGAAGCAACTTTTGCTTTCGGCATCTACGACTTCGAGGGAGTTGGCACGATGGACGCCTTCCAACTGGGCAACGCTCTCCGAGCTCTTGGTCTGAACCCCACCTCAGCCACCATTGAAAAGTTGGGAGGCACCAAAAAGAAGGGTAAGTCAAACGACTTTCTTAAAAGGTATTGCGCGAGAGTTTTGTTAGATAAGTCTCAACTACAATTCATCTGTAATTTTTATTAGGAAACCGTATTTCTTCTTTGTTTATTACTTTCTTAGTGTTAATAGATTTTTGTGATTTTTACGATACAACCGAAAAGAAAAAAACGTAAAGAATGGTGAGAATAGGCCTGAGTTATTGTTACTATCTTACTACAGCATCAACAGTAAGTCGAATTATTTGTTTATCTTCCATACGCAAGTCAGGTTCAGGTTGTAGTGAATGCGGCAATGTAAGGCCTATTAGAAAACAGACAATTTTGATCGTAACTGAAACTGACTCTTGGCTTAAAGTACAAGAATATAAGTCATAATAAAAATTCAGAGCACTGGTTTCGAATCGTTCCGACACAGGTAGCAAGTTAAAGTTATGGCTCCTACACTAGCTGACGAAAAAAACATGTACAAACAAAACAGTCAAGGAGTGAAAACAGCGATGCGACTGGTTAACATTGTCTTGAACATTGATGGCCTCAGGCCTTATTGCACCGAGAAAGGAACATTTGAGACGTAGAAATTGGAAATTGGAAAAACTGGTGTGTGTGTCTAGCGGTCCACTTTGATGTGATGGTTGCGAAACTTACTGTTTCAAAAGCTTTGAAATAACCTCGTTAGAATATGATAAATCCCCTGACTCCATCGCAACCTCAAACAGCTGATATTGTCGTACATCTGGGATGGCACTGCAGGGTGTTTCTTACACTCATTCTGACTAATAAATCTTTATTTAAATTTAAGAAACATCGTACTAGTTGTTTTTAAAGTAAAATTGAAGCATCGGCTGTCAATATTACGGGCAATTCTCGTTTTGCGAATAGGAATGCTTCATATATCCAATTCTACGTTGCAATTTCTTAATTTTCGTAAATTTGTTAAGTGAGGCGCATCCCAGATTCGATCTAAAACGTTTACAACGATAACATTTGTTCTTTAAGCATCTGTCCGTTGCCCCCCCCCCCCCTTACAGAATATGTGGAAAAACTTTGAACGGAATTTTTTGACTTCCGCGATTTATCTGATATGGACAAACAAATTACGAACTACGTCAAACAGAAACATATTGATTCATGATACATTCAATTACAAAAAGCGCATATTTCTGACAACATGAAATCAGGTCCCGAGAAGTCTGGCTACCAGACCCACGTCCGTTTCGATTAACAAACCAGTCAAGAGCAACCGGAGAGGGAAATATTTGGCAAAATAAAGACACCATTTGCATCAACAGTTGCAAAGTACAGTTGCAACAGCATGAACAAAAATTCTGGAAGAACTAGTAAGAAATGATGATGCTGTCTTTCGATTTGAAGTAAATAAGGATTCATCTTACAATTCAGATAAAAACTGGCCATTCAACTGACAGGGGCGATTGAGGATTCTAGCGATTTTGTACGTCCTTTCGAAAAACATACCAGTAATTTTTGGATTCTTTGGGTTAACTTGGAAATTAAAGTCTCAAAAGAGAGAAAAAAAAGGTGCGTTCTATATTTGATGGTATCTCAGAATCGAGTGTAATAGGGTAGTATTTATGAGAATATCTTTAAAGCACATCTGAGAGTATTTAAGAAATCTTAGAAGCAAACAATATGTATTTCTTTTCATTTCCAGGCGAAAAACAACTTACTCTTGAAGAATTCCTTCCTATTTACTCCCAAGGCAAAAAGGACAAAGATTGCGGAGTCTATGAGGACTTCGTTGAATGTATGAAACTGTACGACAAGGAAGAAAACGGCCTGATGGTTGGTGCTGAGCTCCACCACATCCTTTTGACGCTCGGTACGTTCGTGAAATTTTCTTTCTATCGTCTCTCAAGTTTCTCGAGGAAGCGAATGTTTGAAGGTCGTAATTTGAAGATACGACAACAACCAGAAGCCGATCACGTACTTGTTGATATCGCGTGTCACCGAACTATTCAGCTGTAGACTTAGTCGCAGGCCTCTTGGGAAAACGCTTTCTTCTTGATTGCTGCCTTTGTGACCCCTTGTTTACCCTTCCGGTTGCCTTGAAACCCTTTAGTTGGTCGGGGAAGCATTTTAGCCGTGTATAAGTAGGAATCTAAGGCACGTACTACCTAACCGTAACAGTACGTATATCACAGATATACGTAACGTTTACTGAATTCATGCTAGAAAAATATTTCGTCTCACGCAAAAAGCGTGCTGAGTTCGTGAATGAACTTGAACGGAAGAATTTAAGAACCTTCCTATTTTGCAAAACACGAAATTGTTTCTGTGAGTGAAGGGTTTTCTGAATATTTTCTTTGAGCTGAATAACGCGTTTCTCTCTCCCTCTCTCTCTCTCTCTCTCTCTCTCTCTCTCTCTCTCTCTCTCTCTCTCTCTCTCTCTCTCTCTCTCTCTCTCTCTCTCTCTCTCTCTCCCTCTCACTCACTCTCAATCTCTTTCTCTCTCTCTCTCTCTCTCTCTCTCTCTCAGTTATTGTTCCGTATGGTGAATTAGCTTTTCCTCATACTTTGTTCAGGTGATAAGCTCACTGACGCCGAAGCCAACGAAGTTCTCAAGGATTGTCTGGACCCTGAAGATGAGGATGGTATGATCCCGTATGTTCGTAAGTATCCACGCTATTATTAATGTACCATTCTTATTTGTTATACCCCAATCCTTGTGCCCCCGTTGAATGATATTTCTCATAGCCAGAGCCCCCTTTGTTTCACATGTGTGTTATAAATGTTATAGTATAGTGCACAATCATTTATGAACAGCTGGAAATGCTCTATCGAGGCCCACGTGGACATCATCGCTATTTTCTTATGGATGCCAAATATGGGAATGCTGCATAAAAGCAACGATCTGTTTAGCGAGTCCTAATTAGATATTAACCATCCTGAGTGAATGGATCTCATTTTTAGCAGTCATGCTTCTTCCATTCTAAAGTATTTTCCACAGTTTAGCAGGAGGTTTCAACTGAGTTATAGAACGTAATGTGAGAAAAAATATAGAAGTTGGAGAAGGTTAAAGATTAAAGGATTGAGTAAAGACCAAATGCGAAGCCACCTTTTGGTTTACTGCGGTATCACACTGCTACTCTCATGCATTGAAGGTTGTTGCAATCGATTTACATTTGAACTACCTCCACAAATCTCTAAGCCCTGTATGTCAAGAGACAGGGCTTAAACAAAACCCGCCAACCGATGCGTAAATGCAGCGATAGCCATCTTAACCTTATATCAACCATTTTAATTTGCGAGTAAACCAATACTTCTATTTGGGCGATTCAAAAATGTCTGTGCTATTTGGGTATCAAGTTTCATCAGTATGCTAAGTCACTTTTCTAAGAGCATCAGGTCAGGTTGTGAACGAACATCAAAAAGCAAAGAGAAACATTAAAATATTGACTGAAATTCGAGGTTCATCTTTTAGCCACCAAGGGGCGCTAGATGTCTCAACCTCATGTTGTTAATTACATTGAAATGTAAGTAAAATTCAGACAAATGCCCCTCTCTGACTATGTGAGTCCCTATCTTTGTTCCGTATGAAATTTGAATTCAGTCAGGGAGGGACAGATCAGGGAGAGCAATTCGCAACCTGACGTCCTGAACTGAATGCAGGCCGGGGAGAAACGATAACTTTAGTTATTTTCCCGCCAGTTCCTTCACGTGCCAGAGTGTTCCTCACTACATTTCCTGCGATTTCACTGTTTTCCATCTAAACGCATTCCTACTCCTCTGAGACCCATTAATCGTCGAACAAATCAAGGAAACAGTACCAAAAACGACGAAACTGCAGCAAAACTAACGAAATTTCATTTTTGGCTAATTTTTAAAACCATTTCTTGCCAAAAACATCCATGGGTTTCGTCCAATTGGGTTGCCGGATCAACTAGATGTTTTGCGCAAGAACAAATTTTTTAGACCACGTGAAAGGCAAAACATGGTCTGCACGGTGGACCCAACCGAAAACAAGTTATAGATGAATGTAAAGTCTCATCAATTGTTAACTTGTAAAAGGCGCTAGTTTTAGCGCCAAACAAGCAGTATACAGCAGTAGCCTGTGCTATCAATTTCAACTGAAAAAATGATTTCTTGGCCTGATTTTTCATGTGGACTCTAGTTCCATAAACGAACACCTTAAATCGAAATATTTGTGGCTACTTTATCAACAGGCGGTTAACGCTCAAGAAATGTTCAATCACCAGTCATGTAGTGATTAATCTAAAAGGAAATTGAACTTCGAAGATGAGTTATGTGTAAGGAAAAAGTGGAAACTCAATGACAGCTTCTCAAACGTCGGCTGATCAGATACCGTAATTACACGATGTGACCATTAATAAACTAAGACTCTGTTTTTCATAGCCCATGAACGTTCTTGTGTTTGTTATCATTAAATTCTACGTTGCAGCTTTTCTCAAGAAGATGACTAATCAGTAAACCTGCCAATCAAAACATTTTTACTATTTTATACGTATCGTAAGTGTCTCATTACACGAAAAACGGACATTTAAGTAGCAGTTGTTTTTTTCCGACGGAAATATTTTTTGCTATTTATTAATTGCTTACGAATGGAATTTCTACACAGCGTTGGGACGCTATTGGAAAATCGAAGGGTAGCGACTGAACACGCTTAATAAGTGACCTTAGTGCAAAGGCAGAAACATCATGTTGAAAGGCCTGCTTGTGGTGTGTTGTGTGCTCTAGTTAGCCATTAGATTCGGAACAGAAAACGAAAACGACCTTTTTCTTAGTAGCTGTTCCTGTAGACTTTTTAGTTTTAGCCTCCGTCTTTCCCCAAGTTGATGTAATTTTACGTTCAGTTAACTTGCCTGATAAACTACACCGAAATCAACTTTCTCGGTAGCACTGAATAAAATACTGCAGCTATTTCTAGAAGCTTCATTCTACATATCTACTAAATTTTAATCCGTTGTCCGTATTTTCAAAATTAACACTATTTTTACTTTCCGCTACCCGAAGGGAAGGAAAGTATAGTAATCGGCCCAAAAAAAAAATTTGAGTTTTCTTCAGATCTTTACGTTTCAGACCCTACTGAGTCTAAAAAACCTAATTTCGTCGCGTGGTCCGTGTGTATGTGTGTGTGTGTGTATGTGTGTGTGTGTGTCTGTAGTTCGATTTGCGGGAGAACGGCTGATCCGATTGAGCTGGTTCTTTTTTTGTTTTGTTCGTTATTTTTTGTAGACACCAAAATAAGGTTATGGACGATTTCGGCCGATGGGAAGGGGGGGTGGGGGACGAAAATGTACCAAAAACTAGGGTTTTTCGCATTTTTCTCGAAAACGGCTCTAACGATTTTGATTAAACTTTCAAATTATCTTCTCCTAATCAATACCTAACTTTTCTTCTCTATACATATCTCCATGAAAATACGGTGAACGGAGATAATGACCTATGAAGCAAAAATAGGTTTTTTAAGTTTTTGGCAAAATGACTTCAACGATTATCATCAAACTCTCAGGATATTTTCGAATAGTTAATACCTACATATTGTTCTCACAAATGTTCCTCTGAAAGTCCATTGAGCAGAGATAAAAATGAAAATGTGTTGAAAATAACGTTTTTTCGAACATTTCCGAAAGTTCCAGGGTAATTTTTTCACCAGATGTGATAAATCCTAATGAAGTGTCTTTTAGTCACCCATACCAACATTTTGTTCTCCATAACTATTTCTGTATATATATGTTGCACGGAGATATAAGCCACGTTAACTCAGAAAAGGAGATTTGTCGAATATTAATTTATCGGTATTCGTATTTTCTCAAAAACGGCTCCAACGATTTCGATAAAACTTTCGGAGTGCTCTCAGCTAACTAGTCCCTACATTTTGTTCCGTATAAATGTTCCTGTAAAAATGCGTTGAACGAAGATATAGCGCCCGCATGTGTAGGTGGTGTTCGAACTTAAAGGGGTGGCGGAAAGTAGTGTGTTGCTACGCACCAGATATTTTCAAATGCAACAAAAATTTAAACGAGCGACGAGCGAACAACAGCTGAATAAGATTTGCCCCATTTCTCAGAAGCATTGAACAGGACTTGAAAAAATTTAAACCAGTTCGTAACTTGTGCACACCGTACGTATGCAAAATATACCAGAAACCGCTGGAAAATTCGGAAACCATTGGGAGTAGGAACTAGAAAAATGTTGATAGCCTGCTTCAAACGAACTGTCGAGTGACTCAATCGAAGTCCAAATTTTTCAACTGTAAGCAGCCCGTTAACTTACAAAAAAATCAGCATAAGTAATTTTTACGCAAAGCTGTAATTGATGAGCGCGTCACATTTTTCCCTACTGGATCCACTACATTTGCGGCACCGCACTATAAAAAAAGGGGAAAAAATGATTTTTTTCTAGGATTTTTCAAGTAGCACTCTTAATGCGTAAGAGTGGCCATTTGAGCTGTATTTATTGTGGTAGCTTGAACGATTAACTTGTGAACTTTCCCGAACCCCAGTTTTGTGTGTTGTTGCGTGTTTTTCCGATTAACAGTTTTAAAATGTTTTGAATTACAGCCTTCCTCAAGAGGATGATGGCGCTGTAAATTTTAACTTCTACCAAAAAGCGTTTTGTAAACGATAAGTAAGTCGTTGGCTCTGGAGGGAGCCGAGTTTGAGCGCTTGAATAACCGGACGAAAATCGCTTTTTGTTTTCTCTTTCTCTCTCTTCGATTATCTATCTGTCATTTATGTTCATTAATTTTTATCTTTCAATCTTATCGTCTCTTTTAAGTCAAATCTGCTATTATAGCTCAGTTTATGTTATCTGGTGAGAAGGCTGACTATAATTACTATCTCTTGCTTTTTGTGATGCATCTGTTTGTACTGTACAGCGCTTTTACTCGTATTTGAATGAAAAATTAGTCAAAAATTCTTTGTCCGGCCATTCAATTTAACTTTCGAAGATTGCGATTTTCCATATGAGAATTGGATTTACATGAAATTGCTAGTAATGGCCAGAACAAAATATTGACGATTGTTTGTCATGAACAATAATTTATGGCAGTGATGGATTTTGAGTAGGACCGACTGAAGTGCTAAGAAATTGTGGGGTTTTGATCGGTTGATATCGGTAAACGCGCGAGCTACGCGCTGGCGCATACTGCGCGGGTACATGTTGGTTGTAATAATGGGATCCAGTACATTACTCAGGTAATGAACGTATCAATGCTTCATTCGGTGGTGGGCATGACAAAAAGCAGTCGTCCCCTTTATTGAAGCATTCTATGAAAAAAGGAGCTGTTTCTTCACCTCCTGCAATCCCAAAAAGAGCCGACGTGCAGGGATTGAGTATTGAAAAAGCTATGCAATAGTAGCCCCTCATTCAATTACGAACGAATCAGAATAGACTTTACCAGCTGTTGGAGTATTTGCGCTTATCAGTCCAACTCCAAAATATTCATCAATGAAAGAATCATAATTACCCACCTCCATCCCCCACCATTCATTAAAGCGCCGTTATTCTCGAAAGGACCTTTAAGGAGTAACATGATTCCTCCACAATAGGCTGATACGTTGGCCCTTAGGGTGGGTTGGACATGGTGTGTAGCAAGATCCTACTGAATTAGATTCGATATGCACGATGAAATTCATTTGAGAGTACTTTGCTTACAATTCATACTTAACGGTTTGGTCAGTAGCAAAATGAGAGGTTCTCATTCTTTTGAATGATAACTGAGGAATGCTGGCGAAGGGGCTTTCAGAAGCGGGAAATGCCTATAGTTTGGCAATGAAATACTATTTGTGATCTTCCCATGATTCGGTTGGATTAGGAGATCATATAACGGTCAACTTCAATCTCTTCTCTCTATTCTAATTCGCTGACTAGAAGCTAGAGACCAAGTACGAAACGCGATTGAAGTAGAAGACTGGTCGTTCGCTTAGGGAGTCAATGGTTCCGCTATTTAAACCACCAGTTACTACTCGTATTTTACCTATCTGTTTTGAATCAACTGTCCAAATAATCTGAAAGGTTAAGATCAAAGCAATTTAATCACTCGTTCTAACCAAAGGCTTATTTATTTGAAAAAAACTACCGCCTCATAAACAGGCTCAATGTGTAGTCCGTTACTTATTCACTGTGAGGTTTTACAAAGAAAAGATAACATTAACCCAAAAAATTATAATTATTTAAGTTAAGGACCAAACAAATAAATTTTTCCAACAGTCAGATACGTTGCAGCAGTCTAAACAGTTCTGTCAATAGATCCGACTAAAGATGACTACCTGGAAGTGTGGATTGGAAATTAATTTGTTGATTTTTAAATCGTTTTAATCCGGTAAAAATTGTTGATATTATTTAAAGTGAGTTGCCGTTAGGCCCGATAATAGTCAACAGTCCCCGAGGAGCAATAGGTCTCCAAATGGTGAGTCAGGTTCTCCATCCCCTGAAGCAGATTTTAACAAAAGGTATCGAGCTTTTCGTAGCGAAAAATCAATTATGAATTTTTTTTTTCTCGGCAAGATTTTCCAAACCACAGTTCTGGCTAGACGTAAATTGCGCAATAAGATTTATGAAATATTTTCCCCTCCATTTTTCATTTTTCTATTTACCCTTATAACCAATACAATATTAATAATTTTTATTTACCAAAATTAGGAGCACGATATAAATCTTTCTAATTTCGTTTCAACTCATTGATTTAATGTTTAAATTTTACAGCATTTCTGGCTCGAATCGCACAAAGGCCGGTACCTACAGAAATCGACCCCAACAAGTTATAAACTACCTTTCTGTAGGATCACAAAGAGCAGAATAACCGCTCTCTTCTTCTCAAAAAAATTGAAATAGGTCTTCAACCCTGTCAACCACCCCCTACCACTCCCCCCATCAGTCGAGCTACGGATACAAGTGAATTCAGCGACATTACCCCCGACGCATCATGAAATAACAAGTACTTTATACTTAATATTATTCCACGTTGAAAAAAATAAAGAACAGTTTCGATTTTTTATTTATTCTCCAAACCAATTCTCTCTTTACCTTCTCCTGGCTCACTCCTTTTTTTACATCGAACCCTTGTTCAGAAGAGAAAAGAAATATCGTATTCGCGCAACAGTTTTTACATAGCGTTTGCGTATGTTTATGAAGGAAGCAGGCACACCTGACCGAGCGAACCGTGTTCAAAAATCAAAACTAGTTATCTGGTGTGACGTAAAAAAGATTTCCGCAACCCCTATTAATATTAGTTCAATGCATCAGGTGCTACGCATCACACAACTTTCCTTATCTCTACCTCTGTTTTCATTGCTTTTGTTTTTTACTCAGTTCATTTGAACTTGGTCAAACATAACTTCACAGTGGTAGAAAGTGATAGTGCTCGTAGTTCCAGAATTTATTATACAATTATCACTGTTCCATAATCATCGAGTAAAAGCTGCGAGAAATGGTAAGTGAAACGGTAGAGGTGTAATGCTGGAATTTCTGGAGTAGCTCCTATATATCTTATGAAAGTTATCAACCGCTCATCTTTTGGGTACTTAATTGGACTACCACCCCAGTTTTTATTAAGATCTTAGTAACACTTAAGCAAGTTTATAAGTAAAAAATAGCACTAAAATCGATTTTCATCGAAACGTTTGGTGATTTATTGGGTTGCTCTCGTCACTTTCCCGGCGAAAATGTTATGGTATTGTCGTGTCATCAATCCATTTTTTAGTATAAAGAAATTTTTAGTGTTTTGATTATCATGATAACTATAGTCAGTTTTAGGTACTTTGGCGCCCCACGGTAATCGGCTAGGATAATCATGCTTGAGCTTACTTGGTTCAGCTGTTTTTGCTCAATCGCATTCAGACATACAGACCATATTCCTATATTTTTGGAATCTGTACATTTTGAAACGTGAAGATCTGTAGGGAACTCAAAAAAAATTTCTGCCGAGTGCATAACTTTTCTTTTTATTTCGTAGAACCAAGAAAAGTAAAAACTTAAGTTAAAACGTATTTTTTGTGGAAAATTTTGATAGCTATTTCCATTCAACGGACTGTCCGAGAAACATTTATGGAGGCCAATATATAAGTATTGGGCATTTGAAGACTCTGCGAGGTCTATGTGAGCAGTTTTTCCATAAAGTTATAAAACCATCTTCTTGGTTCGTAGGTCCGTTCATAAAACTTGACAAGATCGCGACACTTTCCCTCCCCCTCAAGTAACCACTGCTTGCCATTTTCATTGATATGGGTGGTCGGAAAAAGTATGTTAAAACGTAACTAATTCTAGTACTAGATAAAGCCCGCAATCTACCTCAGCTTCACCTTTCCCCATAGCTCTAGGTGGATTGCCAGAAGGTGAAAAACTGACTATATAACTAACCGCCTACACTGTAGGGCAATGGAGGATGATGCTTCCAATGTCGTCTTCTCGTTCCCAAGATGGGCAGGCTGGCGGCGCATGGTGGAAGGTACAGTGGTCCAGCTCACACCCAGAGACATTCGTCTGCTCCATGTTGCACGCCGAAGAAAACTGATGTACTGCTCAACTTGCGAGGGCAGCGTTCTGCCAGAAGAGGATGGAGCTTGCTGATCAGCTGGCCAGTGCCTTGCACGGTGAAGACATGGAGGAAAGATCACTCCTAAACTGCTGGGATGATTATTTTGGAATCGCAGCTCGCTGCAAAATTCGTGAGGCCCAACCTGATGCAATGTGCTAAACAATTCTGGACTGGTTTTAAATGCGCAGGAGAAAATTCGTGGGCCCACTAAGAACCGACCGCCTTCCTACGTTCTAAAAAAACTTGGAACATATAAATAAAAATAAACAATTTGTGAATCGTTTAACAACAGATGAGAATAAGTGACACAGATGGTCGATCAAAATGCATAAATATTGGAGACAGAATGCTCACGCCGTGCATCCGTACATGAGGACCGAACGAGATGAGAGGATCACCTTGACGATTCTAATAGGGTTCACCCTTCCTTCCCAACATAGAACCGACTGTTCGAAATGGCTCAAAACGTGGTCCTCGGGATCACAAAAACCATGAACTGAGCAACTTCGCATAGGAGTTTTCCCGTTTTTGAATGTTATTTCCAGTATTTTGGTTTGATTAATTATTTATAACCTTTCGGGTCCGGAAAATTGTTTTACAACCCCCCCCCCCCTCACACACACACACACACACACACACAGGTCTGTTTCTTTATTTGGTGACTGTACCTAAACCCTCGACGAGGATTATATCAGTCATAGAAGTTGCGGTTTCGCTAATATGCAAGAGGCCGGCCCCTGCAGCATCCACCGAACTCAGACCTGTGGAGGTACGGCAGGTATTTGGTCTTAGCCAGTCTCACCGTAGAGAGCTGTTGCCCGTGTGTTACCGCGCGGAGGTTGACCACCTGAGGAATCCCGTACCATCTGGGAGTATTTCATAATCTGGTTTCCTACCTGATCTTACTTTTTACTTGGGTGGCAAGTTTCAAAAGGACAGATCAACTATAACCACGTTTCTTAGCCATCACCTTCTTTGCGAACTTTGCAAAATGGTCATAGGCTTCCTTTGTAGCAGTCAATGCTGCTAAGTTCGTTTGCCCTACCAACAACCGTCGCTCACTGTTGTAGAAACTACAGTGGAGCAGCACATGGTTTCTTGTTTCCTCCGCACTGGAGGCACAAGACGTGCATAATGGAGAGTCTTTCAGGGAAAAGAAGTGGAGCCGCGCATTGAAGTCACCATGTCCCGTGAGGAACTGACTCGTCCAGTGGTCTGGCTCAACCCATTTTCTAGAAAGACGTTCACGGATGTTGGGGAAGAACTCATACGTATCACGTCCTTTTGACGAGGATTCCCATCTCGCTTGCCATTTCTCTAGAGCCCATTCGTCGATGGCGGCAAGTTTCTGTTCTGTGGTGAGATCCGCACGGAGTTCAGCCCAAAGCGGGGGAAGCTCCGTTTCACTCTCCACTTGTCAATCATGCACTCGACAGCCAAATCAACTGGTAACTGACCAGTGATCACCTGGAGTGCTTCCGTTGATACAGTCTTGTAGGCCTTGGTGATCCACAGGAGCGCAGCTCTCTGGGATTGGGCCAATACTCTCTTTTGATTGACTGTTAGTTTGCTACCCCAGACAACGGGGCAGTAGCCAATCACACCTAAATAGATGGCCTTATACATGAGGATGGTGTCGTGGTAACACACACCCCAAGTGGCCTTGCTAATGGCACGCAGTGAGGCAAACCTTGCAATGGTAGTGCCTTTAAGGGACTGGAGGTGTTGGTTGAAACCCCACCTCTCACCTATATTCACTCCTAAATACTTGACGTGCTTTTCAAGAAGGAGCCTGTGGCCGCCAAAGCGTATTGTGGGTGGATTATTCACTTTCCCCTTCAAGAGGATTAGCTGGGTTTTTTCCTCAGCCACCTGCATCTTGACATGCTCGCACCATTGGTTGACAGTGCGGAGCACATGGTGAGGTTTTTCTTCAATTTGGCGGACTGACTCTGCAAAGATCAGCACAGTCAAGTCATCCACATAGGCGTACGGCTCGCAGTCAGTCTCCATGAGTTTCCTGAGTAGACCTTCGAAGAAGGCATTCCAGAGTGCTGGTCCTAGGACTGAGCCCTGTGGGCACCCCTTCTCAATCTTTCTCCGGACGGAGACATGCCTACTTTCGATCGTAGCAGTTCTGTCTGTCAGGTAACTTCTGACGAGTGAGTACAGGTTGCGGGGGATTCCCCTATCTTTAAGCTCATTAAGGAGCGCTGGCCACCAAAGGTTGTCAAACGCTCCTCTGATGTCAATCAGAACTGCTACGACGTACTTAGCCGGTGCCAGCAGGGAAACACGCCGAATCTCGACAATGACATCCTGCGTGGACCTTCCTTTGGTACACCCGTATTGCCTGCCTGTGAGGTTGCGGCCAAAGACTCCTTCGAGGGACTGCAACATCAAGATTTCTAGTGTTTTGCCTAATATGGAAAGAAGGCTGAGTGGTCTCCATGATCGCGGGTCTGACTGATTGCGGTCGCCTCCCTTTGAAGAGTGACAACACGCGCAGACTTCCACTGAGTGGGGAACTGTCCGACCTGCAGACAGTCATTAAATAAATTAAGGAGACCGCTGGAGATTGTCCGCTCAGCCTTCCTTAGCATATTGCTTTCTATTTTGTCTGGCCCGGGGGATTTGTTGGGCTTTAAGGTCGCAAGGGCCCTGCCGAGGTCGCCTGTTGTCCACAATGGGATGTCGGGCTCGTTCGGAGGGTCCATGATCAGCTCCCTTGCTGTCCTCTGGGCTTCAGTGTCTCGAGCTACTTGGTCATCTGGGAACGCCTTCTCAAGGAGGGTTTCCAGTGAGCTTTCGATGCTGCAGGCCCAGCCTGACTCATTTTGCATCGCAGCTAAGACTTGCTCTACGTTTGCTTTTCCTATGGAGGACTTGTAGTGTCTGCCCCAGGGGTTCTCAGAGCTCTCCGCTTCCACAAAATTTCGCCAGCCTTGCCGTTTGGCTCGTTTGATGGCGCGGTGGAAGGCCTTCTTCTCTTGGATGAAGGCAGTTCGGAGTGTTGCTCTGGCATCAGGGTCACGAGTGTTTTGGTACATCCTTCTGGCTCTATTTGCACTTTGCTTGAGGATTAAGTTCCTCAGTCCACCATGGGACTTTGATCGCCCTGTGCTTCTGTTGGCCAAGTACAGAGAGCCCAGCAGAGTGCAGTGCTGTGGTAAATGTGTCCACTTTGCTGTCCACCTCTTCAGGTGTGGATGCTTGCGCTATTAGGTCGGTGTCTGCGGCACGCAGTTCACCTTCCAGTACCCTACAGAATTGTGGCCAGTCAGCATTTTTTGTGCGGAATCGCTTTTCACGCATGTCTTTGCAGAGGATGTTGTCATCCGTGATGGCAAAGTCAATAACCATGTGATCGCTCTGCGTTGCACCTGGTACGACTCGCCAACCTTGCAATTTGAGTAGCAGGGTGTGAGACACGGCTGTGACGTCTATACACGACCTTCCTCCTGGACCATCATAGGTCGCCTCAGTCATGGGGTCGTTGGCAACAACCAAGTTGTACCTGGTGAGCAGCTCTATATACGCCTCGCCCGCCCTGTCCAGGGTTGGGGATCCCCACAATGGTGATCTGGCGTTTGCATCAGCACAGACTACGCAGGGTCGTCCTGATAGGCCTGCTAGAGCCCGCTCGAGTGGTTCAAGGCTGTTGGCAACTGGTGCGCCAAATTGCCTGTAAATGATATTACAACCAGCTCAAAGCCACCGGCTCGTATGAGCACAGCGGCCAAGTGCTGGCTGTTCAGGTGGGTGAGTGCGAGCATGTCAATGGACGGGTCGGTGCAGGCTACTGCTGCCTTGGCTCCCGTTCTTGCTCCAGTCACCACTCGTGCCTGCGATCCCAGACCAAGGGTTTTGGATCCTATGTATGGTTCCTGTATGGCGAGGACACTGCAGCGTTTCTTGAGTGCATTTTGCAGCAACTCAGCCATAACTGGGCAACTCTTATTTGTGTTGTGCTGAAGGATTCGAACTGTTTTTGACCTATTCATAATCTACTCGTGACTCCTGGAGGGCAATCGCTCGCTGACGAATGGTACAGCGTGCGTCTCGTGTAGAGTGTGAGACCTGTTGGATTTTGCGTTCGACGCAATTGGCACACTTGAGAGGGGCATCACGCTTGCATTCCCTACTCAGATGTGGCAAGGCGCACCAGGCGCACACAACAGGTCTTGTACAGGCGACTGCCAGGTGGCCATAGCGCTGGCATTTGTAGCACTGAGTGGTGGCTTGGTACTTTCGTATGGCGCACCGCTGCCAGGCTATTTGGAGGTGCCTTGCCCTCTAGTTTTTTGTATAGGCTGGGTGATACCTCAATCACCCAATCCTTCTGCCTTCCACGCTGTTTGGTGAAGAGGGCCTGACATCCTGCGGCTGCAAGCTAACGCAGGGTTGTGCTCAACAACTTGTTGGGCCAAGTCCTCTTTTGAAGATCAGTCCGCACGTCGCACAATAGCAGGCGTGGAAACGACCCAGGGGGCTGACGCTTGGAGCTTCAACTCCTTTTGTTGAAATGTGGCTCGTGAGCGCCTTGGCCATTTCTGGCGTTTCCGTCACAATGACGGCGCCACCTCCTACTGCGGTGCGGATGTCCAGCACTCGGACGCTTAGAGCTTGGAGATCCGTAGCAGGGACACCCCGCATCAGTGCTTCCATTGTATCAGGGTTGGAGGGACCAGCCTCTCCTTCCTTACATGTATGCTAACCACTACCACGTTTTGTCGTGGGTTTTTAGGGGAGTTTGGCAAGCGGTGGAGGCTTTTTATTTTTGTTTTTATTTTTACTTTTGCCCTTGTTTTTGGGCAGAGGCGTAGGCGGGCGCTGCCCTCAGCCTGCTTAGTTGGGGCCTGTTTCCGCTTCCCCTGCGCTTCCTGGCCCTGGCAGACTGCCATTCCGCCTCAGCTCCATGAGGGGAGGAGGGCGCAGTAGCGGCTACTGCCGCATATGAGGGGCCTGGGGTACTACCCTGGCTCATTGAAGGTCCTTGAGTTTGGGGGCTGGTGGCACTGGCTGCTGGGCAATTGCCCTACGCAGCTCTTCCTCACGACAGCCGCCACAGTTTCCCGCAGGGGGAGTGGCAGGGGCGATGTCGTTGGGGGCATTAGCTTTTATAGCCAGCTTCGAAATTTCGAAGAGGCAACTAGTGATGAGGTCCCGCATAGGTCCTGTCGCGTTGACCCTCATCCGTGCCATCTGGCTGTGGATGATTTGGACATATGCGCAAATTTGCTCCATGTCCGACAGATTAGGTCAACGGCGTGTCGTGTGCTTGTAGTAGCCGGGTTGCCCGGGCTACTAGGGGAGAAGGGGAGATGAACGCGGTTTGCCCGGTTCTTTCCGCCCTTGTTTGTTTGGACGACGAGTAGATTGCTCATCGTCCGAAGAGGGAGGGGTCGAGCTTGGCGAGCCTGAGGAAGAGGCGCAGGTGGCGTTTTTATTACCTGCAATTGTGTTATTTGACTTAGTCATGTTTTTACTAATTTTGAGGGGGAGATTAAAGAAGCAGACTGGTGTAGTGTATCCTTGTGAGTTCATTTGTTGTGTGTGTTAGTGGTATGAGCGAGAGGTGCTCGAGAGGCAGTGTCCTGGAAGCTCCCCTCAGGCATATTGATTCTAGCCCCTTTCGCTGGTCCGTTGAGGGTCAAAGGAGGCCCCCACATGCGCCGCAGCTGCCAGTCCGGCCACCCACCGGGACTAAGACGCATGAGGGATTTTTCGGCTGCTGCTCAGAGTCAGCCCTCGGCCACTGGTGATGTGGTGAGCGGGACACACGCTATCAGCCGCCCCAGGAACGCTCAAACCTGGTGTTTCCTCCTCATTCCGAAGGCCGCACCTATATAGGGGATCGCTCAAAGGTGTTAGTGAGCTACCTCCAGGACTGTCTTTCGCTCATTATGAGTGTTTTAAGTCAATATGTTCTGCCACGCAAGCCGTTGCAGTGTATTTTGTATCTGGAATATGTTGTGTGTGTCAGTGTCGTGAGCTTTAAGCCCCTTTAAGGCCGGATTTAACGACCACGCAGAGGATACGGCAGGGGAATTCTGTCCCCTTCCTGCGGGGGTGTGTACTGCGATCCCAGCTAAAGGTAGGGGTTCCCAGTGTGTCATGTATGTGAATGAAGTGTAAGTTGTGTCCCTTTTAGTTCGGCTTATACGAACACGCAGGGAGTACGGCAGTGGAATTCTGGACCCCCAACTGCAGGGTGAGCACAGTGTGGCGACAGAGTACACTGTGACGCCCAGCCACAGTTAAGCCTCGTTGGATGTAATCCTGCGGGGACCTCGTAGAGGTGAGGTTGTCTTTCAAGCTGGGCCCACCCGGCTTTCCCTTTTAGTCGGCTCATACGACACGCAGGGAATACGTCAGCGGTATTCTGGACCCCCGACACACACACACACACACACACACACACACACACACACACACACACACACACACACACACACACACACACACACACACAGAAAATTTGACTCTTTACGTTTCAAGGCATGAGAATTAGGTATTAAAGAAATTGGGTTATGTCCGCCAGTAGGCAAATTACTAAAGTTAACGTACCTGTTAGGTGAGTCCGTCTCCTCTGGCTTGTGAGTTACTGTAGGCAAGCGCTTTCGATGTACTGACTTAACGGCCAGACGATGATGTCTTTACATCGAAAGCGCTTGCCTACAGTAACTCACAAGCCAGAGGAGACGGACTCACCTAACATGAGAATTACATATCTAGACTGTCTGTTCGCAGTCCGGGCCATATTTGGCTTTAAAAGTGGTATAAAAAATCCGTTATTTCGCACGAAAATTCCGTTCGATCAGGCTAAATCCAATTTCGTCGTGTTTGGTGTCGCTTCTTAGTGTTCTCGAAGCTGAGTCGAATGGGATGGGTCTCGAAAGTGTAAGACTGCGTTTAGATGGAAAACAGTGAAATCACAGTAAACGTGATGCAAATTCTATTACTTGAAGGAATGGCGAGACAATCTCATGAGTAGCGAAAGCTATATAGCCTGCGCTCATTTCTCACACTGCCTGTCAGTTCGGCTCGTCACGCCAATTGCCGACTTCGTCTAGAAAACGTCAATTTCCGTTGTTCCGTTGTAGTCAGGTCTCGTAACGGGATGTTTCGTGACGCTTCCTAGTATTTTTCGATTATGAATCGAATGGGATGGTTAACTGTTCGAATTCAATATATTGCCTGTTCCGTAAGGTGGCGCCCTATTGAAAATTTACGTTTTGTGTGCTGACTGACTCCTATTAAAGGCCCAGGCGATCGTGGTCTAGTGGTTAAGACAGTTGTTCACAATTCTCGTCGTAAGTCGAGGATTGGGGATCGAAGCTCCGGCGCGATTGCCGTAATTTTTGCCTGAGTCAGCAGCTCTTCAAAAGCATCTCCAAACTTCCTCAGTACAATTGGTGCCCAACTAGTGGTCGAAACGTCTTCATTCCAAGAAAAAGAAGAGGCCCAGAGAGAAAATAAAAAAATTAAGAGAGAAAAATGAGACGAATTCTCGGGTCCGGGATTCGATGACGCTGTGAAAGTTCCAGCGCGAAGGGAAATAAAATGGGCGACGCGCCTACAACTAAGTGAAAGAAAAAGACTTTCCTTGTAGCTCCTTCGTTTCTCGAATCAAAGATCGGATTTTCCAGGGATTCGCTCAACTCTCATAAATTCCCTAAAAGAGTCCGCTTCAGGAGCAGCGGCTACAGACGAGGGGGGAAATGTGCTGACTGACTCCTATTAAAGGACCGGGCGATCGTGGTCTAGTGATTAAGACAGTTGTTCATAATTCTCAACGTACGTCGAGGATTGTGGATCGAAGCTCCGGTGCGATTGCCGTAATTTTTGCCTGAGTCAGCAGCTCTTCAAAAGCATCTCCAAACTTCCTCAGTACATTTGAATACATTCCACATCGCTGATTCAATCTGAACACGATATTGAATGACTTCCGGAAACATTAAAACCGAATGCTGAATAAGTGTTTTCAATGTACCTCGTGAGTACTTACAATGGTTGAGGAAAGTTGTTCATTGTTTACAAAGCATAGCTACACAATATGAGTTATCGTTTCGCGGATTGTTAGTACACACGTTATATTCTTAATATTTTGCGACGTTGGACTGAATAGGGTAAGTTCCGTGCAAGAGAACAATACACCGTTGCGTAATAAATTGTAACATGTTTCTTCTGATTTCAGAAATAAAACATCTTGTTTCCTTTTCTGCTCGCTACCCTTTTCATAACTGTATCGTTTCTCCTCTTCCGTTGTGACCTGCAGGCTAAATATACATATTGTGCCGATTTGGTTCGGCCATTTTCTCTCGTTCATGTTAACCATTTTTTCGGGCTCAAAACTTCAGCCTTAGAAATGTAAAGATATGAAGAAAACTAAAAAAATGTTGCAACTGAGAGAGAGAGAGAGAGAGGGGGGGGGGATAGAGAGGCGAGGGAGAGGGAGAGAGATTCAGATCTACTATCACACCACCATTAACGACGTCTGGTAAGAGGAGACTACACTATCAAGTTTCAACCTCCAGGAAGACCAATATTTACCGGAGGGAGAAGCAGCTCTGACTGTTTGAATAACCATCACCTCCCTCACTGCAGAATATGCAGAGAGCCCGAAACGTCGAACCAAATGAACTTAAATTAAAGAATGATTACCCCTTTGTTGTATTTAAAAGCTTCAGCAAGACTTTAAGGGAAAGCACCTGGATGAACCAGCAGAAAGTAGGGAACACTGCATTGCAATCTGACGAAGCAGCTCGAATTGCTGAGAAAATGCAACAGAACCTTCATGAAAAATAAATCTGAACGGAATCAACTTTAAAGCACATGGGTTCGCCACAGGTTTACTTTCCAAGCCTACTGCGTTATCAAAACTCTAATTTAGTTTGTCATCCTTGATGCGTGTGTGTTTCTTTTGCCATTTCTTCTTAATTGCCGCTGAACGTAGAAAATACCTTCAACAACTACTATTTTTTACTAATTTCTTCGAAATATTACGAAAACACAAGTAACGGTTCCCCATGAAATATCTTCCGACGGCTAACAATAATATTCTATTATCATTGAACATTTATTTCATAGGGCGTTCAAGAATAGAACAGCAAAACCAGAGGCATATCGACCTTCGACAAGTCTTTCTAATAATTTTGACCTATGTATCCAATCAGTGGCTAACAGGAGGGAACAAATAGACGTTGTAGGAGATTTTAATCCAATTGTCCTGGAGATGAAGCCCATGCGAGTAGATGCTATTAAGGGACTATAAATTAATACGGCACTATTAGTATGTGTACTGCTGGACACGCTAGCGGAATCCTATGTAGGGCCGCCACAGGATATGCATTTTCACAGATGAATTTAGAAAGTAGAACCAATCTGGCACTCCAGGTGACGAAAGTAGGAAAAGAGAGAGAGAACCTGAATCATTCCTGAATTAAGTACGTTAAGATTCACTAAGAGGTTTACTTGAACAGTGAGAAAAACCACAGATTATTATGCCTGAAAGACCTAAACTATTTCACTACATGTTCAAGAGTTCAATGGTACTACCAAACCACCACTTAAAGTGCCACAAGACAATTTACCAGCCATAAAACTCTTTGTGGCAGGTTTGAGCAACTTAGTACTAAAGTCGTGAATACACCACGAACTGCAATTTAATGTCTCGGAAAAAGGAAGGTTCTTCGACAAGTGGACCACCGCGCGGCGCGACACACGTAACCTTCATCTCAGATAAGCGTTTTGTGTTTGCCTATTCCCGCACTCCCAAGCGATGTGAGCTCAGCACCACCTTAATTTGTGGCGACTGTTCCCAAGGTCGAAAAAGTGATCCTTCCTCCTTCTTCCGAGGAATGAAAGTTGTGTAGTTTATTCATAAATGTTGACTTATTTTTAATACACTAATACATTGTGTACGCCACGCCTCCAACCACAGATGTGTTCCTCTGTACTTCCGAATCGGTAAACGTGGCTATCCCGACAAAAACTCCCTGAACGAGACAATAAATAAAACTCTGCAAATTATTACACAATGGTTTATTATTCTCATGAACAGCTTCACCTAGTATTACTGCTCCCCCATCCCATTCGATTCAGCATCGAATACTAGTAAACCATACGAAACATGACCTTACTACAATGGAAATACGGAAATATTCCCCCGGCGCCAGGCGCCCGTAAACGTCTGATCCGATGGAGGGGTGGAACGAGGGCTTCCAGCGAACCCTCGCTCGGCAGGACGTTGCGAGTCCAAAGGGCGCTGCGAGTCGAGCGGGCCTTGAAAACGATACGAAACACGGCTTATTTGCGATTATACTGCGTTTCGTTAATTTTTTTAACCATTTTTTGCCCATAACAACTATTGGCTTCGTCCGATCGGATTGCTGAGATGGCGGGCACAACTAGATACCAAATGGGATTTTTGAGCGAAAGAACGAATTTTTTAGACCATGTTAAAGGCACAAAACGGCCTGGACGGCGGACGGACATTGCGGATTTGGAATCCCCATGTCTTGAAACGTAAAGTATCAAATTTTGAGGGGGGGGGGGGGTTGTAAAATATTTTTCGTGACCGAAAACATAGGGTTATTATTCAGAATGAATAATAAACCAAAAATGAGTCACGATCATAAGATAATCACGATAATTGCGTTATTTTCCTTGTGTTGCGATAATTTGCAAAATGATCACGCAAAGAAAATAGAAACCACGGTAAGAATTCATTGCGTCGACGGGGACTTCAACTAAGGTTATAGTTTCTGACATTACTGAGAGTTAGTCTTTGCAACATCAAGGGTTGTGAACTTGCAGGGTGGAGGGTTGAAAGAAAATTAAATAAAGTTCACGAGCAAGGGGGTTGAAAGATGAGGAAGTATCTTTGGGTGATTGAATATGCCAGAGCTGACTCATAAGAACAGATGATAGGGACTTTCGAGAAAACCGAATTACTACTGGTGGAAAAAACTGAACCGTTAATGAGCATTGTACACAAAGCGAACCTCTTTGGCATGAAAGGGCTTTGGTTTAAGTTGCCTATAACCGGGATTCTTATCATGGGTGTAAAGAGCAACCTATTTCTACAGCCTCAACTCTGCATTGACTCGACTCAATCGCTAGAGCAGGGAATACGGCGTGCTCCTAAACATCGCAAAAAGCAATGACATATGAATCAGGAACTGAGGGCTGTTACTTGGCATGCCTTCACAACGTATTGCGGAAGTCAGGTACGGGGGTGTGAGTAAGAGGGTTCAAGAGCCTAAGGGTATAGATCACTAGTATCTTGAATATGTAGAAATAGGTGATGATATGAAGAAAACCGCTATTCTCATAGAAGTCTGAATCGACTCATAAGCACGACTCAGGAACTTCCAAACCACGTCAGGTCCCATTGGGCTCAAACTTTGCTCATTCCCCACGTTAGTATGCCACCATGTCATATGATGCGATCCAAGTGATACTCAGTCGGAAAGAGTACGAAAATCTTTCAACTGCATTATGCGCTTCGTTCGACGCCACCCTGTAGATGTCCTCATAACTCGTCAAGCTCGGCTGGCTAAAGTATCCAGAAACAAAAAACTTTTAATTGCCACTGGCTTTATTTTCATTTTCCCCCCAAATACAACGACTTAACTAATGTTCTTGACCATAACGTCACAAATACGTCTTCCACTTTTCAAATGTCATCGCATTCTACCAGCCTCCAGGTAAATTCTTTCCTATTCTATCAACTAATGTTTACAATAGCCACGCAAACCTCTTCAACCTTGACAAGTCTTATCAGTTCCTTCAAGAAGTTTTGTTGGACCGAGCAGCGTGTATGACATCTTTCGTCTCAGACGCTGACGTTTCATTATATTTGAAGTCGTGTTTCGCTTTCTAGTGTATAGAATATACTAGTTATTCCCTGCTTGTATAAATAGAATCCTTCAGTCATTGGTACTGTTGCCTAATTACTGCTGGGTTTCTCTGGTGGCAGAGGTCTCGTTAGCAGTGGCCCTGAGACAATCAACGTCTTTGTCCAGTAGGGAAAAAGCGTTAAGGTTGTGGTATCGCACGTGTCACGGCAATTATCAGCCGGCAGTTACTAGTTACCTAATAGAAACGGATAGCGGAAACGACGTTTAAAACTAAGTGGTTATCGATTTGAGGAGGAAAGCGGGAGAAGGCGCGTAGTGCACGGGAGGCAAAGAAGAGATCGCTGGCTGCTGGCACCTCGTCCCGATGAGGAGGGGCCTCTCAATGAACTCCCTCTCCCCGCCCTGCGTCCTACCGCTCGATAAACCGGACAGTTTAATTTTTCCTGGCGACCGAGAAATATTCTAAATTAACGCGCGTTTCTAAACAAATTCCGAGTTGCCGCGAGTGGACAAAACGACAATTTCGAAACGAGGGAAAAAAATCTCAGCTAAAATCCACCAAAATTGACATTTTCGTTTCCGGACGGTTCGGGGGTTTCGGAGCAAACGGCGATTCGGTGCGGAGCTTTCGGGAGGTTCTACTCAGGCGAGGGGATGGCCGAAACGACATCTGAGACTAAAATCAGCTCTCGAGGTAAGAAAATAGCAGCGGGCGCTAAGCCACACGCTCTCCCCACTTCCCGCCAAACAATAATTTGCAACTTGGGGGTGAAGGGATAAATCGGTCAGTTGTCTGTCAGACGAGACCAGGTCTGTAGGTCGTAACGGCAGACGAAAAATCGCCGATATTTCCACTTCACGCCAGCAACAGTCAGTTCCGACCTACCAAAATACCACTCCACGCCCCAATGGCAGATGCAGGCATATTATCGATAACGTCGAATGTTACTTCGAGAAAAACCTGAACAAGTATCAACACGTAGTTGAGGTGGCTTTTGCGGGGAAGTTTTCTTAGTGACACCAACACCGGAAAAAATTACCCACAAATTACCCAGCTTTCCAGAATTTATTGGGTGACTTCTGGTTATCTCACACTCTTTATTGAATAACTAAGTAGAGAATATTGTACGGTCTGACACTCGCCATTCTCCGTGTTCCGTTCATTTGAAAACATCAGAAGCGATTTATCTCACAACTTCCCCCTTCCTCACGGCAACGCCTAAATTCAGTTATTATTTTTGTATCTTCTCACTATTTAATTTACTCCTCACTGGACACAGTGAACGCTGAAAATCATACTGCTTCTGGTCGTGTGTAAGTTATAATGGTGCTTTGCACCATGTATGGTCTGTGGACTCATAGTGCCGTGGGCCTTTGTGAGGATCGATAGCAGCTCAGCGTAGAATAATACATAGTGATATCGTGTATTATTTCGTACTACAATAGTACTCAGAAACGGGGGAAAATGTCCCCTAAAATGGCGGTTTATGTACTCACTTAAGAGGTATGTCCATTTTTAACAACTAATTTACAAAACAATTAATACATCGTATAAAAAATACCGCAAGTAAATTGAAAATACAGGTTGATCAAAAACGGTTCCAGAATGCCTCTCTGAAGGCTAGAATGGAGCTGATGAAAATGTCAATGTTTCTTTTTTTTATCTGTAGCCGTCGTGCATAGAGCGTTAGTTGGGTTGCAGTGACGACCCTACGCATCTCATAAGTAGAAGCAGATGTGCAAGCTGTGATGTATCAATTAAATTTGGCTACTAAGAATTAAAAACAGCTGAGGTGGAACATTAAGGTAGTTATTTCCCCATGAGATAGCTTTGTAACCAACTCAGCATAGTCCCAAAGCATCCCAGTGCCGATAATTAACATTCACACATTCAGGACTGCCTCTGGTTACCTCATAGCTTCCATTACCATTCTGCTCTGCAAGCGATTAAAAAAAAGAATTGGTTTAGGGGTGGATAAATAGTCATGTAGCTGATAAGAAGGAAAGTGAACTGTATCGACATCTCAATAAAATTAAACCTGGTGGAAGGTGAAACTCCCTTGATCTGATAAAAAAAACTGTTTAGAACGTAAGCGACAGTTGAAGCGCATGGGGCATTTGACGAACGATTTGAAGAAAGGATTGGCTGACGAAGGACTTTTTGGCAGTTCGAATGAATACAATGAAAGCATCGATAGACATAAATTTTGGCGGTGCATGTCACCTCCATATAGACCCACTGTCAACCAATTCCAACATCCAGCCACAATCGTCGTGCCTCTGAGTTTCCATTCCTCACAGAGTCTCGGTAGTTAACCCTCTACAAAACTCCACAGGATAGATTAAAAACTCATTCGATCGGCGATGTCGGAGCTTTTCTTCGCCAAATTACTAACCAGCCAGTATGTAACTGCTCTCCTTTCCCTCCCCACACGCAAGACAGTAATAACTGAAGCAATGTTGCTGATTTGAAGTTTTCATTATATTCGAACTGCTGTTAAATGAACTAAAACTCGCTTTTCATCTGTTGAACGCTATTGAGTTCTGATCGAAGTCTCGATGCCCTGATTTGCTATTTCGGGTCACGAACCGGGAAGTCGTTCGGCTCCATTATGACTCTTAAGCTGAAGCTACAAGCCAATAAAAAAAAAAACGTCGTTTGGTTGACTGCTGATTCGCGTGTATGACAACGCTATTCGTTCCGCAAAACATATCTGGTTGCATCGCAGGGAAACCGGCTCGTGAAGAGGCCAGTCGGGAGTTGTCACACCATCGATTATCTTTTATCATTACATGACCGGACCGGTGAACGCCGGAGCTGCTGCGTTTTATTTTTCTTTTGAGAAATCAATAGCGCTTCTCATTTGAACGTTTGAAGTACGTGATTTTCCGGTAAAAGTAATCTCTTAAATTGAAGAATCATCTATAGTTGTTTTTGGCAACGTTGAATGAACACTCGCTTATTCTACACAATACATACGTTCAGGATTTATGTTAGTTTTGTAAAGGTTATAACAACAACTCTACTATACTGCTAAATTCCAATCATTGCTTTCAACTACAAACTCTCACCATATAGAATATTATTCGGCAAAAAAACTGAGGTAAAATCTTCAACATTTTTGATAATGTATTGTGCTAATGAGAATTTTATGAAACTCAAAAAACAAGCGTCAGCCGATTACGTACCTCTATCTTCTTGACTATAGCGATTTAAAAGTCCAGCAATGAGACAACGGCCCAAGAAAAGTCAGTCTAGCGAGGTTGTCTGCCATATCATTGATACCTTTGTGCCCACTTAACTTACCTCTATTTGAGCAGTTAGAGAGTTAAACTGCTCTTTCTGCGCTACTTCATCAAGACCAGGGTATAGCTCATGATTCTCAGGCCGTAGGGTGGCTTAAAAACGTTCTCAAAATGCAAAATATATGGTAAAATGATGCTGCTACATGTTTGGCCAATTTCGTTGGGTTTTACAGGTTGCCCAAAAGTATTTTTTTACTTTTTTAGATCCCTGTTTTTCCTCCTGAAAAATTTAATTAAAAAATTGTTTAGAGATCGGAAAATTAATTTATTTGTATCTCAGCTATTTAAGTGTCAGCTATTTGATGGTGTCAAAATGTCCCCCCGATAATGTAGTCAACTCCCGGAAATTAAAGGCAAATGGCGAAAAATTCTTAATCCCGTCAATATACTCTTATTTAGCAAAACCAAATTTTTTAATGACTCTTGCAGTTCATCGTTATCAACGTTGATAATCTATATTTACATGTGCTACTTAATGAGTGACAATATTTTTCGGCTTTAAATTCAATTACAAACTCTGAAAATTGCTTATATCAGGTTCTCGAAAAACACCAAAATGCACTACCAACTTTTAAAATATCTGGTGTGACGCACTACACAACTTCTCTTGGCCTCACATGCATTCTGCTAACCCTAGCAGCTAATCAAATCTGTTTTTCATTATGTTTATAAGAACGTTGTTAATTACGCGGGAGGCTCTTATTGTTCTAGGTACTGGGTTGACATTCTTGAATTTCTGGACTAGCTCCTATATATCTTATGAGCTTTATCAAACCCTCATCGGATAAGTACTTGATTGGAGTACCACATCAAATTTTATGAAGATCCTAGTAACAATTGAGTAGAGTTTATAAGGAAAAAACTGCGCTAAAATTCAAATTCGTTGAAATGTTAGGCAATTTCTTGTGATGCTCTCGTTATTTTCCCACAAATAAGAATTTCATGGTATTGTCGTGTCATTTGTAGCTGTTCATTCAAAACATTCAATCAAAATCTTTAGAGCCGCTTTTGAGAAAACACTTAGTGTTTGATCCCTATGTTAACTATAGTTAGCTTTAAATGGATTTCACCCATGCCCTTATTTTGGCGTTCCATGGTAGCCTGCGCCACAAATCAAGTTTGAGCTGATTTGGTTCAGCCGTTTTCGCTTACTTGCGTTCACAGACACACACATACCATTTTCCTAAATGGTGTTTTTCGGACTCAGTGGGCCTTAAAACGCTCGAAGAGAACAAGATTTTTCAGCCGATTACATAACTTTCCTTCATTGCTTCGTTGAGCCAAGGAAAGAAATATCAACGATTAGCGCTTTGCAAGGGGCAATAAAATGGACGTTTGCACTGAAATGTAGCATTTTGGTTATACGTATAAATTTGTGTGTGTGTGTTTACACGTTGTCCCGCATGAAGCACATTTCTGACTCTCAGATTCAACGTTTCGAGCGCTCTCTCTGCATACGGCCCTTCGGACTGTTTTACTGCTGTTTACAGTAAAAAAATATTGTCTCCTACTCCGAAGTTGAATGAAGATTTTGTGGCCTGGTTTTTTTCCAATTTGAGAACTTTTTAACCACCCTATTAGGTTGACGACACTATTTGCTGCTATAGTACAGTATCGACTATAATTATGTTTATAAAATAATTAAGGGTACGTTTTATGATATACCTTTAGTGTAATACACGCAAGTAAAGATAGTATAGTCAAGCTATCACATATACAAGCACATAATATAGGCAAAGCCGCCACACAAATCGTTAACTCCACCGACTTTCTCCTTTGTATCACACTCTGTTTCTGACACACCTGTAATCTGTAACTTTTGAATTCTTTCTGGATATCCTGCCGTCTCCCTTGCATATTTGAATCAGTAACTTTGCGACAAACCACGTTTTCCAATTGCTTAGTTCGTAGTATTGCACCGATATCCTGAGCTAGGTGGGAGTGAGCGTGGGTCACTACAGACCCCTTGATACAGCGACTTGGTTCAAACTCATAATATCGTCAGTACTAGGAACATTTCGGCGTTTGAGGTGGTCCCTCAGCCTTTACCGTCTTTTAGATAGAGTTTTGTACATGTTAGTTTACGTCAAAAGGCCATAACATGACAGTTTATTCAAGTATATTTCCACTTGTCTCACTGAGCAACGCTTCCGGCACATAAACTTACAGAGATACGAGACATGAGAGTTCAGTGAGTCTGACAGCGGCCCGTGCGCGCTCCATTTTTCTTATACAATTGTGGTACCAGGAACACTCATTATCTACACTGTCACTGTGTATGGGCGTAGCAGATGTTCGATCGGGTATGGCTACAAGAAAACTTTATTTTGTTTCACGGCAAATGCCTCCAAAACAATTAACCACGATACTTTAAAAACAAAAACATAATAAATTCCATTCTACTTCCGCGTTCTAAAGAAAGCGAGACAGAGCTGAAAAGTTTGAGCATACGGCTGTAAAACTTTCAAGGTACCAGGGGCAGGAATGTTGTTGGCGGTTGAGATGTTGTACGACAGGCTTTTCAGAATCAATTTCTAGCGTTGGTTTCAATAAGAACACAGGTATTAACGTGAATTTACGTAACTACCAACCTATGCATTTTTTTGACTTAACGTTAGTCCACTGGCTCACGAATTGGCAAATTGAAAACACATTTCTTTCATATCTTTCACAACTGGGTGCCTTTCTGCCAGCGCTCAGTTCAAAACGAAGAGGATCGTGCTAGATAAAAAGTGCTGGGAATGATTTTCCCGTCTGACTCGCCCTTGGTGTATCGATCAAACTCAGAGTAAGCTAATGATTTGGCGAGGTATTTGTAAAGAACTAAAGAGAGCTTACGTTTTTTCTGAAAAGAAATCAAAGAGGAATAGGAAAAAGAACGTGACTTAAGTGACGATAGCACGACATTGAGCTCATGAGAATTTCGAATTGAGCAACTTTTCGCGTTCTTTGTTATTCCTTGCATTTGTTCTCTTACTCTGAAGACTGTTATTGGTGTTACTCACGTATAGCGAAAGAGTTTGATTTGAAAGGAACAGGCGTGAAGAGAAAGAGGAAACACGGAAAATAAGGAAGTTGAGGAAAAATGCTAATGATCCCAACATTTATGAGTAGCATTTTGGCAAGAGAAATATTTCAGGTGATGTACGCAAGTCACAGTAGTGAAAAAATTGTAGGTTCATAGTAAATAGTTGATAGAAGCAGTAGTTACGCAGTTTAGTGGCAGAGGTGTGCCCAGCCGTTTATTCACAATGCGTTAACTACAATCACGAAATCAGGCAACAAGTCATAATGCGCTGTTGTACTCGTGACGTTGGAGATTTTTAACGCGTTTGGATGGAATGTACATAATACTACACATCAATTATCCACACAAACTGATTTAGCGAACGGTCGTCCGAGGAATTTTTACTGACGTGGGACTTTAAACTTATCATAAAAACGTTTTACTCATCTACTAATAACTTAGATAATTAATCTTGATATCGTCAGAACGAACAAAATTGCTCTCTCGTGGGGTTCGTTGTCACCCACGCTTGTTCCCACCTAGTTCCTTGTTGTGTAGAAGTAAATTCTGTCTGTATTTTGTCGCTGAACTGCATTGGTGCTCTTAAATAGTGTGCAAAAGGCTCGGTACATTGCATGCGCTACGCGATAAAGTAAGGGGTGTGTGTGAAAAAATATACTCGTAAGAAACAAATTTTATTGTCATATTTAGTTAGGTACAGCCTTACTTTACTTCTCTACGTAATCATCATTTACTGCCAAGCATTTTTCGTACCGCCGCACCAGCGTCTTTAACATCGAAGCTTGCCGCCAGTTGACAACAGAGCTTTTGAGTCCCTCTTCAAAACGTTGTCCACCGAGCCACTGTTTAAAATGCAAGAAGAGGAAGTAGTCGCTAAGTGCATGGTCGGTGGGTGGCCAAAAAGTTACCACCGAAAATCTTGAATTTTCTCCTTGGTTTTGGCAACAGTGTGGGAACGCGCGTTATTGTGGAAGAGTATTATGCCAGATAACAGTTTCCCGCGGCGTTTGTTTTGGATTGTACGTCTGAATTTGTGGGCGTGTCGCAGTATACGTCAGCTGTAATTGTTGTCCCATGTTCCATGAAATCAACCAAAAGAACACTGTCTTTGTCCCAAAAAATTGCGCGCTTCGTATCTTCACTCTCAATTATGTTGTCCATGACTACTAACGTCAGAGCATTCGGATATGGCGTTCCAATCCTCGTGTCGCTTCTTCTCTCCAATCCAGTTGATACCGTGTACATATAGTCATCGGCGTGCAATCCTTATCAGACCTCACCGTCCGGAATTGAGAGATCGTGAAAGTAATTCAAGATGTGGTAAACTTAACGCTCAAGATTTGCTTGGAACACAGATGACACATGCACGAGACTGTTGATGAGTGTGTCAGAGAGCAATAACTGTGGAATATTGTTAGGAACGTATCGTGTGATTCCAACGACAATTGCCGAATAGTAGCTTTCACACCACCTCCCACCACACTTGACCTAATCATTACATTGGAAGTAAAAGGATAATCAGTTAAGGGCCTATTGCGCTGTGCACCAGCTTGCTCAATGCCGATCACTAACTCAACGTAGTAGACCGAGCATCTTGTTCCTTATTTCCTACAATTTCCTTGTTAACGTTCTTTACGGTACGACATTTCGCGAAGCAGGTTCAAAAAAGGCAATAATTTTGCAAATTCAAATGCAGCACGCGATTAGCGTAACGCCCGTTCCACTGCTCCGAGTTGTGTCGTGAGCCGGCAGTTCATGTGAACTACGAGACCTCCAGCGATTTGAGGGGAATCTTGAATGAAGGGTGACGACATCGCGTTAGCGAGTGAATTGGCGTCAACTAGCTCCCTCCAACACCTTCCTACTTAGGTGGAGCTCGTGACACCACTGAATAGTTTTCTAGAACTTGACTAGTTCAACGATGTTATTTATAGACGCCTCTCTCATTCCCTGAACCGGGTGGGTGACTCGCGAGGAGTTTCAACTCGGGAATTTTACTATTTATTAATTTTTCACGGAAGATGAACCTGTTGTAATCGTGTAGAAAGTAGATGGCTAATTTTCGAAAAATGTTTCAACCAAAACTCGTTCCCCCACGAATCTTAGGTCTCACCGTTTTCGGATGTACTTGTTCTTCTTTTGCGACGGTCCAAACTAGCGAGGTTAGTGAATTCTGAGCCTTGTTTAGCTATGGCTCACGAATATTCGCTCAACAGTGAGCTGCGTGGTATGAACCTATCGCTCTCCAGCAAAACGTCACTTATGAGACGGTTCTATACCACAGAAAATTTTATTTACATCAAATCCACGGTTTGACAGCTCGGGTGTTGGATCGCAAGCTTATACAAACACGGAGTTATCGCGGGTGAAGACACTTTTATTTATAGGCACGGTTTTATCTGCGTCTTACGAAACACTGAATTACACAGAAAATATTTCATTTCTTCGGAAATCAGTTTTTTTAATTACGAGTGGTACTCATTTTCACCTTGATAATATCAGATTTCGAAGAAACAACTCGATTCTGAGTGACGAACCAAGTGAGAACGTTATGGCTACTTTCTCTTCCCCCTGAACTTTGCGTGCAACAGGAGGAGAGTGCAGATGATAGAATTGTAGACGAGGTCGTTTTCTGTTGGTGATTATGTGCCATTCACGATTAAATGATTGAGGGAAATTCAGTTGTTGATGATTTCGATTTTTCCGTTTCAACGGCTATGGAGGAGATGAGCATTTCCTCTACAAGTGCCGTCAACAACCCATCTCATTTCTTGGGTACTTGACCTCCACTTTCTGGCGATAGCATCTTTCCTTGCCTCTTCACATCTTCTACAAGTAAATCAGTCGTTTCCCAATCTACAGGTATAGATCGTCAACGTATCTATATTGGCGTATGGTTGTGGCCTTTGGAAAAACGTAGACCAATCAACTCAAGTTTACAGGCACCATAACCAATTAATTTGATAGCATTAATAGGTGATCCTATGTTCGTATGGTCCACAAAGGCCTACTACACCCCTGCTCACTGAGCTCACAGCTCACAGCTTATTTCCCGGTAACTTCCCGGTTACCTGAATGCAAAAAAAGCTAAACTCTGGACAGTCATTCGCACGTACATTCTCATGCAATAGACAGATTATGACGAAGCAAATGACAACGATTAGCACATGAATTAGTAACCAATTTCAATTTGGTCTATAATGAAGTTGTTTATACATAGCTATATTCTCTCTCATGTCCGTCTGCAAATCCGAGCTAAAAATCGTTTCTCTCGTGAATGTTAAGAAGAGTTTTGCGAGTCGTGAAGGACGGTGAGCCAAGAGCTAATAATAGTGGGTCGGGTTGTATGTTAAGTAGAAATCATTACAAACGTAAAAGAAACCTTATCGTAAAATGCCTTTTTTCATATTTGTTCATCTTAAATAATACACCTATGTCTTCAATCAGGAAACTCTTTTTACAACCCCACCTCCCATAAAACTGTGGCAAATTACGTCTCAAGGCTTGGGAATTCCAAATCTGCCCGTTTGGAATCTAGTTGTTCCAGCTTACTCGGTAATCCGATAATGGGCGAAACATGGTTTAATCGGATAAAGGTAACGCTAATGCTCCTATAAATTCTTCAATTCCCCTTTCAACATCAAAAAAGATTCCAAAAAATAATCGGGATCGTTACATCACTTCAGTGTTGTAGCTACAGTAATAATATTAGTTAAACTTCATCAAGTGCACTATGAACACATTCTCCCGGTCCAACACTAACTACTGCATGAATAGTTTGCGGCTATACGAGTTACAACTACCCATGAAATGGTACACGTATGATTCACATAAAGATCATGACGTAAGCATGGACAACCCAATTAATTGCAGAATCTTGCTAACAATCCAAAAGTAACCTCAGTTTTCATCTAGCACATCAACTTTTTAAGCTACAGAATACCCTCTTTCTCCCAGTTATCATATAAAATATCCTTACGAAACAAAGTAAAGATGAAAAATTATACTGAATATACTGTTCACAAATTGTAATTTTATTTGAACAAATGCTATTAAATCACATTTTTTGTAAAGTGAAATTGTCATTGTAGAAGGGATAACGTGTTTTTTTTCAAACGCGGACATTAATATTACGGTAAAAACTTTCTCTTATAACTCTTTCTGGAGTGCGCAGTCTGTGGACAATCTCGCTTGATGCTCCAACAATAGTCAGTCATCATGTGCTCATCCCATCTACCTTGATACCGAGCCTCCATGGTTTGCAGGTCTTGGTGCTAATAATTCATACGTTCTCTTTGCTCATCACTGACTGCACCAAGGTTTGTGGGGAAATTGGCGAGAGGACGATTAGAAAATGCAATTTGATGCTCATACTGCATACTCCGTCTTATGATCTAAGCAGTACCCTGCTGGGAGTGGTCTCATTAGTATAAGCTGTAGTTAAAATACTGACTTCGGATTTGACTCAGAACATGCCTAAATAACTCTAAAACGCTGTAAAATTGAGAGTAACAAACTTTTTGTTTCACATTGTTCCCTAGTGTAATAATTGATGAATGTAGCGAGGCTGATGGAACTTGAGTTTCGCACCAGATGGTTTAAAATCCAATGTTGCCCAATTGTTGAACATAAAATGACGGTAATTGGAGTTTTCGCTAAATTCGGTTGTTTGTGTGTGCCAAATCTCTTCAACGCATTTTTTTCAACTTGTTTCCGTAAACTTGATGAAAAAATAAAATAAATCTTTAAAATTAGCGAAGAGCACACGCTTTTCTTTCATAAAAACTCGGCACTCGTTTTCATGCGGGTTTAAATCGAAGTATTTAACGAACGCCGGTATTCATTCCACGTTTCGTGGTTACGCCCCCACGAGGAACGCGATGGCATCTCGCGACCTGGTTCGAAACTGCTGTGACTTGCGTTTATCGAGTTTATGGTACGAACAACCCCGAGTAGGAAGCAGCAGCGCTCTACTCTCTCGCAAGATTGGAATAATCCAAGTACCTCACCGAACGCTAGAAAGCGCTCTCTTCCTGAATAACGGGCGAATTCTATCAAACCTTCGTCGGCTAAAAAAATCCAAGAGTGGAAATTAGACCATCTTTCGTAGTCTACTATTTATCCACTCAAAACGTACAATAACTAACTTTCTACATTCATAAAGATTAGCGAATGGGGATCCAGGAAGTCTGTTTTGCCTTTTCGTACTTTCTCTGCGCTGATTCGATTTTATAAATTCACAGTATGGTGTTATAAAGCTTCCCTAAGAAACCCTATCAAATACAAAAAATGAGAAGATTACCGCTTCTTAAAATAAGTATTTAAGTTGGCTACATAAGCATATATTCCCTTATTTATCGCGCGAATTATTTCGATGTGGTCCTCGTCAGTCTACATGTCTGAGGTTGATGGCACTCACGAGAGAAGTGGCGTTCGTTAGGTGTTGCCTCCACAGCACCTAGCTGCAACAACGAAGGAGTTCACAAATACATTAAATTTCGAATTTTTATTGGATTTGTCACATTTTCGTGTCTTTTTTTTTTTTGGCACGCAGCGGGAATCCGCTGTACACTGCAGGGGGCAATGTAAAAGAGCTTATATAAGAAAGAACCTAGCGAGCCAATAAGAATTATTTAGATGCTCGTCGTACAACTTTCCGTCTTTACATTTCACCATCGCCGACAGTGCTATAAGACTATCGATTTTTTAGTCAAATGCACGAGTTGTTTACATTCCTAGCGTACTGTCATCATTGTAAGAATATTTTTACTTTCCTTGGCCCTTCAAACTAGAAAATAGAGTTATGTAGCCGTCTGAGAAAAAACTCGAGATCTCTTCAGATCATTACATTTTAAGGTCTAAAAAACTGTATTTGGGGAAATGCGTGTGGATACGATTGAGAGAAATCGGCTGAATCAAATCAGTTCAGCTTGATACCTAGCCAGACTACCATGGAACGCAAAAATAAGGGAGTGAGCAAAATCCGCCCCGCCTAAAACTAACTATAGTTATCATAGTAGTATCATGAAAGCATTAAATATTTTTTTCAAATACGCTGTAACGATTTTGATTAAATTTTGTGTATACACAGCTCCAAATATTAGTGCAGTAATTATAATCTCCGCTCAAATGTTACAAGGATCTTGAGGAAAATTGAGGTGGTTCATGAGATATAAAGGAGCTACTTCGGAACTTCCAGAATTTCAATCCCCACTGCTTCACTTACTACCATTTTGAACTTCACTTTAAGGCTTCCAACATATCCATTTAAAAGTATTTACTGCATTACTTCCGCTTCTTGGACACAACAACCGATTGTTGAGGCCTCAATCCTTCTCCAGAACCAACGTGGTAGTGCGGCTGGCTCTCCATGTCGTAAGTGTTCGGCTACATTGGATTCTTGTTGTTATGTTTGCTATCTGAAAACACCGTACGCTGTGGCTGGGCTTTTTCGCAAAATAGTACTACTGTGGTGTTTTTCCTAATCACATCACATACAATATTATGCTAATCTTCACAAGCAGACTTGTTATTTTACTACCAGGACCTTATATGCTTGAACTGTTGAACTCGGGGACTTTGGCCACGAGCGTTCACATCTCAGTGTTGATGCGTTGTTCACCAATCTTATTAGATATTGACAAAACGTGTAGGTGGTTGAATTCCTATCATGGATACTGCACTGCTACATTCCACGCATGCAAACAAACGCTAAATCCACCTGTCTGAGTTTCCTTCTGCGGACAAAACAAAGAAAGTTAAAGGCCGACTGGGCCAGTCTCATCCCTGGAACTGCTGTTGTATGAATCAAAACTGGCAACAGTGCCCAAAGAATCCCAACCAAGTGACTGCAGAGCAAGCAAGTTTCTACGGAAAGGAAAGCTGTTGTATTAGACTGCATATCGAGGCCCGACGATTGGATAGGCAATGCACGAGGTATGATAGTTGTACCTAAACAAGCTCAGTAGAGCTAACCGTTATATCTGTGTGGGCTGCCCAAAGACCAACCCATCAGTTGGCAGTGAGAAGACTTTGCTTCTGTTACAAAGGCCTAGAGACTCCCTAGAAGGGTTCTGAATAAGAAACTTGACTAATCTGGCACTCTGAAGCTCCAAGGAACTGCACGTGGGGCACCCCCATCCCAACCTTCTCTTTCTGTAGTATTGGTATCTAGAGGTAGATTTGAATTGTGTGGCCCCATAAATCTCCGGTGTACTTGATTTTAGTGCAATCTATTAAATCGTGCTCATCGTCCCGCATTCAAATAAATAAGCGAACTTTCCTTTCCTTTTGAGTAATTTTATTTTTCTTCCACGACAACTCTTGAAAACTGGGCTACCTAAGAGACAAGACCTCCCAAATCATTCGAAAAATCGAAGAGCGCGAAGTGACACGAGGTTGTACCATCTGCTTTCCTGATCGCGGACTAAGCTAAACCGCTCACGCTCATCTTCTTTCCTTCGGTTTATACCAACCTCCAGTCGGTTCAAGGACGGCGAAGTTTGGTTTGCGATAGAAAGAGGCCGCCGTGTTTCTTGTCATTTTGTACTTCTGCGCCATTCCCTTCTATTAACTCCATCGACTGGCAAAATGATTTCTATCCATTACCCGGAGAAATTCTATTTTCTCTCTCTGCGATTGATACGACGAGCTTTAGGTTTTTTTTTAAAGCATCAGCCGTTCTTTATTCAAGCCGTAGAGACTAGACTATTAGGCCAAATGTTTCGTGTTCCAAGAAACACCATGTATTTTGAGACGATAGAGATCTACTCTTACTTGCCATGGCACCGAACTAAGGTACGAGATCGGTATTTGCAGAAAAAACTGGCATGTTGTCAAAGTTCATTATATGAGCGAAATTTATAATAAAAGTTGCTACACTAACATTTTCTCGGAATGTTTGACAATTAATTGAGCACCTCCCGACATCTTCCCCCGAATGAAAATGCTATGTTGTCACAATTTAATCAAAATCGTCAGTGCTGTTTTTGAGAAAAAACATTTGGTGTTTTGATCACTATGATAACTATAGCTCATACCCGCTCATACCCACTCATACCCTCTTTTCGGGCAGTCTTGAACTGCATGCTAAATATCAAATTTAATTCGATTTGGCTGAGTCGTTTTCTATCACTCGTGATCAGACACACATACACGGACCATTTTCCTAAATGGTGTATTTCGGACTCAGGTGCCCTTGAAACGTTAATGCCTGGAGAAAACTAATTGTTTTCAGGCGATTGCATAGCTTTTTTCTCTAACCTGTATTAAAAAAGCCCTCACAAAAATTGAATCTAGTGATATCGGCATTGAGGGATCTCATTTTGTTTTATTATTCATTCTGAATAATACACCAATGTTTCGATCAACAACATTTTTTACACCCCTCCTGACACTTAATGTTTCACCGTCCGCTTGCCATAAAATCCATTATTTCGCAAAAAAATTTCATTTGGTATCTAGTTCGTCCGCCTACTCGACAATCCGATTGAATAAAACCCGTGGTTGTTATGGGCAAATATTGTTTCCTAGGGTGTCAGAGGGGTAGCACTGAGTCGCGATGGAAAATAGTGAAATCACAGTACATATACTGAGGAAAATTCGACTACTTGAAGGAACTGGCGGGGCAGTATAGCGAAAATTATTGTGAGCGGAATGATGGATACAAATTATATGAAATAAACATACAAATGTTCAAACCTAAGGTTCCTTAGAGAGGGAGAAAATTGTTTTGGTTTGTCGAAAATTCGAGCTTTATATTGAGACGCGATTTGGACAGCTTCACTTTCTATGAAAACGTGGTTTTATGAGTTTTTTCTCGTAAGACATCATTAGCAGCCATATTACTCCGCTGCGTTCGGGATCGTCGAATAATTTCCCATTGGATGGCTTAGCTTGCTTGAAAGTTTTGAACACACCCCCTCTGTTTCTGTAGTTACGATAGCCTTCCTGGCTTACATGTTCTCAGTCATCAGTCGTTTGATTGATTAGATTTGACTTAGTATCGGGATGAAAAAATCTGAAGTATTATATCCGAACAAACTTAATTATTTTGTTCTTTACTCATTTATAAATCCTGATTTCGATGAATAGAAAATGAATACCTGTTTCAAATGTAGATGATAATGTGAAATCGCTCGTGGCAAACTATCTACTATTAGTAGAGAAGTAATTTGCTTTCCAAGTATCAGGAAAAGGCGGACTGTAGATTGTTTTCTTTTTCTTTTGTCAGTTCGGGAGCAAAACATTTTGGCGGAAAGAGTAAAACTCGAGCCGATTTGACGTTGGCCAATCTGCTTTACCCAACTGGTGCGTGTTCAACGTCCATTACCACGCCCGCTCACGACATGTAGAAACTGTTGTAGGAGGAACGTAAAGCTACCTATGTCGAATCTTCCCGTTCGAAGTTGCGACCTACTTGGCAAAGGAGTTCGGAGCTACGAGACAATAAACCAAACTACCTACAGGATCGAACTCTCCACAAACATGTCTGTTAAGAGTGAGAAATCTTTGGACGGTTCCCAGTTATTTTCTCGCTATTGGTATGGAAGACCACTTCGCGATAAAGATAATAGTTTTCCAAGAACACAACTGTGCCTTTTCTACTGCTAGGGTTGAATAGTCTGCTTCATAGGGGTTAGAAAAATAATATTAAGGCTTAGTTTTCAAGAGTTTGACATAAGTAGGACTATTGACTTTTCTTAGTCCGAAGAAGTAGCAAAAACAGTTACGTAATTTTCTGAAAAAAAAACAACAACATACTTTTGGGGTTTCTTCAGACCTTTACGTTCGAAAGGCTTTTCAGTCCGAAAACACCATTTGAGAAAATGTTCTGGGGTCGCAATTGAGAGAAAACTGCCCAAATGAACCAAATTACCTCATACGAGTACATGTAAAGATCAACATGTGACCCACCAATTTAACTGTTTTTCCCCGACAACGGCCACACCAATTTTGATAAAAAATTGAGATCGTGAAAACGGGGCAAAATGTACCTCACACGAGGGTTTTTTGAAACCTCATCATTCTCAAAAATGCTCAAACTTTTTTGATTAAATTTTTGGATTATCTTCTACAAGTCAGTAACTTTTCTTCTCGATAAATATCGCTGTGAAAATCCGATGAACGGAGATACAGACAAACGAATCAAAAATACTCACAGGATGTGTTCTAATAGTTTAAACCTAAGTAGTTTTTCCATAAATGTACCTCTAAATAGGCCATTGAACAAAGACGCCAAAATGTGTCAAAAATCGTATTGTTTAACGTTTTCAAAATTTCCAGAGTAACCACATACCTGAGTTTGATCGACCTGACGGAGTGCCATCGAGCGACTTATACCCACAATTTCGTTCTCACACTGTTATTTCTGTATTGAGCCGCTGAACAGAGATACGAGTATTATCCATGATTGCTCGAAAAATTAGATTTGCCGAGCGTTAAATTATCGTTTTTCCAATTTGTAGAAAAATGACTATTTCTTTCCATGAAGCTTACCGAGTATTTTCAGCCAACTAGTACCTACATTTTGTTTTCCTAGAAATGCGTTGAACAAAGATAAAGCGCCCGTATCCATAGCAATAAACGAAAGTTGTGGGGTTACTACGCAGCTGGAACTTTGTCTCATAAATTCAACAAATGTGATACTACCCCACTAAAATGAATAGTGTTGGCAGTCCAATAAGTTTTCTACATAGTGTTAGTTTTTAACGGTCATAAAATAATTGAAGACACAGCACGACATTCCGAAATTCAAACTATTATCGTTAATTTACCTTATAATTTGAGAACTCTTCTTGACAATTTCATAAATTACCTATGCAATGATCACTCAACGAATGTTGTGAACGAAATACGAACAACCTTATGTACTGTGGAGCCAAAGCAGTTACGATTAAGCCCTTCCAAAATTCGATCAAGTCGACCACTCATCGCAAAAGATGATTGATGAGACGATCAACACGATTTAAAAAAATTAGAACCGTGTTTACTATACTGGAATTATCGGGTAAAAACTGTAGTAAGCAGCAGTAAGTGAAACCTTTAACCCTTTAATTTCTGGGGTTGACGAGCGACTCGATAAAATCTGTTTTCTTCAAAATATTTGATAATTTATTGTGGTATTCCAAGTATTTTTCCGCTAATTAGAATGTTCTGGTGGCGTTTTGTTATTAGTAACAGTCTACACAAAAAAATTGATTGAAACTCGTTAAAACCGTGTTTTGATCAGTATGATAACTATAGACAGTTTTGAGCCGGTTTTGCTCATATCCTCATTTTGGCGTTCCACCTCAACCTTGGCTAAACGAAATTTGATTCGACTCGCCACTTTACACGCAGAACATTTTCCCGCATGGTGTTTTTTAGACTGTTAATATCTGTTTGGCTCAGCTTCGGCCGAATTAGTTTGTTGCTCTTGCGCATGGTTTTTTTCTTAAGGGAGTTCAATTAGCCTCTTCTGCTAACAAAAGACTTTACAGATTATTAAGTTGACAAAGGGGGTTTTTCCTCGAGGTTTCCAGAATTGTCATTTCTTCATAGGCACCCCTACTTGCAGCCCCCCTCACCACAAGACTCGACCCAAAACAAAGACGTTCCACAATCAGTGCCCATAGGATTCACTAACTCTCCCCTCTCGACAAACCCCAAATCACACATCCAGAGATCCAGCATGTCGTGAACTAGTTCTACTGGCCGCTCATTCAAAACTCTATCGTGCTAGTCAAGTAGGATTTAACAATTAGAATTTAATTGTTTATCTTTTTGCTCTCTCTTTCTCTTGCACCCAACAGTATCTACAGAACTCAAAAATAATTCAGCTGATAACTTTGTTTCCTACTACGTAGAGCTATGGAAAGTAAAAGTGGATAGATAAGTATCAAAACATGATGAGAACTTACCGTTCCGCAGACTCATCGTGCTCTTATCCACTATAATTGCACAATCGATTTCTCAGATATGAGATTGCCCAATGACGAACGCACGGTGGGTCACAGTCACGAAGTGCGCCTTCAATCGGATTTCCAAAAACATACATTTCACGTTATGGATTGACCATAATGTTTGAAGCAGTTGTAGGAAAATCATTTCGAAAAGTACGAGAAACTACAACAATTTTGCTATTCACGACTACCGTTCAAGCCGTTTTCCCTGCGGCATTGTAAATGAGGGTGAGCTTAAAAACAACTGTAACCATCGACCGGCACTGCCCTTTAAATGGAAATTGAAACCATTCTGGTAAATAGTTACTTTTCCTTCGTGTAATTTGAAACAACAGAAAATTTGTGTCAGCTGTACCCCAGTGATAAGCCGTACACATGCGACCTCTGTTTACTGTCACGTGATTTCCAATGACGCCAACGCCCGCCCCCCAGTTCATTTCGGGCCGTCCTCCGAGGAACAGGTAAAAACAACCACCCTGCACTTCTCGAAGGGCCCTGCACTACTTTACCTAAACCTACTTTTGTCATCGATTATTATAGTTACATTGTTCGTTTTCGTTGTTCTTTGTTCGAGCAACCATTTCCTGACACCGTGCTCAGTATCAATTACTTGGGCGAATACATTTATTTACTCATTTTGAACTGGGAATTTGCTCTAAATGTATAACTCTACACACGTTAAGACGCACGATGTTATATGACGCCTTTAGTAGATTTCTACAACAGTGCTCTTTGATGTGATCAATAATTAGTAGTAACGAGCTTGCACTAACATTGTACTTCATTAACATCTTCCTTTGTTCTACGAACTCGACGTTAATGTAATAATCCTCCCCACAACCACGAACAAAATACGTTCTCTTATTCAAACCCCATTGCGCAATATGATGAAACACAGACAAAATATTTTCCGCGGCATGATTATATACTTGGAAGCATGAATTAAATAAATAACTTTTAATCATGTAACATGACTGTAAAGCATATTTTTTAAGAACTTAGTTTTCGATTATTGAACTTATTAGGTCTCATTTTTGAGATGACGTCATTCTATATTTTATGCATATAAACGTTTGGTAAGTGATGACGCGTAAATTTTAAGTTTTTCTTGATGTATATCAGCCCCAGACTTCTTATACTTGACGTGGTAAAAGCTTTTATTGCAGGTTTTACCTTAAGACTTTGTGTGTAAAATTGCTGTCTTGAAATCACCTTTCGTTTGATTAAACAGTTAAACACCATCTTTGGCCTATTGTTCCGTCTATGTCGCGAGTTATCGTCTGGAATGGGACAAATATAACATCAAACTGCTAAGTTGGATCAACATTTACTGTGTCAACCTAATGTTTGAACGAAGTCTTCAAAAAATCATCAAATATTGAGCGGTAGCGCAAAAAGTTAGACGAAGCTTTAAGCAGATAAATGCAACAGGCCACTTTAATTGAATAAACACTTCGTTGAAAAACATTGAAATTTATTGTCTTTATAACTTGTTCCACAAACGCACTGACTATTACTTTATGGCGTTATTCTAATAAATCTCCTTAAAAACTCAAAATAAGTTCCCCATATCAGAAGTAATTGCACATTATGATGGAAGTTTTTTCTATAACCTGAATGAAGATACCGAAGCACAGTAAAATGTACAAATCGTTCGTCATGCAACATAAGGGATATTGTAACATCTACATTGATCTTTTATTTTATTCCTGTCGTGAGTTACCTTGGTACAGACATAATTTCAAACTTCAGTTTCTCTCCCAAATTGTTTTCATTCGCTTTTTCTGTTGTAATTTTGCAAAACGAGGGGTTCCCTACAGTAAAGAATTGTGTTGAAAATAACCCTAACATTAGGTTCTGTAGAAGAAAATACCACGTGTGTACATTTACTTGCTATTTGCCGACCGCTTTGCAAAGCTACAAGAAGCCATTCTCTACAACTTGCCACCGAAGATCTAGTGCGTTGTTGAAGAGTTATTCTTAAAAGTTGTCACGGTTTCGAAAATAGTTGAAGTAAAAATTGCATTGAATTTCTATTGCAATATGGCTGTAACTCCTCACTTGAATAAAGCCAAGCTGCTTTGTGTTCTATTTAAATCGTGGCAGATTGAGTTGATACTACAACCGTTCACCAATCACACGTCAGAACTAAGATTGAACTATTTATCGAATGATAATTATAATCTCATTATCGTGTGTTTGAACAGTTTACATTGCAGTACTCCATGCGAGAAAAAAACTCAAACCTTACGTGCATTTAGCTATTTTCATTATTCAAGCAAACAATAGAATCTGTTGTTTTTTTTTTCAGTTTACTGTAACTTCGTAAACAGTAGCTCGAAGTTCTACGTAGCAACTAGTGGCAGTTACAGTTCCCGAGTTTATAGATTTACTCTTACGCCACAATTGTTGTAACCAGCGCATAGGTGAATCATGAGTGTCAGCACGATTTTTCTCGTGTACACTGTTTTGGAATCACCGGCTAAAAACTGAAAGCGATGGTAGTGACACGGCGGTTGTTTAAAGTCAAGAATGACTAGGGCTGCTCCTAATCATCTAACGAGTGGCATTAAACCCTCATTGTACAGGTAGTTTATTGGATTACCACTATAATTTATGAGGAAAAAATTGCGATAAATTCGGCGTGTTTGATCATTTATTGTGCTGCTCACCTAATTTTTCCATAAGAATTGGCACCAACAAATATTGGGTGTTTCGATCACTATGATAACTATGGTAAGTTTTGTACCAATATTGCTCATACCAGATTTTTACGTCCCATAGTTACGTTCGAGATAAGAATGAAATTTTAGCCGATTTGGTTCAGCCCTTCTTTCTCACGGGACGTACAGATTTGAAGACAACTCACAGAAAAAAATGTTCCCCTCGATTACAAAACCTTACTCCCTACTTCGCAACGCTAAGGAATGTAAACATATTTTTATTTGTCGATATTCAACACAGAACATTTACTATGTCTGAATTATTACTTCGAATAGTGTAAAACTTGAGAGTGAGGCTCCATATCAGCGTTTATTCCCCCATTATTCGCTCAACTTCAACGACACCTTTCGAAATCTACTAAAATGTAGTGAATGCCCATTCCATCTCCAAAGAGTTTAACGAATAAGTGGACAATATCACCACGTTTCTCCTCTAGCTTAGAAATAGGGTGTTGAATAGCACGAGCATGAACAGCATAAATGTATAGAAAGGATGCAGTGTTGATGTCGCAAGAAGAGAGAAGTAAACTAGGCCCCAATAAATTAACGAAATTTTGAGCTAGATAAATTCTATCATTGAACTACCCTCGTTCCTAAGTTAATTACCAGGGCTTTAAAGGAATTTAACGTCGATACGTTTTATTTCATTTATTTGATACCATACGTTACATATCATCCTTTTCGTTGGAATTATATCAATTGCAATACGTTTCAGCTCACTACCCACTTCCCTTAGCTGAAAATAAAATCTTTATCGCTCGCAATCGATCAAAAAAGCCTCGTTTAACGTTCAAACCGTGTCGTGTTTCATGCTCACCTCGATATTCCGTCGATAAACTATTTTCTCCACAGAGCCAACGGCATTTCCAACTTTCAAATAAGCTCGACGTTGCCTAGTTGCCTACTCAAGAGCTTCATTCATGGAATTGCCAACATGATTCTTTGTTATATCCAAGAAACACCGTGGAACAAGTTAATCAAAGAGACGACAGTTTTTAGAGTTACGGAATATTGTGAGCTTTTCCCCACTATTTTATAACCTTCATTAAATTATCCTTGTACAGGGGACTTTTTGGGCTTTTCGAGTTGCGTTAGATAAATTCGAGTGAAATTTCCGAGGATAGAACTTTACTAACTTCGATTTGTCGACGAAATGTTTAATGATTAATTGTGCACCTCAACATTTTCCCAAGAACGAAAATATTCGTACCACTCCACACACAATAAATCAAAACCGTTAGATCCGTTTTTAACAGAAACAGTGTTTTATGGTTTGATCATTATTATAACCCCAGTTTTAAATCGGGTTTGCTCGTGGTTTGATTTTGCCTCCTCTAAGATCTGCGTGCTGAATATAAAAGTTGAGGTGGTTTGGTGTTTTTTCTCTATTGATTATACAAACGTTCAGAGGGTATTTTCTCAAATACATATTTTTCGGACTGAGAAGTGTTTATAACGAACAGTGTGAAGGTAACTTGAATAAAAAGTTTTTCAGGCCATTCCTCAACTTCTCTTTCTACTTTTTAGGGCTGAGGAGATTAGGAACAAGCCATAATATTGAGTATCAATTCAAATAAACACGGTGCAAATGTTCGTTCGAATGAGTTCGGGGTAACTCAACACACGACGCACCAAGTTTTCTTTATTTCAACTTTCCCGATGTAGAGTTGAAAGGTTTTGCAACAGCCAAGAATCAGTCAACTAATTCTTCAAATTCAATGGAGTGGAAAGTACAAATAAACCAACATTCTAAATGTATGAACTCTGTGTGTTGTGATAGCAAAGCGAAAACCATTTTCCCTGGAGAGCATGCACCTTGAATACCTTTTTTAAAATTTAGTTTTCTGTGCTTCTTCGTCATCAGTGCGGTCACAGTAGTTATCCGAACGGAAAATAATATTTGTTTAACGGATCGAGTAAATTATGTGACAGTAAACATGAACTTGGAAGTCACGATGAGTTTCAGTTCCTAAAAACGGCAAGGTATTTTGTTTTCGTTCCAACGGCTTAGATTCTGACCATAATGCGTTTGTTGTAAATTCTACGAGTCGTATAAAATATTGTTGTATCAGTTTTTTGACCTTGGAGTTCTCCCAACTGCCCAAACGGGACTCCCTGGCCCTTAATGGCAAAGTCATTGTTTCCCCAAAGACCTTCGTCCTCAACCTGTTTTTGTTAGCCATGGAAATTCCACCTCCGTGGTTATTTCCTACAAAAACGGATTTCCCTGCCCTCAATTTCAGATTTCTCTCCACAACCGACAGCTTTTCCCAAACTCTTTCTCCTACGAAGTCTAGCAAAGTCGGTCGTCTCCAACTCGTCCAACAAAGTCATCTAACACCTCTCGTGATACAGTCGGCTCCAACTCTCCCAATGGACACTTGTTTCACCTCTCATCGGCTTCTAATTCGGATTTCTCCTTCCTACAACCAGTTTCACGCCTTCAGCGCCCTTCTTGTTCGCGCTTATATACTCAAATCATATCCTGTTTAACTCTTCTCTTCTTGTACATCTAAGTCTCCAAATCTTGTAATATACCAACTCTTCAAATTACAAGTTCGTGCTCAACAATGCCCGCCTCCAAGATTCATTCAAGTCTATCCTGGTCGAAACAACTACTGTGCTATGTCCTGTGTCGCTCTCAGTGGTCAGGTCAGGGGAATAGATTTTTCAGACTCAATATGGATAAGATTGTTGGAATTGAAGTACCTGAACACATTTCTGTGACAATTTTTACGAAAATATTTAATTGTTTAGAGTTCACCAAATTCAACTAGCGCTCCCCTAATTGTGTCCTATCCTCTTTGATTTATTCCAGAAGTTGATGCAGATTGTTATCACTAGGAATAAACGCTGCAAATTATGACGCAAGTTTTATTATTCTCTTGAACGGCTTGACCTAATCTCTCACCTCTGATAACCACCCCATTCGATTCAGCATCGAAAAATACCCGTACTGACTACAACAGAACGATGAGAATTACACATTCCATGCTTGTAGGCAATTGGTACGACGTCTCGATTCGATTGGAATGAGACGATGAAACGATTACTTTCGCTGTATTGTCCCGCGAGTTCGTGTAATTATTAGACTTTGGATCACTATGATTACTGTAACTTCCCTATTTTCGATCTAGACGCAGCCGTACACCAGCCAGACTCATTCCATTCGACCCAGCATCTAAATTTTTGTTAATTTTTTACCCATAATAATCATGGGCTTCGTCCGATCGGATTGCCGAGCAGCAGACACAACTAAATACCTAATGGGATTTTCGCGCGAAAGAACGAATTTTTTAGTCCACGTTAAGGGCATAAAACGAGGATGGTGAACGGCGGACGGATATCGCAGATTTGGAATCCTGATGCGTTGAAACGTGAAGAGACAAATTTTTGGTGAGGGGGAGGGGGGGGGGTTGTAAAAAATGTTACTTGCCGAAAACAAAAGGTTATTATTCAGAATGAATAATAAACCAAACCTGCCAATGAATGAAATACTTCCAGACGACACAAACGAAGTGAAGTTTCAGGCAAGAAAAAAGTCCACTTAAAGCCTGTTGTTCGGAGGAATTATGATAATAAGCGCGGTTTCATGAAGTGGATCTTCGCGTGACGGGAAGCTTCAAACGTGATAATTCAGGAATGGGCCAGAGCTACCTGCTGAGAGAAAGACATTAGCATCTTCTCATTTCAACGCCGTTCAATTGTAAAATGGGTCAAAAAGTGAACCGAATGTAGGCCAAGGACTTGGAGCATTGTTTCAGTCGGAGTTAAGTTACTGCGACCCTGGGGCTTCGTTCGAGTTGGACGCACAACAGTTTGTAGGTGAATTAGTTAAGTCACGGTTTTCCGATAAAATGTTGGTCGCCGTTTGAGCCTACCACTTTGTGTGCAAACGTTCGTTTACTTTCCTATCAGACGCACGAGTAACTAATTAATTCGGTAATCAGTAGGAAATGATTGAGTAATTAATCAGATGAGAATGAAGAGTAAGAAAGTTAATTAGCCGTGTGTCTGTGATCAGTCAACAGAGTACGGCAGGAAAGAATCAGCTCAAATTTCGTACCAAGCCATCACTGATCTAAGTGAACAAAACACCAAATATTTCCTTTCCTCCAAAACCTATTTACATACCTATTACATTTTTATGTGAGCAGTCATGAGCAACTAAACGTTAATGTACAATTTTTATCCTTGAGAAAATAACGATAAGAGGATTTCTTATACTGCCATATCGATTTTAGCACAGTTTATTTCCTTGTAAATCCCAATTATATAACTTTAGGGTGCTCTCAAAAATCAAGCTGCAGTCTTACCATGTTCTATCAAATTAATACCGGCCATAAACCAATTAGCAGCAACCCACGAAATTACGAAATTCGAACAGTGGTCGTTTCTTAAACTAACTTTGTTTACATTGTCTTCGTAACAATGGTGGTGTTCCAGAACCATAATCGCGATCCTATCCCCCCACCCCACCCACCACCGCTTAAACCACATACACGAGGGTTGTTCAGTAAGTTAGGTAGTACGTACGTGAAGTAATATCTGGTTCATAGAAGACAACCGATAGTTAAAGTTAACGTACTGGTTGATGGGTCCGTCTTCTCTGGCTGGTGAGATGTTGTGGGCGAGCACTTTCGATGTAATGACATCATCGTCTGGCCGTTGAGTAAGTACGTACCTAACAGGTACGTTATCATTAATAATTTACCTACTGGCGAAATTAACCCAATCACTTTAATACACAACCGATAATGTTGTCATAACGGTGACAACGGATTATATTACATCGCCAGAATGACAAAAACCATTGAGCGATCGCGGGGCTGAGGAAAGTGATATGATGCCGGATATTTATATTGTTGGGTATGATTATCACCCATTGCGTTTCTCACAGTGGAGTAAGTTTGAAGACACTACACCTTCGTACGGCAAAATTCTCCAAGAAATAGAACGAAACGTAGCATTTATCATTTAGTTTAATGAAAAATACACAACTTTATTTTAGTAGCTTCAGAAAATGACAGAAATGAAAGTAATATCACAACAATATTTGCTCGTACATTGACAACGTGTCTGAAGAGGTGTAAATTTATTAGAATGCGCAGGATACCAACCGTGTTTCAGCTATTGACGCAGGTTAACGACGAAAGGTATTTCTGAAGTGCTCTACGAACGTTGTGTACATCGTAGACTTCATTTAATATTCCCATTCAGTTACCGCATTTTCTTCAAAGTGGAACCATAGCTTGTCACCACCTCAGGTTCCTCTTATTGACTCGCGATTAGTTTAAACGCAGCGAAAAATGAGCACCTCATTCGTACTTCGAGAAAAGGAAATTGGAGGAAAAACTCGAATCGTAACAGCTAAAGTTGCGTCCTTCTAACGTCGAAAAAATGGGAACACGAACGCTAAGAAGTGCGAGCAACTTGCTCGATCAAGTTTGAAGACACTTCAAAGCAGCAAAAACTTGAAGAAAGAAACTCCGGGCTACTTTTTTTGCCTAAACACCTTCAATTAACTCTAAAAGAAAGTGAGAGATAAAAAACGACCAACTTGTGAGAATGAGAGAACTGACGTAAGCGGAAATGAGATAAATCCACTAGATCGCGACTATTTGCTCTGGGGTATTCGTAAGGTTTCTCGTGAGCTCAATCTACCTTTGGTTTAACCCCTTTTCCCTCCGTCGCATTGGAGTAAGATCGATAAGAAGTTATATAAGGGATCCGCATTTATTATTTCTCCCACCTACAAACTTCGGGAAATCCATCGAGCTAAATTTATCCTCCAAATCACGATTTATCGAGTTGAGCGTTTGAGCCGTGTGTACGTCCGTATGTCCTCATTTTTTACGTCACAATAAAAAATATTGAGTGATCGAAACAGTTTACAGCCCCTGTATATGTTATGTTGACGCCGTCATTTAGACTTCTGCAACATTTGCAATGGCATTGATAAATAGAGAAAAGTATATGGGATGTGTAGCCCAAAAGGAACAGTGACACATAGAATACCTGCTTATTCGTGGTTGAGGGAGAACAAGGGAGAGAGAGAGAGAGAGAGAGAGAGAGAGAGAGAGAGAGAGAGAGACCACATGAATAATTAATAATACACCGTGAATAAAATAAAAACTTATCTTCTAACATCATAATAAACAGTCTGTTGCACTTCCACGTCCACTACACTTTTCGCCCCGCGTACCATGCATGTGACCTTCACCCAGCATAATAAACTGGTTACGGAGGTATAAAGGGTTTTCGTACTTCAGGATCCTAAACAACATGGTCGCAGAGGCGAGCGCGACTATATCCCTCACCTTCAACCAACCAACCTAAGAAAGTATGGCGTTACGTGCTGATCCGTTTTGAGACGATAAACGAATCGTACTGCTGAATTCAGGCCTTTCTGCATACTATCGCCTTGCTCGCTGTTCATGTCGCAGAACGCTAGTATGGCATAATCAAAGTTATGCAGCACCAAACTTTCGACAAGCCTCAGTCTTACAGCGAACGGCATATCTATTGCTAACCTGCGAAGCTGGTAAATTGACCCATACACACGTTTGCATAAGAGCGTTTGCATAACATATGATAACTCGCGTGGTACATTTATCCCCAGGTTCTTTATACTGGTCACGTATTCTAGTGGTTCACTGTTAATGCACACGTCTGGATCCCCAGGATCATGGCTTTAGATTTGGCAGCATTTATCGTCATTCCACCATGACACCACACGCGCCAACTCTTTATTCAGTACCTTGACTCCCTCTGACAAGCGAGACAATGGTACACATGTATATATCTATTGCTGATTCTACGTAATTTAAAATTCAAATGGACTACTTGAACTAAGTATCCTTTTATTTATTGAAAATAGTTTATAGCAAACGACAGGAAGAAAGAAAGTGGGAACACGAGACAAAAGGAAAAAGGGAAAACGTGGATAGAAAAGATGATGTCGGAAACTGGAATGAGCATCGGAATAAAACAGCCTGAGATCAGTGAATTCGGCGTGGCGTTGACAGTTGTGATCTCTTGTGAAGCGGCCGCCGGCTGATGGTATTGGTCCGTGATAGAAACTGAGTGCCCTGTGTAGGTGCGTTTCTTTGAGGTACCGATGACGCCACATAGGTCATCCGCGTATACCATACACTCGCACTGCGTAAAGAGACGAGGCAGCTGGTCTGAAAAGACGTTGAATAGCCTAGCTGACAATACGAAACCCTGGGGTACCCCCTCCTCCAAGGCAAGGCTTATTGATAAAATACCATTGGGTGACCTTGTGTTCAGAGTCCTTAAATTCAGATATGAGCCAAACCATTGCAGCTTTTTTCCTGAAACTCCTAATGACTCTAGTACTGCCAGTAGGAGAGTGTGCAGCCCTCGATCGAAGGCTTGGGAAAAGTCAAACATCGCGAAAACCGTGACCTTTTTTTCATCCATGGCATTCCTCACGTCATCGAGCACTCTTATTAGGGCAGTTTCTGTGCTACAACCCGCACGATATGCTGACTGCCTATCGTCCAAGATTTCGTTTTCACACACGAAATCGTTGAACTGCAGGTAGACACATGGCGATCATACAGAGAAGTTACCATATTGTTGAAAACATCCACCTTCCCGTCCACACTCTTCTCTGCGTAAACCCGCCCCCAATTTATTGCTTTTGCTTCAGCAATAAATACATCAGTTTCGAAGTTCTTCCTATTTCTAATCATGATTTTTCGGGAAACTGCTTTTTTCTTGACAAAGAAAACCACACAGTAAATGAGTTCATGCATAGACAAGCCTGGGACACCAGTCTGACCATACTTCTCAATTATCACCGGGTTATTTACCATTATCAGGTCCAGTAGGGTTGAGGAGTGGGCAGTATGGTAAGTAGGCATTAAGTTTACATGAGTAATGTCATGTGTTCCATCAATTTCAGCAATTGTCTCGAATAGGCGTTATTTGTCATTAGGTCGGCATTGAAATCACCCATAACGACAATATCCTGATGTACAGCCTGAATTTTGCTTATCACATCGAAGACTTCTTCAATCCTGCCATGTTTCGGATACCTATTAACAACCCCAATCACAAGCCGAGATCCATTCCCGTTCACTTCAATTAAGATGTATTCCGGACCCTTGCAGTATTCTGACTTCGATCTAGAAAATTCGACGAAATCAAAAGTTGATCTCACTAAAAATGCTACTCCACCCATTGCTATCGCTTCTATCGTTACTAATCCATCTGTACCCAGGTACACTGATGGAGGAACTAGCTATCTCGGTTTGAGGAATGTTTCGCAAATTGCGACAACATCAATTAAATTGCCTTGTATAATAAGTCTGAATTCATCCAAGTGTGCCACCACCGATTCAATATTGACACGGATTAATATCAACCCTTTATGGTTCCCTAGCTGATCCCTCAAGAACGACCTCGTACTATTCATCCTCATACATGAAAAATGAAGCAACTGACATTGGTCAACCATACCTTGACGACACCTTGAGCAGGCAGGAAACTACGATTCTCAAGAAATAAATAAATATAAAAGAAACTTTCAGGAAACACAAACTAAACCATAACTCACTAGCAGACAATAAACTCTGAGTAACGCTTTACGAATAAGTACCAGTTCCAATGCGCATGGATACCATAAAAGAGGTGCATTGTCTTGGCTCATGTTTCCGACAACGTTGATCCCCCTCTTCCGAGAAGCGGTCACAAACGTATCCTTGTCCAGCTTTCGCACGAAAGAGACACAGATTGAGCCGGGACAATGTTGCCGAGAGAGAGAGAGAGAGAGAGAGATTATGTTTATTTATCCACCAGGGGAAATTAGGGCCAAAAGGCCCTCTCAACCATTCTCCCTAGAATCAATATACAACTTCCTCTTGTACTAAAAAATTACATTGCCCCTAAGTTTTACATACTTTTTCCACTAAAGCGACAAATTTCTCTTCCCAAAGAGAGGGCACTCATACCAAAAAACCGTTCATGCTAAAATAAATTACACTCATACCAACTCATTCACGCCTACCAACACATAAACACTCAACTGCTATTATTTAAGAGGAGCGAGTACTTGGATATTCCTCCTCCTCTCAGCAGCGAACTAACTACCTCAACTAACGTACACAAACACCACGAACAAATCATATCACATCAACACATGATACACTGGGGATCGAGAAATTTGCCATTACATACATTTGAAATATAACGAACAGCGTCACAATCCATCAATACCATATACTTTTATAAATAATCTGGTTTTTCACAGTAATCTATTTTGAATAAGCGATATTTATATAAGATAATTACACAAAAAACAAACACAATAAAGAACATTCACCAATCATATCCCGCTAATAACTTGTTTCTGAAAATATTTCTAAACTGTTCGGTCTTCAGAGAAAAATTAAACAGGTTCACATTCTCATTATGGACCTTGATTGCCTGCCAGACGAATGATCTTTCATATGCTCCCGTGCGATGAGTAGGCACCTTCAACACTCTTCCTGTATTACGCGTGCTTCTATCCTGCACCGCTGACATACACACAAATTGCTTCCACAAACGATCTGGTTTGCGGAACTTCAAAATCTTGAAAGTGAGAACCGCAATAGCCAATTTCTTCCTCTCGGCAATCTTTAGCCATCCCAACCTCTTACAGGCTGGAGTTATTGCTCATCCCAGCGAGGTCTCATCACGAAACGCAGCGCCCCATTCTGCGCCTTCTGTAACTTGTTAATTTCTCCGCCTTTTAGGTCGCAGTAGGCTGCTGCGGCGTAGTCAAAAAACGGGAAAATGAGAGCCTGCACAAGCTTTTGGCGCACCTGCACGGGGAAGTCCCCAGCCATACGTCTGAGCTGGTAGATGAACCTGAAAACAGATTTGCATACATGCGTAATGTGAGCATCCCAGGAAAGCATACTCTGCACTAGCACTCCCAGGTTTTTCGCTACACCTACAATCTCAAGATCCGCTCCCCCTAGCACCAGCTTCGGCATTGTTCGCTGGCCAACCTTTGCCAATTCCCTCGAATATCCCAGCGCCATCACCTTCGTTTTAGTGTTGTTCACTCGCACGCCGTGGGACTGCGACCACCTGCTGAGCTCCTCGAGGTCCCTATTCAAAGCTGCTATTGAATCTGGGATATCTTCAACCATACACGATCGGTACATTAGCAGATCATCTGCTTACAGCGTATAACCCGCCCCCGGTTGAAAATCCGCCAGGCAAAGATCTCATATACAGAATGAAAAAGACTGCCGAGAGCACAGAACCCTGTGGAGTGCCAAGCTCAGCCTCCTTCCAAGATGATAAAGTGCCGCTAATACCCTTAACGCTTTGTTTTCTGCCTGATAAATATGACTTGAACCACATTACCACTTTATACGACACCCCCAGAGACTTCAAGATTGCAACCAGTATATCACTCCTCAACATGTCGAATGCCGCAGAGAAGTCAACCAACACCAGATTTGTCACCTTTCTCTCATCAATGGCCTTCCGGATCTCATCCAGAACACTAATTAAGGCTGTCTTCGTACTATGCCCCACTCTGTACGCCGACTGTTTCGGGTCTGCAATTGCATTCTCTTCCATCCAATCAGCCAGCTCATAGTACACAATCTTGTCGAACACTTTTCCCATCGCACACAACAACAAAATGGCTCTATAATCACTAACGGATTTTGGCGCATTTGTTTTCTCTAATGGTTTTACAGCTGGTTTTATAGCTGGGATATATCCCTGTCGCGAGAGACTGCAGAATGATCCTTCCTGTCGCCCGCTTTACAAAAATGATCGTTCAGGCTCTCCAATGAAACTTGAAGCGGCTTCTCACCATTCACCTGCTTACATAAACCTACACTCTGTATTACTCTAACCAGCGGACAAAGAGAAAACAGGAGAGAGAGAGAGAGAGAGAGAGAGAGAGAGAGAGAGAGAGCGAGAGAGAGAGAGAGAGAGAGAGAGAGAGAGAGAGAGAGAGAGAAAGAGAGAGCGAGAGAGAGAGAGCGATACCGAGCGAGAGAGAGGCAGAGAGAGAGAGAGAGAGAGAGAGAGAGCGAGAGAGAGAAAGTGAGAGAGAGAGAGTGAGTGAGTGAGAGACAGCACTTCTCCGACGGAAGAGATTCTCCAGGTTGCCGCGTGGACAACAGGTCTTATGAGTCTTAAGGAATAGTCAATTTGAGAAGGAATCAGATCAGTTAACCAGCTCGAGAGTTATGCCTCATTAGTTGTTACATCCAGCAGGGACCGCGTGTAGGGGAGGTTGACCTGACCAGCAGTCGCCAAGCATAGCAAGTACAACAGAATTTCCATACATCCAGTAATGGATCCTCTCCTCTTTCCCTAATTCTGACTAAATAAATTAGGTTCCTGTTTTTTTAGGTGACTTTCATAAATACTGAGTGATGAATCATCTTCGGTTTCGGTTCCATTCCGTTCTACTCTTCATGCTCGTCTGAAAGCACACTTTTATATGACTTTTTAACGACACAATTGTGCCCAAGAGATGCAGTTTCTCATAAAAAATGTGTGCTCAGATATGTGTTAAGAGAGACCAATTTTCACCTATATTATGTTACTGTAGCAATTTCTTCCGAGTTTTTATCCGTATAAACATATCAGTGGAAGTCTGTTAACTAGTGGTGTATCACATTCAATAAAGTAAACTCTATCGCGAGACATCCGGTGTTTTTTCCAAACAACGGACGGAGTTAAATAATTCAGGAAGACGATTCGCAGAAATTGCAAAATTACGGTAATTTCAACGGGTCGTAAAAGGCTGGTTTCATCCGACCAGCTGGTTTTCACGTGCTTGAAGTGTTCCTATAACAAATATTTACCAAAGAGCACTGTTGTACGCGACTTTTTTTTTCTAGTTTACGTTAGTTTTTTCAGCGTTTTTTGTTTCACTGAAGTTTGTTTTTCAATTTTGTGTAGTATAAATATCTTTTTGTGTTTTGTCTACAGTTCCTTCGAAAAAAACTTGACTAAAACTTAATATTAAAAAAAATGCTAAATCATATTTAAAATGGAATACATTTTTTAATTAATCGTTTAATAATAATATTAAAACAAAAAAATGGCCGCCGTACCTCCATGCCCGAATCAGCCGCTGGTGAACGGTCAAAACGAGACTGGTTCCTCACTAGGAAACTCAAATAGAGATACGGTAAGAAGTAGAACTGCACTTGCTGAACAGCACTCTAGTACAGCTTTATTCGATCACTACACACTGTGCTTCCGAGTGATTTAGTGGGGAAGGGTTTGACTAGCTTTTTCGAGATCAAAAGTGCTTTGGAACTTACGACAATTCCCCCAAGTGTTTTTTGAAGAAAAACAAACTTAAACTTAATCATCGCATTTTGATGTTAAAATTGGCTATACGAACTTATTGAATTAAATTATTTTTTCGGCTACTAAAAGGACACGCTTTTCTAACCAATAGGAAAACTGAATCAGCGTGTTGTTTTTCATCCAAGGAAGAACTTTTGGAGCTACAACTTTTATTTTATTTGGTTCAGGTGAATGGAGACCGAGAACATCGGTTAACACAAGACCTTCAACCTACAAGTGCACAAGCTCCAGTACCAGCTCCTGGTCCACATCTCAACTGGCCCAGGCAACAACGACCTCCAGATTTTCGCGGATTCGTGCACCAACCTGGCATCAGGCCTCACCAACAAGGTGTCCGTCGAATTTCTCCTTGGGCAGTACTGAGGACGAAGTTGCCAGAGCAGCACGGGCTAAGAATACCTGGCTTGGAGCATTCCATTTACAGAATGCAAAACCCTGAGGATTTGATGCGCCCCAGAGTGACGCCAGATATTAATGGCTACGCTCGCCCAGGAATGACTATGAATAGACCTCCTAGTGGTCAGCTAAGTAAGCCACCATCATTCGAAAGTCATTCTCCCACGCCACCACGTTCTCCATTCCTACAGCGGGGAGATTCTCGAACTGGGGCACAAATGTTCTCACCACCTCCACCTTCCATAGCTTCATTAGGTGGAAAGTTGGCACCAGTCCAGCCACCAGGAGTTCCAAATAGGCCACCGTCGCTATCTCCTCGACCACCGAGTATCACTCGATCTTTTGAAGAAGACGAGCAACCACAAGTTGGCACACCTCTTGCAGCAGGGCGACCTCCGGGAGCAGTACGTTTTCCCAACCCAGGTCTTGTAAGGACACCATCAGCAGGAAGCACAGGAGCTCTTCCATCGCAGCCACCAAGTAGAACAACTACGCCAAGCCCTGCATCTGTCAGTCCAATTCCTCCAGGACTGTTACCATCCAATAAAACAACTCCTCAGACGAGTAGGCAGTCAAGTCTCAACAGCTCCTTGGAACCGAATGTTTCAAGCGCCAAAACAGACAATCTTGAGACAGAAAGTGTTAAGTCTTCAACTCCCAGCCCACGCCCTTTGTCTGCAGCCACGTCACAGGAAAGTGACTCTCCTCCTGACGCGTTGGACGTCAAACCTGACATTAAAATGGACACAAAGGAAAATCCGAAAGACGTTACGGCAATTACAAATCAAACGTCAGTCGAAGCTCCTAAGCCTGATACTGCATCGAGTGAAACGACATTAAAGGGAGAAGATGGACCAAAAAGACCGGATCACTTAGATACCACTAAAAGAGGTACAATTCCGTGAGCCGTAATTATTTTCAGTTACCTTAATCAAGATTAATTAGATCTTACTTTGCAATGAAGTCAAGAAATGCGGTTCAGTATACTCCTTCGATATTCCTTCTGAACATAGGGCTTTGTGATCATCACTCACCACACCATTGATAAACGGGTAAGAGGGAGCGAGCCAGTCAAGTGTTGAGATTTTATCCTGCTGGACTTACTCTCAATGTCCACCTTATACACTGTGAGAGCCACCTGCCACTCTTCTGAAGTAATCCTCAAACGCCGTAGTTTGAGAGACAGTAAATAAAAAAGCCGGATCTTAACGCTGTAATAACACATTTGTTGTCGCTCAAAACCAATAAACACTACAAATATTTTATGCAACGCATCACACAACTTTAAATGCAGCGACTTTCATGGCTATAGCTTCTAATCCAATCTATGTTCCCCTCAGTTCATTTGAAATTTCTAAAACATAACTTCATGACGTTTTGCGTAAAAGTTACACATACTGTTACGGAATTTGTTGAGGTGTTCCAGTTCGTGCCATAACCAGTATTGAGTTATGAGAACACAGGCTGAGAAAGATAGTATTTACTAATTTAGAATTACATAGTGACAACTGAAAAATAGTAGTAAGTTGAACGGCCGAGGTTAGAATTCCAGAACTTCTGGGGTTGCTTTTAATAATTTGATGAGCGTCGTTTACAATTTTATAGGTAATTTATTGTACTGACTTAATTTTTGCCTATCATTTGAGCGGAATTTATACAGAAAAAACTGAGCTAATTTTTGATAATTTGTGGTACTGTTCTCTTCATTTTCCAGGCGATGATTATACAGCTCTCCGGCTAGTGAAACGAAAGAACAGTATCGCAATTCAAAATTTAATTTCAAATATCACCAGTTTGAGCTCAGAGTGGGTGACGAACTTGTCGGGGTAAACGGGCCACTTCTAAATTGTCCAACATTGATATTTCCTCACTTGTGGCAATTCAATTGGCAATTTTGAAATGTAGGTCGACGGCCTGGCAATAATTATTGCGTTACGTTCGCAGAATGGCGCTCACGTTTTTCCCTACTAAACCGCAGATGCCAGAACTTCCACGCATTCTGACATTGATTACTATGTTGTAATACATAAGAAAATACAAAAAAATGTGAAAATCTGGGATTTTATTGATTTCATGTAGCTGCATTCGGAGCAACTAAGTAAACAGTTTGATAATCCTCATTGAGAAGAGAATTGAAAGGAGCTCAAGGAAACCAGTAGATTTAGAGGAACCATTCTTATTTGAAATGTGGAATTAGCCGTTACAGATTTTCGTTTCTTTTCAAATTCAGAGAACCAACAGAAAACGAACTACCAAAATAATCAATATATGTCTATCTATGGTCAAACTACACTGAGTTGTAAAGGTAAAATTATTACTTGTAGATCAATGACGAGTGCACAATAAATTATCGATATTTCAAAGCATGTATTCATCGACTTTGATCTAAGTTGCGGCTCATATGGCACTAGTGTTCTCAGAAAATCGGGATCGCCGTTCAATAAACTATTTATGCGATGAGAGCTTATTCACGTTCATAAGATAACCAAGAGCCACCCCAACATTCCGTAGTTCAAAGAATTTCATGCTTTTTATTCGATAATTCCAAAAACAGACAACACTGACCTTCTCAAAAAAGTAAGTAGGAGCAACTCAATGAATTCCGGAACCTTAAGCGCAGTCAGTTTCTAAGTATCATATACGCGCTCAGCTATCATGTTCATATACTGTACTGAACTGAGTGTAAAATAGATCGAACAAGTAGTACGGCCGTATAAATCGCTGACTGTACGTGGAAACTTGAGTGGTGCTTCGCATTAGATTTGATTTTTTGACCCATTTCGAGTGCGACGTACTGCGCCATTTAAGGAAAACAACGTGTAAACATTGACAACTTGACGACACCCTGTGGGCTTCATCGAAATCGTTAATGCAGTTTTTTATGAAAGTAAAAAAGAATCTGCTTCGTTGTAATACGTCTCCGCTCCACTTACCATAGAAAATTCGAAAAACTGCAGTCAGTTTGCAAATATTCAAGTTCCATTTTCTGTGATAGTGAACAGTCATGAAAGCGTTGCCTAAATGTACATCTTTAACTTTGTTTTGTTCCTCCACGTGTGTGTAAGACGCTTAGGAACCCGAAGAACTGGTGAGGTCAATATCTTAATTTTCTACCAGTAGGCGTAGAAAATTTGAAATTTGTCCCAGAAATCTCCACGAGACGTGACAAAACGTAATAAGGGACTTGCACACACCAAATAAAATTTCCCTGTACGGTTGCTTTGTATTCGGTCAGCAGTCTGAATGATGACTATTGACTTTAGGGAGTATGGAGGTCGTGTGAAGTGCGGTAGCAATAATTACGATTTCTCGTATTTCAGATGAGACGGCGTCAAGAAACGACGTAGCCAGCGCGGATGCGAAAGAAACCCCTTCGTCTGCGACTGAAGAATCCAAATCCAAAGTGAGTAGATATCTAATTAATTCTACATCAGAGGGCGACCTACTTTCTTGCTCACTGGTCGTTGAGCCGCAGACAAGGGACATTCGCATGTACTCAGGCGAATCGATAGACCCAATCGATCAGCCACAAGAGTTCCAAATGAACCAGGCTTAGAACAAATGAATGAATAAATAATTTGAAACCGCCCTGAATCTAATTTACACGGTAGGCTCAAGGTCGCCGCTGCTCTATTATCTACATCATGTTGCAGTATAACGAACGCCAACTTCATTTTCTCTTACAATAATAAGTGCCTGTGCATCGTTCCTTCAAACACGCCACTAGTTCATTGAAGATGAAAAGGAATTGCGTGTATAACTTGGCCAGGCCCATTTAATTTACTTACTGGCGATAGAGCCCGAAAATAAAGTAAGTAATCTGACGTGGCAACACAACAACATAGCTTCAATCATCTGCCCAATCTATTCATGCTATGGCGTAATGGATGATATGTGGGGATGTATTTTTCAAATTCCCCTCGCTTAGAACAAAATGAACGAGCACACTGTAATATTTTTAGATTCTCTTGATTTGTTAAAAGTATTCTGTGTTGAGTTTATAGCTAGGAACCAAACATTGGGAATTGTTCAATTACAGAAAAATGATTTTTTTGTTGCAACCCCTTTGTGCCGCCTGATCGTAGTCTTGTGGGCGTAGACGAAGATTCATAATCCGACGAAAATTGGGCATTGGATCCCACTTTTGACACCATTTGTTATGAGGGGTTTGGAAATGTTTGGAGAGCCGCTGACTCAGGCAAAAATTACAGCGATCCCAATCCTCAACTGAGCCTGATCCACCAGGTGATTTATACTGATGGATCGAAAGCTATGATAGCTGTGGTGGTACGTTTTTCGATTCACAAGCTGGGAACGGCGTTGCCTTTTGAATTTCTGGTTACGCTTCAAGCTAACACTGTGAGTGTTTAATAATTGTGGTGACTGATTGTCGGAGAGTGGTAGTCAAGTTGTCATAATTTGCCATTGATGACTTCGGTACGATCATCGCGACGATTTTGGTTATTGTACATCGCATGAAGGCAGTAAGATAACAGTGTAAGGACGAAGGCTCATATTGGGATTATTGGAAAGATTCCACGTCCAACGCTGCGCTAAATAATGAACTACAGTTAAGCATACGGGTGCCTTACAGAGGCTTCCATGCGAACATACTTAGAGTAGAACGTTCTTTGGTGTCAATTCTTGAACGATCCCAGAGTTAATAGTAAGTGTTGTGAATTCAACCCAAGCATTGCAACGGAACCATGGTTCGCGCGTTTCGATCTAAGTTGAGAAACAAATTAATAAATTACACCGAATTTTTTTGTTAAGCTTTTCTAATTTTCGTTATAGGAAACAGTGGTTAATGGCAACCACGAAACTCCGAAAAAACTTCCCCCCAAAGGTTCAACGCCTAAAAAGCCAGGTTCGGTTCCATCAACAGCCAAGTCACCTAGTAAGTCACTTCCCAAGACTCCAGACACTCCCGGAACGTCGGAGAAGAAAAGTGAGTGCTATTCCTTTCCATCTGTTTGTGATAAGTGTAATATGTCCATGGAATGTGTAAATATAATCAACGTAATAGTAATTATCGAAAATCCAGAGACGGTTAAACGTATCGAGAGGGTTACATCAATTGAAACCTTCAATTTATAAATTGAAGGCTCACTAGGAAAAAATCTCGTGAATTCGAATTGTGCTACGAATCCGAAATCATAAACCGAAGAAATCAGAGGGTTCTAAATAGTCGCATTTATGCATGACTGAAGAACACATTTTGCAGTGAACAGCAATCAAAGTAATGATTAGGAAAATACACTATCAATAAATATAGTACTGAACAGAGTGTTAGGGTAATACGTAATATTGCACATAAATGAATGTGCTTTAAAAAAATCGAAACTATTTAAATACATGAGATATACACGTAAAAACAATTTGGAAAAAAACTAGAATATAAGAGACGCAGAATAAAAAAATCAAACTTCGAAGTTATTTTACGTGTTTGCCAATGGTTGAGGGGAAAATTCGACATATCATTGAGTTCTCCCTTCTTACGCCACTGCTCGAAAAAGAGCAGAGGTTAGAAGTATAGAAAGTGTAGAACGTAAATCTAGGGATCGTATATATAGAAAAAAAAACCCTGCAAATTATTACATAATGGTTTACTATTCTCATGAACAGCTTGACCTAGTATTAGTGCTCCCCCATCCCATTCGATTCAGCATCGAACACTAGTAAACCATACGAAACATGTCCTGGCTACAATGGAACTACGGAAACAAAACGTCTGATGATTGTGCCCCGTCGGGCGCTTCGTGCGAACCCGTTGCGAGGCGAAAGAGGAGTTGAGCCCCCCGCCCTGCAGCGTTGCCGCCGTTTTTTATTGAGACGGGCGGGAGGGAGGGAGTTCAAACGACGAAACGTTGACTTCTGCTGTAGCTCCCGCGTTGTACTGTGTTTCGTTAATTTTTTTAAACCGTTTTTTGCCCATTACAACCACGGGCTTCGTCCGATCGGATTGCCGAGATGACGGGCACAACTAGACACCAAATCGGATTTTTGTGCAAAAGAACGAATTTTTTAGACCACGTTAAAGGCACAAAACGGCCCGGACGGCGGACGGACATTGCAAATTTGGAATCTCCAAGTCTTGAAACGTAAAGTATGAAATTTTGAGGGTTATTATTCAGAATGAATAATAAACCAAAAACAATCCTTACCAAGCACAACTGGACAACAATTTTAAAAATATCCCACAAAAACCTGAAGTTAAACCCATGGGTGATCCCCTTTTCTCCATCAGAATTGAAAGTAGAATTAACAATCGTCTTTGTGGAGAACCGTTCAACTCTCGTCTCAAGCAGTATGTTTTGAAATATAAAGTTTCATTCTCACCTTATTAAAAAAGAAATTAACGATTTCTATACAAATGGGTCAGAGATCTACGAACCGTAAAACTAAATGTGGAGTAATTAACAAGACAATGGGAGAATCTGGCATGGGTCAGGGAGAATTTAGCATGTGGAAAAAATGTTTTTCCAGCTGCATACACTCACACTCTTCTGGTTCCGCTCTTCAAAAAAGGAAACTCGTTGGACTCAAATAATTACCCTCCAATTTCGTTAGTCCCAGTTTTGGAAAAATAGCGAAAGCATTCATAGTTGAGCATCTTCAGACCGTAGGAATTATCAGTGCTTAACAGTTCGGTTTCAGGAACGGAGGAATCACCACACACTAGAAATCGTTAAAGTCCTTGATTCAGGACAGAAAGTATTTGATACCGTTTCTCACAGCTATCTCCTGCAAGACTCAAGTGCTGCAGACCACTGGCTTCCGAAGGCTTAGTAAAGTGGTCGGCGAGCTACTTGGAAAACAGGAGACAAGTCTGTGAAGCTTGGAACAACCTTCAGCGCTCCGCATGATTCCTCAAGAAACTTGTTTGAGTCCAAATTATTTCATTTTATATTTGAACCGTCTTATCGCAAGATGAGAATGCCAGATTAGCATTTCCTTCGCGGACGAGGCATCGGGGGTTGTTTTGGCAAAGGATTGTTCTGAAACTATATCATAAAGGTTCAGCATCGAGTGAAGTCGGTGCTTGTCTCTCGGAACTCGCGATGAGGATAAATTATAAAACATGCTAAAACCCACTATATAGCATTCACTTTCCCTAATAATAGTATCTCAATTTAGGGCATGTTGAAGTGTCATCGGGCGGGTTGCACTGGGTTAGCATCTAGTAGGCTGAAAGCACTCGTTACTAAGGCATGCTGATAGATCAAAAGTTAAGAAGTTAAGGTGGGATCCACATATTAAGAACGCAGTTGGTAGACTGAGGAAGTTGTTGCATGTATACCGAGAAATTCGTTCTTCAACGCAAAACATACATTTTATTTTGCCATTGTGCAACCTATTCTGATGTGTGAGTTACGGGTTGGGAGGGAAAGGGATTCTAAGGATCTTATCGAAGCATTATTTTCTGTTAAAAAAAACCCTACAAATTATTACACAACGGTGTATTATTCTCATGAACAGCTTGACCTAGTATTACTGCTCTGAGACTCATCCCATTCGATCCAGCATTGCAAAATACTAGTAAACCATACGAAACATGGCCCGACTACGATGGAACTACGGAAACTAAATATTCCCCCCGCCTGTAGGCGATTGGCACACGTTGCGAGTGTAGTGGGAGGGTAGTTTTGATGAGACGGGAGGGAGGGAGTACTAACGACGAAACGTTTACTTCCGCTGTAGTTTCCGCGAGTTCTCTCAATTAGTTGACTTTGACTCACTATAATTACTGTAATTTCACTATACGCAGTTGTACACGTCTGATACTCATTCCATTCGACCCAGGATGTAAAAATACCTTGAAAACGATACGAAACACGGCGTATTTGCGATTATACTGCGTTTTGTTAATTTTTTAACCATTTTTTGTTCCATAACAACCATGGGCTTCGTCCGATCGGGTTGCCGAGATGGCGGGCACAACTAGATACCAAATGGGATTTTTTTGGCGAAAGAACAGATTTTTTAGACCACGTTAAAGGCACAAAACGGCGGACGGACATTGCAGATTTGGAATCCCCATGTCGTGAAGCGTGAAATATCAAGTTTTGAGGGGGGGGGGGGGGCGTAAAAAAATTTTCCTGACCGAAAACATAGGGTTATTATTCAGAATGAATAATAAACCAAAACAGCTGATTAAAGTTACATAAATACGCTGCAAATTATTATACAACGGTTTATTATTCTCTTGCACGGCATGATTGTGAACTATCCTACTCAACCCAACGGCGAAAAATACTAGTAAACGATGCGAAACATGCTGGCTACAACGGAACAACGAAAATTGACATTTTCCGGGCGACGCTAGGCAATTGGCACGAGGTGACGACTAGAACGGACGAGTGGTTGTAGTAGGACGGGAAATAAGCGCAGGACGGGACAAACGACAACGTTCGCCATTGTCCCACGAGTTCCTTCTAGTAGTAGAATTCGAACCAATAAATTTACTGTGGTTTCACTGTTTTCCATCTAGACGCAGCCCTCCACCTCTGAGTTTCAGCGTATAAAAATACCTACTGAACGGTACCAAACACAACATGCCAAAATGTTACATGGCTATATCAACAATCTGCAAAATGGCAACTGATATACAAATCTTTTTTGCCTGTAACAGCCATTGGTTTAGTCCTTTCAGATTACCGAGTAGGCGAGCACAACTAGGTACTAAATGGAACTTTTAGGCAAAAGAACGTATTTTTCCGGCCACGTTAAAGGCATAATATGGGCTGGGCAGAGGGCGGCGGACGCACATTGCAGATTTGGAATCTATATGCCTTAAAACGTAAAGCCTTGTAGAGAGCTACAATAGTGAAAATTAGAGTTTTTATTAGTTATGCTCCTATTAGAGCCAGTAGTAGCCAAATGCTTGGTGGCTAGATCACCAAGTTTATAACCACTATAAATTGCAAATAAAGTAAAAAAATTTTAAAAATATGCAAACACTAGTCTACTTGTTGTATGAAATTACGTAGTATGAAATATAGAAGGAAGAAATTAGAACAAAATAAAAAACAGAAGGATCTAAGAAAACTTGTCAGCTTAAGAAGTCATCCAACACTCCGCCGACGAAACACAAGTATTGGAAAAAACACAATTAAGTTTCTTACTTAATTACTTTTCTTAATTCTTACTTGAATTCTGAACATGAATATGGATGAATAGGTGTGGTAGTGAAGAAAATGTCACAATAGAAACTTACTTGTCTTCCTCGTACATGTGCATATGTAGCTGATAGATGTATTAAAAGGCATTTTCAACTTTTTCAATCAGCCTTAATAGTAAGAGGGAAAGATTCGGCAATAGAACGAGTAGCGAGTCATTTCTGAAATCCTAGTTAATTGAAAAAGTACCTACGTCAATATCTTGTCGGTTACATTTTAAATAAATTTAATACATTGGTGGAAGGAGAAAAGCTTTAGGCACACTTTACCGAACTGACATCGTCTGCTACATGTTGAGTTTCTTCGTTAGGTTTAGAGGCTATTGAAATATCAGTAAGCACATATTATTTGTTATAATAGATCTCTCTGATAAGTATGGTTGTAGTTTCTGAATTAAACCGGCAACCCGTTTTTCGACCAATTAGCTGTAAGTTTTTTCATGGTGTGCTCGCAGATGTAGATGTGGACGAAGCCGACCGAATTAATAAAGCTCTTAAAAAGGAATCCGCCATTTGTTTGAATATTAAGAACAATGGAAAGTTGCATCAAGAGAACGAAGGAAGACTATCAACATCAGCAGACGGCAAACAAGTACCTGGTCAGAGGGTTTTGTCGAGCAAACACAGAGTGAGGATAACCGAGCCGCCAGAGATTGTTGAAAAGCACCGAACTAAAAAATTCCTAGTCAAAGAAAATACTTTGAATTGGAAAGAAACCCGTGTCGCAGGAAACCCACTTAATCGTCAAATTGACTTTAAACATCGTCAGTACGCGTCACTTCCTGACATGAACAGTCCACTCGTGACAAGCGGCCATCAAGACAATTTCAAGGCAGTCAATAACCGGCGCCACATATCGCGCTTCTCGTCTTTTGATTCGTCAGACAAAATAAGTAAACGCATACAAAACCACCAACACTTCACAGCACATTTAAATATTCAAATAATGAAGCTGCTATAAATTCAATGGTGAAGGCGATTCAACAACTAAATAACTCTTTGCTCGATTGTATCAATCGCTCGGACTGTGACTACAACGTTCGAATAAAACACTAATAAAAATGATTTACCATACATAAATTCAGTTGGGTCTAGAACATCCTTTTGCTTAGTAGGAGGCAACTTTGGACAATGACTTTTCATCAAATCTTCAAGTTTTGAGTTCGGGGTTTCCGAATTAAAATATCTGGTGCGTTGCAACATACAACTTTCCTTAGCTCTACAACAATTCACTTTGTATATGGCTAATTCTATTTAATCAATTCATTTATCACTCAGTTAATTTGAACTTCGTCAAACAACGGTTTACGGCAGCAGGAAGCGGTATCGCTTACAGTTCCGGAATTTATTGTGCTGCTCGTACTCATTGCAGGACCATTATTGAGCAATTGGTACACAGATAATTAATGAGGCTGTAAACACAAATTTTTTGAAGAAGGATAGTAATTACTTTTGCAGAGTTATTGGGTAAACACCTTTAGAACTGGTAGTAACTCTCACCCTTTAGGTATTGGATTGGACTACAATACCAGTTTTTTTCAACATTCAACAAAAATTCCAGCGGAGTTTATAAGGAAAAAAAAACTACGCTAAAAACGCTTTTCGTCGAAAATTTTGATTATTTATTGTGCTGCTCTCGTCATTTTCCCACGAATGGGAATTTTATGGTGTGATTGCCATATTGGGAGCTATCAATATAAAAAATTTAATCAAAATCGTTAGAGCCGTTTTTGAGAAAAAAATTGTGTTTTTATCACTATGATGACTATGGTTAACTTTCGATGGATTTTGCTCATACCCTTATTTTGGCGTCCCATGGTAACCTGCGGGCTAGATATCCAGTTTGAGGGGATTTGGTACCGTCGTTTTCTCTAAAAACCACTAAAATCGATTACGTCGAAAGTTTTGGCAATTTATTGTGCTGCTCTCGTCATTTTCCCATAAATGGGAATTTTATAGTATAATTGCCATATTGAGAGCTATCAATATAAAAAATTTAATCAAAATCGTTAGAGCCGTTTTTGAGAAAAAAATATTAGGTGTTTTGATCACTATGATAACTATAGTTAAATTTCGGTGGATTTTATTCATACCCTTATTTTGGCGTCCCATGATGACCTGCCGGCGAGATATGAAGTTTGAGCTGATTTGGTTCGGTGGTTTTCTCTAAAAATCGTTCACAGACACACAGACCATTTTCCCAAATAGTGTTTTTTGGACTCAGGAGGGTCTGAAACGTAAAGATCTGAAGAAAACTCAAAATTTTTTTTTCATCCGATTACATAACTTTCCTTTCTACTTCGTAGAGCCAAGGAAAGTAAAAATCTGTGAACTAGATCATCCACCTAATTTCAACTTAGAAATTATAAATACACTTATAAATACTCGGCGCTACAGCTACCCTTTGAGATCATCAAAATAGATTTTAAAATAAATGACCCCAGCGGTTGTGTGACAGCGAGGAATGAGCAGCATACAGGTCGATATAAATACATAAGCGAAAATAATGTTTTTCTCTTTTTGGCAAAACGGCTTTAACGATTTTCGCTACTCAGAGATTACCAAAATGTGTCGAGAATTTTTTTTTTAAACGTTTTCATAATTAACATAGAAACTGCTACATGGATTTGATAAACCTTGACGAGTGAGTGTGTTTTAGCCACCCATTGTTTGTTCTCCGCAATGGTATATCTATCTCTAAAACGGAAATGTAAGCCATGATAGCTCGCAAAATGAGATTTGTTGAACATTAATTTATCGTTTTTAGAATTTTCTCCAAAACAGCTCCAACGATCAAACATACGGGATACCCTTAACCAACTAGTCAATAAATGTTTCCGTAGAAAGGTGTTGGACGTAGATACATCCATCCCATTTACGGGGGTTGCAGAAAGTTGTATGTTGCTACGCACCAAACCATACGAAATAAGAGTGTGAGCAAAATCGGTTCAAAAATAATCTCTATTTATGAAGTTCAAAGTAACTCTATTTAATAAAAGATTTTTGGGGATTAATCTTACATGGTATCACTGCCAAATAAGGGAGCCTCCTAATTTCAGAGGTGCTTCAGCAGCCGACTCGGCTGTATGAATTCAGCTTCACAATCGTGATTGACCGCGCGCTTATACAAGGACAGTTCACAAACAACATTTTCAGGCCGTTTACCACCTACATGAAATTTAATTCAATTAGTGAGACACTTCACATTTTGATTTTGTCGTAAATTTTGACAACGCCAATAGATAAATATGGGCAATGTGGTTTGAGGACGATGGAAATTGATGTTACTTGATGGTTTAGGCCTTCATTTGAGCCCATGGTATCAATTTCTTTGTGAATTGCAAAAAGATTTGTTCTCTTCTTTTATAATCTGAATTTAAAGGTGAATCGCCCATTCCACCATTTTTCTCTAGAGAAAATATCGCTGTGTGGGACCAGTAAACAGCTTATAGAAATAATAATACTAAGAACTTTTAAATATAACTAAATTTCATCGCTAAACCAGACCAAAGCACGCTCAAAACATGCGCCTCACATATATTTGTTTATGTACATGTTTTCTCATAATTTTGTTTACATTACTTACAGTACAATTGTTTTATAATGAACGCACAGATTTATCACAGAAAATAGTCGCATCGCATGACTAAATAATAAACTCAATTCATCATAGTCACACAATGAAAATACCATTCAGTACCACTCATTTTACTCTACGACGCCTTATCTCGAGGAGTGAAGTGGCTCTGGATGCCAGTGAAACCCCAAGAGTTTTTACGTGTGTATTAAAAACAAGAGACGAAATAATGCGATTTGCAACGAGTAGAACCACTGTGTAAGACTAGTGCATGAAGCAGCCGCCATCTCCCTTTCTCATCATTCTCCACCATTGAATTCTGAAGATTTTAACGCCGACATTGGGGGCCAACATCAAGGACTTCTTGTCCCGCGAGGGCCAAACATTCAAGACAAGGTCATTTTACACTAAATCCTCAGCTAAATCCTGTTTCCGAAATGTTTGAAATGATACTTTGATTTACGATTGCAGTTAGGGCATCTGCAGCGAATTCGAGCTTGGCACAATTTGAATACTTGTACATTATAAATTTTCATGAGTTCAGCTTCCGTCAGTAGAAACCAAAAGAGAGTGTTGATTATTGTTCTGAAAATGAGAGAGGGAAAACATATGAGGATTGGAAAGCTGGTAGACTTCAGGCTGGCATTGTTCTGTTTATTGAGAAGGCAGAAGTGTGAAGATAGAACAACCACCCACGCCAGACTTTGATAACAAGGGGCTTATTAACTCGCCATGTCGCGAAAGAGCGCATTGTTTGAGATATTTCTGATTGGAAATGGTCTTGTGGCTCATTAACATTTCCAGAAGGAGCTGTGCGACAGAATTTGCAGGGCGTACTGAAGCACTATGAGGACTATAAAGTTGAAGTAAAATGTACAGTATCTCTCGGCTGAGGTACCTTCGTGAGCTTGTGTGAGAGACCTGCCATCTCAGCATGGGGAGAGAGTAGACATGAGCTGGTAAGGAATTCAAATACATTTGAACCTTAGCTGAGAAAAATTAAGATTTATATGGAGATAACGGCACATATTTGGAAACAGACTCTTTTAAATACTGTAGAGGCTTCTCTGCCTGAATTCTTTCCCACAACACGCAAAGGCAAACTATACGTCCTACAGAAAGCTCAAAAGAGTGTGTACTCATCTCGGAGGCAGTAAATGCATGACTGTGAGGACAGACTATTCTGACGAGTCTAGGAAGCCGTTTTCGCGTGGAATTATCTCTTGAGACTAAAGAGACTGACTAAACACTCACAACAAAGAAGGACGACAGGCTTTGAGAGATTTTCACGCAGTTTCTCTCTCGAAAAACCTAGGTGAAAGAAGGGAGTAAGATGATTGCTTGAGGTGGGTGCTGACACCAGGATTATTTGTTCCTCAGGACAATCCTCTTAAAGCAGAGTGCCAATTATGGGCACTCTGGCAATTGGGCCATGTTGCTTGTGAAGTCCCGAATCATTCTATGCATGGAATTGGGTGTCAAGAAATGAAAATCCAAACACTTAACTTATAAATGAAATGACGCAATAAGGGATGGATCTTCACCCTTACATTTCTTACTTCTCACTAGTTATCGAATAACCCTAACACTTTTCAAACAATCTGATTATTTTATATAACCTCCTCTTCAGACCAAATTTAAATTACTTAGGCGGTAGTAAATATACTCGTAACTTGGTCAGGCTTGGATAGATGTTGGTCCCAGTACAATGGACAGCTGAGCACATAAACTACTGGTACCAAGATCTTGTTCACTGTAATAGTTTGATAACGTTTACAAGTACTCTTGCGTAAACTTTGTATTATTTTCTTCTGATAGAAATTCCAATGAACAAAATACAAGTTGGAGCGGCACCATCCCCAAATCTCAAAGTCGTCAAATCGAAAATTGGCTCGCTAGACAACTCCAAACACAAGCCTGGCGGTGGTCACGTGAAAATCGAGTCGAGGAAGCTGGAATTCAAGGCAGGCTCAAGAATCGAAGCGAAAAACGATACCTATGCACCAGGAGGCGGAGAAAAAAAGGTAAGCACACAGACTTAAGCTGGTTTCCTCAATAAGAGCACTCCCTGGCTCACTAGGAACGCTTTAAAATGAAATAATGTGAGCTTTCTTTAGAAACTTGTCAATTTTGCTGTCACCTAAAGCACTGGAGTCTCACAATACGCCACAGTACCATGCTTTGCCACAGTGTTACTTAACTTACGTGAATTTGCTGTGAGTGTTCATGTACTAGCCACTGCTCTCTTAACGGTGGAAATTAAATCAATGTAATTAGAGTGATCGGTTTGATTGAAATGTATGAGCGTTTTTTGAAAATTCTTCTTCTTCAAGAAGTTCTAAGTCTTCCAATGCTTCGAAGAAAAAAAAGCTGCATCGACTCGATCAAGTCTTTATAAACAAAAATAGTGCCTCTCACTCCTCAGCCTCCTGGCTTCCCCCGTTTTTGCAGAATCGTAAAAAGATGCTTCTATAATACATAGTTGTAGGGCTTACCAAAAAAACGTTATAGTTATTTATGTTTCCATACACACGTTTTTCAACGAATAGTAGCCTTAACCACAAATGTCTTTATGATTTGATCATTTTTTAAATCAATTGTTACTTTTGTAGATTCAACAAGTAAAATTGCAGTGGAACGCCAAATCCAAAATCGGCTCTCTTGAAAACGCCACCCATAAACCAGGAGGGGGTGATAAGAAAATTGAATCCTTGAAATTGGACTTCAAAGATAAAGCAAAGCCCAAAGTTGGTTCAAAAGACAACATGAAACACGTTCCTGGAGGTGGTAATGTAAAGGTAATACAAATAATCAACTTTTTTTTAAAATTTTCCTCAGCCTTAAGATGCAGGCTGAAAAATTATGTATTTTGCTGAAAATATTTTTAATTTATTTAGTTTTCTTCAGATATTTTACGTTTCAACGGCTTTTGATAATGAAAAACACCATTCAAGAAAATGAGTCAGAGGTTGAGATCGAAAAAAAAAAACGGCTGAACCTAAATCAGCTCAAATTTTAAATCCGATCTGCAGCTCAATATGAGATGCCAAACTAGGGTTTGAGGAAAATCGGTCCAAAACTAATTATAGTTATCATGGAGACCAAGGTGCCAAATTGTTTTTTCTCAAAATCAGTCCCAGTGATTTGTGTGTACAGTTATTTTTCTTAAAGCATTCTCAACAAAAAAAATCGTGCTGGTAGTAAAATAAGTTACCAACTCTGGTAGGATGGCAGTTTAATAATGGTTATGGTATGGTAGCATAGAGCTGCCATCAGAGAACTCTAGTAGCGTAGATAAGTACAAAGACTGGGGTGCTTACTGATAGCGTAAGTGACAAAAACCACATCTTCAAATGCTATGGAGAAAATGTTCGACCTTCTTCCAATTCGCACGTTTGTCAAGGGAGAGGCTCACAGACAGACTAGACTTGGAATAGCTAAAGTGCCACAGTGGGCACTAATGGACTAATGGGATCCTGGCTATATTCAGGAACTTAGAAACCTTTACGAAGCTCGGCATGATCCCAGACATAATGATGCACAGTACGAGTTTGACAGGAGTACAAAGTGCAACCAGCAGAAAGCCTATGGAACAGAGAAGCTAGTCGATTTTCGCCTACAGAGATGGATCTAAACTACCATGGGTACTGGCCCTGGGGTGAGGATAAGTGCCTCTGGGAAGAGTGGGCTGCTCATTGCCCTGGGTCCCACTCCAGTGATTTTTAGAGTGGAGATTTATGTAGTCATTACTGGTGTTGCTATAGAGCATGAAAAAGGGTATAGCAATTAAACTGTCAACATTATGACTGATAGTCAGGGGTCGTGCAAAGCACTTGAATATCTATTGCACAACATTCAACCTGGTGAGGGAGGTGGTAGGATATGGTTCAACTCTTCAGCAAACTCTAATAGAGTTAACGTTTATTGGATTCCTGGGCGCAAAGAGATCACTGAAAATGAATGATGGGCGGACCACCTGTCCAGACTGTGTTTACCTACTGTACCTATAAGGCCACAGCCACTTCCCACTATGGGGCATCTCTGTCACTAATCAAGAGGACAGTGAGAGAATATGCCAGGAGAGTGCATCACACTGTCTGGAATGCTGCGAAAGTGAGGCACTTCAAACGCTTTATCTAAGGACCAATACATGAAATAAGACTTGTCCTGATTATCTAGACGAAAAACTCAAGACGGTGTGTCAGAGAAGAAGGGGAGCGGCGAATTTTAGTACAACTTCCCCAAAGTGGACATTAGATAACGACTCTTGGTGGAAATGCCGGGCATTCCTAAGGAAGCTAGGCATGGCGTGTGACACATTAGGACTGCCACAATATGACTTCATGCCACTCGGTGCTGATCCTAAGTAAGGGACAGCTAGAGTTATAAAAAAAAGGTTATCGAATAATTAGGAAGATCCATCGAAATTCTCGAATTGAAACTGTTGTCGTTTCTTTGACTAACTTCTTTATTCACAGTGTTTGTAATGTTATTGCAGGAAACACATGAAGATCGACATAAATAGGGGAAACTCAACCAATTTTGAAACTTTAAGGACACAAATTTTTTGCTCTATCATGTCTCAAAGTGTGACCCCTTTGTGCGAGAGGTATAGGATGTTGTCTGGCACTCCTGACCATGTGACTGTGAACTATTACAATTCGATGTAGGCGTTTTTGTGTGGGTCAAGTATGTGTAGAGATGAGGGAAGTGTTTGTGGTGTGATAGCAGCGGAGGATATAATAATTGATTCTGCTTGTACCTTTTTCGTTCTCCACTGGTCTTGGATCAATATCGAAAGGTAAAGGTACTTTGTCATTATTGTTGTCTGGGTGGTGAATCAATTGTCTGTATTGGGCATGGCTGTCTAAGAAGTAGCTCAATATGTATTGCTTGTCTCCTAGTGCTACATGCGGTCTATTGGTGCTGATGATTCGGTCCTAGTCCTATAATTGCTGCTCTCGAGGACAGGGCTGAGTGTGCATTTGTAGTAGGGTGTGGTGTGGTGTATGAGATTATGTTGTGCTGCAAGTTTTTCACAACTAACAATCTAGTCGACTTGGTCGTGTCTGTGTAATTGTGCAAAAGACGAAATAAACCGAGGGGCAAGAGTGAGAAATGAAAACAATCGTTGTCTTCAACTTCAACCTACTTTACTTGTTATGCACTAAAAGTGTCATCTGTGTTTTGAGATTACAAGGGAAGGAGTTTACCCATTTTCTTGTTATCAACATTCCCTTTATATTATTCACCTTTTGATGATTTCGGTACTCGACTTTCTCAGATTGAAGATCAAAAACTGGATATCAAAGCGCAGAGCAAAATTGGATCAATGGAAAACGTGAAACACAAACCTGGAGGAGGGGAGGTCAAAATATTTGATGACAAAGACTACATGAAACAAATGATGGGCTCAACAAGCGACGTTCATTCTGCTTCAAATCAGGTACGTACTTAGCAATGGCCTCTGTGAGAGGAGGGAGAAAATTCAAATGAATGTTTAATCAAAGAAAAGCGTTTATTCCGGTGGTATTTCAGTTGACTGAGTGAACAAAAATATTTTTGGATCGATCTCGTTTCGTTTAGGACTATTGTCATTTACTAGAAGGAAGGCTGAACTCGTCAGTAAAATTAATGACTGATCTATCCTATTGCGCCAATGATAGTTGTTCTCGGAATTCGATTGGTTCGGTAGCTTTTGCCCGGGGAGTCGTCCTCCATGTTTACAAACGATACGTACCCTTCTCCCATGTCCCCCTTCTCACCTTTTGGTTTATTATTCATTCTGAATAATAACCCTATGTTTTCGGTCACGAAAAATTTTTTACAACCCCCCCTCAAAATATGATACTTTACGTTTTTCAAGACTTGGAGATTCCAAATTTGCAATGTCCGTCCGCCGTCCCCTGTCCGGGCCATTTTATGCCCTTAACGTGGTCTAAAAAATTCGTTCTTTCGCCCAAAAATCCGATTTGGTATCTAGTTGTGCCCGCCATCTCAGCAATCCGATCGGACGAAGCCCATGATTGTAATGGGCAATTAACGGTTAAAATTAATGAAACGCAGTACAACGCAGGAGCTACAGCGTTTCGTCGTTTGAACTCCCTCCCTCCCACCCGTCTCATTAAAAAAGCAACCGCGCTCGAGGCGAGCGAGCGCGCCCCCCGCTCTCGCTTGCCTCCCAACAATGCCGCCACTCAACTCTCCTTTCGCCTTTTGCTTCGCACGCCCCCGTTCCAATTTCTCCGACGTTTTGGTTTTAATACGATTCAATTTTTTTAGATTCTTTCGTTTCATTCTCATTTTGGTTTTTTTCATAGATTTTTGGTTAAATTTTGATATTAGTATTTAGCGTGCATGTTTTCATATTAAAATTCAGTTTTTTCTAGATACTTTCGTTTTTTTTTGTTTTTTTTAATATTACGATTCAGTTCTTTTCGACCTTTTTTGGGTTTCATTATGATATTTTTCGATGCTGAATCGAACAGGATGGGTCTCGGAGCATTAATGCTAGGTCAAGCTGATTATCCGAATAATAAACCGTTGTGTAATAATTTGCAGGGTTTTACTTTCAATTTTCCGTCCCATTTCGTCGTCTGCCGCTCGCCTGCGTTGTGCTTTTTTAAAGACGATACCTAGTTTTTTATTGTCCTGTGGAGTTTTTTCGGAAGTGCTCCACTACTCCCAACACATAATTCATTTGAAATTACGTCAGCTCTAAGACTGAGAACTGCTCTTTTATAATCGGGGAACACTAAATGTTTGGGGCAGATTGGTGAGTCCCATAAGTTATTTCCTAGTCTGTTCGTTAGTCAATTTACTGGGAGTGATTTCTCCGGGTGATTCGTTTTTGGATTGGGCTTCTGAGAGTAAACCCAGCAAAATCTTTGGATGACACTTTGCCTATGGGGTTTTTTCTTTTATAACAGTCCACTTGATAACGCATAAGAGAGTGACTGCCACTCTCTCATTGTTCTCAACACTAGTAAAAATTATATACTCAAGATGTCTTTTTACTGAGTGCTCGACTTTCAAAAAATTTGCAGCTTTACTCCAATTTGTTGTACGTACAGTTCCAAATGACCTGATAATACGACAAAATTGTCATGAGTTGGAAAATGGTGAGGGCAGCACAACAAATGATCAAAAATGTTAATGAACAGTGTTGTTAATGGAAAGCGTATTTTAGTTTTTAATGTTTAAGTTTTTTCTCTATTAATATGGTTCATGAAATCTAGTGTTCTGACAACAATTGTGCTGGTAGTCCAATTAGCTAGAATTTTCATAATACTCTGGAATTCAAAACACTGCTACTAGCATCTTGTGATGTACCTTTGCTTGTCAGGCGGGCTGGCAAGAAAAATTATAATTCAAATATTGAACAAAAGCGAGCCAAAATATATTGCGAGAAAACTCATAAAGAAAATTAATAAAACTTCAATGGAAGTCACAAATTAAAATTCTTCTGCCACGAGCACAACGTTGATCGGGTGAGGTTAACGTCTAGCTGGCAGCACACGAATGAGGCTCCGCTCAAAAGAAGTGGTGGGCTAGCCTGTCCTGTGGTAGCCTGGGTAAACCTGTACAGGCGACTTCCCCTGTAATTCCAGCACTGTAAACATGAACCCCCTAAAAAGCATGCTGGCAGCCTCATTCACCATCTACACAATGGTTTCTTGTTATAGGCAGTGACATGAGTATTGGTGAGGGGGGGGGGTGTAATAAACCCTGGAACCTTAAGCACTACCAGTTTCACTTAAATTTATAACTAGCTGAACGAAAAACATATTGAGCTACCAGATATTTACACTAATCACCTCTTTTACACTTTTCACATTTCAGGAAATGATAAGACGAGAGAGAAACATATGTAAAACGCCGCAAAACACACGACATTTCTGAACACAAGAATCACTAACGTATAATTAAGTATGGACATGAATTAGTGAATACCTTTAGACATTCTTTTGTCACAGTAGGCACACTTTATCATGAACGGCAAATTTTATTTTACACAAATAATTCCCGTTTTGACACAACACAATTCAATTAAGATTGAATAGATAGGTCTGGAAACACAACATTTCACAGGTATTGTAAATGGTTATAGAAAAACAACTACTGGTATTTAGTTGGTTTGATGTTACAGTGATTAGTAGACAATGTTCCACGTTTCATGCTTTTCTAGTACACCTAGATTGTCTTAGATTACTTTTTTATTATGAGTCTAGTTTGGTTGTCTGAAACGGGTTTTTGCCTCGATTTGATGGATCGACTATGCACAGATCAGCACAGTCAGTTCATCCCCATAAGCGTATGACTTGCAGTCAGTCTCCATGAGGCTCCTGAGATTACCTTTCAAAAGCGTGCTTCAAAATGCAATGCAGGTCCAATGACTGGTATCAAGGATTGTATACTACAAAGTAGAAAAAGCGTAGAACTAATACACTGCCGTTGAAAGTTGTATTTTATAATTATGGCTTGATTGAGCGCTGGAGCAAGACTGTTGAAACGCATTCCCCGCATGGAACACTTTATGAAATTACTGTCGGTGTTTTTGTAGAATAACGGATTTCGATTAAGCAGTAGAGTACAATGGTGGATGTGAGATTATTATCCCAATACGAACCTTTACTAAGACTCAGGCCCTTCAGGTTGTTCAACTGAAAGTACCTGATTACAAACATCCCCCCCCCCCCCGAACATGAGCATGTTGTTTAATTTCCAACTGCTCGATGTAACTGCTGATTTCACAGTGGAACGTTGCTAGAGCAAGCAATGGAGTTTCAATTATCAAACAATTATTTCCTTATTCTATTTCACAACTTGCACACAATTTCCACAAAGAATTTAAACATTTACGTTTCAAATCCGTTCAAGTACGAATAACGCTTTTTGAGAAAAATACGTTTTTGTGAACGAGATTTGATATGCAGCTTGCACATTGAAAAGGGGCATGGGCAAAATCAGTCCAAAAGTGACTTTAGAATTAGCTAGTGTTAGGTTTTCCAATCAGATTTTCAGGAGATTTCTTTGAAGAGTTTGAAAGCTTAAAGGCCTCGTCCATCATCAGACTACTGATCGCTGTTGCAGAAAGTATAATTATTCCTTAAATTAGGACCCGAAGGCCAAGAATTTTTGTTTCTAGAGATCTAGGAATAGCCATCCACTGTCTTCATTCAGATGAGACCTATTTTTTTATCTGTTTTGCGAGGAAAAGAGTCGCGTAGTGATTCCCATTAATTTCATTTGTAGTTGTGTCTTAGTGATCTGTTTGATTCATTTCTTTGATAAAAATGTCATTCGTTTGTGCTCAACCATTGGTTAGCCTTAAATTCTTCTGAATAACCATTTCATGAAACGCTACATAGAAACTGCTTCCAGCTCTCAACCATTTACTCTAGGAAGTGAGTATAGAAGGTAGACTACTTGAACTATTCGATTATATACTAAGTTCAATGCTGGTAAAAAGCTCTCGCCCGATTAGCTGGTCGAGTATTGTTTTTACAGAAAAAAACTTAGAAAGTGTTGATGCACTTAGCTGAAATAGATGAGTAGCAGTAGCAATTGATCGAATACTCATACGATTTATAAAATATCACAATTTTGGCAAACTGAAAAATACAGCTCCAATTGTCCAATGTTTTTATTCGTTTTTTTTGTTATAGGGAAGAAGAACTTCAAGAAGCTCATCTTCGTCCAGAACAAGATTGTCAGGCTCCAAATCTGGAACGAGAGAAAATTTGACCGACGATTTGTGCTCACCCGAAAAGCCAATAAGCAAACCTTTAACGAAACCCACCGACCAAAATTCTAACCAGCTCAATCGCGGAACTGAGGATCCAGTCGACAAACCTGATACGTCGGTTAATCATATAACGAAAAGCGGCAGCTCTGAAGAGAAGAAACTGGGCGATCAAGATGATAAGAACGCACCTCGAGCTCAACCTCCGTTGAATCCCCCTCTAGATGAGCCCTCCAAAACTACTCCACCACCTCTCTCAGGTCTCCCACCACAAATTAAAGAAGACTTCCAAAACGTAGTTGAAAAGTCACTAACAGAAACTTCGGAAAAAGAACTAGCTAAGCCGTAAAATGATTGCTGACTTTAACGAAAGGCAGTGGTTGCAAAAGTTACCGACACTTTTATAAAACTTATTCTTTGATGTGATGAACCCAAACTAACGACCACTCGAAAAGGTTATTCAAAACGGGCCTCATTTCAAATAATAGAAGGTTCGCCCAAAATTGCGCTTGTTGAATTAAAATTTGAATGATTAACAGCATCTACGTCAGGATTGGTGTGTGAAATTTCCACCTAGTAACCACCAAATTTAGTTGATAAATATATTCGATGGCTCCTAATTCATTAACGTTTGGTTTTCTGTCATTTTGTGCAGACTAGTGGGTTTAAGTGAAGAAATCATCCCAAAAATGCGTTATTAAGGATATTCACATTGGGTCCTAAGAGCCTACACCCTAGTGAGGAAATACTCCCTTTACATATCACACATTTGGAGCCTATTAAATATTTGTTTGCAGTAAAATAGCTACCTGGAATAGGAGAAGAGTTATTGAAAATGGCCAGCCCACCATAACTTCATTCGACTTCATTCAGTGTTCAGGTTATGACAAGTACTGGGATACCCATTTTTAAATTAACATTATGGCCTATGCCTCGAAGATGGTGCTAAAGAAGGACCAATAAATAGTAGAGAGTTCCCTACCACAAGGAATTGAGGAGTGTGTCAATCGCTTGGTTCTCAATGAGAGGGAAACTTGGGAACCACATTCAAAGACATTTTCTATTTCAGAAGCCTGTGCAGCCACCCATGCCCCTCAACCCTATCGTGTGTAAATAAATGGTGATGACTGAAGCTCTCCTTTACAGCTTTGTGAAGATGACCAGGACATGGGCATCCAAGCTGCCCCACCTCCAAGCTCCAAGTGTGTCAGTGTTACACAGTGTTATCCATTGATTCTCTTGCTTTAAAACTGTCTCCTGAATCTACATGATCACGAGCTCCATTAAACCCAATAAAGCCTTTCCATGCGTAAATTGAAAGTGCAATAACCCCTTCCACGTCTGTAAACAGTTCTAAAGTTATTAAAGAACGACTCAGAAGAAAGTGGATGTGGCAGTTCTTGAAAAGAACATTAAGGCTTCAAAATACGCTGTTTAAGCCTCAACTTTGCTAGATGAGAGGACAAACCATGTTCTGCTTCACTGCAGTTGCTACACCATAGAAGGGTAAAGCTGACTGGCCAGAAACTTACTGTTGGCTCGAACTTCGTAAACGGGTCCAATAGATGGTGGTGATTTTCAAACTAGGTCCCTTTTCTGGCCACACATTAGTTATGATTACACAGTTTCTCTAAGCTCACACTCAGCAAAATTGGGGAGCAGCGCCAGTTAGACATTCTGATGCCCAGTGGTAACGGCAAGTTCTGGTCGGTGGTTTGCTGTCATGGAAACATGTTAATGTTATGTTTCGCTCACTAGCAAACATTAACACACACACACACACACACGCATACTTCAGGCTGGGTACGTCAAACGATTCAAGCTGCCAGTTAACACTTGCTTCTTTCACCATTTCTCAAACAGTACTGACAGCACAAAGGTATAAACTGCTTCCCAGTCCTTCATAGAACATTAACCACTACGATTACTTCTTGAGGTACTTTGGCTTTCCAAAGATCAGTTTGAGCGCTCCCCCTGTGGTAGCATGAGTGAACATATATTCTGCCTCTAGTAGGGTTATCTCTTTGCCATTCTGAGGAAATAGATGCAGAGCCAAGGGTTGTGTGGAGTTGAAATTCGCCTACCCGTGTCTTCTTTAGATTCAGGGGTGGGCATGTTTGATGATCATAACTGTCTACCAACATTTCTTCTCAATCCCCCCCTGCTTACATTTATCAGGTTGATAATAAGATTTGGAAATAAAACTGCAGTATCTAACTATCAATGTTCGTGGGCATTGAACAAAGCACTCCTAAGAAAGCAGGCGTATATCCTAATGCTCCTATTTATAAAGAAGCCCATTATTGCAGAGTCCCACAATGGAGGAAGGAGACATTGATTTCACCGTATACTGCTAAACATATCTAACTCACAAAATATCAGCGTTTTGTTTTTATTACCTGCAGTTGCTGCCTTCTTAATGTGTGGGCATTTTATAGATGAAACTAATTACCTCTCTTGATTAATTCTCATTTAAAACGCAAACTACTGTTTAACATGCTAGGTTCATCAAACTACCATATTTTAACTACTACAAAGTCGAAATTCTAATAAGAAAACACTCTTGTGAAAGAGCATATTAGTTATTTCTTGACTGCAACTAACCTTACTGCTTCGAAAATAATCATGATCATGAAATGAACTTGTATGCAATTAAATTGAAAGTTAAATCGCAAACTTGTACTGAATATATTACTTAAAATATAGTTTACCCGAAAGTGGGTTTGGAGGAGAGATTGTTTGGAACTGAACAAAATGATGGTAAATACTGAACGGCTTCCAGTAAAGCAGTGTCCAACCGCATTGTAGCATTTGGCTTTTCAATTCAGACAGGAATCAAACGAAAAAGTTAGCTTCCTCCTAACCCAAGCAATGAAGCAATGCCAAGTCGGGCCAACAAATGATCAGGGCTAGTAAAGTTTCACAAAGGCCTCTCTCTTTCGCCTCTCTATTGAGTGTGTTCTCCAACGTTCTGTGAATGGAGGCCCCACTAGCCAATATCTAACTAGCTCCTTCTTTTACCCAGAATAAATGATAATACTCCTGCTTCTAGTCAAAACATGGATTGGGGTAATGCCCATGAAGGCTGCAGGTTTAAAATCTTCATCTTCCACAGGCGAAAACCTGTTCAAGAAATAGAGTATGTGAAGTGGTTTCACCGTTTTTGTAAGGAAATGGGGAACCTTTGGCACAACGAAGTTTGGAAGATTAAAGAAAGAAATCATAGGGGTAACTCGTGACTTCAAATACTTCAGCATCCATAGAACAATAAATGGTATTTAAGCCCAAACCTTTTGGCCTGAAGTGTAATAAACGTAAAGGGACATTGTGGAAGATCCCAAAAAACTAAAGTTAACATACCAGTTAGGTGAGTCCATCTCCTCTGGCTGGTGAGTTACTGTGGGCAAGCGCTTTCATTGTAGACATCATCGTGACTGACTTAACGGCCAGACGATGATGTCTTTACATCGAAAGCGCTTGCCCACAGTAATTCACCAGCCAGAGGATACGGACTCACCTAACAGGTACGTCAACTTTAGTAATTTGCCTACTGGCGGATATAACCCAATTGCTTTAATATCCCAAAAAAACTTGCCAACCCAATGTCAGTCACGCAGTCTTTGAACACAAGTACATTGTTGACCACCTACAACTGCAAAGCCTTCCAACTCTTTATCACTGAATATTGTCAATACCACATGCCCAACTGTGTCTCTATCCCTAGTCACATGACACAAGGTCTGGTAGAGTATAGAAAGTTGAGTGAAGCTCTAGACTAGACATCTGGCTTTCCTCAAATGGCTGTAAACGGAGTTCTTGCCACTCTGAGGGAAATATGGGAGCGAAGTACTTGCTGAAAAATTGCCAAACCCACACCAGCAGTTATCAACACTCCATATCTATAGTCAAAGCAGGGGTCCATCAAGACCTAACAGGAATGTAAAACCTGTGCCAATAAACATCCTCAAACGCCCTACTGCAGCTGTAATCTGGTCATTGGCTCACGCTGGTCTACTCTACTAGTGATTTAAGTTTGGCCCACACTGCATGGCAAATGCTCTGAATGTGAAGAGTTTTCAAATGTAACTGTCTATATGTTTATGCATGAATCTTCTAAAGCACCAACAAGAACGTAGCAGCAATATACTCCACCCCTTCCTACAACAAAGGCGAATGGAAATGGGTGTGAGAACTACCAATGAGCAAGCTCGACAGTTCCAAATATTTTCTAGGACCATCCTTTATATTATGGGTACGGAGCAAGATACTCTTAAGAGGAATCGCTTCGGAGAGACAGGCCCCTCACATGGTTGCACACGATCATACTTGACACAGCCATGTCTGTTAGGGGTAGATATGGAAATCTCTTGTTGATGTTTACTTTCACGCAGGGTTGCTAGCAAGGTGGAGTATTGTCCGGAATAACGGCGTACTCTATTTGTAGCTCAGTTCAGTAAATGGGAGCCACAACAGTTTTTTGTTTTGTGCTTGAAAATAAGTATTTTTCAGCAATTCTTTGTATCTAAATGACTGTACTTGATGCTACTTAGTTCACTTTATGATCAAGGGATTTAAAACAAACAAAATTTGAATAGTGTAAGGTTAAATGTGCCTGGCTAACTTCAACACATAAGCATTGAGTAGCAGATTGATCAGACTTTGCAGCTGTCAAATAAGGTGGATAAGAATGGAAACCGCTGCACCTCGTCCTTAAAAGGACAAGTTTAGCTAGAGGTTTACTTTGACTTTGGGGTTGTAGGACCTAATTTGCAATTCATTTAGCATAAGTTCAGAGCATGTTCGTCATTTCCTGCACACTAAGCCCTCTGGTTAAAATCAATGTCTCCTAGCAAGTGAATTAACTATGAAGGATTCCTATGTAGTTGTCTTCATGTTCACTAGAACTCCTGCAACAGAGAAATGGACGATTTTCAAATCCTGTGCAGTTAATCTATAAAGAAATGTGAAGGTCAGGGTTGTGTGCGGTGTCGTTGGAGTCTCATTCAAAATGTTTTCACTCAGATGTTTATGGAAGTGTATTGATATAAGCGGAATCAATTCGAGTGACCACATCAGCTCATAAAAATTCGCTCACAATGTAACAACTGAACTGCCTTTGATGGACCAGCCAACCATGAGACAACAATGTAGTCAATGCAAGCTTGGTTGGTTAGCAAAAATTCAAAATATCTCATCTGAGCCAATGACGATGTTTCTCGGTCTATACAACTACTCTCCACTCTCTTCCTGTTTCTAGGAGTAAGAAAGAACAAGACAGACACGGTCAATTCAGTTGGCAGTGTGATTGTAAATATAGCGACCATGTAGTAAAGCACTTCAATGAGATGTTTCAAACCAGATTATTATTTTTCCCCATCCTGAATTTGTAAGGGGAAACAACTTTCAACACATTAGAATGTGTGGGGGGGGGGGGGGATGTGGTGGCAACGGTTCTTGGAAGGTGCAGGGACAAACAAATTAATCCCAGTTCTGCTAAATGCATTATAAGACGCTACAGCTCAGAAGAATAGTTTACATACATGTACCAAAACCCCGTACACTTTTCGGGATAGTTTTTGTAAATACCCAAAATTATATGCCTTGTACTCAATTGGTAGTGGTAAAAGAAGAAGTTGTAGTTAGTATAAGAAAAAGAAATCAATGGCAAATCGTCAATGTTCGTGAGACTGGAGGAATTTTCCAGGGAAAGGCGTGCTAACTATCTTAAGCCAAGCGCGTCCCTTGGGCTGTAGGGGGCTTCAAAGGTTTGTCAATCTGGGCAGTTACTTGTTTTCCCTCTCGCTTCTTCCCTGTCCTTCTGTAACTCACATTTCTGCAACCTTCTTACACATAAAAACGATGTTACACTGTCGAACCCTACTCCCCCTCCAGGACTGTTACCTAGTTGACTCGAAATACGAGTGAATGGTTCATTAACGTACGAATGTCAAGCTTATTGCTAAAGTTGGAGTGCCTTTTGAGGGTAAGAGCTCGAGTGATTTTGATACGTATTCCAAATATTTTACTTGTTAATTGAGTAGCCTAAGGGACTGCTAACATTTGAATCAGACCATAACTACAGGCACCTTACAATAACGACACAACCACCCGTCATAAATTCAGATTATGATTGAGAGCAGATTTATTCCCAAACAAAAGTTATAAATTTCGTTGGAACGGAAATAGTTTGTAATTGTGACACAAAAGGTTTGCATTAATCCGCCCGTGTTTCAACAACCCAATCCTCTGAGTAGAGATTCCAGTCCTAACAACTTTGCACAAAACGAACCTGTAAACATATTTTTTGTAAATAGTATTTTATGAATTCAATAGAAGTTCAGTAGAATTAGAGCTTTGACAAAAAAAAAAACCCCTGCGAGGGGATAAATACGCAGTAATTTATTCAGTCGTGAAAATTTCAGATCTTTCCATTTATCAATACCCTAAAAAGACCTGTTTGTATGTTAATCTGTTGTATTTGTACGAAGGTGTATTGTATTTTTAACGTAATGTTTCTAAAGGCTTTGGAAAACTCGCTCCCAACCTGTATTGAAGCTTTCTAAGAGTCAGGTTACGAACTTGCTGGTCGCAAGTATCCATGCTTGAGACAAAACTATTATTATAAGAGAAAATGTCTAGTTTGCGTCAAATAAAATGTTTAAAAATTTGTTTTTAATGACTTTCCTCAAACTAATTTCTAACTGTGGCACACTAATGGAACGTTTTAACGACTCACGTTTATTTAGAAAATATATTTCCATTTTGTACAGCTCTCCATCATAAAAGTTGAAGGGTAAAGGGTGGTTATAGCTCGCCTTGACAAGAGAACCGCCCGATTATAACAAGGACAGCGAAGTTTATAGCAGCGAATTGGGGAATTTGAAGTGCGTAGTCAGCACAAATGCCCTGCACAAGCCTCTGCAGAATGGAAGAGTTCGGTTAGGATGGAAGACATAACCTGAAATGGTAGTAGTGAGAAGGCAAAACTATGTCATGATTAGGCTGTGAGAAAGACCGACCTAAAACTAAGTCACAGCATTTGTTTACCTTCCTTGGCTAATGGCAAAATAGGAAAGAAAGTTATGTAATCAGCTGAAAAACAAATTGGAGTTCTCTTCAGATAGTTCAAAGCAGACTGTCTTAAAAACAATACTTGGGAAAATAGTCTGTGTATGTGTATGCCTGTGAACACCTTAGGAGAAAGTGGGTTGAGCCACACCAGTGTTACGAAGAAAGTTAAGGCAATGTAGGGTGGCCACAATTGATCAGTACCTTTGAAACAGCCAAATAAATAACTAGAATAGGTGGAAACGCAAATTAAAAACTCCCCCCAGATGGTACAGAATTCCGCAGGTGTGCAGTATCACATGGGCAACTGCTCTTCAATGGGAGGCTGACTAAATGACCAAATTTGCCATACCTCCACAGGCTTGGGTTCCGTGGATGCTGAGTAAGTGGTTGGGCGAGATAGTGAAACAGCAACCTCCACGACATTTGACTGATATCTCTCAATAAGTTCTGGAACTTCAGAAACAGAGTGAAAGACAGGGCCAAGGGAAGTTGTGTGGTGTGTCACACCAGTTAACAGAAGCTTTAAGGGGGGTTCAGGAGCTAAGATTAGGATTCCAACTCTTTTATCCTCATCATCCAAGATGCTGAGCCTTCTTTCAGATGACCTAAGACGCTAAATTATTGCTAAATCCCATTTGAACTGCAACACTTGTGGAACTGCCTATGTAGTTTCAAAACCCATTCACAACAAATGGGGGTACTGGCCTATGCAATGGCCATCATACGTCCACCCTCACCCCCTAAACAAGTGTGGCTTCCCAATGAATCCAGCTACGCTGAATGAACCGCAATAAAAGTATGAAACGAACGCATTAAATCATGCTTTGTTTCATGAGATTCGTCGCGACGCATTAATTGAGTTATGTGGATGAATGATCACATAGAATCACTAAATTTTCAGATTGTTTTTATTTGTTAAAAATACACGGGCATGCGCCCAATTACAAAATAAAGTCGTGGAAAAATGGCAACTAACCTAAATTCCGTTGAATTTAGAATTTTTTAGTAGATTAAGTTTTTGCTTGAATGAGGAGTGAAAACTATCGACCTGGGAAAGATACAACGCAGAATCAAACATTGTGTGGGCCCTCAGAGGTGGGTTGTTGAAGAGGTAATTGATTGGGGTCGTTTGAGTGTAAAAATGGTCGTTGCATCTGGTTTGGTATTTGGGGTGTGGAAATTAATAAGCTGAAGGAGAGAACAGTCAATTGAAAGAGTAGAGTAATTTAAGCAAACAAATGCGATCGGTACGACAGTGACGATGACTGAAAGGTGACACATTACAAATGTTAAGGGCCTCTCCCAGATCAAACCAAGACCAATCCACCCCATTTTAATAATACATTTCATTGAACCATGTGAAGCAGCTTACTGCAAGCACCCACATCGTGGGCATAGCTGAGAAATACCTGTATATGGCTAGCGATTCAGGCCAGAGAAAGTCGGCAATAGAATGCTGATAATGAAAAATGCTTTATTCAAAAATCCTAAATATTTCTGCTAAATCTGGACAGAATTTTCTGAGCATCGACAAGAGATCAATGAAAAATCACTACACCACAAATAATTTACACAATTACCAGTGAAACCCCCTGAATGTATATTGCAATGCAGTCTCAACTGCATCAGTCCATGCAACCTTCAAATTATTACTAATCGATCGAAGCAGAATAAAACCACCATCAAAAGTCAGCATTGTTCACCTTTAAATATCAACAGTCTTCGTCAAATTGCCACGACATACGGTCAGTCGTCTTTTTAACTGATAGGAAGGAATGTCAACGAATGTCTTTCATAATCAGTTCTACCACACTGTAGTTAAAGCGGCTCCCCAAAGTTAATTATAATTACATATATGCACAAAAATAATAAAAATGTTTCGTAAAGTAATTAGAAAGAGTAGCTCAACTCAGATTGAGGTAGTGTTCACAGTTATATAGCTACACAGTAGCAAGTATATCAAGTCGTCATGATTCATGTTTAGCTGTGATGATACTAATTGAAAATAGCCATAAAATTCTACTTCAGAAAATTTAGGTTATGTATTTGGTATAACCTGTACCCATTCAACAATTGAACGGCAAACCGTTTAAACCCACCATCACATTAAAAGATCAGGCTTAGCAGTTACTTGAAAATTTCGTCCCATCTATATCGAATGCTTAGCCATGGAAGGCATCGTCCCATATTGTGGACCAGGCCTGAGCGAGGAAGTGCAGCCATAGGAGAAAATACCACAAATGCCTAAAAAGAAAGCCATAATGCTGATAAACTCCAACTCTCTAAGGTTATGATCATTTGGGGAGACACAGAATTCAAACCTTTGTAGTCCGGAGCAGAAGACTGGGGAGGTAGCTACCCACATCATATTTGACAGCCAAGCTCTGCCTTTAGGCAGGTTCTAGTTCTCCAGCAAGCTACTACATATAGCAGGCTCAGCTCAGCTCTGGCTACGTGGCTAGGTAATTGATATCACAGGAAGTACAATTAGCCTGCTCTGTGGAACTGTTTAAAATTTCCATGAGCATACAAGAAGAAGTATTCCTCACTACATTCAGCATATTGTACTCAAAAATTGCACGAAAACAACCAGATGCGGCACATGGCTTCCACGTTTCCATAATACGCTAATATAAATTACCTACATGTTTATAATAGAGCCATTTGCAAAACTTCTTTTGAATGAATCACTAAATGGTGCAGACGTAAGAATATGAATACAAAGATCGACCAAAACAATTGCACATCCACTCCACTTTCGTCGAACTGGGCCACATATTTTGCTGAGGTACTAAAGCTGGGCCAAGGATTAAGTTTTCAAATTTGTGCTGCCATTTAAAATACGTAAAACCCAAAATGCTTGGGATTTTTAAATCAAACAATTGTAAGTAGATCATGAAGCATAAAAATGTGTGAGGTAAAGGACCCCCCCCCCCCAGCAATACTATAATTGATATGAAAACTAGTTACGTTAGCAGAGTTAAGAGCCATGACGGGGGGGGGGGTCCAAGGTAAGTGTGCGATCTTAAATTAGCAAAACAACACAACATTTATTTTTTATGTAAGTTGTAGAATTTTCATCAAAGTCAGTTAGATAGTATATAAGTTTGGAGACCATAGCCAATGAAACACAAATCGCAACAACAAAAATCTGTGACTTCCTTACAATTTTGAAGAGTGTACAGCGAACCGAGCTTGTAATTCCCTACCATGTGCTTGGCGAGGTGTTAATCACAGGTGGAGAGGGCAGATCTGGGCATCTGTTAGGAATAGACAAAGCTTCAAGCTTCAAGCTCCTAGATATCCGACACATTCAAGCCATAGATGGTCCAGCGTTTGTCCCGTCCCTGATATGTCAAGGAAGATGAAACCTAAGGGTGTATTTACAAATTTACATGGACGAACCCCATAAATTCAGACTCAGTCTACAATCGGAAGGACAGTGGCACTAGAGCATCTCACATCAATGAAGAGCTGAGCAGATTCCTAGAGAAAAGCTTCAACTTCTATGCCTGAACCTACCAAACTGAACAATAGTGGATGACGTATTAATTAATTAATTAATTTTGAATACATATTACATTAATGTGTATTAATAATTCACTCTTGAAAGGGTGAAGAAGGTGCCAAGAAGAGGGCGTTGACCAGAAGCAAAGTGAAAAACATCCTCGTGTCCGTCTCCTACACACACGATGTAGAGCCAGTACAAGAAAAAAAACAAACAAAAAACAAAAACAAGTCAAAATAACGCCAGTAATATACGAGCTTCTTGGCTCGCTGATACCTAACACCATATAAAGTCTTCACTACAATAGCATTACAATTAATTGAATTCAAATCTAATAAAAGAGAGTGGCGCAAATAATGTGATAAACCACTGCCCACTCTCCCAAACTTACAAAACTGCAGAAATATTCAACCGTCTTTTCACATAACGCCCTCACTGACGATTTAGATTTAACCCTAATTCTAATAAATTACGAGGAAAATAAATGTTACATAATTATCTGTACTACAAATTCATTTACCAACGTCCGGTTGTTGATTGTGTGCTCGTACACGTTACAAAATTTTTCGTTTCCTAATAATTACACAAATTTCAGTTAACAAAATACATAAAATCGATGACGCTTCTTAACAAATCGACACATAAATTAATAAACTTGCAATTATTCACTACTGGATGAAAATTCACCCATTTTTGGCCTCTGATTTGGCTCTTGTGCCTCCAACAAGTAGACGGTAAGGCAACTTATTTGTAACTCAATGGAACCATTTTTACGTTCTTGAAGAACTTGTGTTTCAAAGCTTGATGTGCTCCAAGTCGTTTCGATGGGTTATACAGAATCAATCTCTGGAACATCAACAAACGAAACTCATGAATAGGGACTAAGGGAGTGGACAGACATTAACTGTTTCAAAAAGCTAAGCATATTAGCAAAATCCAGCCAAATTCGTGAAAATTTGGTGAACGGAGAAATACCCCTCTGAAGAAAAAATAGGCTTTCACCCTTCTTTGGCAAACCGGCTTCAGGATGTTTTTCAAATAGTTAATACCTATATTTTGTTCTCAATAAGTGTTCCTATGAAAGTCCATTGAACAGAATTTTTAAATAATGTTTTTTTAAAACTTTTTATAATTTCCAGAGTGATTACTTCGCTGGATTTGAGCATTATTATGAAGCGAGCGTCTTTTAGGAATCTATACCCACATTTTGTTCATTTTAATTATTTCTGTAACTATCTGTTGATCGGAAATATAGGCCATGATAGCTCGGGGAACCACATTTGTCGAACATTAATAAACCATTTTTCCAATTGTCTCACACGTCCACGCCAGCTAAAGCTGAGAGCTGCACAGCTGTGCAACTGAATTGCCTAAGTAGGAAAGCGAACATGTGATGTTTCCACTTAAACATAATCCTGAATAACAGCCACCAGCCTACTCCAGTAGAAACAGCTACAGCTCATTACTTAAGGTACAAGTCATACATAAATGTTGAGTACTTACTCGTAAAAAATCTTTGGTATTGGGTTCAAGTTTACATATAAAATGGTCCATATCTTGAGGATCCCACTGAGGAAACAAAGGCTTATAATCAGGTAGTTTTGTAACACCAGGCCATGTCTTTTCATCAGGTGTTCCTAATGTCCGAAATATCCTAAAAAGTTGATCTATTTCTGAGTCACCTGGGAAAAGTGGCCTGAGAGTGATCTGAAAGCAAAAACGACGATGGTTAGTTAATAGGGCTAAAATATTTTCGAACAATCATACGCACTTAGGTGTTTTTTTTTGAAACGGTGGATGCAGGTGATACCCTCACTGCAGCCACTAATGGGCCTATTGTAAGGTCGTCCATGATGCTCAGATCATGGGGCCCCTGCACCACCCCCAGGCCCTGCAGCACTGGTCTCACTTAGTGTAACGTCACCTATGCGCCCCCACCACCCCCACCCCTGCACTAAGCAGAGGGCATCAACAAGTTCTGCATTCGCCACCTCTTCTGGCTGAAGAAAGGGCCTCCCAAACACACAACCGCCGTGAGCCCATCCCATCTCTAGCCCTACCTCGCAGAACCTGCATACCTGTACCTCGCACTCGCCAATATTTGCAAGGTGGTACCTCAGCTGACAGTGACCTGCGAACAGGCCAGCCTGTTGATACTATGTAGCTGTAAGGTGATCCTCATATCCTTCCTCCCCAGTGCAAGCACCTCCTTGGCCCTCCCTCTGGAGAGTCGGATGAAGAGTTTTGACTGTCTAAGGCTGGACAGCCCCTGCCAATGAGCAGCCCTGCACCTATCCTCCCATTTGCCAACCTCTCTACGTAGGTGGCTCCTGGTAGTCCCAACAAAGGGCTCAGGGCCTATAGGGAGCTGCACCAATCCATTCTTAGCCCACCTATCAGCCGATGCCCTGACACTCAACACTGTGTTACATTGTTGTCCTCAGCCAAAGCCTTCAGTCCGGGCAGACACCCCCACCTGAGAGTGGGCTGACTGTTCACCATGATGTAGATCCTCTTCCGCTTCAGTGCCCTCTGCAGCCACCTCTGCCTGGAACATCGTGGCCAGCGACCCCAATGAGATCGCTGCTCTGATTCTCGACCCAAAGATGCCTACCCCTGCAAGGCCACCCTGCACCAAGCCATCAGTGTAGTATACCAGGGCCCCAGCTTCAAAAGCAGGAACTCCCTCTTCCCACATGGATCGCTCATGAATGAGTATCCAAAAGGGTAACACAAAGTTGAACCTCGCAGGCATTGAGTCTACCACATGCAGTTCGGGCCCCTCCACCTTCACCTTGTCAAGGATCAAGTGGCAGGAACTCCTCCTCCCCCGCATGATCAGACCCAACTCCAACAAACGCACAGCCTGGAGGTAGGTGTGTTTTAGCAAACGCCGTGAGTTTCTAGCCCAATTATACTTGAAAAGTGAAAAAAAAAAAAATCAAGAAGCTAACGTCATAGAGTTTTATACACGAAATCTATCAAAATAAATAAGAAAAGAGTTCTCCAATTCTTTTACAATTCAAACACAATGCGCTATATTTTTACTTTTCTAACTTTTAAGTGTTGTATCTGCCGAAATAAGCAGTTTCCATTGGATCTTCACGTTTTGTGGCCTCCTAAGATGGAAAACCTTCATTTCTGCTATTAACCTTGGAAGGGTATGGCTCAACTAATCGAGCGTCTTCATTTGGGTTTATTAGTCATTTCCCATGCCTTGAGATTCCAAATCTGCATTGACCGTCCGCCATCCAGGCCGTACCTTGCATTTAACGTGGTCTAAAAAATCCTTCTTTGGCACAAAAATTCCATTTGGTATCTGGTTATGCCTTTCTACTTGGCAATCCGATTTAATAAAATCTGTGGTTGTTATGGGCAAAAGTGAGTAAAAACGAGATTTCGGCAGTTTTGTTGCATTTACATTGTGTTCGGTATCGTTTCCTAGGTTTTTTTTTCATGGTAAATCGAATAAGGCAGGTCTCAAAGTGTGCAACATTTTTTCACACGTTTCATAAAAACTGCTTCTTTAACGTTTTCAAGTTTCCCCAAGAAACGCAAACATTTCTCTAAACATTCGTTTAAACCAAAATACATCACTACAAGGGGTTTTGGTTTATTATTCATTCTGAATAATAGCCCTATGTTTTCGGTCACGAACAATTTTTTACAACCCCCCCCCCCCTCAAAATTTGATACTTTACGTTTCAAGACATGGAGATTCCAAATTTGCAATGTCCATCCGCCATCCCCCATCCAGGCCGTTATGTGCCTTTAACGTGGTCTAAAAAATTCGATCTTTCGCACAAAAATCCCATTTGGTATAGTTGTGCCCGCCATCTTGGCAATCCGATCGGATGAAGCCCATGGTTGCTATGGGCAAAAAATGGTTTAAAAAATTAACGAAACGCAGTATAACGCGATTGCGAGAAAAAAAAAAAAACAGTTGTACGACCTGAAAGTTTCAAAACTATCTTAGTAAATTGAAATACATACCAGTTCAGACATAATGCATCCAAGGCTCCAAATGTCGACTGCTGCCGTGTATATCTTGGATCCTAATAGTATTTCTGGAGCTCTATACCACAACGTGATCACTTCATGAGTATAGCCCCTCATTGGGATTCCGTGGTGCCTTGCAAGACCAAAATCCGCCAATTTAATATGCCCTTGTGCATTGATGAGTAAATTTTGAGGTTTCAGGTCCCGATGAATTATGTATTCGGAGTGACAGTATTCTAAAGCGCCCATTAGTTGATGCATGAAGCTCTGAAAACGTTCAAGACCAAATTTAGTCAGAATGCAAGATTTATTGTTTCAGCGTAAAATGGCCAGCAGCGACACCCCCCCCCCCCCGAGAGTGAACTTTCTGCTCCTGATATTGTTACCGGCTTCCCACAATCAAGGCCAGTCTAGCGTATTATTTTAACTGAGATCAGTACCTGCGTTTCCTTACTATTGCGAACCTGCATTTCGTCGCCCTTTTAATGTAAAACTCCCTAGAAAACCCCTTGAAATATAACTTGGTGTTCCTTTACAGCTGCATGAGTTGGTACGTCCCAACACCAGCCCATTCAACCAGTTTCCAACTGCATTAAAGTAAGGACAACGGTTATGGGCAATGCAAGTGGTCTGGGGCCATGACAATGCAACAATACAGAGTGAAGAGAAAACCTAGAATAACAGGAGCCACATTGCAACCTTCAATGTACGTTTTAGAATTATACTAAGGCTGAAACAATTTGGTGATGGAACAAGGGGGTTGGAATATCATAAGGAATCCTACTGTGTGCCTTACATCCCACAAGGCAGTTGTTGTTCACATCTCACGGATAAGCAAAGTGGTCACTAATGTGAGATCACTCACAAATACGAAATTCTCCTGAAGAGCTCCCATCGCTCATTTGAGTTCAATATTCAGTATGACTATTCCCCTTAGTTAATATCTGCTGTGAAAACTCACACAGGCACGATCCAATGGCCTCACATACATGAAATAGTTCGTGTAACATTTCATAGCACATTTCATGTGTTAAAAAACGTGAAAGTTAAACGTCAAAAGTAAATTAGCTTACCTTGACCAAAGGCAAAGGACAGGGCCTTTTTCTTTCGTCCATAAACTTTTTCAAATCTTCCAACATAAATTCAAATGATAAGAACAGAGTCTTTTCATCGCCATAGATGATTTCTAAGAGGGCTACAATGTTGGGGTGGCTGAGTTCTTTCAAAAGCGAAATTTCTCTAATAGTCGTGGATGGTAACCCTTCTGTATCTCTAAAAAATTAAAATGGACGTCAGTGACATATGAAGTGGATTGAAATGAAGATGTAATTACAGGTGAAAAACATTTTATGCACGAAAAACGAAGAAAAAAAAACAAACTTCGAAAAATTAATACCAGTCGTCATGCACAGGCAGATTAGTTTAAAGGCGAGGTAGATGATCAGTTTAGGGGCTTCTAAGACTCTCTCACTCTCTCTCTTTCATTTCTGTCATCAGAGACTGCTGTGTGCTCTTGACACAATAGTCAGCTGTTTGCCAATGTTCTTTCGTCACTAAATACGTAAAATTGTAAAGGTAAGAAAATTCATACATTACAACGCGAAATACTACAAACGAAATCCATACCTTCTGAATTATCCAAAATGAGAAATAAAGGAAAACTTGTATTGAAAATGCTACATTAAAATAATAAAACGAACACCGTGATGTAAAACATCGTAGTTTGAGGTATATAAAAACAAAGAATAGAAAAATATAAAATATCATTCCAACGTCAATTAAAGCTCCTAAATAAGTATTTAAGTTAATTTGTTATCGACAGGCATACAACAATCGATCAATCCAGAAACCCATATTTTCCATTTTATAAATGTTTTAGCACCGCTAATTAGACGAGCTATAAAATAAACATTCTCTAAAGCTACAGGTCTAGAAAACACATATTGCACCCTCTTCAAGCTCATTGGTAATCGAATCGCTGAAATTTTAGCTTTTACTTTCAATTATTCGTTTGAAAAAAGGAAGTAGAAACACGTATTACCATTAGAACAAAATGAATGTAGTTGGAAAATTTAATTTTAGAGCAATGACTTAAATCGATGGTTTACAAATGTTTCCGATATATTTATATGCTCCAAATTTTCAGTTATGCAGAACATCATAACATTCTCGATAAATTTCGATCTGCTCCCAAAAAAAGTTATTAGTACTCAAACTTCCTTCATGGTATAAACAAAAATATTGATTACATTACAACACATGAATCAATTTCGACGTTTAACATAAACCAAGTCCATCGAGTGCTCGCTGCCGCTTCCCATTTTAAAATAAATTTTATGCAGCGATATAGCAATTCAGTGGATTGGGCCATACTTCCTACAGGGCTGGCAGGTGTACTTCATAAGGAACCAGAGCAGGTGCATTCAGCGATTTTAATGGCTTAAGTTACGAACCCAATTATTTTGTACTCTATTCATATCAACTTCTGGAAAAATAACTTCATGTTGCACGTGGTGGCACTAAATGTTGTGGAATGTATTGAGGTGCTCCCATTAAAGCCACGACCATTATTTAGTAATTAACACAGAGGATTTATGAGCCTGTCAACATGATTATTTTGGGGAACGATAGCAATCACTATTTCAGAATTATCGGGCAAAAACTATCCAAAATGTTAGGAGAAATGGCAGTGGTTGGAATTCCAAAATCTCTTCAATTGCTGTTAATTATCTATGATTCATCGCTTAGGTAAATTATTGGACTGCCATTCTAATTTTGATGAAAATGCTGTTGTTATCATTGAGGCAGAATTTATAAACTGAGCCAAATTAAATTTTCTTCGTAAGTTTTGATAATTTATTGAGACGATCTCCTAATTTTCCCACAAATGAGAATTTTATGGTACTGCCCTGTTACCTGGAGTTGTTCGTGCAAAAAATGTTACCAAAATTGTTAGAGCAGTTTTGAGAAAAAATATTTGATGTTTTAATCACTATGAGAACTATAGTTAGTTTTCTGTCGATTTGTCTCATAGTCTACGCGAGTAGCTTTTGATGCATTTGAGCTAGTGCACATCAGGTAGGTGGGCATTACGTCACTGCACGTCCTCCGAAACCAAGACTATTTAAATCTGTAAGAAATCTTAAAACCCAAGGATGGAGTAGAAGAGAATGCTTCTCGTAATCTGCCACCATTCATCACGAATTTCTTTCCGTTACACATTTCGCTAAGAACTGAATTTTTTTTCATTGATTCAGGAACACCGCATTATTTTTGCGCCTTCATGTCGGGCCTGAATCGTTCGTTCAGGCACATGGTTGAAAAGTGCACAAGACCAATTGATTGAGCGGATTGGACGAGTGTTTGAAATTTAACGATACTGCTGTAATGGCACGTTTCTTTGAGTGCAGAGATAAGGATCAACCAGGCCAAACTAACTCAAATTCATAACGTAACGGACCAAAAAAATTACTGAACACAAACTGACACCTGTGATTTGCACCAAGCAATTACACTCACGGCAGCTCTCGTGTGTACGATATTACTTGTCCGAGTGGTTGTGACACGTTACCCTTCTTCATATACATCAGAAGGCTAATAGAAAGAGAATAAGCCATCTACCCACGTACTACTTCGGTTCGTATGTAAAAAGTTTTAATACTAGCCCATTACTAATACATTGAATTATTACTCGCAACTAAATGTATAGAACGTAGTTTATAATAGAAGAATGGGCGCCGTTTGTGTGGCTCAACGGTGTGCCACCTCATCACCTCCAGTAGATCTGAAATAGCTGAATAGCAGCTACCAAACTAAATTTGAAGAGTTGTAATTAAACTCAAAACATACTTACGAATCTAATCTTATTTTCTTTAAGGCGACTATTTTCCCAGTGCCCTTGTGGCGCGCTTTGTACACAACTCCGTAGGTTCCTTCCCCAATTTTTTCCAATTTTTCGTACTGGTCCATCGCTGACTGAACGTTTCAACGGCACAGTTCAACGCTGCAATAATTTAGTAACCACGAAAATAACGATTGGGCAATAAATAATTTGTTTGAAATTGATTGAACATGAGATCCGCGGTTGCAGTTTAGACGATAGTTTTACTACTTTTTAAATGGGGCGAATAACCGGGAAAACGGTTTAAACAACGCAGATGAATTTATAAATTTCATAATATGCGAGAGTCAGCGAGAACTTCTATTAGAGTGCCCGTTTCCTACACAGTAATTTCGGGCCATAGGAAAACTTCGTTGGCCTCTACACGAAACCAAAAACATTTTTCCCGCGAATTGCGGTGAACCAAGCTAAACTACTTTGTGGTGATAACTGGTTATCAGTCGAAAGTTAAAATTACTTTTGAGTTGTATCCTTACTTTGCTGTTAACGAATTTCATAACCGCCGGGAACATTATTGCACATCAAATGAAGTTAGAAACTGAAAACACTGCTATATAATATATTGGATTTTGAAGATAAAGCAACTTATAAGCCATAGCAACTCCCTTACTTAATTCATGGGTTTTCATTTCTCTCCAGACTTAACCCAATGTGCATGGTTTGCAAACAGTTCGAAATTGAGAAGTCAAGAAATAATTCAAGTACGGGAACTGTATAAGTTACGATGTCATAACATAAAGAGGTTTAGAGAAGTATTCGTTTATCGCCTACATTTCAAACTCACAGTATACGATCATGGGGAAAGGTGGGAGTTTGTCTATCATATAGTTTAAATGAATAATCGCAGAGCCACTTGTTAAGAGCCTCCCTCAGTCCCGAATACAGTGGGTTGGAGAATCATTTATGGTTGGGGTTAGTTAGCCGTTGAGTCAATGAGAGGGCCATTGCTCCAAGCCTAGCTGGTGAGAAACATGTTGCAGAATGCTTGATAGTAAGGAGTACCCTGGAGAGGTGTCAGTCCCAGTCTTCTACTTTTTCAGGCCACAATTTGGGTTGCATCTCCATTTGAAACCGAATGAAACGCTCAAGCTAACCATTGCTTTGGTGAGCTTTACAAATTTGGAGAATCTTACACATTTCTTGAAATACCTGGGGTTCAAAGGAAGTGCCTCGAACACAGAGAAGCTCACGTGGAACTCCAAATCGAGCGATTGTATCTAGTAGGCCTTGTGCCACTGTTTCAGCTTTCAGATCTAGTGTCAAAAATGCTTCTGGCCACTTTGTAAATGCATCAACAACAATGATGTACAGGTCCCCTCGTTCAGTATTGGGGTGTGGTCCAATGGCATCAAAGAACAATCGTTCAAAGGGGACCCCACTAGTGTATTGGTTGTGTTGAAATATTTCCGAGGCTTGCCATGCTACCCACGTGCCTAACAGTTCGCACGTACTACTGGCTGCTTGATATTTGTGCATGGCACCAAATTCTTCCCAAAAACCTGTCTCATATTTCTCTCATACAGTTGAGCGTAGAGTTGCTACCTAAGATCACGAAGTAATGAATCGTACAACAACCTGCTCTACAACTCGGGAGGCTTCTTCCAGTTCTTCCGTTCTGTCAGATACATTACCTGAAATCACGTGTAGATGATTGTCAGACTCGGCCTATGAGAAATCCTCTTACCCTGTTTATCCCATAGTGGGTCCCTCCATAAAGTACCTACTGAACATTCACAACCTCACAGAATGTCTTCAAGTGATTTCTTGGAAGGCATATCCGAAGAACAATTAGGTTCTGCTCACTTTTCTCTGGTAGAAACCAGGGCAGGTTTTATTATTTCGTTGATTAGGGAACCCCATTGCGAATTTCTTTAAAGTAGCTCTAATGGGGCGTCCCAAACACAGCTGCATAATTCAGGACACCCAATCAGATTTCGAAAGGAAATTCCAATTTTAAGAACAGCTGAAGTTGCACTTTCTGTTTATCTGCCTAATCCTATCAACAATTTTCTGTTGCTGATATTCCTCGCTTGCTTCACAGTTCATCTAAAGCTGATCAAGCAATGTAGATAGTAATCTTAATTTTATTGTAATCTTGTAAGCAGAAGAGTCTAGTAAACTCACTACCCAGCCCAGTGACTGACACTTGACAGGGAGCAGGTTACGTTCTTATTTGATAGGAACAATCAATCAACATAGTAGGAATGCTAGAATAGTTCTTAGGACTGTGGTGTTTACCAAAGGGGACATCAAATGACAATTATTACACCGACGATAGCATTTCAGTTGCCCACAACACAAACTCCTGGTCGAAATGACCAGGAAATTATGATAACGTTAAGGCACAATGCATAGGTTTGTTAGTGCTACGTATTTCCCCTTAATACACATATGAGCACACACCTGGGGTTAAGCGTGATAAAACTTGAAACGTCTAGACACTTATCTAACAAAAACTTTGTGTGCACAGGTTTTTATTTTCCAAAATGTTTGTAGTAACGTCAAAATAAATAGTAAACTGAAAAAACAAATGAATTAAAGAAGAGTGAACAATAAAACTTGATGTTGACACACAAATAGCGGAAACAAAAGTATAACTCGGAAACGAAAAAATTAACGCCGCTGAGTTTTCCCAACTCCTCTTTTGCCTGAAAATAAATGCCTTGGCATTTTGTTGCCAATGAAACGGTCAGCTTCTCCTTTGAGACCCTTCTTTCCAACTTTCTTGGCAATTGCTTTGTGTGCGACTTTCTTGAGCTTGGCTCTAGTCTGAAAACAGAGAAAGACAAATCTTATTGATTAAGTACATATTGGAGTAAGTAGCGGTTGAGATGACCCAATCGATACTATAAAATTCAGCAACTCCCAAATGAACTGCATCTTACTCTTCAAGCATTCTAAAATTCTCTATTAAAACCCAGCAATACAATCTCACTTCCTAATTATTTTTAGCTAAGAACGATGGCAGGCATAATCTGCGTTTGCAACGAGTGAAAATTCTTCTCACTCAGAATTTCCCAGTTGATAATCCTGCATTGCTTGATGTAAAGAACCAAGGAAGACGTGGGACTATTTTTCAAATATGGAAACATTTGGGTAAGCCTACAAACAGCCATTCTTCATCCTCTCAACAATGCACGCTAGGTGCCATGGATAAGAAAAAGGTGGGGGATTCCACTGAAAAAAGCTCTAGCATTAGTCAGCTCATATTCCCTCCTCGCGAACCCTTCAAGCACTCGCTTATTTGTTAAGAGGCCCTAACCTAACATTGAGTCTGACGCCAGGTTGAACTCAATTATTTTACCTCACGGACCAACTGGTGATTGTGCTACAGCCTAATTACACCTCAAAATACTCATTAAATAGAAATAAATGAACCACCATGTTACTGGTTTACATACGAAACTTTTTCCCCACATATTTGATGCAACATTAATGTACAAATAGCCTTTATTAATGCTACACCACCAAGAATACCCAGACGAGAAATTTGAAAATAAAAATCTACAAAGAAAAAACACAAAAAAAGACGATCAACAAGAAACAGTAGACAACTTGAACTAAAACTGAGGTCAGTATCCTTATCAAAAAGACTGTTCCTGAACTCTCTTAACAGAATTATATCAGTGAAAATCATGCAAGAGCCAAAGCACTTGCTCAGCATCTACTGAACCAAGACCTGTGAGGGTACAGCAAGTGGTCATTTAGCCAGTCTCCTGGTAGTGAGCTGTTGCCTAAGTATCACCGCGCACAGGTATTACCCAGCGGAATCCCGTATCTGTGGGGGGGGGGGGTTCTTAATCTGATGAAACTATTTACATTTACTTTACTTCTACAGTGTAAGGCAATCGATCATGAAATATTTGTATGGGTAAGAAGCTAAGAACATCGTTGAGTTAATCTGAGCAGACACATTCAAAGCTACCAAGAATCAAAGCGTTAATGAATTATCTATTCAAAACTCAACATAATTACGAGAAAGCTAAGATTGATAATTTACCTGGGGATCTTTGACGCCCGATTTGTCCCTTGGTAGGCGTGACATGCTTCGAGACCCTCCCTCAGAGTTAACCCTCATCCTCTTCATGGCAGGTTTTGACAGTGAACGAGATCTACCTCGAGTTCTCTTGAAATTAGCCTGTTGACACAAAACGGGAGAATTCAACATCAAGTAAACAGATAAATTGTCAACGCTCACAAAAAGAAAAAGGAGTGCATTTGGCTAAAATGTAATATCGTAAGTACAGAATGCCAGAATCGCCACTATTCCTTAGCAGGTAACTTCTGATCATGCACACCCAACAAAACATCACGTGAAATATATTTTGCGACTTTCCTCCCTCGTAGCTAAATAAATGAGTGATTTTTAACTAGCCCAACGAATTTTACTTATAAAAGGTATGGTGTCTACTCGTGGGAAAAATAGAAGTTTTTGAAGTTACAGGGGATCAAGTGAAGACTAAGTAAAGTTTCGGTAGAACAACAGTACTGCAGATCATTTTGTGCTGCAGACTTTTCGAATTTATTGGGTTGTCCGTAATTATGTGATACGCTTTATCGAATAACTTGTGTGAATGTAATTGTTTGGAGTGCCAACACAACTTTCTTTAGGAAGGGCTACAACAAGGGATGTTGCCATGCATTCCACAATTTTGTGCGTTGCTCCTCACAATTTCGATACCTTTATTAAACTATTATTGGACAGCCTACTTGATTATGAGAATGCTTGTGATGATTGAGGGGGAGTTATCGGGGGAAAATTAAAACTCCTGTTTTTATCGAAAACGTGGATAATTTGTAGTGGTCCTGCCATCACTAGTAAAATAGGATAGACAAGTTATCTAACTTAAGAGTTGTTTGTAAGAAATAGAAGAAATGTAATGAAAACCGTTAGCTCCTTTGAATGGGGGAAAATGGGAGTTTCGTATGAGAAAATAAAAGAGAAATATGTCTGAGAGACTAAATCTCGCAATAATAACAACTATGGGTAGTTTGAGTGATAGGGTTGGTCCATAACCTTATTATGTCATCTCATGTTGATGTACTTACTAAACACCAACTTCAAGCAGATTTAGTTCTGCAATAATTTCTCAATCGTGTACAGAAACAACCAACCCTCTTAAAAAATAGTGTTATGGACTCAGAAGAACTTGAAATTCAAAGATTTGAAGAAAACATTTTTCAGTTGGCAATATTACTTTCAACAGAAATGGCGGTCCCTACCAATGTAGTGAACAATGCAACCCAGATTGCTATCCACAAAAACATGTGAGGTTTCGTGGGTCCAACCCTGCTACTATAAGGTCTCTTTGGTTAAAGCAAAATAGGATAGACAAGTTATCTAACTTAAGAGTTGTTTGTAAGAAATAGAAGAAATGTAATGAAAACCGTTAGCTCCTTTCCCTCATCAAAGCCTTGCAGAAACGCATGAGTCTTAATCACAGTCCAATCTTATGTTAAACTCCACACACGATGAGTTGGAAATTATGTACAATATCAATAAAAAACCTTACCTTTTCTGAATCAGCATCAACATCAACTCCTAATCGTGACATTTCGTTTTGCAAACGTCCCACTGAACGTTCTCTTACTGAAGATGTGGCAGTTCGGGGTAATTTAGGTTTTGTAGATGCCTTCCGAATCCTCGATTCTTGCCTCATGATTTCTTTTCTTTCACGGATTTGCAAGGCAAGATTTTTGATGTCTCTCATCGTGGAATCTAACTCTATCTTTGGAACAGCGTAAAAACCAGCTTCTTCTCTGAGGGTTTCTTCTTGCTCCAGCTCCTCCAACCTCTACAAAATGAAAGCACAGCATTTATCCAACCATTTAATTAGGACGAAACATCTTTACTCTTAAAAAACAGTGTGTCCCTCGATCACGATAATGAATGAGTCTCCCATTTTGGTTTATTATTCATTCTGAATAATACACCTTTCTCAGTCAGGACATTTTTGTTACAAACCCCCTCCAAATTTGACAATTCACTTCTCAAGGCATGAGGATTCCAAATCTGCAATGTCTGGGCCATATTTTGCCTTAACCTGGTATAACAGTGAAATCCCCGTCTGGGGCAGTCCTTAAAGTAACTGCTCAGCCTGCGCTCCTTTCCACCCGTCTCACTCCAACCACCGCCAGTTAGACTCGTTACATCATACCAATTGCCTCGCATCGCCTAGAAAATGTCAATTTTCGTTGTTCCATTGTCGTCACATCATGTTTTGTATAATTTACTAGCATTGTATCGATGCTGAATCGAATGGGATGGGTCTTGGGGGTGGAGACTGCATCACACTGTGCGAGAATAATAAACCATTGCGCAATAATTTGAAGCATTTCTTATAAATTGTTCTCTTCAAAGTTGTGTTATAGAGCAATCGTTTTCCTGCTGTCCCACTGTTGAATTAATAGGCGAGCGGTGGAAGGTGTTTATGTCAATTGATCCTTGCTGTTTTGGTATTTATTAATCTAATGAGACCAATCAATTCCTTCCACGAACATGAATTAATTTATTTTCTCTCGCCCATTAAATTCAAACAGGTACATTAACTCCCATAATTTATGATATCCAGCTTTTTCAAAAGATATTATTTTTTACCCCATTGAAAGTTCGATACATCTTCACGTTCACACTTCTAAAACATCATCATTCTTCGTTCTGTAGGACTCATTTTTTTCTTATCTCAACTTTAACAAACTAATTGGTGAGCATCATAATTTATTACTGAGCATTAATACAATGATTACTTTCTAAAACAAGTGTTCAATGTAATGTAATAAGTATTGCGTCTTGCTTCATAAACTTTACATACCTTGAATATTTCAGGGTCAATATAGTCAGCAATGTTGTGACCTTCCCACATTTCGGGAATAATGTCGTACTTGAAGTCATCAGGAAGGTCGTAATTCTTCTTAAGATCCAGAACATAGTCATCTCCCAACTCCAATTCTATATCCCTCTCTGACTGTTTCTTTTTAATACCCAAAGCATCAACTGACCGGTTTTCATCATCATCCTGATCCATTTCAGTTTCAGTAGGTTTCATCGTCTTGGCGAGTTTCTTTGCCCACACAGAATCTAGGAAAATTTTCAACGTAAGACATAAAGTGAAGTAAACAAGAGAGTATTTCTCATTTTATTGAGTAACACATAAGAAGGCTGGCAGTAAAAAGAGAGATAGACATAGAGAGACGTCGTATGAAAAGGTATCTACCCTTCCAAACAACTTGATGTCTGCGTTGACCAGGATGAAGAGCACTGCAGAGATACTGTCGTTCAGATTTACTTGTGCCTTCAACTACCTATTTACCAAGAACAGTATGCCACTCGACGTGGCACCACTGACTCCTAGAACCCAAGTGCACAACGTGGTTCAGCGACTCTAATTAACTGACATTATCTCGTCAAATAAATTTTGAGAATCATACGTATTTCCAATTCCATCAACTGTGCCTTCTTCTTTACTTAATCCATCAAAATTTCACTATCACTTCGCCTTTGAGAGCGTTCCCTGTGACGCCCAAAACGCGCCTTTCTGTAAATAATTTGGTTTTCGCGTTGTTGAAGTGCTTTTCACATTAACCTCTTTATCTTTAAAGTTTATTGCAGGAAAACGGAAAGTGTAGAACTTAATTGTAACAGTTGAGTATTGTGCTGTACCTGGAATACAAGGAAGGCGCTCTTTATCGTCCCTAGATTTGGGCACGGCAACATGAAGCCGGTTGAGAATACCGTCCAGTTTCTTAGTTTGAGCTTTACTCTCAATTCTATAGGCCAAAAGAGTTTCACAAGCCTGAAAACAGCAAGGTTATCAACGTTTAGAAGAATTAAACGTGTACACATATATTACATATAATACAATATTCCCTGCTTTTGCAAGGACGGAGCAGCTCTATGGACAACCAGTGGAATTGTGTGGCGTTTCGTGTCCCCTTTTTTGAGATGTCCAAAGGACGCCTGATGGGTATCGTTTCGGAATATATTGTAGGCTGAAAGGAATAATAATAAATAAGCATCCTCCTCCTCCGAGATGAGATAAGACATCCTACAGCCATGAACCCAGGGGCTCGCTGTAGTGCTGAGATGAGGGGATTCGTGTCATACAAGAATATATTTTAACTAGCGATTTTCATTGTTGAGGGAGTCATCTTGATGTATGGTCTGCCAATAGACAAGACCAATTACAAGGAAAGTAACCCCCCAGTCAATTAGAGCAATCGGAGCGTTAGTTATAATGTTATTCAATTAGTTACTGTAATTATAGTTATCACTTTATTGAAGAATAGAATGAAGGATTGAATTCAGAACAGGCATGTGCCTTGTTTTGGCCAAGCACACTTGGCAAAATCCATTTAAAATAAAACAAAAAGGATAACATTGAAGTTACCTGTTGTTTAACTTCTGACACACCTTCTTCAGTAAGAGTACTCATCGAGAGTAGGGGTACGTTGCCTTCCTCCAAAACCTTTAAACTTTCTTTCTCTTCGGGAGCCACATTTTCAATCCGAATAACATCACATTTATTTGCAACGACCAACACGGGCTTAAAAAATAAACAAACAAAAAATTAGTGTTTTCGAGACATTCTGAAAAAACTCTGAAAATCCACAGCAGAATCGAATAGATACCTTGTTGTTAAAAAGTGGCTTGATCGAGTTGAACAATGACATCTGCTCAGTCAAAGAGTGCCCACACTGTCCACTTGGATCGAGGAAATACAGTACCATTGCACGAAGATGAGCAAGCGCTGTTACAGCTTGCATTTCTATAACATTTCTCTCGTCGAGAGGGTGGTCGAGAATACCTAAAACAATGCATCGTAAACAGTGAGAGCAAGCGTCATATTTGCCCTTCTGGTACCTGTGGCAGATTCCACGAGTTATTTATGGTATAAGTGGTTCAAGTTTCTAATTTTTCTTTGGATTGGATGGGTTATTTACATGCTCGACAGCTGCGTCCGATTGCCCGCTTTTTAGTATCTTCAACAAGAAGCGACTTGAATCAAAGGCTTCACGATCATCGTTCTCATCCAGATACCTGCTTCAAAATTCCTCGAATGGACTGGATTCCTTCACTAAAATATGACTATTTAACGCGAAACAACTGTGCAATAATTTTTTCACACAATGGCGTAACGAGTGTGATCATTTCTCGGGATCCAATCACCCGCAGACTGACTCAGCTGCTGCGAAACCTGCCAGAGCTATTCAGCGAATCTTCCAACTTCCACCGCCCCAGTACTAACTGTGTCCTGCAGCACTGGTTCTACCCCTTATCCGTCCAGCCTTTTATTTAACTTATCTAGGAACATTATTCCCATTTTAATTCTTGAGAAGATTATTTTTTTTACCCGAATTGATTTCTTTCCGAAGTCAATCTTGTATTTCCGTTATTTTCTATTAATTCATTTCCGAAGTAACTAAACACGAAAGTCAGTATGCATATTGCTTAATGAATATTCAGACGTCAACCAGGTGTTTTTTACTTGCCACAGCTCTACTTAGCATAAAGTTTACATACTGGCTGAAAGGAGGTAGCTATTTTAGATACCCTTAAACACACTTTTAGAAGTAATGGTTCCCTAAATCTCCAATAGGAAAAAATATATCCTTCAATCAACCAAAAACAATATTTCCCTTGGCCAAATCTGACTATGTTCAAGATTGAAATGGACAGTATGGTGAGATTCACACGGTTTACAACACTCCATAAGATAAATAAGCTTTTCTCGCTTAACTAAAACTATAGGAGGAAACAATGAATATAGTAACGACCTCATAGCTTTAGTACAAAAATAAGACTTGTTACAAAAAAAGTAAGGCAGCAGTAGCCAAATTGTTGTTGTTGTAACATTGTAAATGATGACCAGTACATATTTTTGCCGCAAACAGAGGTACAAATCAATAACTTACCAGGAGTGTCTATTACTTGCCACCTCAGATACTTGTAATCAGTGTGTCCAACATACAAGGATTTGGTAGTGAATGCATAAGGTTGAACTTCAACTTCAGCTCGAGTTACCTAAAAGGGATGAACATTGTACACTGAGGAAACATTTACAAACTAAGTTGCCGATACTATATTGAGAAATTTCCTACTACCAGTACGACTATTCCACTTCCATTCGTTATATAAATAAAAATTGGGGGAGGGGGGGGGGGGGGCTAAAAAAAACAAAACAAAAAAACACCTCGTTCAACACACTCCAACCATGCCCAAGATTTCAAGTGTTTTATATATATGTATACATACAAAACAGTTTACTCAATGAAAGTTATGAGATAATTAGGGGCAACCCAATAAATCCTTAAATGTTAGGCAATACCACCTAACCATTAGCGAGGTGTGAGGGTTGAAAATAAAACCCTCACGAACTAGTGAGGGGGAAAAAGGGCAATTATTCGAAAAAAGGACAGTAAAATCCATTTCACAGTGTTTCCTACCGAATTCTAGATTTCAGCTAATGTTTACACTCACTCAGACGATTGTTCGACGTGGCGTTTAATTAGAGATCTGAAGAAAACTCAAAATGTTTTTCAGTGGATTACAACTTCAACACGGTAATGGCCCCAAACTGGCTTTTATCAAGGAAAACTTGTCAGCTGACGCTTAATTGCGGGACATTGCAATTCCTCTTCTTCAAGCTGCTGTTCACTCTACAACCATCTTGGATCCGAATACGTATGCAACATGTTCTAATTATCGATGTATCAAACTTTATACCACTACCATGGGAAATATTTGTTCATCTAATACGTTCTCTACACACCCAAGTATTCAACTGTAATGCATTGGAAGCCATAATTAGCGTATTCGTAGTATATAACAGAATGTTAATGGCCTACCTTATTAATGAAACTCGACTTTCCAACGTTAGGAAAGCCGCAAATGATTATCGTCCTGGTGTATGGGTCAATGGATGGAAGACGAGCCAAATGTTGCCTCACTTGTTCTAAATATTCCAAATTTGAGCCTTGGCGCTTCATAATAGTGGCCATTCTGCAAACATGTAAATAACAATGAATAGCTGCTGACAAACCGAGCCGAATTAAATTCCACTGTAAGCTACCATTAACATGCAAGGAATTTAGTGAATTGACAATTACCTTCCTAAAGCAGCTCGTTTCAATTGTTTGCAACGGTACAGTGAGTCTCCGAATTTCAACAGGCGTAAATAATCTTTAGCAACACTGAAACCATAAATAGGCTATTAAAACAGTAAAAAACGATGAGTTAAAAAACATTACTAGTACCTCAATTTACTTGTCTATTAGATGTCGAGCTTGATTGAGCTGTCCCAAACCGAGTTTGTAATGATCTTTGTCATATAAGACGTTCATTAAGTCTGAGTAAAATGGGTGCACGTTCTAAAAAAAAACAAAAAAACAACAACACAATTTTATCCCTTTATTGAGAGATTGCTGTCATTACAACTATGTTGAGACTAAGAAACAAATGCTCAGATTTTCAACAGCAGTTGAAAAAATGGTGAGAATGACACGATTCATTGTGACGTTTCAGAAACCCGTATCACTTTTCAATTTTGTTTGCACAGCTGTACAAGCCATAGCTTATCACTGCCATCACCGAAAGTTTCTGATTTCGGTAGCTTCCACGAAATATTTCATGAAATTCGTTCAAAATCGGCGAATGCACGGCGAGGATACTTCATGAGAGTGTAGGTACAATGATCACAGAAAACAAACAATAAACTTACTTCCAGTTTAGGAAACTCTTGTATTATTTGAGAGAGTCTGTCGTGGAAATTCTGCTGAGTGAATTTAATTTTCCGCATATAAAACGCTCTGATTCGAGAAATCTTGTAGTGCTTGTGAACAACAGTTGGAGTTTTCCGCTGAGTCTTGGACAAGGTGAAGTCAATGAAGTCCTGCGAAAAATTCCAAATCAGAAATGAGACACAGAACATTGTTGATATACCAAATTCCGAAGCAGCCCACTAGATTTATAAAATGATATTATAGTAGGTTACACTCGACTCACATTAGACAATTAGGACCGGAAACTGGAAAATTTTATTACATACTTCAGAGCTGCCATTTTATACTCTGTTCGATGAATTCAGTCATACACACTCATTACCATAAATCACTCATTTATGCATGGGGAAGGAATGTAGATTTTACATGTATGACTGATACTGTGTATCCATTCGAATCTCACTGACATAAAATGATATAAACCGACGCAAAGCGAGCTCTTGTAGCCTTCGCTAATAATAACAGAGACGTAGTGAAGTATTCTTGGCTGATCACTCCAGCCAGCGACAATTGGCCAATTAGCACATACAAAAATTAACGGGAACATAAGATAGTCGTTCGATTTCAACCTAAACGTCAGAAGTAGACCTTCCAAAGCCGAGAAAGGTGGTACAAACCTTGGCAGTCGGGACGACAGCGATTTTCTTGAAATTGTAGATAACCATTTTGAAAAAGTATTATAACACCCAAAAAATTCCAGGGAAGTTGCAATTTTATCTCTAGAGTACTGTTAATTGCCTATAGGCTGGGGTAGAACCCAACTCCAAGAAAAATTGGATGAAACTGATACTTTTTGACACTAAAATTGCACGGACTTCCAAACCACGTGCATAATCACAATGCACCACTTGTGTAAAAGAATTGACGTGCGGAAGGTAGCTGGGTTGTTATACACGAACAAGTAATTCAATACCTTTACGGCGGAAGAGATAGTAGGTCTGCTGTTATCACCCAAACCTTTTATGAAAATGTTTTGTCTTATTGGCAACACTGGCTGTTCGGTTTTTTAGTCTTGTTTTTTCCTTCGTTGGCGAAAAGTCTGGTGAAATGGCGTCAAATTTGTTATGTTTGGCTCAAGTCTAGTTTTTCAGTTCTTAAACGAAAATGCGCGATTGGTGTAAGATTCGACAGTGGATTTGACGTGACTTTCTTTAGTCTAGTCGTTAAACGAAACGGACGTTACATGGGGCGTGATACTGTCGGAACAAAAATTCTGTTTTTTCCGGGATGTCACCTCTCGCTTTGACACCCTTCTTCTTCCGGTTCAAACTGTTTACATTAGTTTCTCTACTGCTTTTCTGCAATTTGGTTCATTCCGATGGCAAACTTCGTAAGTTGATTTCATTATGTCCAACGCCCTTTTCACTATTTGTAATTTAATATTGTTGTTGTAGCAAATAGATTCTTGTAGTAAGTTCTCACTCGTATTTAAGGCTAACTTCGAATACGTTGAAGTAAAGAGCTCTTGCTGTTCGCTTTTTTAAATAGTGGGTTCGGAGTTGATTAAATAACGAAGCTGATATGGAAGCCATAGATATTTGTTCTGGAGATAAGGTTTCGTCCTAAAAAATCGATTACGCTTAAAGCGCTCCGTTTTTCATGCATAATCGCTAACCTTTTGACGAGCGGTGTTCCGGAGCTGTAATTTGTTCGATCCAGCCTTAAGCTATGTTGTAGTTGGAACTTCTTTCTTTTCCGGCGCTCCATTGACCCGGTTCGATCAATTTGATTGGGATTCCCCCGTTTATAATTTCCGTTTTATTACTTCTTGTGTTACTGATAGTTATATCTATCCGTACGCTCTTTAGGGAAAGCCCTACCTGAGGAGGTCAATCAATTAGGCATTTCATAGCGTGAGGTGCAGGCTAGATACAGTTGCATCTTGGCGTACTATAAATTGCTTAATAACTAAATCGAAAAATTCGCCTACGAGTGCACATACATTAAATATGACTAGAACATTTTATTTGCGGAAAGATACCTGAAAACTACAGAGCCATTTTATTAACTGCCAACGTCTGCAAATATAGAAATCCTGATTTGAGTATACGATTGGATATATTTACATTTTTAACTGAAGTGTTGAATGCAGAAGAATAGTGGAAGTTTTAGAGGTTCGGAGAGAAATGATGAAGATGAGGTCTGCGAAATTGTTTAATGCCGTTTGGATAGGAGTTATATGTGAAATCAGAAAGAAGTTGTTCTCAACTTAAGGTAACTGGCGAGGGCGTGCTACGATGTCAGCGGCTTCAGTGAAATACAGCTCTATGGGGTAATGGTTACATTGATATAAGCTCCCATAGCTAATGATACGAAGTGAACGTCAACGAAGAACATACGAAAGTGACAGAATGTAGTGGGAAGGAAATGGGAGAGCTGTAAACTTTAAAAGTATCATAAAGTCAATAAACAAGACTGTGCTTGACAGTGACGAAATGAAATTGAAAAAGAATTTTAATGAAATAGAGCAGTTGACAAATCGACAAAAGTAAAATGGTGTGCACTTTTGGAGACGCTGTAAGTTTTAAAGCAGACTGAAACGGTAATCGTTCTGAGCCAGAGTACGACTACCTGCAGTGATTCCCTTCTTGTATCTTGGATAACCGAAAAATCAGTTTTAATTGTCCTTTTTACTCGTATTATAAGTTCATCAGTTTCAATGTCAATCCCATCAGCTAGAATCGTACCATTAGCACTCAGGGTCGGACTAAAACGTACAAAATCTGAGAGCACAAAATATAACACTGGAGGATGGAGGCAGCAATTCACAAGCTGAGGGATGAGTGGCTTACAATGCGATATTGAGGCAGAGGATAAACAGTTTTATTTTCATAGATCAACAGTTCAATTTAGTCGTATGATTCTATTCAGAATTTTACTGAGATGGCGGGGGGGGGGGGCTAGGCAGTGCTGTATCCCGTGTCAACAGTTATAATAGTTCACCGTGGCAATAGGGCGACTGAAATTTAATCTTTCCAACGATATCTTCAATGTTGATTCACGGTGCACTTGGAGGGACTTCAGCCGTTTTCGTGAGATGGGGTTGGAAAAGTGAAAACGCCTAAGTTGTTAGATGGAGGTTGAAATTGATGACAAACAAAAATCTTGAAAATAATTTTGTGTTCAATGAGCTCCAAAGTCGACGTTGGCGTTACGAGGTTCATACCGTGAATCCAGTGACTCTTCAGCTACTAATTAGAAGATAAAAAGACCTGCTGTGGAACCCTTCAAGGACCTTCTCACAAATATTTGTTAGTGTCTTTTAAATTGTTGATTTCAGCTGCGAAAAAGTGGTTTCTTGGTGTCCAAGGGACCTTACTCTCTCAACTTTAGCAGTCGCTTTCAGGCACTAAAAATGGACCATATTTCCTTGTTTCACACGCTATTACAAACAGCTTTTGTAATACCCGCTATCTTGATACCAAACTGCCTTTTTGTGTCAAGATGATAATCATCTTTTTATCCTTGTTAGGTGGATACCAAATTTGTATGCCTTCTCTTTCGCCAGTCCCTCAACTTTTCTCTTGTCCTTAATAACTATTGCATAATCTTATTCTATAAGCATTAGTGTTGTGTCGAAAAATTACTTTCTCTAGTGTCTTGGGTTTCACTATGGTGAGAATTTATTTTAAAGAACCATTCGTTTTCAGGCGATACTGGAGTTTGGTTCACTAAGGAGCCTGAGGACGTTATTGTTGTTGCTGGATCAAGTGCAATACTCCACTGCCAGGCAGCATCGGTTGACCCCAATTCCTTACCAGTTATATTCTGGCGAGATAGGGACAGTCAGATAATAAATTTTGTGTCGGAAACACATATGTAAGTTGTACACGTAAGCATCCTATGAGAAACACCCTCAATTAGTGGCCGATCATTGTCTAATTTTTAATTTCCATTTTTTGTAGGTCTCAAATGCCTAATGGTTCGTTACTGATTCGTTCAGTTCTCGAGCGCGCACCCGAAATTCTAAATAAAGCCGGTGGTGATGAAGAGAGATTTTCCTGCATGGCTTCTGTCGATTCAATTGGGAAAATCGTCTCTCGATGGGCCACTGTTACTGTTGCAAGTGAGTAATGGTTTAAAACTGGACGCTGGACTAAAAGTATTTACGTTTTGTGGACATTTTCGTTTCATTTGTCTCTCTCGAATATTGTGAAGATGGTTTGCCATATTTCCTCTCACTAACTCAACTTTTTTCGAATTATCTAAGAATTAGTTGGATGTATGAAGTAATTAACTGGTGTTTAGATATCTGTTGTTTAAACCCTACGCGTAGTTTTTCTACGCTCCCAAACCATCCCTAATATTTCTTAACTTTGTTTCTTTTTCCAGGACTGCCCCCTTTATCCGACGAACCTCAAAGTTTGCACGTTTACCCCGGACAAACAGCTCATTTTTCTTGTCGTTCGGATGATGCTTCTCCCCAACCTGTAGCACTCTGGTTAAAAGATCAAAGACCCATAACCCACGATGAAAGTAGAATGGTGTTACTGCCCACAGGTTAGCTGAGTTGTAGTTTTTGCTCATCTTGTTAAAGAGTGAAAATCATTGAAAATTTATCGTTTTAAACTATCGTTTTCAGGTTCATTGGAAATAGATGACGTTCAGCATTCAGATACTGGGGTGTATCAGTGTAATTTGACTAGCCTCGATGAGTACCGCTTAAGCAATAAAGCTTTCTTGACAGTTTCTCAGGATTTAGGTGATTTATATTACATTTATCATTATCAGTAATTACTTTCCTTGGTACTTAGAAGTAAAAAGGAAAGTTATGTAATCAGCTGGAAAAAATTTGTTTTTATTAACTGTTGATTGACACAAGTATTTTTTTCGTTGAAAAAATGATGAGATAACTACGGTTAGAGGTGATGAACGATTTAGTCGGAAGTTGTATGCGATTTCAGGTATTTGACCTTTTTATTTTTGAGCTGACTTGTTAAGACTCGAACGTTGATAGAAACAACTGTTGAGCCACAGCCAGGTAACACACCAACTCATCTTATTCACATTCACACACCAGGTCCGTACCCTTGTCCTGAGTGTCTCTTTATAGTAAATAAATACGTAAATAGTGATATAATTCTGTTTTCTCTATAAATGTTTCAAACCTTGTAAACGGAGGTATATTATGCGCTTAATTCATATCTTTAAATCACCACATGTCGATTCTACAATTGCTTTGACATACAAAAAAGCAAACTGCAATTCACTTGTCAGCCAAAGTTTCTATCATTTTATTCTTGTGTGGTCGTACTGACATGACCATACTGAGAACAAGGCGCGGAATTTTAATTTCACAATTACTCACTTACTCACAGGGAGTTTAGACGTCGAAAACAGTCAAATCGTCGCCAAGTCTCCTGATAAGGGGCTGACGAAAATTGTTGTGAACCATGTTGGTTTATTATTTTTGATAAATAATACGTACACATTTTTTACCAGCCCCACCCTCCTCATAAAGTTTGACGCTTAACGTTTCCAAATCTATCTGCAATGTACGTCCGCCACCCAGACCTTATTTTGTTTATAACGTGGTCTAAAAAGCCGTTCTTTAGCCTTACAGTTCTATGCAGGATCAAATTGTGCCTGCCCACGCGGCAATCTGATCGGAGGAAACCAATGGTTGTTATGGGTAGAACATGGTTTACAAAATTGAAAAAAAAACGCATTTTGGCAATTTTATTGCATTTACATCGTTGTCGGGTGCGAATGTGACTGGTCTCAGGGGCGTAGGACTGCATGTAGATGGAAAACAGTGAAATCACAGTGAATATAGTGGGCAAATCTCGCTACCTTAAGGAACTCTCAGAACAATGCTGTGGAAATAGTCATTACTACCCTGCTTGCGTTTATTCACTCCCACTGCCTCCTGTCTCACTCCAACCACCTGTCAGTTCGACCCTTTACGCTGTGACAATTGCTTAGCTTCGCCTAGGTATGTCAATTTTCGTTGTTCCATTGTTGACTACATGTTTACATGTCTACATTGTTCACTAGTATTTGTCGATGCTGAATCGAATGAAATGGCCTAGGAGGTCCTCTACAAACATTGTTGTTTGCATATGAGATATCGTTTCCTGGAGTGCTAACATCGCCACGTTATATTCCTAATATTTTTTGTTGGTGGGTTGAATATGATAGGTCACAATCGTGCTGTGCTAGAGTACAATAAACCATTGTAATTGGAAGCGGTTTTTAGGTCGCATCTTGATATCAGCCTCCTGCTCCATTCACTGAATGAATAAGCTACTTTTTTCCTCCACGGTCTCACGAAAATGGATTGGCATTTCTTAATTAATTTGGGCCAGTTGTTGTGGCTACCAACCCCTAGTGATGGGTCATCAACCCTGCTATTCATTTTATCTGCCTTCACCCTAACAGTTTCAAACACTGTGAAGTGAAGATACATCCTGTCATGTTTGCGTTCACTAGTAATGTGGTAAGAACCCAGCAATAGTTTGGAGTTCACCATCACACTCAGATATCTCTCTCCTGCTTTCTTGTCTGGATATCAGTGGTCTCAACAGGACATGGTGGGAGTTTCCATTAGTTGTGTCATCCCCCTCACTAATGTTTTTGTCTTCTGCAAGGCGACTGACACTCCATGAGCTCCCATCACCCTCCACGTTGACATAGGTGGGTTACAATATGCTGCCAGTCATTGGGTATCTTGAGGTGAACTGAATTGTAGTGACACAAGTGCGGTTTTGGAGTCTGTTAGTTCTTGGAGTCAGTTCTGAAAATATCCAATTTTAACATCTTTTTACATCATCTCGAGATTTTGCTCAATGCACAAAGTATTAGAAAATAGGTTTTATGAATCACCTGCCCACTGAATGTGCTACTCATGGCACAAAATTGAAATTGTCTCTTTACTGTTCCAGATGGTGCAGCTCGTGAAACTCCTCCCGAATTTATAGCGACTCCTAAAAACACCATAGCTCTTGAAGGTTCAACTGTCACTTTAGATTGTGCAGCGAATGGTAATCCAGAGCCATGGATTTATTGGTTAAAAGATGGTGTAAAACTCGATATGTTGTACGTTGTTATTTTATAACTCTTCACTGTAGTGTTTGTTGGCTTTAGTACAAAGTATAAAACTGAATGGGTTTACTCTTGTGCATCTTTTGTTTTTCTGTTGCAGGGACTTAGATAGTAGGTATCGCAAAATAGGCACTGGTAGTCTGCAAATTTCCAATATTGTGGAAGCTGATAACGGAAATTATCAATGTAGAGCAGAAAATAGAGAAGATTCTGTGGATACGCAAGCTTCCTTGTTTGTGCAAGGTTTGTTTATCACTACTCCATTAGCTAATGTTAGGAATAAATTATGTTTCAATTGTTTTGTGTAATTTCTCTGTTTTATTTTCATCCTTTGATTAGTGGCACCTCGCTTTATCAAAAAACCGTTATCAAAATCTGTGGCTATTAAACATGATGACGAACTCATGTGCGAAGTTTATGGGAGCCCAGTGCCTGAAGTCTACTGGCTGAAGAATGGTGATTTCATTTCGTCTAACAACGAATACCTCACCAAAGTTAATGGGTCAGTTTATGAAACGTCTGACGTAACACCTAATTCTTCCTCTTTGCTAACTAGTTTGTTCTTGACTAACTTATTTATTTGGTTTGACTGACGATGAAATCCCGAAATTCAGGGACAACCTGAGAATATTGGGCGTGATGGAGTTGGACTATGGCATATTTCAATGTGTTGCTTCTAATCCAGCTGGTAACATACAAGCTGCTGCGCTGCTCACTGTGACCAAGAATGGTATGAGTTAGTTCATTTTTAACTGTTTTTATTCCCAGGGTTAACTTCTCCATAATGGTTGATGTCTTCAAACGCCTCTTTCTCAGAAATGAGGTATTAAGTAATGAATAATAGAATCATTTAAGAAATGAGATCTCAGTTTGGTGCTGAATTAATTCATCTTTGATGTTTTTGTACTGTACAGTTCTAAAATAGAGTTCCATGAGAAGAAATTCCCCATTCTCCATTAACCGTACACTTAGATGTTTGGGATTTTCGAGAATGTGCATACATAATCAAGCTGCTGTGATGGTGTCAAACAAGTTAGAACTGAGTGTTTGAAAGCTTTGTGCCTCGAAATCTATTTCATGTTATATAGCCATTTCACCAAGTTCGCCATGAAGGTGATGGCTAAGAAACGTGGTCACAGTTGATCTATCTCTGTGAAACTCCCCCCCCCCCCCCGCAAAGTAAATAGATCAGTTGGGAACCCAAATTAAGAACTCTCAGGTGGTCGTCTCGTGCGGTAACACACGGGCAACAGCTCTATACTGGGAGATGGCAACGACCAAATAACTGCTCTACCTCTGCAGGTCTGATGCGGTGGATGCTGCAGGGGCCAGTCTCTTGTATATTAGCGAAACCGCAACTACCATGACTGATATGACCCTTGCTGAGGGTTTAGGAACAGTAATTTAATAGGGAGAAACCTGCTATGCTGAACTGTTACAATGGCTTAAGGACGAACCCATGATAAAACACTTCAGCTGCCACATATGATACATGACTACTGGTGATTGCTACATGATAGGCATAGCCAAGCGTACACAACACCATTCTGTTAAGGCTTACTACCCTCTTCTTGAGGTGTTTTATGGTGTGGCTTCTGTGGAGACTCAAGTGAAGTGCAACTCAGTTAATCGCCATAATCCGAGTTGCTTCTTGCTCCAGATTTTGCCATGGGAAACCTGTGTCCACATTATTAGGATTAACCGTTAGGCCTACATTTACCCACCACCTGAGTGACTGTTTGGATGGATGTGGAAGCTCTTCTGGGTATCTTCCCTACTTTTAACAGCTTACTAATGGTTGCTATTGTGGTTGGGCGGAAGTTAAATCTTGTGATTTTATGGAGGCAGTTGCCACTTTTTATTCGTCCAACCTTCACAGTATATGATTCACATATTCGGAAAATTGATATGGAATCCTTACTCCCTCTAAGCTATCATCCAAGGCATTCCTGACTGCTCACTGTCAAAATAATTAATGTTATGTGCAATTTTACAGCTTGTTGGTCACTTATTTTAGACCATCAATTGGCTGCATCGCCAGAACATCCCCAATGGCGTCAGGCACATGGAGACGAGGTGGTACCACTTTGTAGAAGAGCTAGAACATGAATGGTGCCCCCATCTCCCACCCCTCTACATCCTATTACCGGCCCTGTTTACAGAATCATTTGGAGTCCAGCATTAGTTTTATTCTATCAATTTAGTGGTGAAATACCGCATGTGAGCAGAATAGCTCGCATTCCTCTCAGGGCTATTGCAGGATACACAAATTAGAGTTTCTCAAACTGTCAAAAACCTTCAAAAAGTGTATATGGGCTACTGTCGAGCTTTTTTGAGGAAACTGGCAGCGTTTTGGTTAAGTGAATCTTTGCGATCATTAACCATAATCCAGCATTTCTTCTTGTGTTGCTTCGACTCTTCATTCCTCTTTGGAGGATTTGGTTCATTGAGATGAAGGCACTGCCATCATTACACGTTGACACTGGAAGATAAACTTGCGTACGACTATACGAAAATACCTTACGAGGGATGTTGTCTGATCTCTTCTCAACAAACATTGGAAAGGATGATTACAAAGCTTTTTAGAGCAGAGCAGTACAAACTAGTAAACGATAAGTTATCAACTGAGTGTTGTTTTCTCTTTAAATGATTTAAAAATAGAAAAACATTGAAAATTAATTAATTAGTCGTTGATGTTCTTGCCAGACCCTGCACTATTCGATCTCAGATTACACTTGGGTTTTCGTTATCGTTAAGGGATTTTTAAAATGATTTGTCTTATCGGTTGTATTATTTTGGTTTTATTGAAGACTTTTTTGTTCTTTCTTTTTTACCATTTTTGTTTCATTTCTTTAATTTCATCTTGCATTATTGTTTTATTATTTTTAATTTTCTTTTTGTTTGGTTGATTTTATTTTTAAATTATAGAAGTAGGTTCCAACAATATTTCCACCGAAGAAAATCCCCCGACAGTAGACTCTTATCCCATTGCAGAAGTTGGACGGTCATCGACTGGAGCGCCTAGAGATCTTGAAGTGACTGTTGTGAAACCCCGTTTTGTCACATTGAAATGGAAACCACCTGATTTAAGCCATGGCGAAATTTTGCGTTATTCAGTATTTTACAAAGAACAGGATTCTGAAAGGTGAGTAATACCATTTTCAATTGGTTCTTCAAAGAAATATGTTTTGATTATTTTGTTCATTCATTGTCATGTTAAGATATTCACGTTTGTAGTGAATGTGAACTACCCAGCATGGAAGATCATCGACAGGGTTCTCTTAGTGTTAGCCAGTGCTGAAGAAAATATATACTGTAATAGAACTGGCATTGGGAATGGCAAATGTAATTAAATATGTAGAAGATAAGTTATAAAGCTCAGTCAGGCGCTGTTCGTAAAGCAGCATTGTCTTAAACAATCAGCTGCAGAACAGTTATATATGAAGCCATTCTCCAGGAAGTATGTTTTCAGCTGCATCTCTTCTTTTTACCCATTTTGCTGGATTCCCACGAGTGCAAGAGTAGTTTAGTGTCTTGGGAGTCTTTGGACTGGTTTGTTCAAGCGCGTGATAATAAATAATTTAGGGTTCGCTTTTTAAACAATGGAGGAACTGTGTTTCGTCGGCACGTCATATTGCAATATTTGTTTTGTAGTCGGAACTTATTTATGCAATTGTGAACTAATAACACATTGCCGTACTCTCTCTTGAAGGGAACGAGTTGTCGAAACATCGAGGTCGAGGTTAGAAGAAGCTAATGTCAGTGGCCTCAGGCCCAACACAACCTACACATTGCGAGTAGCTGCTATAACTGCGTCTGGCATTGGTTCTCCATCTAAAGCTCTCATTGTGACAACTCGTCCAGAACTCCGTGTACCAGGACCTCCTATGAACGTCAAAGCAATCCCATTCACCAATCAAATAGTTGTATCATGGTCTGCCCCTACTGTAACCAATGGGAAAGTGCAGCAGTACAAACTGTACTATTACGAGGTATGGACCCATGTGTTCTTATTTAGGTATTAGTTGCACGTTGCAATCAAGATACGTTCAGTTATGTGGAAAACTGTTCAGTCTTAGTACAATTTTTGTTTATACCCTGCTGATACGACACAAGCGTTCTCATGAAAATGGTGTTGGTAGTCCAATAAGTTGTCCATCTTGTGTTTTGTTGTTACCTATCAACCGCTTTTTTTTTTTACTGTAGTATGAAGTGTCTGAAGAACATCACATTGAAACTGAGGCCACATCTTACGACTTGAGTGGGTTGAAGAGCTACACAGAATACATTATTTGGGTGATAGCCTTTAACCATAATGGCGCTGGTTCTAACTCAGAAGAAATAACAGTTCGAACATTATCAGATGTCCCTTCAGAACCTCCTACTAACGTTACAGTGGATGCTTCTAGTTCGACGGTAAGTGTAGTAAAATGTCTGCATATTATTTGCACCTCTGTACTAGGGGATAACTACGATTGCGTGGACGAACGCTAATTTTCACTTTATTGTACTCCTTATAAAATATGAAACGGTTTTGCTTATTCACTCTCAAATGTTAGTCATATTTCAGAACACTTTTAAAAGGATTATTATAGTCACGTATAGTCAAAACTAAATTAAACAGCCAGTTACATTCAGTAATATAGCATAATTCTTTCTTACACATCACCAACAAAGTTTTGTATAGTAATTCCGACACAGTTGTAAGCTAAAGGAGCTACTATCACTCTATAATGATATAATCAGAATATAATTATTTAATTTTTTGTTTTTTGTCCTCAGAGCGTAAAGGTTCGCTGGGAGCCTCCACCACTCGGAGGTTGTAATGGCGTCATCACGGGTTATAAATTGAGGTACAGGATGCGGGACAAGAAAGGGAAGTCTGAGACTGTGACAACAGCTGGTGATCGTCGGCTGTTTGAGATACTAAATCTGGAGAAAGGCAGTGTGCGTGAGCTGCAATATATTTGCACGATTTATATGGAGATATATATATTCTGAATAGTTCGTTTTTATTTACCTGTGCTTCTTTGTGGTTCAGGTTTATCAAGTTCGCATCTGGGCCATGACTGTTAATGGAACTGGCCCTCCAACTGATTGGTACACGATTGAGACGTATGAAAAAGACCTTGATGAATCAACTGTTCCTGGAATGCCCTCTGACATCAAAGGTGACCATTATATTTGATATAGGTGTAGTAGATCCCCTCAAGGTTTATCAATAACTGTGGGAGTGAATATGTGGGAAATGGACGCAACTAACAGCCATGGAACGTGCGAAGAGGGCAAAAATAGATGTACTACTAGTGTAGTGTTTTGCTGCGCTACCCTTGTCGAGCAGGGTTAGTTATGAAGCTCCATTACTGATGTGAAAGTGTCGCGATGGAAAAGACTAGCGTTAAGAGTATTGTACCCAGTGACAGATGCTTTCAAAAGCCTGTAAACAATTGTCACTGGAGACGAGGAAAGAACAGAAGGCAATTCAGGGAGTTGACGTTGTGCAAGCATAAATGGATAACCTGGCAAAAGGACATCCTCAATAAGTGCCTTTGCTACTTCTTCTGGTACGTACATTACCACAACCTCAAGTACCTCAAGTTGAAAAAGATTAAGCAGCAAAAAAGTGTTTTTGTAAAAGTTTTGCAAGTATAGCTGTAGCGACTTACTTCAAACACAGTGTCTTCGAATAGCCAATACTTATATATAGTTCTCTATAAATATTTCTTGGTTTAACATAGGTGAAACAAAAAATTGTTTTTCAAACGTTTCCGAATGTTTTAGTGTACATGAAAACCCATTTGAGCAACTGTGGGCAAGCGCTTTCGATGTAAAGACATCATCGTCTGGCCGTTTAGTCAGTACTGGAGTCAGTCAGTTGGTCGTGGTCTTTATATACAAAGAGAAAGGTGAAGGGAGTGATGGAGCGTTGGGGAAGGGGCGGGGAGAGGTCTTGTTGGTCAGTCTTGTTAGTAGTACCTTAGCCGGACTGGCTGTGTTAGGTATTAAAGAAATTGGGTTGTGTCCGCCAGTAGGCAAATACTAAAGTTAACGTACCTGTTAGGTTGTTCCCCAACGCTCCATCACTCCCTTCACCTTTCTCTTTGTATATAAAGACCACGACCAACTGACTGACTCCAGTACTGACTAAACGGCCAGACGATGATGTCTTTACATCGAAAGCGCTTGCCCACAGTAACTCACAAGCCAGAGGAGACGGACTCACCTAACAGGTACGTTAACTTTAGTATTTGCCTACTGGCGGACACAACCCAATTTCTTTAATACCTAACACAGCCAGTCCGGCTAAGGTACTACTAACAAGACTGACCAACAAGACCTCTCCCCGCCCCTTCCCCAACGCTCCATCACTCCCTTCACCTTTCTCTTTGTATATAAAGACCACGACCAACTGACTGACTCCAGTACTGACTAAACGGCCAGACGATGATGTCTTTACATCGAAAGCGCTTGCCCACAGTAACTCACAAGCCAGAGGAGACGGACTCACCTAACAGGTACGTTAACTTTAGTATTTGCCTACTGGCGGACACAACCCAATTTCTTTAATACCATTTGAGCAAGTAACGTGATAGTTTGGTATTAAATTGTGCTCAAAAGTGAACAAATGTAAACCCACAGGGCAGAGAAGCGATAGAAGCGCCTGATGTAAAACGAGAGATAGTTGTTGAGTGAACAAGTAATTCCCTCTCATACGTAGCCAGACTGGAAATAAAACTAATCTAGCAAACGTTGAAAATTTGATGATGTTGAATTTAGAAATTTGTGTAGTTATTCCAATTATCATCCTGGTTGTTCAAAAACGTGTGGAATAGACAAACCTTTTGGAGGTAATATGTAAAAACTGAGTTGTTGAGAATTACGTAGCAAGTTATCCTTGTCGAAGTTCTGCTCATTACAGGGATATGGGAAGGTCAAACAAACAAAACTGGCCCAGAAAAGTACTAAAACGCAAAAGGTCAATTTGTTGCAATCGGATTACAACAATTATGCTCCATACAAAATTAACACGAAATCCTTAAGAGTTTGGCATACTTGGATACAAATACAGCAATAACTTCCCTGCTGTTACTGTTGTATCTTCAACATTTATATGCCTGCAGATATTTCGCAAATGTTTGACACCACAGCATTTTCTTTTGCAGCCAAAGCCAATGGTGATTCGATTACAGTGCAGTGGTCTCCTCCTAGTAATGCGAACATTATAGTCAGAGATTACGTAATTAGTTGGGGACGAGGCATTCCAGACGATTTTGCTGAACGCTTGGATGGAAAATTGAGGTTCCACGTCATCAAAAACCTAGGTAATATTTTCTTAGTATGACGTAGTTATTCCGTCTTTTTTAATAATATTGTTTTAAAATTTTTTTATAACTGTCTCTATTTGAGACCAGCGCTGTGGCCTGAAGTCCTATTGTGCCAGTTTCTTACAGGCCTTTGCTTAGCTTCCTAAGGAACACCAGATATTCCTTCAAGCGGGGACCATGCACATCTTCTTTCATGTCTACACTTGGAGAAGTTGTACCAAAGTCCAAAAATCGCTCCCTTACAAATCTTTGGCACTGGACGAGGACGTGTTGGGGTGTTTCCTCTTCATCTTTGCCACATCACCTGTATTGAGGGGTGTCGACTATGTCCATGACATACACGGGTTTGTTTATTTTCCAGTGTCCCATGAAGATTCCCACTATCTGCCTCAAGTCCTTCATCTCTTATCATCAGAAGGCTGTCCTATCTTGGGTATTGGTCCTGAGATGAAGCATTTGCAGTGGCTCACTCCCACAGCGTTCCCCATTCCTGATGCATTCTCCTGACATGTTTTTGCTTTATTATTCATTCTGAATAATAACCCTATGTTTTCGGTCACGAAAAATTTTTTACAACCCCCCTCAAAATTTGATACTTCACGTTTTAAGACTTGGAGATTCCAAATTTGCAATGTCCGTCCGTCGTCCGGGCCATTTTGTGCCTTTAACATGGTCTAAAAAAATCGTTCTTTCGCACGAAAATCCGATTTGGTATCTAGTTGTGCCTGCCATCTCGGCAATCCGATCGGACGAAGCCCGTGGTTGTAATGGGCAAAAAATGGTTAAAAAAATTAACGAAACGCGGTACAACGGGGGAACTACAGCGGAAGTCAACGTTTCGTCGTTTGAAGTCCCTCCCTCCCTCCCGTTTCAATAAAAAACCACCCGCGTCGTCCTCGCCTCGCAACGCTGCCCACCCGCTCAACTCCCCTTTCGCCTTGCAACAAGTTCGCTCGAAGCGCCCCCGTTCCAATTTCCCCGACCCGACGGGGCAAAATCATCAGACGTTTTGTTTCCGTAGTTCCATTGTAGCCAGGACATGTTTCGTATGGTTTACTAGCATACAATGCTGAATCGAATGAGATGGGGGAGCACTAATACTAGGTCAAGCTGTTCATGAGAATAATAAACCACTGTGTAATAATTTGCAGGGTTCTTTATTAGTGACGGAGATGCCCCTCAGTGGGGAAACTCTATGGCCCTATAGGTACAGTAGATGAACCGAGTTTTGCCAGATGATCCTCCCTGTCATTTCCAGTGATCCCTATATGCCCAGGAGTCCAATAAACGTTACCTCTATTAGAGTTTGCTAAGAGTGGAGTCGCATCCTGCACTCTCTCGCCAGTTTTGGCGTTAAGCAGTAGTTCTTTGGTGCCTTGCAAGACGCGTGACTATTTTTCATTATATTGACAGTTTTATTGCTATATCCTCTATTATGAATTGTGATGGCCCCAGCAATGATAGGATAGGACGGTTGAATCAGGACCTATGGCAATTTACGTCTCATCATGCCTATTCCATCTTTCTTCATGTCTTATTTAATAGGCAGTGCAACAGCGGGTGATGATAAAATAATTATCTCGATGGTGGGACGGGAGGGGGGGTTGACTGAACGGGATATGGGGCGGTTTAGTTGGTCTTTTTGTTGTAAATCTGTCAATCAGTTGTTTTGGTTTATGCTTGAACTAACAGTGCATAATCGAAAGACCAAGAACCAATGATAAAGGTACTGGCTGAACCTATTTTAACATTCAAGTGAGTTATTCTAGAAAGTGAATGTCTAATTAGAGATGCTCCCCTTTCTCTGTGTACATTCATGATTTCCATTTGAGGATTATGGAACCAATGTCGTTGCACCTATTTAGGTGTTTTTTTTTTTGGCTTTCATTACAGTGGTCGAGAGTTTTTGATGTGTAAACAAACACTTACTTGTGCGCCTCACTACTAGCCTTTGACACGTTTATGTTGAAAGTGCTCCTAATTGTACACCAACAGTTGACTCAACGCTGTACTAGTTAGAATGATTTCAAAAGCTCTGGGTTAGTTCATAAAAACCGGGTTTATTGTTTTAGAACCAAACACTGATTACGTTATTTCGTTGCGAGCACATAATGAGAAAGGCGATGGGCCTCGAGTGTATGAAAATGTTCGGACTAAAGCTCCCAGTCTGCAAGAACCTGATACCCCATTGTTACCTCCAGTTGGTCTGAAGGCTATAGTCATGTCGCCAACATCTGTTGTGCTGTTTTGGTCGGACGCATCTCTTCCTCCAGATCAGGTACTGTTATTGGTACATTACAGCTTAAAAGCAATTGCTTTCTTTTTCTTTTGAAACTTACTTCGTAAGTCATGTTGATATTTTCTAGTCCAGCGCTTTGGACCATATGTGTAATCGAAAGTTATTTTGCATACACTTACATTTGGCACCCACCTCACTTTACCTATCACTTTTGATGTTCAATTGATTTCAGGAGGTTACCGACAATCGATTTTATGTTGTGAGGTACAGACAAGCGAATCATCCAGCTGCAAATCGTGTCCACAATTCAAGAGTTTTAAACTTTATGATTGACGATTTGAAACCATATACACAATACGAATTCGACGTTAAAGTTGTAAAGGTAATTTAGGGAACTACTGATGAAGTTGTAAAATGGAGGGCAGTTTATATGCACAGTACAGCGCCTAGGTCGGGTTGTGTCAGTAGGCATTCTCTGAGGCATCACCTTGTGTGCAATGACGCTTGATATATCAACTGATGTTTAATTCTAGCTGGGTACTTCCTCAGAATTAACTTCTAAACACAATGCCCCTCCTCTTACCGCTAATGTTGGCGAGCCTGGGAGCTCTCCACTATATATATTTGTATTTGTTTCCCTTTTTGGGTGCTACTTTCTCATGTAGTGTGGTCTTCAAAAGAAAAAGGTTCAAATACTTGCACCAGACGGTAATTTATTTGCATGTTTGAATTTATTAAGCCCTACTTGATAATGGTTACATAAACTTGGTGTGAACACACTTCTAAAGCAGTGAACTCGTTACTCTCACAAGTAATCAAAATTGAGTGTGAGTGTGAAGTTACATATCGATTCGTGAGAACGTGGCAGTGTGTCTCATTTGAATCTTCTCTATTTACAGGGACACCGAGAAAGCCCTTGGAGTATGATGGCTACAAATACAACGTGGGAAGCGCTACCATCTTCTCCTCCGAGGGATGTGACAGTCACAAACGTGGAAAACAGTGCTGGCACAATTAGCTTATCCTGGCAGCCTCCCAAAAACCCCAATGGCCAGATCACTGGTTAGTGCCTTATTCAACTAAAGGGCCGTTAACGTTAACTGCTTTGTTCGAGTATTCTAAATATTTTCCCTCTTATATTGAAGGTTACATTGTATCGTACACGACGGATCTTCAATCAAAAGATGGGGATTGGATAACCGAGCTTGTTCCAGGCAACAAAATGGTGTTGGCTATGAAGGCGTTGAGCCTGGGGACTACTTATTATTTTCACGTGAAGGCGAAAAATAAAGTCGGCTCTTCTATGAGTTCTCCGGTGGTTTCAGTAACTACACCTTCTTCGCGTGAGTTTATTTTGAAACGTTTCTACTTCATGTGTCTCATATTTGTACATTAAATTATTGTTGCTTTGCCTGGACCTTGAAGGCTAAGTTATATCAGTACCCATAATGGTAGATTCTGTAGCAAAGCTGGCCCAAGCATTTCTTATTTGGGCTTGTAAATTGCCGTAATGGACACAATGGGGCAGCTGTGATTCAGACGGTTCCCTCTATTCGAAAATAAAACTGATCAGAACAATACGAAATTTACACTCGTTTGTCAAACATATTTGATCGGGTGTAGCGTCCTTTAGACTATGATTCGTAGTTATTCACTAGAGTCCAGTTACCAGGTGTTTTCAATAGGGATCATGCGGCACAGTTTTAGTTAGAGATAAAATGAAACATGTGGAGACAAAACGGCAGAGTCCGTAGGAAGGATCAGGTAGCTGCACTTCGTGGCCTCCAGATCAAACTTCATGATTTTCTGTTTAATTGTTGACTGTTTGGTAGAATGGTGTGCAGCTTGTTCCTGCCTTCAGGCAGCTCTCACTTACCACAAATCGGCAGGGAGAAGATGAAATGATTTGAATCATACCTTTGTGTTCTAGTGGTCTATCAGGTTTTACTATCGTCATTTCTTGTTTTAGATTTTGGCGGCATTGCTGAACTAGGAAATCCGAAAAGTAAGCGTCAATTACTTCTAACTAGTTTCTACCGTGTTTCTTTTTGAAATAAACAACTGTATAACTGACCTTTTCCCTGTTAACAGGTAAAGCTGGGCTCAGTTCTACCACAATTATGTATATTGCCATTGTTTCGTCGTCAGTGCTAGTCACAGGCATGGCTATTGGTTTGGTTCTGCTGTGTTGTCGAAAAACACCCCATGCTTCGCCTGAAAGGAGCAAAGTTGGGTACGTTGTTTAAATGATGAGCCTTTATAGTTTAGAGTGGTATTAAATCAAGCATGCGTCACAGTCTACGAAATTGAGGGCCAGTTTATCAATATCGTTTGTAGGCTCGAATACAGGTCGAATAATTCGAATCTTCGAATAACTCCCAATGAACCGTTCGCTAGATTTCAGTCATCTGCGTTTGATACTCCCGCTTTTTCCTCTCATGGAATACGTTTACCGACAGCTACCAATTCGGCGTTTTAACTGAAGAATTGATAAACCAAAAAAACAAAATGTTGTTTTACAACTCTGTTGATGCCTTGTCGAACATATTGGGTTGGAACCGGCGTACACCTCACATGCATGCTTATTTGTTATGTGAGGAACTATTTTTTTCCATCCAACTTCCCATAAAAACAATATTGGGATGTTTCTTATTACTAAAGTGTAGCCTAACAGTCATAATTTCGGGGTTTTATTACTTTCCCAAAGCGTAAGGGAAGTACAGTAATTGTGTAAAAAAAAAGTTGAGTTTTCTTCAGATCTTTACGTTTTGAGGCGTACTGAATCCAAAAAACCTAATTTTTGTGTGTGCTGTAGTTCAATTGTGTGTTGTAGTTGAGGCGCTCACGAGCCACATTTCCACAAAAAAGGAGTTGAAGCTCCAAGCGTCAGCCCCCCTGGGTCGTTTCCCACGCCTGCTGCTGTGCGACGTGCGGACCGACCTTCAAAAAGAGGACTTGGCCCAACAAGTTGTTGAGCACAACCCTGCGTTAGGCTTGCAGCCGCAGGATGTCAGGCCTCTCTTCACCAAAAAGCGTGGCAGACAGAAGGATTGGGTGATTGAGGTATCACCCAGCCTGTACAAAAAACTAGAGGGGGCAAGGCACCTCCAAATAGCCTGGCAGCGGTGCACCATACGAAAGAACCAAGCCCCCACTCAGTGCTACAAATGCCAGCGCTATGGCCACCTGGCAGTGGCCTGTACAAGACCTGTTGTGTGCGCCTGGTGCGCCTTGCCACATCTGAGTAAGGAATGCAAGCGTGATGCTCCCCTCAAGTGTGCCAATTGCGTCGAACGCAAAATCCAACAGGTCGCACACTCTACACGAGACGCACGCTGTACCATTCGTCAGCGAGCGATTGCCCTCCAGGAGTCACGAGTGGATTATGAATAGGTCAAAAACAGTTCGAATCCTTCAGCACAACACAAATAAGAGTTGCCCAGTTATGGCTGAGTTGCTGCAAAATGCACTCAAGAAACGCTGCAGTGTCCTCGCCATACAGGAACCGTGCATAGGATCCAAAGCTCTTGGTCTCGGATCGCAGGCACGCAGTGGTGGCTGGAGCAAGAACGGGAGCCAAGGCAGCAGTAGCCTGCATCGACCCGTCCATTGACATGCTCGCACTCACTCACCTGAACAGCCAGCACTTGGCCGCTGTGCTCATCCGAGCCGGTGGCTTTGAGCTGGTTGTAATATCATTTTACAGGCAATTTGGCGCACCAGTTGCCAACAGCCTTGAACCACTCGAGCGGGCTCTAGCAGGCCTATCAGGACGACCCCGCGTAGTCTGTGCTGATGCAAACGCCAGATCACCATTGTGGGGATCCCCAACCCTGGATGGGGCGGGCGAGGCGTATATAGAGCTGCTCACCAGGTACAACTTGGTTGTTGCCAACGACCCCATGACTGAGGCGACCTATGATGGCCCGGGAGGAAGGTCGTGTATAGACGTCACAGCCGTGTCCCACACCCTGCTACTCAAATTGAAGGGTTGGCGAGTCGTACCAGGTGCAACGCAGAGCGATCACATGGTTATTGACTTTGCCATTACGGATGATAACATCCTCTGCAAAGACACGCGTGAAAAGCGATTCCGCACAAAAATGCTGACTGGCCGCAATTCTTTAGGGTACTGGAAGGTGAACTGCGTGCCGCAGACACCGACCTAATAGTGCAAGCATCCACACCTGAAGAGGTGGACAGCAAAGTGGACACATTTACCACAGCACTGCACTCTGCTGGGCTCTCTGTACTTGGCCAACAGAAGCACAGGGCGATCAAAGTCCCATGGTGGACTGAGGAACTTAATCCCTCAAGCAAAGTGCAAATAGAGCCAGAAGGATGTACCAAAACACTCGTGACCCTGATGCCAGAGCAACACTCCGAACTGCCTTCATCCAAGAGAAGAAGGCCTTCCACCGCGCCATCAAACGAGCCAAACGGCAAGGCTGGCGAAATTTTGTGGAAGCGGAGAGCTCTGAGAACCCCTGGGGCAGACACTACAAGTCCTCCATAGGAAAAGCAAATGTAGAGCAGGTCTTAGCTGCGATGCAAAATGAGTCAGGCTGGGCCTGCAGTATCGAACGTTCACTGGAAACCCTCCTTGAGAAGGCGTTCCCAGATGACCAACTAGCTCGAGACACTGAAGCCCAGAGGGCAGCAAGGGAGCTGATCATGGACCCTCCGAACGAGCCCGACATCCCATTGTGGACAACAGGCGACCTCGGCAGGGCTCTTGCGACCTTAAAGCCCAACAAATCTCCTGGGCCAGATAAAATAGAAAGCAATATGCTAAGGAAGGCTGAGCGGACAATCTCCAGCGGTCTCCTTAATTTATTTAATGACTGTCTGCAGGTCGGACAGTTCCCCACTCAGTGGAAGTCTGCGCGCGTTGTCACTCTTCAAAGGGAGGCGACCGCAATCAGTCGGACGCGCGATCATGGAGACCACTCAGCCTTCTTTCCATATTAGGCAAAACACTAGAAATCTTGATGTTGCAGTCTCTCGAAGGAGTCTTTGGCCGCAACCTCACAGGCAGGCAATACGGGTGTACCAAAGGAAGGTCCACGCAGGATGTCATTGTCGAGATTCGGCGTGTTTCCCTGCTGGCACCGGCTAAGTACGTCGTAGCAGTTCTGATTGACATCAGAGGAGCGTTTGACAACCTTTGGTGGCCAGCGCTCCTTAATGAACTCAAAGGTAGGGGACTCCCCCGCAACCTGTACTCGCTCGTCAGAAGTTACCTGACAGACAGAACTGCTACGATCGAAAGTAGGCATGTCTCCGTCCGGAGAAAGATGGAAAAGGGGCGCCCACAGGGCTCGGTCCTAGGACCAGCACTCTGGAATGCCTTCTTGAAGGTCTTCTCAGGAAACTCATGGAGACTGACTGCGAGCCGTACGCCTATGTGGATGACTTGACTGTGCTGATCTTTGCAGAGTCAGTCCGCCAAATTGAAGAAAAAACCCACCACGTGCTCCGCACTGTCAACCAATGGTGCGAGCACGTCAAGATGCAGGTGGCTGAGGAAAACCCAGCTAATCCTCTTGAAGGGGAAAGTGAATAATCCACCCACAATACGCTTTGGCGGCCACAGGCTCCTTCTTGAAAAGCACGTCAAGTATTTAGGAGTGAATATAGGTGAGAGGTGGGGTTTCAACCAACACCTCCAGTCCCTTAAAGGCACTACCATTGCAAGGTTTGCCTCACTGCGTGACATTACTAAGGCCACTTGGGGTGTGTGTTACCACGACACCCTCCTCATGTATAAGGCCATCTATTTAGGTGTGATTGGCTACTGCCCTGTTGTCTGGGGTAGCAAACTAACAGTCAATCAAAAGAGAGTATTGGCCCAATCCCAGAGAGCCGCTCCTGTGGATCACCAAGGCCTACAAGATCTGTATCAACGGAAGCACTCCAGGTGATCACTGGTCAGTTACCAGTTGATTTGGCTGTTGAGTGCATGATTGACAAGTGGAGAGTGAAACAGGAGCTTCCCCGCTTTGGGCTGAACTCCGTGCGGATCTCACCACAGAACAGAAACTTGCCGCCATCGATGAATGGGCTCTAGAGAAATGGCAAGCGAGATGGGAATCCTCGTCAAAGGGACGTGATACGTATGAGTTCTTCCCCAACATCCGTGAACGTCTTTCTAGAAAATGGGTTGAGCCAGACCACTGGACGAGCCAGTTCCTCACGGGACATGGTGACTTCAATGCGCGGCTCCACTTCTTTTCTCTGAAAGACTCTCCATTATGCACGTCTTGTGCCTCCAGTGCGGAGGAAACAAGAAACCATGTGCTGCTCCACTGTAGTTTCTACAACAGTGAGCGACGGTTGTTGAGAGGGCAAACGAACTTAGCAGCTTTGACTGCTACAAAGGAAGCCTATAACCATTTTGCAAAGTTCGCAAAGAAGGTAATGGCTAAGAAACGTGGTTATAGTTGATCAGTCCTTTTGAAACTTGCCACCCAAGTAAACAGTAAGATCAGGTAGGGAACCAGATTAAGAACTACTCCCAGATGGTACGGGATTCCTCAGGTGGTCACCTCCGCGCGGTAACACACGGGCAACAGCTCTCTACGGTGAGACTGGCTAACGACCACATACCTGCCGTACCTCCACAGGTCTGAGTTCGGTGGATGCTGCAGGGGCCGGCCTCTTGCATATTAGCGAAACCGCAACTTCTATGACTGATATGACCCTCGTCGAGGGTTTAGGTACAGTCATGAAATAAAGAAACAGATCTGTGTTGTAGTTGAGGTCGTTATTTTTTGTAAACGCGAAAATGATGTTATGGGAGATTTCCATTGATGTGAAAGGGGGGAGCGGGACCATAATGTACTAACAACTAGGTTTATCGCATTTTTCTCGAAAATGGCTGCAACGATTTTGAGATTAAACATTCAAATTATCTTCCACCAGTAAGTATTCAACTTTTCTTCTTCATAAATATCTCCATGAAAATTCGGTGAACATAGATATAGGCCTATGAAGCTTTTTGTTTTTGGCATCACGGTTTTAACGATTTTTATCGAACTTCAGGATGTTTTCCAGTAGTCAGTACCTACATTTTGTTCTCAATAAATGTTTCGCTGACAGTTCATTGAGCACAGATACAAATCAAAATGTGTCGGAAATGAAGTTTTTAAAAAACAATTTCGTTATTTCCATAGTAACTGCTTCACTGGATTTGATCGATCTTACAGACACCCACTACTCGATCTAACAACCTATACCCACATTTTGTTCCCAGTAATTATTTCAGCATCTATCTATTGAACGGAAATGTAAGCCATGATAGCACGGAAAAAGAGATACGTCGAATATTAATCTACCGTTTCCCAATTTTCTCAGAAACGGCTCTTATGATTTCAATCAAACTTACCGAATACTTTCTCGGGTAACACATATTGTTCTCTATAAATGTTGCCGTAGAAATGCATGGAACGAAGATACAGCGCCCGTATATACGGTCGTCGAATTTATGGGGGTTGCAGGGTTGTGTGCTGCTATGCACCAGATGTTTTGAAATCGATTTCATTACGAGGATATTAAGAAGCAACTCCTTTTTATCCGTCCCAAAAAAATCCAACCCAGACTCATGTATTCAAAGGATATTGCAGTATAAGTATTATAATTTAATCTAATGAAAAGGCACATGGCTCTCCTTATATCTTAAAACTGATGGAGTGAACCGTGGAAATGGGGTCGAGGAAACCGACCTAAGTGGATTTAGCAATTTTAAAATTTCGTTGATTCCCGTTAATTCTTGAAATTTGGACTATGATGTGCCGGAACGTGTTTGACACGTCGTCGTCGTAAATCTCATTACTAAATCTGGTTGCAGGTACAGTAAAGCAAAAGCTGGGATTTCCAGCCTCAAGCCTCCTGATTTATGGATTCATCACGACCAAATGGAATTGAAAAACCTTGAAAAGAATCAAGAGCACCGAATATCGACGGGAACGCTTCCTAGAAGCACTTTGGGGGGAGGTAAGTTGTAATTGATTTGGCTGCCACACTAGAATTAGAGTATCCGTTCCCTGCTCTCACAATCATGCTTTGAAGCCACCAGGAAAATTGCCGTACGTCTCAACACTTCTCTCCTGTTCTCCTTATGCCCTCTACCTATTGTCTCTGAAATCCACTCGACAATAATGCACCTCATACGCTTCGTCTACATTTGCTTGATCCAGTTCCAGTATTGAATTTCCAATCGAGCATGTGTGGATCTTTTTTGGTGTTACTCATTGATAGATTTATATCAGGTTTGTCGACATCCTTCTCACGACCCTAAACCTGACCTGACCCCTAGTGTGCTCTCAAATGTGGTAAGATGAAAATGTTTGACGAGTTTCAGGTTTGATGAGTTTTGTCTGCGTTTTTTGTCGCTTTTATTCATGAAAATTCGCTATCAGGAGAGCTGTGTGCTTGGCACATTTTTATCAGTTGCAGTGAGTCGTAGAGGAATCTATACTTGCTCCTCAGAAGTTATCTGACCCATAGAACTGCTATTTTAGAAAAAAGCCAGCTTCGCAAAGGGACAATTAAATAGCCAACTATCAATACGTTTTGGCGGCAACGTGCTCCTTCTTGAGAGGCAAGTCAAGTACTTAGGAGTCAATATAGGTGAGAGTTGGCATTTCAGCTAACACTTCCAGTCCCTCTAAGTATTATAATTTAATCTAATGAGCGAGGTTTGCATCATTGTGAGCAGTTAGGTATTAAAGAAATTGGGTTGTGTCCGCCAGTAGGCAAATACTAAAGTTAACGTACCTGTTAGGTGAGTCCGTCTCCTCTGGCTTGTGAGTTACTGTGGGCAAGCGCTTTCGATGTAAAGACATCATCGTCTGGCCGTTAAGTCAGTACTGGAGTCAGTCAGTTGGTCGTGGTCTTTATATACAAAGAGAAAGGTGAAGGGAGTGATGGAGCGTTGGGGAAGGGGCGGGGAGAGGTCTTGTTGGTCAGTCTTGTTAGTAGTACCTTAGCCGGACTGGCTGTGTTAGGTATTAAAGAAATTGGGTTGTGTCCGCCAGTAGGCAAATACTAAAGTTAACGTACCTGTTAGGTGAGTCCGTCTCCTCTGGCTTGTGAGTTACTGTGGGCAAGCGCTTTCGATGTAAAGACATCATCGTCTGGCCGTTTAGTCAGTACTGGAGTCAGTCAGTTGGTCGTGGTCTTTATATACAAAGAGAAAGGTGAAGGGAGTGATGGAGCGTTGGGGAAGGGGCGGGGAGAGGTCTTGTTGGTCAGTCTTGTTAGTACTCCAGTACTGACTTAACGGCCAGACGATGATGTCTTTACATCGAAAGCGCTTGCCCACAGTAACTCACAAGCCAGAGGAGACGGACTCACCTAACAGGTACGTTAACTTTAGTATTTGCCTACTGGCGGACACAACCCAATTTCTTTAATACCTAACACAGCCAGTCCGCTAAGGTACTACTAACAAGACTGACCAACAAGACCTCTCCCGCCCCTTCCCCAACGCTCCATCACTCCCTTCACCTTTCTCTTTGTATATAAAGACCACGACCAACTGACTGACTCCAGTACTGACTTAACGGCCAGACGATGATGTCTTTACATCGAAAGCGCTTGCCCACAGTAACTCACAAGCCAGAGGAGACGGACTCACCTAACAGGTACGTTAACTTTAGTATTTGCCTACTGGCGGACACAACCCAATTTCTTTAATACCTAACACAGCCAGTCCGGCCAAGGTACTACTAACAAGACTGACCAACAAGACCTCTCCCCGCCCCTTCCCCAACGCTCCATCACTCCCTTCACCTTTCTCTTTGTATATAAAGACCACGACCAACTGACTGACTCCAGTACTGACTTAACGGCCAGACGATGATGTCTTTACATCGAAAGCGCTTGCCCACAGTAACTCACAAGCCAGAGGAGACGGACTCACCTAACAGGTACGTTAACTTTAGTATTTGCCTACTGGCGGACACAACCCAATTTCTTTAATACCTAACACAGCCAGTCCGGCTAAGGTACTACTAACAAGACTGACCAACAAGACCTCTCCCCGCCCCTTCCCCAACGCTCCATCACTCCCTTCACCTTTCTCTTTGTATATAAAGACCACGACCAACTGACTGACTCCAGTACTGACTTAACGGCCAGACGATGATGTCTTTACATCGAAAGCGCTTGCCCACAGTAACTCACAAGCCAGAGGAGACGGACTCACCTAACAGGTACGTTAACTTTAGTTATTGTGAGCAGTTGGCAAACAAGTGGTTGGGTGCGTGATATCGTGACTCAATTCTCATGTAGAAGGTCATTTACCTAGGCATGATTGGCTACGCCACCACTGTCTGCTGTAGCAAACTCACAATCAATCCAAGGAGAGAACTGGCCCAATCCCAGAGAGCTGCTCTAGTGCAGATCACCAAGATCTACAAAACAGCATCCACTGAAACACTCCAAGTGATACTGACCAGTTTCACATTGACTTGGCCATCGAGTACGTGTTGAACAAGTGGAGAATGACAAGGGAGCTCCGTATAGACCTCTCAACTGAACAAAAACTTGCCGTGCTAGATGATTGGGGATTAGATAAGAGGCAAGCATGGGAATCCTCATCAAAGTGCTACAGACTACAACATGCTAGCAACAGACTACATAACATGGCAACTCCTATGCTGGACTTCTTTTCTCCCAAAGACTCCTCTAGGCGTGTTTGTGCCTCCAGTGCGAAGGAAACAAGAAACCACATTCTACTTCATTGTGGTTTCTACAACAGTCAGTGATGGTTGCTGAAAGAGTAATCAAACCTCCCAGCTTTGACTGCTACTAAGGAAGGTTATAACTGTTTCGCCCAGTTTGCAAAAAAGGTTGTGGCATAGAAACGTGGCCACAGTTGAAATTCGCCACCCAAGTAAATGGTTGGATTAGGCGGGAAACCAGATTAAGATCTCCTCCCAGATTATACGAGTCCCCCAGCGTCATATAACCGAGCAGTGGCACATGAGCAACAGTTCTCTACCAGAGAATGGGTAAATGACAACGTGCTGTACCCCCACGGGGTTCAGCGGATGCTGAGTGAGTGGCTGGTCTCTTCGCTATTCCAGGCATGAACAGACACTGAAATCAGCTATTATGAATGGCAGGTCCAGTCCAGTGAGCTTAGTTTAGCAGGCTGTGGGCTTCAAAGCCCGTGTAAGCTTTATTTTAATCTTACATCCAAATTCGTATTTTAGGAGACACTCCACCTCCTACAGATGGCACTGGAACGCTTGAGAAAGGTCGCCACATAGGACCAGATCACCACCATAGAGACTATTCAGCTTCATACATAGGTTAGTGACTATGAATGTCCTGACTTTTCCCCTCATATATTCACTTATTTAATTTGGTTTACTCTGTCATTTATTACGAAGCTAGTTCAATACTCGTACAATGCTTTTTTTAAATCTCTTTCCACTCTCACTTTTTTATTTTTGTTGCTTTTTTAAAAGTTTTTTTTTTCTTTTGCCTAATGATGAATGCCTTTTCATTTTCTCACCTAAATGTCACCCATAATTCGCAATACTTAGGTTCTCAATGCCAGCCCTTGTTGATGCCCCAAGAGCGAACTTCGACTTTGCGCCGAGGGAATAAACAAAAACCCATTACCTTGCCCATTGATAGTTCACATTTTAGAGAACGTAAGTTTCCTTTTGTTAGTTTTTATTTTGTTGTGGTTTTCTTTTATGTCGCTGAGTTTGCTTGGTGCGGTTGTAAAGTTCAATTTGGCTGAATACCCTCTTCCTATTTGGAACATTTGGCTCTTTCCTCCACTCTATTGTAATGCTGAACTGTGTGTGACATGGAGGGAACAGGCGACAGGGATTGGAGATTTGATTAGTCACAAGGAACTATTATTGTTTCTGTTAACTCATTCCGTTTGAATCAAAGCGTTGGATGTCTAGCCCTGAAGTAGGCGAGGCAAAAAGACGACAAGTGCTTCGAATTCAGCTCATCCTCTTAAAGGGAAAAGGGTAAATTAAAAATCCAACCGTCCACATTTGGCCACTGCCCTGTTTTTTGGGGGCAATAGCTCTCCTCCAGGGACTGGGTAAGTGACAACCTGTTGTAACTCCACTAGTCTGGGTCCGGTGGATACTGGGCTACTGCCTGGGCTCTTGCATGATGGCAAAACCACAACCTTCATGACTGTCGTCTGATATAACTCCGTTTGTGGGATCAGGAACAGTCACAAGGAAACAAATCTGTGTGGTAGTAGTTCAATTTGTGAGAGAATGGCTGAATCGATTGAGCTTGTTCTTTATTAGTTTGGTTTGCTCTTTTTTGAAGGCGCGAAAATAAGGTTATGGGATTTTTAAATTGATGGGAGAGGGGGACCAAAATGTACCAAAAGCGAGGGTTTTTATCATTTTCGAAACCCGGCTTTATCGATTTTGATTAAACTCTGAAATCGTCTTCTACTAGTTAGCACCCAACTTTTCTTCCCCACAAATATATCCATGAATATTCGGTGTAGGGAGATAGTTTTGGCAAAATGGCGTCAACAATTTCCGCCTAACTCACAGGATGTAATTACATAATTAATACCCATACATAGGTTTCAATAAAGGCTCCTCTGACGGTCCATTGAACAGAGATACAAACCAAAATTGAGGAAATAAGCATTTTGTTGAAATGTTTTCGGTAGTTTGTATTTCGTGTCTTCATTCCTCCAAACCCCTTTCGATGGGTTTCCATTTTGTTAATAAAATGATGAGAAGTCGCTGGTCATGCGAACTCTCCAACTGCACCTGGCAAAACGTGTTTTCTGTTTGTGTGATTTTGTTTTGTTGACATCTTGTTGCATGGGTGGAGTCAGAAGAAGCTTGGAGTGTGATCGATGGATTCTATTTTCTGTGTCCTCAATAGGATTAAATTTATATATTTGCTGTGTTGTGGAGTAAATCTAGGGCTTTGTTTTGAATTCTACGTACTTTATTTGGGAAACATAATTTTTAATTGACTATTTATTACTAACGGTAAATTGTTAGTCTCATGACTGTAGCATGAGATAGCTGGGGGGGGGGGGGTGTTCTAACTATGTCATGTAGCTCCAATGAAATCGAAATATTTCTCAGAAGAAAATTAATCAAACTGATATGTAACATTGAAACGTCGATTTTCGTGGGTTCTAAAAAGAGGTCATGATGTTAGATACAAGCTGTTCTGCCACTTTCAGGTTTATTAGTAGAATGATATGGCCCTAAACCTGTGCAACCTTATCAGGCCGTTTGCCTCCTGCTATAGGTGATTGGCGCAGGAAGTTACTGCGGAATCAGTTAGGTATTGACTCTGAGCTTTTCGATTGTGTTCAGCGACATTTAATAAGGCTTTCCTGTCTTATCTTTTACTACCAATTCACCTGTTCATGGCGGGTAGAAAAGTGTGTTCGTCGTGTAGCAAACTCGATTTGAACAATTTACCAATCTAGCGGCCAATCCAAGAGTAGAGTGGTGATCCCAAATTAAGGTTCGTGCTTTACAATTATTTTATAGTCCAGTTGTCCATTGACTAAGTGAAAGCTTCTTGTGTGCTCTGGCGCAGAATGTAAGACTGGACAATGTGTCAATTAACATTTAGGATAGTTTTGAAGCAAAGGAAACGGAAGTGTCCATGTCACATGGGTGTGGAAGACAAATTTGAACAATGTGTTGCAATTCTGAGAAGCAGTGACCGAAGCTGATGACATCATTTACTAAACCTCTATGTATATCAAGGAGCACTTTACTCCAAGGAATAGTTCAATATTTCTTCAAGTGAATTAAAAAAAAAAAAAAAATTGAAAAACTAATACTTTCTTTTGATATTGGCAGGAGTATAACAGTATATTTTAAGAATGGAATAACTAATTATAAAGGCCCCTGGAATTTCAACCACGGTTATTTTCCATTTAGTTCTCAGTTGAGGACACTTGGAGTAGCTGCAAGGATCTGTGTGTAAGAACTATATCAGAGCACCCTAAAAGTCAGTTGAGGATCTACAACCAACCGTACAACCAGTTCTTTCTAGCAATGCTTCTATGTGTCTTTAGCCCTTCCAATGAGGGCAAGCAAGCAATCTGACACAGTGCGTCGAGTATTTCTCAAACTAATGAAGTTAGAGCCTCAGAAGTCTCATAAATTGATTCTGTGTAGGAATCGGTGATTTGGCCGCTTGAAACCCCTGTGATGTAATGATACCAGTCACATGGTAAAGGTTAGTCTACTAGAATTGTGAGACCTTCTATAGTTGGGAATAGCCTGAACCTTAGAATCAAAGGCTGCCAGCTTCCTGTCCTGAAAAAGGTCACCTAAGGCTGTGGGGATGTTTATGACCACCATGAGAACCTCGATGACTGCTTTAAGCTGGGTCTTTAAATACTTGTGCACAGGGTGACAACACCCCCCCCCCCCCAATTGATTGTATGCAGGTCCTCCGGTGCCAAACAATTAATCAAGACTCAGTGTTTCTACCATCAATGCTTTTGTTTTATTTATTATTTGTGGTTGGTTTTCATTGATCGTATAATATTTTCATTTAGTATTTATTTTTTATTAATGGTTGATTATGATCTGTTTATCCCCACCCCCACCCCAAGGTAAGTTGGTGACACTAGTGTTTATCAAACGTTCCATACCGTCTTCATCGTTCGTGCTCTCGAGATGTAATACAAATACAAATGAACTAGAATGGTGCTTTAAATGCACTTTTATATTGATGGTCCTTTGTATTGTGTGGCATGTTTGCCTGCCTTGTGTTCATAAATGTTTCAGCAACGTTACTAGTTTCGATTGAGATTGTGCAGAAATATATCGGAATCGAGTGTGATTTATGTGCTGTGTGTGGTAGGGTTACATTTGGAATCTTTTCTCGAATTATTGAGACATCTCAAAGAGCATGTTTGTTTTTTATAGCTGTAGCCACTGCTACGCCTGTAGGAGGAAATGTGGGAACGACGCAAGTTAGCGTATCCGCTGGTCCTCCTGTCCTCGTTACAAGCAGCGGGAATGTTTTGACTCCTACGATTGTGCCTGCAGATCCTCGCCCTTTGTACCCTCGACCACAGTATCCTATGAATAGAGCTCACGTCACTCTGGACCCCAGTGGTGTGTTGAAATTCCATTCTCATTCACATTTTAAGTAAGAAGTAGGTATAATTTTTACCCATGTATTTCTTTTTTTTTTAGTTCAAGACGATCCTTACGTTAAACAGGCATCAGTTTCAACTGGTTACGAATGCGTTCCTGCTAGTTCCTCCCAGTCAAGCTATGGGTACGTTGTCTAGAAGAATCTTAGTTCGTGTGCATGTGTTGTAATTTGGTTAGAATTTAAAAGGAACTATTTAAATCCAGGTCTAACGAAGGAGTCAAGAGACTGCAAGGTCATCCTCTCAAAAGTTTCAGCGTTCCAGCTCCGCCCCCTCAATCAGCCCCTACCACTCCCCAACAAAAGCATATAGGTAATCCTTTTAAATTGTAGTTATTCATAACCTAATCTTACTAAACATCTTGACTTTTCCACTTCTTGCTTTAACATAAGGAGAATTAATTCTTTACTTTTTAGCATCAGTAAGCCACAGATAACGTTGAATGGTTACCAAATCTTTGAAACCAAAAGGAGTCCTGGTAACAAAATTGAACAGTAGTCAATTACTATGTAGGTGGCTGATCTGTTACCTTATCGTTGAATGTTCAGTATTTCTCTGTGAGTTACGATGACCCATTTCAACGGAACTACTGCTATGCTAAAAAATATCAACAGTTCATAGTGACTGGCCAATGCTTGACAAAAATCCTTCAGCACAGAGTGACAGAAGAGCAAGTGAGTGCCCAATGATAGGTCTCTTTAGAATCCCAGTGCACCTCACTTTCTATTGAGTTTACCGTTACCATTCAGGAACCTATTGCTCGTGCTACTCTTCGGTCATTCTAAGGATGTGAGGCTGGAATCTCTTCCGTAGGTTTTTTTATCATCTATGCCTCTTCTGGTGGCTACCAGTATATTTGGGCTATGAAGCGTGTACTGATATAATGACAGTTTTATCGTAAAGGCTATTCTGATGAAGTGGATGTTATTTTTAAATTGTACCCACTCTCTGTTCTAAATTACAATCTTAGTAACATAATTGTCTTTTGTTTTGGGGTCTTCAGTTGCTGTCCGTGCTCAAGCCTCTAGTCCATACAAGAAGTCCAACAGTACTTATTCCGGTGGATCTTCAACATCCCCTTTGCCCAGTAAAGCCAAACTGGGTGCCCAATATGACGACCTACCCAAAATTAAGGTTAGAGCTGCTTACGTTTTTCTTGCGAATTAATTATTTGATTTGATCTTGATACAATGTCAAGAGTTTTCTAATGGAAAGCGGGGCATAAAAGAGGTGTTTTGAAGTTCGCTATTGAGGCTGTAAGGACTTTCCAGTGAGTTATTATCACGCTAGGGGTTGTTGTGTTACCACGTGCCCTGTAAATGAAGAGTTAGTATTGCTTTGCCTTTAGGTATTCTGTATTCATTATGAAGGTCTTATAGAACATCAGCTTGTCTACACCAGTTGAGTCTCGTTTCCATGCTGTATTATTATATTTTCTTCATCTCAAAGAACTGGAGATGTAATACTATTGGCCTAAAATAGTTGGCATTTGATCTGTCCCTCGTTAACCTTTCATATTCTGCTCAAAGTCGGCCTAGTTGCTGTTCCGACGAAGCTTCTATACTGTTCACTACATGCCAAATACCTGACCAACAGTTAACTCCCCATTCTCTTCTGTTATATCTTCACTCCCAAATAAAATTACATTGTGTCGCTTCCATATTGTCGTTTTACTCCATTCTTACAACCAGCTGTCCACCTCCAAGTTTTGGTGTTGATGTGGACTGTTCCTTTCTGATTGAAAGATTGGCACTTACAACAGAAGTCTTGAAGCCTACCATAGCGTTGGCCGACCATCGACCTGAGTGTCATGGCAAGAGTGTCCAAGGTTTAACGTGATGAAGGGTCGCCAGATTGGTGAACACAGCAGGAGTAAAAAATCATGCTAACAAAATGAAAAATATCTATACACGAAATTAGCTACAAATGTGATTTCACAAGTGTGGACGAATGTACTGGTTTTCTTCACAGCTTCACATCCTTCGGCACGTGTCCCACGACCTACATTTTTGGAGCCCTGGTGAGCCAGAACGAAACAAACTGTACCTTCATACTCGCTTGCCCTCACTTTGCCCCAGTAATGTCTGTAAATGCCATTAAGTGCGCTTGACGTACGCAGGGGTTTCATTTAATGCGTGGTACATTTCCAGGCCTCGTACAGCACTGAAGAACTGAATCAAGAGATGGCGAATTTGGAAGGCCTAATGAAAGATTTGAACGCCATAACTGCCTCCGAATTTCAGTGCAAGTGAAGATAGCTAACGTCGCTTGGTTGAGTCTATTCGTACGAAGCGTACAGTACTTTTTTACTTTTATATTTAGCGTAAAGTTGTATATAATTTATTAGCGTTAAGTCCTATGATGTATTCGTAACCCTTCGACAAATCAAGCGTCGCAAGCGCCTCAATCATTTCAGATGAATCAAATCAATGCTCAGACAATTTTTCTATTCGAGACTAGAGTTCTCTCACTCTCTCCCTCCATATCCTCTCCATCGCCCTCTTCCCCCCTCTCCTCCTCCCCTCCCCCCATCGTATTATGGAACGTAATGGTATTTGAGATTCCGTCTAACGAGAAATGAATCTTTCACTCGATTTATTGTGATAAATATTTCTTTGGTATTAATTTCATTTGGGTAGAAATATTGTGTGTGCCATTATATTTGTTTGTTCGCCCTCCACCACCAAGTATTTGTATCGTTAGGTTAGCGTTACTTTTTGTTCCTTCGCATTTTCGTTTAATTATTTGATCTATTTCTATTATGTAATCGGTCATTATATGTTTGATATGTAATTTATGTAAGATGTTTCGGGATCTCTTTAATTCGATTAGAGTGAGGTTATTTATTTTTTATTGATGATGCATTTCGTCCGACTTTGCTACCTGCCATGTACCTATGATATTGGCTAAAATTATTTTGTATTTATTATTACTTTTTTCTATTGTTTTGATACTTTTGACATTCAAAATACTAACATGACATAAATAATTAAACTTAATTCTTACTCGCGGCTTCATTTTTAGTTAGTACCTTTTAGTTAATTATCTTTTCGGAAGCCTGTTGTTTACCAGTGGGGGGATGTCGTGCAACGAAGAGTATATTTCGGTACGAAACGGAGGGCCCCTTGCTGCCAGGCTTATCTTCGTGGGGCAAGGGGGAACTCCGACAGAATTGGTGCAACCGAAGAGCAAATCCGACCGTGGTTGTGCCATGGGAACCCTTAATTCTTTTTTTCTCAACTAGAACTATCCATCCCTCAAAGCCCCTAATTTTTCCCTTGTCAACATCATTTCGTACACACTCCTTGGGCAGGATCCAGACGAAACTAAGTAAATGTCGTCCTGCCCTTCCGATCATGTCATGGTCACTGTGATGCCAATGTTGAGTGGGTATGATTGGGAAACCCGTCTGCTGCTTCTGGTTCGCTCGAATAAGGCACTAGGCAGCAGTGGTACTTGAGAAAAGCTCCATTTAGGACGACTCCTGATGGGGATAAATTTTAATTTGTTCCCTAACAAGTATATTTTCGGATATTTCATTCCCCATTAAATTATTGTTCACTTCGAGGCGAGACGGTTCACTTCCCTGTAGATGCCTCACCCTACACCTAAAGTCAATTGTTCATTACTGTGCTGTGCTCCTGGCCTGACACATTGGTAAGTTCCAACTTGATGTTTCATTCTTTACTGATAGTTGATTGTTTACTCATGAGTTTTTGGTAATTATCTTACGACGTGCGGGAGAGAACGTAATTGGCATTTACTCACTACCCAAACTAGGAACTGGGTGGGAGCAAACGTGAGGACGGGACATGTGTTTCTCTTTGTACATATCATGTTGTTGGTATTTTGTAAAAACATGTGGTGCGATGTATCACACAGCTGTCCTTAGCTCCACGTAAATTCATTGGTTTTCATCGCTTTTGCTACTAATTCAGTTTATTATTACTCAGTTCATTTGAACCTTGTTGTGTGTCATTGGATTGGTGATGCTGAAAAAACGGTTGATTGAGAACGATAATAATAGCTTTTCTAGAATTATGGGGTAAACACTGAGAAATGGTTAAGCTCGATTTTCATCAAAATGTTTGGTAATTCATTGTGCTGGACTCTTCACTTCCCACAAACGAGAATTGTATAATCTCGTTATTCAGAGATGTTCATTTAAAAAATTTAATCAAAATCGTTGTAGCTGTTTTCGAAAAAAAAAAAATTAGTGTTTTGATCACTATGATAACTACAGTTAGTTTTGGGCGGATTTTGTTCATACCCATATTTTGACGTCCAAACCTAGATATAAGGCTAGATATTAGTGAAGTTTGAGGTGATTTGGTTTTGCCGATTTCTCTCAATCGCGTTCACAGACCAGTTTCCCTAGTCGTGTTTTTCGAACTCAGACCCTTAAAACGTTAACATCAGAACAGAACTCAAAATTTTTTTTCAACCGATTGCACACTTTCCTTTCTACTTTGTAGAGCCAAAGAAAGTAAAAAATAGGCTGGGCATTCGTTGTAAGGGCCTCCCCAAAGATTATGGTTGTTACTTCTGCTTCTTCTTTCCAGCAAATTTGGACACTGGCAAGTCAAAAGCGTTCAATAATTTGCGCTAGTAACGCCCGTTACTGGAACAGGGATGTCTTGACGTAGGTATATTCTCCGCGGCAGCATCTTCAGTGACCCCCACCAGACGATGACTCTTCCAAATCACAACTTCCTGATGCAGTTGATGCAGAAACCCAAGGAACAAGGTTAATCAAACAACAAGGCCCTCTTTAAAGTATGTAGTTAAACATACGCGATATATTTCCGTATTCACCGAAACAATAATAAAATATTAATAAATACTATTAACAATTAAGTATCTTCTAGTGGACAATTTTCAAATGGGGGCGTGCCATTAAACAATATTCACTTATCAAACTCATGAACGCGCAGGGCGCCAATTTACATTTCAACTTTTTTAATGCACGAGTAATTAACACTACGATTGAAAACAACACTTGAATCATGACCTTAATTAAAAATAAATGAGATCGTAGTTTTTCTTTTAATTTAACGAATCGAATCTTCAAGATGTAAATGCACAGTCCTCAATTTGACTTAATTATTAAAAATGTTATCAATTTTTTGTGTGTTTAGCCAAGCAATTTGAGCATTTTCAGGATGTGGAGGTTTTTATCTTTTCATTCTTTCTTTCCTACTTTATGTACAGGTAAATTACGCTGAGCTCAAGCTTATAAATATGAAAATGCGTCTACTTCAATAATCCTCCTTCATATTTGTTCTCTTAATCTTACAAATTCCTTCAAATATTTCACTTCTAAACTACAAAAGCGCCATTTCAACGGAGAAATGAACGCGATTCATTGACTAAGTTCAACAAGTATGTGCAAGCGTGGACGATTGACGAGGTAAAGTGTAGAATCGAGTTCATCGGTTAAATCGACATTTATTTCTTTTAGCGGGAAGGTCCTAAAGACCTTCAAAGGTAGTTAACAAATTACGGTTATCAATATTGAGATTATTAGCGCAAATAGTGTCTACTGTGATTTGATTTCGTTTTGCTGAACGTGTCAAGTTGTAGGGCGGCAGAAAGTTGATTTTTCCGGTTGTTAAGACAGAAGGGGTAGTTTGAAAAAACTGTGAGTGAAGAACTTCTGGTGCTGCGACCTTGTAGGCCACATTGCCCTATGGGATCCCCCTTTGCGCCCTTTCAATACGTGAATGTAAAACACCACCCATTCTTATCACCCTAGATTTAACGTTAAGGTGTACACCTCGCTCATTACGCATGATTACTTTCGATAGAAGTGGGCTAGGGGGTTCAAAATTGGTACAAAAATAGCTTTTGTAATTCCTTTTAGTTAATTCGTTACCCGACAAAAAGAGATTACGTGAAGTACTTCAGATAAAATGTTGAAAATTTGAAAAATGCATAATGCCTGTGAAGTGTTATATTATGCTTTTTAAAATGAGACAAACTAAGGCATCGGTAGTATAAACCGTTCTAGAGATATCGTGATTTTCAATGTTTCTGGAACATTCCTTACAATTTTTAAACGACATAATTTATTTAAGAGGTTTATTGTTATGTTCCATATTTAATTCTGCGGCTATCCATGAAAGTTCGCTTGGCTGTCACACTCCTGGAACTATTTATTTGCCACTTTTTAGTTGGTTACCTGGCAATATGCAGTGGAGTGAACATCGCTTTGGCAGGGTTCATCGTCCAATTGCGTTCAGTCATCGGGGCGGGGAGTTGATCAGCCTCTGATCTGAACTTAATCTGTTCGTTTAATTCACCAGATCTGGGAATAGGAGTTTTTGTACACTTCACCATTGTCGAATACTGATGGAACTGGGTAAAACGAATCGTTATTATTAACTACTAGTGAATAGAATTTCCTCATCTGTATTATTCCGGTTATTTTCATTGCAGCCCTTTGATTTGTCCCCCTATAATATTATGTTTGGTGTGATTAGGTCTCACTCATGGCGTAATGGTTAGTTAGGGTCCGAAGATTACGAATTGGCAAAGTTTTTCTAGCCGCATCTGGGTCCAGTAAGGATGGTGGTGAACCAAACCGTCCCAATAACGAGTGAAAAACTGCTATCTTAGAAACCGTTTGTCCTGGCCCTAGAAAACTTAGCATTTGGCAGAAGGCTTGGACCGTTAACCCCCAGCTTTTAGTCACAATTGAAGGATCTACTTGAAAAGTGCCGGTGAGCTGTTTCTTCAAACATCTTGGATGAAAAACTTTCGCGTGCGCGCTCACACACACACACACACATTTACATCACTGTGCGAAAACAATTCTTCGTAAACTCTAGCTATAAAAGGTTTCTGCTGATCGATGTCTTGTATTTTCTTTCTGCGTGTTCTTTTTTCCCGTCTCAATTTCAATAAGCGTATTTAAATCCCTCCACCATATGACCTAAAACGGTTGGGTGGGGTCAACATTTTTGTTGTTACTATTAGTATCTAACAGAATAGAGCCAACATAATAAAAAATTACGTTGAAATCTGAAGAAAGCTGGAGCTCTACTGCTCAATTTACAATCTGGAACCAGTATTACCCAGGGATGAAAAAGCGGAGTAAGGATCGCTCCTGATTCTACTGAATTACTGGGCAGTATAGGAAGATGTATGGGAATCGGGGCATGCTGCAAGATTGTCGTGACAAGTTGGAAGAGCTGCCGTCGCGTAGAGGCTTGAAGCCCGATCAGATGAAATATGCTAAACGGTTTCAGGTTGGTACCTCAACGCGTAGGCGTTAATTCCTGGACCACTGCGAGCAGACTCAACCTACTAACTTGCAGTGAAAATTTCGAATTCCAGCATTTTCGTGGCAAAAAGGATAAAAAAACTCTCATCAGCTTTGCTAAACCCCCAATTACTCCATTCATATTTATTATTATATTTTCAGCTTCCCTAGCGCGCTAAGCAAGGTTGAGTTTCCTTGGGACGTTGTAGTTGTCTTTGCCATCTTCGAAGAATCGCTGATAGCTCATTACAGCAATTGCAATAATATATATATCTAAATTATTAGTCTGAGACCCAGTGCCAAAGATTTCGCTGTGATTGACACTACCTTGTATCCTCCTAATAACACCCAGATCAATGTAAACCAGAATAAAGGTTTTTAGCAAATCTGATATGGCTCTATAATGCGATAATCAGGAGTGCGAAATTGGCCAACAATAATTACTTTTCAGCTCTACGGTGGAGTCTACCCTTACGAGTTTTGAATGCTTTTTATTCGTGTAGACATCTGACGAATCCTCAGTCAATCGACTCCATTCTTAATCAGCTTTGTAAAAACATTAATTTTCATATCTGTGCAGGCATTTACAGTTACGTTTGTCACATCAAAGTTATTACTGGCTACTCATTCGACATTCGATCCAACTATTGAACTGTGTTTAGGGGAAGACTCGTAGTGCCCACCGCTGCGATTGTTGCATCAGGCTTCAATGCACCCACGAATTTGGAAAACTCCGCAAGCTTGTTGCAATTGGCTCGTGACGATGACATTTTCGCTTACTGTTGGAAGTATCATTTTCCCTTTCGGAGAAAAACACATTTTTGTGTTATGATTGCAAAGTGATAATTTGTTTATTGTGGTTTGAACCCCCTAAAGTTGGATAACGTGCCTGTTGGAGGGGGGGGGGGAGGTGGATTTTCGTACATGTTCGGAGATTTTGTGGCTCAAGTTGTAAACTAATGTGATGGGGCGCGTGTGTGAAATACCAAATCCTTACTCCACGCGGAAGTTTATCCATCTTCGTTTTAATTTCGGTGGAATTGGCGGTGATAACACAGATTAGGTTCTCAACAAGCCTCCAAGCGCCACGTGCGTCGCTCTCAACCTATCACCATTCCAAGATTGAAACCATACTGTGCGCGAGTACTTGATACACCTATTAATTACTTTTCAGAACAGATACTCTTTTCTCCTCTTTCAATACATTGCCACGTGGGCACCAAAATTAAAGGGTCCACATCTCAGGACATAGGATCCTTCAAACATTAGAGTTCATATTGGCCCTTGCAATCTCATTCCTGCAATTGATTTCACAGCACACGTCTAAAATGATTTCACATCAAACGCTTAAAAATCAATAGAAATTAATACAAGATTACAAAATTACGAATTATACAAAGAACAGGAAAGACATTGTAGATTAGAGCAACTATGCTTCGGGAGGTTATTTTATAGGTTGCAGAGTCGTAAGATGAGGACGGTAATTCGAAGTGACGCAGAAATCCAGGAATACTTGGGTTTCGTGAATACATAATATTGTTTAAAGGTTTACAAGCACCTAAGGACGGACTTAATTATATTTTATGGAAAAAACAGAAAAGTGTTGTGTCTGGGTGAGGTTTAAAGCAGAAGGTGCAACACTACTTTTACTGTAGCCTGCTGGCAACCACCAGATTGGGGAATGAGATGAACTAATCACTCGCGATGAGGTTGTGGATACTCATTTCAATAATAAAATGGAGTTTTACTGCGAAACTGTTGCTGTATTTTTGTCATTGATGACCTAACTGTCGACATCGATATACCTGTAACATTGGAAATAGATAGTCATCCTAACACCGTTTCATTATACAGTGAGTCTGGGTGCTCGATTCCGTTAGCATTTGAGTTTCACCAAATAGTAACGACGCCTAAATTCCTTTCACTATCAGGTAAATGGTCCAGTTCCAGTCTTCTGGCACATAGCGTTCCTGCAGAGCTACGGAAAAACTGGATTTTGCTCCCTGTTTTCGGCTGCATGACTCATCAAAGCAAGTAAAACATATGTGCCTATGCTGGTTATTGAGTGATAAGAACTCAGTATCATATATTTCGGGCTGTTTGCAACTTGCAGCAAAAACGCGAATATTGAGCGTGAAGCAATGGCAATTGTAAGGGGATTGAGAACCAATTTGACGATGTATCAACACGATTTCAAAGGATTCGACTTCGCATGGTGTCGGATAAAAAGATATGTTAATTGCGAATTGGTCGTTGAAAAAACCAACTTCTGCCAACCGCATTGAACTAGGGGAGGATTTTGCGCTTTGCATAGCTGGAGTGTTAGGGATCAAAGGAACTGGCGAGAGTTCCAAATCTGCATCGTTTGGCACGTCCTGTAGGTAGCTGAGATAAAGAGGTATCGATTCTACTTAACGTGGCCTGTTTCGAGTTTTCGCCAAACCGGACCGAGGCCTGCCTAACAAACAGAACTTGTTGCCCAGCCACCTTAAAAGTGAAGGAGAGTCGTCGAGGCTGGCTAAGCGGGTAAATTTATGCCCCTCCTCTCTTTTGTCCGCCATTCCTCCTGGTTTATTTCAATCTTTGGGGGGTTTCTATCTGCCGACTTGAGAACTTCATATTGAAATGGACTATATTCTCCATGCCAGTTGTTATCCAACAGGTTTCGAGGTTCACGAAGAAACGAATTAATGGAATAGCCGATTGTTAGGTCCTTGGTTTCAGTATCTGTCTTCAAAAATGTTATTCGACGTAATTGGATGAGTTTAGCGGCGCTGTATTAAAAGTCAAACAAGACGTACACAACCCAACTTGCCAGTTTGCAGAACCCAGACTTGATTCAGGTGCCAGTCCGCAAGTTCGCTTTCAACTTACACTCTTTTTCTGTTTCATGCACTCGCTCCAACTCGCCAACTTTATAATTGATCCTGGAAAGTTCACAATTTGAGCGCTAAATCCACGTAGACGAGGATGTCACCGGTGCCGTCGTGTCTCCCCTACTCCCCTAGAACCCAGAGAGCCAAACCAGTTCTTGGTGAGGCTAAACCATTTCACCAGCCGCATCATCGTCTTCTGCCTTCAAAATTAGTCTCTGCATTTCACGTCAAATTCATAGGGCTGACCCTTTCAAAATACCTATCATATGAACCACCTCTTGACATGCCACATAGGTAGGATTATTTGCACCTTTAATGATTTATTCGTCGTATAAGTAATTTGGCCGCTGTTAAGCAGGCACATAAATAAACACCGCTAGCGATGAATAAAGTCGACGTCAGTCCGACCCGCAACACATTTTCAGCAAAAAGGACGCATTTAGCCTTCTTTGCTGCTGATGGATTTTCAAGATGGTTAAGCAAAGAGACACACCTTAAAACACACTTTTGCCACCTCTCAGCAACTTTCAAAACGTCGAAAGCGATACAATTAAGTTCGAAATAATAAAGAGAGCTTACTAGCTATTACTAGCGCCCTCAGAACATGGTTTTTCTACAACTATAAAATGGGGCTGTGAGGCAGAATATGAAGAAACACATATTCTTTGTAGCATTAATTTGTCAGAGCTCGTCCGTGGTTCCAGGAGACTACTTTGGATCTATTTCTAATTCCACTGGTTTGAAGCGCATGAATAAATGCGTGTTGCACCACCTGCTTTGAAATTCGACTACTTTCAAAGTTGATTTGGAAGATCTTTGACTTTTGTTTTCATTTTCGTAATCGAGGAAACGTAAAAGTAACCGTCAAACAAGCAAATCAATTCCACAAACTACTTATCTTTTAGAGTAACACTCATTTTCATCTCCATATTTGCAATCTCTATTTAGCAAAGCATCAAACGTGATAACTGGTTCGTTCGATATTCACCAAATGCCTCAAATGTAGCTAGATATTTAGAAATAACCTAATTGTCTTTCGCCTTAATGAATCTACGTGTCCAGATTTAGGAGTATATTCCAACTTATTGGCTCCCAATACGCTAAATGTCCTTAATTTACATTTATTTTAAATAACCAATGAGCTGAGAATGAAACCGATGATGCCAGAGCTCAACTGGTCAATCCACGTTATTTATGAGAAAAAAGTAAGTTTTATTCGAAATTTGGATTATTTTGTGGCTCGTGCAGAGAATGGAAGGATGAAATAATTAATTCTAAGAATAATTAGTTGGCTTCGATTGGATACTAATTGATAAATGCTGAAAGAAATTATTCAAGTCTTAACCATTTATTGGCTACTGCTCCGTCCCACTCCACGTATGACTTCAATCAGATCATGGTTTTTCCTTCTCAACTTCTTCAGCGCTCTTGTATATAATTAACTAATCAGCAAACTTCAAGAAGCAATAAAATTAGGCTGGGACCTTTTTTTGCCCCTGTTCTGTTCTTAATGACCGGTGTTCTGCATTTAAGAAAATACATGGGAGCAAAAAAATGACTCAGTGATTTCCATAACGAAATCGCGAAAAGGTTGAAGAATATTTGAGGGGAGAAAGTGAAGCCATTATGTTCGGTAAGAATTTGGCTCGTTCAAAGGTCAGGTTTGAGGAAATATCACTGTGTTCTACAGCTCTTCGAAGAAAATGTTCAACTTTTTCAACTCGTCATCTGTCGAGAAGATTGGAACCGATACCATTGCGCGTCTTTCCACATTGTAGCTAAGCTTTCCCCTCCGCTCTTACCGTAGGGTACCTTCAATGCTTGGCGTTCTCCGTTCGAAACACTATTTAGTCCTATCAAGTTTCAAGCAACTTCACGACGTCCCTAAAAATCAGTCCCAATTCGTTCTCCAAAATTGGTAACTGCTGTAGAAAGTGTTGGAGTTTAAGTAAATTTTAGTTTATCGTCGACATCGAGTATGAAATGGCTGAAAGTAGTCAAACGCGCAGTTCCCACAGTTCCCACAACCTGGGAAGATGAGAAATCACCAACAGGTATATGTTGACTTTGATCATACACCAGCTGGTAGACCCAGCCCAACCACTTTAACCCTTGTAAGCACGTATTTTATATTTCAAATAACCTTCAACCTTACTAAGCAAGTGGATTGACACAGTTGCACAAAATCCGATTCACTGTGATCACAATCTTATTACGTAAAACGCCCCACTCCATTGGCTTATGTACAATGATCATCGAGTTGATCGAGTCTCTGAATATACCAAAATATCTTACATCTATACGCATATTTAAATATTGCTTTTCCAAAATTGACCAAACCAAAGAGAGAATATGAAAAATAATATGTGGGCGAAGCGAGGTTGGAAAGTGAAAGTGGATCGTTCGGTAGTGAAAAAATAGGAAAATATTGGAAGTATGGATTTTGGCTTTGCACTTATTGGAGGGAAGTTTTATGTTCCGTGAAATTCTCGAAACTGCGATCAACCTTTGAGGGGTCGACTGTCTTTCAAAAAACTGGACGATTTCCCTTTGGCGGTTTCGGCGGAGTCAAGGGGCTGAAGAGGAGGTTCTTCCGGTTTGCTGTCGTCATTTTTCACGTTGGGTTTCAATTCGGTGTTGATGGGTTCATCGGCGGTTCGAATCCTGAACATCGGCCCAACTTTTTTGTGTATGGCCGTGTGAAGGTTTTGTATTAAAGAGAGCCTGCGGGCCGATGGTGTGCTGACGACAGCAGGGAATATCGAAGCTGTTGGGGTCGTCAGTTTGACATTTTCCGTTTCGACGCTTTCCTTCGGTGGTGGTTTTGGTGATAACCAGCTGGTGACATCTGAATCTAAAGAGCGGTCAACCTTTGAACGGTTTTGAGAGTTTTCTAGATTTCGTAAAGAGGCGGGGCTTACTTCGAAGCGTTCATCCGTCGGAGCAGTTGTTTTAATGAACCTCTCAAGCGAAGAAATAGTGGGACGAGCAGGACTAGTCTGGAAATGAGACAAAAGTCATTAGAGAGAATCGTAAATTCAACCACTACAGGTGCCAGGAAAACTTTGAATCAAAACGGGCATAAAAGAAAGAAAAATGTAGTACTTTCCTAAGGCACATTACTTTAGAGGAACTATGTGGTGAAACACATCACACAACTTTCCTCCCACGTGCATTCAGCGATTTTCACCATTCTAGCCAACGATAAAATCTGTTTTTCGTTCAGTTTACACGAACTTGGTTGAGCGTCCGAACTCGTAGCTCAACTCAGAAACTAGTGACGCTCAAGTTTCCAGAATGTATTGAGAGATTCTACTTATGCCACAACCGTTATCACAGAGTAATCAGTGATTCATGAGCTAATGGACTTAATTTCTCTGGGAAGGGTCGTGTGAACGTTTCGGAATTATCGGTTAACAACCGTGATAAATGCTGGTAAGTGAACGGCAGTGGCTCGAATCCCGAAATTTCTGGGAGTACTAGTATAATATGCGAGGTGTTTATAAGAAGAAAACTGCCCTAAAATCTATTTTCTTCGAAATTTGAGTTAATTTGTCGTGTGCCTCTGGTCGTTTTCCCACGACTGAGCACTTTACAGTGCTGTTATGTCATTTGGAGCTTCCCAAACAGAAAATGTCATCAAATGTATCAGAGCCACTTTTGGGAAAAGAATATTTGGTGTTTTGATCATTATTATCAAACTAACTATAGTTGGTTTTGACTCAATTTTGCGCATACTCTTATTTTGGCGTTCCATGCTGATTTGCAGGCTAAATATGAAATTTGAGCTTATTTGGTTCAATCGTTTTCTTTAATCGAAAACTTTTTATTAGCGTAGGGCCAAGGAAAGTAAAACAGCAAACTTAGTATTTATTTTTCCCTTTGCTGAACTACTTTCAGTTGTTATATAATACTGTGGAACCTGAAAATTGAATACTCTGAAAATTTAGTTATACTTCCGACGAAAAAAAACAAACAAATACTATTCCGAGTTTGATGGTGCATTCAGAAGGAAAACAAGTTACTGACTGCGGCAAATTACTAGTTCAGCATTGTGGACCGGCGGTGGACCATTAAGTGGTACATCGGGTTGACGTATGAAGTTATATTCACGTGAGCGCCACATCACCCTCAATATTTGTGGTCTCACTTCGGATTTTGTAACTCCCATCTACCCTGACAACCTTCCCTATCGTGATGTAAAAATTCAGCCTTGCAAGTATGAGAGTTAAGGGGTAAGACGGGATGATGGATTTCTCCTGTTACGCATACATTACTCGCCGAGTTTCGCGGATATAATGTATTCGAGCGTTTTTCATGCTTACGCAACCTGATCAAAACCAGAAGTAATTTTTGTTACATTTATATTCAAATTTCTTGATAGAGCTGGAAATAAATGGGAAACGGATGGCCATGTGTAAATACCTGGGTATTAGACACAGCAGAAAAGTCATAGCGCGTTGCATTAACCAGATCATCTTCCCCATCGATTTTGACGAATTCCGCTTGAGTTGTCGAAAAATCTTCGCGAAGATCCGAAAATACGATTATGTCTGTAAAATCGTTAGTTTCTTCCCCCGGTTTATCTTCGTCGTGGTGAGCTGGGATTGGGTTGGGAGTGAAACTGTCAGGCTCCTGACAGTTTTGACCGCAGGTGCAACCTCTAGAAAAGCGTGGATCGGGTCGAACTCTGTCTTCTGCAATCAGGTCCCAAATTTGAAAACAATAATACGGGTAGCGTTAGAACATCAGATATCGTTTTCAAGCCCCACGTGCATTCAGGGGTCAATCACTATATCAACTACGTGTCATTCAATCGGGTTTTCACTAAGCTCAAATCAACCTTGGATAACTTCTACATATAAATTAGTAGTGTTTATTGAGTGTCACGTTTATTGACTAAACAGCGTACACGTAATTTATGTGATTGCCTACAATTTTGCCTCGACGCATCATACAACTCTTCTTGCGACTTGTCTGGAAGTACACTGCTGTAGTTTGATCGAAATCGTTTAGGTCGTTTTGAAAAATTTAAAAAAACGAAATATTAACGTTTTACCCCCGTAAAACGTTACGCTGAACGGGCTGTTTTATTTCCTGACGTACCTTGGTTTACGTTGAAGGGAAACAACGGGGTGTTACAGAAATAGTTGCAAACTACGAATTTTGGGTACTGAGTAGTGTAGCCCCGCCTCTCGTCTGTTTAGTCTAGGTAGGTTTGCTTTAACTGTGGCAAATTTAAAAACGTTATGAAATAGGAATTTTACCTTGGTTTGTGGACGGATCTGTGATTGGGATCAGAGATACATTTATGGAGGAGCGCATTCCGTTGTGCTGACTCAACTAACTCCCGCGGTTCAGCCGTTGTTCCACAATGTCGAGTAAAAATATGCAAACTAAACCTTTCAGCCACAGTTGGGAGGACAATTGCATTATGCGCGGTGGCAAATATTTTCGGGGTTTTCACCTCTTAAACTATTGAGTTCTGCTTACTCATTTCCCAGACCAAATCGCTTCCCGTTTTGCTGTGTTCATCTCTTTGTTCAGTTGACATTTGATATTAGAGTTTGCATAAGTTGATTCTCTATGTAAAACAGACGACAGCCTAAGGATGTTGTAAAGCAATTGAAGATTCAGGAGACGTAGCAATGTTTAGATGTTGAAAACCCGAGCCGATTTCACAACTTTATCTCTACTCTACTCAAGTAGAGCTAAGAAACCCCATTTGTACAAATGCCAAGTTATTCAGAAAAATTACCAGACGACGCAGTTCCGAACCAGGTAATCAAATCATCGTCCGACGTGCCTCCCAGCAGAGGAGAGCCAGTGCGAGCGTGGAAAAATACTTCGGACGCGAGGTCGGGCCTACCTGAAGGGTAAGCTCTCGCCAAAGCCGGGCGGAGAGAATTGATGATAAATTCGCTCCTCGATGAAAAATTGATGCAAGTTGCACAATTCGTCGTAACCTACGCAAAATAATTTCAAAAATTGTTTTTTCCACTTTGACAGCAAACGCTAAAGGTTTTGGCGAAACTTTACAGTAAACAGTAAAATGTCGTTGTCATATATTTTTCACATCACGAAGCCGAATTAAAAAAAAAAAAATCGAGAGAATTTTTAACGTTTTCACACCTTCATATACTTGGATACAATTAAACAGATAAGCGAGCATTATTGTGCACTAAAAGCACGGGACGATATTGGCGCTTGCTCAAGTCATAAAAAAGTACGATAGAAACTATAATAGAAATAGCGTGACTATTGTCCATGCCTTTACAAGAACAAGTACTTCTTCAGGCCCCGTCAATAGTTCCGTTAAACAGTTTGGTAAAATTAAACTCGACTATTTAGTGCATACTGTAACACCGACACAACGTTTGTGATTGAGCGTATAACATGAACGTACGGAAGTAGTGGTTTAAATAAATGTCATTCAGCACGCTCCGTATTTTACAGTGCGAATTAGATCACTTGCTGAGAAATAGTGGAGTGCGAGCCAAAGAGAGAGGTGATTAGTAGTACTGACAATTGCTGAATCACCAAAACCGGTCTACCTTTGATTTTTACAAATTTGACCACCCTCAGTACTCCCTTTAATTTAAAATATTTCTTACCATGCTATTCAATAATGGTCAAACTATTCAGTACAGTTGGAAGCCAAATATTTGAACGGTGAACCCCGCGAAATACAATACAAATACAATTTTTGGTGTACCCATTTGATAAAAAAAGAAATGAATTGAGATGGAAAATGTCAGTGTCACTTACATTGCTGACGGCAAACCACACGTGATCTTCAAACGACCCAAAATCCATTTGAACGGCTTCGGAGTCAATGTCGATAACTTCAAAACCCGAAAATAAGTGGATTTCGATTCGTACGATACCTGCTGGCTTAACACCTTTCCATCTGTAACGAGCGCAATGATTCAACACTAATCGCTTCAATAGCGCTTTATACGTGAATGAGTATGAATGTGTTTTTTCAAGTACCTGAAACATGCTCTCAAACGCAACGAGGGCAGTTTGCCTTCTAGTTCTTGTACGGAGTTTCTTTTGGGCATCACTTCTTCAATGACGCCAGCCCATAGGTCTACGAGTGCATTACTCTTTGATGTCGTGTACGTTGCGTAGCTAATTCGGCCCTGAAAGAACAATGAAAATGATCGCCTTTTTATACCACAAGCAAACTAGTAGAGTTGTTCGCCACATCTAACGTCAAACTATTTGAGGAGCTCGTACTATATTTTCCATTTTCTGAAAATAAGTCCTTCCCTCCCAAGAAAGAGAAAATATATCTCTGTTCAATGGGTAGATACAGGAATAGTCTTGGAGAAAAAAATGTGGGTGTAGGTTCCTGGAAGGCATTAAAAGAGAAAAAGTTGAAAATGCGCTGTAAGCTTAATCTACGTCATTATAGCAGTATTCGTGTACAGTGCGCCCCCCCCCCCGCTCCATTTAAGAACACCCCACTAAAATTAGAATTACTGTTGAGGAAGTCTCAATAATTTTTATTGATTAAAACACTTTTCTTACCCTTTGACTCGATAACCTAAAATTGGGCGCCTTCCATTTCCTCAGCCTGACAATTCTTTGAAAACTGTTCTTGTAATTACCTGTACTGTGGCGCAACCGCCTCCGGTGGCGTAAATGAAAACTTTCGTCGGTAAGGAAGGCAAATTGAGGACTTGAGGTTGAGAAGAAACTTTTAATTCCAGTGTATCCGTCAATTCCATGCCAGACGTCGCCAGAGACACTGTCAGCCATCGATTTTCATCGAGGGCTAATCTTCCAAACTCGGAGAAGGCCTCTACTGCCATGTTGATTAGCTGAAATGCACGAGGGAACAAACCGTATAACAACTGGCCGACGCACAGTTTAACAACAAATTCACGTAACTAGTAGCCAAACGTGTTTCGTATTGCATTGCTTTTCCATTAGAGCCGTGCTTACTGTCTATCATCTTTTCCAATTTGAATTATATTTCTTAGAACTACTCAACATGATTAGTTGTTACCTCGCTGTGCGTGTCAAGAAGGTTCGAGCGGTAGAACAAGTATCGAGCAACTGGCTCAGCTGATTTGAGATCGTTCATCGCCGTGTACGCCATAAGAGCGTACAAAGAGGCCTGAAATTCCCGCAAGTGACCTGAAACATTAATTTGTGTGAAGTAGTTCTGCGGTCGTTTGTGCTCAAATAATTGCCGAGTGTTTGCAAGATTACGTTTTGAGTATGTTAGCGCGACTCAAAAATAATTAACCGATGAACACCTCCGTTCAATTTTTCTTCTGCATCGTCATTCAGAGACCAAGGTGCTAAAATTAGGATTTTGCTATTCAGGTGACCTCAAAATGCTACGATCTGCGAAAGCGCATTTTTCAACTTTCTTTAGCCGTACAAAGTAGGAAGGAAAGTTACGTAATTGAACCTTTTTTCAAGTTCTTATGAGATCTTTACGTTTCAAGGAGTCCGAAAAACACCATTTGAGAGAAGACAGCTTCATCAACTCAGCTTACAACCTTTCCAGTAAATCATGTTGACAGTCCCAGTCTGTAGTTTTTAATGAACGTTGTGGCATAAGTAAGAGCAGATCAATAAATTCCGGGCCGTTGAGCGCTATCACTTTATCAAGTAGGTAAAGCCATGAAATTGGCTGGAGGAACGTGAGGCTGAGGAAAATTGTATGATGCGTCGCCCCTGGTATTTATTTCAACCGATTACAATACATCCTTACATTCTGGGTGAGTTATTTGAAAAACGGTGGCATAGCACAGTGTTGTACTGAGAATTAATTAAAATATTTTACGCGTTGAATTTCGCGTGCTCCGTTCACAAACTCGCTTCAAATTCGGCCAAAAAACTAAGAAGTATTTCATTGATTATTTCTGGTAATCGCAGGTTGAACTCTTCATAGTTTAAGCACTATATTCAAAGTGACACCAAACACGGTCTAAACGATCACTTTTCAATCCCACAAAAGAACGACAAAAAGTATGTGATAAAAAAAAGGTGAGTTACAAAAACGTAACTTACTTGTGATTGGCTGCTTTTTTTGTTCCACACCTTCTTCGTAAAGCCAGTCAGAATTCTCCCTTTGGTGTGGCCATCCAAATTCGCCCTCGTCGTTCGTAGAGGCGTTTCGCAACCTTTCGATCACTAAAGACACTTTCTCACTGCGAGATTTGACTAAAGAGTAGCTCAGAGCCGATAAAGCGACGCTCTCCAGGGGTTTGTCCAAAATCACGTGATTTTCTAGGAAACGCCGAGCCTTTTTTACCACTTTCGAATCCACCTTGAATTTGAAGAAAAAACATGAGAGCGTCGTACATCGTTAACGAAATTAACTGGTGTACATTTTTCATTGTAAAACGCTGCAACTTATTACACAACGGTTTATTCTCACATGTACGGCATTATCGGCGCCTGTCATCCATTAATCAATCCAACGTCGAAGAATATTATGAATATAACATGATTATAAGAATGCGGCACAAGACAATGTTTGCAGAATACTAACGAGACCCAACCCATTCGATTCAGCCCCGAAAAATACAAACAAACGATACGAAACATGACCACTACAACAAAACAATGAAAATTTCCGTTTTCTAAGCATGCACGTGGTGCTGAGGTAAATTGTGTGATGCGTCGCAACAGGTGTATCGATCATCGGCCAAGCCTTCTCTGGAGATGAACGACCAGTTCTTGAGGGTAGTTTTGTAGCAGTTGCGCATTAAGTTTTTACGCGATGTTTGAAAGCTGTCATACAAGTATCGCACCGTGCGAACTCTGCCTTTGACGAATTTGCCTTCTGTAAACAAGTCAGAGCCTGTCGAGCACACTTTTGAAATATCGTACTGTGCGTTTACTGGTGTGGTGTGTGCCCTGGAATGTTAAGTGTTCGGCAAAGCACCAAAGTTGAAGAAGTGGTTTAGGTTGAGCTAGAAGCGAATTGCGCCACACAACGCCGCGTGAACGGAAGGATTCCGATCCATGGAAGGTGTTGGCTATCGAATAAACGGTGGAAAATAAATCTATTTAAATCCTAGTGGAATAGCTATCGTCTTTTGAATCGTTGGCGACCGAATATTCGGTTTTCAAGGACTTCACACTCGAGGGTTGACCAATCGAAATATCGAATACAGATGGATTTATTTAGCAAGGTGAAATACATTCAAGAGTGCCCTGGTCATTCTATATTGAAGTCGTAGCCGCTCATCGAGAAGCAGTCGCCGTTTTTACTGACACTCATGGAGGCTACATGTTCGATCGGAATAAGGCCTCGTCTTCTCAACTGTTCACTGAGCCACTTCTAATGCAGTTGAATCAGAAACAATTTCTGCTAAATAAAGAAACTGCTTACCTCTGTTTCTAACCCAATATTAACGAGGCAGATGAGAGTAGAAGCAGTCGTAGCGACAGTTCTTGAAGTCTCGTCAATCCAAGTGAAATTGTCCGGTGAAACGTCTGAAGCCGTCTCCTTGAAACTCCCATCGGGAAGTTGCCTTTTTTGAAGCCATTGCTTAGCGGCGGTCAAAACTTTCGTGTCAATGCTGACGACGTTTTGAGCTCGACTGAGCAAATTCAAAACTTCAGTGGTGCTCCTGCGAACCAGTGAAAGTATAAATCTTACGAACGTCTTTCCCAATATTTTTACTTTTTATAGTGGACATAGCATATATTTTTGGTAGCTTATATGAATTTACGATGAATATCTTACCAATGGCTACTTGTTTTCGAGTGGTCGCTGAATGATCCGTCACTTCGTCTGTACTGCATCAAATTTTGCAGACTCACTTTGATTTCCTCTAGGACGCTTTCTTTGCTCTGTTCTGAGTTCATACTCTCTGGCGATTGATTGTTGTTTAATAGAGAAGATATGAGAGAAACCACCGTCGTGAGGCTGTAACAATATAGTCGTGTAAACGATCAGGAAATGTGCTTTTTAGTTTATCATTCAACGTTATCTAACGATCAAAAATGTGAATTTTTATAAAAACCGGTTAGAAAAAGTACGAGCTAAATTCAATAAGACACGCATATGGTCCTCGTTTTCTATTACTCCTTGGGAACTCTTGAGGGTCAATTTTTCTAACCCAATATATCCAAGATGTAGCTGGAAATAGAGAATGTCATATCTCGTTTCTTCTACCAGCTACACACTATATAACGAGGCAAGATTTATGAAACGGGTTCGTTAAATACCTGCTGAATTCAGCCAGAGCTGGCCGCATTCGAGATGTTAGGTAGGGCAAGTGCAGTCCCCCGCCAACCATCAATATCCCAGTTTCAGAACCAGGAAGTAACGACCGCGGAATGTCGAGATGAATCACTTGAGAGTAACCAGCTTCGTCGTTGAAATTCCATATCCTGCAATCATTTTTATTCGACTTTGTAATTTAAATAGTTTTTATAGAGGGAATCTTAAGAAAGTTACAACCATCCCACAGCTGGCAGATTGGCATTGTCATCAGTTTATCAACTTGTACTGAACTGACGACAGTGCGGACATACATAGAAAAATCTATATAAAAAAATCTCTGGCATGCAAAGTTTACATCTCGATTACGTCACTTGTCAACGCAAATAGCTGTTATAGCCGTTTATGAGAGAAAACACGTTAGGGATTTGAACCGATTTTGCTATAATCTTGTGTTGGTGCTGCAAGTTGATTTTCAAGCTGAATATCACATCTGGAGTGATCGGATAGTAGTTTTCTAGTATTCCTGTTCGCTATGCGCTATGATTTAACGAGGTCGAGCATTCCAACTTGAGGTCTCTGTTCTGAAGCCGCGAAAAACTCCCAACTACCCCTGGAAATAAATTTCCTCCTGAGCCTTGTTAATGCACACAAGGACAAGCGTTTCTTTAGCCGACAACGTGCTATTCTACATTTGAGCATTGACGAGGTCCCCCCTCCACCACTGCACTTTTCATCCCTTACTTTTGCCACCACCTTACGTCCTCCATATATCTCAGGCAGTGGAATTAACTCTCTCAGCTCCCGTGTACTTTGTCCTAATAACTAATTCTTTGTTTCATTCAAGTCCACCTCGCTCTCTCTCTCTCTCTCTCTCCCTCTCTCTCTCGCACTCAATAGGTTGATAGTCAACATTTAATCAAAACCCGAGTGTTACGCTCGCCAGATTAGAAATAGTTATCGGACCTGCAAATTTAATTAGTGTATTCAAATAAATGCTAGATCATCTTTAAATCTTCTAGTGATATTAATGATGTGTACGCTACTACCCTGGCTACTCAACACGAAGGCTCTGTGAAGTCATACTTGGGAGCGGTGTTTTTATTCGTAATATATCAGAAAATACGTAGAGTTACCGGAACTCCGCTGGCTGCCCCCAAGTTGTAGCAAATCCTATAAATTCGATCTTCATTCTCTTGTCCATTTTCCATTTCAACACTCGTTTTTCGTGAACGGCTGAACCGATCCCGAAGGAGATGGCTCCTCGATCCCAGCTGAGCCAAAAGGTTTTCGATTGATCGGATGACAGAATTCCTGGAGTTGATGCCGACGTGAGATGAACGGAGTATCCTGAAACAAAAACCAGCATCAGAACAGCAAATCGCCTTTCACTCGAGTGACAAATTCATTGTGATAATCACGATTTAATACCGTGTTTCCCTCTTCCAAGCCAAGAGACGGTATTGTCTTGATCTCCAATTACAATTTGATACGTTTTCTGTGACAGGTCTTGTTGTTCTGAAAGTGCGACATGAACTCCTTTGCCGGCTCTGACTTCAAAAACGACTCCTTCTCTGTTCCTAGGCGCTGATACGAGCTCGTAGCGAAAATCCTCCTGAGTTGATATCACCATTTGCTCTATTTTGACAAAAATAATAACGAAGTTTTGTGTTGCGTTACGATAAATTCCTCGCCATTCAAGATATATGTACAACACATGAAGTATCAGATGAATGATATGAAGTATCAGTTGATATTTAATTTGTATCAGAAATGATCATTTTAAAGAGATACGAAAAAAAATTGATACTCACCATTAGCACAAAAGTAGGCGCTTTCGATGCGAGTTTTTATGAGGCCTTCGGGATGAACCGTGATGCTCCTGTGTCTGACGATCGTTCCGACGTGAGTGTGATTAACCACTGCACCAGTCGCAACGCTTTGGCAAGTGTCGCTGTGATAAGCCGATACTTCCACTGAAAATATAAGAGAACTAGCAGACCCGATAGACGTAGCTCTATCTTAACTATGAACATTGAACTAGAATTTATATGGTTAATAAAAAATAATTGTAGGATAATGATATAATGCACTCCATCATTTATTACTGCGATACTAGGCAGCTTGTTATTATTTTTGAAGAGTACATGATGAGCAATTTTATTGATATTCTGACATACCACAGGCCACGTGAAAAACATGGACTTTAATATAGGTGCTACAAACGCTTAGCGAGGGCAACTATCGACGTTGGCAATAAAAGACCCCCTGACCTCCCATACCTCACGGGAAAATACACTTTTCATGACCATTTGGTATTTTTTCATCACGTGCCAGATTAACTGAAGACGTCGCAAATTATTACGCAACAGATTTTCTGGCGTTGCGTGATTTCAACTTATCCTGTATAGTCCAACGTCGAAAAATACTAGTAAACGATGCGAAACATGATTTGACGGAACAACGAAAAATTGACACTTTCCAGGCGACGCCAGACGAGTCGAACTGATTGGTGGTTGGAGTGAGACATGACTCACGGTGGAAAACAGTGATTCCGTCTAGACGCAGTCCTACGCCACTCTCTTCATCGAAAAATACAGAGTAAATGCTACTAAAATGAAACTGCCAAAATTTCGTTTTAAGATAATATTTTAAACCATTTTTGGCCCAAACATACGATGAGTTTACTCCAATCGGAGACGAACATAGCAGATTAGCAATCCCCATGTCTTAAAACGTTAAGCATCAAATTCGGAGGGGGGGGGGTTGTAAACAAACCTCCCTGCGCGAAAAATGAAGGAGTATTCAGGAGAAAGGAGTTTATTCCTCTCCAATGCAATTTGAAAGCAACTTTTCCCGTACATAACTCCAACAAAAGATCTCTACACTGTATTGCTAAAGAGTCCTGAGTTATTATTAAAACGAGACAAAGGTAGATGAAGTAAATTTTAAGAGTTCCTTCAAGACTTTTTAATACCTGTGATGTTCTTAAGGCCTGCTGTAGAAGCGACTACGCGCACCACCAGAGAAGTAGCACCGTGCGGCCCGAGTCTCAATTTTTCCGCCACGAAAGGTTGACTGCTTCCGTGGAAATGAGCGCCTTCTGTCAATGTTAAAAGAGCGCTGACCTGAAAAAAAACGCGATGTATGTGATCTGTTCTTATAGTGTTCTGCAAGGTAGAGGCTGTAGCCGACGATTATAAATCACCAACACAACCGAACAATCACATCGTAACGTGATCCTGAACGGGAGGAAAATGTCTTGTTCGGTACAGTGAAATGGCCAACGCGTCTTTTTTACGTTCGGAGCAACTCAATAAGAGGCAGAGGAAATGCAGAGATTGAAATAAATCCCATACACCGCAAGTCATGTTCCCGACGACCAATTCTTTTCCCTTTATGTGTTCAGTGGGGCGAACCTTCATGGATCATGCGGGATCTGATTCAGAGTGAAATACACACATAACCTCCGTTAAATAAAAACATCATCGCCGTCAAAACGTTTCAATGTTTTCATTTGATTTTTAATTAGCATATCTGTTACGACACATCGCACAACTGTCCTCATCTCCTTATACATTCAGCGATTTCTCAATTCAACCTATTTTTCACTTCATTTGAACTACTAAAACTATTAAGGTTCCAGAATTTATTGAGCTGCTCCCCCTCATGTCATAAACGTTATGGAGAAATCGATGCACAGGAGATTTATGTGAATGTCAGCACGATTTTTTTAATAGAAGGATCGTGGTTACTGTTTTGGAATTATTAGGAATGAACTGTAAGAAAAGACAGAAAGTTGAACAAAGGTCGCTGGAACTCCAGAATCTCTGGAGTCGCTCCTAATTATCTTGTGATGGATATTAATCGCTCATCTTGTGAGACGATCCTTCTAAAACAAAATATGTAGACCGTCTCTTGAGTACAGATGGCTCAATAATGGCCCTTTTCCCGAGGTGGTATTGCCAGAGGGATTGTACAAATGAACATTTCAATTTCATTACGACTTGTTCCGTGACGATTCTTTAACTCATACTTGCTGAGAAATTTGTTTTAATTTAAAGTTATGTGAATTGATGATCTGAAGGCCGTTACGATAAAGAAACCAGCAACATATGCGGGCGCTATATCTTCGTTCAACGCATTTTTACAGGAAAATTTATACAGAACAAAATGTAGGTACTAGTCAGCTGGGAGTACTCCGTGAGTTTGATCGAAATCGTTAGAGCCGTTTTTGATATAATTGGAATACCGATAAAAAAATATTCGACAAATCTCCTTTTCTGAGTTAACTTGGCTTATATCTCCGTTCAACATATATATACAGAAATAATTATGAAGAACAAAATGTTGGTACGGGTGACTGAAAGACACTCCATTAGGATTTATCACATCTGGTGAAAAAGTTACCCTGGAATTTACGGAAATGTTAGAAAAAACGTTATTTTCGACACATTTTGATTTTTATCTCTGTTCAATGGACCGCCACAGGAACATTTATTGAAAAGAATATGTAGGTATAAACTATTTGAAAACATCCTGTGAGTTTGGTGAAAATCGCTGATGCCGTTTTGCCAAACTGCGTAAAAAATCTATTTTTGCTTCATGGGCCTATATCTCCGTTCACCGTATTTTCATGGAGGTATGTATGGAGAAGAAAAGTTAGATATTGACCAGTAGAAGATAATTTGAAAATTTAATCAAAATCGTTAGAGCCGTTTTTGAGAAAAATGCGAAAAACCCTAGTTTTTGGTACATTTTCGTCCCCCCACCCCCCTTCCCATCGGACGAAATCGTCCATAACCTTATTTTGGTGTCTACAAAAAATAACGAACAAAACAAAAACAGAACCAGCTCAATCGGATCAGCCGTTCTCCCGCAAATCGAACTACAGACACACACACACACACACACACACACACACACACACACACACACACACACACACACACAGACATACACATTCATGGACCACGCGCCGAAATTAGGTTTTTTAGACTGAGTAGGGTCTGATACGTAAAGATCTGAAGAAAACCCAAATTTTTTTTTGGGCCGATTACTATACTTCCCTTCCCTTCGGGTAGCGGAAAGTAACAAACCTGCTGGCTCAATATAAAAAGCACAAAGGCTGTAACTTACGTCGACGCACGAGTTAAGGTTGTTTCCAATTTTGATGTCCACTTCTAAACTTTCTCCAACTCGGATGGCCGAAGGAACTTTGAAGTCGATGTCAAGCTGCCTGAAAACCTGAAGTATTACAGGAGGCGAATACCTGAGACCCAGGTTCGGTGACACGGAGAGAGCCATCAACGTCCATTTGCCAGGTTCCGAAGGGCCGGCCACCCGGTGACCTTGTGACTCCAACTCCACCCTTCCAGAAATAAATAAATTAGAATTGGTTTCCATAATTTTAGTGAAAGTAAAGCGACTGCAATAGCAAATATTTTGAACTTGAGGATACGTTGACGACGATGTACGAAAGGTACATTTGAATTGTTTCCGAAAATGATTCTTAGCTCATAATGACTTGTAGTTTGATAAAGTCAACCTGCTTTGCGTAAGTAGCTGAAACTCAGTACGCTATCCTATACCGAAACAGATTGTTATTTACTAGGAAATGTGAACTGCCGGAGTTAGCGCTTGAAATTTGTGAGCGAAGAAAATGCCGCTTGGTTTCGAGGATTTTAAACCCGTTAATTAATATCCCCCTCATTTTCCAGCTGTCCTCACTACTTTGAGGGGTTTTACGTAGTGAACCGTCGATCAATTACATATTGGGATTACAGCTGATCCGGGGACCGCAGTGACGACATAGGCCTCTTGATGACAGCTAAGGGGAAGGAGGGAAAATTAATTGAGTTTCGCCCCCGAGGGTTGGCTAACGTTGTAACCCTTGGTCTTGAGAGACGCTATCCCAATGTTTTCACAAGCAGTTCTCCTAGTGCCCCACCACGTTGTGGGATGGGTAATTGGTTTTCTGCCTCACTACGTGCTTTTAGAAAACATCCCTTTTCTCCTGTTTCAAGGTGCATTTCTCAAGTTGTAAACCCGACAATACTGGAAGCGTAATTGACTCTGGTCAGTCATGTAGTCTTGATCTACATAAATAAAACTACGAATTTTGTGTGCGTCTGTAGGTACACAGTCCGTAACCCACTGTGTAGAGAGAGAGAGAGAGTCCCGAACTCACTGGTGGGTTACGTAGTTTCTGTTATCTCGGAAGCTGCAAGTAAAGCGTTTGAGAACGAGGCACAGTCTTCGCTCTGGTTAAATCATGAGTTGCTGTTTATACATACAGTTGATGTTTTAATCTTCGTTCATTTTTGACGCTGCTATTCCACAATACCATTAAACTTCTAGAGCGGTCCATTTAACATGTAGAAACTTCGAATGGTATCACTGACAGATCCATACAACTTTTTTATGCGACTGACAAATTTTTATTTTATTTATTTTTTGTTTCTGAATACTATAATTGTGTATCAGGTGTCGTTCCTGAATGGAATGCTATTTGTGTACTAAGGCACAACATGGAACAACCAGAACGAATCTCATGAAATGCCCTTTTCTCTTCATTCGCTGGCACTCGTCGAGAAAGAAACCTTTAGTTATCCCGTTTCTGTCAATTTCAAAAGCGGTCGGCTAATTAAAAATCAAGAACAACTACCATTCGGTAAAAAGTTGAGTTTTCAGAGAACTGGTTGAATAAAGAAATAATTAGAGGGTTGCGTAATTACAGGGAGCGCGTTACGTCGAGTTTATGGAACTTGAAATCATGACTTGATTACCGGCTACCTCGAAAGCGCTTGGTGTGCTCGGCTTTGCAACAAAAAAATCCGTTAATTTATTCTAGTCCAGTTATTCTGTTTCTGTATTCTCTCACAGTTGTTTCTATTTTCTTCGTGTCGGCAGCATATTGAATGAGTTTTCACGAGGAGGTGGGGGGAGATGTTTTACTTTCAAATACCGTACTCTTTCTGTTCTGCTTGTATTTATTTCAAATTGGGAACCGATGCTTAATATTGAATGTTGGAAAAATATAATAGATAAGTTTGTGAAGGTTGTTGAATGTAGTACAGCAAGTCCTGCTGTATCACACATAACGAGCGGTAGAGAAGCTGAATAGCGACGAAATTAGACTTGGCTCATTCAGAGCGTCAGAACTAAGACCTGCTTAATCTCACTGCTGCTTTCCTAAATAATCTCTTTTCCAAACATCAATCTAACAGATAAGGAAGCAATGAGATTATCTCTACTTCAGCTTGTTAGGTTAGAGGCTAGATCCACAAACTGAATTTCTAAAGGGCATCATGACTTGCTGATTAAACATAAACTTTGGTTCAGCCGTTCTATGTAAATTGTGTTCACTGAAACATGCACATCACTCATATACATATGTACACAGACCACTCTCGAAAATGATGTATTTCGGGCTCAGAAGCTCTTGAAATATACCTACCTGAAGGAACCTACAAAACAAAACCTATTCCAATATCGATTTTCCTTTGAAATTCGAAAGCCTGTTGAGAAGAGTGGCGAAATGGTTGAAGGAAAGTGGTGAATTTGTATAATTCTATCGACCACTTAGTGCGATATGCCGCTTATTTCCTATCTATTACCAACGTCTTAGACATCAAACAGGTTTGCTGTAGTACATCTTCCACTAGCCTCACATTGATTTAGTCAACATGGACTTTCGTTCTTCGAGATGCATCAAGAACCAGAATGAGTGAAGACATCACATTAAACCAGCTCTGCAAATGTGCGTCAAAATTTAGGGCATGACCCTGATGAGTATTTTATGAGCTCGATGCGGGTATTAAACTCGAACCGTAAACTCAGTTCAAGACATCTCATGAATACAAATTTCTAACTTACGAATAATTGAAGCACTGCCACAGCCAAAGTTGTTCGAATTCGATGTCAGAGGAGATGGTACGGTGGTTCTTGGATTTAGTACTTTCGAGCGATTTTATATCTCCGTTAGCGCTCCACTGATGAAAACCCACACCAGCTTCGGTGAAATCGAGTTCAACGCCACCAGATCTGAATAAAATACATTTCAAATAATTTACTATTACACGTTATAACTAATAAATGCGCTCTCAAATCGACGTTGGAGGTCAAATATTCGAACGTGAACCATTTTTAAACCTGACTCTGTTATCAACGATCCCTATACAATGGTTCCGAGTGTCGTTGCTCCAAGCCTCAAAGAATAAGCGGCCAAGCACTTCCCCAACAGAAAGAGCTCTTCCGAGTTCCCCCAATTAGACGAAACATGCGGCTGGTTTTGTGCCGCAATCGAGGGGGGAAAGAAGTGTCTCTCTGCTTCCTTTCGTAACATCTTCTCCTGGTCATCCCTATTTTCGTAAGGGTTTTCTCCGGCTCTTTTTCTTTTCAGTTCTTGTGGGGAGTGAGAAAGAAATTTTACTTTGAAAACTGATGGCGTCAAGGTGTCCGTTTTGTGCGGTTGGTAATAACGGCGATACCTTTGAAATGAACAGAATTGATTGCGGTGTCTGCCTTGTTGAGTTCAGTCGGCAATCACAAAGGTATGTTTCTTTATCCATATGAGTGTTCCTTAACCCTGGGAGAGAGTTATTTTAGTCGAGCCGGCAATTACCTGTATGCAGCTTATACAGACATGATGTAGGGAACTACTACTTTTCAAATGCCATAATTTCTAAAGGCAATTATATATGATGGGTGAAACAACTGTTCAGATGCCTTATTCTCTCTAACTGCCAATCTTTCCATTTTGTGTAGACATCACTCCCATCAATCTGATGGCCGTGTAACGCTGAAGACAGCATATAAGAAATATATGGTCCTGCAACTTTTCTCAGTCCCACGTAAATTCTTCGACTTTTACAGTTCAAGCGACTAACCCAATACATTTTTTAAGAAGTTTATGCGAGCAGGGAAAAAACTCAACTCGCTAATGGCAAGAAACTGATGGTACTTACATTATGCAATACTTACTCATGCAATTATTTCTTTGCTCCTACTCATGACGCAACCTTTATCTAGTGACCAGCGTATAGATGATTTAAGGCCTATCAACGTGATTGTTTTGGGAAGGTTTACTGTTCTGAATTGTGAAACAATTAAGTCAGTGAAACGACAGTAGTTTGAACTCTGGAATTTATCACGTAGCTCCTAATCAGCTTATGGCCGTTGTTAAACATTTATCATCCAACTAGCCAGATGTTTGTGCTAATGTTGCCATTTTCCTGCGGAACAAATATGTACAGTACTGTAATGATATTTGGAACTGTCCGGACAAAATATTCAATCAAAATCCTAAGAGCCGTTTTTTTACGGTGACTTTTGGACCTTTTTCCGCACAACCAAATAGAAACCACATTCCTTATCTAAGGTGTGGAAACATGGAGGTTAGGGTTTGAGAGGCTGTACATAATTCAGGATTTCAGAGTAGAATAACATACCTCCACATACATCAATCCACACTATTTCTACGGGACATTCCGAAACTGGATGGACTTGGGAGAGTGAAAGCGCTTTAACATCTCTTTCCTATTTGCTTTCGCGACGAAGTCATTCCGTGATTACAGATTTTTTCAGATTTCTCCAAGATGCCTAATAGGGCAGATGCGGCTTAGGTTAGGGCCGATTTAATTTTGTTATTTTATGCACATTTATACGTAATGCGTATCCAGTTTATGCTTTCCTTTATTGTATTATATTTCAAACATTGCGTTGCCTTCTATAACTAGTCACGTTATTTTGCTTCCATGCTTTATAGGGTTAAGGAAAGTACCGGGAGTTAGATGTGAAAACCCGCATGAGAGTTTCACCATTTCTCACACATAAGTCAGGTATTGAAGCTTCACAGACAACATGCCACTTCCCCCCGCGCGGTTATCATTCAACATATACCGCCTTTAATCTTATTTACTCATCGGCTACCTTTCTTTTTGTGTTTCTCAATCCATTATTGTCAATATCTGCCTACATGTATTTGTACTTGTATAGTAGTATACTTTGATAAACTACTGACCAAAACTACTTTCACGTAATGAAAAAATATGTGGTGAATTGAAAGTTTTTTAATTTTTATTTTATTTGGGGTTTCGGGGTAGTACTTGAATGAAACCTCAGTGTGTCAGTTCATTTGTTCGTTTAGCACGTCTCACAGAAGCAGCGTACATTATCTCTCATGGCGGCTGTACGACAAAATTTACGATCAGGCCTCCTTTTTTATGGTTACCAATAGCAAGGTTTCTTTTTCCCCCTGTCCATACGCTCAAATTGAGACGTTAAAAAGTAGCCCATGAAAATTCGTGCTCCACCACCCCCTAATAGTGGGTCTTGGGTCTTTCCATGTTCAGAACCAGCATTTTTCTTGAGAACCTCAACGAATTCATTGTTCAAGATTGACATAGGACGTACCTAGCCTCATCCTGAAGATCGCCCCCTCTTCCGCCAATTAAACACGTGTACGAATCATGATCTGTGAGAACGTGGACGTCCAATAATTCGCCGGGAGTCCAGAAGTTTTTCGGTTTCAAATGGATAGTAACCTGCAGAAAAGTTTAAAGAACATTAATATTTGTTATCAAATCGCTGACCGTGCACATATAAAGTTCTCAAAATACTTCTTTTATTTTATTAGTGCGTTTGTATTAAATTACACTACTCTTACTCCAGCAGCTCTCCTGACAAAGTAAGACCCATTTCCCTCTACGTACCAAATGTGGTATTTTTAAGATCCCTTCAGCTGAAAGGAGTGTTTTCAACAGTAATCTTTGCCAATTCTCGTGGTCTTTGAAAAGTGGTCCCCTACTGCCAGAAAAAGTTCAGATGCTCATGAAAAGCACCCCAAAGCTCAACTTGCTTCGTTGAACCCAGTATGAGTTGAGTGATGTGATTCAAAATAGGGGGATACTGTAAGGAAAGTCTCAACTTTATGGATTTCGACTGCGGAATTTAAGAGAGTAAACAGTAAGCACTTGTAATTGTTATTGCTCATATATATTATTTTATTTTTTCATTGAAACGTTGAAGTAATCTTTTCCCATCTTTCCAATTGGATTCAAAGCCATGACTCAACCGAAATAATAAATGTAGGGGAGGTTCGGAGAAAATGAAGATTAGTTTGGAAGATGGTGGTAACAGTAAGGAGGTCATTTATTCTGCCTTCTCTGGGGAGAACAAACCTGGGCATCAGTTTGCTCAGTCAGGAGTAAGTCTACATTCGCCGTGTCGTGATCGAACTATCGCAAGACCATTTCTGTTCTCAATCCTCTGCAATTGCGTTGGGCGTTCGACTTCTTTCGTAGAGCTAGATTCAGTGGACACTGCTGGGACCCTGAAGTGTAGTTGGTGTTGCTACTCACCCCGCTATCGTTATTGTTGACACCCTACCTGTTATTATTGAAACGCATTTGAGTGTATCCTGTATTCTATTAAATAAATAAATGAACACTAACATACTGCGAGAACAGAAATTAGGAAAATATGAAAGATTGTTAATTTGGAGTTGCAGATTTGACGGTAGTGAATCAAATTTGAAGAGCAACGTTTCATCATTTAGCGCCTTATTATCGAAGTAATCATTTTCGTGTAAGTGAATTAAAAAAATTGGTTCGATTCGTTGTTGTTGGAAAAATTGGAGCAAAACTCCAAGCTATATAACACATAAATCACCTGGTTTTGAAGGAGACGAACGTCGAACGAAATCACGTCGCTTATTGGCTCTCCTTCGGCGGTCACGTAATAAACAAGTAAATGACTAACTGGAGCCATTGCAGCCTCCACCAGAAACCTGAGCAGAATTAATGAATATTCAGTAAAGTGGTCAATTACGGTGTTCTTGGCCATTAAGAGTGGCCCGCTAAAAAAGTTGCGTTGGGGGTTCTATAAACAAATTAGAGGAAAATGCCGAGAAGGCGGGTGTAGCAGAATCTGTCGCTTTTGTTCGATCGCCACAGAAATCTCAGCTTACGGAGCTTAGGCGTCGGTTTTGTCAGTGCTCGCATGTGGAAGGTAGTGTTTTCAGTTTGAGCCGAGAAAAAGTTTTCCAGTTACTTACTTTTGTCGCAGATACGTATAGATTAACTCTACGGGGCTTGCTGTGCCTGCTTATCTCGTTTGACTAAACATGGGGAATCTATTCCGTCATATACCTGTTTGCGTTCTCGTCTGCAGCACCATGCCCTTTATGACCCATCTTCATGACCCATTTATGACAACATTTATGATCCATCTTGTAACTCAGTGCTTAATGTTGGGCCGTAATTTTTCCCCTGATAGCACCCTGATTCGCCGAGTATAAACTTCTCTTGTCATCATGTCTTTGGAAATATAAGCGTTGAGAACCTATTCCATGCATTCCTTCAAGTTTGTTCGAATTTTGTAATGCAAGTATTTTTATACCTTTAAACTACATACTACTTATATAACAAGGCTCTTCCAAGGGTTTTTTCTTCAACATGAAAATTATCCGTTGTTATTCACGTACTTACAGTAGACATATCGCCTAGGTTTTTCGTTTTACCTCGCATCGCATAGGTCGCAAATGGGAAACCCTAAAAACGGTTCTGTCTATTTATCAAAAATGTGATTTGTATTGAAGTTGGTTGACACAGCGAAAATCATTAGAGTTGGTTGGCCTCATCTTAGTTAAACGTTGGTTAAAGGAACCTGCCCGATTTTGTCTGTTTCACACGGTTTTCGAAACATGCAGAAAATGCTGTTGAAAGATTTTTGTGTTTTCTGTTAGGAATGCAACTATGACTTCACACTAGATTCGCTAGTTTGTTACTCTGATCGTGATGATGGTGTTTTGTCTGTTGGCTTTTATGAAAACGTGTTGGTCAAGTTTTTATATGTCCTTCAACTGTTTAAGGATCTTCCAGGAATTGATATTTTACTGTTTACCAGTCCTTTACACTCTACAACTATCTCCCAGCAATTTATATAAATACGAGAGAAATATTTGCAGACTACACAGCAATACGTGTAGATCTGTTTCCTTATCAAAATTACCATTCCGCGTAACACTCATAAGGGAGTTATATCAGTCGAAAGCCATGGAGGATGCGGTTTAGCTAACATCCGAAAGCTACTTGATCGGCAAACCCAGACCTGTGGAGGCTCTCGGCAGAGACCCCGTGTGTTACCACGTGGAGGCTATCACCCTGGGGAATCCGTATCGTCTGGGAAGAGCTCATAATCTGGTTTCCTACCTGATCTAACTATTTACTTGCGTGTCAAAAATAAATGAAAGAAAAAGGTTCATGCAACGTGAATGGAACTTACGTGATGTTAAACCAACACAACGATGGTTTCCCGATGCCCATTTTAGGAGGGATGTCGTATGCTGGAACAGCTCCGTTGTCCCAAAACGTGAGATGCCCTTCAGTTGTAACGACGTAGTGAAGGTGACTGTCGCAAGGGCAGGAAGAAACTACCGACGGGTGTGCAGTATCTCCCGGCTGTGGAGTGATTCAAAGAAATTATGAAAAATATAATTGAATCCAACCTCGATTTCTTTTATCAACAGGTGTCATCGGAACTTGCCTTCAAAGTTTCGTCGAATTCTTCGACCAGAAGATAACAAGATGAACTCGAATTCCATTTGTAAATTGGTTCCTTCGCTAAAACGTAGTGGGAGTCGATCTCTTTCCCTTCGACTGAGACCAATTCAGCCTGCAACGTGAAGGTATTTCGTTCAGCATATCGTAATTACGACACTGAGACGATCAATTCTCCAAGTTTATTTTACCTCGTCTTCCCTTGATATTTGATACATAAAGAGCATTGTGAATATAACAAAGAAAGACACTTCAGCTAATGAATTATAAACTTTCAAGCAGTCAAGTATCTTTCCAGTTTGCTGACATTCTTAGTTTTTAAACGTCAAGTTGAAGAAGAACAGAGCCAACTTCGAGGGTAATTACTTTTGCTCGCTGTCCCCCTCCTCCTCTAGTAACACCTCAATATGCAGCCTCCCTGGTTTCCTCTGGCGTAAACTTCTTGAAAAACTCTCAATCCCATCTTAGTTTGCAATAAACAACATGATTTGAATCCATATGGGCCCCATACAGCACCCTAAATGCCCTGAAGTCCGTTACAACGACGTACGACGTGATTAATAGTAACGAGCAAAGACTGAAACTAAAAAAATGAAAAAGAAACTTGTGAGCTCATACCAATGCAGTCCACCCTACTCTAAATCTACGTTTCATTAGTTGTACTTCGCTGATCATTCAACTCTCGACTGTTTCTAGTGTTCGTGAGTTGGGTACCTTCATTTGAGAAGACCTAGAAGTTCCCAGCAGAGAACTTCATTAGAGACCCACAGAAACCTCGAGACTCAGTCCAGTCCATCAGTAGACACCATCGTGAACATTTTTTTGAAGTGCATGTGACCGCCGCACTGCCACTGTTACTTCACAACCGCCGATCTGTGACTTTCCAGTACACATGCTTTCCAATTCGTTTGGGTCTTCACAGGGGCTCCAACTGAATAAAGGTTTAGAGGGAGTTAGTTGGCAACAACAACGTAGAAGTAGCGATCCAGTAGTATTATGAAGTTGTTACTTGAATCAGAAGCGTGACTTGTTAGGGTGTAGTGACTGAAAATTTACTTGTGTTGATTTATTACGAATACTCCCACGATACTGTTCACTGTCCTGCTACATTATTAAATCGGTATTAACTCATAAATTAACAACCTAATATTTTTCCCTCATCCTACTCAATATTGGTGAAAGACTTGATCCAGTGTCCAACGGATTCGGAATTCGAAGAAGGTGAGCTCTCTGATAATAACTGCCCTATTTCATTGGGGTTGGGTGATCTAAGTAGCTAGCGTTCATAAAAATGTAAATACCGATCTTGCTGTTTAGGTGATGGAATTAGTAATGAGAAAAGAAACTTAAGAAATTAGTATTTACATACATCGTTTCAGAAAAATATTAATTACACTTAGTTCCGTTGAGTAATTACGGTTATTACTACTTACGGCTCTCCCAAGCACACTTCAACGACTCGACAAGCAATGAGTTGAGTGAGAAGTTCCCAATCTCATCATTTACAAGCAAACAATCGGACAGCTAAAGACCAATGTCGGAAACTAAACGAGGGGAGCTGTCTCTCTGGAATTCGAAGAGCTCTCGCCATTTATTGCTGTATTTCTTAGCCTTTCCATCTTGCCACAACTTGTAGCTGTTTACGTCTCTGGACTTGGAAAAAACCGAAGAGATAGATAAACCCAACGAGGGGCAACTTCCAGACAATCTGCACAGTATATATCAGGATATTGATGGAACGTAGCTCTTTCGATTTGGTTGTATCGCTTTTGAAACCTTCCGCTGTGTTCTCCATGTCAGCTATCACACTAGTTTTTGAATGACTTCAAACATTTTTTCCACCCCTCTACAGAGACAATGCATGATTCTCTCAGTTACCAATCTTATAATCGACCGATACTGCTAGTTTCTTTAGACACTATAGTCATTGTCCAAGACTCATCTGACACAAATCTCTTGTCTGATACCGCTTGGCACCAATTGAGATAAGTTAAAGGCCGTGAATGTTAATAAATGTTTACATTTTCTTGTGTTTTTAAGATAAATGTGCTTTAAGGTAATGTGACGCTTCACGTTTTGCTCTACACTATATTTACAAACTTCAACAACTTTCCCTTTGTACTGAGCATCCTGAAGATGACGATTCTGTTTTTGTTCGATTCAATACTCAATTTAGGTGTACAGGAAAGCTCGACTACGCCAAATGTCACGACATGTGTGAGGGAGGGAATAAATGACGAAAACTATGATATTTTTGCTAATTATGGCGAGATTTTTCATGATTGTGTTGGTTTTCTTTAGTTTCTTCCCGTGGCAAAGGCGGCTAAGACCGAAAACCCCCGTTCGAGAAAATACTTTGTGTGTGTCTGCCAAAAACACAACCAAATTGGTTCAAATTTCATATTTAACTTGTAGGTCAACATGGTACGTCATAAGGGCTTGAGCACAATAGGGCTACAACTAACTGATAGTGATAACAACACCAACGTTTTTTTTCGAAAACGGCTACAACAATTTTGATTACATTTTTTCGTGAGAACAGCTCCAAGTGCCCAGTACTCCGTGACAATTTCGTAAGTTTGAAAACTACAAGAGCAGCACAATAAATTATCAAATAGCTCGACGAAAATCGATTTCAATGCAGTTTTTTAAATATAAATCTCGCTCACATGACAGTAGCGATATCAAAAATGTCTGAGTGGTAAGTCTGTGTGTCTTATTGGTAGTCCAATAAGGAAACTATACGATAAGAGTTGCATAATGGTCATTAAACAATAACGAACAACCACAGGAAATTCGGGATTCGAACTACTATTTTAGGTTTTGTTGCAGTGCTTCCCCTAATTCCAGACTATGGACACGAACCATTCTGAAAAATCACGCTGAATGCTCCACCAATTACCAATATGTTGATTTAATGATCGTGGCGCGAGGAGTATCGACCCAATAAATGCTGCAACATTAAGCTGAACCAGTTTGTTATATTTGACGCGTTCATATGAACTACTGTGTGAAAAATATATCGAATAAATAAATATCATGGACGGGGTGCTGAGGAATGTCGTGTTACGCGTCGCAATGTCTTATCTCCGCATAGCGTTCTTCTTGTAATTACAGATCAGTCACCTCAACCTCCTCGAAAACATCATGTTGGCAATTTACTGATTACTCATAAACCTACGAAGTTGAAATAGAGCCCATTGAATTCCAACACCAGCGTTATGTTTCTACATGAAAATATTGGGGATTCCAGCGCAAAGGATTTGAAAATGAACACGTAGGTGGGCTCCTTAGTGTAGAATCGCGTACTGACAGTCGCTTGTCCCTAAACTGGTGATTGGGTCAGATCAGGAAATTGGTATTTTATGAATGCGATCTGTACTCCAGATAATATGAGGTCCCGATACCGTGCAATTAGTTATGTATGTTTCATTCCACTGCTTGCAAGGATCAAATGAAAAGTCGTAGGTCTGAAGGAAAGTATTCGCTTTTCTGGGCCTCAGGGGTGCTCTCCGAACTCCTAGTACTAGTAATACTGATTCCCCAACATAATTCGAACTCGCTTTTACGGAGGAACTCCCTTTTTTCGACCCTCTTTAGTCACGGTTCACACCTTCACCCCATTTGCAAGTCACTGAAAGATAAGCGAGAAAGAGAGTAGGAGATAGAGTGAGCAGAAGAGAATGGCTTCCTTCCGGTGTCGTTATTTCTGCTCAGCCAACCCTAGCGGACCCTTTCTATTTAGTATTCTTCGCACAAAAATAATTGCGTGAGACCCCCAACATGAACCAACACGTCCGTGTACTGCTTTGAAAGGAAGCGTCGCTTAAAACTTTGCGGATATTTATGATCCCCAACTTTGTGGCAACGATAATAAAATACTGTATCCGAACCACACGCGTTTAAACATCCTGGAGGATGGCGTGCGTCTTATGTTTGAACGTTTGCAGGGTGTTCTGGTTTCTCATTCGTCAACCTTATATGTACTAGGATTTCACCAACTGGAGAAATATTTTCGATGTCAACGACGGAAGCTCCTTGCCGAATATACCTAACCATACAAGTCGGTGCTTATTAAGTAGATAGAATGAGTCACTCGTGTTCACCATGAACACCACAATGAGGAACCCTTGAAGTTACCTTCTACCATTTCATAGGTTTAATGAAACTGATACGGTGGTAACGCACGTTTGCTTGGTGGAGGAGTCTCAGCGTTACCAATGAACACGTGAAAATCAATCAGTTTCTGAAGCCTCTCAGAATTTATTAATGTTGGAATAAATAAAGGAACAACATGAGCTTTACGAAGATAGGAATTTCAATTTGCTGTAAGTAGCTTGAAATCTTACTCATTCGATAATATCCTATTACTTATTGTCGGAATAAGGTCCCCAGAGTGAGGCATAGTCCGAATTTTGACAACCATCAGGGCTGTGAATCTGTCGATCCGAGTGATTATACTTTGAGCCCATTGGCTCTTTTGCATTGGAGTACTATTTGCCCGTTCGAATAATTGACCCTGAATGTTTGTTGATTGCTGGGGTGCGTGATATGTTTCGTATGTACAACTTGACTCACATGTGAGATGAGTGACGCACTCTAGTAGGTGGTGTACTCCCGATGGTGTCTCTGCTTCGCTTCGTCCCCCATTCCTATTCTCGTATCGCTTCCGTTTAGGTATTGCGTCGTATCGAAAACTGATTTGTCTTACTACGAGTACAGAGTAATATTTCTTCATTTCTCCTTGTGTTTAATTGACTTTAAACCTTGTACTATCGCTAAAAGAACTTCGAACTGGTAAGTCTACTTTGAATATTTACAGTATTGACTCGGCTTGAATCAGAATGATAGTCTCATTCACTTCTGAAATCGCCTCGTTTCAACCGCTTAGCAGGCAATTAAAGTGTTACTGTTTACAAAATGAGATTCCATAATTGTGGTACCCGCATTTTGTGGCATTACCCAGTGGACAAGCAGTGTCTGGGTTTGCAGAGGACATCCTAACGAGGAACTATACGATAACCAAACAATCCGGGAAATGCCAATGTCTGGTGACTACTTCCGAGACGTTCGATTCAGCATCAATAAATACCATATAGTTGAAATGAAACTGCCAAAATTTCGTTTTTGTTAATTTTCAAACCATTTTTTTCCCATGAGTTTTGTCTGATCGGATTGCCGGCGGGCAAAATTGTCCTGACTGACACTGGAATGAATAATTAACCAACAACACAACTTTTCATCATTTTGGTTGTTATGTCGGTTCAATGAACTGTCAGAGGAACGTCAACTATTAAAGGTAAACAATATGGTGGTATTGAATATTTGAAGACATTCTGTGAGTTTGGTGAAAATCGTTGTAGGGTGCACGAGAGGGGGAGCTTGAATTGGAGTATGAGAAAGAAATGAAGTTTTGAGCTTGAATGAGGACTGTATTACACTTTGACCGAAGAGATCCTAGAATAGGATATGAGTCTGGGTATTTAAGCGAGAACAAGGGGGCTCTGAATACGTGAACTGGTTGTACAGGGTAGAATAGAAGAGTTCAAATTAGGAGGCTGGAGTTTACCGCACCTACAGATAAACGGCTTGAGGTCAAGATTAGGTTGACTCAAGGCGTGGAGGTGGAACAAGGACTTCCCGATAGGAGCAAGTTCTGAGCTCACGATTTCAACAAATTAGCCCTGCACTGAACAATCGTTAAAGCCGTTTTGCTAAAAAACCAAAGATCTTTAGAGTTTAGGGACAAGAAAAGTTGAAAGAATAATATAAATCGTTAGACCTGTTTTTGAAAAAAGTGCAATAAATACCCTAGTCTCAGGGTACATTTTTGTACACCCTCCACCCCCTCACGATCATAATCTTATTTTTTTCGTTTTCAGAAATCAGGAACAAATCAAAAAACAGTATGTGTATCATTCAGGATAAATAATAAACCAAAAAGAACCAGTTCCATCGGTACAGCCGCAAATTGAACTAAAGACAACGCACAAACCGCTCTGAAATTAAATACTGATCGTGGTAGTGTTTGCAAATGATCGTGGAGTCACGAAAGGGAAGACCACGTTCAGAAAGGGCAATTGTACAAGCATACAAGCTACTATCTAGGCAGTGCTCTATCCACCTTCGACTCAGGATTTCCAGCAGCCACCTGCTCAGATTTGCGTATACCTGACAGCTGTCTTTGTCAGAAATACTCAGCAGTATCCCAGTTCGTGCCGGTGACCACTATTTCCCAGCTCTTGTGAAATTATTCTACGAAAAACTGCCGAGCGCATTCACGAAACTTTACGAACTATTTATTGGGACTACTTAGTGAATCTGTTCCTGTCCTCAATGTTCAACTACACTAAAGAAGTTTCCCAGCACGTACACGCTCAACCACATTGTGTAGGTAGTTCATTAGACTACAAGCTAAAATATCGAGCGAACTGTTCAGAAATTGATTTATAATAACACTGCTCTCATCATTTTCCCGCGGAAATTTACATCACCGTTCACATATTGGAACTCTCCACCCACAAAATGTTATCTAATTCGTAGAATGTTGTTATTGAAGAAAACGGGGGGTTTTGATTACTACTATAGTTAGCTTTAGATCTTTTTCACACATAACCTTATTTTGGCGTGCAGGTATATAGAATTTGAGCCGATTTATTTACGTGACTGTCTTCACAGACACACAATCATATAGTACATTATTTCAAATAGTATACTGGTATTTTTTGGAAATTTATTTTGGAGTGGACTAAAACGCAATGATATTAAGTAAAATTAATTGTTTTCTCCAGCCGACTAGGTTACTTTTCTTCCTGCATCGTAGGGCCGAGAAACGTAAAACGCACCTTATATTGTGACTCCCGAGGCGACATCAGGAACGATTGGTGCCTATCGTTTCATACTTTTTTTTGGAACCCCCATATCTGAGTTGTGTCCATAACACTTAACGCGTGGTCCCTGGAGTAACGTTTCAATGAACGACGCAAGATGACATCTCAGTAAGAACGACTCGCACCTAACCGACAAATGACTTTCACAATTTGAATTTGTGTAGAACGACCCTGAACCAAGTGACGTTAACACATACAGTGAAGTAGTCAGAGATCTGCTCACTGGACGAGTGACAGTGGCAACGGTTTGGGGGTAACTTCAAGAACAGGACTATATCTATTCCAGCCTTCTCAACGACTGAGGGTGTAAGCGAGGCATGCAACTCGTAAGCCACTCGAACAGGAACCCCACGATGCTGCACTCGATAAACAATGCTACAAAGCCTACAATGTGCAACTTGATGTGGGAAGAATTTACGAGTATAGCTCCGTCCGCTGTGAACTTCAATTCCGAAAACATGGGTATTAATTCCACACGCGAATGTGGAATCTCTGGACTCTGGGAGGTCGAAATGTGTGATTTTTATGATGAAAAGCAGTTCCTTTCATCTGGAAGTAGGATGGTTGGAGGGAGGGAATGGCTCTTCCATCAGTTGGGTGCTTATGTAGCAAACAGGGAAGTGTTGTCCTATCAACATCTTCTGACCAGCCCATAATCTTCTTAATGTGGGTTTCAAGAATCTTGCTAAGTCTCTGAACATGGCCCAAAACGAAAAGAGTGATTGGTCGCGGAGGGGCGGGCGACCCTGTTGTGTCGCGGAAACTTCAACCTCGATATAATCGAATTGGATTTCATTTCCCTTGGTGCTCTTCTCAAACGAGATTGGTGAAATATTTTCTGTTTCCTAACTTCTAAACTTGCTTTTGGAAATGTCAACTCTTGAACAGTTCTGAAGTCAATCGTTTCAATTGAAATCATTTGTCTTATAGCTGCATCCTTGACTATGCCTTACTTCGTGTACCACAGGAATAACACATGCGCGTTCTGAATCTTGCACACTGAACATATATGCACAGTAGTTTTCACAGCATATATCTGCAGAAATCAAGAAGTTGTCGTTGAGCCCCACATTAATTGCAACTCATCTAAATAATAGAATGAGGATTGTACGATTGCCAACTGCACACATTATTCTATGACTTTCATGGGAGCGTCGTTGTTGGCCTAAGACTCTCTCATAATTAAGGAAGCCGGATGTTTCTTATTAAGTGCTTCATTGGTGAATATAGTAGTCACGGGTTTCGGCGTAATATTGTTTCAAAATGGTTCAATGATTTAATGGTTAGTTGATTGCATTACGTGTGGGTAGCAGTACACAAGAGTTCACACAAAAATCCAGCCGTACACTCAAAATCTTCTGTACTCTGTCTGCCCGAATGTGTTCTGTGCATGTACGTGTGTGAACACGATTGAGAGAGAATGACTGAAAATCAGCTTAAACTTCATATTCAGCCTGTAGGTCAACACGAAAGCCAGCATGAAGCCAAGGAAAAAATCGGTCCAAAGTTGAAAGGAAGAAGGGGGCTGTTCTAGGTCTTGCGGTAAAACAACCTTTGATTTGTAGGCTATGAAGCAGTATCAGGAAACAGGGCCAGTTCACCGAAGACCAGAGCATGAGTACTGAAACCAGATTGTCCGACTGAACTATTCGGAATAGGCTGGGAGAAAGTAAGCTGAAGACTCGTTGCTCTGTTAAGGTGTCTCTGCATAAAACTGGTAGAGTCCAATTTGATCGTGCTGTGACACCAGAGCCGTGTGATGTTCTCAGATGGGTCTAAGTTTACTTTATACGGCGATTATGGGCGTGAACACAGTTGGAGAAGAGGAAATGAACGTTTCGGACCTTCCTGCTAGCTCCCATCATGCCGTTGGGGGTGGTTATGGTATGAAAAGGCATAACAATCCATAGTCGAACCAAACCCACGATTCATCGGGGTTAGACTTTGGCTCCCCAGCACTACATTGAAGAGACCGTCATTGGTCTTAAGCGTCCATTTTCGGCCCCAAGCTGTTGTTAATTTCATTCGTATGCAATATGGAGCCAGACTACGTACAGTTAGAGCAAACACAACGATCACACTTTGAACTCGCCAGCCTGGAGCCCCGACCTCAAGACAATACAGCTAGCTATGCTAGCGTATGGGGCAAGCTAGGGAGAGCCATTCGAGGTAGGAGTAAAGGAAACCACACCACTCACATAAAGCGAACATATGTTCGATACCAGGGTGGTAACCGTAACGCGCAGTTGAAGAATGTCTTTGATCGTTCAAATGTGTAGTTGAGAAAGTATCGTGTTAAAATACAGTTCGTTGTAAAAGTTTCATTAAGAAGAAATCAGCCGCGTCAAGCTGCGCGTTTTTATAAAACTAATTATCCTGTTAATTATGTCTCTTTGTTATTAATGTCTGAAGTGTTTAATCATACAATGGTGTAAGTATCCTTCGCTAATCCCACAGATCGTACGGTATGTTCCATATAACTAATTCGGGTGATGGTGGTATCGTTCTGTTTGTTGAAATAAATTTATCATTGAATCAATCACTAGAACCGGCAAGTTTTATAGTCACGTTCTCTCAAAAGTGGGGGATACTGTATTCTTATCGATTGTAACACATCCAACTATGTTCTGAGATTTCTTTTACAGTTTTCGGGTATCATTTAGAATCCGAAATGATTAAGTTTCTCAATAAAACAAGAAAGTAACATTGAAAACGGAAGAGATTTCTGCTTGCAAGCGACTCAGGAGACCTGCGAAAATCTTCAGTTTATTGTTGAATTGGAAGAAAAGCCACGGGTGACAAGGAAGAGTGATGAGCAACGAAAGTGGAAGGTTGAAGCTGAAGATTGAAGTAAAGTGAGAGAGTATTAATGGTGTTGTCGGCTGGAACGTGAAGAAATCAGATACCGGTGCGAATTCACTGGGTGTTCAAAAGAACAACCACATTGCTTCACACCTTTCTACTAAGATGTTCATTCTAAAACTGATGTACCACAATTCTTCGAGAGTTTGGTAGTGTGGATAAATACTACTACTGACAAGAACATTCAAGAAGAAGGTGAGATTTGAAAACGTCCGCGGTAAGAAATGAAGTCATTGAGAATAAGTATGCAGGCAACACTTCAGTTATCAGGCGGTAATCGTGGGTCTCCAAAAAGATGTCGAATAGTATTTCACTAGAAAGGTATATGCGAATGAATTCATGTAGACTACGTTCTTAATGCACGCTCTCCTTGGCTCACGTTGAAAGGTAGGTGGGTTATCTTGGATCCTCGACAGTCCTTAATGTTATCCTCAACAAGAGAAATTGCTCCCCAGAGAAGAATAATCCCCTTTCATCATAACGTGAGAAAAGTTAGAGAACTCCTGAAGTAGTTGAAGCAGGCTAAGGAGAAGAGATGGAAAATCCTGGCAGGTGCCTGAAGAGCGAGAAAGGGCCTATGAACTCCGGCGAAGGATCAGTTGCGAGAGGGTTTTAATTGCCAATTTTCTCGCTCGTGCAAGAACTCACGTCCCTTTAATACACGCGACGGGAATGAATTTTATGTAGAACAATCCCGTTTGCAGTCAGTATGATCACTTATCATTTCAGCCTGTAAAATGTGTAAGAACTCGTTTTTAACTCGATTACAGAGGCCCTTCTGGCAATCAAAGTATACTCACGTACAAAGATGGCGGTTTTATTTCTGATTGTTACGATATTTATTTATATGTCATTTATTGCTAAGATATGTATCTGGTACAATGCGTGGCACAAGTTTCCATCGCCAAGCAGATACTGAATTTCCCTGTACTGCAGATCGTGATGGCAAACAAATTGTCGAATTGATTATACTCGTACTTTCGTAATCTTCGAATCAGTCGGTTTGTCGGAGTAAATAGCCAACTCAGCTGGATCGACTTGACGTATTATTTTTCAGCAACCTTCATCCACGTTTTGTTCTTCGCAACTTTCGCTGTCTGAAATAATCCCGTCCGGCTAACCAAACCGGGCGAACTTTAGAACCACCACCACCACTTTTATGACTTGATTCATTCAAAGTCAACCCACCTTGAGTAGTACGGCAAAAATCGAGATAAATTTCACTATATCCATGCACAGCTTTAGGAATAACCAACAAAATTCCGGAATTCATTCTACCGTTGTCTTCTGAGCCGATTTTTCACATTGTGTTTTCTATAATTTTTGAACTTGAATTTTGGAGTTTGCAGGCAACTGCGCAAAACAATCACGCCTAGCGTTCCATAAATAACTTACACGCCGGTTAGTAAATCAAGGTCATGCCGAAAGTAGGCCTACACAAAGTCAAGAACACAATCACTATTAGTTCTTTCTTTATAAACTCAAAACAATAAACATGAAATTTCGTACATGTTGTGACATTAAGTTACGTTTAGAGAGCTCTCGATGACAACCTTGCGGGTTGAGGATATGAGGGACCTGGCAATGGAACGTGGTGTTCGACAGGGCGACTCGCTGTCTCCAGTTCGTTACAATCTCGAGATAACTACTGCGTAACCTGCCACAAGTAGCAGGGTACTAACATTGACGGAGATTTTTCTTACCCCTACTTCAAACGGTATTTGATCCAAGCTTCGTTTTGGTGCTCGTAATTACGTCTGAGGCAGTCACTTTGATATTCGCAAGTCGCCTCAACTGTTTCAACTGAGATACTAAAAGGATACTTAATTATTCAACTAGATGTCTAATTGACTGTTAACGGAAGTTTCTTTCATATTAATTGGAAAACTTGACTTTAAATATTAATTGGGTCATTAATATCTTGCAGGCAATAACTGAAAAATATGAGCTTACCTGAAGAAAAATGAGTTCACTGTCCGAAAGCACCGCAGGCACGAAAAAACTCCCAACTCCACCGGCCATTTCAATATCTTGGCTGTAGATTGGCGTCGTATTATCCAACACTTTGACTCTCACTCGAACCGCTTTCTCCGAACTAACCGCTTCCACCTGGAAAATGAATATTTCATTCGCTTTTGGAGGAACATTTGACTTAATGAGCCCCTCTTCATTTCCAATGCCGCCCTCAGCTTCCAAACCAAACGTGGCTGGTAATTGAAATACAAATAGCATTGGGCCCATTAAAATTCTCATTTATTTATTCCCGCTTCGATTCCAATAAAAGCGTACCGTTTGCAGAGGAGAATATTAAACCGTAAACTTTTCACAAAGTCGATGCTCAATTTGCATGTGTGCATAGTCCTTAAAGAAAATGTAGGACTTTCAAGTGATATGGCTGCAGTCAAAATAAAAACGTATGTAATGAAACATGCCTTAAAAGATAATTTCCTACAATTCTTGACCAATACAAACCGATGATTAGTTTAGATAAAATTCTATAGCAGATAAGCCACTGTTAAATAACACAATAGTCGAATGACTTTTGTACTTTTGAAGCGAGAAGAGAAATGGATTGATGTGCCAATGAGGAATGTTGAGAGATATTGGTGAGGGGGGGGGGATTTGTCCAACAAAACTTGCTAATATAACGATATATGATGAAACAATTCTGCAAATGATGAATTAACGTTATTATTCTAATGAACAGCATGATAGGTACCTATCCTATTCAATCCAACGTCGGAAAACATGAAGAACCACATGGGTGAAGAGGCAACCCGGAAAATGACCGCTCATTTGCAAACGAATATGTTTGTAGGGCAGTTTCGCGACCCATCCCATTCGATTCTGCATCGATAAGTACTAGTGTGTCGAAAAATTCCATACACTACGTAATTGCAATCAAACTGCCAAGTTTTGTTTTTGCTGTTTTTTTTTTGCCCATAACAACCAGGGGTTTCGTCCGATCGTATTAGTGGGCACAACTAGTTACCAAATTACATTTTTGTGCGTAAAACGGGGTTTTAGACGACGTTACCACTGTTCATAGCGAGGATGTCCAATAACATTTCTTTTTTTATTCTTCTTCAAATCCGAGTTTTGGACAATTTAAGATTTTTTCGTACTTTCGATCTCATCAGAGCTATAACTCCTTTAGTTTATATCCAATTAAAATTTGCTCACATAGTTGGACAGGGCATAACGGTTCCTTGATGAAAAACCGGAAAAACTGGTTTTTCTTAGAAAACTTGATACCTATTAGAAATCTCCACTTTTTTCAAGAATCATAGGTTTGACACAAACATATAGTGGCACTGATAGTTATGGGGAGGGTGTTCCAGTAACAAGGGGTGTTGAGGAAGCCAGACAGGAGAGAACAGAAGAAATCTTAACAGTAGAAACGCACACAACCAGTTACCAGTTCGACTGCAGACATTTGAAACTAGTACAACTTAGTTTAGAGCCTTACATTCCTCATAGATGTTCCTAATGCTTTCGACAGTTTCCCATAATCCATAATGTGTTACCTTTCTTAAAATAACTTTTCTTTTGTCTGCCCTCATGATGACGAGTTCCACTCTATTTAAATGGATTTGAGGGGTGGTTTCAATGTAGATATGATTGTCAAATTGTTTCTTCCATTCATAATGAGCTCTGCTGAGTCACCGTTATGTGTGTGTTGTATATTATCGTCAAACACCTATCTCCGACTTTATTGATGACCAATGGATTCTTGTATGGCAGGACATTGCGCGACCTGTTAGAAGTACGCTAACCAGCTCTGCCAGTTTCGTCAAAAACGCATGTATTATGTCATCAGAATATTAGAAAATCTCGGGTGGTAGCGCAATGAAGTGCCTGTACGATGAGTCTTCAATTTTTATTCAGTTCATTTGCACTTGGTAAAACATCACTTCATGGTGGCAGAAAGTTGTAGCGCTTACAGTCTCCGAATTTATTGGGCTGCTTACTCTCATGCCCTGACCATTATTGAGCAGTTGCTACGCAGTAAATACGAAAACCGAAGGTTATGGGCGATGTCAATCGTTCGGAAAGGTGGGTGGGGGGCGAAAATGTACCAAAAACTATTTCTGGGATCAAACGTTGACTGGAGATTTTGATCAAGTTTACGAGGCAAGGTTCAGCTCACTATTAGCTAAATTTGTCCCCATTTGCGTTTCAATAGAGGTGTGTTGAACGAGGAGGTTACGCCCGTGTACGAGTCAGATCTACAGGGGTTTGGGAATACGATGCTTGTTTTATGTAAACATTTCTGAAGTCATTTCGTGGTTATATTAGCGCCTTACCGGATTTATGTGGAGGAGAGGAAAATTGCAACGCATGTGGTGTTTAATTCTGAAGCAAAGCGGTGTGCACAAAAGAAACTAACAGTTAATTGAGGGAAACGTGAAATCGTTATTGAGCAGCACCGCAGAAGTTTCGTCTAATTATATCGTTATGGCAGGTGTCGGCCTAATACGGATTTCAGTTGTGATTGAGTTGCAAGGGGATTTTGAGGGATCGCAGATTAATTGCCATTTTCCTTCTTTACCGCCGAGCGGAGGCCACTTTGCGCCGGATTATCGTGGGATTGGGAGCAAAGCTGTTATCGGGATCGCGAATGTCGTCATTTCAAGCTATTTGTTTGCAGACGGACTTGGCTCATTGGTGGTGGGAGGGGGTTGGGGGCTGGCCCCTCTCATTCACCTGGTTGCTCAATCTGTGCAGTATAAACAGGACTAAACGAGAGCCGAGGTTCCCAGAGGAAGAGGGGTAAAGGTAATCCATGGTTTAGCAAGTTATTGTGGCCGGGTGACAGCTTTGATAGGCGAGGCGTAAGTGATGGGGAGAGCGCAAGCGGGTGCACAACCAAACCCTCCCTCGAGTTCAATCAGCTTCCACTTCGCCATCTTCGGCTCCTTTCAACAGTCTACCAGCATCCAGCATCCTCCTTTGCTGCCATTAGAACCGGCTTCAATCAACCGGCCCTCCCTTTTCTCACTAGGAGGCTCAGGAGTAGCAAAAGATTACGAGTTTGTCTCGACCTGAAACTTGCTCCCTTTTGAAATCCTTCCCCCAGTTGAGAAGCAATCACTTTACATGACGAGATTCCCCCTTCCCGTCATTTCCATCGGCCCAAATCCAACTTTCTCTCTCCCAGATTCGTTCATTCAGTCCGAATTTACCATCAGAGCAACTGAAAACAGTTCCACGTCAACTTCAAAAACGTAGCTCAAGGTTCTACGTGGCAAAGCCCTTAAGGTTTTGAATTGATTGAGTTCCACTGACTATTGCCACGACACCTTATTAGGAACCAGTGGCTAAGGGACTTTTGAAACGGTCAACGCACTTATTTGTCGTATTTACGATTTTGGAATTATCGGGTGAACATTGTGAGAAATGAGTTCTGGAATTTATTTATTACTTCTTATTACCTTATAAAAGTTATTAATCCCTCATCGTGTAGGAAGTATATAAACAGTAACATTTGAGCGGGATTCAAAGGAAAAATCGGCTAAAATCGATTTATTCGAAATTTTTCTAATTTCTTGTGCTGCTCTCGTCAGTTTCTAGAAATTAACTTTTCTACGCGCTACTGCCGTGTTGATAGACACTTTCGATACAAAAAATGTAATCCAAATCGTTAGAGCCGTTGATAAGCAAAAAAGTATTTGGTGTTTTGATCACTATGATAGCTGTAGTTAGTTTAGAACGGATCCATAATCCATAATCTTATCTCAGCGTTTGACGGTGATCTGCAGGCTAAATATCAAATTTGTGTCTCCATTTGCTTCTGCTGTTCTCTTCTAATTGCGTCCACAGACTTATTTTCATTAAATTTTTTGTATATAAAGCTACAAATGACATGACTATTCTCATTCGTGGGAAAATGACGAGAGCGGCAAAATAAATCATCAAACACTTCGAAGAAACTTGGTTTTAGCGCAGATTTTTACTTTCCTTGGTTCAAAGTAGAAGGAAAAATGTCGAGTTCTCTTCCCATTCTAACGTTTTAAGGCTCACAAAGTCCGAAAAACACTGTTTGGGAAAATAGTCTGTGTGTATGCGAACACGATTGAGAGAAAACGGCGAAATCCGCTCAAAAATTATACTTAGCCGGCAAGTTACCACGGGACGCCAGAAACAAACCACCACACATTCCCTCCCTCCTCCCCCCAAATTTTTATCGGTGCTAAGATGACGAGAGCAGCGCGATAAATTATATAAAAAATTTCAAAGCTTTTAGCAGTCTTTTCCCCGTAAAGTCCGCTCATAAGGTTCTTGCATTTTCCCAAAAATCGGTGTCGTATTTCAATTAACTATCTGTACGATGAGCGTTTAAGAACGCTCATAAATAATTAGGAGCAACCCCAAAGATCCTAGAATCCCAATCACTGCCGACCGGAGGAATGCCAATGCTTTGAAACGTGATTTGTCAAATAGAAAATAAACATTATCTACCAAAGCGATATTATTCGAAATAAATACCGCTTGCGTTCTTTCCTTTTGTATCTTGTATAACGATGGATGAGTAAAGTGAATGAAGGAGCATAAAGAGCCCAGGGTTTTGGCCCGACAACGGCCATTCTGATAGTTTTTACACGCTTAATTTTAATGCTAGTTCTAGGCAGGCTCCTTACCGCCCAAAAAGCTTGATGGTTCTCATTTAAGAATTGTACGTTTTCTCGATGAATTCATATACATAATAACTCGACATTCTGCTACCATCCTCAGACACTCAGTTCTGTCGCAGAGGTAGGCTGTAAGCGAAAAACATTGATTTACGGAGCTATTCGACTTATGGACAAGAACTTCGGTATGGGCGAACCGATGTGGTCTGTTGTGGTCTGTACTTCAATCAATCAATGAGCCTCTTCCCCAATTGTGGAATCGCCATTGTGGCTCTCCGGATTTTCAGAAAAGCTTCTCTCGTCGTGAAGAGTCTTTTCAACGTCGACTAATCCTACGATTGAGAATTCTTCTTGGGGAAGCCATTGTATATCTACTAGTTAGGTCTTCTTCTCCCCTCCCTCTTTTCAATCACCGACGTATTCGATATCAGTCACATGCAGGAGGGAAGGAAAGAAGATGGCAAGGGCGAAAGGAAAATAAAAAATTTCCTGACTCTTGGCCAGAATTTGTCCAACCTAAATCGGTCTTAAAGAACTACTGGAAAGACCACCAAACTGGGGACGAAAGTTGTCGGATGTAAGGAAGAAGAACTTGAGATTAAGAGTATTCAGTCCTTGAAATATTTTGTATTTCTTTTGAGGAACCTTGCCTTATCGCTGCCTCAAAGCATATTTCTCCAATATGTGCCAAAAACAGTAACTCATTAACAGGCGTATTTTTTTCAATCACAACATGTTCTTACAGTCTACGGGAAAAGTGAAAATTTGGTGAAAAAACAACTATCAACATGGAGAAAATTCAAAACTTTTAAAAACTTACAATTGTGGTTCGTGACCGTATAAACATTCCTTAGTCCTCGTAGGACTAAGGACTAAGAAAAGCAAAAATACGAGTTACGTATTACCTTAAAAAACTGTAAGTCTTTTTAGGTAAAGAATATCTTGATTACTCCGGCGCAATCAACGAACCACCAAATAATCCAATAAACCAGTCCGGTTCTCTATTTTGAGTTAGTAAAAGCTCGGGAGTTTGGCCTTACCATCCAGCGTGGACCACCAGAATCCTCGGTTCAGTTGATGGGCCCAATTATTCTTCATAAATATTTTCTCGGTAGTCGTCGGAATAGGAGATAAACTGCGCAGTGCGAAATTGAGCAGTGAAGATCTTTCACGCGGAATTCTCACGTTCCACCATATCCTTCACATCGTTCCCCACTTTTCAATGTGCCCGTTGCCCCCTACCAATTACCGTAGACCCCTTTCCCAGATTAGCCCGGTAAGCTAATCAACCCCTCCACTCAAACCCCTATATCGATCTCTTCCCTGGTGCAATTCCCGAAATCACAGTAGCTCTCCTCAGATTAATAACCGAATATCGCTCTTACTCTCTATTTCGTATACTTCCTTTTTCTCTCTCATCATCGAAATTATCGCTTTTATTACGAAGGAAGTATCAGGTGAGGCGCATCAATGAACGTTCCACAGCCTCAAGAAAATTCACTGCGTTCACTGTGGCACTAGAAGTAATCTATGGCAAGATATACGAACATAACGTGTATGAGATGTTCCCACCATTCAACAACATCTCCGTGGGAAATGGATCTAACTAGCCCATTGGACGAGCCAATTCCTTAAGACATTTAATTACTTCTGTAGACGCTTCACATTATTTCTCCTAAAGACCACCCAATCTCCACTGTCAACAAATAATTACCATCTGCTTCACTTGAACTTCAACAAGTTTCAGCTGTCGTATGATCAGCCAGCAGCCAGTACTGGCAGTATTGATTGTGTAGTTAAAAAACGTGTTCACCATTAAACCCTCTTTGACACTTCCAGTATACGATAAAATCAAATCAAGCGGGAAACAAGTGGTTAGACAAACAATTGGGCGTGAAGGATTTCTTGCCTCCCCGCGGATCAATGCACTGTGTGGTGTCGCATTGTTGCTTCTTTGCAGACATACATGGTAACAATCTCAACCCACTGGAATTGGAAAGTGCTGAGTAGAACAGAAATTTACCACATAGGTTAGTTACCACATGTGGTTGGCTGCCAAAATGGTGGTTGGCTGCCGAAATGGTGGTTGGCTGGTGTCACAAAATCAAATATTTCATGAAAGCAAATTGAAAGTTTCCACATCAACATGAATTAGGAATTACAATTTTTAGGCTGAATTCAGGCTGAAACTATCGTCGTAATATGGCACACCTGTCAAAACTCAAAACTTGTATTTAAGGAGGATCTTAAATCGAACTTTAACTATTTCTGGCAGTTTTTAGTGAATTGGATTTTTGGCGAAAAGTTACTGCAACGAACCAAAATGGGAAGAGAGTAATTTGAAATTATTAACCTTTATATAAATGATTTCTCTTCCTCTTATGTAAATGCAAGTTTTCCTTGTGTTAAACTGAGGGTCTATTGTTTTTCGGTTAACCGATAAACTCAAGAAGAGTAATAAAAAATTATGGTTAAAAATTGTTTTTTCCTACGAAGAAGAATAAACAATTTTCCAATGTTTACATATCACAAAGAAAACGTCAATCTTCATTGGACAACTGAAGTGTCCTCCATTTTCCCAGCTCAAAATCGACACAATCGAAGAAACTGGCGTTATAATAACGACACGCCCCAATACTTCAGCAGCTTTCAACAAAACAGTAACGTGGAACAAGTGAGGTTATCAAACATGCAGCGAACAGCCCACGACTCTAAATTTGACTCACTCCGTTTGGTTGCCAAGCCGCACCGACGCTTCATTCATTTGACTAGCATTTACCAGGATCTGCTGGCAGGTTGCTGAACTAAAACTTATACCACTTTTAAGAATCATAATGTGCGCGTGTAGTTATTGCTGAAAAATGATGTAATCCAATTGTCGATTTTTGTGACTCACAAAATTTGGCAGACGGCTAACCCAATGATATGAATTGAATTCGTAATGCATGACTTATGTGATGACTGACATCCAGTCATTGGAGTGCAGTCGCACAAGTGATGAGAAACGGAACTGAGTGATCCCCACAAACCAACGAGTGTATCGAGTTCTTGAGTGCGAAGATTTTAATGGATATGTTTTTCATTTAGAGGTAAGTTGTAACTGTGGTAGAGGTAGTGGTAACTTGTATTAAACGAATCAAATAAAACGCCAAGTGTACAAATCGTCAGTGCGAACGTTCGGTATTAAGTTGACGAGAGACGCACGGAAAGTAGAAATTAATGAAAGTGAAAATACCTTTTCTGAAGCTTTAATGTACATTTTTAACGATTGGAAACGTCGAGAGAAGATGTTTCTTAGACAAGTAAGGATAATATCAGTGCTTTAAAAAATTATGATTATGCCCGGGAGCGTAGGATGCGGCAAAGTAAATGTGTAGGTCTCCCACGGTCTAAATTGTTGGATTTGTAGGTTTAGCGACCTCTGATGCTTTTAAATCTTGTACTCTCTTACATAAACCACGAAGGAATTATAGAGGACACGCTTCTGTAATTTTCAAAGTTTCTCTCTTTACCCAATTTCGAGCAATCAATTTGTTGATTAAAATTCGTGGTATCGAAAATAAATGTTTGGTTACTGTTTAAACGAACTTCAAGAAATGTACGTAGTATCAGCATGCGTGTAGACCCCTAGGTTTTCTAAGCAGCAAAATTGGGTGTACCAGAATAGTTCAATGTCCCTTTTGACAATCTTAAAATACCTGATGCGTAGCAACACACAAATTTCCACCACGTAAATTCGACGACCTATAAAAAACTTGCTTTTGCTCCATAGGCCTGCATCTCCCTTCACTGAATTTTCACGGAGATATTCACGAAGAAGAAAAGTTGGATAGTAACAAGTAGAAGATAACTTGAAAGTTGAGTCAAATTTGTTGGAGCTTTTTTCGAGAAAACCCCTAGTTTTTGATACATTTTGGTCCCACCCTTTTCCATCGATGGAAATCGCTCATAACGTTATTTGCGCGATAAACCTAGCTCAATCGGTTCAGCCGTTCTCTCACAAATTGAACTACAGCCACATATACAGACCACTTGCGGAAATTGGGTTTTTTGGATTCAGTAACCCTCAGAACGTGAAGTTCTGTAGAAAATTCAATTTTTTTGTCACGATTACAATGCTTTCCTTACTAAAGTTAACGTTCCTGTTAGGTGAGTCCGTCTCCCCTGGCTGGTGAGTTACTGCGGGCAAGCGCTTTCGATGTAAAGACATCATCGTCTGGCCGTTAAAGCAGTGCTGGAGTCAGTCAGTTGGCCGCGGTCTTTATATACGAAGAGAAAAGTAAACGGGATGACAAGGGGCGTCGGGGAAGGGTGGAGGAGGAGGTCATGCGAATGGAACGTCTGTTGAATGATCTGTCAATTGTGGAATCTACATCTTTTTTGTATAGGGTGGTCTGTAAATTCGTCAGTTGGTTGTTTTTGTTTGTGTAGTGTTTTGAGTGGATATGGTGTCTCATTTTGTGTTGATTTGTTTATTTATGATCTGTCCATTGAAGTTGTTTTGTTTATAAATTTCTATGTTTTCTAATATGTTCAGTTTTCGTCCTTTGTATTGTTTATGTAGTAAGATCCTGTACTTCGTAGGTTCATGTCCAGTTGTCTTGAGGTGGTTGGCACCCCCCCTTGGGGTAGCAAAAATAATAATATTAGTATTATCCGAATAAATAGGGTGAAGGTACAATAAACTACCACGTGGTGAATTGGAGATTATTATTATCTTGTAGTGCTCTATGGATTGTTCGTATTATCATTATTACCTTACAATTTCAACAATGTTTGTACACCAAGATTAGCGAATTATTGCCTCATATTTGAAAGGTTTACGTTTTTACAACATACCAATACGTTGAAATTTTTACAACTTCCACAAAATAACTGGGGACAACTGTACAAGTCATGGAGCTCAGTATTCCATTTTACTTGCAAGTACTTTAGTTTTTGACATTTTATGTCTTTACTTTACTACATAAACTCGAAAATGTAACGCCGGAGAAGCGTCAAGATATTGTTCAACCCGAGTTGCAACCACAGCCCCTGTGGTGTGATGGATAAGGCATCAGTCTCCTAAACCGGAGGTTGTGGGTTCGAGTTCCACCAGGGTTACGATTATTATTTTTGACATTTTATGTCTTTACTTTGCTACATAAACTCGAAAATGTAACGCGGGATATGTAACGAAGAAGCGTCACGAAATTGGTGTTGGGTTAAGTGCATGGTAACGTCTGTTACAAAATCTAACGCTTGGTAACCTCAGTGACTAAGTGATGATGTCAATTGCAATTGATGCGGCCATTATACCATTATATCGAAACCATCAACGAGCACAATCAAACGTTTTTATCATTGCATAAAAAAAAATAAAATAAAAAATAAAAGAACTAAAATGTTCCTAGTGGTTGCGTACTTCTACGAAAGCTGTACCCACCGTTTGTGTACAGCTTTCTTTCGCGCCCGCCAGCCTCAACGTTTCCAATCACTCATAGGGAATCGTCTTGGGATTACTAACGAAAAACTGCGAAACGAAGTCAGCCAACGACATTTCGCTAAGTGGCTATAAATGTCGTGTTTTGTTTATAAATTTCCATGTTTTCTAATATGTTCAGTTTTCGTCCTTTCCTAATTTCGCCAGACAATGCCAATACGGTGAACACGATCCTTCACAAAAAATCGCTGTTAGTACCACGAACCGGTTGTGCACAGATGGTTACGGCATGAGAAGGAGTAACACAACAGTTCCGAAACTTCCAGCTCCAACAACGTTTTTACCAGTACAAAACAACTGGGTGAAAATGGATTGGATTTGAAGCTAATTCCATGTGAAACGCTGACGAAGGGCTGACGTAAGTGCTGTGATGCGGCACACCAGATATTTCCGTTGTTCGACCTGTGTCTTTGAAATTTGGATCATAAGCTTAAGCTTATCACCTTAAGCTCACAAATGTTTTCCAATATCTCGTTTTGGAACGTTCGCACTTGACTGAGTACTGCAGTTATTTCCCGGTATTGATCAATTGATGCATATAATTTCTTATAATTTATTTCGACTCATCTACAGACAGTGTTTTATTCAAATTTCAATAAACGTGTGGAAAGGTATTGGAAATGTGTAAACAAAGCGAATAACTGGGGCAACGTATTTCTGAGTGATTACTGTATCTATTAGCGATTGTTGCCATGTATATTCAATTTGACGAGGAGTTCATTTACATGAGAGACGGGTTTACTGGCAGTACACCATTGAAATGACGGAAACGTGTCGTGTGCCTGGAATTCGAACGGGCTTGAACCACGTGATTTTATTCCGAGGTTCAAGAGACAATTCAACTTCGTCATGGGTTTCGTGACAACAAAATGATTCATTTTATTTCTTTCGGAAATTTCTTAATCAATAAAACCACAATAACTGCGATTTATGAGATTTGCAAACACCGATACTCAATCAACCGCCACAAATGATAGAAACAGTGCGATTACTTTGTCATGCCAATATTTTGTGAATTGCTGTGGATGCACTGTATTGTTCTGTAGTCTGGCTCATGAAGCTGATGGCGTTTTGACAATCATCTGTGATTTTGAGATGTGGACAGCTCGTGTAGTTCGGGATGACTCATAACGCTTATTCGCAGTATTCAATGGAAATAAATAGAGATGTGATTACGGAATTTGTAGTGAAAAATATCCTGCACTTAAGGAGTTCACTGCAAGATTTGTAAAAGGTGTGTGTAAGTAGCAATGACTCAAAACCCTGTGTGTATACGTTAAATGAAGGGTAGGGGGCTCAGAGGACGCATGTTCTGCAGAGAACCATTAACTGCTCCAGTGCTGTAGAACTAAGTTCAAGGTAACGTCCAGGTATTATTGTGCTATCACATTCCTATCGGAACTTTTAACTTTCAAGAAGAGAATATCAGTGGTGTCAACACGTCCCTCACATGGGTCGGAGTTATCTTATTGATTAAGGGACAGTTAGTGTTCAATAATTCATAATAACCAACTACCTCTACCAAGTATTCTAAGAAACCGGCTTATCGTGATAAAACGACAACTGACAATGCAGAGATCATAATGGCTGAAGTGAGTAGTGTGCGTGAGTGTGTGTAGTTCTGAAATGAGATTGTCATCACCGCTATGTACTAAAGATAAGATTTATACAACAAAATAAGCATGTCAAAACCATGTTTGAATAGTGCCTCAATGGAAGCTCAAAACCTTCTCTGGAATGATAAAGTAGATTTGACAGAGCTCCAACAAAACAGAATAATTCAACAGAACACTTACACCGTAAGGACCATTACGCTCACGGAACACCTCAGTTGAACCGTTCAAGCCAACATTCGTGAGTGAAGTTCGTCCTCAACGGCTGGGTGGGTACCACTACTCAGTTAAGAATCCATTGGATAGATGTAATTTCCAAAGAAACAGCTCAAGCCGGGTCGGTACAATAGTCAACTGTCCCCGGGCTTCAATATTCTGGGTTTAGCGGGATAGAAGCCGAGTTGATGGGCGGAAGGGGTGGGACTAGAGTAATAGGGCTTTTACTACCTGAAATAATTCGCCTGGAATGAATGGGAATAGAAATTGTTTAATTTTCCCCATACTGCTAATGACTCTGTAATTTGTTGGTGAGGTGGTTAATAAGCCGAAATAATATTTCGTTAAAGTAGAGACGGCTTCAATAGCTCAGTGAAGGCGTCAAACAGTTTCTCATGGGTGCAGCGCATCAACGTTTGTTAAGTCAAGGGATTGAGGATTGAAGTCTTTTCAGCGATAGTTCAGTCAAGTTTCCCTTACTTTTGAAGGCTCACAATCAACAAATTGTAAGGGTTGCTGGTTCGCCCTTCCTTCTGATCGCGAGCAACCACGATCTAGCAGCTTGCAGAAGCAGTATTCGGCCAGGTTTCTTCAAGTTAACTCCTTCGTTCCTTAAATTTCGCAGCATCCTGACCTGTACGTGCGCCTAAACGCATTAAAAGTTTGGGTAAGCAGATAATATGTAGAATTTTTGAGTATCAATGTGTAACGTTGGAGCCTACAAGCCAGGAAGTGAGGCCATCGAGTCCCATCATCCTTGGAAGTGAATGCTGTGGTTCCTTAGTGTATATCGTGAATACCGTAATCCTCCGAAGCTGGAATACCGAAGTATAAGTTCGTAATCAATTATTCGGCGTCTACTCGGTAAATAGTACAGTAGCTGTTGGTGCAATCAATTCTGGAGCTAAATGCAATTCCTTAGCGGACACAGCACATCTTCGGAAATCGGCTTGCTTGAGAGCAGTCAGAGCTGACAAGTCGACCCCTCCCGTCATCCAAGTACCGTGGCCTTTTACTATTATGGGAAGAAGCTCAAAACTCACATCATTTGGTTTTCAACCCCCCTCGTCTCGTCGCTGAAACTACGGGGAGTCCTTCAAGGAAAGGTGTAATCCGACGCGTTAAAGTCACGGACTCATTCTATGATGTTACTTGATCCACCCTATTTCAAGTACAACGATAAGAAGAAGAAGATAAGACGTTCTATGATTTTTGAAACGAATTTGAACTCTTCACGTCTCTTCTGGTATATCGTGTTACTAATGCAGAACTTATCTATCCACGGCTGCTAGTTTGCCCTTAGCGGAGCCGCCTTATTTGACTCCCTTCTTTTCCTTCATACACTCAATCGCCAAACGATCACATGTAGCTGCCCGGTGATTACATCAACTGGCTTGGCTGTTATAGTCCTGTTATGGTAATCAACCGGCGTGCAGATTACTGGGACCGGAGCAACAATCTTTTTTCGTTGACTATGAGCGCACCATTCCAGAAACGTGGCAGTAGTTAATTTCTTCTAGATGACTCGCAATAGGAGGATGACGTCCAGATGTCATACAGCCAACTAATTTCTCTTTGTTAGTCAATCCTGACGAGGGGTTTCTAAGGCACGTCAGGTGTTTGTTGAGATAATCAAAATCAAAATCTATGGTCGACATATGACCCCACCAAAATGACTGCATAATATCGTGGGACAACGATTACTACAGTTGTAATTTGTTTTGGTTGCCCTGTTATTATTATCACAGGTGTTGTTTGTTGTGTATTTTGTTGAAATCTAGTGAGTATTCTCATTAAATAGACAATTCCTCCTAGCGTTAACTACTTAACAATCTCGTTTGATCAGCAGTTACACTAACCTTTCCAACAAACGGAAGACCAGGCTTGTAACGTCTGCGCATCTCCTTGGAAAAACGCAGTTCAACGTAGTGCTCTTCGGCGATTGGTAGTTCGGGTGTGACGGGATCATCACAGCCACGGTGGTGAGACACGTTCAAATTTGTCGAGAAGACGTTTTCGTCAATTTTAACGTCCACTCGCCATATCCCAGTGGCCGTTCGTTTTGAAAGTGGCGTCGTGAATTTCTTCATTTCTGAAAACAAACGAACCACGTCACAAGGCGTTTGAAATTAACTGCGGCTCAATAAATATTGTCTTAGGAGACGGTTTCGTAAGCTGATTCAAGGCCGGTTTTCCAAGTTCCGGACTACGCAAGGGGGTAGAAGACCCATTGTACACAAACGCCTTTGTAGTGCTCATGACACGGACTATGTTCTCTCAACATGGGAGTAGACCTCTTTTAGATGCAAGAACAAGTTAGAAACCCAATAAGCGCATTTAACTGAGAACCGTAACATACTAGATTGACAAAATCCCAGCCGAGATGAGTCAACTGAACTCCTGAGCGAACGCAGGGAGTGGCGAAAAAAACTTGAAGTCAGGGAAAGACTTGAGAACCAATTTGGAGGAGCAGTCTCCCTATTTTACACGAAGGGGGCACCAATTGATAATTAGTTGAGGAAAACGGGGAGTAGAAGAGCATCGGCGAACGAGATGAGAGACGTAAAGCCAGAAGCCTGATTTAATCCAATGGCGGAGGGCAGTAAATGCCGCCTCTCTCGTTCTGAGCTTAGAAATACTGCGAGAAAGCGCTCATAACTGAGCGCGTTGAACTTCAAAACTTCTCTCGATTCCAAACGCAAACTGTTAGTGTACGAAAACGACGCAGAAAAAGCGTAAAAATCGTAGCGAATGCAGACGCCGTTGGGTCTAGGGTGGTAGAGGATACTGGTACATTAGGAAAGTCTAAGTAACTGATTAAGAACTCGGGCGAGAATGATTCCAGGCGATAGAGAGAACGTTGGAGTTGGTTTGTGGTTCAAGGACGCTGAGACACATTTAGGAAAATGAGGAGGTTAAGTCTCAAGAGAGGCAAATGGAGTAAATGTGAACGAGGAAGGAGAGCGATGGACATTTCCGAAAAGAAAGGCGCTTTAAAGCAAAGTTATTCCACCGGGGTTTAACCCAGTTTTGCGAAAATCTTACCCGTTTGTGAGTATAGCTCTTAAGTAATCTGCGGGTCAATAAAATCAAAGTGCACTTCATTTATCTTGCTCGGGCAATTCAGTGAACCTCCTCAGCTATTTGTTATCCATAAATTCGCCCAGGCCACTTTTATCTTACAGATTATTTGTTCTGAAGTCGTGCGGGAGAATCATTCTGTTGGTGCATACATTTTTTTTAAAGCATTTTAAAGATCCTCAAGATACATAAATCTCATGTTAAGGCAAGATCAATCAAGTGACATTCACACAGAGTGCTGCATAAATTATTCCTTGGTTGGTGTTTTTGAGGGCCATGATCTTGGGTGTACAAGTTCGAGCAACCTCAGAAGGCCTTCCTGACCTGCAGTTCCTTGGCAGTGTTGTATGTTAGATATTGCACTAAGTGATTCGGCGATTAAGCGTGGTATCCTCCGAGTTCAGCAATTGGAAAGAGAAGTTTTTTTCGCAAATACACTTGGAGAAGTCTTACCGCCACAAACAGGGAACTGGGTGGGAGTGAAAGGGGGTGCAGGCGACATGGCGACGCCTCGACGAGACAACTACTCAGTTACGACTGGCGACACTGAAGTGTCGAACGACGGAGCATTGGAGGTACCTAGTCACCACAAATGCCCTGGAGGAGCCTTCGCTAAATCAAAGACCGGCAAATCTGGTACATCTGCACACCAAAAGCGTGACATGATAGGGTGGGGGTGGAGGCTAGAGAGGAAAATCGCGGTATTCTTCAATTCTCTATAGCTATGCGTGATTATTTGTAGTATGACAACACTTTTGTTCTTGATTATATCAAGATGAGATAAAAATGCAAACAAATTTGTCTAATGAAGTCAAGCTGCTGCGATGAGCACAGCGTTGCTTAGAATAGAAATAGCCGACGGTAGAACTGTTTAGTGTCAGAAAATGTGTCCCTATGTACCAAAGGTGCACTCACAGATTGAGAAATTAGTATAATATGTAGTGGTCTGTACATCAGCGAATGGGACTTCCTTGTAATGCCAGCATTACTTATCAATATAATATCTGTGATAGGCAATATTTAATTTCGAAAATTGAATTTCAAATTGGGCACGAAAGGCCAACTTTACTCTGAGGCTAAGGCGTTCCGTAGACCCCGAAGTTGTTGAAGGGTGCATAGGGTGGAAACGGGGAGGGGAGAATCATGAATATTTCGTTCTGAATTTGTGGAGCCGCAGCTCCGGCCGCGAATACAAAGTTCCTTTCCCCTTTTGGAAGGAGTCTCAATGATCCGTCCCGCGGGCCCTCAAATCCCGTCCTGTTTCAAGAGGCCGCTCGTGTATCATCTTCTCCACTTCTCCACTTGCCCAAGTTTCCTCTTCAACTCTCCGTAGCCGCTCAACTTCCTCCAACTTGACGGAACTGCCAACGTAGTATCTCACAATGGACCCACACCCTCTTCGTTCGACTAACTGGAACTACCGGTACACGGCACAGCCCAGCTCACAGTGTTCCTCGAGCTACTCGAGACTTAATTAGATAAAGAACGTCAATATGCGAAGCTAACTGCTTTCCTCCCACTGGAATATGATGGAACATGATTTATTGACTTCACCGTTAAGTAATAAACCAGTACCGTTCAATTCATCATCCCAGCCCCACATCTAAGTACTGGAAACCGTCTAACTGAACCAGATTGTTACTTTCCATGGCTCTACAAAGTGAAAAGGGAAGTTAAGTAATCGGCTGAAAATTTTTTTTTGAGTTTTCTTCAGATGTTTACGTTTCAGACCCCCCCTGAGTCCAAAAAACACTATTTGGGAAAATGGTCTGTGTGTGTATGTGTGTCCGTAAACGATTTTTAGAGAAAACTACCGTATCATATCAGCTCTAACATATATCTCACCCGCAGGTTACCATGGGACGCCAAAATAAGGGTATGAACAAAATCCACCGAAAGTTAACTATAGTTATCACAGTGATCAAAACACCAAAATTTTTTTTTTCCTCAAAAACAGCTCTAACGATTTTGATTAAATTTTTTATATTGATAGCTCTCAATATGCCAATGATACCATAAAATTCTCATCTGTGGGAAAATGACGAGAGCAGCACAATAAATTACCAAAACTTTCAACGAATTTGATTTTAGCGCGGTCTTTAGAGAAAACAACCGTACCAAATCAGCTGAAACTTGATGTCTAGCCTACAGGTTACCATGGGATGCAAAAATAAGGGTATGGGCAAAATCCACCGAATGTTAACAATACTTATCATAATGATCAAAATACCAAATTTTTTTTCTCAAAAACGGCTCGAACGATTTTGATTACATTTTTTATATTGATAACTCTCAATAAGGCAATTATACCATAAAATCCCCATTCGTAGGTAAATGACGAGAGCAGAACAATAATTATCAAAATTTTCGACGAAAGGCATTTTTAGCGCAGTTTTTTCCTTATAAACTCCGCTGGAATGTTAGTAGAATGTTAAATGAGATACATAGGGCTCACTCCAGAAATTCCTGAACTTCAACTACTGCCGTTTCGCTTACTACCAGTTCTAACAGTTATTACCCAATAACTCTTAAAAATGATTGTCCTGCAATGAGTACGAGCTGTACAATAAATTCCAGAACTGTAGGCGCTACCGCTTCCTGCTGCTGTGTTTTTTGCTGCACCCCGATCTATTGTACCAGTCTGACACGTGTTTTCTCACTGATACGTGCATTTTTCAACACTTTGCCATTGAGGGATTTGCTCAGTAACTAAAGCAGGTCTAGAGGTGGTATAAGAGTTCATCAACCAACAATAGTGGACGAATATATGCAAAAATGGTATTTTCCAATAATCGCACACCTCATGCACGTTTGCGTGGCCAGTGGTCAAGTTTTGCATTGTTTGGTGAACAATATGAAGGTACCACTTTAGGATTTCAGGAGGAAATGTTCATCAAAGTTTTATTTGTCCATAACTTCGATCATTTCAAACCCCCATATATCCTGGACGACGATGATCAACGAAAGGCCAAGAGGGCCCAGGGGGTTCAGGTAGAGATTAGAAGATCTATGTTGAAAGAACAGACGAGAGGAAACAAAGGAAACGTGCTGTGAGCATGGAGAATTCTCGAAAGCAATGCTCGAGTTGTGGTGTGACGATACATGTACGTTGTACACTGGATATTGACATTCCTAATTGTGATTTAGGCTGGGGTTGACAAACCATTTTTATCTATAATCGTTGTATAATTAACTTGTTATTTCGTTATTATAATGTGGAATAACATACTAGTGCAATAATTACATTTGGCTAGTTGTTTATAGTAATGTTAAGAAATTTCTGCCCTCCAAAGTAAACATCATACTGCACTATGTACTGATAATATGTATGTTGAACATTATATTCATAATATAAATTACATTATGTTTCATCTATAAAATGTTTGGCAAATGCTTGCAGCGATTATTTCAACTTGAATACTGCGATAGTCGCACGACAGGGACTGTTGAACAGTTAATAAGCGCCAATGGTTATATTTCCAATGCCTTGGAGAGTGTTCAGCGCTATTTCCTGCGGTATGCCTCCTACAAGACTGGCCACGAGTAGAAGGATTTTCCCTATGCAGTAGCACTGGTCTGGCGGGCCGACATCGAGAGGGGGTGGGGTATAAGTCGTTTGATCTACCTGGAGCTGAGGGAACTTGCATGATACGCCTCATTAGTTACTAGTTGTTACTCTCCCTAGGCCTGAGTAGTAGGAAGGAAAGTTGTGTAGTACGCTAAGTAAAGTTGAGTTTTCTCCAGATCTTTACGTTTAAAGGCTATTGTGTCCATGAACGCGTCAGTGGCAAGAGGGCTAAACTAAATCGACTCAAACTTGATATTTAGCCTCCACATTGCTTGGGGACGCCAAAGGACGAGTATGAGAAAAATCGGACCAAAACTAACTGTAGTTGTCGTAGTAATTAAAACACCAAATATATTTTTTATCAAAACCGGCTCCAAGCTTTTGATTAATTTTTTTTGTAGGGACCGCTCCAAATAACAAAACTGTACCATGAAATTCTCATTTGTAGAAAAACTGCGAGAGCAGCATTGCGAAGAAAATCAGTTTTTCCTTATAAATACTAAACGAAAAACGTGAAGTTGTGTTTTACCAAGTTCAAATGAATAGTATGGAAATAGGCCATGAAAATTGCTGATTACACATGAGGCTGGGGAAGTGGTGCGATGCGTAGCGCTAGATATGCTTAGGTCTGTCGTTAATAAGCGTACTCACGTGTGAAGTACACGTGCATACAACACAATTGTATGTTTTGGAATAGAAACTGAACTTCAAGTCGAACATGTGAATAAGGACGCATTTTCGAAGCTAACGTTTATGAATTCAATGCTTCAAGGCAAGGTCTCTTGGAATGATCAAGCTAGACAAGGTATATACCAGCGCTTGGGTGAAATGTAGTAGTGGTAAGCCGTTAGCGACCTACCACAGAACCCTTCTCATCCCCTCCTCAAATATTCAATATAAGCATCTCCCAAAAGCAGGGAGCAACTAATCAACTTGAACGTTATGGGATTTATGGGAGAATCTAAAACGAAACCGTTCGATCCCAAATTCCATTTTGAAAATGACGCACATTTGGGTTGGGGGATTTTCAAAATATTTCAGTTTAAGGATCTGACGTATGAGTTAATTAAATCCTATCCGGCGTTAAAGGGTTTGCATCCAGTGAAGTTTTTCGACGGCCAGTAATATTCATCAACGAAGTTATTCTCCACCCCCCTCCATCAGAGTAAGTTTCACCATCAAAGATCAAAGTTCATCTCGCTAATTTGACGTTCATACACCGTCCGTCACACAAAAACCGTTTGAAGACCCAATGGAAGAAATACCTTAACTTTTACGATTCCTCTCTTCTTGTCTCGTTGTAGCAACCAGCTTGCTTCTCTCTTAATAAACTACTATGCCATGATGATACACTCCACGACCACTTGCTGTTAATACGTGTGACCATATCTCAAATGTGACCATAATCAAATCAATTAGCAAAAAGTAATATCAATTTTATTTAAAAAACGTTTTAACAATTTGCTATTGCCGGAAAAGACAAGTTGGAGATTCTAATGAATTTCCGGTGGATTGATAGCTCAATAGTGGTTGTGGCACAAGTAGGAGAAATAGAATACATTCTGGAACAGTAAGCGCCATGAGGTTTTACGTAGAACGCTGTTATAAACTGCAGATGCGTCGCACCAGATATTTCCATCCAGTAACCCTCAAAACGTCAAGATCCGAAGGGTTGCAAACTTTTTACGTTCCTTGGCTCTACGAAGTAGTGAGGAAAGTTATGCAATCGGCAGACAAAAAAAGTTCATTTCAGATGTTTACGTGTTAAAGCCTACTGAGTCCAAAAAGCACTATTCGTGTTGTGTGCGTGCCAAGGAATGGCTAAGGTACGCCAGATATGCTCGGGAAACCCTCGACTCAGCCACTACTAGTACGACAACCTCTCCTCTACATAATCCCCTCTGCATGTTGTAACTAACGAGGTTTAACACCGTACGGATTCGTTACACTGTACAAGGGGGACGGCAGACACACTCCCGGCAGGATGGTGGGCTGAATTCTCCTGTTGTATCCTCCGCAGCCGTAAAAGACGGCCCAGTAGGGGCTCAAAGCGCACGACACTGGCATAACCAAAATATTCCAGCCACAGCACCACCCTGACTGTGCGCAGGGGAATACTTTGACTCAAATACACTCATAAGGAACAGAGGAAACCACTAATACGCACAACGATTCGTTTTTCCTGCGCACTCCAAACCAGTAAAATAAAAATCACGACTAAGTTACTACAGAAAAAGGCAGATAATAAAAACGATGCCTGTCGTCCAAAAAAGTAATGGGGAAAAGCAAGCAAGTCTCTCAGTGCTGGACATTTGCGCTCCTGTGGGGGGGGGGGGGGGGTTGGAGTAGTCATTGTGATAGTCACCAGAAATGGCGAAAGCGTTCACGAGCCACACACCTCTGCTCTTGAGTGATGCTCAAACTGACCTTGAAAATAAGACCAGGTCCAACAGGCTCTTCCTGCTCTCGACTTTGTCACTGCAAAATGTTAGGTCCCTATTTACCAAATAACTGGGTGATTAATGCCGCCCAACCTACATAAAAAATGAGACGAGGCTAAGCACCTATGAATACCCTGACAGCGTAGCACCATTCGGAAATATCAGGCCTCCACACTGTGCTAAAAAGCCGTGACCATCAGCAGCATTATGACCACCTGGCAGTGACCTGGACTAGAACAGTGGTGTGCCAAGCTGCACCTCAGCAAGGACTGGAAGCGTGAGGCTCCTCTGAAACGCAAATTGGAGCAGGTCTCGCATTCGACATGAGATGCGCCTTGCTCCATTCATCAGCGAGCGATTGCCCTACAGGAGTCACGAAATCAACGAAATTTTGAGGATGAGAAGTAAATATCAATTTTCTATGTTCTGATGTGGGTAGTGAAGCTTGCTTCCCTTCATGAATCGTCAGACCGTAGGTTCTGCGATCAAGATAATTCCTTCTACGATATACTAGCAAGAGAGATAGAGAGATAGAGATAGAGATATACAGATAGAGATAGAGATAGACAGATAGAGATAGAGATATAGAGATAGAGAGATAGAGAGATAGAGATATAGAGAGATAGAGAGATAGAGAGAGAGAGAGAGAGAGAGAGAGAGAGAGAGACGCGAGAGAGAGAGAGAGAGAGACGAGAGAGAGAGAGAGAGAGGAGAGAGAGACGAGAGAGAGAGAGACGAGAGAGAGAGAGAGAGAGAGTGAGAGAGAGCCCGGATTTTTTAATTTGACAGACAAAGTATTATTTACGCTGTTCGATCCTTCGAAGCCGTTTGCCGTTCCTCCCAATATTTCGGTCAGGAAAATTTTGCTACAACTCCCCCGAAAATTTGATACTTAACATTTCAAGACATCGGGATTCTAAATCTGCAATGTCCGTCCGCCGTCCGTGCCGTTTTGTGCCTTTTACGTGGTCTAAAAAATCTGTTCTTTCGCACAAAAATCCCATGTGGTATTTAGTTGTGCCCACCTGCTCGGCAATCCGGTCGGACGAAGCTCATGGCTGTTATGAGCAAAAAGCGGTTAAAAAAATTAACGAAAACGCAATTTTGGCAGTTTAATCACAAATACGCCGTGTTTGGTATCGTTTTCAAGGTATTATTAGTTCATGGGTCGAATGGAATGAGATAAAGATGTGTACAACTGCGTATAGTGAAATTACAGAATTTATATTGAGCCAAAGTCTACTAATTGAAAGAACTCACGGGACAATAACTACAGCGAAAGTAATCGTTTCATCGTTTGTACTTCCTCCCTCCCGTCACATCTAAACCACGTCGTGCCAATTGCCTTCAGGCGCCTAAGGGCGCCTGGAATATTTAGCTTTGGTCGTTCCATTGTAGACAGGTCATGTTTCGCATTGTTCACTGGTATTTTTCGATTCTGAATCGAATAGGATGGGTCATGGATCTGTAAGACTAGGTCAAGCTGTTCATGAGAATAATAAACCGGTGTGTAGTTATGTGCACAGTTTATTTAATCAAGGAGGTTCAATATGTTGTGAGTAAAGGGGCCGCATAAGGGTCCAATGCGTAAAACCACACAGCCTTCGTCCAGGGAACACTACAAACTTCGTTTATTATATTAAGATAGAATTGGCATTAAATAGACAACATGACATACGGAATGAACAAAGTGATGTGGCAAGTGTTACGTTTAAATACCACTAAATTTGAATGGGAGCTAGACACATTTTCAGCAATGACAGAACGGAAAAAAATCGGTTTTATTATACCGGAAGAAAGAAAACGGTTGCTAAGGTGACGTTTAACGTGTGATCACTACTAAATGGATGGGATATAACTGCGAGGAACGGCTGAGGGCTGCTTAAACTATAACTGGAGGTGAGAAAACACATTACATCTCGTTTATTTCTCAATAAAAGAAGTAGGCCACTTTTGAAGTATGATTTCAGTCATTTTACCTTTCCTCAATTCCGCTTGATCAACAGAAAGATCGCTTTATTATTTTAGCAGATTCAAAACGTTAATTCCCCGCAAAACAATGTTACATGGTGAATTTCGTTCTTAAAAACACCCAAGCGTATTTTCTAATACACTTCTAACGCGCAGGAGACAGAATAACCGAGATATTTGGTTGTTCGGCCTCAATCTATTAGAGCTTGGGTGAAGACGCTACCTGATGAAGCTGGGCAACAGCCGCGTTCGCAAGATACATGTTAACCGGAACCTTTCGAGTTCAATCGTATTTTCCTTAAATGTGAGGGCTATTTTGATGAGCCATTGAAGAATGTGCACAACATTTGTGATTGTGTCTGCGGCAAATTCCACAAAATTATGAGTGTGTCAGGCATCTCCGTCAACGGAGCCAAGTAATGAAATCCTCACATAAAGTCGAGAACCGCTATTGTGAACATGACACACCCCATAAATGTGGACGTCTCATGCAAGTTCTTAGGAATGGTCACCCACCAACTTGTTCGACCGAACTGTACATTCACAACAAAATTTAAATGCCCTAATTTCATTTAAAAAGTTATTGAAAGCCTCTTGCACGAGTGAATTAATTTAGTGGCTGAAGGGGTTTGAAAAAGTAGAAACCCAAACAGTTGAAGTTGAAGAAATTCGTCGACTGATGGGGAAAGGGCATGTAGTTTAATTCGAAACGAGAAGCTCAAATTCCGAGAATCAAGCCTCTCAGAGTAACGAAAATTGTGTTAGCTTTGATACAGAAGTTTATAAGCAGACGTTTGAATTCTAAACAAACAGTGTGCTAAATTACAGGGTCTGCAGATGCGATTCAATTACCTGAAATCCAATATAACCTCCGTTTTCTTAGCTAATCCGTTTGTTTAACTATGAAACAAATAGAGCAAGAGCAGATGGAATCCAGAGAGGGCCCAACTGGTTAATCGTTTTACTCTCCCGGATCCACTATTGACTACAGTAATTAGCTACGGAGACGCCTGGTTAGAGGAGGAATTGATGAAACGGGCAGTAGCCGTAGGTGCCCACTTTATAACAGCACTGGTATAAACGGATTTCTACTTCAATTTAACTTTACGAAACCTTGGGAAATGACGAATAATGAAGTGAAAATTGGTTGCGCGTATTTCGAATGGTATTTCCTAGTAAATTTCTTACTAGTTCATTTGCAGTTTCGTGTCAATAAGGATTGACGGCAAACTATCTCTTTTCAAAAACGATTATGTCAAAACTTCAGAACTTGACAAATAATCATCAAACGTGGTTTGTGGTAATCCGTCTCAATGTTGTTCATCCGCTTGATTGTGACTGGGAGCATTTTGCCCTCGCTAAACTTCCAGCTCCATCACATATTCTATATACGAGTATGCTACCCACCAGTCGTGACATATTTACCTTGATCTAAGCTGACTTGTTCCCAAAGGGCGGCTTTTGTGTTGCTCGGGTCAATTAGGTAGACGCTTGCTGTGATGTCTGAAGCGACGCGAAGATCATGATCGACTGCCAAGACCCAAAACTCAACTGAAAAAAAAGAAGAAAATCCTTATGAACAATTAAAAAGAAAATGTATATATACACTGAAACCTAGAAACACTCATTGATGTGTTCTGAAACATTTTTCAGTTGGAGAGAGAAAACCGAGATCCAAGTTGAACCGTGAAAATAAGAATAAGAAATAGTATATTCCCCTTCTTCGTCCACGAACGTCATTGGTCCTGGTTTTCTTATTGGGGAGTTATTTCAGAAGGTCTTCACTGGACGAGTTATTTTAAATATTGTGAATGAATCAGTGCGCACCACTATGCATTACACATCAATAGAAGGTCTCTGGGGGAAAAAACGGTTTTAACACTTTGACGGTCAGTTTTAGTAGCGAAAAAACCGTACCGTGAACAGTTGTGGTGATTTTTCTAACAAAGAATAACCTTGGGGGGGGGGGGAGGGTAATGATAACAAGATGGAATAATCGTCGTATTTAATCAGAATAAAAATCACAATTGAGGCAAATTCGTATTTGTCTATACCAGATAGCAAATGAATTCAAATAGCATTGTGGATAATAATTTCTTCAGTTTTGTTTTGTTATTGTTTTTGTTGAATGTTGGATTCTTGTAGTGCCGGCTCTCTCGGGGAAGTGTAATGAAATTACTGAAAGCTCAGGTGAATTTTTCGCTCCAACACCGCTCGTATTTTTTGCACCAACCACTTTGGTTTATTATCCACTCTGAATAATACACCTAATTTTTCACTACGCCTCCCTCAAAATTTAACATATAACGACCAAACCTGCAATGTCCGTCCGCCGTACGGGCTTATTTTCCCGTTAACGTTGTCAAAAGAGTCCGTTGTTTCGTGAAAATACTCCATTTGGTATCTAGTTGTGCACACCTATTCAGCAATCCGAACGAACAAAACCCATCGTTGTTGTGAGCATATAATGGTTTTTAAAAATTAACCAGCAACAAAATTTGGGCAGTTTTATCGAGTTTACGTCGTGTTTGGGTCCGTTTGCTGAGGGTATCGAGTCTCAGAGGGCTTATGCCTGCGTCTAGATGGAAAACTGAAATCACAGTAAGTATAATGAGGCAGTTGCGGGACAGTTAAACAAAAGTTATCGTTTCTCTTCTTGTTGGTCTGCACTCATTTCCCACGCTGCACCCCATCTCACTCCAACCATCCTTCAGCTCGGCTCGTCACGTCATGCCAATCGCTTAGTCGCTCCTGCGTATGCAAATGTCAATTTTTGTCGTTCCATGGTAGTCAGGTCATGTTTTGTATTACTACTATTTTCGATGCAGAATCACCATCGGGTAGGCGTCGGAGGTGTACGTCGAGCTGTGCAAGAGAATAATAAACCGTTGAATGTAATGATTTGCAGTGTTTCTAGGGTTCGGAATCATAACCGAACTACACTCTAGCGAGAGAAAAAACGTTTTTGGGACGTCGAGAGCTAATTCAAGCAATGTTTGAGTTTTCATGGATACTTTTTTTCCAAAACGTTTGCCAAGAAATGATTTCTGATCCCCCACAGCACAGTTGTCTCTGGAATGATGAGTATTTTAACCCGGGTGGCCATGAAAATGTCGAACCACTGTTCGGGGAATCACCCGGGGATTTTAGGTTGACTAATGCCATATTCTTATCTCACTCCACGTGTGAGTGCCTCTCACAGGAAAAATGACTGTTGTGTTTTAGAATCTCTTCAGTTCGAATGTCACATAATTCTTGTTATATTTATTTATCATTGTGACACAAAAATTCATGTGAAAAAAAGAAAGGAGAAGGTGGATTCCACGGGGACGTCAATGATGCCCCATTCACCTTTCCAAGCGTTAGTCCCCTTCGGTTTTTAATTATTATATCTTTCAGTGTGAGGACCAAAACCTACTACTGTGATTGTTACCTCTCTACTACTACTATGGTTGAGTCAATTTTATTTTATTATGCATTAAGTCATTATTTCTTTTAATTTTAAGGCTTTTATTTTATTAAGTTTTTTCATTATATTACTATATTATTTTAGTTGATTATTAATTTGGTTGCATAAGAGAGCGTAAACTTCCAATTAGTACTGTTCCTTATCTACTACTACAACTACCACTACTACTATTACCAATACTGTGTATAACAAAATAGCAGTTATTTTCACACATTCTCACGTCCTGTAGTTGTGTCAAGGAATGATTAAACTCCACGAATATAATCCCAAAATACTTTCATTGTTCAGCACGTTTCACAAACTATTTTCAAGAAAAGTAGGAATCCAGGAAGGCGGCAAGTAAATCTCTCACGAACAGTGGCAGGGAGCAGCTTTGAAAAGCTAAGGGGGGCATAAACCACAAACGTTGAGGGTCGACTCCGAGATTATGTCAGTCGACCTGAAGGGCGGTAGTCGTGTCGAGCGAAAAGGCTAATAATCGGTAGTAATGGTCGTAGTACCCCAGGGAAAGTTTTGAGGGTCTCCGGAATAAGACTTGTAGGGGACTTTCCCTTCCTTGGGGAGTAACTGGTAGTCTGAAAAGCGAAGGGTGGAAAATGTTTGGTCGTGATCTCATAGCCTGCTCCCTTCTCACAGATTGTAAAACCTGGAAGGGTGGAGCTGTTGAGACTTTTTTCTCATATCTTAAGCTGCACATGAACGTTAAGTTTTTTAAGGAAGCGAGTGGTATCTCTTCGGACACGGGCGACTGCCATCGCCCGCCACTTTGTCTTCAACTTTCTTTTCATCTCATCATTTTTCATCGTATGGAAACGACCGTTCTAACTATTCGCACCACTTCCTCTGGGAGAAGTGCCTAACTGAAAGAAAATATGGAGATTACTACCAATATTCAGGACGATTCTATCGTCTAAAACTGTTTCAAGACGAGATAGTTAACAATAGAAGAGAGTGGTCTTGCACTTCAAAACTTTTCCCGCTGTTCCTTTGATTAACCACGGTCTTTCCAAAACCCGTTGTGTTTCTCTACGAAAATAATGTATTCTCCCAATTTCTGTTTCTGAATGGCCGGAAACTCCTTCAACTCCTCTGAGCTGCCTCCAACCCCGTTCTGGCCTCCTTCTACACAATTCGTTCAATTTTCCTCTTGTCCTTCTCACTCTCCTCTTCATGAGCTCAATTTTCCACCTTTACAGTCCTAACTTTTACCCGTCATGCTATCATTAGGGGCATGCGATGAAATTCTGGAATACAAACTATTGTCGGTCCTTTGCCTAATAATTTTCGCAGGGTTTTCCTTATAATTCCAGAACTGTAAACGTGAACGTTTACAAACAAAATCATCATGAGTCTCATAATAGACACAGTTCACCACGCTGAGCGCAGAAACAAGAGCGTTAAAAAAGTGCTCCGGGTTGTTTCATTCAAAAAAGAGGTGACATTTTACTATTTGATAGTATGAACCAACGGAACGCGTCAAGGTTCACGCGAACTACTCCTGCAAGCTGCGTTACTGTTGCAGCTTAACGAAACAGCAATCACCTCTGAACACGGGCACTTAAAGAGGGATCTTAACGTCCTCAACCTTATTGCTGACCTACTGCGGAGCGGTCGTTAAGGGCCCAAGGTGTTACGGTTGGCCTCACTCCGCGGGCATTGCCAACTCCGGAAACATTTCCACCGCAGTGGGGTTTCCACTCAAACAGCCCCTACGCCGTTTGTACAACTCAGGTAACAAACGGCCCCCACTTCGAATTTATTTTCGTCGTGTGATCGTTCCCGCAGGAGACGAAATAAGTTGGCGTGCTTCATTATATTAAAAGGACAAGATTCATTTTCAGGAGCTTAAATACCCGAGCTTCATTTCAAGTTCGGTACTCAACCAGCGAGTACTTCTTTGATTTAACTCATTCCGCCAAGCGACAGTTGAGGTTAATGAGCAACTCACTCTGCAATACGTAATTACGTTCTGCTAAATAATAATTATATTAGTAATTCACACGTCACTGCACACACTCGCCACCAAAATGGTGAGGATCTCGGTTCAGCCCGGCCTCTTCGTTTACCACTCACAAGAGGTGTATTGATCGAAGATTGCAAAAGCAAAAATGATAAAACTAATTCAGCTTCTACGCGCGAAAGAACGAAAGAGAAAAGAAAATAGGAACTCGCAAACTTTTCGTGGGAGGAGAACTCGTGTAGTGAATTAGTCAAAACCCAGTCAAGTCTGATCACGGATTGAAAGTCCAAGTAATAAGTTCGAGCAGAGACGCTATAGTCGAACGGTATACTTAACGTCTTTCCGTCAATTCCCTTCACCTGAACGTTCGCCTACTTTTTTCCCTTGTCAATAATGTCAAATTCTCTATCTCTTTTTTTTCTTAGATGAATCTTGGCAGCAACGCTTAAATTAATCATAATGATATATTTACGTAAAAGAAATAGTATTGTTCGGCTCAGCTTTACAGCAGTTTATTGCTCTTAACTCTATCAGCGAACCCCGAGCATTCAATACTGGTCCTTTATGTCCTACAGCCTTTGAAATGGTAGCTGTGAGAAAAACCGAGCTGTAGGTTAAACTGTGCTCGTTCAATCGGCTTCTCCTACCAACGAAGGGCTTAAGGTTTATTTCCAAAGCTGAAAACGGATTTTGTTGCGACCACTCGCTTTATCACCTCTCCTCAGATTTCAACTCTCAGTTCTTCTTCCCAGACCCGAGACAAAAATGCATATTCGTCACTCAGCTCTCACACTACTCACTCGCTCTCTGCTCTCCTCTCGACAACTCAGTTCATCACCTATCCAGAGACCCCTCGTGTTGTGTTAAGTCCTTACTCGCTCACACTCATATCTCAAACTCTTTTTCTCTACATTATACCCAAGTGTATAAACTCTCACGATCATAGTGTTAAATGGTTAAAGTCACAACTTCCTTTGGCCTCATGTGCATTCGGCGATTCTCTTGATTTCCCCAACTAATCAAATCTGTTTGCCATTTTGTTTACAACAACGTTTTACCTGACGGCGGGTGGCGCTTATGATTCTGTTATTTTTTGTACTGTGACTACTTGTAGGTATGTACTTGATTGGACTACCACGTCAATTTTTCTATGGACCCTACTAACATTTGGGTGGAGTTTGTAAGGAAAAAACTTCGTAGAATGGGGTTTTGTCGTAATGCTTGGTAATATGTGTGTGGTGCACTCGTAATTTTTCTACTAATGAGAATTTCATGATATTGCCGTGTTTTTTGATTTAATTAAATTCGATAGAGCCGTTTTGACATTTTGACATTTTATGTCTTTACTTTGCTACATAAACTCGAAAATGTAATGCGGGAGATGTAACGTGGAAGATGTGACGCGGGAGATGTAACGTGGGATATGTAACGGAGAAGTGTCACGAAATATATTGTGTGGGGTTAGGAACATAAACTGGAAAAGTGTAACGCTTGGTAACGTCTGTTACAAAATGTAACGCTTGGAAACATTACACGTTTTAATAACCTCAGTGACTAAGTGATGATGTCAATTGCAATTGACGCGGCAATTATATCGAAACCATCAACGAGCACAATCAATCGTAGTTATCATTGCACAAAAATAAAAGAACTAAAATCTTCCTAATGGTTGCGTACTTGTACGAAAGCTGTACCCACCGTTTGTGTTTTCGATATTTTGATTAAAAAATTTGGTGTTTTGATCATTATTATAACTATAGTTAGTTTTCGGTCGATTTTGCTCATACCCTTATTTCGGCATCGCTAATTGCTCTGCCGATCAGGTACAATATGACATGTAAACTGATTTGGTTCTTCTTTGACATACGGGAGGTTGTCATTTTGCCAGTGTCCCAGTAGAGAGCTGTTGCTCATACCATCTGAGAGGAGTTCTTTATCTGGTAACCATGTTTTTTTTGCCATAACCTTCTTTGTTAACTTGGCGAAACGGTTATTAGCCTGCCTAATAGCAGTCAATGCTGGTAGGTTTCGCTGCTCTCTCAAGGACTGTCGTTCGCTTACTGTTGTAGAAACTACAGTGAAGCAGCACGTGATTCATTGTTTCCTCCCCACTGGTGGAGCCGCGCATTGTTAGTTAGAGAGTCATATCAGAGTTTATCAAGTACTATTGGGATGATCGTCAAATCCCAGAGTGGAGGTCTATTTATCCCAGGGTGTTGCATGCACAGACATACACACAGGAACCAGTTTCCCAAATTGTTTTGTGGACTCAATAGGCTCTGAAACGTAAAAATCTAAATAAAACTCCAAATTAATATTCAGCTGATTACATAACTTCTCTTTTTGCTTTGTAGAGCTAAGGAAAATAAACTATCCATCTAAAACGAAATTTCGACAGTTTTATTGCAATTATGTAGTGTTTCGTATCATTTCCCTGGTATTTTTCCATCTGACGCGATTAAAAATGGTCTCAGAGATGCAGGACTGCGTCTGGATGGAGAATAGTGCTTTCGTAGTAAATGTGGAGAGTTAATTCCACTACTTATCGTTACTATCGTTAACTTATCGGGCTGCGCTCGTTTACCGCACTGCCACCCGTTTCACTCCAATCACCCGTGAATTAGACTCGTCCCAATCGCCAAGCGTCGCCTAGAAAATGTCAGTTTTCGTTGTTCTGTTGTAGTAGTCATATTTACTAATATTTTTTGATGCTGAATCGTATAGGATGGGTCTCGGAAGTGTGAGACTGCGTCAAGCTGTAAAAGAGAATGATCATTTTCAGAGTTTTTAAAAATCGAAGTTGAGCAGTCATTTCAGTTGAGTTCACTTCTGACGTTTACCACGGGAATAGTCTCCCGAACTACCACTAGTGGAAACCTACATTATTAAAGGGCCGTGATCGCCGTCGACAGCGTCTCAACTCAGAGACGCGAAAAAAATTGTTCCAGTGGCAGTGGCAGTTACACAAAAGTTCGATACGGAAACTTGCGCGGTCTCGTGGGTGACAGATTAATTAGCCAAACTTCAGGTTGATGACATAAATTTGATAAATAAGTTCACCACCCCCTAGTTTTGAAACTCAATTTATTTCAGTTACAAAGTTGAAACAAAAGCGACGTACTTCGCTACCTGATCTCGTCACCCATCATTTGGACGAGTTACTGAATTGCTTAATGTTCCGTTCTTCTCGGTTCTTCCCTCTCCCCCTCCATTTCGCAGCTGAAGTGAGAATTAATACGGAGCTTGACTCAGCTTTACATGGACCATTAGTAAGTAAGCTTGCTCCATCCATCCGATGAGTTGTCGTGGTGGGAGAAAATGAGATGTGTCATTAGTCCCGAGTTTGAGGTTTCTCGAAAGCTTTTCTCCTACCCAGGCTTTGGTTTACGAGGGTATGAGATGGAATATGTTAGCCATTCTCGCTTTTCTATCTTGTGGTCCATTAGTAGATCGCTGCTGAAATGAACCTCATTTTTTGTTCCCAAAGTACAGATAGCTTCGAGACTACAGTCAATATTACGGCGAACACAATTTTTTATATGGGATTATCGTAAGATAATGTTGACATGAAAATCGATGAGTTGATCTTATTTGTTTAACATCCACTTGTTTACGTTTACGTATATTTACATTGCGCCAGTGAATCACAAAGCGTGCGAACGCATGTTTTGAGTTTCAATCAAATATGTCATTAATAGCTTTTATCCCATCAATGAACCCTTTCTAGAATAATGAGCTAAGCTATTCGAAACTGTAGATCGAGGTCAACATCGTGTCAACGTCGAGACACGTCTGTAAGATTAACGAGCTGACCGCTTCTGTAGTAACAACTTGGATAATTATACGCGCAGTAGACGCGTGCCATACGTTTGTTGTTGTTATTTCCGCTACCCAAAAGGCAAGGAATGTACTACGATCGTGTTAAAACAAAAGTTGAGTTTAGTACCAAAGTGTACCAAAAACGAGGAGTTTCGCTTTTTTTTAAGCGGCGACAGTTTTACTAAATTTTCAATTCATCTTGTAGTAATCAGTTTGTTGGGTGCATGAGAGGGGGAGCTGAGGATCGAAATAAAACTGAAACTCGGTGAGCGTGAGGAGGACTGTAATGAACGTGCGTTGAATTAAATTGAACTGAGATGGAGTACAAATGGGCGACACAAGGGCAGTACTCGGAACGCGTGAAACTGGCGCGGGCAACCTTCTGAGAGAGCGAGAATATACCGGGGCAATAGTTGGAAGTGGAATGATTTTGGAAGGGCTCTGTCGTCGATAAGAAAATGAAATTGGGTGAAAGAAATAAAGAAAGGGGAAAACCTGGGGAAGGGGGCTGTTGGAACCAACCGACCGGAGCTGAGGGATTCCCGCAGGTGAGGGGCAGGTATTAAAATAGTTGGAGACAATGATGCGGGGAAGTCCGAGGTCAAAGACTCCAACCACTTCGACACTTTGCGTCGAACACAGTTAATCTTTCCATAAATATATCCGCGAAAGATGGTGAACGGAGATATAGGCCTATGAAGAAAGAGAGAGAGAGAGAGAGAGAGAGAGAGAGAGAGAGAGAGAGAGAGAGCGTGTCGATATATACAGTTGAATGGTGGGAGTGGCACTTTATTTATGCCCAACTAAATTTGCAGAGTTAACTGACCGAATTGCGAAATTTTCTTTTGAACCTTGGTAAAGCTTAAAAGAACTACACGCAAAGATCGTACATTTAGCTCATAATGAATGAACATAAGTCAGGAAGTTCCCATATGAATGAGGTCATGATTTGTTTCGATTTCATGACTGACTTCCCTCACTTTTCATTCAATTCCATTAGGTTCCTTTGCTTTTTTGAATACCTTAGAGCAACTCTGCAGCCTCATTTTAATTAAGGTTTTATTAATTATCGCCAAGTGCCACCTAAAATGTAAACTGAAGAGCAAAGTCGGTAAAATATGGTCCTTTAAGGCGAACGTCAAAATAAAAAAAGTGAAAAAAAAAGAGTTTGCTGAGTAATTCTTTTCCAGCCTACTTATACTTCATTGTCTTTTTTTTTCCTTTCGTCCCAGTTTTTCTGAAGGTATTCGTTTTTGTTGTTTTTCAATCCAGTTTCATAAACAGAAGAGGCGGCAGGACTTTATTTTAATATAAGAGAAACTCGCGATAATATTTTCCAACAACATTGTCTCTGATCTCGTCCCAACCTGCTTCACCCCACTCCTAGCCAGGACATCACAATTCGTCCGATTCTCGTCCAGAGGAGGATTTTTCTTTCAAGGGCTCTTTTCTTTCCTTATTTTCTACCCTCGAAACTCTTTTCAAGCTTCTTCAAGCGGTCGTTTTTTTCCCAAACCCAGTTTGAGCTTGACGTGAGGAAGTTAGGAATCACTTCCCGAGCTAAATACCAACGAAGATATTTAATTAGCGTTCCCCATTTAAAGGTTCTGAGCACACTCACTCCTCTTTGTTCTGGAAGCGTTGACGTTGTATAAAGCGGTAATTGTTTTTTTCCTCGATCGTCGCTTCTTTCAAGTCACTACTGCGTTAAATCTGATATCTTCCGTGTCAACGTTTTTTGGCCTCTCAGCGATTGTGATTCTCTAAGGTTGGTAAGAATATCATTTAATAATCCTGCGAATCACCACACAACCTCTGTAAATTCGATGACACGCTGTGCCTTCGTTCAACATAAACTCTCACTCGTAACAAAGCGTAGATACGCTCATCACTTCCAGTGAGTTTCATAAAAATCGTTCTGGCAATTTTTGAGCAAATGTGAAAAACGGTCAATAAACGTTGGCTAATCACATTTCCCGATGTATATCTTCGTTCAACAGGAAGTTAATATATGGTTGTGAGGAATACAACATGAGTATAGGATATTGGAAGGTAATTTGTCCAATCCAGAGAAGCATTTAATGTAAAAAATCTGCAGCCTATTTTTTATGTACTACGTTAAGTTTCGTAATTTTTTTAATCTTCATTCACTTCATTCCGTGTGTTGAAACTACTCCCAACTTAATTTTCTCCCTTCCGAAAACTAATGAAATAAAACAACAAATATCTGGTGCGTCGCAACACACAACTACTCAGAACCCACGTAAATTCGACGATCTGCTATATATATTGGAACTGTATCTTCATTCAACGCATTTTTACAGAAACATTTATGGAGAACAAAATGCTAGTACTGGTTAGTTGAGAGTACTTCGTATGTTTGATCAAAATCGTTAGGGCCGTTTTTGGGGAAACGGGAATAACGGTATGTTAACAAATGTCGTTATCCGGCTTATATTTCCATTCAAAAGATAGATACAGAAATAATTGCAAAGGACGAAATATGGGAATAGGTTCCTAGGAGACAATCTGTAAGATTGATCAAATCCACTGAAGCAGTTACTCTGGATACATAAAAATGTTCAAAAACCTATTATTTTCGACCCATTTTGGTTTCTGTTTCTGTTCAATGGACTCTCAGAGGAACATTCATCTAAAACAATTGATTGAGCCGTTTTGCCAAAAAGTGAAAATAATCATGTTTTTTCGTGGAGGAGAATAGTTTGGTACTAACTGTTAGAAGATAATGAGGAAGTTGAAAAAAAAAAAACACAAAGTTGTTGCCGATAAAAATTTGACAAACATTTTGGTACCTCTTTCTCCTGAAATTACCCATAAGCCTATTTTCGTGTCGTTAAAAAATTACAAACAAAACTGAAAAAGAACCAGCTCAATGGATTCGACGGTTCTCCTGAAATTGACCTACGCAGATCTGTTTCCTTATCAAAATGACTGTTCCTGAACCCTCATATTAGTCGCATTTCATCGAAGGCTGTCAGCCACGCCGAATTGCCTGTAAAATGATATAACTACCAGCTCAATGCTATTTATGTGGTAAAAACTTTTGTTTCATTCTCTTCAAAACTTACTTCAGAAAAATTTCTTTCTTTCAATATTCTCAGTGGATAAATATTTCCGTAGCCAACTGAGTATTTTCCTACTTATGGTTTCCCCAACATTTATAGCTTTTTATTTGCCCTCCCCCTATCTTACTTATCACCCCCCATTTTTGCCACCTGTTTGAAACACGGCAGTTTAGATTTATTCTTAGTCAACTATTCAGAGATTTATTCTTTTTTTTATTATTAGTCTAGTTAACTCTGTCTCAGTTTGAACTCCGTATCTTCATCGTGTACCTCAAGTTAACGTATAACTAACCAATGCATTTCCCATCAATACAGTCCTCTCTGGCTCATCTCATTCCTCATCTAATTCAAGTTCATCTCTCCCGGCACTACAAAAGGAATCCCTCCTGTCCTTCCAATGGAAACTTTCTGTCCCTCCAAGCCACCCTCTTAAATCCTCATATCTATGCGGCGTGTTCTATTTCTCAAACTGTTCTTCAATCCGCATACGCGTTATAATACTTCACTCGTCGCCTCGTGCTTCGTGATTGTATAACGAAGGCTATGAAGCCTGAAGTATTCATCTGTTATGAGCCAGCAAAACCATATGAATGCGTTTGTCCAGTGTCAGCCACGTAAGACTCAATAACCAACATTTAGCATTGAGCAATCCCTCTACCACAAAAATGAAGCTAGCAGATTACATTTTCATTAGCAACATACTACAGGAGGGGTCTACAGTTGAGCTAATCCGTCTTGTCGCCAAGAACAGGAATAAGGGTTGTGGGGTTGTACTATTATTATGTGTCGGAAGAGTACATCATGCGAAGTCACCACTGAAACTGGTACTTCAGACTCAATCACTCCCTTTAGTTCTTTCATAGCGCGTTCGCGTATTATTCTTTTCTGACTTCGAGGTCTCTTCAAATAGTAATTAAAGTGTGTAACTCCCACAACACGAAGGTATCAACAGGGGAAAAGAACGTCCTTTGAAACTTGTACTCACATTAACCAGAGAAGTTAACGGTTGAGTCTTTTTCGAGTTTGAGATTGTTGAAAAAGAAGCTCAAATCGTCCGGGACACAGAGTGCTTTTACATCGGAACGAAAGTGGAGGTGGAAGTGCGCATATTTCATCTGTTGTTGAGTTCTGCTACCAACACAAGCCAAGGTACCAAGTTTCATTTAATGTGTCTTTTCTCGCCTGGAAGCACTTCGTTGGGCCATTTTAGATAAGAAGAGCACAACGGGTATGAGTTTTTACTATCAGGAACTCCTTTATTCTCGTCTCTGTTCTTTTCGGAAACTTCTTGAGAGGCGTCTTACAACTTCCTTCAGGTGACAAAAAGTGTTATTCCGAAATGTATTGTAGCGCTTCAGGTGAGCATATTTTGGTTATCAACCCATATACTGTTCGAAACTTGTAAATTATAAGTCACGTTAGTGGCATCGCCTGTTACGTCATTATTCGCAAGCCGAATAGACTGGTTCTAAACCTTACTGGTTTTTGGATCAACTTATACCCCTAGTCTGAAGCGCACGACAATAAGGGAGGTACACCATCATTTATTGCAACATAAAAACCCCACGCAATAGTATTTATAAATATTGGGTTAAGGTAGCCAATGTTGGTGTATGCAAAGTTGAGTTAGCTGGAAACATTATTGAATGCAAATTTTGGAGAGTAAGTTAGCCCGTTATGATTACTGAATGCACTAAAAAATCGAGTAAACGAGGGAAAGGTTGGTAAGTTGAGAAAAATGTTCATTTGTAAAGGTGATTTTCATCGAATTTTCCAATTCAAAAATATTACACTTGAATTACAAGTCTTCAAGCAATGGACTAGCCTTTGAAAATTCGGACTAGGCGTGTATTAGTATTAAGGACTACTTCCAATTGCTTCGAACAAATGAAGAGTTGAATTGAAAATTGTCACCCAGGTATTAATAACGTGAAATTTAGCGTTATGAGGTAGCGTTAGAAGTGGACAATGAACATTTGATAATGAAGTTTGGTGTAGATTCAAAACTGTTTGCTGGAGCGTGAGGGCCCTCCTGCATTCCTCCTCGCGTAGAATCTTGTCAGATTTTACAGAGACCGTAAGTCCTTCCAATTGTCCACCGGAATGTTAGGCCCTGATAGAATGCAATAGGGGGAAAGACCTTTCTTTCTGTTTGGTTCGTGTAAGAAGTAGAATACTAGAGGAGTAGGTCTCGATGGTTACACCGTCACCATTCTAAAGATTTTACGGTAGGTTGTATTTAATAACTTTCCTAAATCATCAATCTTGAAAAATGGCATTCAACTATTGTGGCCCACTGCAAGTGTAATTTGATGCAGCTATTGGAAGATTTAAGACACATTTTTTTTAGATTATCACGCGGTGTGTACTCAGGAACCCGTACTGGTAGATGTGTGAGCTGTGGTGGATCGAATTAATTTGAAGGAGTGTGTAAAAGAATATCAACTTAAAAGTGAAAGACTTCTAGTGCTTATCCGTAATGAGCTTATTGTCCAGTGCACAGTGTGGAACCCCCTATTAGTATGGAATTGAGTTCTGCCTTGTCCATCGAGTATTGGGAGGATGAAAATGAAGGGACTCAGCCAGGGCAACTGTGTTGGTCAACAACAGCGAGCATGAAGAGGTTACAACCGTATCAAGAAAGGCCGAAAGACTGTCCCGCAGCTGGGAAATTACTGAGGATGTTGAACTGGAGAAAAAAGGAGGTCATGAGATGGGGAGGGGAAGGAAAACCTTATGGAAAATTTTACGTTGCGAGGGGTTTGTGATCAAACCCTGAGAGAAGAATGAACGGAGTTTTGTCCAGCGTATCTGTTCTTCACCAAAACTCCGCACAACTACAAAACCACTTTCCTATATCTTGGCTTTTGAAGAAGTTCGTGTTATTAGCCACCCCACTCGACAAACTACAGTTACGCGGACACCTCAGAATGACAAACATGAAGGTCAGCCTTCAAGATCTGGAAAATAGGGGTTTCAAGTTTTTTTATTTGTATTTCATTATAATTGTATGAAAGTAATCTAGTAATTTGAAAAACATTTTTAGCTAGTAGTTTGTGATTTATTGACTTTTATCGAATTCCAGGGGTTTGATCCTCTTGAATTGTGCATGTCATTATTATTATCCAGAAGAGTCAATGTATGTTTGCGGAGTGAACCGCAGCTTTTCTTCTCATGACTTCCCACCAACCATTTCAGTTTTTAGGACATTATTATTTTGGACGTACGATGGCGCAAGCTTATAGGTATTTTTGTCTACTCTGGTTCCATAACATTCCCGTTGCCCATAATGGGCAGTCGGAGGCTCATGCGGTTTCAACATCTGCTCACACAATAGCACTTGCAGACAGGGAGCTGGGCATATCTCATCAATTGTCTGTGGTGGTTTCAAGTGAGCCCCTAACCAGCCCATATAATTCATGTTGGATGGTGAAAAACTGAGCTGGGTGTTTTGCGGGTTGTATCTCACTTTGTCTCTGCTGATCGCACTACTCCAAGCGTAAGAAAAACACGAACAGTCGGATGGAATATTCAAAGACTCCCAAACAATTACTAGAAGCCAGTGCTGGTGCTCCGGCGGCGAGTTCTAACTCGGATGGACAACGTAAGAAGACTTGTACGAGAAGGACGAGTCGACCCGGGTGATACAAGATGGTGGGTCGTTTTAATGAGACAGGAGGGAGTACAAATGATGAAACGATTACTGTCACTATATTCTATCTCAAGTTCTTTCAATTCGTACACTGCGGCTCGCTATAATTACTTCATTTCACTGTTTTCGGTCTAGACGCAATCGTAAACCTCTGACACTCGTTCCATTCGACTCAACATCAAAAAAATACCCAGAAAACGATACCAAACACGACGTAATTGCAAGAAAACTGTCGTTTTTGTTGATAACAACCATTTGCCATTTGATTGCCCAGCACGCGTGTACAACTACATACCATATGGGGATCCGGATGCCTTGAAATGTTAAGTGCCAAATTTTTAAGGGGGGGGGGCGTAAAAAAGTTTTTCCTGACCGAATACATAAGTGCACATTCTAAATGATAAACCAAAAGAAGGAGTACATGCTAGAAATAGAGCTGCTGTCCACCTAACATGGTTTAGAGGAGCGGAATTATTTCATGTACACCACACGTTCATCAAACGTACTTCTTTAAATATTCCGTTCAAAACGTTACGACCATGAACCTCTTTGGCCACCTAATGTAATATAATCAAGTTGAATATAAACTGAAATCACGGTAGGCAATAGTTACCTGTCTCGCCTGGTTTGTAGTATTTGCTTTTTGGACGGATTATGACGTCGCGGACGGGGCCAACCAGACGAAGGCAGCAGGTGACCTGAGGGCGGCAAGGTTTCTTGTCAAAATCGCAGTCGACAAACGTTTCCAAACTGACTTTACCTTGCGCATGGCTTGGCACTGGAACTCCGATCGTTCCCTCTCCTGTAACAAAGTTGAACATGCTTAGTAACTTTACATTTGATTTTTTTTTTCCGAGGGCATGCGGGACAAGTCCCTTTGTCACTGCGGCCACGTGTAGGCCTATTGTGACTCCAAAATTCCATTTGATGCACATTAAGGCACTGCGAGGCGCTTTAATGGAATCTGGTAATCGTTTCTACATGACTCAGTGCAACGTAGTTGTTGCGCAACACTGCATATATTTGTATACGTTTGTAAAATAATGTTCTCCAAATCTTCACATTTCAGAGTGCCCAGCGTTAAAAAATGTCACTTGGATAAATGAATTCATGGGATATGAATGTGTAGCTGTGAGAGAAAATGGCTGAGCCCAATGAGCCCAGCGTTCACAAACGAGACTTTAAAACTTTAATGTAAGTGTTACGGATGAATTAAACGAGCTTCATTATTTTTTAAATTTAGGAGTAATTTATTAACAACAGATGAACGATGAGTTCGATTGCTACTTGGAATGATACGCGGAAAGGAAACTATTTTAGTGTTGCAGGCTTGGAGATGCCTGCAGATATCGTGCTGAAGAAGTGCCACTACAGGCCATAGAGTGTAACTGATAAGCTGTACTGGCAGCAATGTTAAAATGACGTTAAGCGTGACTTGACGGTCGGCATCGTATTTCGAACCGTGGAAGCAACCGGAAAAAAGGTCAGCATCCAGATGATTTGGTTCATCTAGACGAGTCAAGTATCGAAGTCGTCACGGCCCCATGGGCTGCAAACCGTTTCTATTCAATATTTTCCAAACGGGTGATACCACACTTCCCACATTTTTTCTACGCAACGTTTATCATAATCCTTACTGCTCGTGTATCATATCCTCCTTCATTGTGTCGCAGTCACTCTTATGCAGGTGTTAGTTGATGGTACCATTAACGTACTTTTCGTAATCACCAAACTAGACCATCAGGCTCTCCTGAACTCCAGTAACCAATGAAAATTAAACCGCTGAGTTCACACTGTTGACCCCCAAAGGTTGTTATCATTTCCGTTCACTTATCCGCTCTTCTGCCGTCGGATTGTTGACAAGGAAAGATCTGACCGTTCTACCTCAACCTGAAACTGCTTTCAACCAAGTGATTGTCGTTACAACAACTTATCTCTTTCTTTTTCTCAGCCTCAGCCCATGATATCATTATACTCCCAAGCTTTCCGCAATCCCGAGGTTATTCTATTCCAATTTTACTCTGAAATTCACGGGCACGATCCGTTAGTAGCTCAGCTCTCAGCCTCTCATTTGCCGACTACACCTTCAACTATTATTCAAGAATTCACCTCAGCATGCTGAGTTCCAATTTTATTCATTTTTATTCCTTTCCAAGATTGGTCTACTATGAGTTCAAAGTACAATCAAAATTCTTCAGCCAAGCGGTCAGATCCTTCCTTTATTATTCATCGTTGTCACAGCAGTGTGCTGCAGTTTTTTAACTCTCAGCAACGTAGTGCTAAATAAAGAAGCTGCTTAATTAATTGTTTGTCAACTTTCAATTTATTCGTTCTATTATGTACAATGGCTCTGCATCCTTTTTGATCGATTCTGTGATTGCAATATAACAGTGCATCTTGAACTTTGAATTATTGAAGTCTGAAGTAATTAGACAACTGGGTAGATCGAACAATGGGCAGTACTAAAAACTAAAAAGTTGGTGGAGCTGTTCAATGGGGTTTTAAATTCTTTTCAGGGACTAACTCTCGTACATTCTTGAATAACTTTCGATTTAAAATATCGTGAGCTCCACGTCACACAGCTTTCCTCACCCCTCCATCGTAATTCTACAGCAATCTCTAAGAATAATGAATGAATCAATGAAACCGCTTTATAAAACAAATTACATAACTTTCCTTTCTACTTTGTCGAGCCAAGGAAAGTTCAAAGTATCAGAGAGGTATACGACAAACAAGCGAAGGATGATATCGTGTTCTGAAGTACAAAAATACGAGAAAGTCCCCTTTGTTTAACCTTACGGATGATAAAATGTGATTAATTACCAAACGGCAGAAAGTAACAACATTTATAGAGCTGTTTTTAAGACAATTTGATGCACAGACTATACCTTAGAGAAGCCCTTATAGGGGCTTATAGTACACGACACATCCCTAACACAATACTACGCCGATCGCCGGTTGCAGATCACCTGGACTCGAATACACTCATAAGGAGCACAAGAAAGTTCTGGGGGTAGGGCACTAATTTCTACGAGATCGAATGAGAAGGGAGAAAAATCAGGTTAGAGCGTTCTCTAGGCAGTTGAGTGGGTGTCATGCTCACCACAGTTTAGTGGCTGAGGGCTGACTATGAGCTGCAGCCAAATAATCCCTCATACGTTCCAGTGGGGGGCAGCTATGGCTCATGGGGGGCCTCCGCTCACACCACTAATACACATAACAATTAAACTCGCAAGGGCACACTAGAACAGGTCGAAGTATAAATCATGACCAAGTCCCAAGAAACATATGCCCTCGGATTTGCCAAGCCTGACCACTCCCTCTTTGGATTAGGCGTGTGCAGCCCGTCGTCGGAAACATACCGTTTGCTGTTACAGTCGACTGAAGTTCTCCGTGTCTGTGGTTTCTTGAAGCAAAGTACCCAGCATTTCCACCATAGTTTGTCTGTACAAAGTGTGCTCTTGTGCTCTCTATTCTTGAGTATTCCTTCCCCGCTTGATCGCCTCACTACGCTGTTCACACTCAGTAGAGTGCAAGATACTTTTTTTTTTTCGCCTAATCGTATAGACGAAAGGGGTTTCGACGAGGATTACGAATCTTTGTGGTTGGAAAGTCGCTTGCTTTCCTTAGACGAAAGGCTGTCGGTGGCTGAAATTCGCCTTCTTTGCAAACTACTTGTAACTTCAGCTTTCTCGGAGCTGCTGCTCAGAATTCCCAGCGCTCTTCAGCAATGTTGACTACGGACACGCACACATGGACTCTGTCGAGGAAACCTCAACATGTAAAGCTACGACGGGATCAGTATCGGCGCCACTAGGGAGGAGAAAAGTAAAAATTAATGTTTTGATTTAAGCCTCGAGTTTGTTTCATTCTGGTGCGTTTAATTTACTTTCTTGATGTACTCTTCCTTCGACTGGCAAAACGAGTTATTATATATATTATTTTTGTGTGCACTGTTTAGTTTGGATTTAATATCATATTTTACACAGTGGTAAGCCTGCGGGACAAACTGTGTGTAATCACATTACTAACGGTTCCATAACTACCCAGTTCAAACATTGCATTTTATATAACATTGGTGTTGAGCTAAACATTCAGGAGAGAAAGGTTTCAAACTTTTTTCTCCTCTGTTGTTTCACATTGAGTGCCCGCAGGTGAAAAGGCTTGTGGTCAACTCCCCAACAATAGCCCGTTACACTCTCGATCGGAATGGGCGCTGGAACTTTTCCTGTTATAAATATAAAATCTACAGATACACCAGTATCAGGGGATGGAAACAACGATGACCAGCGACTTGTTAAACTTTACGTCATTGAGTTGGATACAGGAATCGTTTAGCACGCTATTTGCCCATTTTAACGCAAAACTGATAAATCAGACTTTTCCAGTTGGTTTTCATTTGTTGCTCCGGCTGGAACTTACTAGTAAATTTGGTTACATTCGCTCACGTAAACCTTCTTTTTTGGGCGGTAGTGGCGTGCTCCTAACAAAAAAATATGTCTTACCCAAACCTGCAGCCGTCGCAGCACCCAAAGCAAATCTGGCCAGCTAATTGCCCGCGAATCTCAGTTGTCTTCCGTGCTGCGCAAATCTCTTTTTTCCCTCCCGTTTAGATTTTGACTTTTACTTTCCTTAGGCTTACGGAGTAAGAAGAAAAGTTATACAAACGTATTTTTTAGTTCTCTCCATAGTTTTACGTTTTCTGACTCCGAAAAGTACCATTTGCGAAAATGATCTGAGTGTCAGTGAGTGCGATTGACAGAAAATGGCGGAGCCAGACCGACTCAAATTTCATTTCAGAACGCAGATAACCATGGGACGCCAAAATAAATGCATAGGAAAAACAAGTTCAATATTAACTATACTTATCATTATCGAAACATCAATTTTTTTTCTCAAAAACCACACCATGGGTTTTGATTAAATGTTTTGTATGGACAGTTACAAACAACACAATAGTACCGCAAAACTTCATCTGTGGAAAAATGACGAGAGCAGCACAATAAATTATCAAATCTTTCGCTTTTGCTTCCAAGTCTAGATTTAAAATTAGAGCGGAAGTCCAATAAACTACTCGTGCGATCATTAGAAGCACTCCTTTTTACTTTCCTTGGCTTTACAAAGAGAAAGGAAAGTTATGTAATCGGCTGAAAATTTGTTTTGAGTTTTCTTCAGATCTTTACGTTTTTAGAACCTGAGTCCGAAAAACACTATTTGGGAAAATGGTCTGTGTGTCTGTGTTTATTTACTAACACCGTAACTTGCCCATAAATTTCTGGAATTTGTATATTACTAGACTTCCTGTTAAATAAATAATAGAAAATGAAGTGAATTAAATTAAGCAAAATACAATTAAATCAATATTTATTCAAGTCCCAACTATCAGAATTTACAGTTGAACTAAAGAGAAAGAAAAAAGCAAAACTACCTGAAATTCCTACGGTGTTGAAAGCAAGAAGGTCCGTAATACCAGATGACGTGGAACCATTCGAGACAAGCCTCAAAGTGACGTTTATTTCTTCTCTCTGATGAAGAGAGACGAGAACTGCAGTGCTCTGCCCGGGCACTGCCACTTCTGGGCACACCACAGAAATCCTGCAAAACGATAATAAGAAATTAAACATTGAATTTTAGCGTTATCAGTTATTCATTTATTATTGTTAGCGAATAGACAGGAATGGTTGTTCAACGCAATATCCATCTGCAGCTTCAAAAGCACGTTTTGCCGAAGAAGCGCCAAATAAATCACGGACTTACTCTCGACTCAGCCATTTCCTGCTGACGATATTTTACTCCCCGCAAACCACGCTTCTACGGCGAGCGCATAAATCGCTTTCTCGCAACCGCGGCTGTTATTTGTTCTGAAAGGCCGATTGATTCCTTTACAGGTTGTGTTCGTAATTCAACTCTCAAGTTGCAGGGGAGATAGTTATTTATTTAAAACTCGAGCTCCTATAAATAAAACAAGTCCCAGCTCCCATATGATATGAATCTTGTCACTTTCTTTGCCATCCGTTACACGCTGGTTTCCCACCCCTGGGAGCTGTATAACTTCTAGTCTCTGTGAACTTGTTACAGTGGATAAAGTATGGACACGAGATGAGGGTTTAGAAGGTTTACTTAACTTCGCAAGCCAACATAGGACACAGCGGGAAATCACTTGAATTACCGAGACGGGATTAGAGCCTGCCGATTCTCTCCACGACTGGGGAGCAGAACAGTCCTTCGTCTAAAACTTTTCATTATTTTCATGAGCTCACTGATGAGGCCCAAATTCTTCATCCAACCTTCTACCAATGCGATTCGTATGAATAATGCAGAAAACATATCTAAATAGAAATTAATGGTGTGCATTGGTAGTTGTGCTTTAGTGTGTAGCTCAGGGCAGGAAGAAAAGAAACAAATCGGCTTACCAAGATTGAAGGGAAATTAACTGACGAATATATTAAATAAATCTTCTTAATATAACTAAATTAAAAGGCCATGAACGAATATAAAGAAATTGTAGGTAGTCTGCTGTGATGTTGCAGAATGGAAGAGTGGTGAAAGTCACAAACGGCGAAAGGCGCACATTACCTTGTGTCGTGGCGCCTTGTACGTCTCAATTAGGCAAACGCTTGACTATTCGTGCCTCCCTTCACGCCTTCTCTTTCCTTGCCGCCGCCTGCTACTCATTCTTGCTTCGGATCGCAGAGAGAGATCAAGCGTCCCATCGACTCGTGTTTTAATAATTACTTGTTTCCAATAATATCCCCTTTTAGGCTCACAAATCGAGTGATTGCCTCCTATCCTCATCATTCGCCTCTTCCGTCCTTCCTTTATACCGGCCGGTACCTTTCTGCTCCTTTTTTTTTATTCCCTTCAAATTCGACACCTCCGCAGCTCAAAGGTAATATCTTTAAATTACGTTGATTAGCATTTACAGTCCACATTGGTATCTCCGGACCGAATTGTTGGTGAGTAAAACACCTTTAATTGCTGGATAATCAAGATCGTGATTATTCCAAATCCGAGTTTCGTTGCCTAAACTGAATCGTCTGGAACTAGTTCAAGCGTTTCGGTCTCTTTGAAAGGCAACCGATTTGTATCGCTATTTTTGTTTACTGGTGTTAATTGGAATATGGCGATTTTAGGCGATTTTTTTAATAGCATTGGCGGCTTGGATTGGGATCGGTAGGGCGAGGGATTACGCATTGCGTCTGGTTACGGCCACGAGTTTGAACAGGAAAGGCGTGAGTCTGAGCGTAAAAACCCTATTCGTATTTGAACGTGTCTGTATTGACGAGCTCGTTGAACGTTTCAGATAACGATCGTAATAATGATCTCTTTGTCGCTCTGATATTATCTTGTTCTTCTTCGAATCGGAAGACCCGTTTTGTACCTAGGGCGTCGTTCGTACCCGTTTTGTTCGGCATTAAATATCGTTTCATTTGATAAATTGTTTTGCGGTAGCTTCTGAAAGCACATATAAATTGTTTAATTGGGCATTCACTATGACTGGAAAAGTACGTTCCAAGATTCTCGTAGCGAAAATCACGCAACTCCGTGATCGTATGGCAGAGATTCACTCCTTATCTAAAACTGTCTCTCCCGACGATAAATCACTTTTTCTAATGAGAGCGTCAGATGTTGACAACTTAATTCGCTTGTATGAAGAAGCGGTAATCGAATTGCAAGAGGTCAAGTTGGATTTAGATCCTAACTACACTCCAACATTAGCGGATTTAAATACCTTTCAACAGCTTGCTGATGAGGTCAAGGTTGTTGTCAATTCGTTGCAACCCCAACAGATAAATATAAATTCACGTGTTTCCTTGAATACTACTCAGTCTGATCAAATAATCAGTAAAGTAAAATTGGAGCCGTTAAAAATAATAGATTTTGACGGTTCGCCTGAGAGTTGGACTCCCTTTTACCAACAATTTTTAGAATTAATTGATGGGAACCATGGTTTTTCTGACCTTCAGAAGGTCACCTATTTGACATCACATCTTAAGGGTAGCGCAAAAAGCATAGTAGCTGGAATCCCTCCTACTGAAGCTAATTACCGGTTGATTTTCGAAACTTTAAAAAATCGATTTGAAGATAATAGAGCGATGGGTCACTATTATTTGGACAAACTATTCAACCACAAATCGATAGCACAAGAGTCAGAAAAGGGTCTTAATTTATTTTTAGAGGAATTTGTCGGAGCAACTGCAGCACTCCGTAAATTGGAGATTGAGGATTTATTTGATTTCGTTTTAGTACATTTGTCTATAAAAAAGCTTGACTTGGAAACAGTGAAACAGTTCGACATGATGTATCGTGAGGAAGCGATCCTAGGTTTGACCAGTTGGTGAAATTTGTTCGAGCCCAAACCAAAATCCTGGCACGTTCGCGAAAAAATGTCAGTGGCTCAGTCAAATCCGGGTGTACTGCGAAAGCATCGCAAGCGTTCATTGTTCAACAGCCCAACGTTGCTTCCAATTCAAAATTGTCAAAATTCGAATTTACTTGTCCAAGTTGTAAAACCCTTACTTCTCACTCTCTTGAGAAGTGCCCGACTTTCCTAAAAATGGAGCCTAAGCGTAGATTTGCGCTCATAAAAGGATCCAAAAGATGTTATCGATGTCTGGGGAGACACTTCTCCAAATCATGCAGTTCCAGGACAACCTGTGCCCAGTGTCAAGGATCCCATAACGAACTACTTCATTTTTTTGATGCTCCTGTTGTTAATCCACCAGTGAGGTCTGGTTCCCCCTCACAGTTAACTATGGATTCCCCATTAACTACTGCCACGTCCAGCCTAGTATCTTGTCATACAGCCGTCTTATTGGCGACTGCGCAGGTCATAGCATTCGACAGTGGTGGACAACCAGTAGTGCTCAGAGCCCTACTTGACAGCGGTTCACAATCCCATTTTCTTCGAAGGGATTGCTGTTTAAAATTAGGCCTTATTCCCCGAGCTGCACATTCTGTCATCCGAGGTTTAGGAAAAAAGTCCTGCCCCATCAGAGAGAGTAACAGTTTCCCTGCGCTCCCGTTTATCGCCGAAGGTTGAGTTTTCGGTAGATGCATTGGTTATGGACGAGTTAACTGACAACTTGCCATCGGTGCGGGTGGATTTAACTGCCCTCTCCCATATCGTCTGTTTAGATTTGGCAGACCCACACTTTGACATTCCAGGTCCTATTGATCTCTTGATTGGTGCAGAATTATGGCCATCGATATGTGGTACCCAAAAGGTAGTAGGGCCACCTGATACTCCATCTGCACTACAATCGTCCTTGGGTTGGTTGGTGATGGGATCTGCGCCTGTCTCATCTTGCTACTCGTCGCATTTGTGCTACGGAGCTTTCGAGGATCCCTTAGATAAATTGTTGGAGAAATTTTGGCTCCTTGAGGAGGTTCCTTCAAGCCCTGCTTGCACTCCGAATGATGACAAGTGCGAGCAAATCTTTGTAGAGACCATGCAGAGGGACGACAAAGGCCGGTACATTGTGGCATTGCCTTTTCGTATGTCCTCTAAGTTGTTGGGGAAGTCATTCCGCATGGCCGTACAGCGTTTTGAAGCTCTGGAACGCCGTTTTGCAAAAAACGTCGAGCTACATCGCCAATATTGTGAGGTCATAAGCAGTTATATAGCCGAGCGGTACTTGTCACTAGTGCCGGACGATGTCTTGGACCCTGAAGCAGAGGCATATTACATACCGCACCATGGGGTATTGAAGACTGATAGCGCGAGCACTCCGCTGAGAGTTGTTTTGAACGCGAGTGCTCAAACTACCTCAGGTTTGTCTTTAAATGACGTCTTGCACGTGGGCCCCAAACTGCAGTCAAACTTGGTGGGTGTTTTGTTGAATTTTCGCTTGTTCAGGTTTGCCTTGTCTGCAGATATAAGACAAATGTATTTGCGGATTCTCGTTCGCCCAGAAGACCGTAAATTTCAGCGTATTGTATGGAGACAGACTCCACACGAGAATATTCGTGTGTATGAGATGAATGTAGTGGCTTTCGGCGTTGCTCCTTCCCCATATTTGGCGCTCCGATGCATTCAACATTTGATTACTAGCGAAAGCCATAATTTTCCATTAGCTGCGGTTAGCGCTTATCGTGACATGTACATTGACGACTACCTCTCATCTGTCCCGTCTGAAGACGGAGCTCATTCGTTACAAAACCAAATGGCGTCCCTCTTTTCATCTGGCTCCTTCACTTTGGCCAAATGGGCCTCAAATTCGAAGGAAGTGTTATCCTCAATCTCTGAGGATTTGAGATCTCCTGCCCACTTGCAATTCGAACCCCATGCTGCCTTGAAAGTGTTGGGTTTGCAGTGGGACCCTCAATTAGACCTGTTTTCTGTGCGGGTGAATATTCCGAGGGCCGAATGCACCAAACGAAACATGATGTCTGCTATTGCGCGGATTTTTGATCCCTTAGGGTTCTTGGCTCCCTTGACTATTTTGGCAAAAGGATTTGTTAAGACTTTGTGGAGTCTTAAGTTGGGTTGGGATGAGTCCCCCCCGGATGCCATATGTCATCAATGGATGGAGTTCGTTAAAGAGCTGGAATTGCTGAAAACTTGGTGCATTCCCCGTCATTCATTTGTCGCACCTGAAGCCCAGAGCTTCCTTGTAGGGTTTTCTGATGCTTCTCAAAGGGCATATGGGGCTGTGGTATATGTTGTTACCCACACGCTACACCAAGGAGTTCAGGTTAGTTTGTTGTTAGCCAAATCCAAGGTGGCTCCAGAGAAGACTGTTAGCATACCCCGATTGGAGCTTTGTGCTTCTTTGATGTTGTCCTCTTTGTTGTGCTTTATTTTGGACACCTATTCGAATCGATTCAAGTTCAAGGAACTCTTTGCATTGACTGATTCGACTGTAGCCCTGCATTGGATCTCAGCACCACCTGCTAGGTGGGCAACTTTTGTGGCAAATAGAGTGTCCAAAATACAGCAAAATATTCCTGTGAGTTGTTGGCATCATGTTCGAGGGGAATCGAATCCAGCTGATTGCTTAAGCCGAGGGTTATCAACTAAGCCTCTGTTGGAGCATCAGCTCTGGTGGAAGGGTCCCAAATGGTTGAACGAGCCTATAGCTTGCTGGCCCATAACTCGCGTGCACAAGTTAGGTACCCCTGCTTCGCCGATACCGGAAGAAAAATGTATATCACTGAACGCAGCCGACAAAGAACCGTGGGGTTTATTTCCCTTGTTGGCTCGGGTTTCTTCATATCGCAAGCTACTTAGAATCACTGCTTATGTTATGCGGGCATTCAGGTCTGAAAGACCTCGTTGCCACATTCTACAGGCTTCCGAATTGTTTTCGGCTGAGATGATGTGGTTGAGACAGGTGCAACTGCATTACTTTCCGGATTTTTTTGAGTATTTGCACGGCACCCATAATAAAACTCGTGGCCGTCGGGATATAAATCCACTCTTGCGGCGGTTAGATTTGTTTTTGGATAAAGATATTATCCGAGTGGGGGGTCGTCTCAAGTTTTCGAGAATTCCGTATGACCAAAGGCATCCAATTTTGCTCCCTAAGTCAGGACGGTTCGTTGAGCTTCTTGTTGACCAATACCATGTTGACAATCTTCATACTGGTCCCCATGTACTGCTTTCATTGCTGAGCTTAAAATATTGGTTGCTGTCAGCCAGAACTCTGGTTCGGCAGAGAATACACAAGTGCACTGTTTGTTATCGTGCTCGACCCCGTCCCTTGAATCCCAAAATGGCGCCTCTACCTGCCCTACGGTTTCAACAAATGAAAGCATTTTGGCATTCAGGAGTGGATTATGCAGGACCATTCACAGTGTCTATCGTTCGCCGCAGGGGAGGCTCAACCTTGAAGGCATACGTGTGTTTGTTTATTTGCCTTTCCACGAAGGCAGTCCATTTGGAGTTGGCCTCAAACCTTTCGACAGACTGCTTTCTCGCCGCTTTCCGACGCTTTCTGTCTCGACGCGGTCCATGCCAAGTTATGTGTTCCGATCAGGGAACCAATTTTATTGGCGCTAAGAATAAGTTGGATGACATGTGCCAGTTGACAACCTCCAAGCAATTCAATGATTCAGTGGAGGGGGAGCTGGCTTGGCGAGGTATTCATTGGAAGCTAAATCCTCCTTCGGCTCCCCACTTTGTGGGACTATGGGAACGCTCCGTTCAAAGTGTTAAAACACACCTTTTTCGGGTGACTCACGGACATATCCTAACCTACGAGGAATTTAACACCCTCCTCATTCAAGTAGAGGCCGTGATGAATAGCCGTCCTCTATCTGTTCTGACCTCAGATCCTAACGGCCCCACTGCACTTACGCCTGCTCACTTTTTGACCTTGGGGCCAACCTTGGAACAACTTCCCAATGAGGATTTAGGGTCCATCCCACCAACTCGTCTTGACCACTATCAACGAGTGACATACATGGTCCAGAGTATTTGGAGTAGGTGGCAGCAAGAATATTTGCACACTCTTCAGCAAAGAGAAAAGTGGACGCACGATGCACCCCCTCTCTTGAAAGGAAGCGTAGTCGTTGTTATGCAGGAGAATTCTCCTCCCCTGCATTGGCCTCTTGCTGTGGTTCAAGAGATATGCACAAGCCCAGATGGTGTCCAAAGGGTTGCTAAGGTACGGACTGCAAAGGGAGAACTAGTTCGCCCACTCGTCAAATTGTGCCCACTCCCTGAACCATAACCTCACATTGCTCATATGTATAGTTCTTTTTTGTCGTTTGTTTCGTTACCTTATTGTTTCCTTGTTCTAACATCATATTTTTTTTGTTTTGTTTTATTTAAAATATATATAGCATATTGCGCATTGTTCGTATTTGTTGATTTAAAAAAAAAAAAAAAAAATCCTTTGCTTGGGTCATATTTAAAAAAAAAAAAAACCCCCTTTGCTTGGGTCATTAGGTGTTTGACCTCTCGTCTTTATTGATCAGGTGGTTCATGTCCCTGCATATCTGTCATCAGCACGGCAGGTTCTGAAATCCTCTTTCAGCGTGGGGAGTATGTCGTGGCGCCTTGTACGTCTCAATTAGGCAAACGCTTGACTATTCGTGCCTCCCTTCACGCCTTCTCTTTCCTTGCCGCCGCCTGCTACTCATTCTTGCTTCGGATCGCAGAGAGAGATCAAGCGTCCCATCGACTCGTGTTTTAATAATTACTTGTTTCCAATAATATCCCCTTTTAGGCTCACAAATCGAGTGATTGCCTCCTATCCTCATCATTCGCCTCTTCCGTCCTTCCTTTATACCGGCCGGTACCTTTCTGCTCCTTTTTTTTTTATTCCCTTCAAATTCGACACCTCCGCAGCTCAAAGGTAATATCTTTAAATTACGTTGATTAGCATTTACAGTCCACACCTTGTGTTACCGAAAAATTACTTGTGTCGTCTCCAGGAGGCCGTCAAAGAAGTTTGTTGGAGATGCATGTTCACAGAACAGACAGGGGATATCAGGTGTGACGCGTCTTTCAGCTTTCCTCAACGTTGAGTACATTCTAGCTACTAATACTACCTACTTTTCATTCAGCCCACATAATAAAACTCAACGTTCTTCCTAGAGTGATACACATTACTGCTTCTTCGGCATTGGAAACTGTCTCAACCCCTTCTAGGCTGTGCCCACTCGTCTTGCAATCTCCCAAGGGTCCCAGCCCTCCTTCTTTTCTAGTGGCTGTACTTTCGTCGCCCTCTTGATGAATACAGCTGACAGAAGGTGGATTGGTAAAACACTCGCGACCACCAACACTACCTCCTGAGAAAACATCCTCTGCACTACTACCGCTTTATGGTGGGCAATGCTCATTGTACCAGCAAACACCTCTGCACCATGTAAAAGGATGGAGTTTACATAGCTCCTAATCACCCGCCGCGTACTTGCCAGCGGCCTTTTCGTGTTGGCCATTAGACCAGAAGGCAGAATATTGAACTTACGAATGTGGCAGCTCCGCACAATATAGCTTTTTTGACTTGAGAATCCGCTATCCCCTCAATGACGTGTTGAGTAAGGAACTCATCACTAATGTACCCTTTGCTCTCCCCAGACATCTCTCTAATCATAATTAAACCTTCTATGGGTGCTCATTTCTGTTTTCAAGGGAACTGGCCAGTTCTTGGTGTAACTCACGATTTGTGGCTTTCTTTTGAAATTCTTCTCACAAGGCGTTTTTTAATGTGAGGATGTAATGGCTAGACCCTGTAAGATTTTATGCTAAAACCAGCTGTTGTAAGTTGCTGAGGCTCGAAAGAGTTTATACACCTTCAAACTCTTCTATCCACACGGCAATGGAAGAATTGCCCTCCCTCGTAAAGCATTTTATCATAACCTCTACACCCCTGAACGAAATATCCCTTTTTGTTATCTTCCTCTTCGCTATTTTAGATTAACTACTTTTCTTTGAAGCGCTGTCATCGTCGTCCTCTTGAGTATCTTCTACGATGTCATGATCATCGTCTTCATCAGAATTATCGCAACATGAACAATATGTGGCGTCATCCAATAGCCAGGAAGCTCTTACGCTTTCAACCAATTTGGTCGTCCTTCCCATTCTCTTCGTGACATCAGTTCCTCCTTCAACTCAACCACTTTCATCGTAATCAGGTATTTAAACCTCTTGGTATCTGTATCTGGGCCGTGGTCTTCTTGACTCTTTCAAAACGTGAGTGTCTTTGGTCTGATCGTAAATTTGTGTTTACGCGTAATAGTGTTAACTCGCCTTCAAAGTTTTTTCGTCGTTCGTCACCGAAATAATAATCTCAAAACTAACCATTGTGCGTACTTCGTTGTTGATCTCTCATTTACATTCGGCGCCTATCAACGCTTGAGAATCTTTCACCCTTCTCAGAGCGAACCAGGGGATTTCGTATTTATTCATACATCATGTTATTGTCAGAATTGAGGGAATAAAATGAAAACGGTCTAGAGTATCAAAAAAACAAAACTTTATTCAACAAATCGGCTGAACCGAAAACAGCAAACAATTTGCTACTTACCGAAAACCGTCGCGTCATCACTCTTTAAATCCGACTGCCTACTCCCCCAATGGTCACTTCCCAATGGTTGCTTTTACATGGACGAATCCGTTTAGCTTCAGGGCTCCGTAGTTCCCGTGCTTGCTCCACACCGTACGCTATATTTTCTGTATTTTAATTCTTTCGGGATCATACCCCGGTTTTGCAGGGCTACCGCACAGAGTTTACTTAAGGTCCTGATCATCTCTTCGAACACGTTCATGAGCCCTCATTTGATGCCCATCAGGCAGATCAGTGTGCAGGCTTAAAGCACTTGATCTACTATTGGGGGCCATAACAAATATCTGAGTTAATGCATAGCTAACGTGTTCGTGTTCATGGCTGTAGAGCACTACAATTACTTTGTTTTTTCATGAATCCGTAAGCACACATAACACCACTTTGCTACAACAAATTGTGTAGCAGTTAATTTCAGTTCTCGAATGGTTGCCGTGGTTGAGTGCATATTAGAGTGCCCGACCGTTATTGTTTCAACATTAAGCTTCAACGTGTACAGTAAACTGAAATATAGTTATGGAAAAATGCTGCTGGACGATGAATTCTGTACTTTCAAATTCTTCGAGCAAAAAACGGCATTAGAGTGTCCTCCCAAAGTTCGTTATAATAACTCAAGTTTTAATAAGTTTGCGATAAGCCATCTTAAAGGAACGTCTCTCGCTCCTAACTCGTTAATTGAGAAAGAAGAACTTTCCTGCGCCTAGACACGAGGTCTGGAACCTTCCACTACCTCATTCTTTATTACCTCCATTTTCTGTGAAATCTCTTTAAGAAGAAGACACGATAAATATTTATAACGGTTTATAAATTTGTGATGAGGTAATAGAACATCGAGTGTGAGCAAGAAGACCACTTTCATTCCCTTAGGTTTCGTTCGTCCTGTCATCAATTCCACGTCCTGGAAAATACTTTGAACCGCCTCCGGGCCATCACGGACAATCAATGACTGTTACAGAAGTAGGAGACGAAAGGGCTGGAGCCGTAAGACTCATAACATCCGAGTAAAAAAATATAAAAAGTGGAATTGAAACGAGTTATGGGACTTAGCAACCGTACGATACGTACTGGAAACACCATCAATGAATATTCATACCCACATCTGACCACCCCTTCGCATAAAGCTGCCGTACGTTTGAAACACGGCCAATAAATAGTTGGGCGGCAGGAGGAGCTTTATGGTATTTGGATCGTCTTTCAACGTACATAACTCCATTTTGTGGCAATCAGACAAAGTGATTTCGTCTCGTTATTCCCCACAAGGGAGAAAAGTCGTCTGAATATAATACAACCAATTTCGAGGGTTGTTCCCGGGTAGAGAATAATGCATGAAGTACTTTCGATTCCCTCACCGAACAATTACGGTTGATTAATCAATTCTTCTCGAAGTCCTCAAAAGTACTTTTAGAGGTACCGAATGCTCCGAGAACAATATTATACGAACCACTAGTAGCACTAATAAATTGTAAATATATGTCAATGCGTCTGAATAATGAGAAATATTGTGAATTTACTCTTCATTCGGTTTCGTAATATGAGGCTTCATTAGATTGTTGTACAAGAAAGAGAAGTTGAATGATGGGCGAAATAACTAGTGAAATGTAAATTTACAGCAAAATGAACTGTATTGGTATCACAGTGGAACAACATAATGTGCAAATAGGAAGTAGAAAAGAAAATAAGATTTGGGCAACTCACTGCTTGGCTGAAGCACTGATTTAGTGATGCTAACCTGCAATGCTAGTTGATTTGCGTTTTCCCCTGTCAAAACGTGGCAGATAAACTTGTTATCAACATGTACGTTGATCCCTGAAGGCTTATTCTTTCTTGGAAAAATCCAGAATTAGCACTTTCACTATAAACAATGGCGATTTTGGTACTAAAACTGGCTACTGAAAAAGTGGAAACCCAGGTGTGCAGTCCACCGCAGACGTTAATCCGTGTCTGCCCTGTGGCCATCAGTTCGATTCAAATATCGCAGTGGCTCGATCCTTTAAACATAGTATACCAGATTTAGGCCTTAATGAGAAGCTTTTTTCCAAATTATCTCCACTAAAATGTACACAACGCGCAGTCGCTAATTTGGCGGATTGCGAATGACTTGATTGTTGTGCCAGTTTACGAAAACCAGCAATTATTGAGCCACCAGTGACGCCAAAATCTGAACTTAGTTGATGATTTTCTTAGTATCAGAGTGGATTCGACGATTCTTCAAAAAGTTTGTAATGATTGGTTTGTCTGACCGCGCAGCAAAATTTTTATTACTAAAGTTAACATAACTGGCCGCAGTGACAAAGGGACTTGTCCCGCATGCCCTCGGGGAAAAAAACAAAACATAACTGTTAGGTGAGTCCGCCTCCTCTGGCTGGTGAGATACTGTGGGCGAGCGCTTTCTATGTGAATACATCTTCGTCTGGTCGCTAAGTCAGTACTCTCCCACAGTATCTCACCTGCCAGAGGAGACGGACTCACCTAACAGTTACGTTAACTTTAGTAATTTACCTACTGGCGGAACTAACCCAGTTGCTTTAATAAACTTTTTATTAGTTTACTTCGGAGTTTAGTAAAAAAAAACATGGAGAAGGAAATAGAAAAAACGGGGGGAGGAGATGTGCGTTATGAATACAAGCAAAAATCGATTTGCTTCCAAAGTGTTATGCATATAGTTCTCCGGGCAGAGGAGTGGCTTCAAAGAGAAGTCACGGGGGAGAAGCCGCCACGAGAGCCCGTTGGTGGGAGCGTCAAAACTTAGAGGGTTCATTGATATGAATAGCCTGTGTAAGCCCTTGTTTGTTAATGAACTGGGGTGATATAACCAACTCTCTCTTTGATTAGGCCATGGAGGCGGTCCATACACATTTACGCCTCTTTCCCCTGATGGAAATGTATGTCCTCCCTTTTCGGCGTAATAGTGTTGCAAAAGGCTAGAGAAAGCGAGAGTGAAGTCCCTCACTGGAGAAGAGGAGATGATAAATTGCCAGTCTTTCATTTTCTAATAGCTTCACATAAACGCGTGACGCGTGAAACACTGGGGAGATATGTTTTCCCAGGATCGGAAGAGTCAACAAAACAGTTTATCAAAGATAATGTGTGTTTAACGTGTTCTTTCCCCGATTTTGACGAGAATATATTTTTAGCGTCACGATGTCAACATCTTCATTTTGTCTCGTCATTTTGTTTTCAGACATACCATTAGGGTTGTGCGTTTACAGCTCAATTCAGGGAAGATCGTTTATCTTCGTTGTAGTCCAGAACTAAATGAGAACATTGCTATCAAAGTATACCACCAAGACTAACCTGATATATGAATGTGTCTGTAGATTTTGGTTATATTTTTATTTAGGAGTCTGCCATCTTTGTCGAACTCCCTCCAAACATAGTTGAAAACTAGACTGCTTCAACGCAAACGGGTTTATCGCCTCCACCTCTTCCATGTTCCTCAAGAGCCTCCAGGGCTTCACAAACACTTTGATACCTGTCAACTCCGTCTTGAGCTGTGATTTGAGGCGCTCAGCTCTTCCTAGCACCGGATCGAACTTCGTCATCCGTTGACTTCCAACGGGCTACGAATTTCGACACTTACCCCCAAATCATCACCTTTCATGCTTGAAAGGTTTTCATAAATGAGTTTCTATCACGTTGCGTAATACGAGTAAGTAATTTAGTGTGATTAATTGTTTTTCTTCTTTTGCTTTTGATTACTTCAGCTACTTTTGGCGTGCGTCGTTATTTTCTTTCGTGCATAAAGCACTTCTGAGTCTGGATCCAGTTGGTGAGCTCATTTAACGAACATTAACATTCAGTTAATATTTTAAATATTGTGCTGAATCTAACGTATTAGCTGTGTATAAGATGGATAAGAAGTGATAATGTTACATGAGAATAAGTGAGCGTCCATGAACTCTTCAAGCTTATTACGTTGATTACTAATTCCACTCAGATGAGCGCAATGCTTTTCCGTGTTTCATTACAGAACTTATTGCACAGTTAGTGATTAGTGATTTTTATATAGTTGGAGGAATACCCGTACATAATCTCCAACTGGTTCGGCACTAAACGAAGGCAGTAATAAGTATTTGGGAAAATGTTAAGCCTTAAAGTATACCAACAGCTCCGTGAGTAACTCTCTGACGTTAGCGTGTGAATAACTGTTCTTGCTCACGTTTGGAGCTCACTGTACTGAGGTTTAAAAACGAAAATCGCAGGAACAATGTTCTCATAAATGTTCGGAAAACATTATTGTTAGGCATTATCGCATTATTTACACGAGAATGGGTGCTTTGGTCTTTATGACACGCTCGACTGACGAAAATAAACCCTTAGAGTGGTAAAGATACAATTGTTACGCCTTCAGGTTGCCACCAAACAGTCAGAATCTTATTTTCTTCTACCGAGTTCTCAAATGAGGAAAGTCGGTTTGCCGTTTCTGACTTTCCAATAAAAGGGCGCTAAAGGAAGATTTTGAGTGGCAGTAAAGAGAGCACGTCGCTCGCTGTTTATTGCAACTTGGCTGTAATTGGTTTTCCCTCCGCCATTGCTGACCGGTCTCTCTAAATCAAATGCGTATTGACCGATCGCCACGACCGTTTTACTGGCGAATCGAGGATCGTTCTTTTCGACAGCTTACCGATTTATTCCATCGTTTAGAAATACTCGAGCTCTGACAAAGTTAGAGTGAGTTGCTCTCTCAGGAGACATGAATGAGGGGAGAGGGAGTTGGCTTGGGGAGAGTGCAGGTAAAAATGAGGGTAAACGTTTGGTATTACTTGAGAGCTATGAGTACTGCCTCGAAAATTAGGCTCAATTGGACCGTTTCAGATATGCAGTTCGTGGAGATCGATCAGAGAATGAAAAGAAATGTATTTATGAGGTTTGAGTGAAAAAGTATTAGAGAATTCCAGAAACGAATCTTTTATTATCTTTGCGGAAACACATTATTTTTGGAGCTCATTGGGCTGTTTAAAAGGGGGCTGGGAAACCTTAAAAGTGTCATTGAAGTTGACATGCTTTCCGCCCGACCGATGAGTGGAGGCGGCGAGAATTCCAAGCATGTGACCCAGTGAGAGGTCCGTTTTGATGAAGAGTGGGAATACTATTGAGTTTGTTAACCAGAAAAGTCCAGACTCCAAGCCTTTTCTCGCAAGTCTCACAGGTAACTGGATAAGGGCTCACTTCCAACGACGACTCAATTTAAGGTATGGTTCCATCTGCTTGGTTCATGAGTTCATCATCGTGATGCTAGTGAGGGGTTTCCCCTGATAGACTTTCAATAGCTTCACTTTAGGCAATAACATAACCCCACAGTCCACTCTCCTCTGACTAAATATTCCTTCGTCCTACAAGCTATGAAGCCTCCCAGCTGCTCGCTCTCCTTGTGATTAATCGTTAAAAGGTTTAGATCTCATTCATTCATTCATTAACAAGGTTACACTTTTGTTTAGAGGTTACTACATTGCTAACTCTCTCTCTGTTCGTATAGTTCCACTCGGTTTCCTCCTTCTTAAGTGCTAAACATATTCATTTTCCAAGAAACCTTGGCTGCATTTAGATCCATTGATATCGTCAACAACACTGTCATCTCTAATCACACAACGACCAGTCGAGACAAATCACACGAAAATTCATTCAATCAATCGCACAGCCCTTGCTTGTTGTTGAGGAGTATATTGAAAAATGAGGTTCGCGTGCACCTTACAGAACGTAATGTAATGTGAAATCAAATATCAGATGGTAGCTGTTAACAAAAAAGATTTGAATACATATTGGACTGGGCATGAACGAACTGCACTTTTATTATTGAATAAAACTCGAGTAACTAAAACTGAAGACTTGGTTACCCATAGAGGCCACTACCCATGAACAGCAGGCGACGGGTCTGTTTCCTTATCAAACTGCCAGTTTCTAAACTCTCATAAGATATACAGTAGGTGATACCAGAGCCACTCATATAAGCGACTACGGTAATAATTTCGGCCTTTGAACTCATAACAGAGTAAGAAGGAATTAGCAGAATGGCACGCACTTATTCGACTCATTAAAAACCACGAAAACTCACATAATATGCTTCGGACATTTCTACTGCTATGGGCGCCAATCGCTTTCTCATAGCCCCATAACAACCGCTGGTCTAATCTTTTCCTAAAATTATAAGGATTGTTGTACGTTAATATAAAAACAATTATTCCGGTTACACACAAATTTTAAAAAATAGTAAAAAGCAGTTTATTTAATAGTGATATTTAGTCAGAATCTTAGACTGATGGACTGGTTCCATTTACGTAGTCGTGATATCTTCATTGCATCGCTATTCAAGTTGACTTGTAATCACCGCAAAGTCTCCTGGGCGGCTCAACTAGCAATTATCTTGGTGACACTGTAACGAAGAGCCACCCTTTATTTTATTTTGAATTAAACCCGTGAGCCTCCGGATTAGAGGAAACCCCTAGTTGCCCATTTCGTCGTCGCAATGGCAAATCGCAGCAGTTCCGACTCACTCCTGCCCACCTATTACATGGCTTGGGGTTCATGGGGTAAATGAGCCTTGGAGTTCCGACTCAACTTCAGCCCGAAATTCGTTAAGAGCCGATTTCACCAAAACCGCCTTAACCGCGGCATAGAGAACGAAGGTTAGAAAATTGAACCATGGTCAGCCTCTTTTTGATTTCTCCATTCTAACGCCACCCTCAGCTGAATGCGGTTAGACATCCGTTAGACGGCTGTATCGCGAAGACAGGACTAACGAGGTTACAGTAAAGTAAGGTAATTGTAATTCTGTTCAACATCCCGTTGTTTGGATCCAGTGCCGTATCAATCTCTGTCGAAGCTAAGCCTGGTGAGGAGCGTGAAGTGAGGATGCATTACTCAAATTGCAAGAGCTGAAGGGAAAAGCTAAATTAGTCCAGGAGAATGCTTCGGTTGAACAGTAACAATCGAAAGAAAAAAGCTCAAAGAAAAGGAGAATGATTATGTTCCCAAGGGCAATTTCTTTCCTTCTCAAACCAACAACAACAAGGTTTTATGTGAAAATAAAAGGGCCCTGGGTGATATTAACCTATAACTTATTGATATAATGAACTGTCCTGACTCTATGGGTAGTAGTTCTCCTTATAATGTGGGGAGGACGCGAATGAACGCCTTGGGTTACGGCCTTGACGATGGTCAAGCGTCCCCATAGCTGCTTGGGTTGTACCTGGTGGATGCCCTGAGCTTGGCTCTCTGGATGAGGCAAACAGATGTGATGTTCTTTTGTTGGATCATCGCATCTCCCAAAAATTTGACTAGTTGAACTATGTCATCTAATTAACTTCTTGTTGTGGGATATTTTCGTAATATTTCTTGTTGCCTTACGCTTGAATTTATTCCAGAAACACATTTAAACGCCTGCGAGCTCAATTTAATTCAAAACGCCTCAGTTGATTTAATTTATGACGCTCACAATGAGAAATGTCTAGTGTATCATACTGCATACCTAACCTAAGGCTCCCGCTATTTTTCCGAGAGAAACTGTCCAAACGTTACTCGGATGAATGTAATCAACCAGGAATTCGGAATGGGCAGCCATTTGCGTTCGCTGTCGGTTCTTTGGCCAAAAAAAATCCATTCGGGATCTGACTGTGCCCGCATACTCGCCACCCGATAGGACGAAATCCGTGCTTGTTATTTGGTAAAAAAGTTTAAAAAGTTCGCGAAAAATGAAATTATGGTAGTTTTATTCCCATGAAGTCGTGTTTGGTACCGTTAGTAAGTATTTTCCGATGCTGAGTCGAATAGAACGGGTATTCAGAACTGCAAGAAAGAAGGACAATATCGTAAAAGTTATCGGCCTGCACTAATTTCACGCAGTGCCTCACGCCTCACTCCAGCCTCCCATCAGTTCAAGTCAATTGCTAGACTATTTTTTGTTGTAGTCAAATCATGTTTTCCATCGTTTACTAGCATTTTTCGATGCTCAATCCCGAAGTGCTCCACAAACATTATCCGTTTCATATGAGTAGTCGTTTCCCGGGTTCTTGATATAGCTGTGTTACATTCTTAATATTATTCAACGTTCGATTGAAAAAGAATTGGTATCGTTTCTTACCAGAGAACATTTCGATTTATAATTACCATTTCGTGAACTAACATTATACTCTGCAAGAGCCTTCTTCTTCTAAATCTAACATTTCTTTTTTCTCGGTTTAAGTAAAAGGAAGTCCGTTAAGTATTTTTAGTGTATGCTGGTACCTATCAAGTACATACCTATTGCCATACTTCGTTGTCAACTTGAAAATGATCATCTGAATCGGTGGAAAATAGTCAAACATCTACTCCCTTCCTTAACTCTACATTAATGAATGTTAACATTTATAAGGTTTTTGCACCCTTTCGAAGAGAAACAAACAAGTATCATGCAAATCTGAAGGGAAATGTGAAGAAAGCCTAGTGAACCAGATAGCGTAACGATATTTATCATTGATGGGTATTTAAGTGAGTTGCTCTTTGTATATAAATGGTGTTTATAATTATGACTATTTCCGATTCACTCTGAACAAATTCGGTTTTGTTATACAGGTTGAGTTGAATTTTATTCCCTCTAAACCACCTTAAGTAAATAACCGTGTCCTAGGGAGGAAGGTAATGGAAGGTTAAATATGAGGACGAAGCGTTGGTAAACTCAATAAACATGGAATACCGCCGCTCTTGCATGCGGACATATCGTTCCTACTACCCAAACCATCACGAACCTCCAACTACCACTGGACGTACACCCTTCATGCATAATGTGTTTCAACGTCCTCGGGATGCGGGAAGCTTCATTAATGCTTGTAATTAACTGTGCCGCTTTCCATTAATTACCTAGGGTCGACACAGTTTCTGTGTTGGCACATTTTTCATTAATCCACTCTGCTTTCGTAATGTACAAACCGCTTTAAGGCAAAGTCTTACTACGAGCTTCCGCGTGCTAAGGATTATTGCCTATACATAATTAGTTGGTGAGGAGTAGCCACGATCTTCGAGATTCACGGACCGTAATGTTTAACATTATATACCACGTATTTCAAGGATAGACATCGTTGCACCATTGAGTGAGCAGAACTGTTCCCCTAGTGTTATATTTGCCCAATCAAATTAACTATCATACTGTCCTAATTATAGTATCATCACTTTGGTTTGTAGCTCATTATTTTTCAGGGATGCGTAAAGCTTAAATTATGCAGCACATTTTTCGTCAAGAAAATCTCATTACAATAATGATTTAAGTGTTTTTGAGGTTTAATGATGCTTTGGGAAGGTAAGAAATAATAGTGAAATACATCGCTTGTTTCCATACGTACTCATCTATCAAGAGACTTCAAAGGTACCAGCGTATCCTGAATCAATAGAAGATGCTGCTGAGTCTCATCTTCAAAGAGACTGTGTAATCAAAGAGGAGGAAGAAAAAATCTGCCGAGAGCTGACTTCCAATCCTTCTGGAGGTAGAAGAGTATCTTCGATTTGAAGATATGATGGAGCCTTCGATGCCTGGTTCAAACAGATTTCTTTGACTGCACAAGAGAATGACACACGCTCTATGTCACAGTAACTTCACGAAAATGGCGAACGCCATCAATAATCGCCTTCTCATTAAACATTTTCGAGCTCTCCAGTTTCTACGTTCATGTTACTACTCGTTGAATAATAAAATATCGATATTGTTACCTTGCACATCTAAATAGCCAATTGTTGCTGCAATCTGTTGCTACTCTGGCAGTGGAAACTTCTCGATACAGCAACGTGAATGATTAATGAGTTTATTCCAAACAAAAAGCAATAACAGAAACGATGCAGAATCTACCAACTGTAGGGAAAGCGTTTGCGGTTAGGGGGAATTGATTAAACTAAAAACTACTTAAAAGAGTACAAGAAAGAATGGAAAAAAAACTGATGATGTTATACAAACATCTGTAGTATCAGTATTCAAACAAGTATGGTCGTTGGCGAAAACATATTCTCACTATAAGATTAATGTTAGTAATAAGAGATAAAACGAAAGGAACTAGGTAAGAATTCTGAACCTGGGATTCAAAATAAGGACAACATTATCGTTCACCCGTGTTGGTATTCCATTTGAGACCAACCACGGGAAAACATAATATTTATAATCGTATCTATTAAAATATGAAAGTATTCTCAATTTTTCTGGTAATCTGACGGGAAGGCGGTGTTTTTGTGGCAAAGATGTACAGAGGGTATTTTAAAAAGTTAAAAAAAAACATCGTCCTTAAGGCGAATGAGCGGAGATTTAATGAGAATTAGAATTGAAGGGCCTATGGGTTGGGAACTTATGTGGTTTCATAGCTATTATTTTAAAGAAAGACTTTTTAATGTCATTCAGTGGATTTAATACTGATAGACTGGCTTCCCCCATAATAATCCCAAAACTGATGTTCTCAACAAGCGCTTGTGTACACAATGCTTAAACATCGCACTCTCGTAGTTCATAAAATAGATGGATGAGTTCGAAGTTTATTGAATGACAGACATTTCCTATTGCTATTCCTGGGCAGTCCCTCCAGCGCAGGATAACTGTACAAATAGGAATGGTACGTTTTATGATCCTCGCATACACCTAGTGTTATTGAGGTAGTGGTAAATGTTCACCTTCTTTGACTCTTGGTAGGGAAGTTATGTAATCAGCTGAAAATTGTGTTTTAAGATTCTCTTCAGCTCTTTGCATTTTGAGGGCAACTGAAAAGCGGGGAGCTAAGTCTAAAAAACACCATTTGGGGAAATGGTGTGAGTGTGTGTGTGTTTTTTAACGCGATTGAGAAAAAGCGAGATAATAAAAATCTGCTCAAATTTCTTACGTACCGCAGTTTTCCCCTATAATTTCAGCATTGTGAAAACATACCAGTCCAAAAGAATAGTATCAACAGTGTAATCAATTAACTAAGTTCGTGGCATAATTAGCAGCAGTCCAATAAATTCCGGAACATTACAGTTAACCAGTTTGTATGTAAAACCAAATGTTTTACCGACTCCACGTGAACTGAGCGATCTATTCCTCAACCCTGTTCAATCTGCACCGTATCTCTCAAGTGACTTCTCTTTGTTCACGGAAAGATTGCTGTACCAAATTAGGTTTGCCAACCCTTATTTTTCCCGCTTGACCCGGTTTCGGCCGTTAAGGGGCTCTTCAATTGACAATAAAGGAAGGTATTTACGGGTGTGGAAACAGCGGCATGGAGGATCTGCAGTGTGGACGACGATGTTGAAGCAATGGGGTGCAAACTGCGAAAATATCCATTTAGGTGGATGTCCACGTGGTTGTCGCCGAGACGTGTAATGGATTGCAGAGCCAAATATAGTCTTCTTAGTTCCCGAGGTCTGCAATGCCTTTAACACATTAGATAATCGACCGACATACCTCATCCCAGGTATTGAAGGTGAAATGTTCGTTGGACGCCGCTCTGCCGAGCTGGCAATGCCGCCATGTTCTCCCTGTGCCCTGTGTCTGAATCAGCTCTTGGCGTTAAGTTATAGCAGATGACTTCCCAATAGAAAAGGAATTTAAAAAAAACGTGATCCTCCAGTGAAATGAAAAATACAAAAACGATATTAAAAACGTAAATCAATGTAACCGGATAATAAATAAATTGTTTTATGGATCTAAAAAGCCCTGACACCTTATTTCGGTCTATTTTAAAAATTTTTTAATTTATTATCGATTGTTAGATACATGATATATATACCTACTAGTAAATTGGTATCAAAGCTACACTAGTAAGGTAGGTTCACTATTCTGTGGACTCATTAAATCTTCTACTCTTACCAATCAGTTTTTCGCTTTCTACTTCCACTAATAAGTGGAAAGGAAAGTTGCGTAATCGGCTAAAAAAAGGTTGGAGTTTTTTACTTAGTCCGAAAAACACTATTTGGGAAAAGGGTCTGTACGTCTGTGAGCGCGATTGAGCAAAAACGGCTTAACTAAATCCGCTCAAATTTGATATCTAGGCTTAAGGATACTATGAGATGCCAAAATAAGGGTATGGGTATAATCCCCCAAAAACTAACTATAGTTATCATAATGATCAGAACACTGATTTTTTTTGTCAAAAGCGGCAACGACGATTTTGATTAATTTTTTTATCGACAGCTCTTATGAGATGACAATACCATAAAACTTCCATCTGCGGGAAAATGTCGAGAACAGCACAATAAATTACCAAACGTTTCGATAAAAACCCGATTTAAGCGCAGCTTTCTCAGTTTTTACTCGATTATCATGAAATGCTGAACGCTGTCAGCAACAGTCTGTCATGACTCGTGGCACGACGGTTAAGCCTGAACGTGCCCCGGTCTATCCTAATGCCCTTGTAGACGCCTTAAAGACTTCAGCTATAGGGAGGTTCATGAGGTTTCACTCTCGCCCTCATTGATCTGCCACTTGGATGGAACTACGAGTATAGAACGCATTCATACACCGCCGGGGCAGTCCACCAAATTTTTTTTGGTAATTGAATGAAGAAGTTATTGATTTCAGGCAGAATAAGGGCGAGCGCGAACTCTCCACTAAACAAACTGCCCCCCGCCCCGCCCACGCTATGTGGTTTGTGTAACCCTTTGGGTTGAGAAGAATTGAACCGCTGCAGCGATCGTCGCCTCATTGGAAATTGGAATAAAGCTCGCAATATCTTATCGGAAACGTGACCTAAAAATTAGGAAAAGCTTCTACAAAGTCTATAAATGGCAAGTTGCGACAGAAAAAAGTGAAGCATTAACTGGGATAGTGCGGGATTTAAGGCCACGAGGGATTTAGGAGATGGCCCGTAGAAACGAGAGATAAAAACCTGGATGCGAGACATTTCAGCCTTTTGCTCGGCAGTTAGTGAAAAGTTGGAACGGAGAAACTGCTTTATTCGAGGTTCTGAAACAATTTATGGAAGCGGCACATATTGAAATAGGATAAGTTATTCGTCCGTTAATTGTCCGTTAGGGTGAAACGGTTTGTAGGTCTTTCAACCATTTACAGTATTAATTTTCCCTCAACTCGCAAAGGTTTTCTCTTCATTCCTACGTGGCTCTGAATTAACTTTCGCCCTAATTATTCACTGCTTGTTACTTTGCACTTGAACAATTAATTTGACTTCGTTTTAAGCTACAAACTTTCATCGCACTTAACGCTCAAGTCTGTTCCGAGATGAAACCAGTCGTGCCCGTACTGCAACATAAAAAATTTGTGTTATTCGGTGTCAGAAGGGTGGGAGCACTCAATAGTACCTCGAGTACGAAGAGCATGTTGCCAAAACTCGACCGCGCCACGGCCAAGACCTCCAATTGGTTCGTTCCTCAAGACGTTACAGATGAATCTGTACATTTTCTATGGGAGAAGAAATCTATGGGGTCTCAGAGACAGAGTTCATTTTAGCTCTCTAGTCAGTCCAGGTTCTCAAACACCATGTCCTTTCAGCGCTAACCACTACGAGCAAACGCTTATAAATTATAAAGTAAATTCCATACCCCTAAGCACTTTGGCACATTGCCCTGGTCTCAAAACCTTTTATCCCTGCTCCTATACCCATAGCTCTAAGCAAGAACCCTGCCCTCAACCCCTGAGGCTCACAAAGCTGAATTTAACCCTTCGTATCCAGGGCTCTATGTTCATTGCCTGAGGTTCACGCTAAAATCCTAGTTTTGTTAATTGTAGCCCTCAAATTTTGGTTCCCACATCTTATGCCTCTTTGCTTGGACGAAGGCATAACTGTTTGGCCTTACAACTAGTACCTGAGCTATTTTGATCCAACTCTTTGTGACGCAACCTTCCTGCCCTAGCCATTATGTACGAGAATATGTATTCTGTTCTTAATCTAATTGGGTTGGCTTGAAATCCAGGAGTGTTTTTTTCCTTCGTTGCGGGAGAAGAAGTAGCAGGTGCGGACCAAAAAATTGTCTACGTACGTGTGCTAGCTCTTCTGGAGCATCTTCTCCTACACACTTATTGCTCCAAATTACTTCAAAAAGGAAGTCACAATAATATCGATGTAAATTCCCTAGCAGTTACTTCAAACCTAGTAGACCAGATCGTTCTATGCTGCGAGTAGTACTAGGACGGACAAAATGTAGTCACAAATCCACAGTGCATACGAAATTGATCAACATTCGCTATTCATTTTACAATTTTTTTTGAAGACCTGCGTGTAAGACACTAATTGAACCAACAATACGACTCCTGTGCGTTCGTCCTTGCCAATGACATAGGTTGAAAAATAAATAATTGTTTATAGTTTTGGTTTACAATTTATCCTGAATAATACGCCTGTGTTTTTGGGCAGGTGAATTTTTGTACCCTCCTCAAAATGTGATTGTACACGTTTCAAGGCATGGGAATTCCAGATGTGCAATGCCCGTCCGCAGTTGTTCGATTAGAATCACTTCATCTCGTTGTGCCCGTCTACTTGGTAATCCTATCGAACGAAACCCGTGGTTGTTATCGGCAAAAATGGGTTAAAAATTAGCCAAAAACAAAAGTTTTCCAGTTGCAATTACGTCGTGTTTGGTATCGTTTCCCTAGTAGTTTTTCATGCTGTTCAACAGTGAAATCACAGTAAGTATAGTGTGGCAACTTCTACTACTTGAAGAAACTCGCTGGACAATATCGCGAAAGTTATCGTTTCTTCCCTCACTGCCTCACGTCTCATTAAACCACCCGTCAGTCAACTCGTCACGTCATGTCAATTACTTACCTAGAAAATGTCAATTGTTGTTAACAAGTATTTGGAAATGTGTCAAGCGGTGCAAGAGAATAACAAACCGTTGTGTTTATGTTATTTTTAGGTTGCAGCACAGGTTTGGAGCTATCCATACAACAACTCAAATCAAAATAGTTACGGCTGGTTTTGTAAAATTTTTATTTTGATCGCTACGATAATTATTGTTTGCATAATCTTATTGTGCTGCATTGTCACCTTGAGTTCCAAATTTAAACTGGTGCGTTACAGTTGTTTTATCTAAACTTCGTACCTATGCAAATTTCCATGATCCCCAAGATCACAGCTGTTTTCAACTACCTATTTGATACAATTCTTTCACGTATAACAGGAAAAGCAGTCGATAGAGTATTTTCGAATAACGTGACGAACTACCAAGAATTGAGAGATGTGCTAGTTGAAAATTTTGCGGACAAACGCAACTTTTGTACATTAATAGCAGAGATGTCGAGATATTCACAAAAAGCGAACGAAAACTGCTTTGACTTTTACCAGAGAATCACTAATCAACTAAACGCACAAATCGCTTACCTCCAAATTAACCAGAAGGAACCCCACCAATCAGTCCTGATTGAATTTGCCAGGGAATACGCCTTGAGAACATTCATCAAGTGGCTTCCGGAGTCCACAGCCTCTTTATTGAGAGCTAGGGAATGCCGCAGCTTGAATGAGGTGTTCTCAATATTGAAAAATGAATTTCAATTCAGTGCTCAAAAAGGACAACACCAGCTTAATTTCCCCAAAAATCCAGGAATTAATCCCATGGCGAATCAAAATATAAAAGTTCACTCCCCGAACTTTCCTGCACCTCGTCCCCAACCACTCAATAATTGGAAACCTCAATTCATCCCGAGGAACCCCAACTTTGAGAGAAGCCCAAATTTTGATAGGAACGCCTCAGGAAGTAGCAATCAACACCAAAAACCTCTATCTACACCCGGACCATCAGTCACACCAAAACCCTTTTTCAAACAATCGTCTCAAGGTACTAAACCAACCCAATATACACCTCAAGCCAGAAATTTCCACATGCTAGAGATAGACGGTCCAGAACAAGAATTAAATGAAGTTAACGTACCTGTTAGTGAGTCCGTCTCCTCTGGCTTGTGAGTTACACTAAGCCAGAAGTAAGAGTTAATTCACAAGCCAGAGGAGACGGACTCACTAACAGGTACGTTAACTTTAGTAATTTGCCTACTGGCGGACATAACCCAATTTCTTTAATACCTAATTAAATGAAGACTACGGGACATCATCCCCTAGTAGAAACTATATCCCCGCGTTTTTCGACGGAACAACTTTCTACCCGTACCAGTCCGAATTAGAGGACCTCGAAAATCTTTCTCTCCAAGATAAACCAGAAACAGATACTTCTTTTTTAGGCGAGACACTGGAGAACTGAGCCCGTCTCAATTCTCCGCGAATTCAGCCTCAAATATCATAGAACTAAACACCATAGGATCGCACCTCCCATTCATAACGTTACCTCACCTTAATCTTAACATTCTGATTGACACAGGTTCCAAAAAATCCTACGTATGCCCTGAAATCGCTGGAAAATTCTTTTCCAAGAAAATCGAACCTTGTGAGGGCACTGTGAGAACAGCACATGGTCTTTCGAAATTTACTCACAAAACCCTCGTACCTTGTGGAGAACTTTTTAATCACACAAATTTAAATTTACCTTTTATCATATTTAAATTTCATAAATTTTTTCAGATGTTGATCGGTTTAGATAACCTACAATTTTTAAAACCTTCAGTAGACCTCCATTCAAACATGTTGCGAACCCCTAGAGTCATTATTCCACTTAAATTCGGAATAACGGAAAACGATAATACAAACAATGCCACAAATGAATCTTACTTAATCGAAGCAAGAGCAACACAACAGGTGCAGATAAAAATTAAAAATGTAAAAAATGGCGAAGCCATTTTAAATTGTGTCAAGAGCTCCGGCTTCGATATTCCAAATTGTGTGATCAAAGTGTCGAATTCACGCGCTTTCATTCACGTAACGAATCCCAATGAAGAGCCCGTTAGAGTAACTTTTGACCAACCTTTCATGGTAGAAAAGATTGAAGACTTACAATTCAGTGAATACAAAGAACCTCAATATCCTGGGAAAATACCTAACAAAGGTTGGGTTGACTACTCCAGATTCAGATTAGATCACCTAAATCCTGAAGAAAAGGTAGTCATCCGAAAATTAATTTTCGATTACTATGACTTATTTCAACACCCCGATCAACCCTTATCCGCAACCACTAAAGTCAAACATCATATTCGCACCAGTGATGAAATCCCGGTCTACGTGAAACCGTATCGCTACCCGAAAATCTACAAAGAAGAAGTTCAGAATCAAATCGACAAATTATTGACCCAAAATATTATTCACCCATCAGATTCAAGTTATAACGCACCCCTTTGGATTGTACCGAAACGCATAGACGCGAGCGGGAAACAGAAATTCCGATTAGTGATTGACTTTCGAAAATTAAACGAAAAGACAATCGAAGATAAGTTCCCCTTACCCAACATCAACGATTTGTTGGACAAACTAGGGAGATGTAAATACTTCAGCACGTTGGACTTGGCAAGCGGCTTTCACCAAATAGAACTGGACGAAGAGTCCATTCCTAAAACAGCCTTCTCCAGCGACAAAGACCACTTTGAGTGGGTCCGAATGCCGTTTGGACTGAAGAACGCACCAGCGTCCTTTCAGCGGCTTTTGAACAATGTACTGAGAGGAATCAATGGAGAACTTGCCTTAGTTTATCTTGACGATATTCTAATATTCTCCGTTTCCCTCCAGGAGCATGTCGATAGGCTGAGACAAGTGTTTGAGCGTCTTCGCTCCGCCAACTTGAAGGTCCAGGTCGACAAGACAGAGTTCTTGAAAAGAGAACTGCTGTACCTTGGACACATCATCGGCCCGGACGGAGTTAAGCCAAATTCCGACAAAGTGCGTGCGGTGAAGGACTTCCCCATCCCTAAAAATAAGACAGAAATCCGCAGATTTCTAGGTCTACTGGGATTCTACCGCCGATTCATTCCCGACTTTGCCCGGCTTACCAAACCTCTGACATCCGCCCTGAAAGACAACGCCAAGATCAAGCCTGATTCTCCTGAATTCAAATCCAGCTTCGAAACTTGCCGGACTCTGCAACAATCCTATCCTTCAATACCCAGATTTTGAGAAGCCGTTTTGTGTCACGACGGACTGTAGTAATGTTGCTGCAGGAGCCGTCCTTTCGCAGAACGTCTCGGGTAACGATCTCCCCATCGCTTACGCGAGTAAGACGCTGAATGAAATAGAACGCCGGTACTCGACAATAGAGAAGGAGCTATATGCGATCATCTTTGCCCTAAAGACCTTTCGTCCGTACCTCTATGGTCAGAAGTTCACACTGTTCACTGACCACCGGCCTTTGCAATGGTTGTTCAGCCTGAACGATCCCAACTCTAAACTCTACCGATGGAGACTAGCCATTAGCGACTTTGACTTCACCATCGTGTATAAACCCGGAAAAACCAACTATGTTGCCGACGCTTTGTCACGCATCGAACTCCACAACCAGGAGACAAGTCCTGCTACTCCCGCTACTCCTATGGACTTTGAATGCATACCTTCTATCAGACCAAGCACGCCCATCGACATTGATAAGCTAATCGCCGGAGCATCAGCCTTACCTTCCCCGGCTGAGGACCGTAGCCCGCTAATCGAGCGCCTCCTTCAGCAACCCACAGACACGGACGCCGAAAGAGCCGTGATCTCAGGTTTAGTGCGGTCATACCGCCAATCTTTGGAAACTACTGCTACCGTCGACTCGCTCGAGGCTAACGCGGAAACTCATCTCGTTTCCACCCTAGCAACTGCCCCGGAGCCAACCGAAGAACACTCTCTATCCATCCCATATAAAGATGAAGCTGTAAACCACGGCCTTCATCAAATCATATTCAAAGTTGTCACTGGTATCACTAAACAACCCAAGATATTAAAACTTTTTGATAAAAGAACCAGAATAATTTGTGAAGTCTCACAAAATAAATTCGAAACTGAAATAGCAGAATTTATAAAAAGAATTCATCAAACCTAAAACTAAATACTCCTCGCTCTATTTTATTATTGACCCCACTGGAAAATTTTTCGAAAATTTCTCTGCAATTTTGACAAGCAAATTTAAAGAGTCCGAAATTCAGATGATAAAATGCAGTAAACTATTGGAAGATGTTGAGGACAACGAAGAAAAACAAGAAGTAGTTAAAAACTACCATGAAAGTAAAACGAACCACCGAGGAATCCAAGAAACTTACGAGCAGATAAAACGCCGTTACTTTTGGCCTAATTTGAAGACCACAATCCAACAGTACATCAACCAATGTGACATTTGCCTTAGATCCAAATACGATCGGATACCTCCCAAAATAAAATTTAACGTCACTCCTACACCTTCTCGTCCCTTTCATACATTACACATCGACAAAATTGCTCTTGAAAAAGCTAAATTTCTCTTGATTTTCGATCCCTTCTCTAAATTTGCTCAACTATACCGCGTAAATTCAAATAACAGTGTAGAGGTTGTAAAAACACTAATTCAGTACTTTTCCCAACACGGAGTACCTGAGAAAATAATCTCCGACAACGGAGCCGAATTCAACTCGACTCTGGTGAAAGAATTGCTTGAACTTCACAAAATCGAAGTTCATTTCATTTCTAGTCAACACCCAGAGAGTAATGGAGCAATCGAAAGATTTCACTCCACTTTAGTTGAACACCTCAGACTTTTAAACTGCCGTGATGAGTTCAAAAATGACGACATAGAAACCAAAGTCAAATATGCCTTACTGGCTTACAATAGTTCGATCCATTCTGTTACGAACCTCACCCCATTTGAAGTAATTCACGGTCATATTTCAAATGACAACCTCTTTCGAATAAACATTGAACAGAGATTACTCAACGACTACATCTCAAAACACCGAGACAAAATGGTCATTCTATATCGTGACTTACACGAGTCGAGCTCCAAGCAAAAGGAAAAGATAATATCAGTTAGAAACCTAAGCAGAGAACCTCCACCAGAAATCCCTGACATCGTATATGTGAAAAACCGTCAGCTTCAGAGCAAAACTAAAACTCGGTATAACAAAGAACGTGTTGCAGAAGTTACACCTGCCCGAGGCACCATCAAAGTTGTCCCTAGACACTTCAACACTCAACCAAAAATTCATGTGTCTAACATAAAACGACCTAGAAGAATTATTAAAATACACCCCGCTGCTACACCGTCAGAATCTAGTGAATCCACTAGACCTCCCTCGAAACGCCCAAAAATTAACGACCCTCAACCTGGTCCATCAGGAGTTAACTACACTGCACGAAAACGTAAGGACACTGACGAAGATTATTTACCAAGTGACTCTAACTCTGACCTATGACAAAATTTCAGGTTAAACGCGACCTTCCTAATACCCACGGACGCAATAGAAATTGAAGACGTTACCTACAATCCAGGACTTCTCCCTGTACGACTCGGACCTGCGAAACGAATCCATTACTACCACACTATAACTCACTATTACCAACTAAACGGTATACTACAGAAAATTAATCAAATACGTACTCACTATAACGAAATAAACTCTATAATAGAAAATGACGTAGAAGTGAAAAGATCAGTATACGCTAGAGCTCAAATGATTGAACACATGTTGCTAATGACCGAAGAAAAGATCTTCGAATCAATTCTACCACATCGTCAGAAGCGGGGGTTGCTAAACGGATTAGGATCCGTCGTCAAATTCATAACAGAAAATTTGGACGCCAATGATGAAGAAAAATATAATCAAAGTCTCACCCACCTCCAAAGCTATCAAGAAACCCTATCACAACAAATCAAACATCATTACTCAGTAAATGACGACTTAGTAAAACACGTGAACCTCACTATAGACGCGATTAATTATAACCATGACATTCTAATCAAAGAAATAGGAAACTTGAAAGAACATAGTTCCTTCCAAAAACATGTTAAACAGGTAGAAGATGCTCTAGAACATAATCAAATTTTACTACAGCTAATTTTAGATATTGCTCAAGACATTGAAAATTCCATCACTTTTTGTAAACTAAAAAGAATTGGCCCAAGCATTATAAAACCTCAAACGCTATACAATGTTCTTAGCAACCTAGCAAAATTCTATGGCAACCGATTATCAGATTTTAAAGACGAATCTCTATGGGAAATTCAAAACCATATCAAAGTTAAATGCTTTATCGGATCCGAAGAAATAATTTATTTCCTAGACGTCCCCATTTTTCATAGAGCCCGATATGACCTATTCCTTCTACAACCACTCCCGACATTTGCACACGAGACATACTTGACGATTATACCATCTGCTAAATACGCACTTAAATCCACGACAGACTCTAACATCATATTTTCAAACGACTACTGTCACCCAGGATTAAATTACTTCTTCTGCCCCAACGACTTCAAACTTTCCGGAGACCATACCTGTGAAAAAGATATTCTCCTGAAAGGTGTAAACGATCAATGCGATCTGACTGAAATTAATTTGCAGCATAATCACGTAGAGCTTCTTGAAGAAACAAGAAGATACGCTTTCATCTTCCCACACGAGGAACAAATCAAAATAACCACCAGAAGCAATGTAACATTCCTAAAACTTCAAGGTATTTTCCTGATTAATCCACAAAATAGTTCCGTTGAAACACACAATCAAACATTGATATCTCCCTCGACGAAACTTCATCACGATCCATCCGTGATGCTTTTCGATAAATCCTCATTTAATTATGATAAAACCCCTTTGGGAAAAATTAAACTAAAAAGTCTAAAACATTTGGTTCCACATTCCTTCCCAGTGATTACAACGAAACAAATCGCCTTAACATACCTCGTCCCAAGCTTTTGGACGATTTTATTGTACTTGATGGTCATCACTTGCGTATCGACCGCTTTTTACCGCTATCTCCGACATAGAAATAATGTGAGCACATCTCCAGCGTGAAATCTACGCCGTTTATTAAAATCCTAAGCTTTTATAAGATTGTATCATTTGTGTACTTTACCTTACTTTGTGAACTTTATTGGTAAACCTCATACATAGTTTTCATTGTAACCTCATCTTATATGAAATTCTTGCCTGACTCATATTATTGACTATTGTCGGTTTAAATTGTGACTCGAGCTCGATACCTCGTTCTTGAATTGTCTCTCCATTACATTTCACAAAATTCAAGTCTCGATTCTTGCTCGGAGAAAAACTTCCATGTTACTCATGAAAGTTTTTCTTCCCTAAGGGGGGAGGAATTATATGATAGATTGTCCCTATCTTGCTGACACCAGCAGCCAGAGGGTATATAACGAGGCAGCGAGGCCGAGCCTAGTGAGTTCTGTTGTAATCGTCTTGCTGTTCGTTTGTCCGCGCGCGTCGTCCCTACAAATCCGTTATTATTTTTCAACCAAGTGTAACTTCCTGTGTAATTGTTGTGAACAAAATAAATTCCTTTTTAAAAAAGCATTTCCCGTCTACGGTGAAATAACTTTTATATACTCATATTCCTAAGTGATTAAAATCAGACGACTTTAAATCGTACTGACTTGAAAAAAACTCACTTTTTTCTGCCAATTACATTATTTCTCCCTAATTCTTTCTTCGCAAAGTTGAGGAAAGTAAAAATCCAGAAATGAAGTTAAAATTGCTGGAAGTAGAGGTATGATCGTGGAGACTATGTACGTAGATTGCTGGGAAATCTAAGCCATCGAGAATCAAAGACAAAAAATGTTGGTAGTGTGAACATTACGTTACTTTTCGTTCTTTCCCCAAAGGAGCTGTTAGTCACAATTTTTTAAAGGTTAGTATTCAAAATATACTTGGTGTAACGCAATGAAGTACTAATTCAGTCTGCTTCGTCGTGTAAGTTGTTATGTCGTTGTTAATTATCTTACAATAAATTAACATTCCTTAATTAGCCTCGACTTATACGTCGAAATGTCAGTTTATTGTTAAGGTTTAGTGCTTCAACTTACCAGAGTGGCTCTTCCTTGTTTCATTTCCGTTATTCCTCATTTACCTTTTCTTCACTAGTGGTTCTAAAGAGGACACGGAGGATTTTGACAAAGGTAAGAGAGCCTTCCGGTAGAGAGCCCTTAATTTTCTTCCAAGGAGCTCGTAAGCGGTTTTGCTTCTTTCCAACGATCAAGCAATACGATAAACTTCAACAAACATTTCGGTAAATTCAAAGCTCATTATCTTTTTGAAAACGTCTCTCTTCTCAGAGTGAGTGTTTTTGCTAGCCCTTTCTTAACTCCTTCTACGTTCCAATCTATCCTCCTATGGAAAGCCGCTCTTTCTCTCTGGAGTATACAACTATGTAGATACTGGAAATAAGATGGTCCCCACGAGCGATATTTTTTGAAAAGCACATTTATTGGTTATTCAAAGAAAATGCAAAGTTACGGCACAAGTTACAAGCGCGAAGATGGAGGCATGACTGGCTGCGGAGGGGCTGAAACCAGAGTCGTATGTAAAACAGAAAATAGTCGTAATCAGAGTTTCTGATAATCCGAAACGGTCTTGGATCATTTTTCCGTTACAATTTTTTAAACGTTAATTACAAATTTGAGGGCCCTGAAAAGGCTGCTTCACAGCTGTTGGGTGCAGGATTCGGGCAGGGGCAAGAAATCATATCAGCCACGGTCAAATCTATAAACAACAAGTATTTGGCTCAAAATCTTTGATTCGGATTAGCAAGGCTCCGCAGTAGTATAAAAATACAGTGAGGAGTTGTTGGGGAGGGGGGTATTCTGGATTGTTGGCGTACGGATACTTAACTTAACGAATATAGAAAAGTATGTTTATGACGAGACTCCTTACGTTATGAAATACACTGCATTTCATCTGTCAGTGAACGAATGAGAATTATATAGATGCATAGGATCGTAATTAATTTCGTTCGTTTGAAAGGTAAATCAAACCAGACAATAGCTCTCTACGCCATAATGATTGGATCGTGCAAACTCCCATTAGTCTCTAAAACTGAGTCTAAAAACTAACGACTGGTGATCACCTCTCAACTGAGGCCGAGGGATTTTGCTTCAAATGAACGGCGAAAACGGTTTCTCACGTATTGGACGTGTTTACTGTTACTCAGTAGCCCTGTTTCAAAGGGTATATTCGTATGCGTTAATTCGAAGGCAGCCGTGGATATTTGAGAGCAACATGTTTTTAAGAAAATTATTGCACTAATTTGTTTGGTGTATTCATTTCAAATGCTCGCTTCTTCATTTTTATTACAGTTTCGGATCATTTTTGCCACTATTACATTTATTCTATCGCTGTATCTTGCAACACGCATTTTCCTATGGAAATAAATTAATCGATCGAGTATTATCATTATTGGTTTTGAGCCGGTTGCATAACTTTTCTTTCTGCTTCAAAGAAGCAGAGAAAAATAGCGGAAAAATAGGCACCTCAAGTGTTTCTCCCTTATCCACCCGTCATTCTCAAATGAAGAATGCTGCTTTATTTAATGCGCTGAGCAAAAATTGGAAATGAATTGGAAAAAATTGGGTCCGTACTTTGATCATCTGAGCGTGTTGTTTGGTACAGTTTTCTTCTCCAGCGCGTTCATTCACGTTGAAGCTAACCGCTAGGCAGCTAATTAGAATGAGTAACCCAATCTCAGGTTGCACACACTGTCATAGAAATCAATGACAAATGAAATCCAATCACATCCCAAGACAATAGGAGCTGAGAATCCCCTCTTAATCATGTTTACAGATACAACGCCAATTATAGCTACACTTACACGTACAAGCTCTGTTTAAAGATAACGTGATATATTCTGAGTGAGATTCAGTTGATTTAGTAAAACCAACCGCGATAACCGAACAATTGTGACGCCTGCAGTACACATTGACCTAATTAGTATAAAATATGTTATAGGTATCATACGAATCGTAGCCATTATTTAGTGTGCTGAAAAACTGTTTTCTTTCCGTTGCCTAACAAAGTAAGCTTCCTGCAAAAACAGCTTTCTTCTGTTTTGACGAATTAAGAGCTACTGGACCGAAAAATCCATTTGAGGTAATTTCCTGTGTGCACGGGGAAAATGGTCTGCGTGTATGCGTGTCCATGAACGGGATTGAGAATAAACGGTTGAACCAAGTTGCCTCAAATTTCATATTTAGCCTACATATCAGCCATCATAGGAGTATGAACGAAGTCGGTCTAGTATTGATAGTGATCAAAACTCTGAACATTTTTTATCTTAACAGCTCAGCAATTTCTGATTAAAGTTCTTGTTGGACACTTCTAAATGACACGACAGTACCATAAAAATCTTCATCCGTTGAAACATAAGCGCAGTTATGCGGTTTTAGCGGAGTTTTTTTCCTCATAAATCGGTCAATGCGATACCAAGCATCCTAAGAAAAAATACCGTCGTTGTCCAATAAACTAATGATACGATGATGGTGTAACGGACTTCATAAGATAATTAGGAGCAATCCCAGAAATTGCGGAATCAAACCACCGCCGTACCACTCATTAGCATCACTCAGTTTTTCCCGATGGTTCAAAAACCTTATAGACGATCTTATTTAGAACAACTAAGTTGTCAGTCTCATGAATCACATTTAGGTAAGCTTAGAAGTTGTAATTTGATGTAAAGCACTGGCGCGGTTTCTTAAAAGAGTTGAAAATAATATAAGTATTCATGTGGTACGTACAAAAACTTATTCAAAAGTTGATTTTAAACTGCTTCTGGACGTCGTTGAGTATTGACTCGTGATCGGATAAACTTATATATCTGCAATCATGCCATTCGGTTCAGCATCGAAAAATACTAGTACGCCGTATGAAACATAACCTGAGTGCAATGGAATATCAAACATCAACATTTTCCAGGTGATTCTAGGTAATGAACACTCGAAGTGATAGGTAGTTGGAGTGGGACGAGAGGCAGTGCAGTGAAGTGAGCGTAGGGCAGGGAGAAACGAACAATTTTGCTGTATTTCCTTCAAGTGGTAGAATTCGCCTCACTATATTTACTGTGATTTCCATTTAGATGCTATCTTATACCTCTGAGACCCGTCCCATTCGACTGAGTATCGAAAAGGAAATGATACCAAACGCGACGTAATTGCAGTAAAATTGCCACTATTTCGTTTTCGGCTCATCTTTTAAACCACGTTTTGCCCATAACGACCATGGGTTTCACCCGGTCGGATTGCCAAGTTGGCGTGCGCAATTAGATCCCAAATGGAATGTTTGTGCGAAATGACGAATTTGTCAGACCCCGCTAAAGGCTGGACATTGCAGATTTGAAATTCCCGTGACTTGAAACGTTGAGTATCAAAATTTGAGGCGGTGGTGGTGGTGGGGGGGGGTTGTAAAACAGTTAAAACTCAGTACTCAGTTGTATTATTCAGAATGAATGATAAACCAAAAACAGAACCACCACTATCAGGAAACGGAAATAGTTTATTTTTTCGAATCAATACACATCATATGAATATCAGATGTAAACTTTTCTGCCTGAACACAATAGTTGTCTTAATTTTTGTTGCAATATTTAAAAGAAACAGAATAACAGATCATATGCAACGAATCGAAGAATCAACCCTACGTGATGTGCTAAACTAAATTAACGGGAAGAGTCTCGTTTAATGTTGCATTCTGTGGAGGTCTTTCACGTGTAAGCGGATTGTCAATTACGATCATAAGCCGACGCTTGCATCATATCCACGAGGCAAAACAAAAATTCCTCTCCAGAGGCAGATCCAAAGGGTGAATATTTCATATGGAATAGAACTGCATTAAGGTGGAGCTCTACAGCCGTCTAAATGCTGACGGTTAGAGATACATTTCCTCAATTCCGCTCCCCTTTCTCGAGTCTACGTCGAACGGATGAGGATGAAATTTGCATGCGACCCTCCGTTTTCTTGCTGAGAGGTAGACCGATGTGCAATTCAAATATACTCGTAGTTGGATTCGGGCGGATAGAAACCGTATAAACCGAAAACCGTTTGTGAAATGTTGAGCGGTGAGCCACTTCCTCCTTCACTTCACTTTTCCGACGACGTGTTTACTCTGTCGCAGGGAATCAGGTGTTTTTCATGAGTTGAAAGGGGATCCGAGAGTGAGAAGAAAACGCAATCGCCCTTTGCTTCAAAGCAATATTGACCTTCTCTGTACGCAAACACACTGAAGAATATTAAAGTAAGCCTTTTGAAGAGCTACCAATCAATTGAATTGCCGTCTAGGGATCTGCTTCAATTGAATCAGGCTTTTCCATCTTGAATTTCCCGCGTATTCCGCTACTGAGATTGTGTGCTTTCACAAGCAAGCCAGATGTCGTTTTATGGAATAGTAGTATGCTACCTGGACAAGTTTGCTGTGAAGGCCACTTGCTTAGGATTAGCACTTGTGTCAGTCTACATCTGCGGCCAAGGTGGTTCCTATTAACGTCGTCTATCTGTTGAGTCCAGGTTAGGCAGCGTGAATGAGTTGGTTGTGGGGATCGACCCGTAAATTGTACAATTCTCTTTATTTTTATGTCATTTTGTGAAGATAATCCTTCAGAAACTGAAGTCTACTCTACACTCTCTCCGTCCACAGAGCTCTACATGTTCTGTTTCAGAGAACTACACGTCCCGCAGTGCAACAAGTCAACCCCCCCCCCCCTAACACTTCGAAAACGAAAGCTCTCAAGGAGGAGAAAGACAGTCAATATCTGTTGGGATTGCATGCTGGACGTTACTTCATAAGGGGTTCAAATGTGATAAATTTAGTGTATAATATTGGGTTGATTACTAGTGACAAGTGGATCTCTAGGAAGATAACTGTAGAAAATTAGCTCTAGGAAGAGCTACTCTGTTTGGGGCTAGTCCCGTGAATAAATCAAAGTAAAAAGACAACGTAAATGTAGTATTGGTGAGGTAACTGATTTATTGTTAGCACCTTATGGAAACTTGTTCCGTTTCGATGGCTTCAGTAAGGACGCCCGCCTGTATTTTCTACTCTACTCCTGTGAAGCTTATCTTTAATTCCACTCTCTCCTGTACTCTACCTATATTACTCTTATTTTATCAGTACTACTCTCCTGACATCTCAACTATTCCTTGTTATCTGTCGTTTATCATACATCAACATCAAATTTAAATTGTCACATCTACTATTTATCACATTTATGTAGATACCAGATTTGTGTTTACCTTGGGTCGCATTCACTTAACTGTTTCGTGAGTTAGCCTCTTTCGTTTTCAAATCCCACGACTACCAGTACTCAATCACTTCATGTCACGTAATCACCAATGCCATTTTCTCGCTTACCCGTGCTACTACCGGACGATGTTTTAAAGGAGTAAAAGGATCTCCCTTGTGAAGATGAACTCCACCTCCCCCTTCCTGTTGAATGGAACGAGATAGTTGGCTCCACTCAATGGAATTTATTTCACCCTGAGTCGATTTGTCTTTTAGCAGTCAGCTTCAACCATTGAGGATGCACAAATGAACAATATACCCAAGTCGTATCGCCAACACCTCATTAATTCACTTTTCCTCTCCCTCTCTACGTAACATAAAACTCAATCTAAATATTCTTCACTCTCTTTTCATTAAACTACCCTATGCTCAAATTACACGAGTGGAGAAACGATTCCTCATCAGTTACAGTGTGAAGCGAAACTCATCCTCGATTTCAATATTGTCTAGTGTTCATATTATGTTAACTAAGACTATTGTAGTAAACTTGTTGGGCCCATTTGCTATGACCCCGTCGATCCAGCCAGGGGCTTGGGTTTTAACCAAGGGAGTTTCCCACTTCTCTTCTTCTTACGTGGAATGGCTGCTACGCTGGCAACGCTACTGTCCGACATATTGAGGTTCGCATCAATGTTACGATTACTGAGGAAGCCATTGCGGTTTGTGAACTTGTTTCTTTCGTTGTGAGGAGACAAATTTTATGTGTGTGGCAACAATACTATTCTTGTATGCGCTGTAAGCTGTTTCAGCTTGTTATGTTAAATGGTTGAATGAATTATAATATTTGCCGATTCGTTGGTTTCAAGTTCATAAATTGCAGAAATCCCTCCGCCGCAGAGATGAGAAATACGGTTTATAACTCGACTTGATATATAACTAGCCATTTATTGCGCTGGAGGACACAAATCTACTCAGATGTTGGTCCTCGCCGTCTTTCAGGGACAAAAACTCAACTTTCTCCTCTAATATAATTTTGAAACTTTGAGCTGTTGGAAGGGGGTCGACTTTTGGAATTTATTCCCCTTTTACCCGAGCAAACCTGAGCTGTATGATTAAACGGCCGAGGATGTTGGTGGCAACACTTGGCTCTGTGGTTTACTAAATCTCCTCAAAACCTGGAGAGGAAATTCTCGAGGGAGGAAGAGGGTTGAAAATAAGAGGGGTTTTTCGAATGGAAAAAGGCAAGTTGGGTATCGGTGTGACGTGGTGGTATGGGGAAGAAGAGAAGGGTGTAAACGGCCTTTCTGTTCCCAACGTGAAGGCGTTGAACGAACGAAAAAGGTGCCCTCGTCCCTTGCGATATACAATATAACCTCACCACACCACAACGTCCCCCACAGTTTTCAGCTTTTTTTTCGTTATTACACCTCGACGTCCTGCATTAATTGTCGATTTATCTTTGACGCCGTTCAACCGTAAATCTTAAACTTCCCCTCTCTCCCGTCGCCCACCTTTTCACCTTTTCCTCTTGAAAAATACATAATATCGTCCAACATTAGCGTCAGTTCCCGACGCTCTTTTCTGCAGAGCCGTCTGCCGTTTCTTTTCACTCGGCGGGTCCTCGAAAACCGTCCCTTAAAAATGGAAGGGACAACATCAATTTAACGAGAGGCTCGTTTAGAGTGGAAAAATTATGGCGACGACGTCCAAAAGCCGAGAAATGGACGGTTCCTTAGAGACTTAACTGGAGCAAAACGATTGCGCGATGTTGCGCGAAGTGTTGGTTATAACCGCCTTTATTCGCTTTGCTATTGAGCAAGTGAGATTTAACCCGCTACTGTGGATGTGAGTTTTACCTGGTAGTCGATGAATACGGTACCCGAAGTTTAGAGTAAGAGCCTATTCACATATGCCTATTCATGTCCGTGTTGTGAAAGAACTCTGCCTGCCCTCATCCCAGCAGTCTAACTCCTAAGATCCAGTAAACGCTCCTGAAGCACGGGACAGGTACAGGTCGCGAGACTCCTTCTCTACCATTGCCACGCACTACATTTCACGATCAGAGTAGAGCGAGTATTTTTCCTGACTAGTTCTATCTACTAACATCCCAGAGTATCTTGTTCTTTGTTCCTCATGTATTGGCCCGCACATGTTTGTCTATACAAGAATTTGCTTCCTCGTTCAAACGGTCTCGTTTGATGGAACTATAAACATGAAAAGCAGTGCAGTAGGAATCAAGAAGCAAGTGCATGCGTAGGCTTTTTTTCTAATGGGACATTCAAAAAGAGCATTCAATTGAACCACGAGAACCTATTAACGAAACTTAGTAGCTCGGTGCAAGGAATGAAATTGAATACGGGTGAAGAACAAGTGGGAAGTGAGACGAGCGAGAAAATATTGTAAGCACGTGGATTGCTTAGATAACGCAAGCAGATTCACAGTAAAGTACTGAGTATTGTTCGAAAAAACTGGTAGGTTAGATCACAACAGATTTACAAGGGAGTTCGAAGTAACAAGTACCCACAGGGAGATTGAACTGGCCGTTCAAAGTTACAGGTTGAATTTTGGAGCAGTCGAACTGGTGTGAGTACGGACGAGAGATGAGCGTCACTATGGCTTCAATGGTCAGGAGTTGGAAAAGTGAAGCAGCTCTAACGATTTTGATCAAATTCTTTAATGCAGTTTCAAGTTACACGACAGTACCATACAATTAACATCCACGAGAAAATGACGAGAGCGGCACAACACATTATTAACAATTTCGGAGAAAAACGATTTTAGCATTGCGTTTTCCTCATAAATCCCACTCATGTGATGCTAGAACTCTCGGAAAAATCAGGAGGGTTATTCAATAAACTAAAGTTAACGTACCTGTTAGGTGAGTCCGTCTCCTCTGGCTTGTGAGTTACTGTGGGCAAGCGCTTTCGATGTAAAGACATCATCGTCTGGCCGTTAAGTCAGTACTGGAGTCAGTCAGTTGGTCGTGGTCTTTATATACAAAGAGAAAGTTATTTTCTGCGGTTACTCTAAAAAAACAATAAACAAATTACTAAGACAATATGACTCCAAAACAAACGACTCAAAAACAGAAAATACACAGACTTTAACAAGACGCTGCACATTCACGTACACAGGACCACAAATATACGGAATAACTAATATCCTCCGAAAGGAAGGTATACAAATTGCATTACGTACGGACAACACACTTAGAACCAAACTAACTGCAAAGACTGAAAATACAGACCCACTCGACCAAAGTGGGGTGTATAAAATAACTTGTACTTGTAAAAACGCATACATAGGACAGACAGGACGAAAAATACGGACCAGATACTCAGAACACATTAAATCTCTTAGTAGGAACAAAGACGATTCAAACTTTGCCAACCACCTCAAAACAACTGGACATGAACCCACCAAAATACAGGACTGTACCATCTTACTACACAAACAATACAAAGGACGAAAACTGAACATATTAGAAAACATGGAAATTTATAAACAAAAAACTTCATCAAGACAGATCATAAATGAACTAATCACCACAAAATGCTACACCATATTCACACCACTCAAAACACTGCACAAACGAAAACAACCAACTGACGGATTTACAGACCACCCTACAATAAAAAGACTTAAATTCCACAATTGACAGACCATCCAACACGTTCCATTTATCTCTAGGGGTTTCCTGAGCTACATGACCTCCTCTCCCGCCCCTTCCCCGACGCTCCATCACCCCTTTCACCTTTCTCTTTGTATATAAAGACCACGACCAACTGACTGACTCCAGTACTGACTTAACGGCCAGACGATGATGTCTTTACATCGAAAGCGCTTGCCCACAGTAACTCACAAGCCAGAGGAGACGGACTCACCTAACAGGTACGTTAACTTTAGTAATTTGCCTACTGGCGGATATAACCCAATTTCTTATTCAATAAACTAGCGAATAACCTGTGAATTAATTGCGCATTAAGGGTTCTGCCACGTATAGGAGAACCTCAATACATTTTGTATGTTTAAATGCATCCACTTCCTGTCATGTACTATGTGTCGCACCACATACTTTGTTAAACCGGACCCTTAAAATCCGCAACTAGCACCTAAGGAATCACGAAATTATTCAGCAGGTCTATGTTCGGCAACTAAATAAAAATATTTGTTCATTCAGTCGCAGTTTGAAGTGCACCTTCTCCTCACAACCAGTTTACCTCCTTCGACCTTATTATATCCCACGCTTCACATTAGTTTACTGATTATCTGAACTAAACAAGCACATAAAATGACAGTCATCTTGAGGATCGTCCACTGAATCAAAGCTTGCCACCGTATTGGAAGGTTCGTTGAAGAGAACTGCAAGAAGACTATCACGTTCAACCATGGCTCTCAGGAGACCCCCTTCCACCCTAACCTCTCCTGTCCCCAGAGCAGACAACTGCCGGCCTCCTATAGTATTAGGAGTCCTCTCAACGAATCCCCAGTCCACCGACTAAATGACAAGCCCACAGACTAGTCGCACTTGAGGAACACGATTTCTCAGAATGGAGGGAAATAACTATAATTACAAGTAAGACAGTTCGCTGTTTGCTTCGTTTCTCGTTTTGGCACTCCACGCAGCTCCACCTTCGTAGAAACAAGTCTGAAAAGGCTCAGAACATGAAACTATAATTGTTGAAGCATTTTTTTTCTCTACGATTTTTCATGTAGTGAGAAAATAAATTCTCTAAGCGAGAAAAAAAATTAATATCCTATAAATTCTGTTTACTGCGTTTCTTCTTCCCGAGAATTCGTTTCATTTCTCGGGAAAGGAAATCCGTTTTTATTAACTACTCGTTAAATTGCGAACTGCAGCCACGCGCAATACCGTTCATTTCAATTTAAGCGTTGCTGTCCCTTTTCTCCCGTTCCTAGAGCTTGAACACATTTCAATTCCCTTGACATTTTTTTCTTTGAGGTAAATTATCACTAAGAACCCACCTTGATACATCGGATTTAACCAAGGCTGGTAGAAATAGAAGTAGCAGGAACTTAAACATGGCTCCTTCAATCGGGATCATTCCACGACGTCGGTCATCTAAAAAAAATAAAGGTAATCTGCTCATTAAGAACGCAGAATACGGTACATTACAAATTATCAGTGTTGTAGCTGTGTCATTTACTTCATACTGTCATTTTTTCCGCAGTTGTTTTGGCTTGAAAGCTATTTGACAGCTTTCATCAAATCTTTCAGGTAAATACCGATTGCAAAATTAGTGAGCATTTATACATCCTTGAGGAAGGTTAGGTAAAAGTGGCCGACATCATTAGTATATAGAGACGAAGAAGAAGTCTATGGTACAATCGAACAGAAATATTCTAAGCCTTTATAGGAATAAACAACGAATCGTCCTTTCTTAAGCCATCTTCCTATTCATTCCAAATTTGAATACAATTAAGGTATTCGAATTAAGCTAATTAATTAAGCTATTAGTTGAAAATGGAAAAAAGCATGAGCAAAATCGGTTGATGAACTGGACGCTAACACTTTTCGGTTTGAACGCATTTTTAATACGGACAGTTCTACGCACATAATAGTACCATACAATTTTCAATCGAGGAAAATAACTAGAGCAGCCCAATAAACTATCAAAAATTTCGACAATCATCGTCTGTAATACAGTTTACTCGCTGATACAGAGCAAACATTCTCACAAAAATCGTACTTGTAGTTTAATGCGTAAACTACACGATCAAAGTATATCGGGTCAATTGGGCTGTCCAATAGATTTTGGGAATTTGAGCGAGACCAATTCCTACATAGAATTTACAGCCAAGTCTTGAGTGATAGCGACCGCGAAATGCACTGTGAAAGTGGTGTGATGCGTCGCACCTCGTATTTTCAAAATGTTGGCTCTATAATTACAGAACAGTAAATCCGAACTGCCTAAAAACTCTGGTGGAAGGTTGTATGGAAGACCTGTACGTTGGTTATCCAACAAAAATCATGCAAGTAGTCCAATGAGTCACCTACATGATGGTAGTTTTATAAAGGTTGTAGAATAACTGGTCGTTTCTTCGATAACTGGTTCGTTAATAGAATTTTCCCTGATTCCAGAGTAGCACAATATGATCATACTACTTCTTCGGCATTAAAAATTGTCTCAACCCAATTTGAAAGCGCAACGCTTTCCATGCACGGCTTCCCGCAGAGCAGGTACTGAACAAAAACCAAGGGTTCCACATCAAGCAATCAAAGAATCGAGACTAAATCCCGCCGAACATGTTCAAATATTGTCCCCATAAACACCATTCAGCCACTAACGACTCACCGAAACTTTTCAAAAAAATCGCGATGGTACTCCGAAGAATTTCTTATAGGCTGGTAACTCAATAAAGGCTGCGACATAAGTTAAGGCAACAAAATACGTGCCGGGTACTTAGCACTACCATTTGTTACGTATAGGTTAAGTTTCCCCTTGTTCTGAGTAAATAGCAGAATGCAGTAGATGATCGCAAATAAATACCGCTAAACGTGGGACGGTGGAATGGTGGTATTTTACATAGCTCTCTTTCCCCGGGGATGACTAGAAACAGTTGAAAGGTTGGAGGTTGGCGACATTGGGCTAGATGAAGTCAATCAAGCCCATGAATGTATATTTGGTTATTGTGAGCACAGTGCTGCGTAATTTCCCTCGTCACCGACACCTGTCCAAACCAGCGTAATAAAACTTAAATAATAGAATAATGTTTCCGGAATTACCGGGTTCCTCCTAAGTATGGGTCTGTTACATAATTTTTTGGTGTGGCAATAGTTTGTATGGCTGTTGTGATCCATACTGAAGATATCAGGCGAGGCTTGGCACAATGTAAACAATAGTCTCAACAAAATTGGAGGAATATGACATTTGAGTATGTGGGCTGTCACGAAGTGTTCTTCAAAACCTCATAAACCTCCTTGCGGTGGATTGTCGTTGACAAAGAATAAGAAAGTTATGAACAATCAGAAAACAAATTACTGAGAAATGTGTCGTATAGGTAATTTATTTACTCCTACCTACATCCCGACGTGATTTTTCCACGGCCGGGGATGGTGAGGATGTTATACGATTTGAGTGCAAAACTATTCTGCTTTCCTATTTAGAAAAACTAAACCCCACAGGTATATCTTGCCTATAACCAGCGACTATTGATGGGGCTCTGTGATGGGTTGAAATGTGTGCCAAATAGGTGCATGGAAAGGATAACACTCGTAAATCAGAAGAAGGCAGTACAAATAGATTGATGGAAATTGAAATAATACCTTCCTTATTTCTAGCTTCTATTCATGAGAATGTCTTCAACCCGTCTTTGTCCACTCAAGAGACTACTTTTTATGCTATAAGCCATGGTTGTATCTCATCGATATCGGAACAAGGCATGTACTCACGGACGCATAAAAGACGTAGCCATTCCATGATGACATCTTTGCGATGAGAGCTCAAGGGCAATAAACGAGCCATAAAAAATCGTTAAAGCACATTCTAAGCCACAGCTTTATTTAAAATGCGTGAAGGCAGCTCACATAATATCTAAGAGTTCTGCTATCACACGCCGCAGATATGACCTCTTCGGGGTCCAGCGACCTATTTGGTCAAAACCCAAACGGTCACCTCGGGGGCCCGCTAGGCCTTTTGGCTGAACACTAGACATCAACGGAAGCACGATTATATGCTGGGCTTTCTCGTTCGGGACATACAAAACCTGTAAATCACCTTCAAAGACCCTACTGTGAAACTGATTAGGAAGATAAAAATGAACACATCTTTTTCCGAGCTTTATTTCTGTACAACCTAAAGCCCTAGCAGTAATTCACCGCTTCAATGATATTGCGAAATAAAGAATTCTAAATCCATTTGCCAGTAACCACCTACACCTCCAATAACATTCGCACCTGTACTCCCACAGTCATTTTAAATGGAAAGTTGTATTGGCAGATAATTTATGAGACAACCCACATGATTTTTTTCGAAAAGGATTGCGGTTACTTATTTGGAATTATCGAGTAAAAACTGTGAGTAATGGTACAAAGGGAAATGGTGGCACGGGGGAACATGATATTCTGCAGCCCAAACGTACAACTTGACTCGAGTTGGTTAAGCCGTTTTTTCTTATCCGCGTTCACAAACACACTGACCATTTTCAAAATGGTATTTTTAGGACTTGTGAAAGTAAAAAAACGGAGATTTTTAATTTTTCGTTCAGTTTCATGTTTTTCCAGGCTTAGTATCGCGTCCTATCTTCTATTTCTATTTCTGTTAAGTGGCTGTCCGATAGAACAGAATGACTTCTATACGCGTGAATCAAAAGTAAAACATTCTCACTTGTTGACCTTGAAACGTTAATCGAAAAATTAGAGTTTCACAAGCGGGTAGATCCACGCAAATTAATGCCGACGGAAACAGTCTAAGGCCAACTGGTATGCTTCAACTATGTTAGTGTACTTGGCATGGTTCCGTAAATACTACTCCCACCAAATAACGTTGCTAACTGGCCGATAAAAGTGTCAATTTACTTTCTCCATGGCTTTTTCTACTTAATCAATTCATTTATCACTCAGTTCATTTGCACTTGGTCAAACAACTCTTCACGACAGCAGAAAGCGGTAGCGCTTAGAGTTCCGGAATTTATTGTGCTGCTCGTACCAATTTCCGGACCGTTATTGAACTACTTGTACACAGAGAATTGATGAGGCTGTAAACTTTTAAAACTGGTAGTAAGCGAAACGGCGGTCGTTGAAATTTTATGAGCGTTTGAAAACGCTCACCTTATAGGTATTGAATTGGACTGCTACACCAATGTTTTTTAACATCCTAGTAACATTTCAGCGGAGTTTATAAGGGAAAAACCGCGGTAAAACCGATTTACGTCAAAAATTGTGATAATTTATTGCGCTGCTCTCGTTATTTTCCCAGATATGGGAACTGTATTGTATAATTGTCTTATCGCGTGTTTCGATCGCTATGATAACTATAGTTAACTTACGGTCGTTTTCTCTAAAAATAGTTCACACACACCTAGGCACATAGACCATTTTCCCAAATAATGTTTTTCGGACTCAGGAGGGTCCAAAACCCTGAAGATCTAAAGAGAAATCAAAAAAGATTTTTTTCAGCCGATTTCATAACTTTCCTTTCTACTTTGTAGAGCCAAGGAAAAGAAAAAACATCTGTCGTTTTACGAATCTACGGTCTGGAACTAGGCCTGGATGTAACAATACATATTTTGTGTGTTGTCATTAGCTCAAGAGCTGATTGTTGCGGCCACTATCATGAATTAAAGCAACAAATCTGCATCCAAGTAAGCAAAATTAAATTACACAACATGGGGTACATAATGTCTTTTCGCTGGCCCATATCGGATTTTCCAAGCCATTAGTTCGTATATGAGGAAAGAGGTAAAAGCTCTCTGCAAGTGTCCTTAAATGGACCCTTGAGAAAAACCTCCACTCAAATGGAAGGGTTCACTAAACATCAGAAAATAAGGGGGTTTCCCTCCGTTTCTCACATCTTTTGAGGAGTTTCCCGAAGGTTGGGCCACTCGTTCGAATTGTACGGTTTTTGAAGCGGAATCTAGAAGAACGCCCGTTTACCTTTGACAGGTTCTGAACAAAACCGTTTAATCACGAACTTTTGAAAGCTTGAAAAAACAGTAATGTGATTGTCACAATCTAGAGACGTTTCAGCTCCTTCTAAATTACAGCTTATTCGATCATACGTTCAAAATGTCTTTTTTCGCCATTCTACAATTCGAATTCATTATTGTGCTGTGAATCTTGATCTTTTAAAACCTTTAAAACTACGCGATGTAGTACGTGTATCAACATATTCAATTGTTTAATTGAACACGCATTTTACACCCATAGTCGGTTATTTTGTTCATTTCATACATTACGAGCTTATCCTCTGAGTTACTTCTTACTTGCTTAACCTGCCAGGATCCAAAGAAGAATTCATAACCCTAAGGACATTTCAAGGACGCAGTGAAAGAAGATGGAGAAACTAAAGCCTCTGGACACAAAGTCTATAGTGAATTTACGCTGAAGCAAGAGTGTTTCAAGAAGATTCGTCACAGACAGAGTTAGAAGTTTCACTATATACGGAGCGCTTTTTGAATAAGAAGGTGAATACGTTTTTGAAAGTCCTATCCGTTCAAGTACTATACTTGAAAGATGGGAAGAAAGTGTGGATAACGCTTTTTTTTCATCAGCAGTTAACCGCGCAGTGCACCTTGAGCTGGTCACTTCAGCACATGAGCATTTTCTCGGTACTGAGTGACGATTTATTGCCAGGCGTGGCAGAGCATCAGTGTTCTATAGGGCAAACGCTACGAATTTACATGGGGCACGTAATGATCTAAGCAGCCTGAATGGCCATAAATTTCAGCAGAAACTTCTACGAAAAAAACAGAATTAAACTTTCTGCCCCCCGGTGGGGATTATGAAAGGTTAATTGGCATTGATTGTTGAGAAGGATCTTGGGAAATTCGAAGGTCACATTCATTGAACTGACTACGCTACCATGTGAATGTGAAGCCATTACAAACTCGAGACCCTTCTTCACATTCGTATCTGATCCCATAAAAGATCTGACATCTCTGATCTCCGACCCCCGCTCACTTCAACGCCTACCTTCCACAGTTGAAACTAATGACCTGGACATGTTAGAGGAACAGCATCTCAATCGTCAACTCCATTTTCTACAGATTATACGTGGCAATCTCAAAGGTAGATTCCGACGGGAGTACCTCTTCCAGCTTGTACACGTTGGAAAAGGAAGAGGAGCACGAGCTAACGTGGGTAACATTTATTTAGTGGATGATTACAGCATGAAAAGAGTTAACTGGCCTCTGGGTAGGGTGCAGCCCAGGCAAGCATGGCCACCCGAGAGTTGGGAGAATAAAAATGTTCAACGTCTACAACCTGGAAGTCAATAATCCTATTCTTCAACCTATGACATCCAAATAACATGAGCCAGATCTTGAAGAGATAGCAATATTCACAACTCATGAGCAGGGGTACAAGAGAGAAGTAAGAAGCAGTCACTAACCCACAAGACTAGGAGTTAGAGTGTTCATTCCCACCTAGTCGGTTCCCTTCACGTCGAAGACGTTGAAACTGTGTGGAACTTTTGAATGTTCTTTCCTCAGTCACTGAGGATGTCACATTGCCAAATGACACCCGACTCGATCATGTGTTCAAGATTTCCTTCTTCACACAAGGATTCTACGATTCCAATTCATTATTGTGATGCGAATGTTGAACTTTTAAAACCATTAGAACTAGGCGATTTATTACGTGTATCAACATAATCAATTATTTCATTAAACACGCATTTTACATCACTAGTCGGCTATTTTCGTTCATTTCCAACTATGATAGAACAAAAACACTAATTGTGCGAGAGTAGGTTCAATTCAGCGAAGTGGTGGAAGAAGAAGTGAGTCCGTGCCATTTCATTTCGCGCGACGTGCCAGTTAATGACGATCAATATTACTGTTTCGATATAACCGATTCTTATATGCAAGAAGAGAAGAAAATATTTAAATGTCCGGTTCGGATATTACGTTTGATGAAAAGTTACATTATTGTATGGAATGTGTGCATGTACTCGTAAGCCACGTTGAAAATAATGTTTTTCCTCCACAATACTATCCACCACTAGATAGGAATCTTGACAGAATATTCAAATTTTTCCGTTCCATTTTCTCCAGCTCTACGTAAGTAGGGAAGCTCCACATGCATTTACACTGCTCCGCTGTGTGTCAATCAGCGAGACTACTTACGACTGTCTCTGTAACTCCAACTATCTTATTTCTGAAAGACCATATGTGAGTGATCCCGAGCACTCACCCTATATCCCTAGTTTCCTTGGAGTAGAAATCTTCGTATTTGCCCACTAGACTACTATCACTGGGGTACCTACCATGGGGATCAGGCGGTATAAGTAGTTGACTGGGGGGGGATGTGTTGGCAAACTACAGCTTCACTCAGTTCCAGTATTTAGCGAGTCACTCATCCCTATTGTTGTGGTCAAGAGCTGGTTTAAATTAGATCAAATCTTCATCCCAATGTCACACCCAAAATAACATCGCCCCATTTATTTTTGAAGTTTCGTCGATTTTCGGGATATCATCCAAACTAAACTCGATGGTGACGCCGCACTTTTACAGTACAGCAATGTAATCCAGTAGTTTGACGGTACGCTTTGAAGAAAAGTGAATGATTTGTTAATGCTCAAGAATGTGAGTGATTTTGTTCTTATCTCGAGAACTGTGGGATCTATAACGGAAAATAATTTGATCTGAAACTGCCAAATAGCTCGGGACGTTACGTCTTTGAATGTGTGTAAATTACATATATTCGTCACTCGGACGTTAACTTATTACGGTGTATCAATGTTATGGTCGAGTATAATGAGCCCATTAGAACGCCCTTTCTAGAATGATTAGCGACATTAGAGGTTTCGTATCATTGAGTATTCCTCCCTCCGAGCTGAAACAGACGTATCTCACCACACTGAGCCAGATAAGCTGGAGCCACAGACCTCCACACGATACGTCACAACGTTCAATTTAAATCCAAATGTTAACTGAACATGTCTAGGGCGAACAGGGTGCGGGGAGTGTAAGCGAAACACCAAGCAAATGGATGTCTGTAATCCTGCCAATCATAATCTATCCATGATTGCTTCGGATTTAGATGAGACGCCGGGGGAACCCTTCCCGGAACTTCAACCATCGTTCTTGTACTAATTTACTCACAGCTTATGCCTGAGAGTTTCAGATTTCTAGACGACAGTCATGTTTGGTTTCAGCTTCAGCCGTCGAAAAAGAGCTCCAATTTGCGGAACTGACCTCTAGGAATTTTTCGTTAGTCGAATAATTGAGAGGGTTTCATGCAGGAGCCTACTGCATAATAAAGAGGACAGCCTGACGAGTTTCGGGCAACTTTCAATGAGAGACGGGGAAGCTGGTTATTTTCGGCCATCGCAACATCGAAAGAGCGGGAGCGAATTATAACGTACGGATAAGCAATTGATCGATACTGACATGTCATAAGCGCGAAGGTAGCGTTAAATTAGGATACTAGAGCGCGTTTCAGAAGTGATTAACACTTTTGATGCATTATCACTGTATTCTTATTTCATCATCATTCGCCATGGAATTAGTCAAACCAGGTGTTTATTGGATAGGTACGGGAATTTACAAAGCAGTCGCATTATTCACCAAACTGTCAACTCAGCCGAAGTCGAACCCCTTTTTCGAACGTCCTTTTGTGAAACATTGAAAATATACTGCCTAACTGTAGTAATCGTAATCGTACTGAAGTATGTCTCCCTGTCATTCCCATAGTTCCTTGTGCAACGTTTTGCGTACTGGTGGGGCAGTAGGATATCAGCCGCATGGTACTGATGGTCGAAGAACCTAAAACAATCTTAGAACGGACGTTGATGTATCGGTGTGGTTTCATTAATCATCATCCACCTCGTTCAGTGTTTTCCTTATAAATCCCTATATATGATACTAGCACTTTCAGGAAAATGAAAGTGGCAGTACAATAAACTACCTACACGCTGATAAGCTGCCTTTTTTATAAACAGCTAAGAAACGCGACTATTTAGGATGTAATTTAATTCGTTAGTTTCAAAACATAACTTTTTTTTTTCAACTTCGACCGAACTTGGTCACAAAGCATTTTATTTTATTTGAGACTCCGTTCTCCACATAATACTCCAAGATCAACAATATCTACACCAACTAATCCCAATAGCATAGCTTGTTTTATTGAGCCCCTTCTACTGGCACTTGAGCTAGTGCGATAAATTAATTAGATAACACTCACGCCACGCTAGTGCAGTTCATAAATTGAGACGAAGAAGCCCACGGGGGATGCATTTGGATTTGTGGGATCCAGCATCGCACAAAAAAGCTTTTTCTACACGGAGAAGGTTTACTTCAAGACTTGCTAGAATAGCTAGTAATATTGACTGACAGCAACGAACAAACGACGGGCTGAGGTAACTATTTCATAAGTAGTCTAAAGGCACGTACAGGGCGAAAAGGGTAGTGAACGATATCAGTCACCTTTTAATAAGTTTATTGGAGAGCGTGGAACTGTAGTTCGTGCTAGGGAATGACACGAAATGTAGAACTCATAACAGTTTCAGGTTAGTTTCTCTGCTCAGAAAGTTTGACGGCGGAAATTTGACATCAGCCTTCTTCAAAGGAAGGAGACTCCTTCTCCTCATCGTCATTATCTCTGTCTAGAGGACTGACTAGTTAATGACAGTTTGAGCGGTGTTCTGAACGTGCCGTTGAGGTAACTCATTGTATGAAAACTTTGATAAAGCGTGAGCGTGTATGTTTGTGAACCGGTTCTCGACATTGAAAAACACCTACGACACCGGTTGGGTAGTATTCACAATACGTACGATATTCAACCAAGTGTTATTAATCAGGCTGTACAAGTATATTTCGAAATTACCGATATTTATTCATTTTTAAAGAATTTATTACTAAATAAAAAGTAATACGCAGGGAGCGACATATAATGAACTGAACTACAAATATCTGGTGCGGCGTATCGCACAACTTTCCTCTGTCCTACATGCATCAAGCAATTTTGTAAAATCTATTTTTCATTCAGTGTAACTGAACTTGGTGAAACCGAGACTGAATGTTCAGCTTCGAAGCTATTGACCTATTTATGCCACAACCACTATAGGATAATCAGTGAAAAGGTTAATTATGGGACTGTCAACTAGATATTAATTCAATTTACTGCTCTCGTCTTTGTCCACTAATGAGAATTTGATGAATAAACAATGTAATGAACATCGTTAGAGCCGCTTTCGAGAAAAAAGATAATCGGAGTTTTGATCACGTTGATAGCTAATGCTAGTTTCAGACTGATTTTGCTCGTACCAATTATTTTGGCTTTGCACATTGATTAGCAAGCTAATTATTCGATTTGACACAGATTTGGAAATAACGGAGGATTGACGTGTTTCACACTAGTCAATTTCTCTGTTCATATTTGGTTTATTGATGTTGTAAACTATTGTAAACTAAACGACACATAAGCATACTCCCCAAGGAAGGGCAGGTTCGAAATAAATTCCATCTTTTAGGGTTACTGATGTATAATGTGAAGAAGAAAACCACACACGCATAGGGACACGCAAATCATTATCTGAAGTGGTGTTTTTTGAATTCGGGAGCACATGAAAAGGTATGATACAAAGAGATTTCAACATTTTTTTCTGTCAATTACAGAACTTTCATTCCTACGTTGTAGGGCTAAGGAAAGTAACATATTCACTTAATTGATAAAAGTTGTGTTTTACGTATCACACCTGGCACATGTCAGTCTGTTCAGCCTGTTTGAAAAAGGACGGAAAGGTAAACACTGGTTCATTCTCCCTTTGTTACTGAGCAAACGTACGTTTCACTCGGACATTGAATAACCAGGTTTGTCGACGTCGGTTTGTTCGAGAATGCTGATAAATATTCCTACCTTAATTAAAAGGAAAAGAATTAAAACAACGGAGGTAATATCAATTTTATTCTACAAAGATCTTAATCCCTAAGACCATGGTTTTTAAGCGTGTCGCCTAATCCCTTTTTACATTCAGTCTCTCCTTCGTGCGACAAGGTGCCCTCGTCTAAACAGTGTATATTATTAGAGCGAGAAGTAAAGAAAGCGGCGGTATAAAAGGTTACCGCGATGCGAGTCACGTGACCGCGACTGGAGGGGGTTTTAATTAATTTTTTTTCCACTCGACCGACTCGAAACGGGGTATCATCGCCAAAACGTGCTCCGAATACTTTAACTGGACCGTGAAACGTATTGAAGGGAAAAGTGAACAAGAGGTTGAGGGAGGTTTTTCCTCGGTGTCCTAACTTCTGTGGGACGGGGATAGTTAGAGAGCAACTTCTTTAAAATGTGATTGTTCATTAACAGAAGATATCATTAAAATGTAAATAGCGTCGATTTCCCAACCCCCTTAATGGCTCCAGCGAATTTCGGGAAAGATCATCGTCAAAGTTTAATTTGGTCGAACATCTTATCTCTCCCTCTTTCTTTGGTTATTTATTGTTCCCCGCTTTATAAACCGGAAGGAAGTCATTTCAGTCTTTGTCAAACTCTTCGTTAGATAATAAGGTAATTAAGAGGACGCCCATTAAAAGTTTCCACACTTATGGAAGTTTGGTGAAGTGAGGTGTGTTCCTTGTTGAACTTTCTTCGAGGTGGCCTATAGGTCACATATCCTTAGTAACTTAGTGGAAGTGTTGAGCTTTGCGGGCCAGAGGCCAATTCTTTACTCTTTCGAGAAAGTCTGCCCTTTAGAGTGAAGAAGTGTATTTCAGACGAAGGACATCATATTTTCTCGGCATGTGGTGTACTGTACGGCCCACGCTCCTCCGCCGCTGAGCGTCCTGACACTCTTTCACACTCCACTCTTTACGTTCGTTTAGTAGATGACTGCATCAATTATAGTTTGCAATATGTTAATAGTTTGAGATCTGCTCTATAACATAAATACCTCTACCCCCCCCCCCCATGATTGACGGTAGCTGAGAAACTACCAACTACCACTGTGGCCTCAGATGGGTCTACTGCGTGGGGATCCAGGAGAAAGCACGCGGTTGCCCTCTCGGTTCCATTCCCAGGTCTCTTGTAACTGATATTCCCTGAGATCTCTCATCTCTTTGAATGTCCTTCAGATCTATACTCGCAACCTTCTCTGGCTGCAGGAAACGACTACTGAGTCCCCTCGAAAGTACACAGTAAGTGCCCCATCCAACTCTATCCCAACATCGCAGAATCAGCAGCTTTGTACCCCTGACTTACCAACCATGGCCAGGTGGTGAACATGCCACGTAGCATCCGTATATTTTCTCCTTCTCCAAACTGATGATCTCTCTCGATCACCCTCCAGAGGCTCATGAATAACTTGGATTTCCAGATACTCCCACCAGTAGACATCCTTGTACTCCTCCGCTCAACTCTTTACGCAAGTGGATCTTGATGGTCCCCATGAAGGGTTCAGGACACGTGATCAGTGAAGTTCTATCATTTAAAAATCTCACTCTTAGATCTAGAGATGTTTTCGAAAAATTTAAAGTGATATTTTATTGATTAGTACCACCAAAACCGATTCATTGGTGGGAAGAAAAAGTATTTGAGTTGTGCCAAAGCTTTGTGGGAAATATGGACCAAGGACATTGCGGCACGAACTGCCTTTGGTTATGCTGTTCATGGGACTTTTTGTAGTAGTTGAGGAGTGATGATGACAAATCATTAGAGATATATATAAAACGGCAATTGAGTTACCTCGCTCGTCGGTTTATCGTTTTACACAATAAACAGGGCTCTTTGAGAGACAACAAAGGTTTTTGGATTATTGCTTGATATGACTTAACAACATGTTTGGTACCTTGTTTTAGTTTTCAGTTTTTGTCCCTTACATTTTTAACTGTTATTTGTCTAAATATGCGCGCTTTCACTGTTGTGTAAATTACAATATGCGTTTTTTCTTTAATCGTACAGTTTTAATGATTCTATCAGATTTACGATATTTATTCAAATTGTTGTTCCTCCGCGTTATCCTTCTAGCTGCGAACTCTTTTGATTTTCTTTGTTGCTCATAGTTTCTGTAACACTCTGCAGACTCTTTCTGGTAGTTTCTATAGTCAATGTGACCTGAGCTACCGATGTTAATTGCTGGTCTTCGGTCTGTGCCGATATTCTTCATTTTCGGTGGGAAGTAGAATGTGCCACACCATCCGAAGAAAGTTTACATCTGTCTGAAGCAGGTATCTAACACAGTATATAAAGGTTATATCACTGCTGGTGACTAAAGGGTCATCCAGCGTGAACAGTATGTGTATAGCTACTGTACATACTTCAAGTCAGAAAGATTGTAAAGTAACTCATATTAGTCAATTGTGAAGTGAATTGGTTGGTTATACATAGAAATCGAAATAACGCCGCATACCACTGTTTAGTGACGTAGCCACAGCTCTACCCTTCTTGAATTCAGGTATATTACACTTCCTTCTACGCCAATCAATGATCATCATTTAGTACGCAGACATTGGCTATGTAAAATTGCAATCACCGTTTGAGTAAACACGTTTCTATTTATTTCTGTGCCACGGCACGGTTTTTAATCTGCAGATGAATGCGTTCTGCCTTCGATTAATTTTAATTATTTCCAGAGTTCGTCCATACAAAATCAAGCGGCTCTGAAACTACTCAAGTATATCCTTTCCAACCCACCACACTCAGATATGGAATGGATCAATTGTGGGGATGCTCTTAAAGGACTGATTGAGAACTATGCCAAAATCTTCCTCTTCAACCAACCGATAGCAAACTTGTTAAACTCGTATCAAATGTCCAAGAGCAGGCTTTTTAGGAGGTGGTACAAGGGAATCCCGCGAGTGAATACGTTATTTTCATGCCGCAATGAATACAATCTGTTATGTATATTCATATAAATCGTGAAATACAAATAAATTTCAACATGAGCAACTCGGTAACTATCTACTCAACTGGAAATGACGCGTCGAGCCATAGAACCAAATAAAAGATACCAAGACAGACTCTTCCAGAAAACCAGAGGATTGAAATTATACTCCGGATAACTAACTTTTGTCATTAAAATGCACCGACACGACACGACTTCATTATTTGAAAATAATGATCTAGTAGTGGGAATCTAAAAGCCGGTTTCAAAAGTCATGTAAACGCCGTGAGTTTCTACGCTTTGGGTTTTTACTTTCCTTGGCTCTACAAAGTAGAAAGGAAAGTTATGTAATCGGCTGAAAAAAAAATTTTGAGTTTTCTTCAGATCTTTACGTTTCAGACCCTCCTGAGTCTGAAAAACACTATTTGGGAAAATGGTCTGTGTGTGTGTATGTGTGTCTGTGAACGATTTTTAGAGAAAACCACCGTACCAAATCAGCTCAAACTTCATATCTCGCCCGCAGGTCATCATGCGACGCCAACATAAGAATATGAACAAAATCCACCGAAATTTAACTATAGTTATCATAGTGATCAAAACACCAAATTTTTTTTCTCAAAAACGGCTCTAACGATTTTGATTAAATTTTTTATATTGATAGCTCCCAATATGGAAACTATAGCATAAAATTTACATCTATGGGAAAATGACGAGAGCAGCACAATAAATTGCCAAAACTTTCGACGTAATCGATTTTAGAGTGGTCTTTAGAGAAAACAACCGTACCAAATCAGCTGAAACTTGACGTCTAGCCTACAGGTTACCATGGGACGCCAAAATAAGGACATGGGCAAAATCCACCGAAAGTTAACTATAGTCATCATACTGATCAAAACACAAAATTTTGTTCTCTAAAACGGCTATAACGATTTTGATTAAATTTTTTATATTAATAGCTCTCAATATGACAATCACACCATAAAATTCCTATTCGTGTGAAAATGACGAGAGCAGCACAATAAATAATCAAAATTTTCGACGAAAAGCGTTTTTAGCGCGGTTTTTTCCTTATAAACTCCGCTGGAATGTTAGTACAATGTTTAAAAAAATTGGTATTGTAGTCCAATCCAATACCTATAGGGTGAGTGTTTAAAAACGCTCATGAGATCCATGGGGCCCACTCCAGAAATGCATGAGTTTCAACTACCGCCGTTTCGCTTACTACCAGTTCTAAACGTTTTTACCCTACAACTCTGCCAAAGTGATTACTATCCTTCTTCAAAAAATTCGTGTTTACAGTCTCATTAATTATCTGTGTACCAATTGCTCAATAATGGTCCTGGAATGAGTATGAGCAGCACAATAAAATCCGGAACTGTAAGCGCTACCGCTTTCTGCTGCCGTGAAATGTTGTTTGACCAAGTTCATATGAACAGAGCGATAAATGAATTGAGTAAGTAGAAAAAGCCATTTACAAAGTGAATCTTTGTAGAGCTAAGGAAAGTTGTGTGTTGCAACGCATCAGATATTTACACACTTTTTACAACACCTGGTGGTGAATAGAGGAGACAGTGGTGAAAGCTGAGTGCAGGAAAAGCGAATGGTAGCATTGCAAAAAGTACCAGACTGTTCGCCATATATTGGCAATACGTTTTGGCGGCCACAGGCTTCTGCTTGAGAATCAAGTCAAGTACTCAACCGTAATTATGTATGAGGTGACATTTAAGCCGACACCTCCAGTCCCTTCGCGAAGTTCCCCGCATTTCGAGCAATTATCAAGGCCATTTGAAGTGTGAATTAGTAATACGCCATCCTCATGAACAAGGGATGTATTCTAGCACGCTAGTAAGGCCACAACGCGCATGAGATTCATGAAATGCCTAGTGGATCGCAAGATTCCTGTCTGATGGTTCCGGGGCAATATGAGGAGAAAAGAGACCTGCCCCGAGTATCTAGCACATTCTTAAACAGCCTGCCATAACCCTGGCATATACTTCATCCCAAGTTATTCACAAAGTGGAAGCCTTTCAGGGGGATCGTGAATAGAGAAACTTATCACACGCGATACTGCGCACTAGAAGTGCAAACGCTAGGGTTATCGCAAACATTACAAGGAACTCTATCATCCAACCTACAGATTGTTCAAAGAAAACTATACACACGACCTGGTGAACTTGCGATGAACAGTAAGTCCCTCCGATATCTCTTACCTTTACAAAGTGAAGAAGCTGATGGAAAAGTTTTACGACATCAGCTAAAAAAGATGAGGATATTAGTTACAGTACGTAGTAGGCAGTACATGTTTATTACTTTTACGGTCTAGCGTCCGTTCTTATAGAAGAATTTTCAACCTTACTTCATCAGTCGTACCAACGACACGAAGGGAACAATCTGCACCCCGAGCTCTTGGCCCTTGCTCGTCATCCCTTGACATACGTAGTAATGCAGTTACCGTATTCATTAAACAAGTTCAAGACAGTGGGCACCTACAGGCAGCACATCAGGTTATATTCAGGTGAGACTCTCTCAGGTGCTTTAAATTAATTAGGGTAACGAACAAGAGCACTCGGAGTTGATGCCACCAACTTCATCTTAAGCTGCAAAATTCTCTTTCCTCCCCCCTCCCCCCCTCACTATCAAACTCCCTATGGTGCGATCCCGGTGAAAGGGATGCGGAGGCAGAGCCCGCACACTGTGACTACAAATTGCGACCCCCATGAAAGATTACAAAAGGCAATATATGGGCTCTGCGTGTCTCCTCTGGTAACGAATTATTCACGCAATTGCGCCCCACCCAATGTTCCCTCGCGCTGCCTCCACACAACCCTTCTACCGACGTCCTTGCACACCATACGTTAAAAAAAAAAAGGTGGGAGAACGAATTATTTAGCGGTAGGTTCCTTTCATCCTCGTCTTTTCTACCGCGATGGCGAATTCTTAGGGGAAGTAAATTATTATTATTACTTCGGGCGCATCCGTAAATTTACATATTCTGTTTACCGCACACCCAGGAAGTTTGAGAAATAAGGTCATTAGATATCAATAACCGCGATAACTGTCCAATGCCCCACCAACTGCAGCCGTACACTCCTGTAGAAATGTCGTTTAATGTGCACCCTACACATGCAAGGAGTAGTTATGTGAAATTGCCTCTTGTTCTTTTTTACGGGCTCACAAAGTGTTATTTTTACTAATTAGAGGAAAAAGAGGAAGTTTTTTGCGTTCGGTGTTCGAATTTGGTGAAGTGGGTTATTATCGAGACGTTTGGTTATATTATTCTTCACAATTCTTCAATATGACTCACAACAGAGACGCTCGACCTCACCATGTTGAGTTATGGAGAAAACTCGAGATGCCAGGTCAGTAGTGAGCTAGTAGAGGATGGAGCTTACTGACGCGAGACCTGCATCCCGCAGAGATGAAAAATGAAGATACAGAGCTAAGACCATTCCTCCACCTCCGAAACTGCTGGGCGCTGGAGGAGGTCTGTAGACATAGCCAGTGTTCGACGCAAAACGTCAAATCAGTATCAGGTTTGTTCACCTCATAATTTCCACCCAAACGGGACTCCCTGCCCTCAACTGCACAGTCATTGTTTCCCCAAAAAATCTTCGTTATCGACCGCTTACTTATTGTTACCTGTGGAAATCTTGCATCCGCTGGTATTCCAACGGCGACGGATTTCTCGCTTCGTCTGGGATTCTTAAATATAATTTCTTCCCCTCTTTTCCACAATTCTCTCCACGACAAAGCTCTCCCCAAATCATTCCGCTATCAACTCTTGTCGCAGTAACAGCTAACACTTTCCTTCCGATACAGTTTCCCATGCCAGTTCACGCGTTCCGAGTACTACTGTTGAGTCGTCCTTTGTACAAGAACTCAGCTCAATTCTAACTCAACTCAGTTCATAGCTCACATAATACAGTCCTCTATGTCTATTTACCCACAAAGTTCAGTTAGACGGATAGTCATCAGTAACGAAAACGCAACTAGTTTCTGAAAAAATGTCTACAAGTTGCATTTTTGTTACCAGTGATGACGTAACCGCCAAGATCGATATAACTTTGTGATTAAAATTTAGCGGGGATAGACAATAGTCGCCATTCTATTTTATTGCCGTTATTCTGCTTACATAGGTGGTAGGTAGACACTGTAACCCACAGCATAGTTCATCATCGACAATAATAGGACATGCTACTCTCCTCACTCAACATAAATCCTGTTTGAAATACCATCAGCTTCTTAAGTTGATTTACACGTCAGGTGCGAAGCAGCATGCAACTTCAAAGATCTAAAATACGTACGCTTAATATCCGCTCAACGCTTTTACACGGAAACTTTTACCGTGAGCAAAATGAAGGCGCCTGTATTTTGGTCTCCAAATACGTCAACAAGACCTCATGGAAAGCCTTGAAATGCTACCCACCAGATACATAATTCGTAAATTGAACGTGTTTTCCCCCGTTAACTCCATCCACAAATGTTTGTTCTCAGATACCCGTTATTAGGAAGTTAGGTTCCATCAATAGAAAGCATTGACAGCGTTTCTAAACGTCGCAAGTCCATCGCCAGTTTGCCCTGTGCAACTTCCAAAAATCGCTACCCCTACACACAGTAATTATACCAGTCTTCGTAGAGAATAGTTCCTCATATGAATATTGGCCACTCGCACCATACCCATTGGGACGCGGGGCCCCTTAAGTAGCAAACTGTGTAGCATATCGACGATGGGCTTTCAAGAAGGTAGTCTCCACGCCTGAACCCTTGGTTTAATTCTCAAACTACCTGGTATATTGCCTATAAGTCATATAAGGGAGTAGTTAACTTCTCGAGTCATGTACCCCACCATCTATCAGCGATAAGTTCTTATTCTTTTTATTTTTCGGTACATACGACGTTCAGTATGATTTTTGCCACCATACCTAATTGAAAATATGTGATGCGACGTTTCATACACCTCTCTTCAACCTCATATACGTTTTGACTCTCTATTTCTTCACCAAGAACTAGTTTTTATCTCTGTAGCAAGTACCAGGAACTATTTTTTGAGACTGGTTCTGAATGTTCAGGGCTGATGAAAGTGATGCTTGCCGTTGCGAAATTCCTTGAGGTGTTCCTACTCATGGCATTAGCATTATGCCCAACACCTAAGTAATTTATGGGACTAACAACATAACTTGTTCGGGATGGATTGTGTTTACTGCGCTGGTGAAAGAAGTTAGTTAAAGAAACCACAAAAGTTCGAGTTTCCAAATTTCGTGTGTGGTCAGTATCTGAATTACGTCTGTCACTCTAAATTTTCAGCGTAGAGATGGCTTATTGGTCACCGAAATGATCGTCTTGGGGGCGCTTTTGACATGTACTCAGAATTTATTTATTCATAAGAATTTACGATTTTATGTACTGAAATGGCTTAGGATTTATTGTACTGCTCTTATTTCCGCACCAACGACAATATTTAGTTATTATTGAGGTAATAAGGACTGCCCAGAAAAAATTTAAAACAAACTGTGGCAGCCGTCTTTTTGGAAAACTACAGTTCATTTTGGACCGATTTTGCTCGTAACACTATTGATGATCATACTGTAACAATGTCGATCGATATCAGTTTTTATTAACAATAATAATGTAATAATTTATGCTTTTCTAATCATAACAACATAACATAACAACGGTAAACACCTATGGGGTTAGTTACCCCACATTACTCCCTCCATGGTTGTTAGGCCTGACGTCCGCCTTGACTATACGATTCGCATGTAAACGTCGTTTCGTTTTTCCCAACTTCATATCGAACAATACGTCGTTGAGTCGTTTGTCGATTACCCAGGGACCTGTCCACAGGGGCTGAAGCTTTGGACAAACCATCCATTTGGGATCGAACACGCATACCCAATCGCCTCCTTTGAAAGTCGGTGTCTGTGCCCGTCGATCGTGAACCTCTTTCTGTGAGCGCATTTTGGTTTATTATTCATTCTGAATAATAACCCTATGTTTTCGGTCACGAAAAATTTTTTACAACCCCCCCTCAAAATTTGATACTTTACGTTTCATGACATGGAGATTCCAAATTTGCAATGTCCGTCCGCCGTCCCCGTCCCCGTCCCCGTCCCCGTCCCCCGTCCCCGTCCCCGTCCGCCGTCCGCCGTCCGGGCCGTTTTGTGCCTTTAACGTGGTCTAAAAATTCGTTCTTTCGCCCAAAAATCCGATTTGGTATCTAGTTGTGCCCGCCATCTCCGCAATCCGATCGGACGAAGCCCGTGGTTGTAATGGGCAAAAACGGTTAAAAATTAACGAAACGCAGTATAACGCGTTACGTCTTTGAAGTCCTCGCTCCCGCCCATCAAAGCGATCGTCACTGGTCCGGCAACACCGCCGCCCGCCACCCTTTCCACTCGACTCACAGCGTTCGCCCAATTAGCGCCGGGGTTTTTTTTTTTTGTCTTCCCTAGGAAGCGCTCGTGTTTCGTATATAACCTTTGGCACTACGATTTGTCTCTTTATCGTCCGATTGCCTTGTTCTCGTCTTCACCTCCACGAATGACTCTTTCTCTCCGTCTCAACGGTAGCAAAATATCTGTTATCTTCGATTGAACTTTTCATTATTCGCTTATTTTTGGTTTATTTATTAATAGTTCGTTCGTTTCATTTTTTTTTGTTTATTTTAATATTACGATTCAGTTCTTTTCGGCCTTTTTTTGGGTTTCATTATGATATTTTTCGATGCTGAATCGAACAGGATGGGTCTCGGAGCATTAATGCTAGGTCAAGCTGATTATCCGAATAATAAACCGTTGTGTAATAATTTGCAGCGTTTTTAGAGAAGTCTCGTTTTTCGTGAACTCACGAACTTCTTCAAGTTTTTTGGCGTAAATCAAAGGCGTATTCCGTTCTTGAAACAGTTTCCATTGCAGCTGGGCGGACCAAGTTTTCTGGTAATCGCAAATCTTTTCCATATAGGAGCTGAGCTGGTGAAAAAGCAGCCGTATGGTGGGGAGCTGATGTGTATGCCATTAAGAACAACGGTACATTTGTATCCCAGTCATCTTAGCATTAGTTCACAAATATTGCCAAATATTTTGTGAGAGAGCTGTTCATGCGTTCCACGAGCCTCGCTGATTGTGGATAGAGTGCAGTAGTTCTGGTCCGGTGTACCCCTAGAAGATCCGATACTTCTTGCATTAATTCGGACTTGAAATTCCGTACTTGGTATGAATTTCCAAAGGTATTTGTTATGTTGCTTATCATAATAATAATAATAATTATTATTATTCTGGTGAGCAATTTAGAATAATGTAAATCCCAGGAAACCCCATTGAAAGAAAACTGAATCAGGAAACTGAATGGAGCTTTGGGAACTGGCCAACCCCTGGCTTCTGGTAGGCGTGGCCGAACTGGGTACATAATAGCTGCAAGGTCTGGTGGTGATGCACTATTTTTAGAAGCTATAATCAGTTCAAAAACATGCTTCCTATTAATGGATACTGGGGCAACAGTTTCAGTTTTGAGACCTGATGTTGCAGCTCAGTGCAAATTAAAAATTCTTAGGACAGGTTGTGAAGAATTGGAAACAGCGTCTGGCGGTGTATTGAAAGTTATCGGGGAATGTAGGACTAGCAGGAGTGTCACTAAAACACACATTTCTCATTGCCAAAGTAAGTACAAGGCAATCCTTGGCCTCGATCTTCTACACAAAATGAACGCGAGTATCAATTTATGTGACGCTACCTTAAAATCACCCGTCGATTCAACTCCTTTGGCACGCCAGTGGCAATGTGTAAACCGCAGCTTGCATTGCTCCTCAACCACCTGACTGGGGCTACCAGTACTGCAAAACACTGACATAGTTGCGAACTCTGTAGCATGGTAACAGCTGGCAAACGTGTTGGTCAAGTTTGAACTCACCACGTCATGCAATGGGAAGCTAACAGGCCGGACTGATGTAGTACAACATGCCATAGACACAGGTGAATGTCGACCCATCAAGTCTCGTGGATACGGGCGCTGTATCTCCTTCATTCAACGCATTTCTGTGGATACATGCATGTAGACCAAAGTTTTGGGTATTAGTTAGTTGAGAGTACCGCGTAACTTCGATCGAAAACTTTAGAGCTGTTTAAGAGAAAATAAGAAAAACGATAAATTAATGTTCGACAAGTCTCGTTTTCAGAGCTATCACGGCTGACATGTCCGTTCAACAGACATGTGGGGCATAAAATATGTGTATAAGTTGCTAGAAGACACTCTGTGAGAGTGATAAACGCCAGAAGCAAATACTCCGGAAACATTATTTTCGAAACATGTTGGTTGCTCTCTCTTTGTTCAATGAACTGCCAGAGGAACATTTATCGAGAACAATATATAGATATTGATTATTTAAAGACATCCTGCCATCCGAATTTTCAAGATATATCTATGAGGAAGGAAAGTTGGGTACTAACTAGTGGAAGATAATTTGAATGTTTAATCGAAATCGTTATAGCCGTTTTCAAGAAAACGCCTGGTTTTGTGTACATTTTGGACTCCCACCTTCCCTTATTCGTCAAAAAAGAACCAGCTCAATCAGTCCCGCCGTTTTCTCGCAAATTGAACTACAGGCTATGTTTCCTTATCATAGTGAGCATTCCTGAACCCTCAAACTAAGTTATATTAATATACTGTCATGGAAGATGAGGTTTCGCTATGATACAAGAGTCCGGCCACTGGCTCAGCTTATCTGTGGTCCCTTTCTCCCAGTGGAAAGCTGTTGCCCGTGTGTTTACTACGAAGATGTATGACACCTGGGGAATCCTTTATCATTTAGGAGGAGTTCTTTATCTGGTTTCCCCCTGATCTAACTACTTACATGGGTGGCAAGTTTCAAATGAGCAGATCAACTGTGATCACATTTCTTTGTCATGACCTTTTTCGCAAACTGGATGATACGGTAGAGTCCTTGTACATAACGATCCTCCTGAACTACAGGTTTTCTGGATTCAGTGATCCTCAAACCGTAAAGAGCTGGGAAAACTCCACTTTTTTGTCAGGATTGCAATACTTCCTTTACCCTATGGGTAGATGAAAGTAAAAATCAACAAACCCCATTTAATTTCAAAAAAATATTTGTGGAATCTTGCGGCGAGTCAACAGTCCATCGCAGAAAATGAGTTCATACGCGAAGAAAATTGAGAGACGCTGGAATCTTAAGTCTCCACATTATTATTCGAGCTGGGGAATTCTACTCTCCGTTTAAAAATGAGTTGTGACAGTTTCAAATGGAAGAGTTGATTCGAAGAGACTTAACTGCGTTGGGTTCGGAGCAAAAACGGATCCTTCAGAGCGGGTCACGAATGAGCCGCAAAGGAAGATCAATTGCAGACATTGCCAACGTCCCTGGCCGTTCAGCTCCATTTAAACATCGGCCAGGTCATTCAATCAACGCCGCTTCGTGTCCGTTGTAACGTTTCATCCCAATCTAATTCGTCGGACCGTAAAAACCAGCGGCGAAATCTGAGCTGTGAGCAATCCAGCCGCAAACTGAGGAATCAATATTCCATCAGAAAAAAAGAAGGAAAATAGAACGGTGCAGAGGGAAATTGCGCACCGTCTCTTTAATTGAATTACGACGGGCGTTCAACGCTCGTAAACACAGCGATTAAGCCAATTCAATGCGAATGGGGCGCGAACTAAATCGTTTTAGGGGCGACGTTGAGTGGGATTTTTACTCGTTGTTTTACATAGGCCGATATCCGGCATTGTTCCACGTTGAATTCAACTCCAGCTGTGCTTCTGAGTAATTGAGAGTTTTTTCCCTCCAAGACAAGCGATTTCTTGGATTTTCTTCGAGGCCATTTCAGTGCCGCAGTGCTACCAGCGTAGGAGGTAATTTCAATAGAGTTGCTGCAAGTTAAATAGGACGACGACTATAGCAGGATTCTGTGAAAATGCAACACTATTTACTAATTAATTAGTTTCATTCCAGGAATCATCATCCGGTCATAAAATTTCTCGTTATGTTAAGTTTTTGAGATTTGAAGTAGTTCCGAGCTTAGCAATGTCAAAAGCCTTGGTTTTGTCGCATATTTTTCTGCTCCCTTCGAGTTGCATCATGTATCTTTCTCTTGAACAGGACAGACATTTCTCAATTTCTTATTCTTGAACTCATTCTTTTCAGATAATGGTTGGATCACGTTCGTATTTTGATAATCCCGGAATTACGTCTACTGTTCCACAATCGCGAAATGATCAGGAACACGATCGTGTTTCTCTGTCACTAATAAATTAGCGTTAATAAGTCTGAGCTCACTCATGTGGAAGGTTAAACCGTCTCAAAACTGAAACTGAAATTTTTGGCACTACACAGTGGGAAAGTAACTAACGTTAAAAATCATGTGGTGTAAGCTGAAAAGCGTTTAGTTGACCTTTTAGCCACATCTCCCCAAAAACGTATGAGCCTAGGCCAATGGTCGGCAAAAGTATTGGCCAAGGAGCCAAATGTGATAATTAAAGCGATTAAAAAAAAATTGAGAGCCAAATCTGCCAAATCATTAAATTATGGGTACATTGAATAAAACTTGATTTGATATTTAATAAGGACTTTATTCATTGATAAAAAAGAATTTGATATCTAGTAAAGCATTCGTATAAACACTACTTAATGCGAAGAACGTTCTTGCGTCTCCTTTGAAAGTTTGCTCAAAAGGGAGGTAGGTTGTTGTTTTTAGTTTCAGGCACATTTCCAGGTTCCCATCTATAAGACGACTTCTTAGTTTGTTTTCAGTAAGATTCATACTTGAAAAAGATTGTCCGTATGAATACGAAGAGGGAAAGAAGTGAGTCAGGAAACGCGAGTTTTTTTAGCTGATCATAAGCATCCGGAATACATTTTTTAAAGCAGACCACTTGTATTGAGAAACCCACGTCCCGTGCCCCGCAGTCACCCGAATGAGCAACAGTCGCCGTTCAAGAGTTCAAGAGCCACACTTTGTCGACCTCTGGCCTAAGCCACGCTCCGTTATCGAATTCCGAAAATATCACGTGGTTTCTTGGATGGTTGTTATTTGCAATCACGTATAAATGTCATGCTATCGCATCGTGAAACTACTGTGCACCATAGGAAGAGACCAAAATTACGTACTACGAAGTGATCGTTGAAAGAATGGGGAGGAGTTCAAATGGCGTACTATAATCTGATTGGTTTAATGGAAAAAGGACTGAATTTGAGGGGAAGACAAATGACGTACTGTAACTGTTGGTTGAGAGGCCAAAAACCTCATACTACAGTACGACACGGAAGGGGACGTGGTTTTCTTCCCACCTTACAAATTGAGCCAGAAAAATAATTTTGGGCTTTCAACCTCTTCCACTTAAATTTAAAAATGTTGTCCGAACTTTCTTCCAAAATTGCTCACAAATAATAGGAATTTTTCACACTCGAAAACAACTAAATTCGGCCAATTCTTCGGTTTTGAACTCACAGGGCAGTTCTAATTAATTGATAAGTTTTGTTTAATGGGATTTTCGAAAGATCACGGAGGAACGAGGATAGAATGCTTGCATACGATCAAAATTGATGGCGAAGGGGGTTATGTGCTGCGTCATGTAATATTTTCTTATCCGATCCCTTCACTTCGTACCGTACAACATGATGTTCACTTCCCTTTTCTAAACGTAAAGCATTATTTATTCATAACCTAGTCGTGTTCACATACATAGTTACTTGCTGAACTGATCGGTTTTGAGCACGACGTTGAATAATTTAGTTCCACAGACGGTATCGGCGCTCTCTATTTGTGGAGGTATGAAATGTATTTTTTTTCGTAAGAGACAGCGTATAAAACTTGAAATACGACGATGATACGGCGAGTATTTTCATCTGTTGGGGACGAGTTAGCAACAGACGAGGCTCCCGCTTTTGGTAAAGACCTGCCAGACTCTGATAAAAGAGGCAGCTCATGTTTTTATTCGACAGTTTAGGCATCAATTTTCCATTTAACGAATTTATTCGTGCGTCCACCCGATAAGACCATTTTACGTCACCGTTTCATTAGAGCGCAGTAGCTGACACACAATGGTTTGACGAAAGCAGATGGATTACAATGGAGCGGTGGAACAAATTCTGTACACAGTTTCAGCATTAGATTTTCAATTGGTGGAACCGCGAATGAAAACTCCTTCCTTGCCAGATTCTGTCTAACTCTCGTTACTATGCAATAAAAAATCGATACATTCACTCGTTCTCAACACGGTACAAGAATTCCGGTTTTCTATCTGTTAAACCATCACTAAATTATTCATCGCGTAGATATCAATGATGTGTCACTCTTTCAGTATTTAATATTTCATATGTCGACCAATTTTTTTTTCTCCATCGCTATTTTGAAAGTTTGGCATTTATTGACTGATCCGCGCGATTGACGATTTCAGATGTTTCCTGAGAAATAGCCTATTTTGCTGGAATGTTTAGACTTCCAATTAACTTGTTTCATTACGTATTAATTCTCATTTTGCTGTGTTCATCGCCAAATATTTTTTTATAATTTGCAATGGCCTTGATAAACAAAAGACGGACTTTTCGGCTGATTCTTTCCATTGACGAGTTCAGATACGTTGCTCACAAGGTAGCTGACGTCGAAGTTTATGACTGCCTTGAATAAGGATAAGCGTTTTCAGGGTTCTAAGCTGAGGATGCTTTCATTAGCGTCGTCTAAAATAGGAATTTTTGTATGGGGTTTACCGAACTTGATTTTATTTTATCGATTCTGTCTATAGGACGAATGCGTACGGCTGGGTTTTGCAATAGAATGATTGGCTTATCTTGCATCAAGAATTAATAGTGTTTCTACTTCATCTTACTACAGGTAATTTCATTTATTTCTAATGAATAGCTGTGATTTGAGTTGTCGATGCAGTTGCCGTCGATAATCTCATTCATTTAATCTGATATAGCCGCGTATGTTCGGATTACACTATTAACGGTTTGACTTCCTCTATCAGACGTCAATTTCAATGTGAAAGGTTTACTTATATTCGTTTCCCTCGACAAACGGTTCATTTTTGCAGAGTTTTTCTGCTTTGCGGCTTGTTCATTGGTTAACTAATCAAAATATTGAGTAGTATCGTATCTGAACCCTGTTAAGAATTTCTTGAGCCGATACTCTTGGTCAGTCACACGCACGCCAAGTAAAATACGTTCACCCTTGATTCTTAATTATCCAAAATGGTGAGCTCCAGACTTGAAGCTGTTAAGTTGACTCACTTCACATTATGTAATGTACATGTACAGTTCAAAAAGCGTAGTAGCCGTGAATTCCAACTTCACCGGTAGAATCACTAAGCATTCTTAGAATCACTCGAGTCCGGAGGTTCAACTAGCTGGATGCACGAAGCAGCATCAATCAATTGGAGTCACGATTTAGACCCTTGTAACAATGCATTATCAAATCGAAGCTTCAACGCCCACAATTACTTGAATTCGGAGGAAACCCGAATTTTAAGTGCCAATCGTCGACTCTGCGAAGAAATTGGAATTCCACCGCAAAACCCCGAATCCAATCATTTATCAAAGAGCCACTCATTCACCCCATCAACCTACTCCAGTTCAATTTATCTAAGATCAAAGTTGTCGCTCTCTTGATGGAGTCGCTCTCTCGCTAGAGAGACAAGAGCCTTGCAACTGAAATTTCATTATCCCCAACTGATTGCTTATCCCATCAGCTTCCCGAAGCATCGGACCACTGTAATGGGCTATTATCAGTAAGCCAGGCGATCGATTTCATCAAAGTGGAAATTACCGGACTAATCAGCGATATGGCGGTCGTTTAGAGAAGGATGTGGACGACCGGATGATGTACAGCATTTTCGCAGGAAGGCGGCTTAGAATTGAAACCGTGTTTGAAACGAAGCTCGTTAAATTATTCCCGTCACGTATCCTAGTCCACTCAGCTTCTCATAATCGTGCTACTTTCGCTCCAACTCTCTTCTAGCCCACGGTTGGTGGAATACACAACAGGAACCAGCATTACACAATTGTATTGCCGGCTAGGTTTGATGACGCCCCATTCTGAGATTGTTTCCCGTCTATTCGGGTTCAGAAGTAGCTGAATCGTACCTATAATTAAGGTCTTGCGAGTGTGCTCGAATTACAAATTTCTCTAGCTCTCTCCTCAGTCAGCAATCATTTTGCTAGAAATACAAAGTCAAAGAGAGACATGTTATTCCGAAGCTCAACCCAACTAACTGAGCTATATTTGTATACTCGTGTTTGCAAGTTTCTCTACTTGTTTCAGAAAACACCGTCCCCGAGCTTTTGTCTGTTTCAGAGCTTCAATTTGCTGGGTTTGAAATTCCAAAACCAAGGTTTCTGGCCTTTCAAAACGTTCCTGAACTTCCATTTGCTAAATGAATTTGATTCCATGCATTCATTTGAATCAGCTGGACTTTCCAGTTGTCGTCGGTCATCACACAATTTGTATTTGCTCTATAAGTAAAAAGGAATTAACGTATTAGGCTGAAGAAATATTTTTTTTTGCATTGAAGAACTTCCAATTGTTAGTGTGTTCGTGTGGGTGTTGTATCGACTTGAGAGGTACAGCCGGGTTTTCCTCAAACTGAACGTCTTAACCATTGCAAAACCTCTTCGTAAGAGGTAGCCAATAGCTACAACGGTTCTATTAGTACACCATCGTACAGGAGACTCTGGCTACTTTTAATGTGGGCGTCTGGTGTCTTCGCCAACCAGCGATGAAGGGAGGGGGGCTGCAGATGGATTCGCGGCCCTCTTATCTACCTTCCACTACTATAATGGCCGTAAATAGTACCCAAAAGCACCATTAATTAGGTAACATCGTTTGAACTTAGAAATCTGGTCCCCCCCACAATAAGCCCACAATAAGCTTTTGAATACAATCTACTCAAAACTACCCGTAGTTATCACGGAAGCGATGACATGAATATTTTCCTGCCAAAATATCTTTCACGATTTTAGTCACGTTTATGCTCGACAAATCATACGGTTTTATTCTTAGTCGGAACATTGACCGACAGTCCCCGTTAAGAAGCGGAGCAGGACGGTTATTACCGAACGGAGAAAAATAACGAAGACTCGTTCGATTAATTCGTAGGCCAAATGCCAACAAAATGATTTCATCGAAGCAGTAGGATTAGTATCTTCAGTGGTTTTGATTACATACCAGAAGTAAATACAATCCTGATGATACGCTAATTGACATGAATCGATAGCTCTCAACGATAATTGAGTAGCGTATTTAAGTTTATCGCACACTAGTTATTTGTTTAGTTCAATAATTAATACCGGAACTGATAATCCTAAGTTCCACGTGCAAATAGAACGGATGGGGCGAAGTGGGGGTGGAAGTGGGGCGAAAGTGGTGTACTAGGATAGTGAGATGAAAATTTCGTGCAAAACAGTTTGCTAACCACCAATACATTTGTGACACATACTTCCACGTTCAACTTACCAGTGAAATTAAAAAGCCCGATTTTGCATTTCAGAGGATCTTTCATAAAGGAGAAAGTGGAAAAGGAGAGTGATAAAAACTCCTCTCCCCTCAATTTTCGCCCATGACCCCATTCAACGCCAATTTAGCCGCTGGTATCAAAAACCAATTTGGGCCGAGAGCTATTTAAAGTCATGCATGATTCAAGAGCAGCTCCAACAAATGAAAACAGTTGCTGTAAATGAATAATCAACGAGGCTCCCTTTCACATTGTCGGGTGACTTACGTATTGTTGGCGGCCATTCGTCGATGGTGTTGGTATCAGTTCCCTACATAATTTGCAAACGAAGAGAACAGCCTCTTGCGTTATGGTTAGTAACCAGTACAGATTTAGTCAATGTAGAAGTTTCTGCGTTTTTGCAATGAGGCACTGTGCCATTTAGCTAATGATGAGGTGATGAGCGAGCATTGCAATAACGACTCAGAACTCATCTCTTGAGTGGAAGGATTCTCCTCTACTGCATTCCTGAAGTGCGGCAATGCATTAGCCTGTGTGTTGTGAACACATTGCCCACGTACGTCACTTTTTATAGCCTGAGGAAGCACGGGACACATGTGCACGTGGCACATTTTGGGCCTGTTGTCACGGTGCCAGTTACCATCATACGAACCAGCTCCTGGTGAGTACCAGTAATAGTTCGAGGTCCAATGAATCGCTGAGAAGAGTTACAGAAGCACCTAGCTGCTAAGGCTGCTGTGTCGTTTCGTTCTCAAGTACAAGCGGCATTCAACTGCCCTCGATTTATAGCTTCTACCATTTGCATCTTATTGAAGCGATACCTAAGATGTCAACGCCCAGTAAGGAAACTAGTAAGGTCTCTAAGTCCCGGTCTAATGAGATTGCTGGTTGCATTGTCTTTTCAACACGCGTGAAGAGCATTTTTTGCCCTATCTTGGTCGTGGCTGGCCGTGCCAGTAGACGTGTTTTCTTTGTATTTCCCGTCGCGCTTCCTTCCAATTTAGGTGACGTTCCTGTGCTCCTATGTGAGGTTCAGGGCCTAATTTTGCAGGGCCTCACTTTGTTGTTGGTTCATTATTGTGATGTTGGAATATTGACGCATTAGTGGATAGCCCTGGCAATATTTTCAATGTTTGCTGGCTTGTAACAACGTAAAAAACACAGCTCTGCGATGCCTTTGTGGCTACCTTCTGTACTTTTGTATCTTGTCAACGAGTACGAGTGTTTCTTAAGCGTTCGTAGGGATGTGATTGATCTGTACTGTGAAGTATCTGTTGTGTCAGTGCTTTCTGATGTCACGAATACTATTCTCTGCGCTATGCAGTGAGGTAGTATGTAGAGGTCGTTGAGTGCAGAGAGGAAGAGATGGTGTCGAATAAGGCAAAGAATCTATAGTTAAGATGGCGTGTTACTAAGTGCAATGTTCACTTGAGATGTATGGTAGAGATAGAGTTCACCCGCCTTAAGAAGGTGACAAAAGTAATGAGTGTGAAGTAAGATAGAGGAAGGAGGTCATAAGAAAACCCAGTGAATGTTGGAGAAATTGACAGTAGGAAAATACGTTGGTGGCTTTGGAAATATCAATCCTTGTGTTTGGCAGGGCTGAGAATATTTAAAGAAAGAAGTTTATTTAAAAGGGTAACATGGATCTCCTCCTGGCTCCAAGTCAGTCATCCTGAGGATAGTAATCCTTCTCATCAATTCACCAGAAAAGAGATTGTTAATAAAGTTTGTGATGTGTGTCGAGCTGTGTTTTATTATTAGTTTTATGTTGCTAAGTTCTACCTGCCTCCGGTAAGGGATGTTGTTATGTACTGTTACCAACATCCTCATTTGTTTGATGGCCTGTTATGTACTGTGTGTTGAAGAACTTCCTGACTACTTAACAGGAAATGATGATTGTCTCCACTGCGTGACCATTGGTCTCAGTTTAGTATGCTCACACTAGGGGAGTTGACAGTGACGATTATTTTATAATTATGTCACATTTATCTGTGACTGTGCCGTGCGTATGGATACATCTCTCTACGCCAACTCATCGCCCACATGAGTTCTCTGCCTTACTGGCTAGTCGGCCGCAGTCTCTGTCTTCCCAAAGTCCAAGATCCCGGCTCCTCGTCCAGATTTGGTTGATGTCAGGGAAATGCGCTTGAGTTCTTCAACGTGAGTGAAGTACAATGTCAGAAGGAACTACGTTTTGCCACGCGCTATGTTCCAGAAGTCCTGAAAACCACATGAAGTGGCATGATGACCCGTATAAATGAAAACCACAGAACAGTATCATGTGCCTGTCGGGTTGTGTCGTCGGAGCCAAAAGAGGGGAGCCGAATGTTTTCGTGTTGTAGTTTCTTTTGATCATTTGGACCATGTTCTTGAAATCTCCAGTGCTCAGGATATCGCTCGCATTTGGCAAGCCGGGAATAATGAATATGGCTAGTAAATGTCTGGCGTGCAGTTCGTCAGAAGGAGCGTGACGAAAGGAGCATGCCAGGTTAAGAAATGAGTAATGTGTGTCGCTGAATGTGCTGAGTGTTGTGTCTGCATCTCAAAAACAGATAAACTGATAGAAATGATCTTTTTAACACAGAAATTGTTAAAGGTATACTGAAATTGGCGGTTAACTTCAATTTTCACAGTTTCGCCTCGTTGAAACGCCTCGGTTTTAGTGAAACGCAGCAAGGCATTCTACACGAATCTAATGGCAGCGTGGAAAACTAAAACTGGGGGCATTTTCCTAAAAACCGAGAACTTTTACTCAGATGAGGCTGCTAAAGGGCAATTCAATGTGTCAGTTTCACGAAACTGTGGTACAATGTTCCCGCACCTTCAATTTTTATTCATTTTTTACTCGTGAGCGTAAGCATCTTGTTCATGATGGGATGTGAAAACTACGAAAATTCACCAAACAAACAAAAACCAGTTTTTGACATTTTATGTCTTTACTTTGCTACATAAACTCGAAAATGTAACGCGGGAGATGTGACGCTGAAGACGTAACGTGAGAGATGTTACGCGGGATATGTAACGGAGAAGCGTTACGAAATGAAGTAAAAACCCTAGCAAAATGCCGTTGCCGGTTCGTTAATCCGTAGGCTAAATCACGTGGAGGCTGGCGGGCGTGAAAGAAACCTTTGCACAAACGGTGGGTACAGCTTTCGTACAAGTACGCAACCACTAGGAACATTTTATGTCTTTTATTTTATTTTTTTATTATTTTTTTTTTTAATGCAATGATAACTACGTTTGATGCTCGTTGATGGTTTTGATATAATGGCCGCGTCAATCCACACACACACACATCACTTAGTCATTGAGGCTATTAAAAGTGTGATGTTACCAAGCGTTTGATTTTGTAACAGACGTTACCATGCACCTAACCCAACACAAATTTCGTGACGCTTCTCCGTTACATATCCCGCATTACATTTTCGAGTTCATGTAGCAAAGTAAAGACATAAAATGTCAATACAGGATCCATTTTGATAACACATGGTGAATTATTGAAGGAATCCTGGAAATTCAGCTGGCAGCCTTTGCTTCATCCGAGGGAGTTAGTAAATTTGTACAGCTCCTCGGTAGCAAGTAATATCATGAATGGTTCTGCAATAGTTGCTCGGATGCTGCCATCATTGCTTTCTTGTTGTCAGCACCTCTAGTAATAGTCTGCATACAATTTTTTCCCTTCAGATGATCCACAACATCTTGAGCTAGCTGTTATACCTAGACTTGAAGCGCGGCAGTTTTGATTTACCGTGTTGTACAATCGCTTTTCCCCGCAAAAATGCCAATTTTCAAAAATACTTCATCCTGAATTTTTGAACGAATAAATTAATTCTCACCAGTTCCTTACGATGAATAAACCGAGTCACGTAATTTTATGTATTCGTTTTTCTTTTTATTGTGAAGTATTGGTCTGATTGAATACATTCAAACAGAAATGGTTCTTAGGAATAAGCTAATACTTTTATTATTGGCTATGCTCCTAAGAGCGATTCATTGCAGTTATCTGTGTCCAATAAAATGAGGTTTAAAGTAGGAAATATAAGAGAAGCAAAGTTCAAGCTTCTCCAAGTAGCCTGAGGACTTGGAGCACCAGAACGTAACTAACGGCTCTTGCTGTGACATGGAAAATTATTAGGAAAATACCTGAACGGTTGTTACGAATACGTTACATGCGTATACAGTGGATGGCATTGCAACTACTTTACCGTTAGTTTGTATTATCAACTGTGTTATAACTGCTGTGATGTTGCGCAGATGTCCAAGCACCACTAGACAAGAGAGGACCTTTCGAGGAGGTTCAGTTAATTATGTATCCGATGGTGCAGTAGCGTGGTTCAAATGTGGCATTTTACGTAGTTTTTCTTAGGCACGTTATGGATACGGGAAAGGTTCGTTTTGGGGGCGTACTGGCCTTGCTAATTAATGTTATTGCCGATCTGGTTGTGAAATATCATCACGACAACCAGATGCACATGATTAGCATATCCTCACACGTTAGAGTTGCTATTTGTCAAGGTACGGCGTTTTGAAGTAGCATAGAGAATTTAAACTACTCGCATGAGGTATTTGACAGTAATGTTAAGCGCTAACGAAGGGGAAAATGTGATACAATTTGGCTATCTAGGTGGTTAGGTAATTTGGAGTTGTTGACAATAGGAGGAGATGAGGTTGGAGAGGTGGTGAGTGGCATGGGTGGAGGGGGAGCTATAAAATCGAATGAAAGGAGGAAACGGGATTTGTCGAAAACGGCGAAAAGTTTAGAGGAGGGGGAACAATAGAAGAAAATAGACTGGGATGTTGACCCACCTTAACAAGTTGGACGAGGGCGTTTGAAGGGGGTTTTGTGTGTGTTGAAGTGTTAAGCGAACAGTTGGCCTGAAGTTTAGACGGTTTCACTCTGCGAAGGGGTCCAGCGCGGTACTGTTACAGCCTCCTCCAGCATCACCAGCCGCCGCCCCGATCTGCGCATGTCGCTTTTCTTCCTTCCCTAAAACTAAAAATCTTTCCTCCCCTCCTCATCATTCCGTTCTCTCCCCTTTTTTTCCTGAAAAGGTTGGCAACTCGACGCTCCGTTTTCGATCGGATTTTAACTATTCCCTTCCTTAACTTGCTCCAAAGAAGCCGAGTCTGACGGAAGTTGTTAGTTCCACCACTCAGCTCATCCCTTAACTTGCCACAATCCGATCCGAAATTCTAAAACCCATTTTTGCTTGGGTTCATTTTGCACTTCACGCAAAATTAACTTCCAATTAGTTTTGTCTGAAAAAACTAAAACGTAAAAGTCGCTCGTCAGCTTGATAATCCTGAGTTGAAGGGAAGGACAAAATCTCATGAATATGCAAATTTATAATTCGCTAAAACAACGTTTAAATGAGTTAAGTCTGATCTAATCTCGTCCGAAACCCCGAGCAGGATACGCTTCATTCTCATTGAAGCTCACTCCATCAATTTCTCTGCCCTCCCTCCATACTACTTGGAACAACTATGAGCGCATAGCAGAAAAAGTGACTTCGTCAGTACATAGGAGACTATTCGAGTCCTTCATGATGTCGAATAGTCTGAGCACTGGGGCTGGATAAAATTGAACGAAACGGTTTGAAGTCATTTCAGAAATAAAGCCATTTTAGAACGAAACGATTTGGAGAAACTGACAGTCAAAAAGTACCACCTTCATTCGCAGCGGCTTAGTAAAAACACGTACGTTTTGGCAAAACGCTGAGTCAACACGATTGATAGCTTCACGGACCTAGCGACGTGACAAACTGAAACTGAAGGAATTCCTATTAGCCCGGGAAGCCAAAATAAGGTAAGGATAAAATTGGTCCAAACCTAGCATAGTTTCGTCCTGATCAAAGCACTAACTTTTTTTCTTTTAAAGATGACTCTAACGATTCTGACTGAATATTTTGGAATGGGTGGCGCTAAGCACTTGACTGTTTAGGACAAAATTTTCATCCGTGATAATATGGCGATAGCAGCACAATAAACCATCAACAAGTTCGACGAAAATCCATTTCAGAAGCGATTCGTATACATAAATTCTGCTCAAATAACACTAGAATTTTCACAAAAAGCGTTTGGTGGTCAAATATGTTACACACGATGAGAGCAAAATGACGAGGCATTCAGTAACAAGAAACCTGCGAGTTGCGAAAGTGTCACCTCTTTACTCTACCTTTTTCATACTACGATTTGGATCGCTCGCTGGGGAATGATGGAAAATCAGTATGAGAATGGCCGAAAGATCTTTAAGAGTTGCCACGTTGAAAAGATAATTTCACCCAGTTTTCATCCATCAGTATCGCACCACTGAATGAGAGGCATGAGAACGTTTTGTGAGGCATCCCACCAAAGATTCAACGTTTTTCCGGACCTCTAAAGGAATTATCACGGCATATTTGCTCGAGTAACGAAAAAACGTCTTTTAACTGTAATGTGACACAAACCGATCGATTCGGTCTTTCTCACTATCAAAGTGATGAGTCGAAAATTGGTCAGCAATAAATTTTAAGTTTACAATAGCCTTGTCCGTGGTCTATTACTTAGAAAACGCGTGACTTTCACAAAGTTCAACTGACTCTGTTTGACATTTTCAAGGATTCTCCGTAATATTCATCCTAGGCTTTTTCTCCCGGTGGAACTGTGTTGTGGTAAGCCATTACCTAGTGCAAACAGAAATATCCCTAATCTTGTTGATTGAACGGATGTGTGCGTTTAGTTTGGGTGGCCTTGATAACGTTAGGTGTAGTAAACGCTTCACGTGAAGGAGAAGACTATCACTATGTAGTACGACGCTCAGTTGGTTAATTCTCTCAAGCAATCTTGTCGTCAACGAGATTCATTTACGTTTAATTGTTTTTATTCGCTTTTCGCGTCACCTCTGCAACACGTAAATATGTACAATTTCACAAGGGTGCTAAATCACTTTGATGAACTAATGGCAGATGTACATAATAACAATCGAAAAGGAACGTGGGCATTACTAAAAATAAAAAGAACGATAACCAAGTCGTTGTTTCGGCAGCGTACAAGTTACACTGAAAATGTAGTGAATAAAATCTATCGGAACATCATATATCTGTGCGTTCTCGGATGACAGAGTAGTGCCCTGATTGATGCTCTTTGGGATGGCAGCGAGATGTCAACCTGTTTGTCAGACTCACATTCTCCCACTTCAGGTAGCTCAGTTCATTGACAGCCTTCAGTCTATGAGGTACTGACTCCTAATCTGAACGAAATGCCAGGGGAAGGGCAACAACTTGCTGTGTTTTGTTGGACATCTATGCTTCTGTGATATAGACGATGGTCTTGTTCTACAGTCTGTACTGACAGATAATATGAACCTTGACGTCCTAGTACGCACATTCTACTCTTTTGTTTTGTATTGAACCAACGCTGCATCGGGGTAGTTGCTGTTGAGATGGAAGAGATAGTTGTTCGCTGATGCACGACGTACATATGCCGCGGAAGGCACCAGATTGGCAAAGGGCAATCGATAATAAATAGAAAAGGAGTGTCTGAACTTTTAATCCATTTCAAATCTGGGACAATGGAGGAGACTATGAAGTTTCCAGGTCTAGCGGCAGTCCAGTCCCAAGTCTCCAGTACAATACTGAGTCAGCAAACTCAAAGAGGTTGGTAAAATAAGAGTAGGGGTAGGTACCACACAACTGCCACATTACCAGACAATTCAGTTTTGACGGTGGACAAGTGAATGAGTTTAACTTGATTTTCTCATCTAAATGAGCGTTGGTGACAATGAGGTTCACATGTGACGGTGGTCTGCTCCGTTAATAAAGCCAATTACCTCAATATTTATCGCTTAAATAACTTTGTAGTTGCAAGACATGGTTTTGTAGCACTAACTGAAATAACTTTACAAGGAAATACTTTCAGCATGTTTCGCCCCGATTGTTTGCATGCAGAGAGCGAATCTTAACAAAGTTGATAGATGCGTTCCTTCGTTTAATTGAGAACTAGCCAGTTAGTTGTGTTAAAAGGCAAGTTCAGTAACGTCATCTTTTTAAATACATTTTTCCAGCTCTGAAGTGCCGTTGCATACGGTAGCAAAAAGAACTGGCGGGACCTCAAACGTTCTCATTTTCAGTGCGAAAACAGTCCGGGCAATATTTGGTTTATTTATACTCAAGTCAATGCGCCCTTCTCCATGAAGTGTTTACCTAGTCCGTGATTGAGCACGAGATTGATGCTCAAGTATTCGTAGGAATTAGCTTCGCTAATGGCTTACCTGTTTAGATACCATTTCTGTCGCGTCACCAATCCCCCTACTTCCCCTCCCCCAACAACCCTTGTGATCCAGACAACGATCAGCGACTTCATTAAGTAAATTTTCAGGCTCCGCAAGTTTACACAGTCCCTCAGCCGTGCAATCACCCTCTGCAAATTAACCGAGCAGTCTGCTATTAGGACAATTGGCGAAGATCTGTTGAACAACCGAATGCTTCCAATTAGCACTCGGAGGAAAGTCATTAAAAATTAGCGATTAAACGGCAGGTTTTGCGTCAACTGTTATTTACTGCAAAAACTTGTTCTTGTTTACTGTAATTTGATCGGAAAATCGCCAAACGCTATTTTCCTTAATGGCACCATCTTGGGTGGTAAGATACAATAGCGTCCCTCCTGATATTGTTTTAAACAGTGAGCTACGTCATTCCATTGTACTGTGGAGCGATAAAAATGCAAAAATATCGAAATAATTAATAAAAAAGGGAAACAGGGATGAACCCATGAAGCAAGAACATCTTTTTTTAGTAAATCTATAATTAAGTGATAATCTCTCAGGGCTCTGCACAAGTAAATTAATCAAAACAAAGCAAATTAACTAAGCAAATCCTACAAGGAAATTTTCAGAAGGTAAATGAAGGACTCGCTGAGTCTCGAGATCGGAACGGAATTTGCATGCGGAATGAAGGCTGGGGAGACCAGAACAATGAGAACTGAGCGAGCTGTTCACTTGAGCGAGCTTTGAGCTAAGCTGATACGGAAATAAAAGACAAGCGATGAAGCGAAGGCCAACGACCCCATATGGTTTTTTTTTTTTTTTCGTCACAACATGTGTGTTGAATGCAAAAGGAGTGTTAACACGTATAACATTGGGATGGATTTTCTTTTATGAACGTATGTTGACCTGAAAATTTGCCAGGACCCCACTGAAGCTGCAGCAGGGGGCATCCTAAACTGATCTAAGGCCTGGTTTTCTTATGCTGACTGTTAGAAGGCTGGTAATCGTTTACACATTGGTGTACTGTGCTGCTCATGGTTTCGGGATCCCCAGGTAGCATCCTGCATTCAATCATTCGATCTGAAGGATCTCGTGATTCTTGGAATGTCCAGACTGCATCAAAGAAGTTTCGTCGAGGGATTGCATCATCAATACCTCCAACGTTTTGCTTAATACGGCAAAAAGGCTGAACGGTCTCCATGACTGCAGTCACCCCCGTTTGAAGATATGTCCAGATTACCACTGAGTGGTTAACTTTCCCACCATTAAATAAATGAAGGAGGCCGCTGGTGATTGTCTCTATCAGCTTTCCTCGGCATCTACTGGGAGTATCCAGTTGCTCACTGACCTAGTCTAATCCTTCTGCCAACTCGTCTTTTGGTTAACAGGTACCTAACATAATGCAATTGCAAACTGAGAGCAGGGCTCTGCTCGACGAGCTGTTGGGCCAGGTCCGCTTTTTCAAGGTCAGCCCGAGCGTCTCACAAGAGCAGGCGTTGGAGGCAACGTAGGGGGCTGATGCTTCAAGCTTCAACTCTCGTTGTTTGGAAATATGGCTAGTGAGCATGTTGCCATTTCTGGCGTGTGTGTCACAATGACAGCTAGACCTCTCACAGCAACATGAAAGTGAAACACCCAGACAATGAGGGATCGAAGGTCCTTTGCAAGGACACCACGCATAAAGGCCTTAAAGAAAAAAGAAAGTTTGGGTGGGGCCAACCTCTCGCTCCTTAGAATGGGTCCTTACGACTAACACATTTTGGCGGGGGCTTTAGGGGTGCGTTTAAGAGGAGCCCTCTTATTTTTTATTAGGGCACAGCCCTCAGCCTGAATGACCCTCTGGGTACCAGTGACTTGCAGTAAATGGTATTTGCATTGTGGTTGGGCATGGCTGCAGGGAGGGCCTGAATTTCTATTGCGACCTTTTTACTTTAGGGTCTGGTGCAGAAGCTGGGTGAGCTGATGGGCAATTGCCTTGCGCAAGTCTTCCCTTACTACTGTTGCCACAGTTTCCAGCCTTGTTGCTAGCCAGTTAATTTAATGCGTTAGTCATAATTATTCTACTAGCAGGGGAGAATTCCGTCCTCCATCTGGGCGGTATGTTCTGCAGTCTCAGCTTTAAAAAAGGGGGGTCCACCGTGAAGGAAGTGTAAACTATGTCCCCATAAGTTCACCTCTTACGGCCACAGAGAATACGGCAGTGGAATTCAGGACTCCCAAGTGCGGGGTGAGCACAGTGTGGCGAATGTACACTTTGTAGTGACAGTTAAGCCTTGTAAGTTATTGTGTCCAGTTGGGACCAGGTGAGGTTGCAGTAGCTGACTCAGGGATCTTCAAGAGATATCTGGGATACCTTATATCTTTCGGAAACCTCATATGCGGCAGGGATCACGTGGAAGTTAGGTCGTCGTACTGATACTACATACCAAAGGCCCTCCCCACCACACACAGACGCGGACCACCCGAGGAAATTTGGCTTTCAGCAGGTCTCAAAACGTAAAGATCTGAAGAATATCTAACTGGTTTTTGAGGCTTTATTTTTCTTCTTTTTTTTGAGAAAAAGTAAAAGGGGGAAAAGTGTGTGTATATTTTCCCATTTAAAGAGGAACAATTTGCCAAGTGGACTCAACCGCGTTACATAGAAATAGTTCAAATTTTCGAAAACGACAACGTATTCCATGAAGAAGTTCCTCTTTTCGGCATTTACATTTAGGTTCCACGACTGCATTAAAGTTGTGAAAAAATTGGCAGTGAATGACGAGGAAGCGTTTGGAAGAAATTACCTAATGAAGTAAAGAAATGATGCACAGATTGACTTCGGGCTCCAGATATATCTTTAGAGGTTTTTTGAAAAGAATATATGTATTAGCGCAGTTTATTTCCAGCCGTTCCTTTACAGGCATTTCTCACACATTTATCCGATTGTTCCTAATCAGTAAGCACGAACGTTCGTATTTCCAGTCTCAAGAATACTAATCTTGGGATGAGCAGAAGTGACTCAATAAATTCCAGAACATATAGCGCTACCACTTTCTACGTAGAACGTAAAGCTACTTTGATATATTCGCACGTTCATACTAACACAATGATAAATAAATAATAAAGCACGTTGGGCTGAGGAAAGGTCTGTGAGTTGAATATTTGAAATAATACCTGCATTCCGTCCTTACAAAAAAATTCACGCAGAAACATGTTGAGCAACATTTCTTCGGCTGTAAAGCGTAACGTAATCGAGGTAACGTTGTGTGACGAACCTCGCTTTATTCATGCGGATAGCCATTGATTCCAATTACATCATGATCGATAATCATTCAAGAGGTAGATGAAATTGAGAGCCGATGCGTTCTGATGCCTCTGAGCCTTTGTCTAATCGTTTGCAGGGTTTTCTAAACCAAAGGTTGGAAAGTAGCATGATCCCTCGGGCCTGATTTAAGCAAAACTTTACCCACTTTACCTCGGAGAATAACCCAGAGGCCTTTCATGAAATGAGCACTCGAGTCTTTGAACAATTACCAACAAAGTTCTCGATTTCAAAACTACGTTTCTGATCGCGGCGAATATATCGGCCCTCCCTTCAGAGATAAACGAACTCGGCTGTTTGTTTTAAGCCCCGATCCCGTGTTGCGGAGGCCAGTCGATTTTTCTTCTCAAAGTTCCGCTCGTTATTCAGACTCAAGTTTAATCCTCTTTTAAATATTTGAAGACTGTCCATCCCGCGCCAGGTTTCAAGGCTTTCAAAAAGGCCTCTTCCATCAGATAATCTCGGGATTTAGAGGAAACTTTCTTCAAAGCGGCTTTTATAGCTTTAACAACCCACTTAGAGTCTAGAGCACACAGTCATTAAAATAATGTGCGGTGGCCTATGGACTTGTACACGGCAATGAGACTACGTGTGGTTTGGGAGAGCGCAAACGTTTTCACGGCGTGTCTAAACAGTCAACGTAATGTTTACTACCTTACTAAAGGCCACGTGGGCATTCCGATGCTTCACGCACGTCATACTTATTTAATAAGCGTGGGCAGAATAAACAATGAGTATTCATCGAACTTTATTGAGTCGAAATACTAAACACACCAATGTGGCATTTTACGATTTATTAACTTCGGACGAGAGATGTAATATGGATTGTCGTTCTGTAAGGTCTCTGTTCCCATTTGCTATACCGTTTACAAACGATGCACTCCAACACTATATTTTATTATTGGGGTAGCAGCGTAAAAGTTGAGGAGATGAGTTTTCACTATCCTTATAACCGGTCGAACTTCCGTTGTTGAGCTTTCTTCAGGGCTTTACGTTTTAAGGGCTACTCAGTCCGAAAAACGCCGCTTCAGTGTGTGCACGCGTGTCTGTAAATTCGTTAGAAACACATTAAAGCAAGTTGACACTAAACCAATCGACTCAAATATCAAATACCAAGGGTTTGAGCAAAACTGGTCATGAACTAACTACAGTTATCATAGCGATCTAAACATCGAATACTTTGTCTCAAAAATGGCTAACGATATTGATTGAATCTTTCTTGTGGACACCTCTAAATAACACGCCAATCCCATAAAATGTTCATTCATTAAAAATTACGCGAGCGGCGCAATACATCATTTCCATATAAATCCATATTTTTAGGCAAATTGAGGTGGTAGTCTAGCAACGTACGATATAACGCTCGTGAGATAATAGGTAGAAATTCCAGAAATTCCGGAACTCAAATCCCTGCTATTCCACTTACTACCATTTCTGGCAGTTTTTATACGATAATTCCAAAAGGATAAACGAGCCACCCCAAAAACATCAAGTTGGCAGTCTCTTGGCTTGAGTAGGAGAGCCTCAATAAATTCCGAAATTATGAAGTAGAATTTAACAAAGTTGAGAAGTTAATTTTGGCAGCCCGGAGTTTTCAACACGAGACGTGCGCGCACTTCTTTCACAATGTGTGAGCTAGTAAGAAGTGACCCAAACAAATAACCTCGTTGTGGAGATATAAGTAGATTGTTAGTGAAGTTACTATCATAACGAGGTCAGTGAGGATCACCTTGCATTCGGATTGCCCATCCCTTACACCAGCGAGTTCTGAAAAGATGGGCATATAACAGGCATCAACTCGAAGTGATTCGTTGCGTCAGTTGAGGGTTCCCACGAGATTAACCATTTTCATTTGAACGCAGAGCGATATTTCGTTTTCTATCGCATCTTCGTTAAAAGATTCCTACCGACTGCTCTCTATTTATTCAAGTGATGTTGATGAATGTTTGGTTTCTACTCGGGTAACTTTTCCCCGTGCTAGTCGATAAATCTCCATCCTCTATACGGTTCTTCCTTGTTTGCACTTTTTCCTACCACTTTTTGTTCTTTCTTTCCTTTCGGATGATTCACTAGTGAGGAATGAAAAAGTTATTGTTCCGCGTGGAAAATGTGAGAGTTATTAATTGTACTCGTTTCCTAACTGTAACCCGAGATCTCAATTCATCGTTGCGGTTCTCAGCGTCAGGGCGGAACCTTTTTTCCCCCCTTTCGAGCCGCGCCAGCTCTTTTCAGGGAGTTTTGACGCAGGTGAACACACGAAACAAGTAATTTACACTTCTATTACCATTTCATCGGTAGAGTAACCAAAATGTTTATCTTACCCGCGGCACTGTCAACATCGTTCGTCCAGGCGTGAAACCCATCGAGTTGTTACTTTCGGCTAGCAATCGGTTAGGAAACTCGCAATTGAATTTATACCAAACACCCGTTAGGGCGTTGCATTTGTTTCTCTGAACATCCGTCAATTCAGTAAATTAGTTATACAGAGACTCGAATAAACCGAGAGTACTATAATCATCCACATCCTTACGTATACCACTTGGCACCAGATTAACCTGCCTAACTGGACGTACTTCCACCTCAAAATCCAGATTTTTACACCATTCTTTCATCTTAGTGACAACTTGCTATCCAAATTTAGCGGTTTCTGGATCGACAACCTAAAATGCCTAAAACCTTTAATGATTCTTTTTACCTTTTTGACATCATTATAAATTCTTGCCGCGTTCCGGTCTTTTCACTCATAAAACTAACCATCCGGTATAGCAACAGTTTTGGAGCAACGGTTTGGATGCAGCAACATTTTACTGTTTGCAGCTATCAGGTAAATGATCAATTTCCAAACAACAAACATTCGAAGGGGTGCTCACCTGATTATCCGTGATATCGCAGCTGTTATCATCACTGATTTTGTTATTTGGTTAATCTCGTTGAATTCCTGCATACCAGTTTTACTATCCAGCAGCATACTAAACTTATCTTGGGAAAACGAAATCAAAACAAGAATCGTGTGAATAAGTTCATTGTCTCAAAACGAAAATTAATTCGATAAACTACTATAAACTTCTACGTCGGTATCCTGATATATTGTTTAACAACTTCCAGGAGTTTGCTGTCCAGGAAAGATACGCGATTGCTGCCAACGCACACACGTTGAAGCCGTTGTGTTTTGTCAGAAGATTTGATAAAGCAAGGAAATGGTCATTCAACTTTGTAATATACCGGTCGTAAATGAAAGCGAAGCCGAACAAATTGTTGTGTTAAGCGTGGCGCAGAGTCTGGCTTTTCTTCGAAGAAAAAGGTGTCTACATCATTTCTCGATTAAAAGACCCGTTGCACAATTGCCTCATTTCAGCTGAGGGGCTCTGTCTTGGTTTATTGCTCACATTTTTAACCTGATGAGGTTCGAATTCGGTATGAAGCTTTTAGTAATTGCTGAGTAAGAACTGAGATTGAGATAGTGATTTTTAACAGAATTTGGTAATTTTCAATGTTGGCCGTACATTGTAGAAAGGAATGTTATCAAGTCGAATGAAGAAAAAGGTCTATCGAGGTCTGGTGAGGAACACGATGGCGACGAAATCGACCTAAATTGTACATTTAGCCTGCGGATTACCATTGGGCGTCATAAGGAGAGTACGAGAATCAATTCAAAACTAATTATAGTTATCATAGTGACCAACGCATCAATTTTTTCCTCTCGAAAGATTTGGATTAAATTGTTTGTACGGACTGTTCCAAATAACACGGCAGTATAATAAAAGTCTCATCCGTGAAAAAATGTCAAAGGCAGGAAAATTGATTCTCCTGTTCATATGACACTAGCGTCCTCAAAAATATCAAAATGGTAGTCCGGTGTATATGAATAATTAGTAGCAGCCCCCAAAATTCCGGAATTTAAGTCGCTGCTGTTTTGCTCGCTACTATCTCTCAATGTTTTTACCCAGTAATTTGAAACAGGTTAACACGATCCTCATTAAAAACCTAATCACATTAATAATAACCGCTGGATAAGGAGTAACTCAATATTCTAGAATCTTAAGCACCACCAGTTTCTAAGCAATGTTCAGCTACGTTCTTCCAAGTTCATATAAACTGAATGAAAAATAGATCTTATTGGTTGCTGTGATGTATAGCACTAAATATTTTCCAATATTTCATGGCACAAAGGCCTGCATTTAATTCGATAAGAGGATTACTTAAAAGTAAAGACAGGCTATTTACTGGCTATTAACGTCACGCAGTACCAATAATAATGAGTAAATCAGGAGAAGTAGAATGAGAAGCGGGAGTTTTCAATGAAATATTGGAAAAGAGACAGGGTCTGTTTTACACTCGAGGAAGAGAGATTCAAGCGTGAACCAGACGTATGTTGCATCAGAGCGTGCAGTAATGGGCTAGAGAAACAATGAGAGAAAACCTCAAAAACTGCTGGACGCTGTCCAGATTATAATCCGACACGGAGGAAGCTACAAATCCCCAAAAACAAATCTGTTTCGTTACCAGCGTTTCGGAGTTTCCTCACAGTAACATGGAATCTTCATGACACCGAATCGTGAACAGAAATTTGGACATCGTTCGCGAGATGTTGTCGGAGTAAACTTATTGACCCTTGCAGCGATGCCGAGGAGTGATGAGATCTGCAGCGTCCTGAAGCAGCACCTTGTAATTGTGGAAAAAGGAAGAACTGTGAGGAAATAGAGTAAGAGCAGTTGAGGGAAACAATAACGATATTTGTGGGAGTGGGTGTATCGTAGACAAAATGGTGTGCAAACCGCGCCGACGACTTGGAGAAAAAACAATGGTGGGTGTAAAACGATGGTCAGGTTCATCGTGGTATGAAAACCAGTCAATACTCGTTATTGACTTATCAACCGTCTGATACTCCACTGTTGTTAACTCTCACTAGCTTTCTCTTTTTGAACGCTCCTCCACGAGTAGGAGCAACGATGGGGGTTGAACTGAGTAGGCTGATCGCTAATGTTGGTAGCTTAAGCCAGCAGATGGTCTTGATGTCTGTAGCCAACTCCCTCCAGGCGGGGTAGGAACCATGGGCACCTGAGATGGAAAAGTATGTGAAGGTGCTCGCTGCATTGAAAACGTAAAGTGCTTTGCAGGTGTCTACACGTGTATAACCGTCTCTGTACTGGCTATCTTTGTTGGTGTTGGAGTCATCCTAGCAGAGCGTCAAAGATATAGTGGAAGTTGGAAGAAGAAAGACGAGGTACTCAAATCGAACCAAGTACCAGCGTACCTGCACGGTTGGCAGGGTAGCTGGATAGTCAGAAGCTCATCAAGACCCGACCAGGGTGTTGTAGTACAGTGAGATCAACATTGCTTGTGCAGAAGCACACAAAGTTTCTTCCATAGATACCTCCCCCACAAAAGCAACGTGTGGAACGGAATGTATGCCTACCAGGATTATGGAATACAGATTCTTCATTTGCCCTCGCTGGCAGCAACTCAGGCCGACATGAAACAAAACGAAATGTATTTCCTCATAATGGACAGACCTACCTTCAACAAAGATCACGGAAATACTACCACCACAAGGTTGGCAGTGTCATGTTGGATGTGGGAGTTGATAGATCATGTTCTTTACAGATTGAGAAAGAACAAAGTTAGTAGAGAAATAGTAAGCACGAACAGAATCTAGAGACCTACCAAAGCCTAAAATTTGTTGAAGACACTAGTTTATTTCTTCGAACTTATTTAATTAGTTTTTTGTTATCACCATTATCGTCACTTTTATTCATTTTGACATCATACTACGTAGCCACTAGCATAATGAGCAGATCAGGTGGAGTTGAATGAAAAGTGGAAGTTCCTCTACTTCGTGGAAACAAAATTTATCCGCCTTGATATATCAGCCAAGAACACACGGCGTAGGTTATAGTCACTCTTACTTGTGGATTAAGCGCTTCGAAGTGATGGTGGAAATGTTTTCATTACAAAGAGCAAGAAAATATGTCGGATAGTGCATTCCAGCCTAGGAAGTGGAGCTTCGACTACCGCCTGGATACTGAAACAAACAGTGTGCCACTGCGCGTATATGAACACTTTATGTGCTCATGGCTGATTCATTATAAAATTGGCTTGCAAAAAGTGCAGGGAGTATATTAAAGATGTGAGAGCTGGAGAAACCGCCTCGGATCGGTATCAAAACCTGCAGCCAGAGTCTGTCATCTAGGTGTTTTGACATCACTGACGCTTATTCCTGATGCGCCAGAGCGGCTGAAGGACGAGGGGTTCTGCTTCACAGTATGGTTGTAATCATGTGCGCATGGTTTTCCTACATACAAAGATGAAAATATCGGATATGATGCCAATTAAATCTCTCTAGGGTTTAGGAAAGTCTGTGGGACGGTGGACATCAACTTTTAATCATAATGTGCAGTGGGCTGAAATGTTTATTTTATGTAGACGGGGAACCAAAGTGGACTATACCTAATAATGCGCCTCGAAATATCAAAATTAGTGCACATTCCCCCAGTCAATGAAAACAAGTAGTTCGGTCCGTTCAATATGCTCGGAAGTCAAATTTAATTCGGCCATCAATCAATTCATTAATTAAAGGATTCTCTTTAAGTAAATGAGACGAGCTTGATTAATCAGCGTGATTTGTGCACACTAATTGGGTTATCCAACGCTATTCCATTTGACCTTCCTGTTCACAACGTATTCCCCGTATGCAACACGCAACTAGCAACTGCTGTTTGAACTGTCAGCTTTTGTTAGCTGGGTTAAGGTACTTGCAAATTTAATGACGACCCTGTTGAGGGTAATTTCTCAACAAGGCCAGTCTGAGTGCTCGACGGGAGGTTAAATTCTCATTGTTAACAGTTACGTTGCCCCAATGCTTGAATTGTTGAAACGGTTGCTATTTCGTGACGTTTCTGATTTTTGTGTTCTGAATTACTTTATTTTTTTTTAACAGTTTAAATACTTGGTTCAACACATGTTCTAAATTTCCTCGGCACCACGCGTAACCACCGATTTTATCTCCCCAGCGACTACTTACCATCCACTATACGCAGAAACAGGTGGCGCTTGAGGTTCTGATATTCATCGAGTTGCTTCTACTTATGCCGTCACCGCTATTCAGTAATCCGCGCCTAAGATGATTGTTTGGTAGGAGCCTTGGGTTCCCTTTGAGAGAATAATAAAAATAATAAAATGTCCAGCCTCCAAGCCTGCTTTCCAACTACAGAACTCTACAGTAACTGTATTTACAAAATTGAGTAAATGAACGATAAAAGCGCTGTTGTTATAAAATAATGAAAGAATGGAAGATGAAAATAAGCATAAATTAAATCGACGGGTTTTCTGAATGAGAAATTGTACGGGCAAACCGTGGCTATACTGTTAGAGCCCACTTACCGTTGTGACTAGATGCGCTGCTCTGGACGTGCCACATCCATTAATGACTCGCTTCTGTTGAATTGTCTTCGCTGGCTAGCTCCGGCAAGGAATGCATAGTTGGTCTATTTGGAACAACCTGCCAGGAGAGAAATTCTAGCTGGCAACAAAAATGTTAAACAAGAGGAAGGAATATCAAGGAATGGTCGCTGCGGTAGACCTATGGGCACGGCATAGTAGTTCAGTTCCATGCCACATAAACGCATCACTTGAAGATCATGTCCTAACACGCCTAAAGAGAGCCTGATTGATTTATTTGGCCGTCAACACAACGTTTCTGACAAGGTTTGTGCTAACAGTTTTGGAATTATCTGGTAAGAATGGCGAGGATTGCTAGTAAATGAAACTGCAGTTTTTCAGATTTTCGACTATGTGGGGTTGCTACTAATGATCTTATGAATGTAAATAAGCTCTTACCGTAAAAGTGACGTATTGGATTCACCATTTTTTAAGAACGTAGGTGTCATGAGTGAGAGTTTTGAGGAAAAACCACTAAAATCGCTTTCCGTAGAAATTTTTGTTTGATTTTTCATTATTTCGTTTTCTCCTCAAAAGGGGTTTTATGTTCCTGCCGTTTTCCGTTCCTAACTGTCGATACAACAAATCTAATCAAAATAGTTAAAGAGGTTTTGGAAAAAATTTTGTTTTGATCATTACCATAAATATAGTAAGTTTTGTACAGATTTTGCGCATACGCGCTCGTCGTGCGCTGCGACAATTCACCACTGCTATTTGCATCTTTGCATCAATATTTACCTTCTACCTATTGCTGATATTTTGATGTGCTCCAGTAAACTGCAGGGTAAATGATATTTCAGCTGGTTTGGCACAGGCGTTTCTTATTAGGCGCGTTCACAGACACGGCAATTGACTCCACAAACAATGTTTTTCGGACTCAGTAGCCCTTGAAGATCTGAAGAATACTAAAAAACAACTTCAGTTGATTACGTAACTTTCTTTCGTATTCCTTCGGGATAGAGAAAGTAAAAGTGGCCTCTTGTGCGAATCGCTGACATTTTCTGGATTGCGAGGTGTCCGAGTGTGCTAACTAGTGTTTGCAATCCCGGGATCCCAGGATCCCGAAATCCCGGGATCCCGGACGATTTTCTCCGATTTCAAATTCCGGGATTCGTGGGGCCAATCCCGGTATTTCGGGATTTGAGAATCAGTAAATAATTTCAAAAATCTCGCTGAAAAAATGAATTAAAAACGGAAAATAGTTCCAACTCAAGGCAAAGTGCTCACGATGTCACGATGTGACGATGTGAGGTGATCTACAGAAATCCGGGAAACAAGTTCAGACGGTGAATCACAGACTGTGATTCAGCACATCTCCAGTCCAGCACGTTCTCCTCCCAACCGCAATGTGTGATTCACACTCGTGAGGGTGATTTATACGAATGTTCCGGACTTCCATTTTGTTGCCCGGAGTACGAGTACCTAGTTTTTGATTGTGACCGATAATAATGTCTGGTGAATGTGAAGGAACTACCTTTGTGAAACACAAGAAGGATAACGATAAGACTTCCATATGGAGCGTTTTTCTCACGAGTAAGGATGGAGCAAGTGCGAAATGCAAGGTTAGTACCAACTTGATAAGTACTATTTATCGCAATCACAAGTGTGTACCTACGCTTCTTTCGATAGTCGGGTTAAACATTACGTCGAATGTATTGGTTTTCGTATATTTTCTTTCAGGATTGTAATAAAGTGCTGAAAACCGGAGGTGGTTCAACCAAGGGATTGCATACCCACTTCTTTGTTATTCATGGAAGGAAAATTAGTACCACTGAGATACCTACGTCTGGCTCTGGCAGTGGCAGTAAAGTTGTTGATGGGAAACGTCCCTGTTCATCAGAACCCGATAAGAATCTGGGACAAATTCCTGGGACGAAAAAGAAACAAAAACTCGAAGACAATAATTTTAAAAGTTGCAAGAGGGATTCTTTGAGTGAAACGTTGGCTCGCATGACAGCCAAAGACGGCATGCCTTTTTACATGTTCGTTAAATCAGCCGACCTCAGGAAACTGTTTGAAGGCATGGGACACCATGACTTACCTAAATCCCCAAATGGAATTAAGAACCGTGTTATAAAATACTACACAGAGATACGACAGCTGATCACGGCTGAAATAAAACAGCGTAAATCATCTGGGGCACGGTTCAGCCTCACGTTCGATGAGTGGACATCAACTGCAAACAAGCGTTACATGAATGTTAATTTACATGCTGCTGATGAATTCTGGAACCTAGGTTTGGTCCGTGTGCGTGGAACAATGACAGCTGAGAAGTGCAAGGAACTCTTGAAGGGCACCTCATCCACCCGGACTTTGTTTGGAGAAAGATATCGTCTGCATCGTCACGGATGGGCCTTCTGTAATGGTTAAGGTAGGGAAACTAGTGATGGCAGAACATCAACTCTGTATGGTTCATGGTATCCATTTGGCAGTTTGTGACGTTTTTTACAAGAATAAGGGGCAAAGTACAGAAGTGGATATACTTGAAAAGCAAGTGGGTGACAGCGATGAAAACGAATTGGAAGAAGGAGAAGAGACAGAAGACGAAGTTCATGAAAATGAAGACTTGGAGAATGCTGAATCATGTCTGAATTTTGCCTCAACGGAAACTGCTAGTGAGAGGGACCTTGATGTTCTATCTGATTATCATGACCTGAATGCTATTATAAAAAACGTCAGGAAGATAGTTGCCCTTTTCAGAAGACCACCAGTAAAATGACGACATACTGCAAAAGTATGTGAAAGAAGAGCAAGGGAAGGAGATGCAACTGCTCCTGGATGTTAAAAATAGGTGGAACAGCCTAGTCACCATGTTGGAACGGTTCGTGATTTTGAAAGAAAGCATTCAGAAGGCTTCGATTGACTTAAAACAACCATTCACGGTCAGTGATTCAGATTTCGCTGTACTTGCAGACGTGGTTGCAGTTCTTGCACCGATAAAGCTTGCTGTAGAAGCGCTTTGCCGGAGAGAAGCTAACTTGTGTACGGCGGATGCAACCATGAAATTTTTGTTCGAGCAACTTCACGCAAATAAGTCTGCATTGGCGGAAAATATGTCATCATCTTTGCAGGCTCGTTTTAAAGAAAGAAGGCAGAAAACCCTGTACTTAGGTACTTACATAATCCTGAAGAACCTGATGATGATGCTTCCCCTGGAGCCCTGAACACCTTGTTTGAAAGACCTTTACCTGCTAATATAAGAGGAGAGCTGAAGCGTATATTGGAAAGGCTAAAAATCGAAAGCCCTTCAACCGATGATGACGAGCCTATTGGCACGAATGAAGGCGAGACCGACAGATCGGCAGTGACCGATGGCACTGTTAGTTTGAAAGATCAACTGGAGGCACGGATTCAAAAATCCATGGGCAAGCATCAGCCGGTTACGAAAAATCGAAAAGATCTGATGAGCACATTAAAAACAGAAATGAGACTCTTCGACAATGGAGGCAGCCGAGGGCACCATTTGGCTTTAGTTTACAACTATCTGTTGACCATTCCACCGACCAGCGTCGAAGCCGAGAGGGCTTTCTCAGCTGCAGGGCTATTCTCAACCAAACTGAGAAGCAAGTTGGCTGACGCAACGTTGAATGCCCTCTGTTTTCTCAGGGCATATTTTTTTAAAGAACAAAATGAAGCAATTTATAAATGAATAAATTTTTTCCGTAGCATACTAAAAAAAAAATGAAATAAAGTAATTTATAAATAAGTAAATGTAATGAAATATGTCATGTCATGTAAAAGTGATACGTAAGATCTCAAGAATAAACGGATTTTTGGTTGTTTTAATAATTTTTATATTTTTTAAATTAATTCCTAAATCCCGAGATTAATCCCGGGATCCCGGGATTGACTTTAAAAAAATCCCGAGATCCCGGGATTGAAGAAAACTTTCGGGATTGCAAAACCTAGTGCTAACTGCTGTGATCTTATTCCTTCTGACGTACGTACTTTCTCGATGGCTCACATGTGAGAGTTGATTTCATTTCTGATCGTGGACTGCAGGGGCGTGGTGTTCACTCTTGCAGTGTAGGTCGCTGAAGTGTCCTGGAAGTGCTATTACTTATAGTTTGAAGACATGTGTGTCTGTTACAGCGATCCCGACCTCGAATCCAACATGAATCTTCGTCTATGACCACTAGAGATGCCTTGGGAGTCAGGCTACCGCTATTTGTTGTGAATGCGTTCCTCAAGTGACGGTGCTCTCTCTGAACGGTGCTCATTACGTACTGGCGTGCGTTGTGACAATTCACTACTCCAATTTGCATCACTACCGTCCAACCACCGTCTTGCTGATACTTTCTTGCCACCAGTTCCATCCCAGTAGATTGGGGATTACCTAAAACTCGCCTGTGCAAATTGTGAGTAGAGTTGTGGTGAACGTCTCTACACTCTCAGGCTAGTCCTAGATCCAACAATAATGAAAGTCACAAAATCGAACTGCGTTTCTCCAAACCAGTGAGACGAAACCTTCGAATTCTTCCCGTTACACAAGGTGTGGCAACTAATTCATCAGGGAGTAGATCATTTGGGAATGCTGAGAGCGTGTTTGGGATGATTCACTGATTCTCGTTTCTCCTCCAGCTCTTTTTCTTGCCCAGTGCCTTCTGCAACTACGTGCCTCAACAACGATTGGTGTTGTAATACTTTGAACTCGCCCCTGTTTCCTTTTTTACATTTGGTTCAATATCTCCGTCGCAATATCAATTATTATGCTGCGATATGAGACAAACCACGACATTGCTAAACGGTCTCAAGTATTTCAAAAGTTATGCGATAACGAATAGGTTTCTTTGGCATGCACTATCTGTTCAACTTGGAAAACCTGATTTCAACCTTTGCTCTAGACTCATTCCATTGCCATTATCCGTTAGTCAACTTCACCTTCGTTTCCTATACTCCTCTTTTTTTATTTTTGTTCACACACCACGCCTGGGCTCTGCTAGCAATGAAGAAGCGTAGAGCTCTCTGCTCAAAACCGGAAAATTAAAAACTGTAAAATGTAAGGAAGTGGAAGCCTGAGGAAGGAAGTAACTGACGCCGCTGAACTTCTGCACATCACTTCCGACCGTAAGAGACTTGAAACGATCTTCACTAAATTTTTGTTATAGCAGGCGGATTCTAAATTCAATAGTAGATGGTTCATAGTAACTCTAACGAACGGAGGAGGCAGGCTGTGTTGTGAGAATTGTATTGTGTAGCCACTCAAACGCTTCGTTGTAACTAATACTTCGAGCAAGAAACCGTACGGTGAGTGTTCCTAATTGGGTCTAGCATTTCATAAGTAACCGAGCTATTAAGCAAAGGGTGGCTACTGCGAAGGATCGGTTTTAACAGTGACGCTCCCACCATTCGTTGCTTGTAGACTTCGTCCAGTCCTTCGTCATCTAATTATACTGCTAACCATTGGTAACAAAACCCCTGTTACTCTGTGTCAACCCGCCTAACAAAGTTATCTGGTGGCTTCTGGACATTAACATCATCGAACAACCGGTCGGAGTTTTACAAGAACTTCAGACAACCAAAACAAACACACTGTAAATCATATCCAATACAAATAAGCTCAGTTAAAAATCCGAAATATTTTATCGTTTGTTGCGCTGCTCTCGTCTTTTTCCCGTGTATGAGAATTCTATGGTACGATTACAATATTTGTAACTGTTTGAAGCCATTTATGGGGAAAAAAGAAAAATTTGGTGTCATGATGATGATGATGATAACTATAGTTAGTTTTTAATCGATTTTGCTCACACCTTTTTTATTTATATATATACTGTAGAGGTCGGGGCCAATCGTTTTTTCCCCCAATTTTCCGAATGAAGACTCATCTTTCAGGGCAGGGGGCGGACAGCTAACCAGGCACAGGTCTTAAAATGAATGAGGGCCTCTCAAACGACACAAACAGGCTCAATGGGGGAAAAAAATCAAAATTTATATAAAAATTTAAAAAAAGTGTCGGCAGCTCACCTTGCTCTCGCTCAAAACGGAGTGAGATGATGACCTAGCGAATGCACAATAATTCCTCTTGGGCTTAATTTCTCCTTCCAAGTCCTTTTTTTTTAATACGCATGCGACAACTATTCCTCCGAAGCGACTACGAGCGACGAAGACGGCGGCATCGTGCTGAGTCCTCCGCCGGCTCCTTCAACCGCGGGGCCCGGGTTCTCCCTCCCTTGGAACAGTAGGCGATCAGTGGGCTTCTCGCGCTTTTCGCCGCGTCCAAAATTGTGCCTCCACAATACACATAACTCTGACTGTCCTTTATTTGTGACGAGCACCACGGCCATGAAGTCTGATGACTGAAGTGATGGCTGAAGTCACGTTCCTAGTGCCTACCAGGTTCATACCTAGCTTGCTAAGGAATGCCAGGCACTTCCTGCAAGAGGAATGCTACGTGCTATCTGGTGTGTTGATCTTGTGATAAAGCGTTTTGAATGCTTCACTCTCTCAATATTCCAGACAGTCTGGTGCATTCTTCTGGCCTATTCGCTCACAGTTCTGACCAGGGACGGAGATACTCCATAGTGACGAAGTGGCCCAGTAGGTACAGGTAGACGAACCGAGTCGGGCCAGATGGTCCACCCTCCCATTTCCAGTTATCCCTTTATGCCCCGGAATTCACTTAACGTTAACTCTATTAGAGGCTCTAAAAAGTTGAACCACACCCTGCACGTCACCACCAGCTCTCACGTTCATCACCCTTGCAGTTGGTGTGCGCCCCAGCCTTTGTACTTTGGCTAGACTGCGATAGTTCTCTCAGACGGCAGCACTGTGCCACCATACGATCGACCGATATGAGATGTATGGTCTCAAACTGCCATTCTAGGCTCTAAGCCCCATGGTCTACCACACATAATTTGACACGTGTACAGCCAGATACATGACCTGCTCACTGTTCTGAACTACTTCGCCCGTTACTTCCTGTGGTCCCAGTTCCGACAGTCGTCTTTGTCTTGTGAAAGGCACTGCGACCGTTTTCGTTGGGTTGATTGACAGTCCCATCTCTCCCTTTTTCAAATCCAACCTATCAAATATCTGGTGCGTTGCAACACTCAACTTTCCTTAGCTCTACAACAATTCACTTTGTAAATGGCTTTTTCTACTTACTCAATTCATTTATCACTCAGTTAATTTGAACTTCGTCAAACAACGCTTTACGGCAGCAGGAAGCGGTAGCGCTTACAGTTCCGGAATTTATTGTGCTGCTCGTACTCATTGCAGGTACACAGATAATTAATGAGGCTGTAAACACAAATTTTTTGAAGAAGGATAGTAATTACTTTTGCAGAGTTATTGGGGTTGGTTTAGAACTGGTAGTAAGCGAAATGACAGTAAGGAATTCAGGAATTTCTGGAGTAACCCCCATGTATCTCATGAGCGTTTTTAAACACTCACCCTTTAGGTATTGGATTGGACTACAATACCAATTTTTTTCAACATTCAACAAGAATTCCAGCGGAGTTTATAAGGAAAAAAAACTGCGATAAAAACGCTTTTCGTCGAAAATTGATAATTTATTGTGCTGCTCTAGTCATTTTCCCATAAATGTGAATTTTATGGTGTGATTGCCTTATTGGGAGCTATCAATATAAAAAATTTAATCAAAATCGTTAGAGCTGTTTTTGAGAAAAAAAATTTGGTGTTTTGATCACTATGATAACTATAGTTAACTTTCGGTGGATTTTGTACAAACCCTTATTTTGGCGTCTCATGGTGACCTGCAGACGAGATATCATGTTTGAGCTGATTTGGTACGGTGGTTTTCTCTAAAAATTGTTCACAGACACACATACACACAGACCATTTTCCCAAATAGTGTTTTCGGATCAGGAGGGTCTGAAACGTAAAGATCTGAAGAAAACTCAAAATTTTTTTTTCAGCCGATTACATAACTTTCCTTTCTACTTGGAAAGCCAAGGAGAGTAAAAATCTTCTCGGTGGTCTTAAGCAAAAACAAAAGATGTCAGGGCGGATGTGGGCGTACGAGCTCGACCAAAGCAAGCAACCGGATTATTTCTGGTAGGAGACAGTTGAGTCGGTCAAGTCGGTAGGCTTTCCTCCAAACCTTCTGAACTCCGGTTCCTGAAGGAAGGTAAAAGTAGGTGATAGTTCATAGACGGATGTACCCCGTGGTGTCTGAAGATCGACGAATGAATCAAGATCGATTGCGCTCGGACTCAGCTGGGGTTAGGAATAAGAGGAATTCGGTAAAAAAAAAGCAATAGGGTTATGTCCGCCAGAAGGCAAATTATTAAAGTTTACGTATCTGTTAGGTGAGTCCGTCTCCTCTGGCTGGTGTGTTGCTGGTGGCAAGCGCTTTCGATGTAAAGACATCATCGTCTGGCCGTTAAGTCATAAGAGTACTGACTTAACGGCCAGACGATGATGTCTTTACATCGAAAGCGCTTGCCACCAGCAACACACCAGCCAGAGGAGACGGACTCACCTAACAGATACGTAAACTTTAATAATTCGGTAACAGTTTTCGAATAGCCGTGGTTTTGCTTATTGTTGAAGTATTGAGGTTCGTCATTTCGTTCGGTGGTGACAAAATGTAAGCCGAAAATAAACTTTGCGGCATGCACCTTCATGCAAATTATTTAGTAGTCAGTTACTTCTAGTATTATACATAATAACTGTTGTATAATAATAACTGATTTTCTCAACATTCATTAGAGTCGTGGTTGTACCCCATGTCGAGCATTGTTCTTTGATAATTGGTGAAACTTATTCTTCCTTGCGAACATGATTGTTGTTTCTCACTTGTCGCTGGCCTCAATCAGAATGTTGCCATCAAAGGGATATTTGAAAGTTTGAACGCCGAAACTTTAAGGGCGTTTGTTGGTTAGTTCTACAAAAAGTAATTTCCAAATTAAACGAACGTATGTGACAAAAGTTTTCACTTGAATTTGGTTGTTCAGTTAGATTGGTTGTTTCGTGGCGTAAAGTGAAGTCAGGAGTTGAAAAGCTGGTCCCCTCCTCAACTCATCATCATACGCAGACGAATGTGGTTTTTGAAGAGTTTTTAGTTACAATTAACAATTTAGGAAGCAGTAAATGGAAATGTAGTAAAATGAATCGTATAGGCACACTATGCTGCAACATGTGTATTTTTATCTGCAAGGGCATGGTGGCAATCACACAATCACTCGAAAAGTAGCATGTCGTCTGGGCTCATAACAGTGTCGGCTAATCTAAATATCTCCCTCATTCGCAAGCGCGCTCTCTCTTTCTCTCTCTGTCTCTCTGTCGCGTGATCTTTGTCTCTCAGTTACTGTACTGTGGACTGTATATTTCTCTCATTTCTCATCCAATTCATCAACTTATTCTTCGCCGGGTCTGTATTTCATACCTCTCCCTCTATTGCACCCAACAGTGAAGATAAGAAAAACATGGCGCAAGCAGATTTTTGTCATCAGTGTTTCAGCGAACAGCATCCCCCCCCCCCCCCCCCACGTGACTGGTGCTATGAGCAAACTTGTCACAAATCCAAGTATTGTGTTAGGATCATAAATTAAACTCCTAGCGATATACACAACGTTGTTTATTGAACTATAGTACTATTTTCAGTTCCGCTTTCCTCCGATTTCCAGTCCGACAGTCGGGGGTTGCATTTAACGGTTTGTCGGGTAGCAAAAAGTTTCGAAACCGCTCAGTGAATAATGTACGTCTGCATGTGACAAGGGCTAACTCCACAAGGCGTAGTTTCCAGAGTGTAGGCGAAGTAGTGTACGAGCGAAGGGCACAACTAACGGAAAATACAGAGCCGGCCAAAGGGAAGTTTTCAAAAACGATGCGGAGCTACGAGAGAAAAAGCGGTACGACTGGAAATCCAGGTCGCCAGTTTTCCTCAATTCAGCCAAAGTATTCCCATCTTCATCCCCCGAGGCGCTCGAAGAGATTTGAAGAGGAGCAGCAGAGTTCGTCATCAAGAAAAAGGTTCCTCGAGTCCTGAAGGTAAAAGTAGAACAAAATATCAACAAATATCGAATCCTTTCGGAGGAAGAATCACAGTATATAGTAGAGTTTTCCTACCGAACTCTCCCTCAAAACATTCCTCTCAATGAGGGATCCACTTGCCGCCGCTCGTCGATATTGCGGGTACTTCCCCTTCGTCCGAACGTTCATCCAGATAAGGGACTCCTTCGAGGGCAAATATGACGTAGACCAAGTTTTTTCAACTATCGAAAAACCCTCCGAGTGTAGGGATATTTCGACGGTTCATTTTGGCTCGAAATCAAGTGAGGCGGTTTTGCCCCGTTAGTGACCTCGTAGGCAAATAATTTCCTCGGCTATATTTTTTGCCGACTGCTGGCTTTTCAAAGCGGGGCGCTTCTGCGGCACATCTGGCCGACTCGTCGGGGGCTTAGTTTTTTATTTCGATCCGACTTTGCCCAGTAATTGAGAAAATGCTAAATTAATTTTCGGGATTATTTCTTGAAGGGGGAATGACCGAGGGATGCACGTGGTCGCCGGCATCTGCTGCATAGCAATCACCTACCCGTTTTTATTTGCTCGACCTTTAGAAAATCTCTTACGCAGAAAACCACCAGTTAATTGAATGATGATGAACCATAAGCTTCTCCGGTCCACTCATATACGAATTAAATTAAATTAAATTGTAAATTGCGAGCCACAGTCGGAGTGAGCTGAGCTCTTCAATCATTTGTCTGAGCAGCGTCCCCTCGCCATCAATTGTGCGGAAGTAGAAGTGCCTCGCCAACTCATAGAAGTGACTTGCCAAATAATTGGACTCGTGTTCATGACTAACGCCACTTTGGGAGCAGGACTGTGCGTCTGTAACAGTTGTAGTACATCAGTTCTACTGCTACCTCTACTGCATAAAACTGATGGATTTCCTTGATGATGGATGGACTTGATGGAGAATTGAACATTGTGTCTTGGATTACCAACAGAGAAGTTATGTGGCTCATCTTCCCAACCGTTTGGTTTCGGATCCTTCTTGTGTAGGAACTCCTTACAGGGGAACGCCTAGCAGGGCTAAGGAATGCTTCAAACAGCCGTTGGCTGGCCATCCTCAATACCACTAAATAACGAAGTCATTGCTGAATCATGTTAGGTTAAGGAGAAGATTTTCTTCATGCTGAACAGCGATAGGTAGTGGTCAGTAAGAAACCAGCAAAAGAAATACCGATAAAACGTGTAACAGAACCATCTAACAACAGTCCATCAAATCCTACAATTCATCCGAACAGAGGAGCCCTCAGTTTTTGTGATTGGCTCAAAAACTAAGAAAATACTAAGCGTAGTAGTGTGGGAAATCACCTGTCCCTGCTTGTCACAGTACTTAAGCAGCCAGTGATGGCTGACTCCCTGGAGAATGGAGCTCTTACACCCCACCCCACCCTATCGTCAGGTCATATATACCTTTACAGGTATTAAAGGAATTGGGTTAGATACCCCAGTAGGCAAATTACTAAAGTTAACGTACCAGTTAGGTGAGTCCATCTCCTCTGGCTGGTGAGATACTGTGGGCAAGCGCATTCGATGTAAAGACATCATCGTCTGGTCATGCACCTCTGGGGAAACCCACTATAGGTGAAGGGAAAGGAATGTGAGTATTGTTCGACTTAAATAGTCTGTTGGTTGTCGATTCTAAGTCTTTTATGTATAGGGTGGTCTGTAAATCCGCCAGTTGGTTGTTTTCGTTTGTGTAGTGTTTTGAGTGGTGTGAATATGGTGTCACATTTTGTGTTGATTTGTTCGTTTATGATTTGTCCATTGAAGTTTTTTGTTTGTAGATTTCCATGTTTTCTAATATGTTGTTTTCGTCCTGTGTATTGTTTACGTAGTAAGATGGTGCAGTCCTGTATTTTGGTAGGTTCATGTCCAGTTGTCTTGAGGTGGTTGGCAAAGTTTGAATGTGATATGTGTAATGTGATTTGTAGACCTTCCGTACAGACAACACACTTACATCGAAAGCACTCGCCCACAGTGTCTCACCAGCCAGAGGGGACGGACTCACCTAACAGGTACACTTACTTTAGTATACCTTTTCACCCCATCCCGTCCTACGATCTTCCTTTTTTTCTACTACCGCTTTCTCTAAATTCCTCTTCATCCACTCGTCCCTTTTTTACGACGAAACGTTATCCTTCTTGTCAGAACAGTTCTCAAAGTGAGGCATAGTTTTTAGTTTTGACCACTGGTGGTGCCAGTTTTATGGGAGAAGGAGCAACTAACACTTTGTGCCTGCTGGCTCTTTTCCATTGGAGTATCACATGCTCGTTAGAATAATTGTCCCTGAATGTCCTTGTTGATGGCTTCGGTATGTGATATATTTTGGGTGTACCATTTGACTCATGTATGAAATATGTAGCATCGCTGGGAAAGCTCGGGTTGCCCTTGCCACCCCCCCCCCCCCATACTGTTGGGCTGTACTCAGAATGTGTTTGATTTTTTTGAATCTGAATGAGTCTCACTCTTGTCTTGTTTTCAACTCATACCGAAATCGGACTGAAATTTTACATTTAATTTAAGTTTGGAGCGGAATTTTCGTTCTCATTCTAGGAACGATATCGTCAAATGCAAACAACATTGGGTTTTTTGCGTGTCCTTGTTGTTCTATTTCCCCTGAGCTTTCCTGAGGATCATCCCAAACAGTGTTAAAACGCAAAACGGGAACCATCCACCAGGATATTGCGAACAAATAAGCCACGCTGGAAGTAACTGAGATTTCTTAGTTCGAGACCAAGAGAACTCCAGAACACAGCACAGAGTACCTGACTTAAGATCCTCTAAGGGCACGGGACTAGATGAGCACTCTGATACAGGAAAGCTTGGTACAGAATACCTATTCGAACGAGCGCCCTTCCCTTCCGCCCTATAAACCAGACCAACGACATCACAATGAGGGTTGTGGTCCTAACCACTGGGACAAACGCTACCTACTAGTCCTATGACAATATGACTAGTCCAATGACACACTTCCCGGAATAACATGGAGTCCTGGCGCCAAAAAGGTCACTGAGTTGCAGAAATCAATGCTCAAGTCGGTGGCTGTAACATGCTAATAAGTTGTGACTTTTATTCGTGGTACCTTAAAATACACCAAATGTATGATGGGGAATGAATAATTTTCTTTGAAATTTGTAAATATGAACGTAGTAAAACTCACCTAACGTCAGTGTCGAATCCCATCATACTTTTTTCGTGTGTTACACAACCTCCTTCCAAAAACGCTTTCCACGAAGAACATCTTTCAGCAATTAGTCCGCCTGTAGGAATTGAATCTGCGAAGTAGGTGCACGCGGCGCGGTGGCTGCATATCACTGCAACCAGGGTGTTCCATTCTTTAAACGAGAGATAAATAATCGCTATTCATATTTTGGAAACGCCAGAACAAGAAATCATCGTTAAGGATTACTCGGTTTTGAAGAACCGTGGATGCGGAAAGTGTTCAAACAGTTCTACTCCCCCACAGGTTAGGCACAACACAACACCTCGTCCTCACTACCAAAAACTTGGAAATTTAAGTTCTATTTTTATTTTTATTTTTATTTTTTGAAACGGTGGATGCAGGCGATACCCTCACTGCAGCCACAAACGGGCTTATTGTAAGGGCGTCCTTGATCCTCAGATCATGGCCCCCAGGCCCCACGGCACTGGTCTCACTTGGTGTGACGTAACCTATGCGCCCCCACCGCCCCGCACAAAGTGGAGGTTCTGCATTTGCCTCCTCTTCTGGCTGAAGAAAGGGCCTCCCAAACAAACGACGGCGCGATGCTGCGAATCCATCACGTACACACAACGCATGCTCTGACGTCTCTCGCCCCACCATGCAGAAACTGCATACCTATACCTTGCACTTGCCAATATTTTCAAGGTGGTACTTCAGCGGACAGTGGCCTGTGAACAGGCCACATATTACCCACAAATCCTTCCTCCCCAGTGCAAGCACCTTCTTGGCCCTCCCTTTGGAGAGTTGGAGTTGACTATCTAAGTCCGGGCAGCCCTGCACCTATCCTCCCATTTGCCAACCTCTCTACATACATGGCTCCTACGGGCCCTAGGGCTCAGGACCAACAGGGATCTATGCTGATCCCTTCTTTGCCAACCCATTGGCCCGTTCGTTTCTCTCTATACCCTGGCACCCAACACAGTGTTACGCTGTTGTCCTCGGCCAGGGCCTTCAGTCCAGTCAGACACTCCCACACCTGCTGCGATGTAAGACAGTATGAGGCTAAGGCCTTGAGAGTGGCCTAACTGTCCACCATGATGTAGATCCTCTGCTGCTTCAGTCCCCTCAGCAGCAGCCACTGCACACAGACCGTCACCGCAGCCACCTCTGCCTGAAACACCGTGGCCAGCAAACCCAATGGGATCGCTGCTCTAGTTCTCGGCCCAAAGATGCCTGCCCCTGCAACGCCACCCTGCACTGAGCCATCAGTGTAGTATACCAGGGCCCCAGCTTCGAAAGCGGGAACTACCCATTGCCACCTGGATCGCTCATGAATGAGTATCCAAAAGGGTAATGCGAAGTTGAAGCTTGTGAGGATTCAGTCTACCACATGCAGTTCGAGCCCCTCCACCTTCACCTTGTCAAGGATCAAGTGGCAGGAACTCCTCCTCCCCCGCATGATTAGATCCAACTCCAACATACACACAGTCTGGAGGAACGCTATACTTTTAACTTGTATGTGGAGTGGAGCTAAATTTAACAAGACCTCCAGTGCTACCGTAGAGCATGTTATCTTACAGCCTGGAATGTCAGACACGCCCTACATTGCAGTTTATTCAACTGCAACTGCGCTGTTTTATTATCCACCCTAGTTCACCATACCAGAGCTCTATAGGTGACTACAAGCCTAACAACCGCAGTGTACAGCCACTGGATCATCCCAGGCCCCAGCCACCATGTCTTCCCACCATTCCGAGCTGCCCACGTCACCACCGATGCTCGCTGAAAGGCTTTTTCACGTGTGTCGCCCAAGTGAGCTTCCCATCATGGAAAACTCCCAGGTACTTGATCTCATGCTGGACCTTCGCCTCCTTACCACCCCTTCTAGTGAATGGGACCAGGCTCGTTTTGTCTGGATAGACAAAAAGTCCTCGCCCATTGCACCATCTCTGTAGGGTATTAAGTACTGATCACTGATTACACTCGTGAATTCACCCCTGACTATAATTATAGGTCGTCCGCGTATCCTATTACCTTGTAGCCCTTCTCCTCCAGCAGTTCAAGAAGGGTATCAGCTACCAGTGATCAGTGGTGAGAGGAGCACCCTGCGGGACTTTTCAAGTTATTTTTCATCTACATCTTTTACATCGTTCAAACGGAGCTTCTCTATCTGAGTTTGAGTCTGATAAAGTCAAGTATAACCCCGTCCCTTAAAGCCCGCAGAGTGAGTGTGAGCCACAAGCAATCTTTGGTACCTTAGAACGATCCAGGATTGGCCTACGATTGATGGTAGGTAGGAACTAGCCGGAGGTCGACTGCAGGTTCATCTCGGAGCTGAGACTAAAAATGATGAAGTGAATTTTTATACCACGAAGTTCCTTCAGGTGCACTGAAACTTCCAAATCTACTTGCACAAGATGGGGAGATCCCCAGAACTCTTTTTTTCTTCTACTACCACTTATTGTCACAGGGCATTTAGGAAGTGATATCAGAGCTGGACAGCTGGGAAAAGGGTCTGTCCGAGCTGGGTAGGAAAAAGAAGCCGAATGAGTCCAGTATCTGTTCATCCCCTAGAATGAACTATAGCTCTCAGAGGTAGACGATAGTGTTCTACTCTGAAGTTATGCTAGTAGTGTGACGTCAAGGTGGATTTGAACATAGTGGAAGAAAATTAAAAAGCTGAAACCCGAAGAAACGCGAACCCTGGAAGTCTCGTACATACTTCACTGAGCACTTACTGTGCAGATTGACACGCATCATCCTGCTCAGATAGGGTCGTGAAAAACTTGGTTATCTTCTCGTCAACCTCATATTTTTGCTGTCCGTTTTTTCTCATCAAATTACATGCTCCACCGTCCTCTGAGACGCCTCCTACCGGACGGGGGCCTTCTAAATTCTTCATCCCTTATCTTGACATGCTTACGCATTCCCTCTTCTACGTTGAAATTCGCCTCAGGGACTTTCTCTTGGACTACACCTGATTGCTTCGTCATCCCCAGTGTCCCCTTCTTTCCCACCCATTGCCACCTTTCTTCATCACCATCGTTCCAGCCTCAGGGTTCCCGTTCCAAAGCAAACATCTTTCTAAACCACGTTGACCATTTCTTGCCTTAGAAGAAGGAAGGAAAGTTACGTAATCCGCCGTGTAAATTGAGAAGTACGTTTATATGTTTGTGAACTCGGCTGGGAGATAATCAGTTCAAATTTCATTTTCAGCCTCCAGCTCAACGTAAGATTATAAGCCAACTCAACACCAACTATTCACACTACTTATCGTAATGATCAAAAGTCGATTTAAAAAAAATAAAAAACCACTCTCACGAATTTTATTAAAATATTGGTACTTCCAAACTACTGAACATTTATGTAACGTTTTCATTCTTGAGAAAATCGTAGGAGCAGCCAAATAAATCATCAAAAAGTCGACAGAATGCGGTTTTAGCTATTTTCTTACATATACTGTTCATTGGTGGTTATTTGTTCCACCCCTTGTACATAACCACTCAAACCCGCCTGCCACAAACCTTCACCAACTACACTCACTCGCAGTTTCGTCCCACTTGGTATCAGTTGAATCAGCGTAGTTCTGTACAAGTAACGGAAAAATTATCTTCTTAATTCTCTGTGTGCGGCTGGACGACTCATCTTCATTACTAACCACTACCTAAAGAGCAAGGAAAACGTTATTATCGCGTCAAAAAATGACTTCTCGTCTTAGTTTAGTTCGGCGTGAGGTTTGTGAAAACTATGATGAAGAACCGTATCTATATTTAGTTTTGTATAGGTATCTTTGTAAAGGAGGAGTGCAGATTTTTCAAATGTTTTCGTCTTCTCTCAATGAATACCGAACCTTTTATGCTGAGAGAGACTCGACGTATTTCACTATTTCATTCGCAGGGAGTTATTTGACATTTTCTCAAAAGAACTCCAATTACATTGGGTAAACAAACTCACAGGTTTGTTTTCTTTATGAACCTTCCATTTCAGTTAGCCCAGCGAAGTGAGAAAGGAAGTCATGCAATCACCAGACAAAAAAATTAAATTTTCTCCACTTCTCAAAGGTTTTTGCGAGCAAAAACATTATTTGGAAGAATGTGAATTTGAACAAGAGAACCTGCACCAGCAACGATTTTATATAAAGCCTGTATAGTTATCAAAACGAAGTCAATTGAAAACTACGGTTATCGTTGTAATCAAAATACCAAAAGTTTTTCTGGAACGATTTTGATAAATTTTTGTCTGTGTCAACAAAAGTCGATTTTAGAACTGTGTAGTTTTAGATCATGTCAGTAGCGTTATAAGAGAGAAAAAGGGTGGCAACCCAATGTAGGTTAATAATGGTCATGAGATAATCAGGAGCAACCTCGGAATTTCCAGAGTTTAAACTATCTTTTTTCTGTTTTTTTTTCTTAACTGTTTCTTAGTGTTATACGTAACGGCAAGCGCGGACCTTCCCAAAAAATCGTACTCTCAATACGAATAAAATAAACTATAAATTATCGAGTAAAACTTTGACTTATCTAACTCAATGAAGGTCGTGACTTCATCAGTAATAAAACTTTCTTTCTAGAAGATTCTGGAATGTTAAACATGAGCAGTTTCTTTTCAGAACAGTAGAAATTGCTGAATGCAGATAGAGATGAGAAAAGGTGTTTTATAGATCTTTCACATTTCAGATTTTTAAATTGAGCGTTTCGGCACGGAGAGCTAAGAAAAAACGTGCGTCTCACGAGCTTGGTGTTTATCCGATCTACGATCTTATTGATCTAAGGGCAAGAGTGATTAAGTTTTAGTCCCGACCAAGTTTTTGTGCTTCTGTTGATTGGAAAATAAAAAATGTCATTCATAGCGAACGCGCGGAATTAATGAACACCCGAGGGTATAGCGGGTAGAAGGCGGGGTTTAGGGGTGGACCTAACTAAAACCATTGATTTATTCTGTGGTGCTGGCATATTAGAATAGTGACCGACCCGAGTTTCGGTTTCCGCTTTGCTTGGCGAATAAATGAGTTTCGGTGGTGGCTCTGACCAAAATTGGTGCTTCGAGAAAGCGAAGGTAGCTCTAGGTCTTGCGTTCCTCGTTATTTCGTAACTCTGAGATTATATAAAGAAGTGGATAATATATATTAGAACTAAAGAAAGTACTTGATTTTTTTAATCAATTCCCCATAAAAACAGTGTTGCTTTTCGTTGATGTCTGACTGCTAAATTATATTTTTGCGACCGCCGGTGGAATTCTCTGATTGTATTTAAAAGTCATGATGGAGAGAAACACAAAATGCATACCCGAGTGAAAACCAATATTAGTTTTTTATACGTCGGAGTATTTGTGGATCAATGTTTGAGAACATCGACGTTTTTGTTAGACATCAGCCTTCCAACAGGAAGTGGACACAAACAACGACCAACACCTTTCGTGCTGAGGCTTGTTTGAATACTGTGTTACAATGAATCACTGCCGTAATTTCTATTCCCTTTTAAATTGAATGAAACTCGCTAACAGCAATATTTCTATCAAAGCGCATAAAAATGTTGTTATGATTCGTAGAGGTGTCCACGAACGATCTTCAGATCACAGCATTGAACAACCAATCGGTGCGTTCGTGCGTTCTCAAAGCATTTTGATTAAAAATATGTGAATTGCCTATTGAGAATAGCACTAAAAATTCCGAATACCTATTATTCTGTACCTTTCCTCAGGTTCTTGGGGTACAGGATGAAGCTAATGGCCATAGTCGCAATGGCTCATCATGTAAGGTCAATAGTTCCTTTCGAGTGGTTGGGGGGGGGGGGGTCATTCAGTTAAACACTATCTCTCGTTCGTGCTCACACCAGTTCAAGTATTCAAGGTTGTACACCCGTACGTGTCGCATGAACTAGTTACTCTTAACTATCTATCGATATTCTGTATCTGGAGGGAATGTTTAACTAACCAGTGTATTTCTTCTCAATACACATTTATGATACAAGAACTGCCTAAATACGATTTATTGAAAAAATGCAGAGTCTAAGTCGTCAACTGACTTATTATTTACATTTATACTTATTATTTACATTCATACTGACGAGTGTTAAGAACAATCAGTGATAGAAATACTTAAGCCTGTATGATGTATGTGTGTTTCATTAATTCCAGTTTCAGACCGGACAGTATACATTTTCAAATTCTTTCCGTAGGTTATGGAGTCACGCAATATGTTGGTCCAACTCTCCATGTCCAGCATTTACCATGGTCGAAATTTCATCAGTCAAAAATAAGTTTTATTTTAAAAAGCCGTTTGCGCTTGAAATTACTCGACTTTTTACGATGTCTTTTCGAAGCAGACTCCTAGACTATCAACTCTTCCATAGCAGAGAAATACACACATGGTACGTGGCTGTTGGGTTAAGGGTTGTTTGAAGATCAGTACAAATATTGAGATGCCTGGTTATGTGCGGGGGTAAGCTCTTGTGGGATTTTAAGAGATTAAAGGGGACGGGCTGGAGCAGAGGGTGAATAACAAGCCGTTTGGACGTTGGAATATTATTGGACGTCATGGCAGGAGAATTTTCAAGAAAATGTAAGTGGTCAGGTCAAGCAACAAAATTAATTGAGCAAAAACGAGAGGAAACTCTCGTTCAATTCGAAGAAACCCCTATTACAACTTCATGTTCTTTGGGTTCTTTTCTCTCGGAATCCATGCCCTTGCATTTCCTGATACTTTCAGCAAAGGCCTGTATTATACCAGCCTACTTGAATCTAATTACCTTCCAGGATCACTTCACGGTCACTTGAAAACAGATGCCGCCAATCAATCGGACATGCCAGCAGTCGTAGCAGACAATCTCCACTAGAAGTAGACCTGCGCCTGTTAATTCTACTAACGATCAAATTGGTTGACCTGCTGAGATTTTGTCCACTGCCTTAGATGATATTTCCACATTGCAGCTAAATTTTCGTATTTTCTCTCTTGATAATACAATCTGAAGAGTTCAACGACGGTTGGGATTTCTTCTTGCTTCTGTTACAGGCACGATCAGATTGAGCTGTGACTCAGAACAGCGGAGCTTCTTTTATCGGGCAGAGCCACTTGAAGCAGCTCCGATTAAATCTGAAGAGGAAGATAGCTGCTGATGAACAGGGAGAGGGGGGACCGCATTGCCGCGATCGGAAGGTTAGGAAAATCGGGTCCGCGGCGCGCAACGAGGCACTTGGCCTATTCCTCTTCCGGGCTCCGGCGGCACCACTTCGCTCCTCTTTACTATCGGTACCTGTGGGCTTTACTATTAATCGGAACGGAATATACTTGGTTGGAAAGGAAGGATTATTTATTGAGAGACGCCCGAAAGATCGCTCCTATAACACTTCCGAGGATGCAAATCGTCTACAGCCGAACGCCATGTTAGAACCTTTTGACCATACAAGGATCGAAACTCTGATACTGCACTCATCTTCAAGCTTTCTTATGTCCTGCGAAACGATCATAAGATCGTGTGGAAAAAGTATTAGGTCTATCTGGAAGTAACGAAAGTAGCAAATCTTTGATCAGAAGCTAGAGCAGTGAGCTTGGCAAGTTCATTGATAGGTGCAGCACTCCAGCTTCCATAGAACTAATTATAAGAAAGTAGTCCAAATACTTTCCAACCGTTTTGTTCAACGTCGTATGGCTACTTTGTTGAAGAATCGGCAGAGAGAAGGAAGAGGTTTAGTTGAATGGTTACAGCTATCCAGAGGTTATTTCGAGGAACACACCCTGATGGTCTGAGGAAATAAAAAGCGTTCGAATATTCCTGAATATCACTGGGCTCAAGAGAACGTTAGCTCTCGGTACGCTTAAAACAATTCAAGGGCGATTAGAGCTCTGTTGGCGTTGGCGATGGGAAAAAATCCGTTGGGGGTGCCCCAACGGCCGAGCGCCAGCTCCAGATGTCCAAGTGAGTTTGTTAGGTCTGTTCGTTTCGGTGCATATAAACTTTTCGTAGAATTTATATTAAATGAGAAAAAGTGCACTCCGTTGGTAGGCTCAGATCATTAGATATAGTAAAAAAACTTAAGGCCAATATGGGGTTTGGAAGGCTGTTGGCTCAAGCAGCCTTACTTTGGGCATGGAATGACAAGACAGATTTGGTGTATGACTCACAACAAGTACGACTTGTTTACGAATACGTGATACGAAATAGTATGGCAGCTTGGCCAGAGCTCCACGAAGACGAGAGCGAGTCGGCTGAAAAACTGCGGAATTTTGATTCAATGAGACCGATTTCGTTATTTTTCAAAAGCAATTTTTCATTGTTCCTCAATTCAATCAAATTGGGCATTGAAGAGGTTGCTCAATGCAGTATATTAAACCAAATGAAATGACGATTACCATTTTTGAAATGATAGAGTGACCACCCACTCTCTTCAGTCTTCACAAATATATTCTGTGTTCACAAATGCGCCCATTTACGTTTCCCTTCTATTAAATCGACGTTTCGAGATGAAGGTTTGATCGTAAATTACGTAGGAAGCCTTTTTGTACTTTCCGGTATTTTGAATGGCCGATAAGATGAAATGACGGTTAGATTTGGTATGTGAAGCCGACTCTACGAGGGATGTCCTCTAATCGTGGTTATAAGCACCAGCAAAACAACACCGGCTGGTTTAGGCTCAATGACTGAATGGAAGTGCCATACAATCATTATCATCGTTTACTCCTAATGTGAAATATTGTTGAAATCAACAAAAAACTTTGAAGTAAATTTTCTGGATAATCTTGATATTAGAATGAATGTATGCTACAATTCAATATTCTCCATTGAGTCTTTGCTGTGAGTCCCAGAGTGTCCCCAAGTTCCTTAATCTCTCGTGATATTATTTTACATCCTGTTACGTATTGCTAAAACTCTAGTATTTAGATTTTCTCATGTGTATGTACGTCGTCTGTGTTGCAATAGTTTAGTTAACATTCCAGTCACCGTCTTTCTCCTGGGCTGAACAATGGACTTCCTACTTTCTCGCTGCAGATTTGTAAATACTGTTTTAGCTCTTCAACCCCGTTTCCAGTGGCCAACAATTTATCCAGTTTGATGAGTTAGATCCCAAAACTTCGATCGTTCGCACAAAAAGGTTATTTGTCAACGTTGGGCGAAGCCGGCGGCGAAGAAGGTAAAAGTTGGTATCATCTTCAGATTGAAACTTCTCACTTGAAAGTTATAAGACCTACTTAATCCAACTCATCTTTCCCCGTATTTCGCTCTTTCATATTTTATCGCATCCGGGGTTCAAAACTTCTTTCAATCTGTTTCCAAGCCCTTGTTTCAACCACCTTTCTCTTCGAATCATTATTTGAGCGACATTATCATATCATCAGACGGGTTCTTCATCAAAAGCTCTATCTCAAGCCGCTTCTACCTGTTCAAAATATGAAAACCCGCTGCCAACGTGTACCGCCTTTCTTCTCAGCTCGGCTAGTGCCTTATTGGAATAGCGTTAAACTACAGATTAAGACGTTTTATTGATTCTGTAGCATCCTATTGTGGGGCTTTTTGAAGACTTCAAGTGTCTTCACACTTAAACTTGCTGAATTGAGTGCCTCGCCAGTCGAGGTCGCCAACCGCCTTCACAATTTCCCTCGTCTGTCGTGGAATATTGAAATGGACACCGCAAAACCTGAAGCTACGCCAAATCCCTCATAGTACTAAAATATGACGCGTAGCAGCACAAGGGGAAATCGAGTTGAACAGAAATCATAACAGCAGTACTGTACAAACCAAAGGTGCGATTTAAGAACACAAACCAGAGTAGAGCGGAAATTATCACTGGAAGGACGGTGCATTGTCCAATTAGAATGGTCAGTAGCTGAGAGCAAAATGAAGGATTGAGGCAAATATCTAAAACGAGGATAAATGTGTTTGAATTAATTTAACTACGAATTTGGTTAATAAATGTAGAATTTTATCCTGAAGTGGCGAACGTAGTACGACGTTCAGGAAATGATTAGTTTTGATCAGAAACCGGGAAAATGGGAGTATTTGCACGTTTACAAATCGTGCAACTCATGAAACTCTTTTAGAAATCTACGAAACTAATAAAAACTTTCAGAAATATATGATGCGTTAGAAATTGCCTCTCGGAAATATCTACTGTAATGCTTGTTTGCTACGATGAGAGCTCATAAATCCTGAGTAGAAAGCACGAACCTCCTCAGATATATCGAAATGACAATCTCATAGCTTATAAGTGAACTGATTACTTTATGAAGGTCGTGGAATGAGTGGAGGCAGCCCCATACAGTCTGTAACTTCAAATAAGTTTTCATTCAAGTAAAGAGTTAATTTCTACCCCGTCATGTAACGTGAGTTGAAAACCGGTTGCCAAAACAATAAAAATCGCTGTAAATACGTGCTGCGGAAGAAATTTACATGATACTTCACACAGTATTTTTGGTTCAGAAGATCTCGAAACGAACTAGTGAAAACTCCATACCTTTTGGTTTATTATTCATTCTGAATAATAACCCTATGTTTTCGGTCACGATAAATTTTTTACAACCCCCCCTCAAAATTTGATACTTTACGTTTCAAGACATGGAGATTCCAAATTTGCAATGTCCGTCAGCCGTCCCCCATCCCCCGTCCGCCGTCCGGGCCGTTTTGTGCCTTTAACGTGGTCTAAAAAATTCGTTCTTTAGCCCAAAAATCCAATTTGGTATCTAGTTGTGCCCGCTATCTCGGCAATCCGATCGGACGAAGCCCGTGGTTGTAATGGGCAAAAAACGGTTTAAAAAATTAACAAAACGCAGTACAACGCGGGTGCTACAGCGTCCCTCCCTCCCTCCCGTCAGAATAAAAAACAAGCGGTGGCGGGGCGTCCTCGCCTCATGGGCGGGCGGCTCTCCTTTCGCCTCCCAACGCGCCACTCGACTCCCCTTTCGCCTTTCACTTCGAGCGCCCCTGCTCCAATTTCCCCGACTTTTCGGTTTTAATACGATTCAATTTTTTTAGATTCTTTCATTTCATTCTCATTTTGGTTTTTTTCATAGATTTTTGGTTAAATTTTGGTATTAGTATTTAGCGTGCATGTTTTCATATTAAAATTCAGTTTTTTCTAGATACTTTCGTTTTTTTTGTTTATTTTAATATTACGATTCAGTTCTTTTCGACCTTTTTTTGGTTTTCATTATGATATTTTTCGATGCTGAATCGAACAGGATGGGTCTCGAAGCATTAATGCTAGGTCAAGCTGATTATCCGAATAATAAACCGTTGTGTAATAATTTGCAGGGTTTTTAGACGGATTCAGTGTTCGTTGCGGGTTCCTTGATTAAGAAATAACTCGCAGTACGTTTTGTAAATTAAGTGGAAGAGAAATGCAAGATTAATGATAAGAAGGCTGATAACTTTTAAGGGTTTTTTCTTGAAATTAGAATTAAGTTACTAGATTTCTGTCTTTTCTGTGGTGTACAATGAGCATATGAAGCAACAATGTACCTCTTGAGGTTTTTACTTTTATCTCTAGTTAGTCTGCACTGTTCACTTCTTTTCAGCGAACCCCCCTCCGATTCGTAAGATGAATCGGAGTAGCGCGTTCTTCTGTTCGCTGCGGCAACCCATTGGAAAAAGTGTGAAATAATTACCTTTCGCGATAATAATATCAGCAAGAAAGCTAGCAAAAGAAAAATGAGGAAATAAAAGAAAATCATCTCGTCTCCGTGAAAGAAAAGGGAAGATAGATGGAGCTTCTCATGGGGGTTGGTTGGATGCTCGCGGGAAGGGGTGGAAACAAAAGGTGAAGGCTGAGAAGAAAACTGACTGTTCAGGTAAGTTTCAAGGCGGGCTATAAAAGGCTCAAGGGAAGACATCCGCAGAGCCAGGCCCCAAAGGTAGCGATTTCCAGGCCTCTCTTTCTCTGACAGGCTGTACGTGGATTTCGGGAGGAAGAAAATGAAGCAATTTGTTGGAAGCCGCACACAATGGTTCCGTCCCGTCGACCAGATGTTTACAACGCATCGAGATATGCCATGCAATTAGTGCAGAACTGGCTGACGAAGGCTCGTCAATCGAACGACGACTTTGTCCAAGTAGTGAGTAATATACGATGAATACGGGACGAAACACCAGTGTCTCGTTATTATGTTCCTAAGAGGAAAATATGGAACAATCCCAAATTAGATCCTGTCTTGTTCTCTGCTGTCAACGGGTGAAATAAGAGCCAATGAGTTCATTCCAGTGAATTTGTTCAGAAACAGTCGGTGCTACGCGTTGAGCAGCTTTCTCAACCCCCAAGTAAACGTAGCAGAATGTTTCACGCCGTCTCCGCATGGCAGGTTGCGTGCATTCCAATTTGATAAATCGTTTTTGATATAAAGTGACGGTTTTCTAGAAGATAATAGCTTCTTCGCATTTAGCTCGTGTTTACTGTTACGGAGTGATTGTCAAGATAATAAAAAATGTTAGTAGATAACCGTTATTAAACTCTCACCACGTACACGGATTAATCGACTATCAGGTAATTTTTGTGAGAACTCTAGCAACAGCTACGCGGCATCTGTACAGCGAAAAATTGGTACAAAAGTCGTCAAATCGTCCAAATGTTGATGATTTATTGGACTGCTCTCATCATGTACCAGCGACGACCGTGTAATTTCATGATACATACAGACACGGACAAAGTTTTCTCAATAGGTGTTTTTCGGACTCGAACCAGAACAGCGCTCAAATTTTAAAAAAAGCCATCTGATCCTCCGATCTTATAATTTCCCCACCTACTTCGTAAGGCTAAGAAAAATAAAAACAGTTTGCCAACAGTTCTACTTTCTCTAATCATGTCATACTGCCACTTTACTCGATCGTTACTTTGCTTAACATAGGTTCACAATGTTTTCCCGGTAATTCCAAGCAACAGTAATCACGACCATCCTAGAATAATCGTGGTGACCGCATAAATTATCGAGGCAATATTTACACACTGAAGGCCGTGGCAGTGGCAGTCCAATAAATTCCGGAACGTTGAGCTCCACCAGTGGTGCTTGGTATTACTTTACGATCATTTTGTATGAAGAATATTAAATTAAGTTTATGACGTCATAGTTTCTAAATTTTACGTCAGAGTGCAGTGGGAAAAATCGAGGACACCTTCCTAGTAAAACTGAAAAAGTACATTTTCACTGGGATTCTATAATAGTTAGGGTTTCACACACATGCGACGCATCACTCAACTGTTCTCCTTCCCACGTACATCCTATCCACTTATCCCTTATTTTTTCTATCAGTTGTTATATACTTGTAAAACATAACGTACCTTCGACGTGGAAACCGATAGCTAGCACGTAATGTTCTTGAATTTATAGGGCTTCTGGTGATTAAGCCTCGATCCTAATGGAAAACTCAATGAATTATTGAAAGTTATTGATGGGACTTTCCAACACGATGTTTCGAGACTAGTTCGTGTTCACAGCTCCGGATTTCACAGAAAACACTGCGAAAAAAAGTTTGTACGAAAAAAAGGGCTAGAATGAATAATGGAATTTGGGAAGGTGGCTCATGATTATTTTATGTTCATCATTAAACCTGCATCCATGTTGGATAGCTTGTCCACCCAAGAAATTTGGTCAAAATTTCCGTTTCAGGGAAAAAAATATTTTGTGTTTTGATCGGAGTTTTTTTAAACCGATTTCGCTCATACCCTTAGTTTGGCGTTTCATGTTGCTAGCCTTTTTCTCTCAATCGCGTTCACAGGCACATAGACCATTTTCTCAGATTCCGTTTTCCAGCGTTCCAGTCCTTGGTCAGAAGAAACGTCTAAATTTGTTTTCCAGCCACACACATCACTTTCCTTACTTCCCCGTAGGGTGGAAGAACTAAAACAGCCTGTGCTCGTAGGATAGGAAAAGGTTTGTGACTCAGCTTTTCTGGAGGTCTGTCATGAGGGCGAGCAGGTAATTTCTTAAGTGAAACGGTAACTGATAACTCGGGTTTGGGGGAAATCCATTCGATCGAAGCCTCCTTGTGAGCGATCGCTTTGCGCGAGTTAAGAGGCTCAAAGTGATAAATGGCTTATTTGAGAAAGAGCCGAAGAATTCGTTACTCTCCACTAAACCGGTTCCCAAAACCCGGTGGTTATATGAACACCCGCCTTTTTCAGGCTCTTCTGCTTCACGATACAGTCGGCATAATTTCCCTCGTTTTATCTCCCGCGAATGGCCGGGGGAGAAGGTTTCGAACTCAAAAGCGAGAACGGAACAACGAGCAAGGATTATAATCCAGAGAAATAACTGAGGGGGACAGAGAGAACGAGAAAGAGAAATGAGAATAGAAGCTGTACAACGTTGCTGGTGCAGGGGAAAGGCCCCGCAGCTGTCTCAATTTGCGAAGAAAACAAAGCGACGTGAGAACTCGGAGGTGCGGAAACCAGAAACTACGGGCCCTAATCAGCTCTTGGAATTAGAAGGAGTGGGATACGACACGTGTAAAGCACTTCAGAAGAAATTCCTTGAATAAGTTAAGGACGGAAAGGAAGGCAAAATGTTTGGGCTCAAGGCGGTAAAAGAGAGGACCTCCGTGTCAACACGAGCTTTCGTTTCATTGCGTATCGACCGGCTCAACTTTTCTTCCTTATTTCCTGCGATCGTCGGAGCCCTTTCCTTCGCCTTAATTAGGTCTGCTTTTGGAAGCCCAACCGAATGTTTTTCGAAACTCGCTCAAGAAATGATTTCCCTGTGGCCTCATTCTTTCAGTGGCTTCAAGGAGCTCCACGACGACCTAATCAATTCAAACCGTCGCCTCGCGGCCTTCCATTTGTAAAAGTCAAACTCAGTTAAATGACGAGGGCGAAAAGACGCATTAGGTGAGTTTTTGCGAATTTTTACGAATAACGAAGCTATTTCAATCGAATTAAAGAACTTAAGAAAGCAAATTTTAAGAAAAATTGCTGGACCAAAAACCGTTTTATTGCGAAATCAGCAGCAAATCATACTTCATATATACGTTCGTACATATATGTAACTTAACTATTCATGGATACTGAACGCCTTTACCCATAAACGTCCCAATCGGCTCAACCCATCATCATCGTTGTCACTCATGAGGATCATAAACATGATCGGGAGCTACCCTTTTGTCCCGTCTCTCATAACCTAACGCCGTCCGTTGTGGCTTTAATTTATGTTAAGTCTAATAAATCCGTTTTAAAATCCTAACTTCAACCTCGTTCCTATAATTTGTATGTATCTAAAGAACTTCAGATAAGAGTGAGGTGAGAGTTAGAAATTGACCCAAAAACTGAATAATTCCCTATTCGTTAACCAGCACAATCAGATAACGTAAAAGAGCTCAAACCCGACTTTTGAAAACTACTGCTTTTATGTGTTTACGTTAGATTCATAATATGCTGTTATTAAAGCAGTTTGAGGGAAAATGTGGGAGACAGAATAGGACGACCTAACTGCAAAGATGTTCTTCGCCTACTTATGTTTTTACTTTCCTTGCTCTACGAAGTAGAAAGGAAAGTTATGTAATCGGCTGAAAAAATTTTTTTGAGTTTTCTTCAGATCTTTACGTTTCAGTTCCCCCTGAGTCCGAAAAACACTATTTGGGAAAATGGTCTGTGCGTGTGTGCGTGTGCGTGTGTGTGTGTGTGTGTCAGTCTGTGTGTGTGTATGTGTGTCTGTCAGTCTGTGTGTGTGTATGTGTGTCTGTGAACGATTTTTAGAGAAAACCATCGTACCAAATCAGCTCAAACTTCATATCTCGCCCGTAGGTCACCATGAGACGCCAAAATGAGGGTTTGAACAAAATCCACCGAAAGTTAACTATAGTTATCATAGTGATCAAAACACCAAATATTTTTTTTCTCAAAAACGGCTCTAACAATTTTGATTACATTTTTTATTTTGATAGCACTCAATAAGGCAATGATACCATAAAATTCCCATTCCTGGAAAAATGACGAGAGCAGCACAATAAATTATCAAAATTTTCGATCAAAAGCGTTTTTCGCGCAGTTTTTCCCTTATAAACTCCGCTGGAATTCTTGTAGAATGTAAAAAAAAATTGGTATTGTAGTCCAATTCAATATCTATAGGGTGAGTGTTTAAAATCGCTCATGAGATACATGGGGCTCACTCCAGAAATTCCTGAATTTCAACTACTGCCGTTTCGCTTACTACCAGTTCTAACAGTTATTTTCCAATAACTCTGCAAAAGTGATTACTATCCTTTTTTTAAAAAATCGTGTTTACAACCTCATTAATTATCTGCGTACCAATTGCTCAATAATGGTCCTGCAATGAGTACGAGCAGCACAATAAATTCCGGAACTGTAAGCGCTACCGCCTTCTGCTGCCGTAAAGCGTTGTTTGACCAAGTTCAAATTAACTGAGTGATAAATGAATTGATTAAATAGAATCAGCCACGTAACAATTGAATTGACGTAGAGCTAAGGAAAGTTGTGTGTTGCAACGCACCAGATATTTCCTTTTCAACTCCGCTGGAATGTTACTAGAATGTTTAAAAAAAAGTCGTATTGTAGTCCAATCCAATACCTATAGGGTGAGTGTTTAAAGACGCTCATGAGATACATGGGGCTCACTCCAGAAATTCCTGAATTTCAACTACCGCCGTTTCGCTTAATACCAGTTCTAGCTGTTATTACCCAATAACTCTGCAAAAGTGATTACTATCCTCCTTCAAAAAATTTGTGTTTACAGCCTCATTAATTTTCTGTATACCAATTGCTCAATAATGGTCCTGCTATGAGTACGAGCAGCACAATAAATTCCAGAACTGTAGGCGCTACCGCTTTCTGCTGCTGTGAAGTGTTGTTTGACCGAGTTTAAATGAACTGCTTCGTAAATGAATTGATTAAATAGAATCAGCCACGTAACAAGTGAATTGACGTAGAGCTAAGGAAAGTTGTGTGTTGCAACGCACCAGATATTCAAATTACGCGTCTTGGGGAAGTAGCTCATTAATCAGAGGATTTTCTCATAATTAGTCATACCTGAATCCATGTTTTACTTTCCTTAGCCCTCCGAAGTAGGAAAGATATTCATGAGCACAATTGAATTAAAAAAATCTGGTGCGACGCATCACTTAACTTTTCCCGCGATTTTAACCGCTGTCCAATATACAAGTTTTCACTAATCCGATTTGATTTTGGCTCTGACTCAACTCGAATTTGTGAGCTTATTAGTTCTCGACTGTGCATTCCATAGCGAGCAACTGGCGAGGCTTAACTTTCTAGAATTCACTACGTTGATCCTACTTAAATAGCAACCAAAAATGCTGTACGGGACTTTCAAAGTGATTTTTTTAAATGCTCGTATTTATTGATCTAAATTAAACTTCAGTTAGTCAGTTATACATGTGGTAAACGTGTGGTAAAGCTAGTCAATGAACCGGCGGTGGATTGAATTCCGGAATTTATGGAGTCGCTCCAAATTACCTTACGACAATTGTTAAAAAGCTCATCTCATAGATTGTACATTTCACTACCTGTGAGCTAGATTCATAAAGTAAAATTACTCTACAATCTAAAACTTTTCCTCGAAATAAGATTATGATTACATGTGATCACAAATGTGATGTTCTCGTCATCTGTGGACATTATTTTGTCGAATTGCTGTAACCGTCGCTAAGCTGCTAGTTAGCTCGTTACCTCATTTTGTCGGGAATCGACTGGCTAAACGTCATTATATTTGGGCTGATGTTATCTAGCCGTTCTGCATCGAAGGGGGTGGGTCTCATTAAACTCCTGTGTGGGACCTACATCAATCTGTACAAGTTGATAATAAAATGTTGTCTAATAGTTTGCAGTGGTTTTTACTAATGACAATTTTACACTACCGGTGATTTGTGGTTCACTCCGTAAATTTATCTCAATCATTAAAGCCTTTTTCGAGAGAGAAAATTGCTGTTTTGGCGACTGTCGAATTCATTCATTTTGTCACCTCGTGTTGACACGCCGACTGAATATAAAACTTCAGCTGATTTAGTTAATTATTAATAAAACGCTTTCCCTAAAGGATTTTTGCACTTCCAAATGTAAGGGAATCTGAGGAAAAGTCAAAATGGTCTCTTAGCCGGTTGCATAACATTCCTTTTCTATTCCCCAGGGTTGAGGATTGTAAGAATGAACAACTGCTCTTGCAACTTTGTTTCGAATGCATCACTTCCAATAAAATTGACGCTATATAAATCAAGTGATAAGAGTTTTGTAACGTGGAAGCAAACTCACGTGTCCAAACCTCACCACCAACGCAGCCTGGTTGAACTTCACGTCCTCCGTTGGGATAAAAGTCTGCATGCCCTATCGGTTCTTCCATCCCTATAAACCCTCCAGCTGTGTGAATCACCATTACAAAGTTGGCGTCCGAAGTGTCCAATTTGTCTTCAGGAGGGGAATTGAGGAAACCTGGTTTGGCTGGATCTAACCCTTCGGTGAAATTGAATGAGATAGAAATTATTTTACGTCCGACGAAACGGTGAAATCTTGTCCTATTAAATGCAAAATGAAGTTGGATTACCGATTATTTTGTGGACAGGATACGCGTTTTTCTTCAATAGGTGGCCAGTTACTCCAGCGACGTGAGCCCCCAAACTGAATCCAACCAACGTTGTGCTTCCCACTGATATACTTCCGTATTTGTTAGCAGCCAGTAGAAATTCTCCAATCGTTGAACCAATTGCGTACACGTTTCTAGAACTCAGAAAATTTGCAATTGTAAACTTTCACACACACCACCTTCCACCTTAGCTCATTACTATCTGGAGGGAAGCATCACAAAAATTTCCTCAGCCCCACATACATTCAGCAATTTTTGAGACTTTTATAACTAACTCTACGTCTTCTTTTTACTTTGTTCATTTTAACATAACTTCACATCGTTCTCAGAACGTGGTACTACTTGAAGTTCAACATTTTTTTGGGGTGTTGCCTCCACCTCCACCACTGCCGTCATTGGGCAATCAGTGCACGGGGAATTTATATGACTGTCAATATGCTTTTGTTGAAAGTATCGTGTTTACGGTTCTAAAGTTGTCGGGTAAAAACTTTAAAAACGGTAGTATGTGAAAAGGCAGAGGTTTTAATTCCGGAACCTCTAGAGTTTCTTCCAAGTATCAAGCAGCAACATATGTGCAGCTATCTGCATAGCAATATGTGAGCGGAATTTAAGAAGAAAAGTATAGTATAGTATAGAAAAGTAAGTTGTGTTTGTGCTGCTCTCGCTATTTTCCCGCGAATAAGAAATTGATGGTATTACCGTGTATTTGAAACTGCCGTCTCGTGCCACGGCACGGTCCAAAGGGATCTCGTTATGTCAGCAAAAATAAAACCTAGAGAACCTTTTAAATCTTTTAACGTTTTTCCCAAGCTCACAAGCGCACTCACTCACATAGGTAACAGCGGTCGGATGTTCTTGGAGCAATTAGTGCTTGCAGGAGGCCCATGACTGTTGAAACAAGGAAAGTAAAAAGTGGAAGTCAGTGAGTAATTATGGTTTTCTACAAAAGAAGACGAAATACAGCTGAGACGAGATCGCTGACACAGACCCGTTGTAAAGCACAAGGTTGAGGCGAAGAAAACGGTTGGTTGCAGCAGCCATCGTACGATGAGGTGAAGCACACAGTACAAGACTCACTATTCCCCACAACCTCCTCTTCAACTAATCAACAGTGAAACCCCACAAACCTATACATAAAAGCTAATCTACCAACTACCCAATTGAATTTTTAAACTCTTTGGATGTGCCTGGCTCACGGAATGTTCAGGGGTTGTCCGTCTGCGTTTTTGTTCTTGCGCGAGATATTAAAACGAAAAATGTCGTCTATCTGAAGGCGCTTCACTGAAGTGTGCAAAATGGGCAATAAATGATCATTAAAAACTTGATTTTTTAAATCTATATTTATTATCCCAATAAAAAATTGAACTTGATAAAATCCAAAATCTGCTCATTAATTGCTTGTAATGCGGAACAAATTTCGCTGGGTCAGCTAGTAAAAGAATAAAGTCTGGTGTTTACGCGCCGCGAAAGAATTTTCGGCAAAGCTTACAAGCTTACAGACTTTTAATTTTATTCGATTGATTAATTTTAGATCATCCTCTCGTTGTGAATTAATTTTAGTTATTTTCAATATAATATTTCGCATTCCATTCAGCAATTTTTACGCTAAATAACCGCCGATCTTTCCAACATTCGATCCTACACCAACAGCCTAGTTGTCGTGGCACTTGTTGTAATGTTCTAATCAAACCCTTGAGCCCCGAAAAAAGGTTTGGTTTCACGGGAACCCCAAGGCTATCTCAGGAATGAACCTTGTTATATGTGGTGGCGTGGGAAATCGGTCGCCGCAGGGAAAATGAGGGCTTGCAGCCCACTTTCAGAAGAAAAAAGAAAACCGTATCGCGAAGACAATAGCGGGTTTGTGTGAGTGACAAAAGCATCAAGCTCGTCCCAATGTTCGAGGACTTCCACAAAATCATATGATTGAGTCGTGACCGCGTTGACTGCTGACTCCCATAACAAGAAGAAATACGCGACTCTTACTGTAGTTGCGTTATAATCTAATATTTGAACTTACCGGGCAGCCTTGTCATACTCTGGTCCTTCCACTGCTGCCTGGTAGTCAGCTGCAATCACGTTCATCCCGCCTCGTTCGAGCAGCTCTGAAAATGGCAAATCATTATCAAATCATAATTATTTTTACAACTCTACCTTTTATTTTGAAGATATCGTAACATTTAAAATGTGCAAATATTCATGGATAAATAATAACGAATGATAAAATGTTCCAGTCCTCTTTTCTTCGAGTTCAGGCTTTCCTATAGTTCTCGCTCAGTTTATATGCCTGAGATTGACAACTAACTCTCTTTTACTTCTTCAAAGAAGTCAGAAACCCCAACACCGCATTTTCCCCCCTATTTCTCTTTCCTTCGCTCAGTGCTTTCAGTAAAGCCAATTCACTTCCACCTAATACCGCAAAAATCTCCAGAAAAGTAGACGATGCAATAAAACTAATGTTCATCTCTTTTGTTATTGCCTTCCAGCAGCAGCTTAACACGGGATACGTCAATAATTATCACTACTACATATATTTTTAACTTAGTTCGGTTGAACTTGAACGATCATACAATCTTGTTTTCACTCATTTTACGGGAAATTTATAGAGCGCAGCTCAACTTTCTAAAAGCGAATGAAGGTTCCGAGATTCATTCACTTGCGTCACCTTGCGTGTAACCATTAGTAAGTAATCATGGGTAGAGGGTGACATGCCACTATCAACTTGACTTCTCTAAGCAGAATCGTATGTGCTGTTTTAGAATTCGATTGAAAAACTGTGAGAAATGCGAGTTAGTGAAATGGGGGTAGTTGAACTCTGGAATTTCAGTGGTTGCTCCCAATCAAATTATGAGTGTTATTAAACATGCATCGTATATACAGCGTTATAGAAACTGCCCCGATTTGTCATCGAGATGTTTAACTATTTATTGAGCTCACCCCGTCAATTTCTCTCGGATAGAATTCCTTGGTGTTGTGTTGTTTGGAAGTATCCATAAAAAAAGTTCAATGAAAATCGATAGAGCAACGATTGGATAACAACTCAAAAACAATTTTCAGCCGAATACATCAAGCCAAGGAAAGTAATGAAAGGTTTGGTGCTTCAATAATTATGATAATTATGGTTAGTTATGGTTATTTTTCTCACACCGTGGCGTTATGTACTCATTTGTATTCTAAATATCAAATTTGGTATTTCCTTTTTCATTAATTTGCGTTTACACACGTAAACATACACACTGGTATGTTTCCTTATCGAAACCACTGTTCCTGAACCCTCTAAAGAGAGTTATATAATCGCATGTCTCGGAGGATGCAGTTTTGCTGTCATGAATGAGTCATCACTCGCACTGCATTTGTTGGTTTCTCACCTCTTTGGCTAGTTTCAAAGGAACACATCAGCTGTGGCTACGTTTCTTTGCCATGACCTTCTTTGCAAACTGGGCGAAATGTGCCTGCTCTTCCAAAAACCATCACCCACTGTTTTAGGAGCTACAGTTGGCGGTTTCTTGTTTCCTCCGCACCATAGGCGCAAGAACGTGCAGGATGGGGCCTCTGAGACAATTGAAGTGGAGCCGTGAACTGAAGTCGCCATGTCCCCTGAGGAACAGGCTCTTCCTGGTTTAAGGCAGAAGAATTCTGTCCACCATTCAGCCAGGGGTGTGTTCTGCAGTTCCACTTCAAAGAAGGAGGTCCCACAGTTTGTTGTGTGTGTTGGCTGCATGAGGGAGGGAGTTTAAGAACGAAATGAAAGGGAACTCGGTGAGCGTGAGTGAGGGCTGTATTGCACGTAAACTGAATAGTGATTTGAGTTTGAGTGCATTGGGGCAACACGAGAGGACTCAGAATAAGCGTGAACTGGTTGCGCGGGAAACTGTAGTGAAGGGATACAATGAGAAGAGCTGTGACTGGGCCGAAAGTTGATAGAGGAATATAGTGAGTCCTGGGAACCGAGTATACCTAGGAAGAACTTTGTGTGTTGGAGAAGGAGATAAATCAGGGGAGGGAAGGACATTTTGGAAAGTTCAATAGAGGAAATCCATTGTCGTTGGAAGTTAAATCGAACTTAATCCCTTAGTGCGGAGGAGAAGCCGACTGAGCGGGCAGTCCCAGACTTCCCCGTGGAATAGCATGAAAAAGGCCGAACACACCTGGGAAACGCCCAAGCTCATGATCCCAACTACTTCGGCCTGTGCCAAACAGTGTGAGTAAAGGAAGTGTTAATTACAATCGCCCGCAGCATACGGAATTCTGGAACCCAAAATGCAGGGTGGCTATTCCCTGACACACACACACACACACACACACACACACACACACACACACACACACACACACATACAACTTTCCTTCCTATTCTGTAGAGCTAGCTAATAACACGCTAGCTAAAATAACATTCGATTAGTCAGCAGAGCATGAAAACAGGCGAAACTACGTGTGAGTAAGGATAGATGTGTATTTTGCCGCACCATACTTTCAGATTTATAGGCAAATGTTTGAGTCGAGGTGATTCATGAAACAAGGAAGGTTTAGGAATGTAGAATTCAACTGTGAGTTATTGCAAACCATTTTAGTCATTAAGAAAATAGTGATTGTGACAGACGTCACGCCTTGCGCAGTAGTGACTGAAAAATCTTTTTGGGCCGTGCCTTTGTTTACCGTGAGATTAAACAGGAAGAAGAGGCAGTTGCTGTGAAGGAGATAGAGGCACGTTATGAAATGGGGGGGGGGGGCTAGTAGATGGTAACAAGAGAGCGCTGGCAAAAGGTATCTCCATAATTGCTAGAGGCAAGCTTAATAGCTCTCCTATCGTATCATAAACATTTGCCTCTAGTGGGCATGAAAATGCCTTTAGCCAGCTCTCCCTTATTACCTTTCACTATGAAAGCCCTCACGACTAGCGTCTCTGTCGCCAATTTGATTGCGACTCCCCTTACACTTCACCCGCCAAATTAAAGCGAAGTCCAACCGGAAACTTGAAGTTGTCCTACTACCAGCAATAATGGCAGTGCTATTCGCAATTCTAAATACACCTTGGTTTTTCTCAGATTCTGTTGAGGCTACTGGTAAATTTGTCAAACAGGATAAAATGAATCGGAGAAGCAACGAATCGGATAAAACTAAAGCGGACTCCAACTGGTACTTTGGTGTTAGTCACAGCGCATGAATCAGTTCCGGGTCGAAATCCTACAAACGAAAATAGAGAGTGGAGGTTTATTCACGTGATGTGCCATGGACCTCGTGTTTTGACTTTCCTTGGCTCTACGAAGCAAAAAGAAAAGTTATGTAATCGGCAGAAAAAAAAATTTTTTTTTGAGTTATCTTCAGATCTTTACGTTTCATACCCTACTTAGTCCGAGAAACACTATTAGGGAAAATGGTGTTGAGTGGTTTGTAGGCCCAGTAAGCCTTCAGAGGTTGTGGCTGCTCGGCATGGTTCGGTTGATCGACGGGAACTCACGCAGTGTCCTGACTCCCCCCATTCTTCTGTGTGGGTGGAGTGGGCTTCAGAGGGCATTCATGGGAAGGATTACCAGCACTTTCACGCCATTCGTGTGGCGTCACTGTCTACAGCGTTGAGGTGTACATGAGGCCGGGATTTTAATGTTGTGAATGCTCGCTGTCATGCCTGGTAACCTGTTGGAGTCGCTGAATCATGTGGTGCAGGTGTGCCCGTGTACTCAAGGGGGCCGTGTCAAGCGACTTGACGCTGTCTGCAAGCAGGTTGCTGGTTGACATCGCAACCCCCCGACCAGTCTGTAGTGATCTTGGATGTCCAGGTAGTATCTGGCAGCCGGGTTCTTGCGCTGACTTGGCAAGCCAAGAAGCGAAAATACGACAGGACGAATCTTCGCATGGCGGAGTCGGAAGCTCATGGAGTGAAGGCAGGTAACATCAGGGTTGCAGCATTGACCGTGTCCTGGCGTGGTGTGTGGTGCAAGAAAAGTGCTGAGGAGATGCGTTGGCTGGTTGTATCAGTAGGGCGTTCTCCCTCGTGTTACCTTAACTGGTGGTCGTTCTATCATGGAACATCCTCTTATCCTTATTTTCTTCCTCGTCCCAATCCTTCTATCTCTAGAGCCGGTGTAGGGTAGTCTGGACGCCCTCCCCACTTCCTTACCTATTATTTATTTGGTTTTTCCTTTTTGGGTGCCACTGTCCCATTTACAGCGAGCTTCGGAAAAAAAGAAAAAAAGTGAACAGTTTGAGTCTCAGCATCATGTGTTGCAGGTGTATCCATATACAAATAGGCTTCACCTCCTACACAACTGCAACGTCATCTGGCGGCTTGAGAGGACAAAACCCTTGGATCTCGTGACGTCACGTGATTAGTGATTCAGTGTAGTGAATGGGTGCTATCCAGAGTATAGCCATTGGGCTATCAACTCTACAAACTGTTAATAACTGTATGAAAACAAATTAACTTGATGGGCCTGTAATGTTCAGTTATTATGTTACTGATATTATTCTTGCAATAAATATCGTTAAAAAAATATGACGCGGCCTGTAAGCAGGTTGCTGGTGCATTGTCATCTGAGGGCAAGGAAGTGGCGAGAGGGCGGCACTACCGGGTTGTCTCTGAAGATGAACCGAGGCCTGACATCGTCGCCGTTGGTCTCGACCAGTTTGCAATGTTCCTGGATGTCGAGGTAGCGTCGTCCAGATTCAGGTTATGTTTCGTATCGTTTACTGGTATTTTCGATGCTGAATCGAGTGGGATGAGTCTCAGAAGTGTGAGACTACGTCAAGCTGTGCAAGAGAATCATAAACCATTCTGTGATAGTTTGCAGCGTTTTCAACTGATAAGAGTTGCGCCTAGATATTATTCTTCGAAGAATGTCAAAAGTACATACCTCTTGCGACGTTTTCGTTACAAATTGATTCATGAGAACCACTCAATCCGTGTAGGAGCAAAACTGTCGGCCAAGCGGCAACATCATCTTCCGATTGGTGGAAGCCAGGCGTCTCAGATAGAAGCTCCTTCACTTTTTCCAACCGTAAAGGTTGACCTCTATAAAACCAAGAAAAAAAAACATCCGATTCTAGTGGATCAATAAACGCGATGGGTCTTGGCGAGGTATTACTGGCTTAGTATCGTCAGAGAAACCCTGGTCAACAATTAAATGTAATACGTCCAGGAAGGTCGGGGAAGTTCTAGAAAGCGATAAGGCAGATGATAAAGTTTCAGGGATCCGTTTTGAGGTGAACAACTTCCTCAGAAGCCCAGTTCCTTCCAATTATACGGCAATTCCGAATGTTGGTTGGGGCGGTATTCTACAATTTACAGACTCAACCGCAGAGTTGTCTGAAGCCTCCTAATGCCAGACCTGCTTCAAAATGTTTATATTGGGTTGTCAAATGTTATTTTGGTCAAGAAATAATCTATTTATGACGGGCAGTACCGACTCACCAATCAAAACGAAGCTTATTGTGTGTGCCAAAAATATTAAAAATAAACGCAACGAAAAAGCTTTTTGACATACAGCTCGTCCTTTTGGCGACTTTTCGTTGAGAATTAGGTCATTTTAATCGCATCGATAGGTTGAAAAATGACATTTTTTCATATACTCTTTTAAATGTCACGATACGGCTTTCTGCCTAGTTATGGAGTTATTTCTGTGCATTTTCTTGCTGATTCCCGAAGATCGACGAAAATTTCCTCACCAGGTAGGCGCCTGAAACTTACTTCATTTCGTGATGTACCGGACTCAGCATTAGATTTATGTCTTAGGGGTGGGCTCTAAAACAATACATAGCATTGTTCAATACTTTAACGTAAATGCAACTATTACAACAGCACCACATAGTTGGAGTATGAGTTAGTGCTCCAAAGTCAGTTTTATGGAAATATCTAATAAAATGTAGATAAAAAGACTCATGCGATGTCTATGTCCTCCAAAAAATAAGTATGGATACTGAACACATTAGAAGGGCTTTCGCAGTACCAAAGGCCATCGATATATAGGTTGTCGGGAGAAGAGTAGGATGAAAGAAAGTTTAATGAAATAATGCACACCACCGTGCAGTGAGGGAATGCCTGTCAGCCAACTCATTGAATGCATCTCCTCAGCACGTTTCTTCCACCACATCAGAATGCAGTCGAAGCAGCCCTTCTTCACCCCACGAAGATCTCGTCGTGTTTGAGATTCTTGGTTTGCCAAGTGACTGTAATATCTTGGCTTCTACAGATTACAGGGTCAGCCAAAATCACTGCAGTCCGGTAGGGCCTAACTGCGATGATGTCAGCACTCACTCCTCGTGTCGGCCCTTGGATGACAAGGCAATCCACCACAACGCTTGAAGCAGAGCCCATGAGCACATAAGCATGATTCAGCGACTGTTGTTGCCACAAGCACAACAGTGAGCATTTACAACAACACAATTCCTGTGTTTCGTTCGCCTCCTCACGAGTAGCAGTGACGCTAGGTGAAATCAGGCGAGGCTTCTCTGCTGGGGCTTTCTTCTTCTTTTAGTACTCTTATTATTTAGAGCGTCCCAAAGAAAAATTCTGAGAAGTGTCCTAAAGTCCAGAACCCAGTGGTGGGTTGCCCAGTGCAGGAGCCGTAATTTGTGGCTTCCTTGGTTTAGGTTCAAGGCTAAATTGAAGACAATTGGAACCGGGGTGAGCCGGAGAGGGCCTGTGCTTGGAAAGAGGAAGGAATCCGTGAAGAGGAACACAGTGGAGAACGTCTGAGAACCTGAATATGGAACACCGCGGCTGAGGTTGTAGCAAGATAGGATCCAGGAGTAAAGACAAATAGCAAGGAACGCTTTTTAACGAGGCAAGGGACAAAAGCGAAATAAACTAAAAAAATCCAACTTGGGCACATGTTCTGCCTCATCAACATCAGCGCGCAGTAAATCATTAAATGTTAGTTGTCCACGATTATGCTGCAGCGTTCAGTCGCTGCCGACTTTTATGTGTATCGGGGGGTGCTTCGCATATGCTTTATTCATGTTTACCCATCATTCACCAAGAAGTGGTTCAGTTACCTTAATTTAATACGTGTTTTACGTGTAATACGTGATATTTTCATACGTGTTTTATCGTCAATACTTTCTTTGGCTCTGAGAAGTAAAAAGGAAGGTTATGTAAGTTGCGTTCTCTTACAAATCTTTACGTTCCAAGGACTACTGTTTCGAAAAACACTATTTATGAAACAGTCTGTCTTGGTCAGACCTGGTGGCCTTGGTGGTCGATGGTAACACTCTACAGGAGTCCAATACTCCAATTAGAAGGCCTTCACGTACAGGGTTTGGCGTACACAGCTCCAAGAGTCACAACTAAACCCTAAGATGCTCATCCATGGAAAAATGAAAAGATCAGCACAATAAATTACGAAACATTGTGACGAAAATAAATCTTGGCGCAGTTTTCATATTATAAACTCCACTTGAATCTTTTCAGAAAAATTAAGGTAGTAGTCCAATCTAGTATCTATGCGAGCCCTTAATAACGCTTATAAGAACGCTCCTCCGCATGCCTAACCACCGCCGTTTCACTACCATTTTTCTGTTTTTAATTTATCTTCATGCGAAGCAACAAATCGCTCCAATAATCATTACAGTGTTGGGCGACAACGTGTTCACAATAAATGGCTTTTATTCAACGATATGTTTAGTCATTTGGTTCTTTATTGCGGCTTCGTCGAGTTTCAGGACTATAAACGTTCGGTACATGGGGAGAGGAATGTTTTATTGGGCTCGATGAAGTGGGCACCGCAATGGAGTTGAATACCACATGACTTGACAACAAAGCAGCTCTTTGAATCATAAATTCGGTAAAATTAATACTGGTTTGCTTTTCTAATTAGCTACGGAAAATGGAGAAAACAAAAAAGAGAAAAACAAAGGGGAACTACGAAGCGCTCGCTCATAATAGCTGTTGGCGCGGTCCGCTTGTTAAGTTGCAGCAATAAATGTGGCCTCCATTTCCTCTCTCTATATCGACAGATAATCATAATTTCCACCAACCTAATTTCATATGTGCGTTCTATTATCTTTTACGATTCAGTTACGTATCTGTATTATGACAGCCTTTCATCTCCATAACACTACGTACGTCAATGCTCTTATGTTCATTCGTTTATCAATTCTTCTTCCATTCATAGACTCATAGGTTTATCCACTTTCACTCATAGGTTTATCAACTTTTATACTATCTTGCTCGGTGATTGTTCACATGAGGGACAGCAGTGAAGTCTTACAGATCTAAAGCTTCTCTCACATAGTCTATACGTTCAGGGCCCTATTTCCTGTAACATGTAACGCAATGGCTAACTTCGAAGATAGCTAGAGTGATACCCACTCCACAGGTATACTATTTAACTGCAGCCCTTAGTTTTCTGCGAATGCTGGATTAATTTTTAAAAATCCGTATTCTTCACAATGTTTAATAATTGTGTTTATCTCGACATTTTTCCACGACTAGGAATTTTATTGTATTGCTTTGATGGTTAAGAACCATCTATTCGACGCAAGTCAAATCAGTCCGGATCTTTCCACCTCGGACTTCCCCAGTCATTGTCTCCTTTTACCCCCTTGTACCTGCAGAAATTCCACTGCCGCAGTTGCGGTTATTTCTAACGGCTGTGGATTCCCCTGAAGTGGGGTTTTCCTTTCTTTATTTTCCCTCTCCTCAATTTCAGGTTCCTCGCAACAAGAGACAGCTTCTTCCAAAATTCATTCAGCTACGAACTCTCGCGAAAGTCACACTCGTCTTCCTGTGCCCAGTTACAGCTCACTCTCTCCTTCCAACACAGTTTCCCGCCAGTTCATGCATTTTTACGAGTCGTCTGTCGCCCTTTTGTACACAAATTCTACTCACCTTATTGCATTTAATACAGTCCTCTTCACGCTCACTGAGTTTCTTTTATTTTCGATCTTCAACTTTCGCCCTCTCATGCGCCCAACAGCATCCATAGAGGAAATTTGATCAAAATCGTTGGACCCGTTAGGTTATTATTTATTCAAAATAATACACCTATATTCAGTCAAGACATTTTTTTTACAACCCACCACTCCCCACCCCTCAAAACTGGTCGCTTTATGAAGACATGGAGATTCTAAACCTGCAACGTCCATCCCCCATACGTGCCATATTCATCTCTTATCGACTACGGAAAGATCAAAAACAGTGACATCCCATTAAATGTAGTGAGCGAAAGTCTAATTAAAAGAACTTGGGAGGATGATACAGCAAAAGTTACCATTTTTACCTGGCCTGCGTTCATTTCCTCACTTCAACCAACCCACAGCTCGACTCGTCATGTCGTGTTAATTGCCTACAGGCGCCTAAAATATGGTAAGTTTTGTCGTTACGTAGAAGTCATGTCGTGTTGTGTATGGTTTAATGGTATTTTTCGATGATAAATCGAATGCGAGGAAGCTCGATGGTATATCTACGTTGAGACGTGGAAGAGAATAATAAACGTTTTTCAATACAGGTTACTCAACTACATTCACTCACTGCTGATTTAATTGTTTCGTCTGAATGGGCACAGCATCTAAAAGGTTCTACGAGGGATTTATTACGCGAATATTCTACCTTTCCGAGTTTCAGGTTCTGTAAAAGCTCCCCACCGTAACCACCACTTGGATAGCGACGTCCCCGTTACTGAGGTTATAATAGTCACCCCTGTATCAACTGATTGTTTCGAAACTTCCTATACTTATAGGTCCATTTGGAAAACGTCGAAGTACCGAACGAGCAGGTGGTTCGAAGTGTGTCCGGCTCGAACCGGAGGGTTGTTGGTAATCGATACGAACAAAGGGTTCTCATCATAATTGGTCACTTTAGTGGTGAGCGCACTGTACACGACCTTAATTACGTCGTTAACGAGGGGAATATTCAGGGCAGGCCCCATACTCAATGGGCCAAAGACCCCTCGCGATCACTTACAACTTCTCTCTAGTGACAATATGGTGATTGGAAGGCTCAAAGAAAATTCTACCACTTACCGGTTCACGACGTAGAAATCCACTTTTGAGTTGACCGAAGGTTCGTGAGAACTGCCTAAAAAAACAAGTCTTGGTAAACGTCAAAATGCTACGCACAGTTTCCACCGGAAGTGAGCAGTTCCACGCGGGTTATTATTTGGTAACCCAAAAATAACGGTTGTACGTGAACAAAACATTATGAAATAATTACAGATTTATTAAGTAAGCGCGGAAGTACAATAAACGTACGAAAAGAGTGAGTAATACCGAATATCTTTCGATTATGAAAACTAATGACACTTCAAAATAAAAATAGCCTTGAATCTTATCGTTGTTCTCTACGTGAATATTATATTTTCCTGAGAACAGTTATTAGATCTTCTCGGGCCATTCTTCTTGTTGTTGAAGACACACAAGAGGAGCGGATGAATGGTGGGGGGAGGAGATATTTGAAGCATCTTAGTGGCCTCGGTGGCCATAGTGTGGTGAATCAGCACAGGATCCTATACTCAGAATTAAAGAAACGTTTGTGTTGTTGATTAGCACGATGATTCATGTTCCAAAAATTCCAACGAAGAAACGTAATTAAATTACACGCGTGGTTGTCGCCATGCTAGGGATGACTCAGCCTAGGTAAACGGTTTTAACATAATCGGACCGTTATTTTCTGTTTCGATGTTGTCGTACTATGGTGTGGACAATAAACGTTTTTATTTTTTTCTCTCGTATTACTACCGTCAGACTACTTCGCACACTCCTCTAATAGGCGTTCGTGAATGAGGTTGGTTTGTCCTACTTTGACGGCTGTACCCAAGGTTGTTTATTGTGGAGTGAACCACCCTACGGCGTGCACTGTCATTGAGTCTGCATGAATGCTGTAAAGCTGGTTGTACACTGCACTCATAACCCAAAAGCCGGTGATCCACCATTGTGCTGGCATCGCTCATTCAAGGAACCAGGAAGGGGCTCATTGAATTAAACTGTCACGCATAATGAATACCCTCACAGACTAATAATATAGAATATTGATAACGTTACTAGGAGTCATAAATCGCTAATTGACAGATAAAAGTGAAGCTCTGCAGAAGTTAAAGGGCTAAGTTAAGGGCATTTAATTCAAGTATACGAGGTGACATGCGTTCACGCTATTAAATCATCCAACCGGTAATTGTGGCATCAATAATTATTGGGGCGGAACTTCCCTCATGTTGGAACCGAGTGAAACCCTTCTCATACACCATTATCCCAACGAGAGCGTATATCCAGGGCCTCGCATCGGTATTGACAACGAACGGTTCGATAGGTTGTATCGCCGGAGCCGAACCATGGAATCGCGTTGTTTCCCGAGGAACTCGCTGTGTACACGCGTTGGGAGCCAATGCAATGTCTGTAAACACGGCAGAATCCGCCATAACCCTCGAAAATTATTGCACCCGCCTCTCTTCTATTCTCGTCTTGAAATGGTCATCAGTGAGCTGAGAAAGGCCAATATCCGTCGATGTTTTTCGCCGATACTCCGGCTTTTCAGAGCCCTCGAAAAACTACAACCCTCCACCGAAGCCGTTGAGAAATTCCCGAGCTCAGAACTTACCTCTTTCCACTACATACATTTCTGTATCGATTGGTGATTAAACTGGGTGTCGGCTCAGAAGTTTCAATTCGTATGCCTACAAAACGGTTTATACCAGCAGTCTAAAGAGATGCTGCGAAACAATTCACCTACTAGTCGCAAATTGCCTTCTACTTTTTCGAAAGTATCCTCAGTTCTGAGAGGATAAGCGTTTCTCAGCTCCTCTGTCTGTAGTACCTGTAGTATTAGATGTATTCTAGGAAGGTTGGGGGAAGAGGGGACTATTGTCTTCACCAGGCGATTCCTTTTTCCTTCTTCTTATTACATTGCTTCTTGGAATAGGACGCTGAAACGTGATAAGAGATCTAGAGGGAAACAGGCAAAGACTCAGGGGTTTGACTAGGACGCTGTTTGAAGAGAACTGTACTTGCACTTGTAACGCGTTGATACCATCCATGAGACATTGACGAGAGCTCATACATTATTGATAACTTCAGCAATTCGGTACAGATTTTCGTCACTGTTCCCGCCCCAGGCAGCACTTCGTTCGCATAAACATCGTGTTGGCAATTCAATAACATACTCAAACTAACAGAGTTTGATAAAGACTAAAAACGCGTCAAAACGATTATAAAATAATTTGGAGCAACTCCCGAAATTCCGGGATTGAAACTACCGTTGTCCTTTACTAAGTTATCACTTTCCTTTGTCCGGCAAAACAGGAAGGAAAGTACGTAGTCGGCTGAAAACGTTTTCTGAGTACGAAAAACGCCATTTGTGAAAATGGTCCGTGTAGGTGCTTCAGACTCGTGCACATTTCCGTATACGTTTACGCGTGATTGGCTCCTGCCCCAATGTCTAGGGTAGCAAATTGGTTAGTAATCAGTTTACATGGCCGTTCAGTGCATGGCCGATAAATGTAGAGTGGAAACGGATTGGAACCTCCGCTCTCGGTGAACCGTTAAGCACCACATGTTTCTATATAGAATATTGAGCTTAGTTCGACCAAGTTCGCCTAAACTGAATTAAAAACAATGCGTGATGCGTAACGCGAGATATTTTCACCATGTTTCCTTATAACTTCAGAATAGCGAATGCAGACCAAAACATGTCAAAAACATTGTGTCGACTATAAGAAAATGAGTTATCAGGAAGCTAAAGTCTCAAGTTAGTGGCGAGCTAGAATACTATTTAACCAAATTATTTATTTATCGAAAAACATAAATAAACCAATCGAAAATGTGTTCGAGCTTTTCTGTTAAATAGATCACCTCATCTCTTTAAAAAGCCCTAGCAGATTTAAAGATGATCACCATCTGAATAAATCGTCAGCTCGCCTGACTCCCAAACCACCTTTTACCATTCGAGTTTCTGCATGTTTCCCTGCAGGGGGAAAAAACAATTTGGTTTGAGCTCACGTCCGAGGGGTTCCACCTTCCATTGCATTTAGTTTTTTCACGTCTATTTTCTTCTTTTTTTTTCGTTCGACCGAGAAAAGTAGAACGGATTGCCGCATATAACGAAACCAACGTAGCTGCAAGGGCTTATCTCGTCCCTTTTACACGGAATATATTGACCAATTTTACGACCCAAGCCGCGCGATTCACTATTGAGGACGCGTGCTCTGAAAACTCCCCTTCAAAACTGAGAGCGTCATACGGTGAAATACATCGAGCAAACATTACCAATCACGCGTCAATCCCGGGTATCCCTGGCAGAGCAGAGACGAAAGGGTCGACGTGCATGTTCATTCGACAATTCGTTGTCGGCTCTTATCGATTGTCCCAGGAGATACCCGCTTGGCCGAGTTCACTCTAACCGGAAAGAAAACTCGCTGGAAATAACTGGCTCATGAAAATAGTTGTTTGAAACTCTCATCGAAGGAAAGTAACTGTAACTGAGTTACAAGCCTCTTATTCGGTTTGCAACGCAGGGCAGAGACAACTTGACACGATGTTATTATCCTTAGCAGTTGACATACCGAACATAGACTCCGAATTACTAACGAATATGTATAAATTATTCATGCCCAAATCACTAAACACACCTAATTGCTTATAACCTTAACAATTTGTGTAATGCCTATCACTGAAGAATCTATGTATGTTATCTAAAGAAAGTAAAGAATCTGAATTTATCTAACTTATCGATCGAATCTCAAGATCTGAATAAAAGCATGCAAAAAAAACCGATCAGGGATTACTCTTCTGTTTTTAAATTATTTATACATTAAATTGCATTGGGAGGTTCGCAAAAGAGAAGAGAGGTTCTCGTAAAAACCAACCCATCCCATTCGATTCAGCATCGAAAAACACTACTAAACGATATAAAACCCGGCATAAATTTGGTTTTTGGTTCGTTTTTTAAACCTTTTTTGTCCCATAACATTCATGGGTTTCGTCTGGTCGGATTGCCAAACAAACTAGCTCAAATAAATCAAAAACGGAATTCTTGAGCGAAAGAACAAGTTTTTTAGACCATTAACAGCAAAATATGGCCGGGTGGGCGGACGGACATTGCTGATTGGGAAACCCCATGTTTCGCAACGTAAAGTGTCAAATTTTTAGGGTGGGGGGGAGGGTTGTAAAAGGAAACCGAAAGCAATGTTTGTCTCCGGGAATGATATTTTTTCATGGTTTCTAGTAATTTAGTGACGAGTAAAGCCGAAAGTCGGCTTGCAACCAAAATATAATTTTGGAAATTTCGAACAACGCAAATGTGGAAAACGTTGAGTGAAGTAGAGAGTATTTATCTATTTGATTTATTTTACTATTGGGTAGGAGTATTTTTATAAGAAATCGAATACATCATGTGCCAATGCGCTCTGGCTCCAGGACCTTTCATTGAACGTACCCACAACGCTAAGTATTAACCGGCCTTTAAGCTTTAGACAAAACGAATATTCTAATTTCGGCTCTTCCACCCTGAATAAAGCTATTCACGAATTAGTCGCTATAAATTCGTAGAAGGGATAATAAAGTTGGAAGCCCCCCCTCTCGTTCTCATCTCTCGTTATCGTTGATAAAATCGCTCTGACCGCGACAGGCTCCTACCCTCAGTGGCGAAAACGCTGCTTGCTCAGCTTTAATAATTAAATGAGATCATGCGTACACTAGTCAACATGCAAGTAACGTCGAGAAGATCGATCTCCTCCCGCATTTTGTGGGACACAACCCATTTCCCCGGCCCACCGCTTGACGGAGTTCTCAAAATATGTTAGGTCTTCCGAAATTCCAATAACGCCCGTTGTGTACAGAAAATAAATTTAAAGTGGTAAGTTCGATGTAAATACGAAGTAACCGGTATCTTAGCACATGGCATTTCAAATTAATGTTTATGAACTTTTTTCCCAAAGTCCCAATCTTCCGATTTACTGAGTCCCCTACTGATTTCTAAACATTCGTCCCAAATCCAGCGTGTACGTAATTTATTGGACTGTCAGGTGATACAACTCGGTAGAACTGGTCGGTGTTTTTCGGGATGTTATAGGAAATGATAGTGTGTAATCAGCTGGCATTTTTAGCTGCCGTTCTATCTTGAGCCTAATTCTAAAGATCCCTGAAAACTAAACAAGCAATTTTCGAAAATGGGCCGTAAGAAATGTCGTGATTCATTTTGGATACCCATGTGTTTCCGATTGCCGCATCAAGCACGACAGGGGGGGGGGGCGTCTGAAAAGGATAGTTTTTAAACAATCCACTTTTATCGGGACCCCGTCATCAGCCAGACATTGGTACCCGTTCCTCGGTGGCGCATCACTCTCCATGTGTTTACTGCGAACATCAGTAAAATGTTTTGGCAGATTCGATGCAGAGAAGAGGACTCAGATTTCTTGCGCATTTTATGTAGATTCAACCACAATGAACCCATACCTGACTATTGCCTGAAAGCTGTGGCCTACGGAACAACTTCGACCCCGTGGCTAGGCGGAGAGCATTGAAGGATTTGGGTACAAAACATGCCGATTCTCGCCCATTTGCATCCCAAATACTAAGATAGAAGACGTATGCAGATGATGTTAATTGAGGTCCAAACTCTGTTAGTGCTGCTATATCATCTCCTTTCACCAGTTACTCTCCAGCTTCACAGGTGCGGCCGCAATCCCCCTGATCTTGTCCAGGGAATTCTGAGCGATCATAGTCCCCCGCCTTCTGAACCCTTGAAATGCAGCTGTAACATTAGTGATTCAATGGGTTACTCAAGTTACTGGGATCCTTCATCAGTCTCACTTTTCTACAGGCTGGCAGCTATTAGTAATGTTCATACAAAACTGGAACTCATTTTTCAAATTGCTAGGTCTATGACCCCCTGGGCTGATTAATTCATGTCATTGTACACGCAAGTTATTTCTCGCCCAGTTTCCCGACCTCATTACCAATTGGAATCACCCCTCAGAAGCACCTGAAATGACCTACAGATCCAACTTCCCCTTCTTATTGGTTTACATGGCCCCTGGCTCGTGCCGATGCTTGTAGTGGCCATTCGACTCATATCAGCAATGGCAAGGATGTCTATCATTGGTAAAAGAAAAACACCTTAACCATCCCTAGACTGTAAGTATCTGCAGTAAAACTTCTCGCTAAGCTAATGTCCAAGGTATGCCCGGCACCTAATACTACCGTCATCCTATCATTTTCTCACACGTTTACTGGTTAATGTAGCTCATATCTCTAACTTCCACCCCAGACCTTACTCCACGCATTTCTTTGTAAAAATTATTTGATTGTAGATGGAAAATGAGTTGCCCGGCGCCAGATGACAGTGCAACAAATGCTTCTCCTCCCGCCCTTCTCCATTTCAACCAATAATGAGGAAACTCCTCTCTATTAGATGTAGATTGTGCGGGTCCCTTCACTCTTACATCATCCTTTCGATCTTCACTACGTTAAACCCAAAACACGCCAAGATTGAGTAGTCTTTGTGTGGTTTTCCACCAAACCAGTGCACCCAGTGTTTGCTACATAACTCTCAACTTCTGCCTTCATTTCAGCCTACCGTAAATTCTGTCTGACGCCACAAATTATATAATGATGGGACAAATTTCGAAGGTGCTGGCAATCTCTGCAGTCTTCAACTCTCCCGCATAGCGCACAGTGACACATCATTTCTCCAGCGGCTCCTTTTTTTAGTGAGTTGTGGGAGGCAGCCGTGAAATCAGTCATAAGATTACTTCGCAAGGAACTTCAAAGCTAAGTTCAGATCTTGGAGTGTTACATTTCTATCTTCTCTCGCGTTGAGGCAGTATTAATTCCCACCATTGGTCGGCATTTTCACTTCCCAATCTCAGAACTATTATCATCAGTCACAGCTTCCCTGCTCCCTTCAGCTAACCCCTGTGGCAGTTCGTTGTCACCTAGGAATGCGCCCCCTCCCTCCTCTCCCTCACGATACACTTTTCACTACATTGCTCTGACAACACTGTAGATGTAAGTCATAATTTGGGGCATAGGTACGAACAAGATATTCAGCTGACCAAAGCGTTCTGGAAAAGATGGACAGTGGCCAGAACAAAATGGTGTTAATTCACGAACAGAGATCGCTACTTCTGGTGGACAAGTAGTAATACTGATAGAAACAAACCTTCCAGTAACACAAAGGTGTTTGGGGCGTACCAACCGTCTTTTCCCAGACAGATCAGACATCCACCACACGTCCACCCAGTAAGATCCAGCAATGTCATTGCAGTGCGAGGTAACACTTTTGAGCAAGACTCAAATACATTGACCTCAGCTCTCATATCAAGTTTTCTAGTCTTTCCAGCGTCTGTTCCTGTTTTGATCCGACAAGTGAGACCTTCTAATCCCTGTACCTTAAAGTGTCTGTAGTTCCCCAATTAGTTTTTCCCAGACCCCTCTAATATCCTTATATCTGGGAATACCGCTCCTACTTGTCCATCCAGTAGAATAGGATTGGAATTTTATGCCGCAATTCCCTTCCTGCTTTCTTCCCGTAACCCTTCCAATGCCCACGTCCGCTGTCCGCGCTGAATCTACAAATACAAATTCATACGACCATTTTTGTAAACTCTCCTCAGTAGCTAATCAAATTATTTTCAACCCCTTCGACATTAGTCAGCCCCCGCCGATAGACATGCACTCAGCACTTCCGAAATAATTGATAACATCGACGCTCTTTCAGTTGTTCAATCACAAGTTCGTCTTACAAGCATATCCAGTCTCTGCAATTCATTCAATTCCACCCAGGTTCAAACAACATGACTTATTTGGAGGCAACCCATGAAGGGAACGTTTATATAAACACTAAGTGTATTAACAGTGAACCAAAGTTAGCTAAGTACTATTTAGAGTGAGAACGTAAATGGAATGGAATAGCGCTTTAAGTACCAAAATTGAAAGTATTTCGTCCTTTTGCGCTGCTGGCGAATTTCCTGTGAGGACTTCCAACGCTTTCAACGTTGGTCCTGAATTGAGTAAATCTTGAATTTTTCAAGCTCTTCAATAAGAAGTTTTTGATACTTACAACTGTGCAAAATGAAAGCCAAAGTGGAAATCCTCAACTCGACGAAGCCGGCAAATGGTCCTTTCATAATAAATGAGCTAAAACATCTCCCTCCGTCAAAATATCCAAAATAAACTGACTATTCCCGACATCTCGGCCCGCTCCCACATCATCCCGCCAGCTCACATCCTGTTTTTTTTTCTCTCTCTCGCACGAAGATCGTAATCGCCTAAGGTCTCATTCGTCATATTGACAGGCTTTGTTGATGTAGCCATCGCGTGCGTTGAATAGGAGAAAAAAAAAATTTGGAACAGGTATTGAGGTGGATGCTGATATTGAGTTGCATTAGGAAGTGAAATATTACTGGGCATCAATGGAAATTGTTCATGGACAGGGTTTCAGATCGTTTTATCGCCAACTACATGATACTTTGGATTCATTCTGCGTTCACTATGGTAGGTCATAGCTGGAGCATTCTTTCACGCGACTTACAACCTATGAAAACTTGGCTCACACTGAAAAACAGACAACCCATCATGAATGAGCGTAACATGAAATAAACTAAGAGTACTACTGTAGGAGCATAATTAATGCTCTAGCTATTTTTCACTCAGTTCGTTTGAAAACAATTAAATAACTAAAACGTAACGGAGCGTTCTACGTAGAAAACGGTACTGCTTAAAGTTCCGAAATTTGTCAAGCCACGACCTTAATTTAAAGTAATTGATGGAATCATCTTGACGATTTTTCTTAGCAGATTGGAGTGTATAGTTCTGTAATTATGAGGGAAACGTATAGTCAGCAAAAGTAGGTTATTTCAATTCCGAAACTGCGTGGTTGCTCCTGATTATTTTATGACCGTCATTAAATATCCATGTTGGATTAACTATCTCCCTGATTTTTTCGCGAACTCTAGTACCATACGTGCGATATTTAAATAGAAAAACTGGTCTAAAATCACTTGTCAAAATCATTGATAGATTATAGTGCGGATGAGAAGTTTAAAGTATTATCTCGTCATTTGAAACCGTTCACACGAAAATTAACAAAAGCCCTAGGGTGTTTTTTGGACTCAGATGCCCTTAAAACGTCCGAAGAAAACTAAAAACATGTTCAGCCGATTACATAACTTTTCTTAGGTACTACTTGGTAGGGATAAGGTAAAATACTGCAAATTATTACTTAACGGTTTATTATTCTCCTGCACGGAGCTATTGGACATCATAACCCAATCTCTCACCCATTCCATTCGATTCAGCATCGAAAAATACTAGTAAAAGATACGAAACATGACCTGACTACAACGGAACAACGAAATTTGGCATTTTCTAGGCGACGCTCGGCACGTCGTGCCGAGTCGAACTGATGGGTGGTTGGATTGGAACTGGAGGGAGCGCGGGAAATTAGGTCAGACCGGGGAAAATCGATAATTACCGCGATGTTGTCCCATGAGTAGTAGAATTCCGCTCACTATATTAACTGTGGTTTCACTATTTTCCATCTAAACACAGTTCTACAGCTCTGAGATTCGTCTCATTGACTCAACGTCTAAAAAACCTTGCCAATAACAACCATGGGTTTCGTCCGATCGGATTGCCTTGTAAGCGGTGCACAACTAAATCAACATAAAGTGTCATATTTGGTGGGAGGGAGGCGGAGGAATTTGTAGAAATAGTTTCTGGACCGAAAATGTGTGTGTATTATTCATTCTGAATAATAAACCTATAGAGTTGAACGAACAAACGGCGTCCGTACATTTAGCAGATCGTCGAATTCACGGGTTTTGCGGAAAGTTGTGTGTTGCTACGCACCAGATAATTCTGATTTGACTGAATGACCATTAGATCCAATTTTCATCTATTTGATGGTGTGCTGCTTATATGTTAACATTTTATTTCTTTTATACTTTATTTCTATTCCTATAACCCCAAATGCCACCAGTTAAGGATAATCTACCGCCTTTTGATATTTCGTTAATGTGACAGCTGCGGTGTTCCGAATAACCAAATTAAAGTGAACTTTAGGGGGAGGAAGTCAAGCCAGCTGATAGAAAATAAAAGAAGAGAAGTTTCACAAAACGCTTCCCACCAATTATCCTTTTGTTATTTGTCGTGTTATTTTCTATCACCGTCAACCCTCCCGAAATATGAGAAGGCCTCATCTGCTTAAGGACAAAAATCAATAACAGCCAGCCCAGTGTTAACTGGATTAACGAAGACCCCCGAACGGAACCACGTGACTACAAATCCAACTTGACGCTTTTTTGTGGTATCTGAATAGTTAAGACATGCTCGAATGTGACTATTGGTTGGATTTAGTTCGCGGTTTCGAGGACTTCGAGTTGTGGATATTATGGATAAAGTTCACTCAGTAACTGGATGAGAGGCCCTATTATTCTTGTATCATGTCACTGCCGAGAATTTGCCCGACGGTAATCTGGTGAGTTGAGTAAATATTGTCTAACTAGCGCTAAGTGTAGGCTACAAAAAATCTACAAATTATCACACGACTCACGCAGCTCGACGTATTCTCACACCTCCAAGACCCATCCCATTCGATTCACCATCCCAAAATACATGTATAAGATGCGAAACATGACCTGACTACAACGGAACTACGAACATTTACATACTCCAGGCCTCTGTAGACCTATGTGAGCACTCGAACTAACGAGTGGTTGGAGTGAGACAGGGCACTGCGCGGAAAATGATAGCTGGCCGGTAATAAATGATAACTTTGTAAAGTGTTACATTTTAAGGCGATGGGGGGGGGGGGTTAAAAAAGAATCCGAAAGCAATGTTTGTCTCTCCATGGAAGCTACATTTTCACGGCTTAGAGGAAATTTAGTAACAATTAAACGCAAAAGTGGGGTCGTAATCAAAATGTAATTTTAGAGATTTTAAAAGCCCATAAAACCGTGGGTTGTGCAAAACGATGAGTGCATTTGTCAAATAAATAGATGAAAGAAAACATTTCTTTTAATCAGTTAGCGCATGTCGTTTCCGTTATCAATTGTTTAATCATTGGTTTGTTATTCATTCTGAATGATACGCCTATGTTTCAACTACAAAAACTTTTTTACAACCCCCATCAAAATCTGACACTTCACGTTTCAAGACACGGGACGGTGACTTATTTTGCCTGTAAATTGTCGAAAAAATCCTTTTTTGGTATAAAAATTTCATCTGGGATCTAGTTATGCCTGCATATTCGGCAACCCGATCGGTCGAAACCCGTGGTTGTTATGGGCAAAACACGGTTTCAAAATTAGCCGAAAACAAAATGTTGGCAGTTCCAATCACGTATGTATCGTTTTCCAAGTACTTTTTCATGCTGTGTCGGACGGGATGGGTCTCTGAGGTTTAGGAGTAGTAAGGCAATCTCCACTACTTGCCGTTTACTAGTAATTATTGATGCTGAATCGATAGGCGTGCGTCTCGGAGGTGTGAGACTTCGTCAAGCTGTACACGAGAATAGTAAACCATTGATAAGCGCTACTTTCTGTTCTTCTTGAAGAAAGTAGTAGTTTGTGATATGACTTAAAATTATATTATTCAGTTACAATAGCAGTGCTTCTGATCTTGATAAATTGTATTATAATTAGTAGTACTTTGGATTCATGGGTTACTTCCCACGTGACGAACAAACTACGCTCCTTGATGGCACTTATTGAATAACTACAAAGCGTAAGCAGCTTTTTCACAGTACGTTGTGGCAATATCTGATACCCACCAGCAGGAACAATTTTTGAGTCTTCTTTCGAAATTTCTATGATTCCTTCAGCTGAGATATGTGGGCCAAGCCATCTGAAAAAACTATACTTCATTACACAATCACCCACTTCAACGGTTCCTTGAATGTTTTATTGTCAGGATGTACTGATGCGCTCTACTCGTTCCCATCGAATAAGATTGTGTAGATATCCGGCCATCGCTTACGGAAAGGCGGCAGGTGCACGGCACAATGCAGCTTTAAATTGTCAGATGCCTCCAGATAAACAGAACGCCGTCTTCTATTCATCACAGTGATCCATGAATATCTGGCCTCTTTGCTGGTCCAGAGCTGCTGACTGCTAATGCAGCCACGAGCTGTTAGAGAGTGAATGGCAGTCTTTCTTCGTCACGCTATTCGACACCCTATAGTCCACAAAAACGGGTACTTCAATTATTTGGCTCTAAAACAATGGGCTTGTGAGAATCTCCGAACTGCGTGACTGGAGGAGGGACTCACTTGGAGTAAAATCGTAAAATATATGTTTTTTTCGTGCAATCCAACTCACTCTCAGGTAAAATAAAATAAACACAGAAAAAGACCTTTATCCAATTAACGACACCCTACCAAGGCAAACAGTGTGCGCTGGGCCGGCATTGCAATCGGGCTTTTCGGACACGCTCCCGGGATAGTAGGATAGGGCTCAGTACCAGGCTGTCAGCCTAATCAAAAGGTGCTTCAAACGTCTGAAGCCTGACAGGCTCACTGAAGTTCAGTACCTCACCTGCCTCCAGCTGTGTAGGTATGAGCCGCCTGGAAGCTCGACAGATAGGGAGGTGATCACCAGTATCAACTTAATAAATCCGGCAAATGACGTCAGCGTGGGATTCATGTTACGTATTAAAAGTACAGTTTTCAAATGACTCCTTTTGTGTTTTCGTACAATAAATTCTTGTGAGAATTACCTCAGGAAAAGGCACGAACTACCGAATTTAACTCGTCTTGTTTGCAGTTACTGCAATTGCTGTTTTTCTAATGTGCCTGCCACCACTACCTTCCCACAGTCTACATGTTCATACCCCAATCTTTTACTTCACTTATACTCATGCGACTGCGACTGCTGAAATTCTTTTCAACATTTGCTGCCACACAGTTGTTTTCAAAACCAGTTTTTATTTTGCTTCCCTAAATCAGGAAATAGTTTAATGGGACTTGGGAGGTGTTTTGGACAGTCGGTTGATTTGAGTTCTCATTATCACATTTGTGGGAGGCTGCTGAGTTTTGTCGCCTTCACTGATGATGCTATTCTCAACTCCTGGAAGTCTCATTCTAGATTTCGCTGTACGAGAATGATACTCTTTTCAAACAAACTTCAAGACAAAATCGAAAACCGATTCCCGAGTTATTCAAAAGCGAAGGGGAGTGAAGTGGTTGAGGGAGCGAAGTGGTCGACTTGGCCGCATCAGGGGCGCTGAGTGGTTTAACTGGGGAGCCACTTGAACGGGTCTGGTAAAGCTGATCTGAACAATGAACTCGGTTGCAGCAAATAAATTTCGAAATCACTCCATGTAACATGCACTTTCAAAGTTATCAGTACTCCGACTAGCTACCTAATCAATAGTCCCCTAATCCTCACTCAGACACTCATGAATTATATACTGACCCTATCCAGCGAACGATCCCGCTTTGCTATTTCTGAACCCACTGCTCACTTCCTGAGGGTTTTATTATTGTATATGTGTTGTTTAAAAGTGACGGGCCATTGCGTTGGTTTTACTGAAACTCTGCGATTAAAGTAAATATTGCGTAAAAGGTGGATTGGGGGAGACAAATTTAAAATAAACCAAAGAAGAATGCGTGTTTTGTGTAATTGAGAAAAACTGGAAACAATACACATACTTTTGGAATATCAAATCGCTAAAAACTTGATACGAATCGGCGGCAAGGTCGGAGTTGGGCTTCGTCGGCGCTCATCAAGTTATGTAAGGTCAGTGGGGCTTGAATCAACCCCTCTGACGAGTCATTCAGTTTGCACAAAGAGATCTAGAGATACAGCAATAACTGGAAAACTCTCTCATCTAATGGAAGGTCCCTTGGTGAAATTTCTTCTTTCTGTTTCACGTTCGGACGTTTGCCGAGGTTTCTGACTCAATTCTATACATTGCCCTTTACTTATCCCAAGATCTACATTGCACAGCTCTGCGTTTTAACCAGCTAATGGTAAAAACATTCAGAAAGAGGCAACTAAGATTTTATCTATTTTTGCTCAAAACGTCTAAGTTATTAAAACCGGATTTTCTGCCAACGTGTAATTAGAAATCATACTTTTCTTCGTATTTTGAACAAGTCTATCGCTCGAAACAGAACTACGTAGCGCAAGTCTTCTAAAGTTGTCAAGATATCACTCAACAATTGTCGCTCAACATTATGCAATACGACAACTTTTCCCGTCAATTACCTTCGTGGGTTTGATAAATAATTGCTAGCCTACCAAGATATTGCTGCTGCTGCGTTCATCATCCTGCCTGTCGGAGACGGAAATAACAGGTGTGGGAGTGACTGTGGGACTGGTAAGGCAGTCGTCGAAACCTTGAGCCTACTTCTGCTCGTAAGTGAACGAAAAGAATCCCTTGGCAGGAGGTATATTTTACTGAAGGCTAACGTGAATAACTTGAACCATTCATTTTTGGTATGAGTAATCCATAAATAAGAATTGTTGAAACCCCGTAATTGAATTTGAGCTCGATCCAAAACATTGATTGGATTTATTTCGATAAGTTTTCTCATTTGTTAACGTAAAAGACCAACCGCTCAACCGAAAGTCCGTCCAACCGCGTCTGGATATCGTGTGAGTTTCAGAAGTGTTATATTCTCGTATTACAAATACCGTGGAGACCTTTGTCTCAATGACTCAGTTCACAAAACGTGAAAAAGGGCACAGCAATGACATGAACTATAGGAAAATATTGGCCCTCCAGGCAAATAGGTGCTTCCTTAATAACCGGGAAACAAATTTCTTCGTTGTTTCCAGGGAAATTAACAATATGACGCTGTTGCTCGGTTAATAAAATCTCGGTTCTGTACCTCAAGAATCATCAATAAAACAATTTCAGCGCAGTTTTTTCCTCATTAACGCCGCTCAGAAAAATTAGGGTGCTCCAAAACCATGAGGTACATAGGTTGTTAGACCCAATAAACTATACGTTGAGACTTTTATAAGGCTCATATGATAATTAGGAGCAAACCCTGAAGTTCCTGAATTCACACCCCCGCACTTGTTCTCACTGTTTTTACCCGATTGAATTAACAGCTGAAGCGACGAAAATCGCTAAATGTCCGTGAGGCTGAGAGAAGCTGTGTGATACGTCGCAGCAGATATTTAAACGATATACGAATCGCTTTCTGCACATTGCTCGCTGTTCATGTCGTTGAGCGTCGGCATGTAGTAACCAAATTTATGCAGCACCCAACTATCGACAAACCGCAACTTCACTGCAAACATCATATCTATTACCAACCTGCACAGGTGGTATCTCGAACCACGTGCACGTTTGCATAAGAGCGGGGCGTAACGTACGTGCATTCCGAGAAAGAGACAGTTACTTGTCGTGTAAATTCATATCACCCTATAAAATCATCGGCCTAACGTACCAAATACAAGTGTGATGGTACAAAAATACGACCGACTCCCAAGGGCTCATGTATCATGGACGAGGTATTGTGAAGGAACAAAGAAGAACTTGTAATACAACCAATAGCATGTTATTATTATACGTGTAGTACCGTGTTAATTACTATTACACTCATCAATGTGATGAATACTATATATTTTGTGTAACGCCGTACAAATATTATAGCAGAACCTTTATTTAGTATACTACTAGTATACTATTTCGTAATGAGAACCTCGGGACGAGGTAAGTCGTCGTTTGTTATTCTATGTCGAAGTCAACCGAAATCGTCCAAGAAATTCGCTCAACTTTGAGTATGTCACGAATATATGTTCGTAATTTTTAAGGGTTCACTTGTCTTACCTGACTCTTGAGTAAATTTTTGATTTAGGATATGGAGGCTACTTTTTCGTCGAGACGGTGTGCAGTCTGGAAAGTGAGTGAAGACTGAGTAGCCCCTCTTCTCCTAACCATAGGAGAGTAAGAAGAGCGTGTTTTCCCAAGTCGATGAACTCGACCGTTATGGCATTTATTAGAAAAATATACGAATTATTAACATAGTTGTGAAATTCATAACAGTTTGTTGTACGTTTCAACGAATTGACTAATTTATGCAAACTTTTTCGTTTGATTGCAGAAATTATTTGATGATGCCTCACCGACTCCAATGAGGGAAGATTGCCATGGAGATCGATCTGTCCACTTTTAGCGGGCTATTTGAAAAATGCTTTCTTCTTCTCTGCGTATTTTTCCTCTTTGCAAGTAAGAAACGATTTAAGGAGGAAATGTCGTCTTTTTGAGTGCTCTCTATTCAAGCTAACCATTGAAACGATTTCGTCTGTCGTCTAAAAAGTTCATACGTCTCATGTTGATATCGTGCAACTATCCTTTCTGCGTATAATTGTAAGCAGCAAAAGAATGCACTGTCCATCAATTACTCCTTTATTGAAGAGCTCGTCGAGTTCATCCATAACACTTCACAAGCCAATCAGCTGTTTTATCGAGTGAGTTTATAAAGATTAAGGGCTGTTTCACCACAACTCATGATTTTTAAAGTCGGCATAGTGCACTGTCAAGTTTCGGTTTCCCACTGCGTATCCGGTTTTATCGTCGCGCATGCGCTCTCACCCGTTTGTCGCGGACAATGTCGTCGTTAACTGGCGGCGAAAAGTCTCTAAAATGTTTATCAATCTTTACAACAGACTTCCGAAAGCTTTGTGGTAGTGTGAGAGTGTAGAGACATTTACGTTGGCTATTGCGAATTGTAAACAGTTAACACATCGCCCCTCGTCCGATGTGACCTGGTGAGCTGCAAAATTTGAATTTTTCCTATTCAATGTTGACCAGTAGAATTTGTACAGAATTTTAAAGTTTTTATTTGAGTTATAAATCATTTGTTCACCTCATCTCTCTGATTGGTGTGTATTTCTCGGTTTACTTAGAGGGTGCGTGTTTTTTCATGGTATGCGAGGTTAAAAAATCAACAAGCGCCATTGAGGAATCAAAACTGTCGTGGTGGGGAATAAATAGTGGAGGTGATGTAAAATGCATTTTCATCTTCAATTGTGTTATGGGCCGAACTAAGTATAATAAACGCAATAGTCTTCGGCATACGTAGTCCATCTTATCCAATCGTTGAGAACGCACCTACTCTCTTCGTCTCCTCTCTGAGAACAAGAGGTAAACCTTTGGGTGAAACAAAGAATATGGACCGACCGCTTGATAACGCTACGACTGCATGTATCGATATGCGTCCGTTAGTTATCTCATATTTATTTCATATACCCATTCTTAATTTCATTGAATTCACTCCTTTTCATAGTCATTGTACATTTAAAATAATTATATAACGGGGTATTACATAATGAACATTAAATAATTGGCATAATCGTACAGCTGTCGGTATTTCTAATTTCAAACATGGCGCCAGAACCTACGATGTCGGGCATATCGATAACCTGACCTCGGTCGTGATATGTCGATATATTGCCTTATCAGAGGGAGCGGTCCCTATTCTTTGCTTTTACCAAACCTTTCTCTGATTTTCTTTCAACTCTAACGGATACCTTACAAAAATTTATATTTTATTTCATCCTCCATCTTCCAAAGCTCTGTAATGCCAATTCTCTCGGGAACAGCTTTTCTTGGTTGGGAAGAGTTACTGGTTGTCCCTCCTTATGAAACTTGGAAAACTCACTTCACGTAAGCTGCAGCACTAGTTTTTTTGTATATTGTAGAGTTGTCAGCGTGGCCACTCGTAGTTTTATTTCAATCTGAAGAAGCGGTGACTCCTTGCACCATATTTCATTTTTCTCAGGTACAATGGCTTCTCGGCCAAGAATAATATTTTATATTGAGCTCGGACGATTAGCTACATATTCTCCGAACCATAGGCAGATTTAGGCCTGTCCGTTCTTGTGGGATTCAGATTTTCACACATTATTCAGAGGGTAGCGTACATTTTTAAAAAAAGAAAAGCTCTCTGGCTCTGATGGTCGGCCTTACCGACCAGCTCGAGGAAAAGCTCATAAAGTTGGGGATCAGTAGAAAAATAATGGCCAACTTCACGTCAATAAGCTTGCAGGGGTTCTGCTGAAAAATTACGCAAAGCAATGGCGAATAAATATATTACATATTTACCTTCAATTGAAAAGGTATATGTTAGATACTGTTCAATCCGAAAACGGCCACGCAAGTGACTTTATTTTACAAAGGATCGTTGATGTTTATAGCAACAATTGCTAGGAACCGTGCAGTTGTTGCTATCCAACCTTTTCCCCCTTTTGCTTGATAAATGCCAGACTTCCAATGTTCTGTTCTTGTTTTCAATATTATGCAATTTCAATATTATTTAGCATTTTATTATTATTCAACTGTTGTTTACAGTGTTTGCTCCATTTTTCCCCTTATGTTTATTTTCATATTATCCAAAACAATAAGCAGTTTTAGGTATTAAAGAAATTGGGTTGTGTCCGCCAGTAGGCAAATACTAAAGTTAACGTACCTGTTAGGTGAGTCCGTCTCCTCTGGCTTGTGAGTTACTGTGGGCAAGCGCTTTCGATGTAAAGACATCATCGTCTGGCCGTTTAGTCAGTACTGGAGTCAGTCAGTTGGTCGTGGTCTTTATATACAAAGAGAAAGGTGAAGGGAGTGATGGAGCGTTGGGGAAGTCTGGCTAAGGTACTACTAACAAGACTGACCAACAAGACCTCTCCCCGCCCCTTCCCCAACGCTCCATCACTCCCTTCACCTTTCTCTTTGTATATAAAGACCACGACCAACTGACTGACTCCAGTACTGACTAAACGGCCAGACGATGATGTCTTTACATCGAAAGCGCTTGCCCACAGTAACTCACAAGCCAGAGGAGACGGACTCACCTAACAGGTACGTTAACTTTAGTATTTGCCTACTGGCGGACACAACCCAATTTCTTTAATACCTAACACAGCCAGTCCGGCTAAGGTACTACTAACAAGACTGACCAACAAGACCTCTCCCCGCCCCTTCCCCAACGCTCCATCACTCCCTTCACCTTTCTCTTTGTATATAAAGACCACGACCAACTGACTGACTCCAGTACTGACTAAACGGCCAGACGATGATGTCTTTACATCGAAAGCGCTTGCCCACAGTAACTCACAAGCCAGAGGAGACGGACTCACCTAACAGGTACGTTAACTTTAGAATAAGCAGTTTTCTCCCGAGAAAAAGTTCAGCTGGAGCTCTTTAGATTGTTCTTAACAGGCATTTTTATAAGTAAATAACATCATTATTTAACACCTTATTACTTAATGCGAGTGTTCCTTCGTTGATCACCGACCTAGTTACCCGATAACGACTTCAGTGTTTGGATTAAACAATGAATCAAACCACTGGGGTCTTTATAGTAGGCTGTAGTCTTCATATGCGCTATTGAGCGTCGTTTTAAAAGCCTTTCGAAATGAGATGAAACGAACATTGGCACATGGTGTTTTACAACTTTGGGCGAAACTAATAATACCTCTCTATCCCCCTCACAGCCGCTATACCTGGATGTCCACAATGAAGAGTTCAGCAAATATCCTCGACATTCTAGAAAACGTTCATTTCCTCTTTTTACTTTCCTTGCTCTACGAAGTAGGAAGGAAAGTTATTTAAAAAACTGTTTTGAGTTCTATCCTGATCTTCAGACACATTTCAGAGCCTACTGAGTCCAAAAAATACTATTTGGGAAAATGCTCTGTGTGTTTGTATGTGTGTATGTCTGTGAACGATTTTTAGAGTAAACAGCTGAGCCAAATTAGCACACACTTGATATCTAGCCCTGGGTTACCATGGGACGCCAAAATAACATTATGAGCAAAATCCACTCGAAACTAACTATAGTTATCATAGTGATCAAAACACCACCTTTTTTTTCAAAAACTGCTTTAACGATTCGAATTAACTTTTTTTTTAATCGACAGCTCCTAATGAGATGGTAATACCATAAAATTCTCGTCCGTACAAAGATGACGAGAGCAGTACAATAAGTTACCAAACATTTCGGTTAAAATCGATTGTAGCCCAATTTTTCCTTATAAACTCCGCCCAAATGACTACTGCTAGGATCTTCAGAAAAATTCAGGAACTTTAACCACCGCCATTTCACTTACCACCATCTCTGAAAGTGTTTACCCAATAACATTGGAAGAGTGGTTATAACCTTTCTCACCAAAATCGTGCTTACAGCCTCATTCATTTCGTTGTGCTCAATGATGGCCAGGCCATGAGTACGAGTAGCATGATAAATTCGGGAACTGTAAGCGCGACTTTTTTCTGACGCTGTGAAGTAATGTTTCTAGTGAACTGATTGAAAACTAACTCGATTTAGTAGAAAAAGACATGAACGCAAGAGAATTGACGTAGAGCTAAGGAAAGTTGTGTGAGACCTGATATTTGTAAATGTTTGCCTACTGCCCGTTACCTCATCTGGCCATCCATCCAGTATATAACTGTTGATTATTTTCAAGTCTCTGTCGCATTTTTCTTCCACTCCTTTCTTTTCCATCGTCGTCAACATTAAAATGAGAACAACACAACTCAGTTCCGTAAGCGCCTGTAAGCAATTGGCACGATGTTGCGAGTCGAGCGGGCGGGTGGTTTTGATGAGACAGGAGGAAGGGAGTACTAACGACAAAACGTTTACGTCCGCTGTAGTTACCGTGAGTTCTTTCAATTATGTTTGGACCAGGATAGACGTGAATGAAACTCGGAGACGGATATTTACTGAGCACAAACTTGTAATTGGTGAGCTGGAATATCACAAGGTTTGAAGACTTGGATTGTACAAAGAAGAGGTGACTTACACGGGAGATGAGTTGAGTATGGAATCGCGAACAAATAGGGCTCTGAAGACGTGAAAACTGGTTGTACTCGGAAGGAGGGAGAAAGCCGAACTAGAAGTCGATGAGACGTGAAAGAGGTATCCGTTGGGAGAATTGGAGACGGCCGTATCGCGAAAGGTGTTAGGAAACAAGTGTTGGGAGAGCTAGGGACGACTCACTTCGGCGACACTTCGTAGCAGAAAGAATATTTGGGAGAAGGTATCTGTTGTGGAGAAGGATCTGAGAAGGGCGGAGAGGGGAAGGGTGGGGAAACCACCGTTGGAAATATCCGCCGATTTGGGATTTCCATGGGCGCAAAGACCTTTAGAGGAACAATGACCTCGCCACAGGAGCCCGTTAGGCAAGGAGCGGAAATTCCGAGGTCAAAAGCCTGGAGGGATTCGGCGCTTGCGTCGAACAAATTAGTTGACTTTGGCTCTCTATAATTACTGTAATTTCACTATATGCAGTTGTACGCGTCTGATACCCATTCCATTCGACCCAGGGTGTAAAAATACATTGAAAACGATACGAAACACGGCGTATTTGCGATTATACTGCGTTTTGTTAATTTTTTTAAACCATTTTTTGTCCATAACAACCATGGGCTTCGTCTGATCGGATTGCCGAGACGGCGGGAACAACTAGATACGGAATGGGATTTTTGTGTGAAAGAACGGATGTTTTAGATCACGTTAAAGGCACAAAACGGCCGGGACGGCGGAATTATTTGGAATCCCCATGCCTTGAAACGTTAAGTATCAAATTTTCAGGAGGAGTTGTAAAAAATTTTTCCTGACCGAAAACATAGGGTTATTATTCAGAATGAATAATGAACCAAAACGAACATTTATGTTTAAGACAACGGTTGCCATGAATCATGGAGCTATTACCCCCAACAATGTATTCGCTACTGGTGGGATTTCGTAAAAATCTAGGTTACTGCCATCGCAGTATTTCCTTCCACCGATTAAAGCATTACAACACTCACGCTACCAACTTATTGATCGACCATCCGCCTCCTAGCTTTGGTATTTCACCCTATTGAGAGAAGCGAATTTGCTTTCTGAAAAGTTTCCTCAGACGTTTTCGCAGTTTCTCTCGACGTATGAAAAACTCTTTCGAGCTCAAATGTTTTCAAAGGTCTTCAAAGGTTTCACGTTTTTCTCTTATACACCTTTTTTCCGCTTCTTTTTATCCATACGTCAGTCAAAGAGTATTGGTCTTTTATGTCTCTGTTGCAACTAACATCGAACTGAGTTTAGTTATAGAATACGGTTTCGGCCCGCAAATAAAGAATAAATGAAGGCGCTTTGGAATCAAAGAAACTGTTCATACGAAACTATTTGAGCTTGGAATACGAAGCTTTAATAGAAATAGAAGTTCAGTGTAAATAACATCGACGACGCGTTTATTGGGGCAGGACATGGATAATTATGAACTCAAATGCATCTAACAACATTTTGGGAAGAGAGTTGGCTGCAAAAAGGCGATAATCGCGACTTGTGGCAAAAGCATTTCTGCTCGATAGATGAATGTCGAAGACATAAAACAGTGAAGTAACGGATAGCGTGAGAATTTCTCATTGGAGTTTCAAACTATTTGAGTTCACAGAACTTTAAATAAGGCATTTCCTCGAGCGGTTATTAACCATTCTCATGAGAGCTCCGAGACCGGCCCTTTCACTCACTTAAGATAATAAGAACTTAAAGCAGCTCAGTATCGCTATTCGTTGTAATGAGAGATACGGATATATACTCGTATAGTGCAATTCTACATCTTGTTTTCAAACCCCCTCCCCCAATCCCTCGTCTCCACACTCGACATATCAATCTTCGTCTTTGACCACTAAACTACAATCACTAGGGTGCCAACAAAGGGAGGTTGGCGGTACAGTGCTAAAACATCAATTATGACTACCAAATAACAGCCGACTGAATAATTTTTCTTTGGCTTGCAATTTAACCAGAAAACGGAAAAATATTTTGCACTTACCGCTTTATTTGCGTTTCCATAAACATTCCTTTACACGCTCTGTACGGAGTGGTAAGCTTCATCATGAAACTTCTTTCATTTTTATGCAAATGTCGAGGATGTTTGGGTATGACGTTAGAAAAATGAGGTGATCTTATTATTCTTATTCTCTATGAAAAGAAAATACCTTAATACGTTTACAGTGAAGCGAATTTGAAATGTGACCACGTTTCCCAACGAAGGCATTAGCCTAAACGAAGCAAAAAGCGAACTCGAAGCATCTAACCAATACTTACGTTTCTATTGCCAGCAATTTCTACTACACTTCCCTAGCTATTTTCAATAATTTCTTCAGCATTTCGTTACGACTTTAACAACGTTCGCCAACATTTAAACAAAATTTTGTCATCTTCCCGAACGTTTTCATTAAATTACCTAGCAATTTTACAACCATTTCTTTTCACATTGTGTTTACGAAATTCTCCCACGATCAAATCTTTTTCTAACTACAACTCTAGGATTCCTATCTCCCCCTCCTCGCCGTTATGCTGGTGGTAGAAAACCCCCAACTGCGGCCTCAGATTGGCTCATGCTTGTACTCTCAGACCCACCCCCAGCTTAAATGGACATGGTGTTCCCCGATTTGACGTCCCCGCCGTTCTCTCACGAAACGAAAGACATCCTTGAGGTCCATCCCTGCGACCACCTGTGTGCCTGAAGCGCGTACGGTACGCAGTACAATGCTCGGCAGATTCTGACTCTGGACCCCGGATTTACGAATCTTGGCCATGTGATACTTTTGTGGAAAGTGTGAACACGCCACATACCATCCGTATACTTTCTCTCTCCACCAGTTTCCTCATTCCCGTCAGTTATCACTCAGTGTTCACTTGTTATTCGATTAAGTCCTGAATCATTTCTCAAACTACTGACTGCCACTTTTGGCCAAACTTCAGTAAAAGCCAAGTTTTCGTTTCAGTATTTTATATATCCGCCGGAAATTAGAAAAGTGAGGAAACTAATAAAACTATTTATACAGTATCTCAAGATAAATGAATGAAATTATGGAATTCCTTTGTAGATTGAATCAACGTATTACGTATTAACGAATCGAGCTGTTTTTTTTTCATGAATTTCAAATTTTTTTGGACAGTTTTGAATCAATTCCTAAAATTGTATATTTTCCAAGTATTTTTACTAAATTTCTCAACTACCACTACCCACTTCAACGATTTTTCCTCCATTTTACAAAAACTTTCTACTATTTTTTACTTCATTTTCAAAACATGGCACGAAAACCATTCCCAATTATCTGTACTTATAAAAATCACAAAATCGTTTATTCAATTTCCAAAACTGTGCATTTATTACAAGACTTAACGGGTAGATTTTTAATGATTTCTATTTCTGAAGTATTTCAACGCAATCTTCATCGATTTCTTTCATTATTGAACACTTTTCCGCTGCGTTTCTTTTTTTGCTAATGTTTTTCTAATGTTGTTATCAAACTATACTGTGAACCCCACGTCGTATAGCCATTTCACTAACGAAGAGCTTAGGACCTATGAACGTTGGCAGAAGAGGAAGGCTAATCTTAATGCGATCTGATATACGACTCAGCAGGGAGCATCGAGGAGAGTACGGGGCGAGGAAATGCTCGAAGCCATATGCCTCTGCCTAACCGAGGAACAAGGAGCGCCGATAGTACCAATGCTGCTTATTTTGTGTATTTGATCATGAAGTTGAATTAACCCCAAATGAAGTTATGGCAAAGCCCAACAGAGCCCAAGAGACAAAACAAGGGTGTGTCCTCGTGTGCGGTTCTGATTGTTAGTACTTAACCAACACACAAGTTGTGTGAGTTGTACGAAGCTTCACCCTGACTTTTTATTGAATTATTCGAGAGGACCAACATATACCGGAAGTCGTTTGAATAGAACATTTCCCCTCGGGTGGGTAGTAGAATTTCAACGCACTGCTAAAGCGCAATTCTTGGGAAGTTGTTCCGTGAGAGGAGGAGGAGCCCCAGACAACCGGATTTCTTAACGTTAAGGCAGTGATTTGTGTGCGAGTTTTTAGCACGCCATTTCATCGCTGAGTTGGAACATCCTTCTTATTCGCGTTGGCTCCCGTTTTACTTTTTCCTGTTCTCAACCTCAAATTGCTGCTTTGGCGCAGATATTCAGGGATGCAGTCGTGAACAAGAAAAAGGGGACTGTCAGGGATGCTTCAATCCGGAGAAATGGAAATGGCTAGGAAGGGTCGTAGCCTTTGAAGGGGGACGTTAATGTGCTTTCAAATCGATAAAACGTAGCTTATAACTCGACTGCGTTGTCGACTGAGCTTCGTATTTGAACAGGCTAGTTTGTTTGCGTTTGAATCGGAGCAGATCATCACAGAATACGCCATACCGGAGGTAGATTGAGACCTCACTGTCCATACGTAAAAGCAGAACCAAATGATGGAATGACTGACTCATTGGTTCAAAAGTATGCGATAGCAACCATTTTCACCACCAACGTTCCTGATTGAACTTTTCCTTCACATTCCGCTTATGTATTGGTTACTGTGGTGAATACAGAGAATAGGATAAAATAGAAATTGCGACTGATTAAGGGTTGTTTCTAATGGAACAGGTAGGTAGGTTTGTACCAAATGCCAAAACAGTAGTTTTTATTGAGTTAATGTACTCAAATTCCTAATTGCCTCTCTTGATTGAAGCCGGTCAGGAGATTAGTAAGTCTGTAGTGATCTGTACATCAGATAGTGCTAGGTCCCAGCATATTGTACCTGTTAATTATCAGTATTTGAAAAACAATGTGTAACGTGTTACTACTGGTAGAAAAATAAGGTTTTTTTTCCTACGAACATTTTAGAGAAAATGCGACGTCACTTTGAACCTTCGCGAGCGGACACTATGTCAAAACGCATAAGTTTTAAATTGCACACTGCACCTTTTACCTCAAGAAACGCATGTTTCTAATGACTCGTGTTTTCATCTTCGGCATCAGTAAGTAAACACGGTATCTGAATAATCACGGTATTCGTTTACAGGGAAGAAAAGGCCGACCAGTAACGAAAAACAGGAAATTTTGAAATGGGTCTCAGACTCGACGGGGATTGAATTTAGAAGCTTGTGCCAACTATGGGACTACGGTCCCAAGTCCTTAGGAAGGTATATCGAACAACTCAACTCGCAAGGCTCAACATGGTGGCTTCTTCAAGACTTGGCTCGATCAAGGTTCGCAGTACCTCAGGTTGGTCTTCTTCGTGTCTTTTGTGCGCTTACATTTACAACCATTATTTTTGTATAACATACCCTATCGACAAAGCGTAAGGCATTAAAAGAAATATGTATAAAGAGTATAATATACAGCGGATGACTTAATAATGGCATAGTAAATAGTGGGAATAATAAAATGGAAACGAATTTTACTTTCCGCAACCCAAAGGTTAGAACGCTTTGGTGATCGGTGGAAGTGTCTATCGGATCACCTCTCAAGATAGAAAAAGCAATAGAATAGAATATTGGCATAGAGTTTGTGCGTGCGTTTGAACGTGCGCCTTCTCGGGACTCACTCTCTCGCTATAGATTGGTTTTTTGGCGATTGGTTGTGGGGATTCTTATCTCGACAGAATGGTTTTTTTTCTGCTGTTGATTGGCCAACCCTTTGGAAAGAGGACCCTTTGGACACCCTTTGGAAGTCAATATTTTCGTTTCGATTTGGAAAGAGGAGTTGCGTCTTTCTGCCTTTATGTTCTTGCGTTAAGAACTTGCACCCAAGTAAATAGCTACATCAGGTGGGAACCCAGATTAAGAACTCCCAGATGGTACAGTTTTCTCTGGTGGTCACCTACGCGAGGTAACACACAGGCCGCAGCTCTCTACCGGGATCTCATTCCCAATAAATATGTATGTGAAATATAAATATGGGCCTAAAAAGCAAAAGAAGTTTTCGCTTTTTGCCAAAACAGATTTGAATCAGACACTAGTCAAGAAGTCAACCGCCCTTGTAAAAGTTTCCCAACTTGTTGATGGGGGATAAATCCCGAAATCTGTCAAAAAAATCTCCTTCTAATGACTGAAGCACCCTATACCCATATTTCATTTCCACAATTATTTCTTCAACTACGGGATTCTCCTAACGTTGAAAGTTTGTTTTTAAAATTTTGTCAATTTCGCGATATTTTGATCGAACTCACGGAGGAAGTACCTTCAGCTAACTAGTAGGTACACGGAGTCCCCTTCATCTCCAGGTAACTAATCTTCGTTTGATTTGGGCTCTGTGGTGCGAGCACCAGAAACCGATATTATTTCAGAGCTGTGCAGCCTTTACATTCCATCCCTCAATAGGATTCCTGATAGGTACTGCACATTGTGTTTATATGCGAATAAGTATCACTCCAGATTCATCATGTGTCATTCCCCAAGGCATCCTTGGAGAATTTTTTCTCACTCCTCAATTTCAACCGATCTGATTTCCGTCAGCGATCGTTCATTTTTGGTTCGTTTGTAGATGTATGTACGTAGTTATAGTTCATATAAATAAAGGACACCGCTGGAATGAAGTGAAAACGGTTTCGGACAACATCGGTTTAAGGCGTAGGGTTGTAGCGTTTTTCATTCGTTTAAGAGCGTAGGAGAAGGCCATAAATCTTGTCAACAACTCAGGAAACTTGCGAAGTTCAAGTTAATTGAGAGTCCATGAAGAGGCTAAAGTTTCTGGGTACCTTGAAAGGTGATATAACGTGGGAACTAACAGCTGGTGCAGAGATTACAGACAGGCCATAAATTGGAGCCCCGAAGACATTACAAAGTTGGCTTTCATAGTTCTGTTTTATTTAATATTTATTTTAACTTGAGAAATCTGTATTTTAATTTACTTCTGGGTAGTAACTGAAGATATTTTGTTATCATCTCATACCCTGGCTCACTGCTACCATTTTAGAAGAAAGGAGTATTTACTTAGCCCTACGTAGTAAGACGTTAGTAATTGGCTTGAGCAAATATCTTCAACTTGTCATTAGATCATCATGTTCCAAGACCTAAAACGAAAGACTTGATATTTTGCCTGACGGACGCCAGAATAAGTATTGTTCAAAACACCTATTTTCCCCTCTCAAAAACAGTTCTAACCATTTTTATTACATTTGTATGCCCACAGTTCCAAATAACTAAATAGTACCACGAAATTCTCACCGGGGGAAAAATGCCGAAAAGAGTACGATAAATTAGCGATTTTTTTAGCGGAGGTTTCCCCTCATAAATCCTAGTCATATGATTTTGAGCTTTCTCAAAAGAATGAAGTGGTAGTACAATAAATTATGTATACGATGAGAGTTCAATAACGCTAATAAAATTATGAGGAATAACCCTACAAGTTCCGGAACTCAAAAAACCGCCGTTCCATTACTGCCATTTCTCACAGAGCCTGGAGTTTCTCTATGCATTCTCACTCAAGGCTTTAAATATACTCATTATACTCAAAATTGGTTGTACTGAATGCGCCAATGCGTATAGGAATGGCAAGTATGATTATGAGGGCTTATTCTAAGATTTGATTATGTTCTGAAGCTCAGTTCGGTATAACTCATATCAATTGTTACATGTCCATGCGATTTATTTATAGCTGTTATTATATCAGAGCTTAAGAGTCGGGAAATAGAGAGTGGGGTTTTCAACCACCGAGAAACTTAAATTAAGAGGACACAACATTGTCATCCAAAATGGGTTGGTGAAGTGCGAGGTCAATTAGGAAGGTTTGAAGTGGTAGAGGTTCTCCAGTTGTAACGTCAAATAATGAAATATTTGAAGACGAGTGAAGACAAATCAGCGAGATCAAAGGAGTCTCGTGGTAGCAAGACCTAACTGGGAACCAACTATAGAATTTCAAGGGGTTTGCACAGTCGGCCTCAGGGAAGTTTTCAAGCTTCGACGCGGAGTCTGCCCGCTGTATAATAATTAATTAATTAGACTGATGCCCGTATGCAAATGAAATAAGTAAATAAAAGCCCCTTTCCTCTCGAACAGGTCATGACTGAGAGAGAAATGATGAGTTCTGTACTGGAGGCCAAGTCGGAGGCGAAGTTTTTACGGCTCTTGAAAAGGTTGAAAGAGGCGCTAGATCGGGCAATTGGCTCTCGTGATGTCGATAGCCCTCGAGTTTCTGGAGATCTGATAGCGAAGGGCGTCGCGCTATCAGCTGCTCTCACCGGAACCAGAGGTGTATTCTTCGTTTATTCTCGGAGCAATCAACTCGAAGACGTAAAGGTACTAGTACTAGCTGTAGTGTTTTTTATTTAAGGGGCCATCAATGTACATAACCCTAACCAGGCGCGTGCCGAGATCAAATTGGCTCTATACCAAGTAATACAACAACAATGTACCTTGAAGCATTTCAGGATGAGATACCTGCTGTAATCTATGTCCCACCTCTACGCTCTTTCTCTAAATCCCCCACATGAAAGGATCAGGAGTGTTGTCTTCTTTCCTGGAACTAGAATTCTCTTGTCTTTACTTGGAATAGAAGCTATTAAATGATATTAGCAATTACGCATAGCTCAATAGACATTTTAGGCGTGAGTTTTAAAGTACTCTTTACCAGTGTTAAACTTGAATAAGGCGAAAAACTAGTTTATGAATGAGACGAGCGGGAGAAGGCTGTACTGGTGCAAAATACACTTTTTAGTTAAGCATTCACTGCGAGATACACGATAGAGATAGAGAAGCCGAGAAAAGTTGTGTGATACCTCGAACTAGATTAAAGCATAAAACCAGAATACGTAAAATACGATACCACTTTTTAGTTTGTGATAAAATGGTTCTGTGCAACCAAATCTCACCAAATTGCATGTCCTGAACAGCAGTTGGGACAGCTTGGATGCCGTTTTTCCTTTTCTTTTAGCCTGCGCTGTGCCACACTGTGAGCTGTTGTAGTTACATTGTTCATAATCATAGCCCAACATAGAGTCCATTCCTCTTGTATCACTTTGTTATCTCTGTCTGTTATCTTTACCTTCTGAAATTTTGAACATTTACTGCTTACTCCCCTTTCCACCCTCATCTTTGTGTCAGAAAAGTAATTTGTAATAATTGTAAGAATTCCTGCTCATTAGGATGAGTGAGTCAAAATACCTAACAATGCACAGATTCATGAATAAAGCTTTCACTCTTCCGTTTCTACATTTCTCATTATCTCTCACCCTTTCCCTCTAGCACTCTCTACTTGTTTCTTTCACTCTCATCAGCTTAGAAGCTGAATTGAGAGAAATCACGAGTAATGTTTTCTTCGCCCAGCTGCTGTTGGAGCTTGGGCAATTTAGAAGTTATCCTCATAAGACATAACCCTCCCAAACCTGTTTCGCCGTTTTCATTGCCGTGAGAAGACTTGAGATAGGAGCGTAAAGATAAGCTGGAAGATATCAGTTAACTCAAACTCAACGTCGAACAATTCGCTTGACAGTGCTTGGCAAGGCCACTCGCTTGTTGTCATGAAGATTATATAAAAGGATTCGCTTCACTAACAAACACACTCGCACTAAACAGAAAAACACCTGCCGATACACCACTAACTATGATACTACAGCACAAAGAAATCAGGTTGTAGCTGAAATTAATACGTGAAAAAGTAGATTGCGTCATGAAACAGATATAGTGAAATAGTTTTGTATTGTTTTTCATCACGAAATATCTTACAATTGTAATTTTACACCATAATTCGTATCTTTCTATCTAACCAAGTCCGTTGAAATCAAAACTGGGTTTGGATATTTGGACTGGTGGTTACTATTGGCGAACCGGATTGCGTACAATTCCTCAACTCTGCTAAAAATGTTCATGTTTCATGTTACGATATGTGTCGCTCAAGAAATGTCGCACGACAATTAATTATTTTCTCGCTCAATTTCTGCCTACGTTCACCTTCATCACTTTCGATTCTTATTGTGGAAGGCCCAACGGCTGAAATGTAGCATTGGGCCAGTGATGGGAGGTATAGATAACAATATATAGGTATTAACAGATTGAAGGAACCCGTGGATATGATGTAAACTGTTGGAGCCGTTTTTCCATAAAGCCGGACACCCCTCTTTTTGCTTCATCGGCCTATACCGAACGTTCATCAGGACGAAGGTTACGTACTGATGTGGGAAAAATATTTCTGAACTCCTTCGTTTTTTGGTTCCCCGCCTTCTTTCTCTTCGATTGCTCATAACCTTACTTTCGTGTCTCCAAAAATCACGAACGAAACACAAAAAGAATCAGCTGGATCGGTCCACAAATTGGACAACAGACACGATCACACAGACCACGCACCAAAATTAGGTTTTTTGGATCTAGTAGGCCTCAACATTTAAAGAACCAAACCTCTGAAGAAAACCAAACTTTTATTGATTCGACTGTAAAGCGGAGTAAAAACAGGGGAAAGTACGATAGCTGCATTCGTTGATTACTGTTTCTTTGGGACGAAATCTTTATTTTTCATTCAAAACCCTGTTTATTTATACTCGAGTGCTGCAAATTCCCACACCGTTGAACCTGACGAAATTTGAGCGATCCTATCAACCGTCTATTTGGCAAACCGCTGAACCCGTCTCGTCATCGGATGATACTTCCGATCCACATCTGCCACCCCCCCCCCCCAACCCTAACCATTTCACTCTCCAACAACCCGTATCACTAACGAACGGAGAGGAAATCAATCTACCGGCAAATCCTCTTCAATCCTGTTACTTGCCTTTTCCCCGTGTTCCTATTTTGCACGGAACCTTTTTCGCATCTTATGAACCAGCGAAAAATATTTGCTTATTTTTATTTATCTCTTTGGTCGGGAGGAGAAGGGAAGCAGAGCTCGGCGCTCAAGTTAAACCAACACAACGTGACCAAAATTCCACAATATTTACAGCTACTGGAGCGAGCTCCAGCTGGGGGGCTGGGGTTAGTTACATTTCTTAGCCCTACGAAGTGGAAAGAAAAGTTATATAAACGATGGTTTTTTTTTACATTTGTGTCACATCTTTACATTATAATGGCTTTAAATGCTAAGAGCGAAAAACACGCTAGAAAAAGGTCGAGTGTCTGTCAACACGGTTGACAGTGTACGGCTGAACGTATGGAGTTTCGGCTGCGTATCAATTACCCACAACCTTTTTACGAAAGTTTTATAAATGTTTCAAATCGGGAGCCGAGGATTGTGCGTGGAATAGTGGTCACCTGTTCGCCCTCGAGGAATCTGCATACAGTAAAAGCAGTAAATACGGGATGGACATTGACGGTACAGGTGGCAAGTTTCACAGGTCTGAAGTGGGAATGGGCTCATAATCCACTCAACCGAGCGGAAGAAATATCTTCCCACTTTCAAAGTCTAGATTTTTCGTGCCCCTTATTCAGAAGACCTCGCAAGGGTCAGAAAATCTAAGCCAGATACAAAGCCTGCTTTCATCCTTTCTGTTTTTCAATCCACTCACTTTCGCATGATATTGTAGTAACAACGGAGTAGTTGAGATGTCATAACGTCAACTCGGCAACATTTAACTTTCGTTTTGACAAAACAATTTTCAACAAAAAAAGCTACCGCAGCTGCAGGAAGAACGTCCAAATGCGAATTTTAGGGGACATTTTCCGTCATTCCCTGATAATGCATGTATAGCCGAATTATTATTGACACAAAATTAAGCCGTGGTTGCTCTCGCCCTCATTACTTTTTCCAAAACTTCCAAAATCGCAACCAGTAGTGAATGATCCTTTGAATAATCATGTGCCCCTCATCACGCTCTTCTGTCGACTTCCATTAAAATATTTTAGCAGGAAAAATAGTTTTTCTGATTTGCTAAGTTTAGTCAGTGAACCGAAAAAGTCGAGTACCGGGGAGCAGTCGAGATTTGAATGATCACAAAAAAACCAAGTAAACGAGTTATTCAACTATTTTTTTGTTGAGAAAAAATTCAGTGTTATTTAAACTTTTTTTATTTAACGGGTTTTAATAAACAAATATTCGTCACTCGTTCATTGGAAAACGCAAAAGTTTCTTTCCCCAGTTATTTAACGCATATCTCTGATCCTAGATCCTTGGTCGCCAACACATACAATAAACACACCTACACTATTACAAAGGGACAAAACAAAGAAAATTAAAGGTATAATTACGAAGAGAAACATTCTTCCGCAGATGGACTCAGGGGCAGTTGAAGAAACAATTCTAAGAGGCAATGGATCGGACGTCCCTCGAAGTTTCGGGAACGGTAGCGGTTGCCCCCAGGGTTTAGTCTTGCCCCCAGCTCTAGAAGCCGATGTTTGATGTGTTGTTGGTGGTAACATGGGAGCAGTCAAGAAATGAGCTGGAATTAAGGGGAAACGAAGTAGTGGTGTAGGGAGCGTGTGGTAGTAGGATTTGGAAGTAGTGCGAGTATGGTGTAGAGAGCGGCAAATGAAGGTGGCTGGGAATAAGCCCAGTGCGATGATGCTGAAAAGAAAATTGGACTTGGAAAGACCACCCAGGATGGTTATGGAGGAGGATGTGATCATAAAGATTAGGAAGGTAAAGCATTTGTGAGTGATCTAGGGGGAGGGATGGACAGTGTCTAGGCATATTACATACGAGTATGTTGCCAATAGAGCCCAGGAGGCATTGCATAAGCTGTTGCGATGGGCACGGGATTAAGGTAAAATCAAGTACTCTCCCCACTTCGGATTAGGTGAAAGTAAGATGGGATATTTATTTGGTTAGAGGAGGGAAAGAATGTGATTGTGTGCCAGGTTGGTTGGCTTATTATCAGTTCTTTGCCAACTAGTTGATTTCATTGGAACCGGGGTTAAGAAAATCCTGAAAACGGACCCAAGGAGATCCACTTTTGGTGGGTGGGCGGGTTCGAGGCCAGCTGGGGGTTTTATACCCCCATCAGCCAGCAGGTGTGAATGGAGAGTACTTGGATCTGGTATGAAAATAATCTATTGAATGAATGGAATTTAGGTTAGAGAATGGAACTGGAAAGTGTGAATGTAAATTATGGGGCGTATTATTGGGTGGATGGGAGTGGTTATGTTGAAGAAAGGGTATGGGAGGGAATCTATAATCCTTAGGGAACGGAAAAGGGGCTTAGCATGGTGGGGGGGGGGGTTAGTACCAGGGACCTGGGTGCCTTCAGCGAAGAGGGGAGTCCAAACCCCTCCTAGGTGGAGCCGCCCAAAGCCGTAAGTTCGGACGTAAGTCTTGGCAGGCTAACGACCATTCTGGCACCACGGAAGGTCTGCGGGGGGGGGGGGGGGGGTCAAATGCCTCTGCAGGGAGCTAAGATAAAGGCAGAGAATCCCTAAGCAATCTCGGAAGGGGCCTGCAGATATCGCAGTAGTTGTGGGGTCGTTGGAAGTACGGGTGAGCTCACTCAATTAAAAATAATAAAATAAGTCGAGTTACAATTTGACCAACCAAAAGTTACATACGAATTTTTACATTGACAGAATGAAGTTGGAGTATTTCTAATTATATCATTTTGTTACTTCACGAACTTAGCCCGAAGTAATTAGAATATCCAATACATGCATTCTAAAGATTTTTTGTACTGTACGCGTCCTAGACATATTAATGAAATGAGTGAGGGAAAAGTGAGAAGAGCATGAGTATTTTTTCGATCCAACTACCACCAGTGTTACTTTCTCTCAGGACTCTTATAATTGATTGTGGCAAGCTAACTCATACATGTATATGACGGCGAATAAGTCGGGGGTGCTCCGAATTCCTCCTTCTTTGGGACCCGAACAATCACCCATGATGAAGAACTCTTGAAAGGATGGAACTCATCAACAGAAAGAGTATATTTGTATGTTTGACTTGATTAAGTCAGCTCGTCAGACCCGGATCGCTCCTCCTTTGGCAAAACATCCGATATCGTCGGTAAAATTACTGAACATCTGTCCCGACTCCCTTCTCTCGGTAGAGTTTTAATGTAACCCTCCTCACCAAGGGCCTCGACAAGGGGTTAGGGTAAGTAGGTATTCTCTCGAGCGTCTATAGACGATACCTAATGTGTTTGTCTTCAAAGCTGAGCTTAATCTAATCTTACATCATTAATTAAGTTCTCAATAATATTAGTATCATATTAAATGAAAAAAGTAGGAATGAGTATTGTAGGAGTTCTCCGTCGAAGTACATATACAGCAGAAAAGTTGGACGATAAGGGTTATAATTTTTAATCGAATGAAGTCAAACTTGCGCCGATCTTGTCGCACGATTCAATGAAGTTTTAAATGCCGTCAAGATGAGGGTTCTTTTTTTCTATTTTTGTTTCAGATTGAAATGAGCGGACCTGGAGACGTATCTATAGAGACAAAAAGAAGAAATGAAGGGCTTATGGTGTCTTATGTCGTAAGGAAGAGAGGTCATTATAATTTGAAAATATTCAAAAATAATTGGCACGCTCCGGGATCTCCTTTCGACGTCAACGCTCAGGATCCGCCTCCCGGGTGAGTTACGACTGGCAGCAACCTATTTACCCCGTTTTCCATCTCCTAACTGCCTATTATAAGTTTGGTCGGTTGATTTGACTCGAAGGTGGCTAAATAAGGCGTCTGCTCTTATGAAAATTTTGGGTAAAATATACAATTAAAAAAAGTGTGAAAAGATTTGCTCATTTTTGGTGGCAATATTTGGTGCCTAAGTAGAAAAGTCTGGCTAATTATTTATGTTCCTGGTCCATTTTACAGACCACATTGAAGTTTGTCTTTTCAATAAAACAAATGATTAATACTAGCTCTTTTATTTGAACAGGTATGAAGGAAGTTTTGGGGCAAATTTATGGGATAAACCTGAAACCTGCGAAACCTTCGGAGACCCACCCCAATTTGTGGAGAGCGAGAATTCGAGCCTGCCTTACATATTTTTAAACGACCGTGGTTTTGATGAAGCAACCGACAAAAACTTCGAGACTACGCCTAGTTGCCCTAAAATTAAGAGGAAAAGTTGCCCAGTGAGTACAGAACGGAGGCGTTTGAAAGCATCTAATGCGACGGAACACATAACTTTCCTTGGCCTCACGTGCATTTAGCGATTCTCTTGACTTTCAACTAATCAAATCGGTTTTTCATTCTGTTCATAACTAGAACACAGCGCAGCACACAGATGCATGCAGTTCTGGAATTTATTGTGCTGCTCCTATTTGTGCCACATCCATTAATGAACAGGTAATTCAACAGGCTGTATACGTGATTTTTTTGAGCAGGATCACGTTCACCGTTTTAGAATTATCGGGTACGAACTGTGATCCTATGTAGGGGTGGGCAGAGAAAGTGGCCCTAACCTTCCTCCGCCCCATCGGGCAAAAAGAGTCGGGAAATTGGGACGGGGACTTCCAGCAAACCCTCGGCAATTGGCACGACGTTGCGAATCGAGCAGGCATTGCGATTTTCATGAGACGGGAGGGAGGGAGTACTAACGACGAAACGTTGACTTCCGCTCTAGTTCCCGCGAGTTCTTTCAATTAGTTGACTCTAATAATTACTGTAATTTCCCTATACGCAGTTGTACACGTCTGATACTCATTCCATTCGACCCAGGATGTAAAAATACCTTGAAAACGATACGAAACACGGCTTATTTGCGATTACACTGCGTTTTGTCAATTTATTTAAACCATTTTATGTCCATAACAATTATGGGCTTCGTCCGATCGGATTGCCGAGATGGCGGGCACAACTAGATACTAAATGGGGTTTTCGTGCGAAAGAACGGATTTTTTAGACCACGTTAAAGGCACAAAACGGCACAATTGCAGATTAGGAATACCCATGTCTGGAAACGTCAAGTATCAAATTTTGAGAATGAATAATAAACCAAAACTGCGCTAAAATCGATCGTTACAATGTTTTGTTATTTATTGTACTGCTCTCGTCATTTCATCACGAATGAGGATTTTATCGGGAATGGAGAATTCGGGTTTTCTATAAAATAATTAATAAAAATCGTGTGAGTCTTTTTGAGAAAATAAATATCTAGTATTTCGATCACTATAATGCGCGGATTTTGCTCTAACCCTTATTTTGGTGTACGATGGTAACCTGCGGGCTAGATGCCAAGTGTGTTGAGCTGTTTTCTCTCAATCGCGTTCACAGACACATACCATTTACCCAAATAGTGTTTTTCGAACTCAGTAAGCCTTGAAACGTAAATATATTAACAGAACTCAAAATTATTTTTTCTCAGCTCATAACTCTACTTGCTACTTTGTAGAGCCAAGGAAAGTAACAATGTCTCCTTAAAACGTATTGTAACACTTTTAAAGGCTTAGTAATTGTTACAGAATGATCAAGACGTCAAACAGATCGTTTTCTCCGCACAACTAAAGCTTCAACGACAAAACCGACAACAACTTCCCTCACCACAGTCCCTCACATGGATACCTTTAGGACACGCTATTTACAGTTCCCGTTTCAACCCAAGGCGTCACACTGCCCACTCCTTAATAGCATTCTTACAGCTTACATATTCCAAACATGAGTCCTTGAATCAAGTAGTGGCACCCATCTTGCCGTTATCACACTGGAATACTGGACGATTGAAGTGTACTAGTACCGGTTTTTCTCTTGAAGGTTAGAATTGTGTAGATTACATCGCTAATCATCTTCTTGATAATATGGGGGCCTTCCAGTTTTTTGCAACATAAGACAGAGTCTTGGTTCCATTCTTTGTAGTTCTCCTCTTTGGCTCTGTAATCGTAATATTTCTTCGTTCAATCGCTACATGGAGATTTGTAGATTAATCAAGGAGAATGACAGGTGTTCATCCCTGTCACGATGGTGATCAGAACTTACCTTGAAGAAATATCTAAGAACGGCGCAGTTCATTCGTTCCGCCATCCCATCAGACTATGGAGCAGCTTACTTTGGGAATTTATTCCTTGATCTGGGCGACATTCTAAAAGCATTCCAAATCGGCAGGTCTGTTTCTTTATCATTATGACAGTTCACTCTCACTCCAAATCGGCAGATGATCTCCTTCACCAAGACAGCGAGTGTGAAGGATTTTTAATTTTGAACGGCTTCAACCCATTTGGAAATGTCGCCCATCACAATGAAAACGTATTTATTGTCCGAGTTCGTTTCCAGCAGAGGACCTAATATATCCACGGCAATTCATTCAAATCGGCAACGCACCAAGTACTGTTCCATTTCAGCTCTCAACTTGCGGCTTGGTATAGACTTTTTCTGCATCAGTCTTCTACAGCATGAAAACAGTTTGCCCAATAAAATCTCTCTCGTAACTTCGGACATGCCTTCTTCAGGCCAAAGTGTCCTCCAGATGGTCCATAGTGTAACATAGTGAAGTTTACAAAGTATGCAGCTTTCAAAAATTAGAACGTGCTTCTTGTGCTCAGTGCCATCATTATTATCAGCCACTCCTTTGAGTAAGCCATTCTCCATAAGCGAAGAACTCCACTGAGCCTAATATGTCTTCAAGGCCGGTGAGAATGATGACACCTCTTGCCTTGTTGGATAATAGCCCATTAACTTCTAGTTTCGAATTACAGGTATCTCCAATATAGGATCACCTTCTTGTCATTCTTGAATTCTTTCCAAAGTTACTTCATCTCCAACTTGGTTAACTGTTGCTACCGCAAGCACGCATGCAGCTTCCTTCATCTCCTGGAGATAACAGTGGAACTACTTTGGCATGGTGGTTTGGAAAGGGTATCACGGACATGTCATGTTCAATCCCAAAGTCATATTCTTGCAGATTTCTAGCCGCCTGGTGACTTGACCCTCGAGATTCTTGAAATTCAGCAGCCACTTCAAACTGGTAGATCGTTCTCAACAAGAATCTTCCATTCAAATACTTCTTCAAACGTTCCACAGATTTTACTGCTGCCATCAGTTCACGCCTAATGATGTAGTAGTTACTCCCACATTTAGATAGCGTCTTACAAAAGTAACCGAGGAGTTGTTCTTGAACTTCTCGTAACTAAACGTCGGTGAAACGAACGGGCTGATAGGTTGGCTGAGAAGGGATCAGAGCAGATCCCTATTGGCCCTGAGCCTTTTGTTGGGACTACCAGGAGCCATCTACGTAGAGAGGTTGGCAAATGGGAGGATAGGTGCAGGGCTGCTCATTGGCAGGGGCTGCCCGGCCTTAGACAGTCAAAACTCTTTATCCGGCTCTCCAGAGAGAGGTCCAAGGAGGTGCTTGCTCTGGGGAGGAAGGATATGAGGATCATATGTGGCCTGTTCACAGGTCACTGTCCGCTGAGGTACCACCTTGCAAATATTGGCAAGTGCGAGGTACAGGTATGCAGGTTCTGCGAGGTAGGGCTAGAGACGGCAGAGCACGTGCTGTGCGTATGCGATGGACTCGCGGCATCGCGCCGTTCTGTGTTTGGGAGGCCCTTTCTTCAGCCCGAAGAGGTGGCAAATGCAGAACTTGCGGATATCCTCCGCTATGTGCGGGGGTGGTGGGGGCGCATAGGTGACGTCACACCAAGTGAGACCAGTGCCGTGGGGCCTGGGGGTGGTGCAGGTGGGCCATGATCCGAGTATCATGGACGCCCTTACAATAGGCCCATTTGTGGCTGCAGTGAGGGTATTGCCTGCATCCACCGTTTCAAAGGAAAAAAAAAACAAACAAAAACTAAACGTCAGTAGCAGAGCAGAGACCGAGGAAGCTCCTTAACTGTTGTGTGTCAGCCGAAATAGGCCATTATTGAACCACCTAGATTTTGGCAGTGTCAACTGCTACTCCTTCCTCAGTTGAGAATAATAACTTTGATTTGTAAAAACGGCATTTATTAACGTTAAGTGTAAGATTAACGGTTGGCAATCTTGTGATAACCTCTTCAAGATTCATGATATGTTCCTCGAATGTCCGACCCATTGTGGTGATATCATTCTAATAAACAAGGAAGGCCTTCCAGGGTGACGCTCTAAGAATGTTTTCCGTCAGTCGTTCAAAGGAGTAACTGTTTCATTTAATACATTTATGTATTTTTGTGTGACTTGATATGATTGAACTAAATGGTTCATAATGATCGCGTGGCATTCGGTTATGTTAATAATTACAACCTTTATCATATTTTTGTAAATAAAGTCTGTCATTCATTCATTCATAATCTTTCTATCTTACTAATGGAATCTTTGCATTTCTATTCTATTTATAACAGGAGAGTCATCGCCAGATCGAGCTATCTCAAATCGCTGCAGCGATCATTCTATCAAGACGATTTACTAACAGAATGCGCTGTCAAATTCCGGATTTAACGGTAGAAAGAGCAAACGATTGTCGACCGGAGTTAAATTTCTGGTCGAAGTTGAGAACCGGAAGCCCGACGACATCCCAGAGAGAAATCACATACGTGTCCCCAGAAGGAGCCACGTTTCCAATATCCGTCTCGGGAAATCGAAATGAAAACAGCGAACAAAAATGGAGTGACCCGTTGACTCAGAGCTTGGAAGACTGGCTCAACGGCTCGGCGAAATGCGGGCCAGGTAAACACTGCTTTTACGAGTTTTTATTTGTTGTAGAACAAATGGAAAAAAGTTCAAGTCGTCCAGCCTCCCGGTGATGAGGTATACAATCGTTCTTTTTTCAACGCTGATACCAAAGATACCACTTGTCTTCAAAAACCTTTTCAATGCCGCCTTTTGAAAGCAGTAGGACAGTATGAATTTGCTTTACGCACTATAGATCGAATCTCATGGAGAAGCAGTTACGTCTACTATCTCGACAAAGCAGATATAGTAGTAGTATGATATTTCCGTATTCAGAAGCACTTCAGATGAGCAAACAAAGATACCCCTAAATTACCTGGGGGGCTGCCAGAAGACACATAAAAGTCAATTATCGAGCGATGTTATTTGCGAGTAGTACCAACATTCATGACGCATTTAAATTTAGATCTTTCGTACTTGATCCATTTGTCAATCCTGTGCCTTATTGGTAATAATATTTCCCTGAACTTGAAAATCGTTCTTCTGGCTTTTACTCCATTAACCTGCGTGTAATTTTATAGTTTGTCGTTTGACATTATTGAGTTCATATTATTTACGGCTTTTGACACTTTCTTGCCTGGGCTTGGGTACCAAAACTTGAAAAGCATCACGAAATGGGGCGTTACGAGCATTTAAAATGTTTACCTGGATAGAATTCAAAATAAGAGCGCATTGTTATGAAACGAAAAGTGTGTGCGTTGCGGACTTGTACTCAAGCTGATGAACCATTTTCCATATGACAGACATTTCACCGAACGCTTTTACGTTGAAAACCATTAGTCAGCATAGTCACATGGTATGAGAACCTACCACTCTCCATTCAAGAACGTTTCCCATTTGGTTTAAGTAATAAAATCTTTATCCGTTGCTCTTACTTTGAATACCTGTACCCACTGCTTTCACTTTGAAACTTTACTCAAGGCTTATCCTTTGAAAATGTTACTTGGGAACCTTTACCAATTGAAGGTACATTGAAAACATTTGCCGGTACTTTATTAAAACTTTATCCAACCAGGAACCGTTTAACACATAGCATCAGGTTAGCCCTCACGCCTCTCTGCTGCGGCAGCTCTTCTTTCTTATTCACTTTTCACCCTCACTAGAATTTTGCAGCGTGATGTCATTCCCATGCGTCCTCTCATACTGCTGGGGTTCAGAAGCGGTCTTTCCTTCCACGTCTTTGCTCTTAATCCCAACGAGAGACTGGCTCTGGATCAGCAAGCTCCAGCTTCTTCTTGCTAAGCATTGCCCTGGCAAATTGAGTGATGCTTCTCCAGTTTTCCTCTGAATGCAGCATGGAGCGGACGAATGCATCTGGCGTAAGCTGACAAACTGGCAAGAGAAGATGGGATCAGAAGCATCATTCACCATTGTCCTACTTTGAAAATCTTAACCTTTTGCTTTGTGCCTTCACACACTGTTAATACTTCAAAACTATCCACTATTCTTACTTGAGACGCTTTCCTCATTAATCGTAGTTTGAGAAACTTTACCTCTTGACTAATCAAGAAAACCTACGCGCCTCACCTACCGTTTCCGTTTGGAAAGCTTTGCCCATTGCTTGAGCTGCTTTCGATCAGGAAACCGTTAACTATCGCTTCGACTTACAGAACTTTTACCGATTGCGTTTACTTCGCAAACATAGGAAAGCTGTTGTATACCGACATAAGGCTTCTTTCCCTTCTCCCACCAATATAGTATCAACCGACCAAAATCCCACAGAGGCCAATATTTGAGAGCAGGTGTCGACTCCTATCCCATTAAAGCTCGATTTTCATTACCCGCAGATATAACCAAATGACTCTTATTCCATCAAGTCAAGACCTCCTTCTCATTAATGCTTCCCCAACTCTAAACCACCCGCTGCTTTTTCGATTACTAGACGTAAGATGTAATATCTCGCTTCACAGCTCCGCTTCCAATTTGCAGGGGGCGATCATAATGAGCAATACCGCCACCCTCAGACTGCGACCAGGTCGTTCAATCAACTAATCGACTCCGTGACAAGCGCCGTTGAGTTGTCCAAAGGGCCGAACGGCAGGATTTGGACGCAACAAAGGAGCATTGGTGAGTGTTCTCCCCCACATTTTGAATTGCCTTTCACAGCATCGCCATTCGTCATAGCCTTTACACGACAGGGATCCCATTCAATACTATTGCGCCCTCCAGGTTTTTTTCTGACCACGAAAAGAGGCACAGTGAATTACATGCTCCTTTCAGTTCGACTTTCTAGTCGGAAATTTCCAAATATTCGACAGTGACAAGGTTTTGTTACGTGTAATGCAGCGTGAAGGGAATGGGTCGCCAAAAAGCATGCCTGTCAATCGTAAATACGTCTGCATATCAAAAGGTAAAGGATTGCTTGCTATCATAAACGCTACTGCTGAAAGGTACGCTCGAAACAAAACCAAATTAAGTATAGCTGGGCAAATGAGGCTTTGCAGAAATGTAGGCTCGTCCTTCTTGCGGGTACCAAGCAGTGCTCGTTGATCATCCTAGACAAGTTTGTAAAGCAGTTGTATGTGGTTCTGTCTCCTTGCTCCAACCAAGGTTACAGTCTGGAGGCCGCGCATGCGGGATTAGTCATTGACGAATCTCGTGTTCCAGCTAGAGACGTCCTCCAGATGTGGTGGTACCTTGGGATCGAGTTTGTCGATGCAACTTTCTTAGCTGGAAGCCGTGTGAGCCTTGATGATTAACTGCAGGAAGTTTCCACGGCTCCGCTGAAGCCACAACAGAACCACTTTGGACGTACTGACCTATGCTATGACCAAGCTGACCTATGGGCTAGTTTTGGGAGGTTGGCCTATCTAATAAGTCTCGATAGAATGTCCCTCTGCTGTATGTGCTTGGCTAGGCCTCCCACATAGCGTTCCACGTGCGTACATTCGCGCTCTGGTTCGATCTGTGGGACCATCTCTCTCTACCACCATTCTGTTATTGCGCCATAAACGCCTGCCTCCTTTGTTTTGTGGCTGGTCTTGGATTTCTTCAGAGTGAGCTGTCGTGGTGTGACATGGCGACTCCGTCTGCCCCTAAGCCCAGTAAGTCTTCAGAGTTCTTGGTTACTCTGCATGGTTCAGTCGACATACTAGAACTCAGGCAGTGTTCTGGCTCCCCCTACTCTCGTCAAACGTCATGACGCGGCCTGCAAGCAGGTTGCTGCTGCATTGTCATCTGAGGGCTGGGAAGTGAAGAGGAAACGGCGCTACTGGGTTGTCTCTGGAGAAGAATTCAGGCGTGACATCGTTGCCGTTGGTACTGGCCACAAAGATCGTGTGCTAACTTGACAAGCCAAGGGGCACAAATACTACTGGACAGATCTTCGCATGGCTCGACTCAGTTGTGGGTTGAGAAATAAGGTGGGGGACAAAAATGTACCAAAACTAGGGTTTTTCGCATTTTCCTCAAAAATGGCTCTAACAACTTGGACTAAACTGTCGAATTATCTTTGTTCGACGCAAAGCGTCGAAGTGGTCAGAGTCTTTGACCTTGGACTTCCCCGCATCATGGTCTCCAACAGCCTAATTGTCTCCAACAGCCTAATTGTCTCCAACTATTTCAATACCTCTCCCCACCTGCGGGAATCCCTCAGCCGCGAGCCCCCCAGCCCCCTTTTCTAGGTTTCCCCTTTCTTTATTTCTCTACTTTACTTCTCCTCTACTTCCTCCTTTATTTCTCTACTTTACTTCTCCTTTCTCTACTTTACCTCTCTTTACTTCTCCCCTTCTTCCAACTACCACCCCAGTAACTTCTCACTCTCTCACACGGTTGCCCGCGCCAGTTCACACGTTCCGAGTACTGCCCTTGTGTCGCCCAGTTGTACTCCATCTCACTCAATTCCGCACGCACGTATAATACAGTCCTCTTCACGCTCACCGAGTTTCAGTTTTATTGCGATCCTCAGCTCCCACTTTCGTGCACCCAACAATCTTCTAGTACCCAAATTTTCTTATACTCTTAACTAACTAGTACCTACGTATTTTCTTCATAAATGTTTGCGTAGAAATGTGTTGAACGAAGATACAGTATATATAGCACGGATGTAGTATTTAGGAGTGACACACTCTCAAAAGAACTGAAAACTACTGATGGTGCTCAACCTGATCAAAGCTCAACACCAGTCTCGATTGCTCAGACTGCCCCTCCACGTTTTGGAAATGCATTGAGTGCCAACTGACCTATAGAAAGTGAGGCTGTAGCCTTCACCTCACACACAGCCATAACAAAATTAAAGACGTGGAATGATAACGCAATAACTTCTTTTTCCTTTAAAACGGTACTCACAATTTGTATTGCGTATACACCTCGGTTTTTATTGAGTAAATATCTCGGCACATTTTAGTATTCTTATAAAAGTATTTACACGTTCACAAAAACACAGCGGATAAGAAAAGCACAGGGCTAAGAAACAGAAAACCATTTTTGCAATTTTTGTCAATACGTACTAGACGATTTAGATCAACAGGACACCTATATACGGTCTACCACACATAGTTCATAATCGGTGTTCTATAAATAGTTTTTCAATAATCTTTTAAACGAATATATAAGCAAGAATGTGCCATCGTATCGTTTTTTTTACTTTCCGCTACCCGAAGGGAAGGAAAGTATAGTAATCGACCCGAAAAAAAAATTGGGTTTTCTTCAGATCTTTACGTTTCAGACCCGAGTCTAAAAAACCTAATTTCGGCGCGTGGTCCGTGTGTGTATGTGTGTATGTGTGTGTGTCTGTAGTTCGATTTGCGGGAGAACGGCTGATCCGATTGAGCTGGTTCTTTTTTTGTTTTGTTCGTTATTTTTTGTAGACACCAAAATAAGGTCATGGACGATTTCGGCCGATGGGAAGGGGGGGTGGGGGACGAAAATGTACCAAAAACTAGGGTTTTTCGCATTTTTCTCGAAAACGGCTCTAACGACTTTGATTAAACTTTCAAATTATCTTCTCCTAATCAATACCTAACTTTTCTTCTCCGTACATATCTCCATGAAAATACGGTGAACGGAGATATGGGCCTCTGAAGCAAAAATAGGTTTTTTACGCTTTTTGGCAAAACGGCTTCAGCGATTTTCACCAAACTCACGGGATGTCATCAAATAGTTAATACCTACATATTCTACTCAATAAATGTTCTTGTGACGGTCCATTGAACAGAGATAAAAATCTAAATGTGTCAAAAATAACGTTTTTTCTAACATTTCCGTAAATTCCAGGGTAACTTTCTCACCAGATGTGATAAATCCTAATGGAGTGTCTTTAAGTCACACATACCAACATTTCGTTCTCTATAATTATTTCTGTATATATATATATATATATATATATATGTTGAACGGAGATATAAGCCAAGTTAACTCAGAAAAGGAGATTTGTCGAATATTAATTTATCGGTATTCCAATTTTCTCAAAAACGGCTCTAACGATTTCGATCAAACTTACGGAATACTCTCAGCTAACTAGTCCCTACATTTTGTTCTCTATAAATGTTCCTGTAAAAATGCGTTGAACAAAGATATAGCGCCCGCCAATGTAGGTGGTGTTCGAAATTACGGGGGTGGCGGAAAGTTGTGTGTTGCTACGCACCAGATATTTTAAATAATTTTTCCATCTCTCACAGTAAGTGCGAAACACGGAAACCAGCTGTAATCAAATTATTTTGCAATATATTTGTTCAATGATTGAAATATATCAGAAAATAAGATTTTATCGTGCTATATAATTTTATTGTAATCAAAGTAGTGCTCCTCAAACCACGTGAGTTTTCTCTATTTCTTTAAAAAAAAAAAAAGCTCATCCATATAAAACGATACTCTCTTTCACTAAAAATGTATATGATTATAATTAATTGCGAGGTTATCGCTCACAAACGCAGTAATTTTTAGTGTTTACCTCTTGATAATTGAAGGTCGAAGATTAAATACTATTTGAAGGTATTTCATGGTGACAAGACGTTTTTCCGCGATAACTCGGTTGAGTCGGGGAGAGAAGGAGGAGTGCTAGAAGGTGGCACCTTATTACAATTTATAACAAGGGGGAAGACGTTAATTAACGGATTAGTTTAGAGTTTGCGCCAATTAGGAAACACGCTGACAGCGAGAACCTGAGGAAAGCTGGCAAGTTGATAACCGGATTTGTATTGTAAAAGGCCTTTTCATTCGCAAAGGAACGGGAAAACGGTGGGATGTAAGTTCAGCTCGTCTAATAACTTTGGTTTTGCTACGTTGCAGGAGTCAATACAGACGAGTTGTGGGCAAATCCGAAGCAGGAGACGAGTTCGGTCGACAGGAAGACGAGGTCTAAGGGCGTTCAGGTTGGAAAATGTTGTATTGGGAGCGACGGAGTAAATCCGCTTAACGACAACGAAGCTGAGGAGAAAAGCAAGTTCGGACGTGAATTGGAAAAATACCCCATTCCGAGAACGAATTGCTGCCATGAGTCCGCTTTACGAAGAACCAAAATATTTGACACGTTCAACAGCGAAGAAACCTGCAGCAGCGTCGCCACTAATTTCAGCGAGAAAGTCATAGAAATGGACCTCAGAGTTAATTACGAAGCCATCGCGTTCTCGAAAAATAGCAAAGCCTCTCAAAACCGTGGAATTCCAGAAATCGCACACGAAACCAACGACCGAAATTTGTCAAAAGACGAATCTTTGTGGAGCTACAACGACGGATCTTCTCAGAAATCAGTAGCTGACGGTATTTACGAAGCGACATTAATGAACGTGCACGACTCTTATGCTTCGCAAACCTACAATGTTCGTAACGATGAACTAGAGGGCTCGTCGTATCCGCTTAATTCGTTTAGCTCCCCGCCAACCTCCACAGGGGAAAACCGCAGTTCGAACGGTGAGCCAACAGAATCAAATTCGTCGCTTCTCACAAGTTTCATCGCTTCGACGTTCTGCGGAGCAGGAGCAATAGACGACCCGCGAGAGACGAGTTACTTAAATGGAGGGTCGACTACGAGCAAAAACCACAAATTAGACTCGACGAGAAGTGGTTGGGACGATTCGCTCACGATTCATAAGAAAAGGGTACGTACCTCGTTGATATTCGCGCTACGTTTGTGGATTTGATGAGTCCTTTCTCACTTTTTTGTGATTAGCAGAAAATGAAAGGAGTTTGACTCCAACAAGCGCACAAATTTATAGAACTAGAGCTTGATTTTATTAAACTTTGTGATCAACGTTTAATTGTTTTACCGGGGGTTTCATTAGTTTGAAAAGCGATGTTAATTTCAATAATAGATGGTCAGCTTCCAAAATTCACGCTTTATCACTTCTATCGTCAATTTTCTGCAATCTGTTTACACCAACGAACGTTTTTGTTCACCAGCGTACGAACTCATTCATTTTATTTTATCTATCAGATTTACATCTCTATTTCTACAATGGTTGTTTTTGTCAAGGGCTGGAATACCAATATTATCAATGCAGAAAATTGTGTTATCTTCCTATATGTATAATTTATCATGTATGCGACTGTCTTTTTATTTCTATTGTTATTATCGGCTTAGGATAATAATAAAAAATATCTTTCAGTACCACAACACTAGAGCAAGACTTTACTTTCATCTATAGCCACACTTGTCAAGAGCAGTTGCTTCAAAATTTAGGATTTCTTAGACGTTCCCTTGAAGTTGGAAAATGGAGTAAAAATTGTTGGAAACAGGAATTGTTAGGTTTTGTGTCCCCTGCCCCCTTTCTCAATAATTTTATCTATTGAGGCGTCAATTCGTTAAACTAATGAGTGGGTTGAATCCAGGCATTCATAATGAGAGTTCAACTCAATTGAATGGTCACAACTTAACAGGTTTTCGATTTTTTCCCCAGACAAATCTCAGACGCGTCAACTCTACAATAAAGAAAAAGTGGGGCCACAAACTGTACGCGTTACACGCGATTGGTCAGGCGAATGTGACAAGTAAACGGCAATTAAGGAAAACTCTTTGTTTCATTCCTCGATTGAATAACCACAAACGACTGACTTGCTCTAAAACGGAAGCCACTTATTCGTTTGGACCTTATCCTGTGATGAAAGACGTCATCCTGTCGACGCCAGTTCACGCCTGGACGAACTTCTGGGATGGAGTTATCGCGAAGAATAGGTAGCTACTTGACTTTTTATGTATGGCTGTTTCTTTACACGGTGCATATTGTACATTTTGAGCAGGGATACGTTGAAAAGCAGTGCGGACAATAGCAAACATTTTAAAAATAATGATGTGTGAAGATTCAAAATAATAAATATCTGACGCGACGCGTCACAGAACTTTCCTCAGCCTAACGCGCAGTCAGCGATTTTTGTCAACAAAATCTCTTTTTCATTCAGTTTATATGAACTTGGTAGAACGTAGCGAAGCCGGTGGTACTTGAGGTCCCGGAATTATTTGAATTACTCCAACCACCATTATGCAGTCATCAGAGTTTAGACGATTTATGGTATCGTTGACTAGATTTTTTATGAGAAAGATGTCTTTACTATTTTGGAATTATAGCGTAAAAACTGTGAGCAATGACAGCAATTGAAAAGGCGGTGGTTTTTTTATTTCTAGATTTTCTGGCGTGGCTCCCAATTAACGAGTGGCAGTAAATCCCCCTGTTTTTCAGATAAAGCTTCAGCTGTAACTACATACGAGCGAGATTTGTACTAAAAAAACGAGCCGAATACATAACTTTACTTCTTATTACGTAGAGCTAGGAAAAGCAGAAAAGGGGAGATTTTATTTGTCACTATACCTCTTAAAAACTATCTAGAGGAGATAGCAGAAGTAATATTTCATACGGTTAAATCAAATGATGAACATTCATTTTGAAAATACAATGTGTAGCGATGAGTTAAATGTAAGGCTGTCACAGGGAATGTGAAAAGGGAAGTATGATATATTAGCGTACAATTATTACGATACGAGCTCCCTTATTAGCTTCATTCTCTTCATCATTAGCTTTACATACAGTTGACTCTTTGTCGTCGCTTGTCAGACTCATTATTAGCTTGCTTGCTTGCTTTCCAGGAGCATCGTAAGACCAACGAATAACTCACTTTTTGAAGAAGCGCCGGAGGCACTCAACGATTCACCTCCTTTGAGCTCAGCCGACACAAGCGACAAGGATCCTCAAGAAGCAGAGCGGAAGAGGAGGTAACCATTTTTGGGGGTAGGTAACGCTAAGAAGGGAAGGGAGTCAAAACTAATTCTCGTCAACTCAAAACTGTTCTAAACGCTCAAACTTAATTTATCGTTCCGGTATAATGCTGTGTTGTTTTTTTCCAGATTCGAAATGGCGAAACTTCACTTCAAAAAATTAGAAAACAACAAAATTTACCACACTTTCCCTCTTCAAATCAAATCTAGTCACGGGGAGAAACTCTTGAAGTCTCACGAATTCGAACACCATTGGCATTTTGACAATTTATTCAAAGACTTCCACGAAGGTCTAGGTTAGTCGCATTCGAGAGAAATATATACAAAACGGAGACTTATAGAAAATGGAGTATTGACGGGCGCCTTTTTTTTCAAGGGAAGCCAGGAGTGCCGAATCGCCAAGGAGTTCTAGCCACCCTTAATTCTGTCGAACCAGCAATTCACGTTGCGGGGTTCGAGACCCAGTACCCGCATCTGCCAGTCTCCCCTAAGCTAACAAAATGGCGAAAATGATTTCAAACTGTTTGAGAGCATTAAAGCATGCTCTCACCTTTGCTTTCAAGCAACTCAAAATAATAATCCGCCTGGAAGAAAACTTCGTTTTATTTCCCTAATCGTCGTCTTCTCGTCGCCTGGTATGGCACTGCAACATGGAATGTATCATTTTCTTAACAGCATTTATGGTTTTAGTAACAAGAAAAACGCTACAAATTATTACGCAAATTTATTATTCTCTAGCACAGCATGATTGCGACCTATCTAACCAAACGTCGACAAATATTAAGAATTTATCATGGCAATGTCAACAATCCAGAAAACGACAACTCACATGAAAACGACATTGTAAAGCAAGTGTCTCCAAACCTTTTAAGGGAATGGCCCATAGTGAAATTGACAATGTCTGGCGGGCCACAATACTAAAAAATTTTTTTTAATCAGCAAAACCCGCTTCCGACATAGCCTATTGTGCGATATTGCGCAAATCTGTGATTCAATGGGACCGTGTCGTGGTCATAACATTGGTCCCATTGTATTACTGTACATACATTTCTGTAAAAACTGCGCCATCGCACGACGTATCGTATGCGCGACAGTAGCTAAACAACATGGACCTAAGTTATTTGTGTAAAATAGTTGACTCGATGAATCATATCGGCACCTGAACTCAAGTCCATTATAACGCAGTAAATATAGCTGGTACTCGCACGGCTTCTGATGGTATTGGCTCATATCAATATACTACCGAACGTGTACACGAGCATTATTATAACAACTATGCATAACTGTTCTAGGTCTTGCTATTACGCTTGTATTATTTTTGTGTACCACACGAAATTCTATATGTTAAAAGCAGACAACGGGGCAGTGGGAGACCAGTGTCTTCGGGCTGGTCAAAATCCTCTCACGTGCCGCAGTTTGGAGACTCCTGTTGTAGAGCTCTGGCATGGCGACAATTGTCGTTCGCATGAGTTATCGTTTACGGGACCATTCGTCCGTGTAGTATTTTAGGACGCCTGGCGAAGCTACCATTTAATAAAATGTATGACACATAATCATTCTCCCTTCCTTTGAGCTTGACCATGTGAAAGTTGTAACCTCACAATTTCTGTTTTTATTTTTCTTGTACCGCATTCGAGTTTTCCTGTTTAACCTTAGCATTCTCCTGGATGTTGGGTCGAATGAAACCAGTTTCAGAGGTGTACGACTGCGTATATATCAAAAATAGCGAAATCACAGTAAATATAATAAGCCAAAGTCTGCTAATATAAACTCCGGGGTAATATAGTAATAGTTATCGTTTCTTCGCAACCTGCTATCATTTCCTATGGTGCCTCCCGTCTCATTCGTCAGCTCGTCAGCCTAAAATATGTCAACTTTCGTTTTTCCTTTGTAGCCAGGTAATGTTACGTATGGTTTACTTCTATTTTTACTTTCCTTGACTCTACAAAGTAGAAAGGAAAGTTACGTTTCAGACCCTCCTGACTCCGAAAAACACTACTTGGGAAAATGTTCTGAGTGCCTGTGTGTGTGTGAGTGTGTGTGTCTGTGAACGATTTTTAGAGAAAACCATCGTACCAAATCAGCTCCAACTTCATATCTCGCCTGCATATTACCATGGAACGCCAAAATAAGGGTATGAACAAAATCCACCGAAATTTAACTATAGTTATCATAGTGATCAAAACACCAAATATTCTTTTTCTCAAAAACGGCTCTGAAGATTTTGACTAAATTTTTTATATTGATAACTCTCAATAACGTAACGATTCCATAAAATTCCCATTCGTGGAAAAATGACGAGTGCAGCACAATAAATTACCAAAACTTTCGACGAAATCGAATTTAGCGCGGTTTTTAGAGAAAACAACCGTACCAAATTGGCTGAAACTTGACGTCTAGCCTACAGGTTACCATGCGACGCAAAGATAAAGGTATGGGCAAAATCCACCGAAAGTTAACTATAGTTATCACAGTCATCAAAACACCAAATTTTTTTCTCAAAAACGGATTTAATGATTTTTATATTGATAGCTCTCAATACGGCAACTATACCATAAAATTCCCATTTGTGGAAAAATGGCGAGAGCAGCACAATAAATTATCAAAATTTTCGACGAAAAGCGTTTTTAGCGCAGTTTTTTTTTCCTTATAAACTCCGCTGGAAATTTTGTAGAATGTTAAAAAAAATGGTATTGTAGTTCAATCCAATACCAAAAGCGTAAGTGTTTAAAAACGCTCATGAGATACATGGGGGTCACTCCAGAAATTCCTGAATTTCAACTACTGCCGTTTCGCTTACTACCAGTTCTAAACGTTTTTACCCAATAACTCTGCAAAATTAATTACTATCCTTCTTCGAAAAATTTGTGTTTACAGCCTCATTAATTATCTGTGTACCAATTGCTCAATAATGGTCTTGAAATGAGTACGAACAGCACAATAAGATCTGGAACTGTAAGCGCTACCGCTTCCTTCTGCCGTAAAGCGTTGTTTGATCAAGTTCAAATTAACTGGGTGATAAATGAATTGATTAAATAGAATTAGCCATGTACAAAGTGAATTTTCGTCTTTCCTTTGTAGTCAGGTGGTGTTACGTATGGTTTACTTCTATTTTTCGACTACGAGACTACGTCAAGCTGTAAAAGAGAATAATAAACCGTTGTGTTATAATTTGCACCGTTTTTTTGCGTATAAAGCATGGTTCATTTGTGCACCCGATTGCTCGTTAATGGTCATGGTATCAGTGGGAACGCCTCAATAAGGTGAAATATAGGTTGGAATAATAGCCGGAGGCATCAAAATCCCTGAATGTACGTAGGGCCGAGGAAACGCACCAGAAGTTTGCCTTGCACCGTACGACCACACGTTACAACCGAACTAACTCCTGGAAAATTACTTCTGGGAAGGCGTTTGGGAACGAAATTCTATTTATTGAAACCCAGAATGGAACGTAATCAACATGAAGTTTAATTCGTCGACATTCTAACCACAACCGAGATTAGAATTTGAGAGAGTTTGGGGAAGAAACACGGATACCGCTACCGGTTGCAAAAGAGAGGTCATCAGGGATGGTTGCGAGGAGGGCTGGCCTCATGTCGTACAAAGCGGAAAACGATAGCAGACGATTTAGAAAACACGTTGACCAGATGAAGAGCAAGCCAAAAAACATCGATATGAAGCGGAGAAGAACAATCTTCAGAATTATAATAATATTGGTTACCGTTTGCTTGTTGATATAAAAAAAGGAGAGTTCAGGTTTCACTTCATTTGATTCACTTGTACTCTCAATACATTGAAGTATATGCTGTAACATGTCACCTTCAAGAAAGGTTTTTGGCCGTTTAAGAAATCTTCAACTTAAATTGTAAAACGTAGTAAGGTGAAATTACATCAATTTAGATTTCACAAAAAGCATAGTGAGGCATGAATCACCCTTTCAATACAAACCGTACCCAAGAAGTTCGATTACGAAATATATTACTGGCTTTCCTGTAGACATATTTTAATACGGGTTTAATTTTCTCCTCGGATTTTGCTACTACTTTGGAAAGCTGAGCGATTGCTTTGTAGGAGGTAATTCATTACGGCAACAGGAATCTAACAAAAGACGGTTTAATGGTAATTTGCTCTAATCCCGCAGAGATAAATACTCTCCGCCCCGTGGGGAGAGAAAATTGGAGGAAGATGAGTGAAATCCGGTAAAGTAATTACGTTTTTCCCATCACTTACATAATTAGGCGTCTTCATTCTTTTCGCTGGTTCCCTCAAACCAACATTTTTCGGTCTCAGTGTTTTCAAAAGTTTTCCCGAGCTTTTTCTTCTCCATAGAATTGAAAAAAAAAACTGGAGTAATGGAAGCGAAAGCCGGCGAGTTAGATGCGATAAGTCCGAGCTTTAAAAAGCCTGTGATAACTCTGAAGTATTGTCTTTCTGGTATCGTGTTTCAATAGCCAGCCACAATGATTTTTCGGGGTTCTTTACAGGTATATTTAACCTGCTGTAATTGGTAAGTTGGCGAATCGTGACAAGTATATCAGGGGACTTTATGGGACATCCCCACCCAATATTCTTCGAAATTTGTTTTCGTTCTTATCAATTAGGTCTAACAACTAGCCCCCGTGCGTTCTGCGCTAGCGACAAGGGTTTTGAAGCTACAGTTTACTCTTCGTTCTATTCTCTCTACCGTCGCGTCGTTTAGTTTTAGTTGCGCAGTAAAACTGATTGGACGGAGGGACAAATCGTTCACTCGAGGAGACAGCTGATCGCCTTATCTTACTAGTCAACTCGCTATCTACTCGAAACGGCCTTTCTAACTTCCTTGAAATCTTGTCACTGGAGATGAAGAACCTTCCGCGGTATTTGTTTATTTTGTCGCAAATATCGTTTGGTCTTTCGGCTCGATTTTCTCTTTCGTTAGACGGAATTTGGAAATTCAAAGTTTCGCCCCTAAATTCATCGAGGGATGGCTTCCAAGAACAGTGGTGGATGACCAATTTTGAACGGGTAAGCTTTACAACATTTCTCTACAGTGAAGATGTAGAGAGCGGGTTATTAATTAAATTTTATTTAAACAATGCAGTTCATTTATTTTGGACCCGAGTGGTTCTTTCTCACTTAGTTTTGGGTGAAAATGGTGGGAGACGTTACTACCAAGAAATCTCAGGTAGCAATAGCCATGTATGCCCCCCCTCCCCAGCAGCCCCCTCAATGTAGTTTAAGGTTTCTCTGCATACTCCGTATCAGAAAGCGTATTCCAATAATTTTGTTGCCTTTCCCAGAACAGTAGCAGGGGCTACATTTGTGTGGAACTTCGGTTCACAATTTGTAACGTTTACCAGCATCACTGATCCTGGTCAGCTTAACAGTAGCGCCTAACGCAACGGACATTAACGACCACAACAATAAAAAATATCACTAGCGTAATGTAAAAGAAAATTCATTGACAACCATAAAAATTTTAAAAAATATCATTCACCAAAACAAAACGATTGACAGTGGCAGCAACTCATCAACTAAAGGATGATGTTACAACGGAAAATCTACGAAGTGTGGAAATCACAGTTCAACGGTTACTCAAGTGATTTAATCCGAATTAGATAGTTGCCAGTGATAACAGTTGCAACTAGCACCAGTATCAGTGACGCTAGTAAACGTTCTGAATCGCAAAATGAAAATCTAGCCAAGTGTACCCGCGGCCATTGTTTTGAGATTCAACCTTGGTTACAACCGACTTTCATTAGGAGCAGCATTCTATTAAACATGCAGTGGCAGATCATAACGCCAGAGTATTCCTGCTATTGCATCTGACTGCAGCTATTGCAAGTTGGTCACTCTGGACAGTGCAGACAAACCCCACTGCTGCCAGTGGGAAACAGTGAGAGAGCTCCAGCTAGCCATGGGCAAGATGCTGGAAAGCAAAGGGAGTTTGGAGGCTGTGGAGGAGTTCAGTCAGAAGAAATTGAAGCATTCGACTCTCCTAGAAAAGGGAGACAGCTCAGGTGCACTAGCCATTATATGAAGTTGTACAACAGAGGTGATACCAGGGTGGACTCAGCCTTTTGGTTTTAAAAAAATTGCTTCTTAAGCAAGTCAGTTTTTGCCTCATTATGCATTAACGTAACATTCATGATTGTCATGATCTGCAGAGTTTGGGAATGATGGCCAGTTTTCTGTTTTCTGATTGCAGCTTATTCCTACTGCTGAGACAGACATGGGTGGCGTAATATTTGCAGGATATCCTACGTGTTTATTTCTGATGTCCTGTAAAAATTCAGCATATGCGTTGTTTCAGTCAATGCCTCCCTTCTGTTCCTCTGGAAAATCTTTCTAATGCACTAACACTCTAGCAGTCTACGTACATGACCCTGTGTAATATTATTCTACAAGGAATATGTGGACGCGATTAGTGCTATGTGCATCAGTTTGAAACACAGATGCACACAAACGTAAAACATTGTTGCTGTGTTTGCATCAACCCCCGCTCCAACTCTTCATGGTTCAGGTGTTTCAGCTTTTCGTCAATTTATGGTGCATATGATGCCTGTCATTCTAAATAGGGTCAAGTATCTGTGGTAGCTATGCATATATTTAACCTTCAGAATTTTGTCCAAAAGCATGGCAGCTTTGGGGGCCAGTTATAAGAGTCAGGTTTTCTTGCTTATTGTATGTGTGATTATGGTGGCTCCATTCATGAGTATGCAGTAGAAGTGACTGTACCAGGGCCTTATAGGTTTCCTTCAGTATGTAGAGACTTCTTCTGGGGGATTTGTTTCAAGAGAATCCAGAGCAACGAGTCAACCCAGTTTAATTTGCTAGCTCTTCTCAGTCACCAAACACCTCTTCACGACTCGAAACAGTAGTCTGCGCACCATGATGGATGTGCAGACTACATCCAGAGTGTAATTATGGCATTTACCACCTACCTGTTTCTCAGGAGCGGCTCTAGTGGTTTTGATCCAACTTCTCTAGTACCTGTATTTTGTTTGTTATAAAAATTTCTATGAAAATGGGCTGCACAAAGATACAGCACATTTATATATTGTTGGAAGTTGGCAACGTGCCACCAGTTGTCATGTTTATGTTTAGGTTGGTTTCTGTTTTAATAAAATAGAATGTTTTTGGTATCGAATTCGACTGATTCGTTGCTTAATCTGTTCGTAGAATTTAACAATATGCAGTGCATCATCGAATTGATGCGAGGATGGGAATAGTTTTATAGTAGATGATTTTAGAAGGACTAATTATTATGGTGACATAACACATTGTTTAGTAGAGACAACTTAGTAGAGCGCTGTATTATTCTTAACAGGACTCAGAATCTATGGACATGCCAGTTCCTTCAAGTTACAATGACATCACTACAGACCCACTGATTCGGGATTATGTTGGATGGGTTTGGTATCAACGTTATTTCAACCTGCCCCACGATATAAATCCTCATGAGACTGTCGTCAGTATTCATTTGGGCGCTGCTGAGTTCTTCACAACAGTGGTTAGATTATCCATTCGAATACTTCAAGTACTTGGGTTGTATGGAACGTGAAGTTCTTCAAGTGTGAAGTGGTTAATTCACAGTGGATCAACTCCGTTTTTGTGGGAGCTCATCTTGGAGGACACATTCCTTTCGAGTTTATGATTACTGAACCTGTGTGCAACAGCTCATCAGAAAGTATCAAGGTTACCATCGCAGTTAATAACACACTCAGCAACCATTCTATACCACAAGGGTTTCTAAGGACCAATGAAGACCGGTAAGTGAAAGTGTACAAATTATATGTAATCTCTAGAAACATTTTTCTTGTCTTCATTTGGTTTGATGTTAATTGACCCCTAAACATCGATATACAGATAGGACCGTATCTAAACTCGAAATACTACAAAAAACCCTTATTAACCCCCATCCTATGTTCCCTTCATTACGAAGGTACACCATAATTAGCGTCTATAAATTGAAGTTCTTTTTTAGTAGAGCAGGCCTTTACTTTCACCTTAGTGTCACCTCTGCTGGAAGCACTCATTGAGAGGTTTCATTCCACTGAGTCCCAATAATTTTCAACATGCAAAGTAACACTGTTAAGTAACGCTCATATGGAGAAGAGAGTGTTGCACTTTGGACAAATTAAGAACATACCTTACACCTACATTTACCACAGGGATGTAGACCTTTGGGAAATGCTCGCAGTAATGTTCTTTTTGAAGGCGAAGTTTTACGTAATGCGTCACACCAGATATTTTTTAAGGGATTAAGGAGCTGACAGCCCACTCTGCTGAGACTAGGTGCATGCTGACGTCATAGTGGCTCTATCTCAGCCCAAACTAACCTGGAACCGCTTAATCAATACACCATTTCCCTGCATTCGCCACTTGGGAGGTTCAGGGGCATGGTCTCATCTTGTGAGATGAGGTTTTCCCTCTTCATATTCTGTTTGTGAAGTCACCATTGTGTCGATGGCTAACTTCCCAGCATCTTGAATTTGTTAGAAATAGAATTCTTCATTTTTCTCTTTCCATGGTGTTGGAGCTCCTCCAGTGTATTGGTTGCTGTGCACCATGGCATCTGTTTTTTACTTTCCGCTACCCGAAGGGAAGGAAAGTATAGTAATCGACCCGAAAAAAAAATTGGGTTTTCTTCAGATCTTTACGTTTCAGACCCTACTGAGTCTAAAAAACCTAATTTCGGCGCGTGGTCCGTGTGTGTATGTGTGTGTGTCTGTAGTTCGATTTGCGGGAGAACGGCTGATCCGATTGAGCTGGTTCTGTTTTTGTTTTGTTCGTTATTTGTTGTAGACACCAAAATAAGGTTATGAACGATTTCGGCCGGTGGGAAAGGGGGGCGGGGGACGAAAATGTACCAAAAACTAGGGTTTTTCGCATTTTTCTCGAAAACGGCTCTAACGATTTTGATTAAACTTTCAAATTATCTTCTCCTAATCAATACCTAACTTTTCTTCTCCATACATATCTCCATGAAAATACGGTGAACGGAGATATGGGCCCCTGAAGCAAAAATAGGTTTTTTACGCTTTTTGGCAAAACGGCTTCAGCGATTTTCACCAAACTCACAGGATGTTTTCAAATAGTTGATACCTACATATTCTTTTCAATAAATGTTCCTGTGACGGTCCATTGAACAGAGATAAAAATCAAAATGTGTCGAAAGTAACGTTTTTTAACATTTCCGTAAATTCCAGGGTAACTTCTTCACCAGATGTAATAAATCCTAATGGGGTGTCTTTTAGTCATCCATACCAACATTTCGTTCTCCATAATTATTTCTGTATATATATGTTGAACGGATATATAAGCCATGTTAACTCAGAAAAGGAGATTTGTCGAATAATAATTTATCGGTATTCCAATTTTCTCAAAAATGGCTCTAACGATTTCGATCAAACTTTCGGAGTACTCTCAGCTAACTAGTCCCAACATTTTGTTCTCTATAAATGTTCCTGTAAAAATGCGTTGAACGAAGATATAGCGCCCGCCAATGTAGGTGGTGTTCGAAATTACGGGGGTGGCGGAAAGTTGTGTGTTGCTACGCACCAGATATTTTAAAGTATTATTCTGAATAATACCCCTGTTTTTTTCTAAGACACCAACTTGTATTCTATGTTGTGATTTAGTTCGATTTCAAACCTTTTGTAGTTCAGATTCTGATATTATTTTAACGAAAATAACGCAATCTTCTTCTTCTATGTTGGGGTGTTCTCATTCATGCTGACATTCATGATTGCTCATTAGCCTCTTCTAAAGTTTCCACCCATTTCTTAGTTCAGAGCACTTGCCTGACTAACCCATACATTGTGCTCCAGCTATCCTGCCTGGCGAGTTCATGGAGTGGTAGTTGTGGACTACTCAAAGTAGGGCGTGACTTCATTTATTTGTCACCAGAATGGTAAATTGGAAACTTAGCCAACAATGCATGTGGTTTATAATGGTATTTGTATTTTGTAGCAGCAAATTGAACTTCACATCAAATAGTTTCAGATGTACTATCACATAGTTGTGATACTGACATGAAGTTTTTTTGCTAAATTGGTTCGTAATGTAGTAAATTGAGGAGTGGAAACCCTTTGGCTTAACAATGTTCTTCAACCAATTGTTTCAGGGATAAGTTTTCTTATATCACGTATGACCATGACTTTGACTACTTTGATTACGCTGGGCTCAATGGTAAAGTTCGCATCGACTTCAAACCAGCGATTCACATTGAAAGAATTAATATTCGTCCTACTTTACGCGGTGAAGCATTAGGTAAGAATTGCAAAGAGATTCATCAACTACTATGGTATCTAAATAAATGAAAACATCATAGCTATGAGCCACAACTCGAGCGTTTAATTGTACGAGTAAGTAAGGAACTGCATGAAAATTATCTAGAACCAAGACAGAGTTGACTAGAAAAGATATACACAGTGCACCAAAAAAGTTTCTAGACTCTCAAACCATCATAGAAAACACGAGTATATTTAATATTATGCTTCTACATAATTCTCCACTTTAATACTGCGCTTGGAATAAACTATAATACGAAAAACGCTTTCAGAAACGGCTCCACTTTGTAATGGTCGATGGAAACAACATTCTTTCATTATGGCCAAAAACTGATGGACTCATTAGAGGGAACACGTGAGATGCCACTGTCCTACTTGTCAGGTTTCACACTGGCCATTTTAAAACTTCTTTGTAAAATGTCCCAGTTACCGAGGAACCTGACTGATGACCTGACTACTGAAAGCACTTTAATAGAGCCACTTAGGTTTTTGTCTTTGATTGCGAAGTGCAAACTTTCGTCAGTAGCAATTTTCAACGTCATTTCAGTCATTTTGTGTAGTCATTCGACAGTCAGACTTCACCAATCTTTGCAAAATGGGCGACCTGATCTCATGTCGTGTTCCGTCAACTCTTTTCCACTTTTGAACCTCAAAAACCGCTCGAGCACTTTAAACGACCAATAGGATTATCGACATATGCAAATTTCATCATTTAATACGTTTATGTGGTCGATTTTCCCCATTCATTCAAAACAAAAGTTGATGACTAGTTGAAAAGGACAAAGAAACATTGAGTAGGTGTAAAAAGATCCTGACCATTCATCGCTCTGAGATAGCGTCGATGGCAGTTGGTCACAAGGGGCTGTCCTAAAACCTTTTGAATACTCTGAGTAAGTACATGTAATAAAAATAGCTGGTGCGTTGCAACACCCAACTTTCCTTAGCTCTACGTCAATTCACTTTGTACATAGTTAATTCTATTTAATCAATTCATTTATCACTCAGTTAGTTTGAACTTGGTCAAACAACGCTTTACGGCAGCAGGAAGCTGTAGCGCTTACAGTTCCAGATTTTATTGTGCTATTCGTACTCATTGCAACACCATTATTGAGCAATTGGTACACAGATAATTAATGAGGCTGTAAACACAAATGTTTTTGAGAAGGATAGTAACTACTTTTGCAGTTATTGGGTAAAAAGTTTAGAACTGGTATTAAGCGAAACGGCGGTAGTTGAAATTCAGGAATTTCTGGAGTGAGCCCCATGTATCTCATGAGCGTTTTTAAACTCTCAATCTTTAGGTATTGGATTGAACTACAATAGCTTTTTTTTTTAACATTCTACAACATTTCCAGCGGAGTTTATAAGGAAAAAACTGCGCTAAAAACGCTTTTCGTCGAAAATTTTGATAATTTATTGTGCTGCTCTCGTCATTTTCCCACGAATGGGAATTTTATGGTATAATTGTCTTATTGAGAGCTATGTAAATACAATATTTAATCAAAATCGTTAGAGCCATTTTTGAGAAAAAAAATTTGGTGTTTTGATCACTATGATAACTATAGTTAACTTTCGGTAGATTTTGTCCATACCCTTATTTTGGCGTCCCATTGTAACCTGTAGGCTAGACATCATGTTTCAGCTGATTTGGTACGGTTGTTTTCTCTAAAAACCGCGCTAAAACCGATTTCGTCTAAAGTTTTGGTAATTTATTGTGCTGCTCTCATCATTTTCCCATAAATGGGAATTTTATGTTATAGTTGCCATGTTGGGAGCTACCAATATCAAAAATTTAATCAAAATCGTTAGAGCCGTTTTTGAGAAAACAATATTTGGTGTTTTGATCACTATGATAACTATAGTTAAATTTCGGTGGATTTAGTTCATACCCTTATTTTGGCGTCCCATAGTTACTTCCGGGCTAGATATCAAGTTTGAGCTGATTTGGTACGGTGGTTTTCTCTAAAAATCGTTCACAGACACACATACACACACATAGACACACAGACCATTTTCCCAAATAGTGTTTTTCGGACACTAGGGGGGTCTGAAACGTAAAGATCTGAAGAGAACTCAAATTTTTTTTCAGCCGATTACAAGGAAATTAAAAAAGAAATTAAAATTCTTCGTAGAGCAAGGAAAGTAAAAATGAACTAACGTAGGTAGGGAAGAAATTAGTGAGGAGCAAACCGTGGGTGGTGGAAGCAAAAGTAAGTTCCAAAGTCAAGAGCCACAGATACCAGACGGCTTGAACCGCATGGAGGAGTTTATGTCATGCAAAGAGCAATAACTAGAACAAAGTCTATGCTCTACGGCATGAGATACATTGGAGAAACTCAATGAAAAACTCAAATAATAGGATGTGTATAACTGGGAAAATTGACACAGGGAAACTGAACGGGGCAGAATGATGAACTCTGATGTGGATGTATCAACCATCAGCATCACTTGTAACAGTCAGTGTACACTTCGTAGTTACTCATGGAGACACTGCTGTCATAATAGACATAAGGAGCGACTTGATTTTGTTCTTCAAGAGGGATGAAGTGAATTTAGCCAGACATAGAACTCGAAAGCATACAGGAAAGCATTTATATGCCCTGCAACATATTAAGGGCGTCTAGCAGTCCCAAAACAGTGCATTGCAAAGCTTAAGGCCCGCATCGTAGTATCCTTTCCTAAGTATCTTTCGATGCTTAATCGAATGGGATGGGTCTCGGAGATGCTGTACAAACATTGTCATTAGCATATTACCTATAGTTTCCTGGATTGTAGATATAGCCACGTGTCTTCTTGATATTTTTTGACATTGCATTGAATAGGATAGGCCACAATCACACAGTGCGAGAGAATAATAAACCGTTGTGTAATAATTTGTAGGGTTGTTTCATTTATCACCTGATAGTCATTCAAAGCAGAGTTTTTCCACAGTTCTTTGGAAAACCGCTCAAAGGTTTACTGTTTCAGATGTTGCCGATGTGTTTGTTTCCTATACGATCGCCAATACACATTTGCTTCAAGGTCAACTAACTTGTGAAATACTGATATCAGACCCGTATGGTTCTCTCAAGGTCAATAAAAGCATTGTCTGCGATACAAAAGAAGTCGTGGATACACTCTCGATATACCAGCCCGAATTATGGTGGCCCCGGTCTACATTTAAAGGGAAAGAACCTGGATTGATCTACATCTTGAAGGTAAATGAATGAATGAATTGTCCACAAGTGTAAATACAAGCTTTTTAATATATTCCTGTGGGTTTCTTTTAAATATTATGGGTGTCAGAAGGGCCATAGAAATTTCCCTAAAACGGTAGAATCCTGAAGTACTCTTGTAAAGAGCAATAAAAACCGCTGCAAATTATTACACATTGGGTCATTATTTCACACATCTCCTAGCCCTTCCCTGTTCGATTCACCACCGAAAAATACTAGTAAACGATTTTATACACGACCTGACTACAGCAGAACTACAAAAATTGACATTTCCTGGGCAATGATATGCAGTTGGAACAATGTGACGAGTCAAACTGAAGGGCGGTTGGAGTGTGATGGCAGGCAGTGCAGGAAATGAGTTGAGTATGGGAGAAATGAGTGGAGTATGGGAGAAACGATAACTCCAATATATTCTTCAAGTAGTAGAATTATTGAGAAGAATGGTTTTTTTAGACCATGTTAAAGGCAACTTCTATGGCGACAATGCTCCAGCGTTTTTTATGCACTTAGCAGCTACTCAGTCATAACCGGGGCTGCTCTTATTTGTGTTATGCAGAAAGAGTCGAACAGTTTTTAGCTTATTCATAGTTCACTCGTGACTCCTGCAGAGCGATTGCTGTGACAGACAGATGACACATTTGAGGGAAGCCTTGGGCTTGCACTCTTTGCTGAGGTGTGGCATGGCGCTGTCTAGTAGCCAGAGGGCTGGTATTTGTAGCACTGCTTGGGGATCCAATACTTTCAAATGGTGCTCTGTTGCCAGGCTATTTCCAGGTGCTTAGCCCCATCTAATTTTTTATGCAAGCTGGATGACACTTCTATCACCCAGTCCTTCTTCCAACCCCGCTTCTTGGTGGAAAGGGGCCTAATTTCTTGCTGCTGCAAACCTATGGTAGGATAGTGCCAACAAGCTGTTGAGCCAGGTCCTCTTTTTGAAGGTTAGTTTTAGGTGTTAGGACGCCACACAAGAGCAGACGTGGGAAGTGATGTAGGGGCTGATGCATGGAACTTCAACTCCCACTTGACGGGGACACGGCTTGTAAGCGCCTTGGCCATTTCTGCCTCCTCACTGCAGTGTGGATGTCCAGCACCTGGACGCTGAGGGAACTGTAGGTCCAGACACCCCCCATCAAGGCACTCGTAGTATTTGGTTGGGAAAAACCAGCTTCTCCCTCCTCAAACAAGGGCCTTACTACCACCACATTTTGACAGGGGGTTTTTAGGGGTGAATTAGAAGGTAAGAGCCCTCTTTTTTTTGGTTCGGCCATTTTTGGGTGGTAGCACTTGTGGGGCACTGCCCTCAGCCCCTCTGTCCTGCTTTATGTTTCCCTTTTTACTCTCGTGCTTCCTGGCCTGGGGCAGGCTGCCATTCAGCCTCCAACCCCTTCAGGTTGGAATAGGATTCAGTGGCTGCCATTTTTGCACAGATCTGGGTTCAGTGAGATCTCTTGCAAGGTATCGAAACCACTCCATGACATGTGGCTGATATAACAGTCATTTTGATAAGGAAACAGACCTGTGCATTGTGTGTGACTGGTTGTATTGTGCGTTGTGTTGTACGTGGAGTGTGATCTCGGCATTTTTTGAGAATGCAGAGACAGACCTAATAAGTTGTAGATAAACTTACTGGGCCATTTATTTGTATTCAATCAAACTAACGAAGACCTGGGATTCGCTCATAACGTTTATAAGATCATACACAGGTACTGGTTTGAAGAACTTCTGATGCCTTCAGTTGCTTTAAAAGGTAATATGCTAAAGGGCTTATCTTGTCTTCCTAACCTTTAGGGGCTTTTGTCTTAAGGTCGAATCCTGTATTTCAGGTGGTTCTCAAGTACCAAGGAAGGCGTTTAGATTATAACAGTAAACAATTTGGCATTCGGCGCGTTGAAACGAGTGGAACAAACATACTGTTAAATGGTGAGCAACTGTACTTGAAAGGATTTGGAATGCATCAAGACGCAGAGGTGAGTTATAATTAAGAAAATAAGTTATCTTTCTTTTGGGTCCTTGCTGTGTTTATGTGAAAAAGAAACCTTTCAATCTCCCATTCAAGTTCTAATCGCACTAGTGCTAACTGTTCCTGAATGCGCAAAAGTTATGCCCTCAGTGGGGAGGATTCTATTTTAATTTTCACAACAAGTTTTGGCGCTTTGAGAAGAGTGGAACACAACTGCAATTTTCCCTGCTGGTTCTGGTACTGTGAACTGTACCTAAGGGCCCACGTCCGGTAGAAGCATCCTGTCAGAAGGAATGAGATGATTGACGTTGACAGGCCTGTGTAGCGGTATGCTTCTGAGAAGATGCACCTCTTTGCTGTTGCTGAGGTGCAGGCTACAAGGCTTTGTCAACAAACATCTGGCTGAGTGATTCCTCTCTTGTGCTGCAGCTGCCATTAAAGCCCTGTGCCAGAAGCCTGATTATAAACAGCTTGTCAAACCCCCGCAGGCTCTCTCACTGGAAACGTAATTCAGTTGCCTCCTGAACCCTGACCAGACCTAGCAGCCTCAGACTCCTTGTCTGTTTTGAGGAGTGAGATTCTAACGCTTGCTAGCAGCCAAGTAGAGTGATTGGTTATTATATACCTCACCTGCAGAGCCCGGCAAGAAGAGCTGTTTACCAAGAGCTGGCCTTAGCCCTTCTGTGGACAAGGTTACAGATTATCAGCATTGCATTTTCGCTGGAGTTCAGAATTCAAACAGTGTGAGGGTGCATTATCGAGATTTATCTAATCTCAGTAGAGTCGTGGCTAAGGTGCTAAAGCACGCAGGGCATGGGAAAGTTGAGCCTACTCTTCAGGAGTTTGTAGCACTTTGGGAGCCTCCCATGAGTGCTCCAAACATTTCGACGAAAATTGATTTTAGCACAGTTTTTTCTTATAAACTCCACTCAAACGTAACTAGGACCCTCAGAAAGGTATTCCTATCATATATATGGCAGCTACTCCTGAAACTCGTGAATCCAGACCACCACAGTTGCAATTTGTCTCAGTTTTTACCCCGTAATTCTGAAACAGTGATTATTATCCTTCTAAAAACCAGCGTGTTCACAATCTTATCAATCCTGTGTCAACTGATTGCTCAATAATGGCGAGGCATAAGTAGGAGCACCACAATAAATTTCCAAACTATAAGCGCTATCACTTCCTACTATCATGGAGCTAGGTTTGACTAAGTTCAAATGGACTGAATGAAAAATGAATTGAATCAATAGCGGAAGCCACAAAAACCATTGAATAACATAGATCAAAGGAACGTTGTGTGATGCGTCGCACCTGATGTTTTTGCTATGGGATTAAACCTGTGTATGTGTGTCTGTGAACCTAATTGTCAGAAAACGGCTGGATGAAATCAGCTCAAACTTGATTCTACCCCAGACACTCCTAAGAGTAAATTCCGCCAAAATCTAACTATACTTATCATAGTGATCAAAACACTACATAAATATTTGCTTTTTTAACAGACAAAGCGATTGCGATTAAATTTTTTTGTATGGACAGCTTCGAAAACCCCTAAAATTCCCATAGTGGCCAAAATTACGAGAGCAACCAACACAATAAGTAATCAAAAATTTCGTTTTTGGTTTATAACATTTATGTTTTTGGTCAGGACTATTTTTTGCAAACCCCCTTTACAATTTTTTGCTGTTTGTTTTTGACGTAGGTATTGCAAACCTGCAATGTTCGCCCACTGTCCATGATGACAACATCCCATTAATTCCAATATCGAATAGTACTAGTATACGAAACGACAAAATGTGAACTGACTCAGGAACGAAAAATAACGGGGGAAACGATACCAAACTTGTGTATCGTATAGTTCACATTTTGTCGTTTCGTATACTAGTACTATTCGATATTGGAATTAATGGGATAGGTCCCAAACATGCTGTGCAGGAGAATAATGAACCACAGTGTGATAATTTTCTACGTTTTTTCCATTCAATTAATAGGAAATCATCGTGGTAGTTCAGTTCAATAAACTGCCTATAACGTCACAATTCCGGAATCTGAACCACTGCCATTTCACTCACTAATGTTCTTCACAGTTCTCACCCAATAATTCCAATATGTTAAACACGAACCTTCCCAAAAAATTCATGTGAACACTCTGATGAATCGCCTTTAGATTGATCAGTTAATAAATATTCGGTAGAACTCAATAAATGTTGAAACATTAAGCGTTAACGCTTGAATTAAGGTTCATTTAAACTGAGTGAAAAATTGTTTACTAGAATCGCTGAAGTTTGGGCTAAAGAAACTTGTGGGATGAGTCGTATTCTAAATTTCAAAGTATTTTCGTCTAACCAATTCTAGAATCTCTGTCTCCTTAAATATCTCTGTAAAAATGCGGTGAACTAATATCAGCCAAGCAAAAAGAGGTTTATTTAATTTGTGGAAGAACGGCTGAAAGCACTTACTATTTAACTCAGAGGGTGTTTTCAAATAATTAATACCTATGTATTAGTCTCTTCTTTTGACAATCTGTTGAATGAAACTAACCACCAAAATGTGCTGGAAACTGTGGTTTTTTAACCTTTTGAAATCTTCCGTTATACAAGGTAAACTGAATTAGATCAATCGGACAGCGTCTCAGTGGGTTGAGAGCGAGTTGATAGATTGAGGATTATATCTATGCCTTTCTGCTGGAAAGTTCTGTTTACTGCAATTTTCAGATTCGAGGGCGAGGGTTCGACCCAGTTACTCTGGTGAGAGACATGAATTTACTTAAATGGACCGAGGCCAACGCCATCCGAACCTCACACTATCCATACTTCGAGGAATTCATAGAAATGGCCGACAGACTGGGTATAATGGTCATACTTGAAACGCCTGCTTGTAGTTTAAGGTGAGTCAAGGTAGTTTTCCTTTTGGTTTATTATTGTTTTCAGCTATTATGAATTTTGGTTCATTCTGAATAATATACCTACGCTTTCATGTTGTGCAAGACCATTGTGTAGAAAGTTTTCTCTATCATGAAAGTATTGATATTTAACTTACTTTGGTTTCTTTCTGATTGTAAAACGCATACTCTCCTCTCAATAGCCTATAAATGTTTGTTCCCTTTGGCAACAAACTGCCAGCCTTTTATACTGATAAACAATACCTTTTAAGAGTTTGTTGGTATCAAGCCTACAACCACAAAGTTCTATAATTTAGGCGGTATTGTATCGATGTGTTCTCTAAAAAATTTTTTTTGTTGTCTGTAAACACCACTTTATTGAAATGGTTACTTGTAGAAGTGTGGTGTTGACCTTACAGGCCACATGGCAGTGTGGAATTTGCTTCCAGTTCAACACACACTTGTTTACATTACATTTATTCCATGAGTAGAGTTCGTTCTGGTTGCAACTTCCCCTCTCCTAACACTAGATCTCCATTCCTCTCTCACGAGTTCCCTACTCAGATGGCTCTAGCAGGAAGAATCTCATCTGGGGCATATAATGAAGTTGTGTTTTGCATTATCATCCCTGCACTTGTTGAAGTGGTTATTTTGTGTAACGTTGCAAAAATTAAAATTAAGTTGCTGTTCAACATTCTCGTTCAGTAACACGTCTGAAAGGTTTCTTAACAATCCTTCATGCGCCTTTTTATTTTAAATTTTAGTGTCTTTGACGAAACCTTGTTGAGTCGGCACAAAGAAGTGTTGACAGAAATGTGGATGGTTTTCCACAACCACCCGAGCATTATAATGTGGTCTCTTGCCAATGAACCTCTATCCAACAACGATAACTCCACTAAATACTTCAAGTGCGTTAACCCTATTTTAAAACAGCGTGTTAAACTTTTACTTTCACTAGTTTGAGACATGTTTCGTTTGTCTTACAGGAAGCTGGCAGATTATGTGAATTCGTTTAAAATGGACGTTTTGACAACGTTTGTTACCAGCCAACAAATCGTCAATGAAAAAGCAGTGAGTTTTCCATTTGTTCGGAACTTCCTTACTGATCTTATGAAAAGGGATAGAATTGCTGCCTATGTGTGGTATTGGAGGGGATTCGAACACAAATTAATTCCACGGTAGCATGTTCAGGGAGTGATCTCATGGGATTCCTCTTTCTCTCTTCTATGCTGATTCTATTCCTCATCAATGCTCATTATTACATTCATGGAAAAGTGCAATGGATGGCAACTTACTTCAGCCATCACATTTTGAGGTACATACAACCAGGAACTACACGATACGTCGATTTTTTGAGATAGAGGAGAAGTGAAACATTAAACCATTCATATACCAAGACGACGCTTCATCTTATACAGGGATGAGTGCTTTAATCCATCCTATGAGTCGAACAAGTTCTTCACTGTGCAACACTCTTTCAAACCTCGCAATGATCGATGCTGCGACTTTACATGTATGTAATGTTTTTCTGCAGATTCAAAGTCTGGATGTTGTCTGCTTGAACCGGTACCAAGGGTGGTACAGTCTAGGAGGTAGATTGGATCTTGTGCAGCATCATGTAGTTGAAGAAATTAGAGAGTGGCACGAGAAGTACGCTAAACCTGTCGTATTAACAGAATTTGGAGCAGAAGCACTGGCAGGATATCATGCAGTAAGCTTTCGTGCTCTTATTTATTTAGTTTTCAGCATGATGGAAACACTTTTTCTTCATTCCTATTGTCACGGAACTTATTAGAAGTAGGGGCTTGCTGTAACTTTAACAAGATTGAAACTGATTGATGCTGATATAGATCTATACACTATTATAATATTGTTGGGAGATGATGATGGGTGATGAGTTGTCACGTTTATGTTAATGTTGGTTTCGTTGCCCAGTCTGTGTGTAGAATTTATCTATGCAATAAGGCGCCTAAGCAGTGTTACGAACCCCCTTCTTTGGTGAAGGAGCTGGCGGAATGAGTTGGGTGAGAAACAGGATTGTAGTTACGCTGTGATATAAGGTAGCGAAGAAAAGTTTGAGATACAAGTGTCAGTGAGAATTTACGCGACACAAAGGGACCTCTGGATAGGTGGTGGGTCATGGGAATGAGAATGAGTACACAAGAACTGAATGTCGAAATGTGCGCTTAACTGGGTGAGAACTGAGTGACAAATGTGCAATCTAAAAAGAAAAAAAGTGTCAGATTTTCCTGCAGTTACCATTTCAAAGGCTTTAGGTCAGAAACAGCTGGACTTGAATGCTCAGTAAGAGGACCCAAGCTCGACATTTCCCACTGGGATCGACAGCAACGAATTAATTTGGCCAGAACTGAGCCAAACACCGAGGAAACACTGGAGGTGCATTGCCCAATTTTACCGAACCGTGCTCAGGCAGAAGAGGACGGCACTCGCTAATCCTAGGTAGTATCTTTCATGGGTGAACACTGAAGACGTGGAGGACAGGCCGCTCTTGAACCCCCAAAACGTTTGGGTAGTGTGGTAGGATGTATTGGAGAGTGGTACACTGCTGGATCTTCGTGAGGGCAAAGAGGACAAGAAAGAGAGAGCCAACCTGACGCAATGTGCTAAACGGGTATGTTTCCTCAATAAATTACTGTTCCCAAACCCTCGATGAGGATTATATCAGTCCCCCTGGCAGCATCCACTGAACAGGTATGGCAGGTCATTTACCAGTCTCCTGGTATAGAGCTGTTGCCTGCGTATTAATACTAATAAAGGAACTGTGGCATACCATTAGGGCGCGACCTACTGGTCAGTGGGTGTCACTGTTGACAGAAGGCAAATCAGGGGCATTGTTTGCCATGCTTCACAAGGGTAAATGGGCAAAGGAACTGAAGTAACCAGAGCCCAGCTCCCGTGCATTTAGCTTCATCTCTTTCTTCTGTTCTTAAGAGGAGGTTGCTTCTAGATGCATCACTGAAAACAAGTCAGTCATTACAACACATGTCAACTTCATCTACTGTCGTGTTACTGGAATATTCTATGAGAGTGGTGGGGCATGTACAAATTTGGCGGACATGTGAAGATTCTTAGTGCTGTAATTTTTAGTGAAGAACTTCTTATTTTTTTCGAACTTTATTGTAAATGTTCTTATTACATTAGTTTTGCTGACGCGCACAACCAAGGGGTGGCCCCAAAGGTCACTCGTTATGTAGATATTATCTAATAATACTAGTAAGTTTTACTGGGGTTGTTAGACTGCTGTTTCAAGAGAATGTTGCAGTGGTTCGTCATGGAACCAAAAGTAACCAATAGAACTACAAAAATTGGTTACTCACATGAATCTGAAACTTTTTAAAAAACTTTCTAGATGTTATCATACGTTTCCAAGTAGCATTAGGTGGTCATAACAGCACTGAATCCGACTCCTGCTAGACCAATGTCCCATTGTAAACCCCATTGACACGCACCCAGATTACAGTTTCACCCTCTTGTACACTGCTTTCTTTTAAATGAGAAAGTTTTGATAACCTTTTACATTTTGGCCGCGGTAAAGATTAAGGAATGTAAAGTGGTGTATTGCATCGATTCCTGGCTTACCAAATGTCCAAGAATATTTTCCCGTGAGACTTCTGCAGTTATTCCTTTGCAAACCCCCAACCAGCCACCGGCTACTGTTAAATACAGAAGCAAACTTATTTGGAAAGATCTTGGATCTCAGGCAGAAATATCTTCTGTGCATTCAGAGTTGTCCATAATTTTTGCTTGCAACCTTAGTTTGGCTCTCAGTACTACTATCCTGTTTCAATATGACATTTAATGGGCATTAAGTTTTCGATCATTGTTAATGTGCAGCTTCCTTCAACTATGTGGACTGAAAACTACCAAGTCGACTTATTTCACGAGCACTATAAAGCGTTTGATGTTTTGCGTCAAGAAAATGCGCTTTCAGGAGAAATGGTTTGGAACTTTGCTGACTTTAAAGTTCCTCAAGGTATCGGCTTATTTTTATTATCGTTTGTAAATCTGCTGGCGATTGATGTATATGTATGTTAATAGTGCCAAGGAAGGTCAAGCCCAGGAGCATGCCCATGCTACCAGGCGTGACCACGGGTTGTGGATAGTGGAACGGCCCTGGCATTGTCCCCAGGGGCATGTCTGCAACCAGCTGTGAATAAGGACAGCATGCTGACTGAATAAGCAGCCGCGCACAATGGGCAAAACCTAAGAGATCGCAGAAGAGATCCTGAACAAAGGACTCAAGGGCAAGCGGATCTACATTTTCTCAGACTGCCAGGCCGCCTTAAAGGCCATCGCAGCCTATAGTTTTAGGTCTAAGCTGGCATGGGAATGCCTCCATGCGCCCAAGCAGCTCAGCACCTGTAACAGGCTTTCCCTCATTTGGGTGCCGGCTCACAGGGGGCATGAGGACAATGAAAAGGCTGACCGCCTTGCGAAAAGGGGTACAGAATCCCTACCCATCGGGCCTGAACCACACTTAGGTATGACGAAAAGTCACCTGAACCGTCTGGTTGCTCGATGGGAGATACAGGAAAATGGCGCCCATTGGCATCACCAGCCACAACTAAGACAGGCGAAAAGGCTTGTCACGCCTTCCTGTCAAAGGGCGAAGGCGATGCTGACACTCTCTAGACAAGATCTGAGAGTACTGATAAGCTTCCTCACCGGGCACTGCCCACTCAGAAATCACCTCAACAAGATGGGCATCTTAGAGGCGGTGGAATGCAGACTCTGCGGTGAGGAGGACGAGACAGCAGAGCATATCCTGTGTGAGTGCCCTGCCTTCGCAGCAAAACGCTTTGAATACTTCGGTCAGGGGACGACTGAACCCTAAATCATGGCGGAATCTGCAGTGAAGGACATACTCGGCTTCCTAAGGGGGGCGGGTATGTACGACGCCTTCTACTAAGAAAGGGCCGTCACAATAGGCCCATATGCGGCCGCAGTGACAAAGGGACTTGTCCCACACGCCCTCGGGTAAAAAAAAAAAATAATAATAATAATCTGCTGGCAATTGATGTATATGTACGTTAATAGTGCCAAGGAAGGTCAAGCCCTCCCCTATGTTATGCCAGTCAATAAGAAACAAGTTATTCGTCCTGTTTGAGGGTTTATGTCCGGTCAACTGAACAAACTACTGCATACAAAGCAGAAAGCCGTTACCAATCAATGTTTGGTAGGAAGACGTTCACTGTCAAATCTAATCCTGTCTGTCTAATGAAAAGCATAGAAATGCTTTTTTTTTTTAAATATAAGTAAGTAAAACTATGAAATTCTACTTACACGAGCTCTCTACTGGGAGACTACCTAAATAACAACCTGCTGTACCACCACGGGTTTGCGTTTGATGGATGCTGAGCGACTAGCTGAGTGGTAGCCAAACTGCATCATCCATGACTTTCGACCGATGTGACTCTGTTAGATGCAGTGATTGGGTTGATTGTGTAAATGTAGTGATTGGAAACAGTTTATAGGTTAATGTCCTGTTCTGACGGCAAAGTGAGCTGTTAATTTAGTTTCTCAAACGCCTCAGAAAATGGTATATATCTCTTTGAACACGATTGACATAGACCTCACAGAATGGTATCTAGCAACCTATACCCGTATTTTATGTTGTCCATCTATTTCTCGAGTTATCAGTTGAACAGAGATATAAGTCAAGATACGTTGGAAAATTAAATTTGCCAAACAATAAACGATTGTGTTGCTAATTTTCTCAAAAACAGCACTCGAGCAAGCTTGCAGGGCTTATTAGCAATTCAGCAAAGCTGATGAGCACTTACGTTTTTACTTTCTGCTATCCAAAGGGAGAGGGAAGTATTGCTGTCATGTCAAAAAAGTTGGGTTCTCTTCAGATCTTCACATTTCAAGGCGTGCTGAATCCCAGAAACCTCATTTCAGCGTGTCGCCTAAGTGTGTCTGTTCAGCCCAGTCTCCTTTGTGCCATCTTATCTAGGTTATAGCGTGATGTCCAAGGGTGCTGGTTTAATCATGATGGTTTCAAGACATTAGGATTGAGTTTCTAAGTGCAGCCTCCTTGGCTGGAAGCCATGCGCAGCTTGGTGATTATCTTTGGAAAGTTGCCTAGGCTCTTCTAAAGCCCTAGCAAAAGCTGTGTCTTCAAATATAATTGCTCTCAAAGCTGGCTTTTAGGAGGTTGACCGTCTGAGAGCTGACAAGTGTCGAAAACTTGTGCACTCTGCTGTGAATGCTTGTCTAGGCTTCCCACATAGCAAACCATGTGCATTCACGCTCTGGTCCAATCTGGAGGGCTCAGACTTCATTCGGGTTTTCCGGCTATACTGCATGGTTCTGTTGATGGAAGTGTCCCGACTCCCCCTACTCTTCTGAGTGGGGTCTTGGATTCGTTCAGGCCAATAGGTGTGTGGTGGTGTGACATGGTGACTCCATCTGCCCCTAAGCCCAGTAGGCGTCTGAGATGGTGGCTGCTTTGCATGATTCTGTTTATGGATGGGAACTAGGCATTATCCCTAATCCCCCTACTCTTCTGAGTGGGCAGAGTGGACTTCAGAGAACAGCTATAGAAGGAGTTAGCGGCACTTTCACACCTTTTGTGTGGTGTCACTGCCTACAGCCATGCAGTGCACAAGTGGCCAGGAATGTAATGTTGTGGATAAATGCTGTCATGCCTATGGTAACCTGTGTGAGTTGCTCCATCATGTGGTGTGGGGCCAGCCCCTGGGGCCCCAGCAAGCAAGTAGTTAGTGCATGTCTCTTGAGAAGGATTGAGGGCTCACATTGTCTCAAGTGGTTCTGACGAGGTGGAAGATGTGTGTGCATAACTGTAGCTCGATTTGTGGGAGAACAGCTGAACCGACGGAGGTGGTTCCTTTTTTTGTTTTGTTCGTGATGTTTTGTAGACCGGAAAATAAGGTTATGCGTGATCTGTATCAATGAGAAAAGGGGAGTGGGGGACCAAAATTTACCAGAAATTACCGGTTCTCGCATATTTCTTGAAATGGCCATAACGATTTTGATTACCTTTCAAATCATCTTCTACTCGTTAGTAACTAACTTTTCTTCTCCACAAATGTCTCCACGAAAATTCGGTGAACGGAGATCAGTACAATTGGGGCTTTACGCTTTTTGGCAAAACGATTTTCACCCAACCCACTCTTTAAATATTTAATACTCACATATTGTTATCAATAAATGTTCCTCTGACTATTGAACAGAGATAAGTACCAAAATGTGTCGAAAAGCTTTTTTAAATAGATTTTCGTGATTTCTGCAGTAACTGCTTCCTTGGAATTGGAATGTCTTTAAGCAGCCTGTACTAACATATTATTTCGCACAACTATTTTTTTTTATCGAGCTGTTAAACGGAGATATAAGCCAGGATACCTTGAAAACAAGATTTTCGTACTTAGTTTATCATTTTTCCAATTTTATCAAAAACTGCTTCAATGATTTCGTTCAAATTTACTGGTTACTCCAAACTATCCAACTATCTAGTACCTACACATTGTTTTCTATAAAGATTGCTGTTTTGAAACGAACATAGGTCGTCGAATTTTTCGGGTGATGTGGAAAGTGGTTTGTTGCTATGCACCATATATTTTCCCGTGTAAATGCTTCCATGGAAGAGATACAAAACACGGATTTCAGTAGCGAAAAAGTCAAATGAGGTTTTCTCGTTGAAAAAACATTTTACAGATTCAATCCTAACTAAAAAGGTGACAACAGGTAGTCAATAGCAACATGGTTCGCCATCATAAACATTTACCGGGGCAAAAGTTCGGGTTCCAAGGTTGCTCATAAAGTGGAAATCACTGTACTTGAATGCCTAACGGAGGTACAAGGCTAGTGCCCTTGCAAGGTTACTATTAATTTCATTTTGCTCATTTTCAGAGTACTTTCGCGCAGAATTGTGCAACAAAGGAATTTTCACGAGGAACAGGCAGCCCAAAGCTGCAGCGTACACCACCAAAAGCCGATATCACGCTTTGTTGGAGGAATCTGGAAACCCTTCTGTGAAGCTGGCCAGTTGAATTGTCAGTAATGTCGAAGCTGCATAAAATAATGCTTTCCCTAAGTATTTCCGGAGTACTGCTGTTTTCTCTCCCCCCCACCCCCCACCCTTGAATAGGTTTTGTCACTAGAAAAATTGTTGTAAACTTGAAAGTAATCAAGATTCTATACAAAGTCCAATTTAGTTTTTATTTCAACCTTTTTTCTCCCACTGTTGTACCAACAACAGCGGTGACGAAACCCACGAGCTGCGTCAAGCTGTGCTATCATGCTGTGCCAGAGAATAGTGAACCATTGTGTACTAAGTCACGGCGTTTTGGCTCGTTTTGGTTTTTCCATTCACCCTAACTTACTTCTTGAGAAAATCTAACTACAGACGTACGAAACTACCATAACGATTTTGATGAAATTTGTTTTATGAATAGTCCCAACTGACATGATATTAGTAAAACGTTGTCCGTCGTGGGGAAAATTATAACAGCAGCAAAATGAAATATCAAAATTTCGAGAAAATCGATTTTAGTTTATATTACTGTTGTTTATTAATCTCTTAAGAAAGCTGGCGTTCTCACTTAAATCTGGTTGTCCATCTGTCATATGTAGTAGGAACTCATTAATTCTGAAACCTTAAGCACTACCAGTTTCTACGCAGAACGTTCAGAGATATCGAAATATAAACTAAATGGATGGCCGACCTCCAAAAATAGTAACCCTCGCATGTAGCAATTTCATCTTTAAATGATACCCACCCACGTTCATTATTTAGGTAGTTACATTTCTGCGTCAATTTAGACTATCAGCAACTAGCAATTGAGTGACAGGGGGGTGGTTGGCTCCACCTAGTGAGATATCGTCCGACCTCGAAAAATAGTAATCCTCATCCATCCAAAAATAGTAACCCTCACATGTGGCTGTTCCACCGTTGAATGTGGCAATCCCATGTAGTCTCGACATGTGGACATTTTCTAGGCGATTGACATGACGTGACAAAATGAACTGGCGAGTGGTTGGAGTGAAAGGAAATGAGCAGAGGTCAGAGAGAAAAGATAGCTTTTGCTCTGTCCTACTCTTTGAAACCTTTCCCAGGAAACGATAACTAGCACTAGGTAATCGCAATAAAACTGCCAAAATTTCGTTTTTGGCTATTTTTTTTTTTTTTAACCATATCCTGCCTGTAACAACCATAGGCTCCATCCAGTCAGATTGCTGAGCACGCGGGCACAACTAAATACCTAATGAGTTAAAGTGCGAAAGAATGGATTTTTTAGACCACGTTAAACACAAAATATGCCCTGCAAGGGGATATTGCAGATTAAAATATCTGGTGCGTAGCAACACACAACTTTCCGCCACCTCCGTAATTTCGAACACCACCTACATTGGCGGGCGCTATATCTTCGTTCAGCGCATTTTTACAGGAACATTTATGAAGAAAAAAATGTAGGGACTAGTTAGCTGAGAGTACTCCGTAAGTATGATCGAAATCGTTAGAGCCGTTTTTGATAAAATTGGAATACCGATAAATTAATATTCGACAAATCTCCTTTTCTGAGTTAACTTGGCTTATATCTCCGTTCAACACACACACACATATATATATATACAGAAATAATTATAGAGAACGAAATGTTGGTATGTGTGACTAAAAGACACTCCATTAGGATTTATAACATCTGGTGAAAAAGTTACCCTGGAATTTACGGAAATGTTAGAAAAAACGTTATTTTCGACACATTTAGATTTTTATCTCTGTTCAGTGGACCGTCACAAGAACATTTATTGAGTAGAATATGTAGGTATTAACTATTCGAATACATCTTGAAAGTTTGGTGATAATCGTTGAAGCCGTTTTGCCAAAAACCGTGAAAAACCTATTTTTGCTTCATAGGCCTATATCTCCGTTCACCGTATTTTCATGGAGATATGTATGGAGAAGAAAAGTTAAATATTAATTAGTAGAAGATAATTTGAAAGTTCAATCAAAATTGTTAGCCGTTTTCGATAAAAACGCGAAAAACCCTAGTTTTTAGTACATTGTCCCCCCCCCCCTTCCCATCGGTCGAAATCGTTCATAACCTTATTTTTGTGCCTACAAAAAATAACAAACAAAACAAAAAAACCCTGCAAATTATTACACAACGGTTTATTATTCGGATAATCAGCTTGACCTAGCATTAATGCTCCGAGACCAATCCTGTTCGATTCAGCATCGAAAAATATCATAATGAAACCCAAAAAAAGGTCGAAAAGAACTGAATCGTAATATTAAAATAAACAAAAAAAACGAAAGTATCTAGAAAAAACTGAATTTTAATATGAAAACATGCACGCTAAATACTAATATCAAAATTTAACCAAAAATCTATGAAAAAAACCAAAATGAGAATGAAACGAAAGAATCTAAAAAAATTGAATCGTTTTAAAACCAAAACGTCGGGGAAATTGGAACGGGGGCGCTCGAAGTGAACCCGGGGGGAGTTGAGTGTTGGGAGGGAAGCGAGCGGGAGGCGCGCTGCTTTTTTAATGAGACGGGCGGGAGGGAGGAAGTTCAAACGACGAAAGGCTGTAGCTCCCGCATTGCACTGCGTTTCGTTAATTTTTTTAACCGTTTTTTGCCCATTACAACCACGGGCTTCGTCCGATCGGATTGCCGAGATGGCAGGCACAACTAGATACCAAATTGGATTTTTGGGCGAAAGAACGAATTTTTTAGACCACGTTAAAGGCACAAAACGGCGGACAGGGGACGGGGGACGGCGGACGGACATTGCAAATTTGGAATCTCCATGTCTTGAAACGTAAAGTATCAAATCAAACCCCTCCTCAAGGGTTGTAAAAAATTTTTCGTGACCGAAAACAGGGTTATTATTCAGAATGAATAATAAACCAAAAGAACCAGCTCAATCAGATCAGCCGTTCTCCCACAAATCGAACTACAGACACACACACACACACACGGACCACGCGCCGCAATTAGGTTTTTTAGACTCAGTAGGCCTCAAAACGTAAAGATCTGAAGAAAACCCAAATTTTTTTTTTACCCGATTACTATACTTTCCTTCCCTTCGGGTTGCGGAAAGTAAAACCCCATGAAAAGTACAGTAAAGTGTCAAATTCGGAGGAGGGGGGATTGTACAAACATTTTAGGTGTATTACTCAGGGTGAATAATTAACCAAAACGGGTATCCAATTACCAATGACAGAGAGAAAGAGTGCTAAAGAGAGTAGGAATGTTTTCGAAGGAATGTCATGCGGATTTCTCAAGAACTATTTGCAGTGTTGCCCGCGGAGGAGTGAGTATAGTGATGGTAGTTGGAAAGTTGGTCTCTTCACACCTCGCAACGTATAGCGTTCGATTTAGAAAAATTATTCGTAAATCCTAGGAGGGGGAAACATATTTGTCCGAGGTACACTGACAGTTGGTGACGCAATGTTGGCAACTTAACTCTTGCAGGTTAGTCCGCAACGTGTTAGCAGCAGGCAGTTGTTGCTTGTACCGCAAATTGCCTACCCATTTCATTTATCAACCGATTCAGACTCCCTTATCAAAATTCGAAGTATTGTTTAGTTCAATTCCTCCGTCGGCGGAGCTCCCCCTCATTTCCAGTTCCGTCCCGGGCGTCCGTGATCCTGTTTCCGACCACACTGGCTCCTGGTCGCTGGCTTCATTCGTGACCCTCCGCCGCGTTGTCCCTTTTACATTTTTTCCCACCATTTTACGACTCGAGCTGCAGTTTTCACTCGCTCCTTATCGTCAGTTATCTGTGTCGGAGCTAACGGAATCCCCGCCGACTCCTGTCCAATTAAACGACTAAATTGGCATTCTGTCCCGTGCGGTTCGAGTGTCGTCCGTGTCTGGTCCTGTTGCCCGACTTCATTCCCAGTTCTTCCAGACCTCGCACGCTCTCCGCTAAACGCCTTTCATCAGGTAATTCCCTTACTCGTTCAGTTCGAGAAAACCCGCTCTTACTGTTTTATTTATATTTTTATTTGACGGCATTTGGCAGTTTTCCTCTTAAACGACCTCTGAATTGCCGATTGTTGTCAGCTTCTTATCTTCCCCCCTTTTATCTCGTTAAGTCTTGACGGTTGGCTCGGAATCCTCTTGCGATAAAAGTGCTTAACGTATAAGACTTGTCGTCTCGAGTGCCTTAAGTAGGGCGAGGATGCTGTCTAAACTTAGACAGGGAGTAATTTGAGCCGGTCATTTGCCTGGAAACGACGTATTCTCGCGGGTCATCACGCACTTCCTGCTGTCCTAGCCATTAGAAGGTTTGTGCAGAAATTCGTAATTTTTCCTCGGTTGAAGAATTAATTTCCTAGGCACGCATAGTAAATTGGGAAAATGTTCCAATTTGCTCGTAAATTTATGCACGATGCAACAGAAGCGGCAAACAGCCAACGCTTGGAAGGAATTCGGAAAATGTATCATCAGTGGTAAAATTGAACTTATTTAGTAGAAACCCCAATTTTATCATAGCCAACGTGACTCATTTAAGGGAGAATCAAAATAGTAAAAGCGAAACGACGAAAATGTTAACTGTGACTCATCACACAACTCTTCTCGGCACCATGTACATTCGGAGAACCTACTAATTAATCTAATGCGCCCTTTACGTTTTATGAACTCGGTAGAATATGGGGTTCCTAACAGAAATCAACGCTCCGCAATTTATTGGGTTTCTGTATTCATGCGACTCTTTATTGTGTTACTACCGCTGAGGTGGTTTATTGGGTTGTCAACGTGATTTATTTATGTTGGCGGTTCGTGGGTTCCGTGTTGGAATTAGTGGGAAAACAGTGAAAAATGTCAGATGCGCCGCATCACGCAGCTTTCCTTAGCTTCATGGCTTTTTCGACCAATACAATTCGTGTTTCACTCAGCTCATTTAAAGTTGGTAAAACGTCACTTCACTGAGGCAGAAAACGGTAGCGCGTACAGTTCCGGAATTTATTGTTCTGCTCGTACTCATGCCCTGAGCATTATTGGAGAATGGTACACAGGGAATTGAAGAAGCTGTTAATACGATTTTTTTTTAGAAAGATGATCACTTATCGGGAGTTATTGGGAAAGAAGTCAACGGTGGTCGAAATTCTGGAATTTGTGGAGTAGCTCCTATATATTTTGTGCTTCGGCGGTTCTCTTGACTCTAGCAACTAATCACCTCTGTTTTTCATTCGGTTTATAACAACGTTCTACTTGACAGTGGTATGGATCTGGAAATTATTGTGCTGCTCTTGTCATTTCCCACGTATGGAAATTTCATTGTATTGTCGTGTCATTCTGTGCTATCAGTAAAGAAAATTTAATTAAAATCGATAAAATGATACCTCTGAGAACGCCTGCTGGCACACCCAGCTGTAGCAACTCCTCAGCACTTTTTACACCACAGGTATGTTTCCTTATAAAGATTTATGTTCCTAAACCCTCATGAGAGAGTTATATTAGTCGACTGTAGGTTGCTGTTCTATCACGCTAGAGCCCAGCAACTCGCTCAACATCCACCAAACCCAGACCTGTGGATCTAAGGCAGGTTGCCATTTTGCTAGTGTTTTATTGGAGAGCAGTTGCTGTGTGGAAGCATGTCCCTGAGGAATCCCTTACCATCTGATAGGGGTTCTTAATCTTGTTGCGAAATGGTTATAAGCATGCCTAGTAGCAGTTAATGCTGTTAGGTTTTGTTGCTCTTCTAACAACTGTCGCTCACTATTGTAGGAACTATGGATTCTTGTTTCCTCATACGTGTCACATCCCTTTGATGAGAATTCCCATCTCGTTTGCCATTTATCTAACGCCCATTCATCGATGGTGTCAAGTATATGTTCTGTGGTGAGATCTGCACAGAGATCAGCCGAGTGTGTCACGGTATCACACACCCCAAGCGGGCCTACTAATTGTACGCAGTGAGGCAAACCTTGGAATGGTTGTGCCTTTGAGTGACTTGTGGTGTTGGCTGAAGCCTAACATCTCACCTATATTCACTCCTAAATACTTCACGTGCTTTTCAAGAAGGAGCCTGTGGCTGCCTAAGTGTGTTGGGGGTTGGCTATTTAATTTTCCTTCAAGAGGATTAGCTGGGTTTTTTCCTTAGCCACCTTCATCTTGACGTGCTCACATCATCGGGTGATTGTGCAGAGCACATGGCGAGGTTTTGCCTCAATTGGGCTCAAAGCAGCACAGTCAGGTCATCCAGTCTGCTGGTCCGAGGACTGAGCTCTGTGGGCACCTTTTCTCAATCGTTTTTTGGGCCGAGACGCCTGCATTCGATTGTAGCAGTTCTGTCTGTCATGTAACTTCTAACGAGCAAGTAAAGGTTGCAGAGGATTCCCCTCCAACTCTCTGCTTCCACAAAGTTTCACCAGCCTTGCTGTTTGGCTCGCTTCCCGTCTTCTGTTGGATAAAGGCAATACGGGCGTGGCTTTGGCATCACAGTCATGAGTCTGTTGGTATACCCTTCTGACTCAATTTACGCTCTGCTTGGTGGGATTAAGTTCGTCTGTCCACCATGGGACTTTGGTTGTTGCCCAAGTATATAGAGCCCAGCAGAGTGAAGCACTGTGGTGAGTGTCCACTTTACCATCCAACACTTAGGTTGACAGAGCTGACACTATTAGGTCAGTGTCTGTAGTAAGAATTTTTTGTGTGGAATCGCTTTTCATGTGTATTTCCACAGAGAATGATGTCGTCCGCAAAGGCAAAGGCAATAACCATGTGATCGCTCTGCATTACACATGGTATGACTCGCCAAGCCAGAAATTTGAGCAGTAGGGTGTGAGACACTGCTGAGACATCTATGCATGACCTTCCTCCTGGCCAATCATAGGTCCCCTCAGTCGTGGGGTCGTTGGCAACCAAACTATACTCGCTAAGTAGTTCTACATGCGCCTCGCCAGCCCCACCCACTGGGGTGATTCGCATGAGCACAAACTATGATGGGTCGTTGTGATGGTTCTGGTAGAGCCCCCACGAGTGGTTGAAGTTGTTGGCCACTGGTGCCCTGAATTGCATGTAAACTGATATTACAAACAGCTCAAAGCCACTGGCTCGGGTTAGCACAGTTGCCACGTGTTGGATGTTTAGGTGGTTGAGTGCTGCCTTGGCCCCCTTTCTTGCTCCAGCCACCACTGCCTGCGATCCTATACCAAGGGTTTTAGAATCAATGTACAGTCCTTGTCTGGTGAGAACACTGCAGTGTTTTTTTAGTGCACATAGAGCATTTGGCGTTTTTTGAACTCTCTAGCCTCGGATAGATCTGGAGAAAACTAAATTTCTGTTTTTTTTCAGCCGATTTCACTACTTTCTTTTCTCTTCCGTTGGTAAAGTTAAAACGTTGTTCCCATTGGCTAATAGAAATGAAGAACGCGTAAAGGCTGTGATAAATTTATTTCTAGAAAGCTTCGTTCATATTGTTTGTTCCTCAGGCGTCTACTTGCTTACACGAGTTAACATTATTTGAGTATCGAACCTTTCTCATGAAGACCACGAAACCGTCCTTTGTGGTTCTGTCTAACTGGTCGGCCGAGTCCTTGGTCATAAATTAGTTAACTTATTTGACGGTCGTTCATTAAATTGATTTTAGCGCTGACAATCAAACAGCTTGGCTCTCACAACCGTGCTAAGGCAATTCTCTAGCTTTCATCCATCCCGCCGATCAATTCATCAATCAAAGAATAACTGTAACCAATTGAATGAATTTAGGACGAATCAATCGACGTTTCGTCATTTTCGAAAACGTTCATTGAACGTCTGCTGCATTTTCAGTATTTTGTGTGTTTCGCTTCTTGTTATTTTGTCACGTTCCTCTAGCACTCAATATGCAGGGCCGCGGAGTCAGAAGCAGCAAATATTTGTTCACTCTCGCCCTGCCTCTTTCATAAACCACTGCCAACAGGTTTTCTGCTACTGATGTAAATGGTCCAATTATTTGTTTTAGTCAGCCGGTGGTTAGCTCAATTAACTTGTTTGTAGAACTCTGAGTCGGTCACTTAATAATTAGTTAGACTAATTCTCAACGTGGTGTAAGTAACGGACTGCACCCTATCCACCTATAGGGAAAGATCCCTATTTTGATAGATTGTAAAGTAATATATTATTATGACTCGGTTGTAATCAAGTTAAGATCGATATTTCTCGAAGTTTTTGTTTGTTCTATATGGAAGAAATGTTGAACTTGACAAAACGGAGAAACACTGCAACTTATAACACAACCGTTTATTATTCTCTTGCACAGCTTGCCATAGTCTCACATCTCCGAGACCTATCCCATTCAATTCAGCGTCGAAAAATACCAGTTAATCATACGAAACATGACTTTACTACAACGGAACGATGAAAACGAAATATTCCAGGCGCCCATAGGCAATAGGCACGACATTGCGAGTCGTGGGTGGGAGAGAGTACAAACGATGAAACGATTACTTTCGCTATCGCTGTTGTCTCGAGAGTTTTATCAATTAGTAGACTTTGGCTCACTATTTTCCATCTAGACGCAGTCGTACATCTTGAGAACTGTTCCATTCGACCCAACATCTAAAAATACCAAGAAAACGATAGCGAACACGGCGTCTTTGCTATAAAACTGACAAAATTTCATTTTTGTTAATTTAGTTTAACTATTTTTCGCTTCGTCAGGTCGGATTGCCGAGCAGGCGGGCACAACTAGATACCAGATACCAAGCGGGATTTTTGTGTGAAAGAACGGATTTTTTTAGACCACGTTGAAGGACAGACATTGCAAATTGGAATCCATTGCACTGTTCGACGAAGTCTTACACCTTCCATATCCATTCCATTTGACCCACACGGACCTCGTAGATTTGGTATTGTCAAATTTGGGAGGTGCATTATTCAGTAAAAAAACCTTAACGAAACTATGTGGACAAAAGATGATAAAAAATGTCCAGGCACGCAGCCACGTGAAAAACGAATTTTCAATAAGCCTCCACATTTAGGAAGTAGAAAGGAAAGCTATTTAGCTATTTGAGCTTGTTAGGTTTGTCAGGATTTGGTCATTTTAAGGGCTAACCTCCTTCCTATACGGCGAAGAGGGAGAATATCCTTAGGGACCCACATAAGATAATCAGGAGCAAGCCCAGAAATGACGGCGTTCGAACCACCATCGTTTCATTTACTACCGTTCTATAAAGGATATGGTAATTATTGCAGTCGTGTCAAAAAAAAGTTGAGTATTCTTCAGACCTTCACGTTTTGAGGCCTACTTAATCAAAAAACTTCATTTAGGCGGTGTGTGGTGTAGGTAGTTCAATGAGCTTACCCACTCTCTCTACCACTATTTCGTTCTGGCGTTTTGCAGGCTGGGATGTCGCACAGGCTCTTAGATTCGTTCAGGCCAATAGGTCGTGTGTGGTGGTGTGACATGGCGGCTCCACCTGCTCTCAAGCCCAGCAAGCGTCTAAGATTCTGAGAGCTCTGCATGGTTTGGTTGATGGTCGGGAACTCGGGCAGTGTTCTGACTCCCCCTACTATTCCGTTTTTGTGGTGTACAAGAGGCCAGTATCATAATGTTGTAGATGCTTGCGTTGTACCAGTTCGAGTCTCTTAATCATGTGGTGCAGGTGTGTCTGCCTACTCATGAGGTCCGCATCAAGCGTCATAACGGGGTCTACAAGCAGGTTGTCGGTCTGTTGTTATCTGAGGATTGGGAAGGGGAGAAAGAGCGGCACTGCCAGATTGTCTCTGGAGAAGGACTGAGGCCTGACATCGTTGCCGTTGGTCGTGGCCAGTCTGCAATGATCCTGGATGTTCAGGTAGTAACTGGCAGCCGCGATCTTGCACCAACTTGGGAAGCCAAATACGACAGGATGGATCTTCATATGGCAGTGTTGGAAGCTCGTCAAGTAGAGGCAGGTGACATCAGTGTTGCAGCTTGAGTGTGGTGGAAGAAAAGTGCTGAGGAGATGCGTCCGCTGGGTGTGTCAGCAGGCGCTCTTCTATGCATCACCACCATGAACTGGTGGTCGTTCAATCTCGGAACATCCTCTTATCCTTCTTTCCTTCCTCGTTCCAATCCTATTGCCAGACGCGTTGATTGGGCGCCCTCCCCATTTTCCTAATTATTATTTATTTAGTTTCTTTTTGGGTGCTAATGTCCAAGGTGAGCTTTGACAAAAAAACAAAACTTGTGAATGGCTTTAGTTCAATTTGTGCCAGAACTGCTGAACCGATTGAGCTGGCTCTTTTTTGGTTTTGTTGGTTATGTTTTGACGAAGCCAAAATAAGGTTATGAGCGATTTCCATAGATAGTGACCAATGGTGGGGGGGGGGGGGACAAAGTGTACCAAAAACTAAAGTTTTTCGCGTAGATAGTACATTTCCTTAGTTTTATTTATTTAGTTTCTTATTTTTGGGTGCCACCGTCCCAGTTACAGTGAGATTCAGGGGGAAAATGCACTTTGGTTCATCTCATATTGACTTACGACCACGATAGGGCGCTCTGATGTTATATCAGTCAATAAACTGTACATTACAGCACATCAAAAACAAAAGTTCAAGTCAGTATTACACTTTTTTTTCCAAACGTCTTTATTCCACTTCACCGTATCCCCGTCAACTGTTAATTCCACTTTTGATGGATGTTGACGAGTCGAAGTGACGTGAAGTGCGCTCGTGCTGCCGTACGAGTATGTTCCATTCCTCACCTCCCGGGTTCCATTAATTTCAGTTTGAATCGAGGCTTCTCACCATCCAATTGAGGTAGGTGAGTAACTGGACTCACTGCGATCAATTACTTAACTACTGTACGATACAGGAAAAGGGATGAGTTCACCTTGTTGGGACGATTGTACCATTTTCTGTGCTCTTTGATGGATGTGCTTAGGGATTCAACACGAACGACGAACCTTGCAGTAGACATACGACTTCCTTTTGCTACTCGCTTTCCGAAAGGACGAGCCAAGTATCGCGAAAAAAAGTTGCTCGATATGTAATGCGACCTGTAGAAGTATTTACCGATTGTGGAGAGTGGCGTCAGATTGGTTTAAAGGCTAATCCTGTGGAACTTTGACTTCGGTGCTGCTGTTTTGTACGTCTTGAAGAGTGACGCCTTGAAATTATGATTAGATGACATGTTACGCCACATTATCGTGGCGGGGGGAACGCAGCTGGGCTTACTGTTTGAAGTGGTTAAGACCCAGAAACCGCCGTATGGCTTAGCTCTGGCCGAATCAGCTCGTTGCTCTTGGCTCAACAGAAAATCCTTGGTGTAGAGGGAAAAATTCTCTCACTCCCAATAATTTGGAAGCTAAGCACCTGAAAAGTTGGGCAATTGAATAGCAGGTTTCTCTTCTGTTTCAGTGAAATTCATGTAAAAATAGTTGGGAAATTGTCAAATCATCGTTGGGGAAATTGTCAAATCATCGTTGGGAACATTTTTGGTGTCTCAAGTCTGCCAAGACACTCAATCAAACAGTCTCTTAGTCACTGATCATTCCAACTGCATTTGTTAGCTTCCGCTGATCCCGTTTAATAACTAATTAGCTCCAGCCACCCAGAAAACTAATTCGCTTTTCCGAATCTCTTGCCACAAAACTGTGCTCGATTCCAACGATATTCTCCCCCTTTATCGACCTAAAGCCTCCTCCGTCGAAAAACTTCCGTTCAAACCACGGTTTAGTACCTTACCCCGACCCCCCTTAATCTACCCTTATTTTGTTCGTAGCCATCAACGCTGCATCCCATTTCCACAATTTGCTCAAAGTTTTGATACAACACTCTCTCCGTGATACTGAACTTTAATCCGCAGTTCTACTACTTTCTTGTTTCCACGTCACGTCGACTCTGCTCTAATCCGCTCTATATTCACTCACCTTATCCTTCGCCTTCCACTCAATTTATCCCTTGAAGAGAAAATTCAGTGTGGGAGCAGTATTAAAACTGTTTGAGACCTATTGACCCTGCAAATTCCCACGCTTCGATTCATTTAATAAAGCAATTTGTTGAGGAGGACGCTATTTAAGAACTTTCGGATTCATCTTTCAAGTACAATTTTATTTTTATCGTTGGAGTTATTTCGTTATTGTCAGGAGTTCCTAAATATTATTGACAGAAGGAGGGTTGTTTATCGTGTAAGAAAATTCCCTGTGGCTAGAAGAAACTCTCAAATTGTCGAGAGATCGTGTAAGCAGTGTTGGGAAATCAAATTAAAATCAATGAGAAATTTTATTGGACTGTGGAGGAAATTCAGTAAAAATTGTTCGCGGAAGGCTGGAGAAATCTCGTAAAAATAGTTGAAAAAGCGAGTATAAAATAGATAAGGGGATAATTGTGTGAACGTTTCAGTGAGACTGAGTAAAATATTTCCAAAAATGGAATAAAAAGTGTCGAGAAATTGAAAAATAAATCGTGGGGAAATCGAATGAAAAATTGTTTGAGGCGTGTAAGAGTTGTCTGGAGATTGAGCAATTCCGTATTCTTTTAATTTCTATATATCCGTATTTACGTTAATGATGTAATTGGCAGTTTTAGGAAGCGTTAAGGCGAAAGGCGAAGCTTCTAAAACAGTTCCAATTCACCTCTCTTTGCTCCTCGCACGTTGTGGAGATCGATCTTCTTTAATTCCCTTTTGAAGATCAAGTTAGAGCTCAGCCCCTTCAAGCTGATTGATTCTGGCGTAATATCTGTCTCTCATGTTCCTTGCCCTTGATTATGACGCGCTTCTGCCTCACGGTCCTTGTGTTTGTCGTTACTAGGAGCGGTGTAATTAGATTTTCCTTCCTGAGGTGTTCCAGCTTCCTCCCATAGTGTTTGATTCCTTCCTGGGAATCAACTTCATTTTACACCACCTTTTACTTACTCCTTGCCAGAATCAGCTGTGTTTCCAGTTCCCATTATAATATCTTAGGGCGAGAATGAGATGAGTTAGAGAAGGACGTGTGTGAGAGAGAGAGAGAGAGAGAGAGAGAGAGAGAGAGAGAGAGAGAGAGAGAGATGACTGCATTTACACCGATTAGTGAACGTTCATCGAGGTGCTCGATAGAGGAAGGTACAAGGTATTTATCCTTGAGGGCAACAGTTATTGAAGTAAATTACGCCAGTGGGGACAATATAGATACAAGAAGATCCTATACCTCAGCAGATAACCGATCGCAGGCACTTGACTAAAGACCATGGAAATCCTGACCATTGACCGTAAGGTTTTCAGAGATGATTTCTTGTCGCCTTCTGAACATATAAAGTGGAAAATTATCCAATTTTTTTTTTTTAGTCGGATGCCACCAACATCTATTTGTTATTTTTCTGCATCACGTCCAATAAACGCTTTAAACTTCTCCAAACTTCGAATCCTTTTTTTATCGGCTGCTAAACGCTATTTGATTCGTGATTTACAGAAATGGGGCGGCAATTCGTGACTGCTTGCATGTTTTGCCTCCTTTGCTCCACACACACTCACTGTTCGTCACACCACGAGAACTTCAAGCCCAAGTCGGGGAACGTCGAAGGTGTTGATTTTCTACCAGATACTGGTGGTGGAGGGGCATTTCAGATTGAACCTGTGAAACCGTCGATCAGGTACTTCTTTAATTTTTCTTAAAACTAAAACTGACTAACTTATAATTTTTACTTTCTTTAGCCCTACAAAGTAGGGAGGAAAGTTATGTAATTAGCTGAAATTTTTTTTTAAAGGTTTTTTCCGGTCTTTACGTTTTGAGGGCTACTAAATCCTCAAAATGTCGTCTGGGAACATGGTCTGTGTGTGCGTGTGTGTAAGGGGGGGTTGAGAGAAAAAAAAAACAGAACCAAATCGAATGAAGTTTCATATTCAGCCCGCAGATCAACATGGGACGGTAAAGTATGGATATGAGCAAAATCGGCCCAAAATTAACTATAGTCATCATAGTGATCAAACCATCATCAATTATTTACTCAAAACCGCGTTGAACATTTTTGTTCGATATATTTTTTGTATAAGCAATTCCCAATAACGAGACCATAAAATTGTCATTCATGGGAAAATGACTGATCCAGCACATTAAATTATCGAAAATTTTGAGTAAAAGCGGCGTTAGTACAGTTTTTCCTGAGTCTATAGTGCAAACCACCGCCATTTCACCCGATAATTCCAAAACAGTTAGCACGATCCTCTTTAGAAAAATCAAGTTGATAGCCACATAAATCACGTGTACACTGATTGCTCAATAATGGTCTTGGCGTGAGCAGGAGCAACTCAATAAAATCCGTAACCTTAAGCCAGTTTCTCTGTAGAACGTTGAACTAGGTGCTGAATGATAACAGAATGTACGTGGGGCTGTGTAAGGTTGTGTGGTGCCTCGCACCAGATATTTCCCCCTGATTTAATACTATGGTTATATACATAACACTAAGGAACAGTAAGATGAAAAAAGAGAAACGGAAAGGGCCACAAATAACTCACAAAAGTAGTACTTCCCACAGCAATGGTCATTGACAGACTCTCATAACTATTTTGGGAATACATAAACATTATTTGAATCCTAGAGAAATCTTTTGAAATAGAATTTGGCGCAAAAATGGTTCAAACCTTTACTCTCGAATTTTTTCGGCTGATTTCAACTGATTTATTTTCAATGAAAATTGGAATTGGGTCGTGCGCGGAGAAAAGACGTACTTGTGGACCGTATAGACGAAAGTGACGTGAGTACAATCGCTTAGACACACCTCCGACCGAATTATGTGGGTAATGACGTTGGACTTGGACGGCGTCATTTCACACAGACGAAGGTTTAGGTTTTTATCTAGACGAGTCACTTCAGCTGGTTCACCTAGCGGCCTCAATTGATTTGAGCTACATCTGCCAATAAATACGAAACGAAGTTTGGCGAAAATCTATCCACAATTCTGGTTTGAAATATAATATCAGAAGGTACACATTTCCTTAATAATACGGTAGACTTCTCATGAATAAAATTGTCGAAATATTTCGCGGTTCTTACGGAATTCACCTCGCAAGAATGCAAAAGTATAATTTTAACAAGGTCGACGTCTGAATTGAGTCAGTCTCTGCGACTGTGTCAATGGAGTGACGCGAATGAATAATGAGCTTTTGTATTCGTAAAGTTATTTCGACGATCTTCGTTATTTGTACAATACAGTTGTTTTGGTGGTTTCGCAACAAGGTTACTGATTGACTTTAACATTGTACACTTAAATAAACAAATTGACTAAACAAGTAACATATTCATCATTCAATCTTTTCAGTCCTCAATACCTCGAATGAAGCAACGAACGTGACAAAAAAATTAATTATTTTTCGAAATTATTTTGGTTTGTTGGTTCTAATAATATACATGTTGAGACTTAGTGACAGTTACCAACTCTTAGCAATTCTTTCCCAATCACGTTCAAGCTCCTAAAAATCCTTCCAACTCTGTTCGTTAATCCCGTTGCATGCGAAGAATCGGAGCTGTTGTCAAAGTATATGGAACCCCGATTAGATATAAAATACTGGTACAGCAACCTGGTGAAGTATCGGGCATTTTGTTATTGAATGCCATATAGGAAGTTTGTTCGAAACAGTCATGTTAGGAGTGTCAAGAAACGATTTGTGCTTCACCCACTAACTAATGCATGAACTTCTCTCATCTCATGCCAAAATTACGATTTTTTCTTTTCATAGGGCCGTCAGAGAAATATTTATGAAAAACTATGAAAAAGTATTGACTCGTTGAAGACATCCTGTGAGCGGTGATGAAAATCGTTCATGTCGTTATTTTTGCTTCATACATAGTCTCCACGTTGACACTGATTAGATTAATGTAGAAAACTCAACTATTTTTTGACATTATCGCAATACTCTCCTGAAATTTGGGTAGCGGAAAGAGAGAGAACTTTACCAAGCAATGAATGATAGATTGTTTGTTTGTTAGGATGTTTGAACAGATTAAAACATTTTCATCGTGATTTAGAGCCCAAGGCAAATGAACTCGGAATGTTTGAATGGCCATCCTGACTGGTTCACTTAGAACGGAAGACGAACTTCCAAGTTATCAAATCGAAAATAAACTAAACGAAAGTTGTCGTTGGTAAGCGGAATTTCAGTTATTTTTTGTTGTCGCTGGGAAGAGCGGAATGTTTTTGTCAGATTTGTAAAAACAACAGAGTAATCTGGATTTAATACAAACGCACGCTTCGTTTTCAGATTTCCTCGCTCGAGTTTCTTTGTATTTTTCTATCAGGTCACACCGGTTCTTATTTAGGACGTCCATGTTCCGCGGTGGGAAAAGCTGATCCAGCTAAACAAAAAGAAAAAAAAGTGTCTGTCGTGTTAGGTTCTTTTGGCGTATCTCAACTATTCACATTGTAAAACGTTATCGCGATGATTGAGCAGCCACAGGCCCCTCAACCTTGAAAGGAAAGTTATGAAATGCCTTCGTGACGAACTAACTTTGAGTGGCTTGATCACAAAAGACGGATTGATACCGAAACAACGAAGTCGGAAGTGGAAATAGCTGGCGAACAAGGGCATTGTTTGCTTTAGCGCCCCTGATCTACTGAGATTGAAAGGCGCTTGCTTTGTTTTTTTTAGAATCGGCTCTAATATTGAAAACTAGTATCGGATATTAGGAACAGGTCAAGAAAATCCGTGCAAAGCAAATACTGCGGAAAATAAAAAATAGAAAAGTAAATTTTGCTTTTTAAAACTATACGAGTATGTATCCTTGGCACCCAATCGGAAGTAGAACTCTGTGGCGTTACTCAGATAAGAAACAGTTTTGAGTTTTCTTTTAGATCTTTACGTTTCAAGGGCTTATGAATCCGAAAAATAACCGTTGGGAGAATGGTCTGTGTATGTCTGTGAACACAATTGAGCAACGGCGGTACCTAATAGACTCAAATTCTATAGTTAGATTGCAGATCAAAATAGGGCGCCAATGTAAGAGTATAAGCCAAATCGATTTGATTCAATAATTATAGAGGTTGAAACACCAAATATTTTGTTTCACAAAAGCGGCTCTAACGATTGTCCTCGCGTTACTGAACCTATGGAATTCTAACCATCGCCCTTCCACTTAATACCATAATACCAGTAAACACGTTGCAGTATGAGTAGGAGTGCCTCAATAAATTCCGGGACTTGAAGTTATGTTTTACCAAGTTCAAATAAACTGAGTGCAAATAGATTGGGTTATAGTAGCTAAGGAATTGTACGTGGAGCTGAGGTAAGTTGTGTAATTTTTTTTTCTCGAAAACTAATCTATTAGTTGCTGTCTGTTCTTCAAGTCGTCCCACAAGAAAATACTTGATTGAATATTTGGTGAAATGTGGTGTGTTGTGGCGCATTCGAATGTTCCAGCGCATCGCTGCTTTCCGTCGGCCTAACTTAACTTGATGCCGTATTACTCGGATCGATTATTTACGCGTTGCGGGATAGTAGGAAGCTATGTGCCGCACCTTACCGTTTTTCTTTCAGCAAAACATTGCGTTTCCTCACGAACCCCTCATTTCACAAATTCAAATCGTTGTTCATTATAATAAACATCATTCAGGTTGTTTTATTTATTGTATTCAGGTTAAATTAACTTCAAAACGAGGTGTTGATCCGAGTAACTAAATTGGCACTCTGCCCATCACTGTCGTTAAACATGCGTCATACCTCTCTCCTACGTGCTTCCCATGTGAGGCAATTCTATCGGCTCTGGAATCCGCTCATTATTCAATCACCTTACACCATTTGCATCTAATTATGTATGTGAATAAATCGAAAGTTCGCTCTTTTCTCATTTAGGAAAGCTTCCGAACCGTCGCTCAAACGATCTACTAGGGATTTGTCAACGCCGAGCAACGTGGACTACGTGAAACTCATATTTGAAAAGTACGGAAATGGAGAAAGTCTATCTAAAGCCGGTTTCGTGAAAATGCTGGGCGCTCTCGGTCTGTCGCTCGATACGAGTTCGCTCGGTAAGTTGGTCGGTCGACAGATAATACTAAATGCGCAATTGATATTATTTGCATTCTCTGAGCTTTTACACTAGTCAGAGATAATTAGTAGCCATCTCCTGTAAATAAAGGTTTTTGCCTTCCTTAGCCCTATGGAGTTGGAAGGAATGTTATGTAATCAGTTGAAAAGACATTTTGAGTTTTCTTCAGATCTTAATCTTTACCTTTTGGAAAAATGGTCTGTGTGTCTGTTAACGCAGTTGAGAGGAAACGGTTGAGCCAAATCGCCTCAAATTTCATATTTAGAGTTTAGACCGCTATGTAACTCCTAAGTACAAGAGGTACAAGCTAACTCGGTTCAAAACTGCCTATAGTTATCATAGTGATCAAAACACCGAGTATTTTTTCTCAAAAAATGCACTGACGGCTTTAATTTTTTTTCTGCCCTTCCTCTGTGTTTTTCTGTTCTTAATAACTCAACAGTACCATGAAATTCTCATGTGTGAGAGAACGACAATAAATTAGCGAAAATTTCGAAGGAACCCGATTTTAGCCCTCCTTGCAATTCCCGCTCATGCAATACTAGCATTCCCTGAAAAAATGAGAGTGGTAGTCCAATAAATTATCTATGTGGCCAAAGCTTATTTTTCGTTCATCAGAAAATTAGGAGCAACCAAACAATTCCGAGATTCAAACCGCTGTCGTTTCACATGCTATTAATTCTCCCAGTGTTCAGCTGTTAATTCCGTAACTATAAACACAAACCTTCTCAGAAAAATCTTTTCGACAATCTCACGAACCACCTACGGACTGATTGCTCGCTCACGATTAAGACAAAAGTCACAATGAATTCCAGAACCTCAATCGTCAACAGTTTCTTTGTGGAACTGAATTCAGATGCCTAGATCACATTAATTGAGTTAAAACCCGATATTATTATTGCTAGAGTGATAAAAGACGCTGAATGCTTGTAGCCGAGGAAAGTTGTGTGACTGCACGCACACAATATTTAGCGCTACATTTAAACTCTGTTTGGTTCCTAAAGAGGATAAAAACAATATTTTTATTTCCTCTATGCGAAGGTTAAAGAAATTATAGTAATCGTCGGGAACATTCTAACATAGGTGGGCATGTGTGTTTTTCCTGATGATCATTTGGCTGTTTGAAATTCGATTGTGTTGAGTGTTTAAAACACTTTTTTGCTGTTTGCAGCGCCGTCTCAGTCCAGCAAAAAAGACAACATTAGCAGTACAACTGACACAAAAGTAATTTTTTTGCTGCGTTGAGTACATGATATATGGGTTTTGTGTCGTGCTACTTCATGCAAATGAGAATGTTTACTTTTTCCAGTGCGCTGTTTCATTACCTCACATACCTGAAAAAGGGCTAGAGAGAACTCAATATCAAGAGTTGTGCCCGCAAATCCTTCATCATTTGATGCCTGAGCTTCGTTCAAATTGTAATCGTAACTCGTCGTCGCCTCACACGAATTATGAGGTTGGCCTTCATGAGCATCACCATGTTCCTCGTATTGAGGAAACCACTTCGACTATTGCTGGTAAATATGGTGATAGGGAATCGAAATGTTGTTATTATGGGGAGGGTTGTGGGGTGAATGATAGTACTAGTCACATCCCAGGAAGCAGAAGCTTGTAGATACTATGTGGTTATTCATGTAATGTTGCACTCCAGTGCTGGTTTTGTTTCATTGAAGAAAAAAAATGGTTCTCGTTCACAGATCACTGTATAGATACGCTTCTAAGGAGATGTACCTATTCACCTCCCACAAATGCTGTGTATTGTATTATTGTCACAAGTATCTTTACATTATCAATATTAATTTGCATGGCTTTAACGGATCTCCTTCCTTTACCCCAGTTTGGGTCTATGCAACGATCAGCGTCGTGCTGATAAGTTTGTGCGGTCTTCTGGCTGTTGCGGTGATTCCAGTCATGCAGAAACAAATATATCAGGGGCTTCTGCAATTTCTAGTTGCACTTGCAGTTGGAACACTAGTTGGTGATGCGCTTCTTCATCTTCTTCCTCACGTGAGTCACACTCTTCTGTTTAGGTTAAAGCAATTAAGTGTTGTTACTTCAAAATAGGGTAAGGAAAATTAATTGGCCGGAAATAAATTGAGTTGATGGGCCTTTCTGTATTTAAAAAAGAGTTAATTTCGGCTTTAATCTCCCAATATTGCTCACAAAAACAGTTTATGCTACTTACTGATGATTTTTACTCGATTTCCTCAACACTTTAACTTTCTCAATGCAGTTTATGTAAAATTGCGTCTTGCGGTAGTGAAAATGACGTTTATTATCACAATAGAAGGTGGTAAAGTGTATTTGAGCTGTTGGACTATGGTACCCAGGAACACATACTGGTTTGTTATTCTAACCTCGTGAAGATGATGTGACTCACCATGGGCCATTTTCACCAAAACAGCTCTGATCGTGATCCAACTGATCACAGCTAGATAAGTAAATCAAGGCTAGCCTGTTTTTTTCCTACCGCACTAGATCACTGTGGGAGTTAGGATAGCTGCGACTATGCTGCCTTTAAGCCATATCGAGAAGGGAGTTGACTGATGAGGTTACAGATGAGGAAATTGGGTGTCTGTTCAACATCCTGTCCCATAAACTCGTGTCGTGTAAATGCAAATGGCCCAGTGACCATACGGGAGGCAATCGTCAACAATCCAGATTTGACCAAATTATTGTCAGAAGCCAAAGTTGCCGCATTAACCGAAGCTGGTAAAGAGCATATAGTGAAAATACGCGTACTCCAACTGTAAGAGTTGCAGCCACATTAGTCTGGGAGACTGCGTTATGTGAATAGGAAAAATTGGAAGCAGTACAGTAAAATGAGAGCTGAGCAAGAAATAATAAAAACCGAAATTGTGAGGTTACAACTTTTACAAGAAAGGAACTTGAACAAGGAGGAGGAAGGGAGAATGATCGTGTTTAACAAAAGTTGTTTAATACGCTAACGTGTGTGTAAAAGTGTATTATTATTCAACATTTCCTCCTTATCTGCGTTTAAATCCAGCCAGGTGAGCCATTTGCGATATGACGTCTAGAGTTTTTCCTAAAACTGCCCAACACCCGGACAACTTGTTTTACGCAATCGTAATACTTTTATTCGCAACAGAATTTAAATTCATACATCTTGAAGTCGTTGGAATAGTCTCATTTCCACCTGAGGCGCTGCGTGAGATGACGATAACCTAACATATTAGATTATCATCGTAGTGTAAAAGCAAATGCAATAACTGCTCACTTGTAAACAGCATCTTTGTTTATTATTATTATTATTCCAAACATATGTAAATTATTCACAATAATAGAAGAGGATACTCGACAGAGCACGGTAATGGCGAACAAATATCAGAATACAATAAAGAAAGATAAGAGCTAACTGGACCTAACCACCCAATTTTTTGGGGTTAACGCTTGATCAGGGTGAGAGCTTAATCCAATCTGGTGAAATCCGTTTTTGCGGCTGGGGGCAGGTAGGTACTGTTAATCGAGGGATTCGTGAAAACAGCCCCATGAGTATTTTCTATTTAGGTTTGAATGTATCAGGTTCACCCAGTAGTCATAAGCTCATGAGGCATAAGTGAATTACGTAAGGGGGCTCCAATTATACCCAAAAAACTTTTTATTTCTACCTGTGTTCGGAAATTATCAGTTTGGTGTGCACTACTGTGCAGACATACTGACTACTACAGTACAGACTACTGTGCAGGTATCTCCCTCAACATTCGATATTACTCAAATATTCACAATTTTTCTTCTTTTGTGTATGAGTTATTTACGCAGTTATTGATGTGATCAATTTTTATTACTATGGTGCTATAATTTTTATTACCCACCGTATAACCATTTAAATTCACATTGTTATATTAGCTTCCTCTTGATTAAAATCCTTAATGTTTTCCAAAGGCCATGATGTCAGCTCATGCCGATCACGCTCATTCAAGCTACAAACATTCTTCCGAAGAAGAAGAAGATGAACATAGCGTAAACTTATGGAAAGGGCTCGTTGCTGCCCTGTCAACTATATTTTTTTATTTCACGGAAAAGGGGTTGTCTTTGGTGACAGAGTGGAGGAAGCGACACCAGAGGAAAACGAAGGTTAGAAAAATGAGTATCTCTACGTCACGAGCGTAAGATTTGTAATATTCTTGTATTTTCATTCCCTGTATTAATTTCAAGTTGATGAGTGATAGTTGACGTTTACATCACTTAACCTCAAGCTCAATTTGTTGTAGGCAATGACAAAAGTGCGAGTTATGAGAGAAGATCACTCCACTAATGAGGATGGAAGAGTAGGTGAGAAGCTGTGTAAACACAAATACAGCTCGTATCCTTATTGCTATGGAGAAATTGCAAGCAATGCAGGTACCAAATGGTCGTTTAAAGTAGTTACGGATCAATTGTATAAATGAACTGTCATAAGTGTGTTTATGATAAGTGAGCACTGGCAATAGCAGAGTCGTATATGAGCGTCCCCCCCCCCCCTCCTGCTTGTCAAATGGAGGCCTGGGAGTTCCTTTGCTGCGCCAGGTCAGATATGTGGCCAAATGCAGAGAGGTGCGGAGTGCACATTTCTGCCTGTTGCCAAACACTCGCAAATGTGCTGAACCTTTTGAGGTGTGGGCTAGTGGTTCAAATTGGACTAATATGGGGAAACATGTCAACCAGTGGGGCCAGGACTCCAGCATGCCAACAAGTGAGAGGGAGAGACCTCAATCCTACGTTTTTTTAGTAAATCTGGGCTTCAGGACTGAAAAAAACAGTTGCCATATTCTTCAGTTATTTTTGATAAATTCCTCGCATATTTTCAACTGTGGTTTTTTGATCCAATAGAAAGTCAACCAACCCTCATCTCATTAACAAGTTCATCATATGACATTTGCTTTAAATTTTTATTCAGATAGTGCTTATGATGTTTTTGATCAGCTGTTGTGTTTTGCACGATCATCCACTGTATTGTTACCACTAAAACGAACCTTTGGCAGTAAGAAAAAAGAATCAACAACTAAGTATGGAATGGTGCTACACACAGCTAAAGTTGCTATGAAACCTGAAGGTTCAAAATTCTACCCTCGCAGGCCCAGACTAAATAAATGGTAGTAGCACTCGAGGGACAGAATGTTCTGGTGATCTGGTCTATCTTCAAAATATGGGGCGTTCAGAGCTCTGAAAAGATCCTAATGAAACATTTGTGTCACTCAATGGGGCAGACTAATGGACTTGAAAACCTATGATACAAGACCAAGGACCAAGTGAGGCCTCTGGCTACCCTTGGAAAATCAATGACCTGTTAAAAAACCGCAAATCGTGAACAGCCGTTACGGTTTAGAGATGTTCGAGACCCGCTGAGTCAGGCAAAAATGACAGCGATCGCGAAGAGCTCCGATCCATTTCCCAACTTTCGTCAGGATTATAAACCATCGTCTTTGACCACTAGAATACGAACGCGAGTGTGCCTTTTAATGTGAGTCAGTTGGTACATCTTCCCCCTCACTGTTAGCCGCTGCTCCTGGAGTGGACGACTTTAATGAACAGATTTTTGAGAGTTGAGCGAATCCCCGGAAAATCCGATCTTTTGATTCGAGGAACGAGGGGGCTAGAAGGAAAGTCTTTTCTTTCGCATTGTAGTTGGCGCGTCGCCCATTTTACTCTTCACACTGGAACATGCACAGCGACAGCGAATCTCAGACCCGAGAACAAATGAAATAATGAGACGAATTCCTTATGTGAAAGTTCCTTAGAGGCCTGCAGTTCTTTCGAGAATAAGCCAGCAGGCACGAGATGGAAGTAGGGCCTTAATCATCATCTTCTTCCTTCGAGTAATGTGATATTGTGTGTCCACAAGAGTCATTATTCAAACGCAGTTGCCACACTATATGTTGCATATGATGTGCATATAGCCGAATACTATGAAATGGAATTTCAGTGAACAGCTTTTCGTCAGAGAAAGGTTTTGGTTTATTATTTTCTGAGTAATACCCCTCTCAAATTGTGACACTTTAGGTTTCAAGGCATAGAGATTATAAATCTACGGTGTTCGTCCATCGTCCAGGCCATGTTTTGTCTTTAGCGTTCGTAATAAATCCGTTCTTTCGTACGAAACTTCCATTTGGTGTTTAGTTGCACCCGCCTATTTGGCAATCCGATCAGACGTAACCCATGGTTGTTATGGGCAAAAAATTGCTTAAAAAAATTACCAAACGAAGTGTTGGCAGCTTCATAAGACGGGTCGCAGAGGTGTATTACTGATTCTAGATGGGCTACTGTGAAACCACAGTAAATCTCAGTCAGTTCGACTCGTTGCATCATGCCAATGTCTTGCCTCTTGTAGAAAATGTTAATTTTCGTTGTTCCGTTGTAATCATGTCATGTTTCATTGTTCCGTTCTTATCATGTCATGTTTCGTAGCAGTCGTGGTATTTTTCGATGCTGAATCGAATGGGATGAGTCAGAGGTGCTCGGCTAACCTTGTCGCACTCATATGTGGTGTCATTTCCCAGATTGTCGATATAACTTTGTAATATTCTTAATATTTGTGGACGTTGAATTGAATGAGATACACAATTATGCTGCGCAAGAAAATAATAAACTTTTGTGGAATAATTTGCAGCGTTTTTGTTTTGATTGCTACCTAGAAAAGCCATTTAGAGAGGCCTCTAAAGTCTTGAGAGTAGAGTGGGGACGCTGTTGCAAGCTGCAACCACTCAAAGCGTCCTCATGTAGTTGAAATCTAGAAAATAACAAATGTTACCTTTATTTGCATTTCCATCATCTATCTTCATGAATACTATTGTTGTTTTTAATTCTTGTTTTTGATTTGACCCCCCAACAGATTGTCAAACAGCATCTGGAGAAGCTAACAATAAAAATTTGGAAGTCAATAGCGGGAAACCTCAAGAAGTTAGTTTCGTTGAACTACATATATTTATTCGTTCTCTGCGGGTTTATGAAGTTTATCTGGGAACTACATTTGAACGATTTATTTGTTACCAGGCCGATGGAGAACTTCAAAAAGAAGAGGCTCCAAATCCTGAGAAGCAACTTCTCAACACGTCCGACGCTCAAAATGAATACACGACAATCATTTTGAGGTATTATACATTTTTTGCTGTTTCAGATTTTTTTGTAATATTGAAACACCTACGTGAAGTGAATCGCTCTTCATTATCTTCTTTTTTCTGGTTTCCCTTTGTGGAATTTTCATAGGAAATTTTATTAACGTATTTAAATCATTAAATGGCTTACAAAATACTTGCACGCAACATCCATTCCTTTTGGTTCATTTTTCCATTCCTTCCCCACCTCGAAATTTGACACTTTACTTTTCTAGGCATGGGTTTTCCTAATTTGCAATGTCTGCATCCCATGCAGCTCGTAGTTTGCCTTTAACGCGGTAAAAAATTCGATTTCTATCTAATTGTGCCCGCCTACTTAGCAATCCGATTCTATGAAGCCCATTGTTGTTGTGACCAAAAAACATTTAAGAAGTTACCTGAAGACTGTATTTTGGCAGTTTTATTGCAATGGCATCGAGTTTAGTCGTTTACTAGTATTTTTTGATGTTGAATCAAATGGGGTGGGTCTCAGAGGTGCTCTACAAACATTGATGACAACAGAGATTCTTCAAGTCCCTTTGAAGATTGCGGATGTGCGAACTCATCCAGCAGCTGCACAGGTGATAAGTGTAGGCACGAATTCACCCCAATGTACCCCCAAACTAATATGTACATAAATATAATAGATACAGTAGACGTGGCACTATACATTTGGTGTGATGTAAGACAAATGACAGTTGGCAAGGATTAGTAGAGATGACAGGAGACGGAAAATTATAGTTAATGATGAAGACATGATAGTAGAAGGTACAGATGGACGTCCTCATTGAAGGCAATGGAACGAATCAACGGGTTTCGATAACATGCTAACAATAAATTCGTTACCTTGCGGGTCTACGATTACTTATGTTGTCTTCTTACTGTAATTTCCTTGTAGTACTGCTAGCGCCTAACTCCAAGCCCCAAGCAAAGTGGCTTTTCCTAGAGCCTATTTTCCTCAGATATCTCCATGGAAATCCACTTGTCATTACTGATCATCCCAATATTATACACAACATTATCACATTTGAACCCCTCATGAAGGCATATTAATCACGCAATCCCAACACATAGAGCATTCGACCTTGAAGGCTGGGAATTCTCAAGAAATGATGGGAAGGTGGTGCTGATTAGTGCACAGCATCTGAGCGAACGATATTCCTGCATACTGTCAGCAAGAGAAAGAAAGATTCTGTATTCCCTGCACCATTAGAAATTCTGGGTCTCTAAGGAGCAGGTATTCTCTGGAGAGGTGGAAAGCCACTACTCTCTGTATTGACAAGCGTGATCGTCGTTCAGTCAAGAAACAAAAAAGAAAATGGCAAGGCAGGTTAAGGCTTTATATATACAGCAAATATTACGCAAATGTTATAGTATACTGTACGAATAACCCAGGCCAAGCTCCCCAATGTGGCATTTGGCTTAGCAGCTGCAGGGTGCACATCGTTGAGGTATCACACAATCAACGACAAGATTGTTACATTTAGAGGGCCCTGGGCAGTCCGCATCTTGTAAGGAGAGCCTCCAAGCAAGCCATTACCAGACTATTGATTGACCTTTGCACTTTGGACCTCACTACAGTTCAAGAAGAAAGAAATACCTGTCTAGTAGACGCCTGCCGAACCCTGACTTATTTGTGTATTTCACAAAATTTCTCTTGATTTGCTTAATAAATGTGCACACCCACTCTATTCATTTATTGAGAAATATTACTTGTTTCCATAACGTCGTTTGTATCCTTCATACAGTTTAAAATTGTCTCGTTATTATAGGGAACACGAAACCACTCATCATGGACACTCCCACACCCATGGTCATGTTCACTCAGCTCCAGGTTCGATAAAGTCTGTGGCCTGGATGGTAATCATGGGCGATGGAATCCACAACCTCACCGATGGCTTGGCAATTGGAGCTGCTTTCGCTGCCAACATTGGTGGTGGACTTTCAACTGCAGTTGCTGTTTTCTGCCACGAACTCCCCCATGAAATTGGTATGAAGTAATCCCTGTTTTTTAATGACCTTATCATTAGTTAAATGTAAAATTTATTTTAACTTTATGGTTTTTAGGTGATTTTGCAGTTTTACTGAGAGCTGGTATGTCGTTCAAAGAAGCTTTTGTGTATAACATGATTTCTTCCATACTCTGCTTCATCGGTATGTCTATTGGGATCATACTGGGTCAAAATGACCACGTCAAGCTGTGGGTGTTCTCTTCAGCGGCAGGGATGTTTTTATACATAGCCCTCGTTGATATGGTTAGTAATCAGAAATATAATTTTCTCCTACTCACAATTGCAAACACCCAGACAGAACTCATTAAAAGGTACAATATTGAGACTGAGGACCAGGCAACTGTTAGCAGTCCCAATAAGTGACAGCAACTGCAATCCCTGCTCCTTTTACTATTCCTTACCCCTACAAGAGTAATCGTAATATGAAACAACCGAACAATTATTACTTTCCTTAGCCCCACGAAGTAGGAAGGAAAGGAGATCAATTAAAGAAAGAAAACATCCAGTTAACCCAATATGTTTATTGAGGAACCAATGTATAGGTAATTTACAGGAGTGCTATCACTGTTAAGCCCCTCCGTGCTTGTGGAGCACGTTTGCGAAAGTTGATGAGGCGATACTCACGCACCCACTCAAGCATTCTGGCGGAGCGAGTCTCATGTATGTTCCTCGTGGTAATAAAAACTGTACTTTAGCGTAGTCAGATCGGGAAGGGCCGGGGAACCTCTCCACATCCCCCAGCGACTTCGTGAGAGTCTGGAGGGACATTTAACATCTGACACAGAACGTCTCATCTTTTTACAGACGTCTCTGGAATTTGCTGCATTGGTGTACAATTAGATCAGTTGGGAAACCATAGATTAGCATTGACGCATAGAATTGAAGGCACAGGGTTCAACAGGCTGTTGCTTCTCAGTGACCAGTGCATTGTAGACTATTGAGAGGCTTTGGATGATAACCGTTCCAACAATATATACGCGCTTCTATTGTGTAGCTGAGGGAAGAGAATTAGACAAACCTGCCCTGCCTTCCTTTGTGGTAGATTTACCAGTGCAATGTAACTCATGATCTCTCCAAAGGTCATATGATTTCTGAAAGAGCGATGAAGTACAGTCAATATGAGATGTAACAAACCTGTGCACTAGGATTCCAGCAGTTAACTGGTGCCTTATCATTCTAAAGCTTGAGTAGAATATACAGAGATCCACAGAGAACTACTAATTTGCCTCTGGGGGAGGGCTGAGATCCAAAAGTAGCTATTCTTCCCAAATAGCTCGCTAAATATGTGGGTTGTCTCTAAATCCAGGTATCTTGTTTATTTGGCTACCTTGGAAGCATAAAAATGACGGGAAAGATATTTACGTGGGGGGCGTCGGGCAGGAGCTTGTAGGTGTTATGTTAAGATTCTGGGTCCAAGGCAATTATTTGGCCACTTCCTTTATAAAAGTGACGAATTTCACAAGGTCTGTTCCCTTTATACAAGTAGCCGCTCTCGAGCCCCGTCGTCTGATTGCAATCGAATCCAAATGATTAGAGTTGCCTTCACGCTGGTTTCACTCTTTCTCTCTTGATCCGGAATTTCCAGGAACGACTTCAATGAGCTAAACTTCCATTCATTAGTCACTGCAGATTCCAACCGTGCCTGTAACGCAGTTGAAATTATGGTTGCATCAATTTTTACATTATTCCCCTTTTATTGTCAGAGCTGAAGATTGCATGGCGCAAAATCATATGTCCTTCGTACTCCAATTACTTGGAATATTTATTTACATTTACCATTTACGTCTTTTTTACCCAATTAATTCCCTTTTATAAAAATCCTTTTTGTCCCGATTCTCTCCTCAGATCCCTGAACTAACGAGCACTCATTCCGGGGAAGGCAGCTCCGCTTGTTGCCAATGCCTCCTTCAACTCCTCGGCCTTCTCAGTGGAGTTGGCATCATGCTCGTCATCGCCCTCTACGAGCACGATCTCATGACCATTTTTGAACACTCTTTGTGAACGAGTAAGATGCTATTTTATGTGAAGTTTCTCGTCTCTCGCCGTATTCTCTTTTTGACAATTTTGCTCTCAACGAAAAAAACAAAACAAAAAAACTTCATTAAATTTCCTACGAGCGTTACGATGAAGATTTTCGGCACAATTTTAAAACGTCCAAGTTTGTTGAACAGCTGGTTTTATTTTCTTTCATGTTTTGTTTTTTCTTTTTCATTTTAAGAACATCGTTGTGAAAAAAGGGAAAAACGTCGTTGCTCTTGAGAGACTATACGGTGCTCTTCTCACCCTAATGCATTTACTTTTTTCTGCGTTCCATTGTAACTACCGTTTATTGATTATGAAATGTTTACATTTATTTTTGCATTACTCGAGTTGCAAAATGATTTTTTTTCTTTCATGTATTACTGAAAAATACTATGAACAATTCTCGTCCCCCCCCACCCCCCCCACCATTGTTATTTAAACAGTACAAGTAGATGTACAAGGTAATTACAACGCTTAATTAATGATACGTCGTATAAGCAATAAATGTCGTTTGTGTACTTAACCGACACTTGTGTAATGTTTGTTTGTTGAGCCTGACATTGCAGAAGCTTCAGGGATCGACGAGGGGCCAGTTTTTTTTTGTAATATGTTTTGTTCGCTTCTTTTTACTTGTTTTGTTCGTAGGATGTGTTTTATTTTTTTAACTTTTTGTAGCGACTGAGATTTTATTTGAAAATTCTAATCCATTTAGCAAAATCTAGTTGTTAAATTTTTATTGGTGTTAATCAGTTACAGCAGCGAAAGGGTGTCGTTGTTTCAATAACGGTAATTAGTCTGCTTACGCCTGTTTGAGGTAATTTGGGATGGGGGAATTCGTACCCCGAATTCGAAATTTCTGCTTAATTTTCAAATTACTTCGGTTTTTTTCATAATATTTCTTCCCAAAAATCCCAAATGGAGAATTGCGTTCCGATTTAAAAATGTCCACCCAATTTAGCGTTTTAGACGATTTTGAACGACTAGGGATTTGTGTCTGTTTGTGTGACTCATTACTTTCAAAAATCTGAAACTGTTGTTCGTATGATTAAATTGACACTGATCATGGGGGTTGGTCTTATGCTAAGGTTTTTTCCTGAGTTATAAATTTCATAACATTGCTGCTGTCTAACAGGCGTATGGAATTCACCATCGTTAAAAGCTGTTCCCGAAATAATTAACTCATGAAAGTGAACAGATTTTGAAATCACCGGACGTATTCAACGTTTCTTAACTAAATAATTAGTTCCTATTATTCCTTTTCCTCTTTGAAAAAAATGTCAACGGGTTATGAGTACGATATTATCGCGGCCTTCTCAATGTTTGCGGTTTCTCTGTCCCTACTGGCATGATTCCTGGTTTAAACTGTCACATTCCAAGTCTTCCAGGGCTTAATTGATATATCGATCAACGTTTCTCAGGGGGAAGCCCTTTTGCTACTGTCGCTGTTAATTTGTTCGTATTGTTGTGCTTGTTTAACGTTATCTCGTCACGCTGACGTTTTTGAAACGCCTGTCTGTCGGTATTTTTATTGTACGCGTGTAAATATGTCTAAACGTGGAAAGGCCGGAGGAAAAAATCGAGAGGCAGACATTGAAGTTCTCAGGCACTGTTGCCAACTGCAAGAATTCCTTCAAATCACCCATTTGACTAGAATATTAAACAAAAAAATATGCGTGTTCTTATTAAATTCAGTTAAATAAATTAACACATTACCAACATTTCAGACAGGGTCTTTTCGAACCACAATTTTGTTTGTAGTTAGTAACTCAGATTGTGCAAACGTAACGTTAAATGAGAGTGGAGAACTTGGAAGGTGAATGTTACCATGAACTTTGGTTGATCCTGCCATCAGAACTGACAAATCTCAACAGTAGCAATGTTTGACGTTATGGTTATGCGTAATTACAAATTGAAGGCTCGTGTTGAGCAAATATAATCTTATCACTCAACTAGGGGAGATTGAGAGACTAGAACAAATAAAAAGATGGACAAATTTGTACGTCAGAACTCAACGGTTTGTCTTCAACAATGTTCAACGAGCTTCATAACGTATATCAATGGTAATTATGAGAAAAGTCGACGAAACAAACTATAGGAAGTGGATAATAACACTGGAGAATGGTGGTGATTGCATGGCAGCGTGACGAGGACAAATTAGTGACATTTGTTTGATGATAAGTAGAGTTTCTTTTTGTATTGATGGCATCTAATTATTTTGTAGTCATAATTTACTGAATCTCGTTGAGACAAAGCTTCCACGTGGTTTGTTTTATTTGTTTAAAAATACTACTTTTCTACTTAATGTCACCTAATCCCTCCTAATGAGTTTCACTTATTAATTTAAGACTAATTAAGTGTAGTGTACAAGACTGGTTTCCTCTTCTTTTTATCTGTCCTCTTGAATGTCGTATTACTCAGTGTTATTTCCTAAACAGATGTTTTGATTAACGTTTTGTTATGTATCTCCTTTGCCTTCTGATGATTTGAGGAGCGGGAGCGTTGGCCAAGAGGCCTTCAGGAGGGGTGTTAGTCACCTGGGAGGCAACGGCAAAGTAGTTGTGAGCCACTCGAGAGATTAATTAGAAGTATCGACACAATGGAAAAGGAAGAAAGCAGAACGTATATTCTGTTTCCTTTCAGCTTAATGGCCTGTTAATGTCAGAGACGTACCCTTCTAGAGTGCTGCAATCAAAATGACCAGTTACTTCCTCAAATGGTGTTTTTTTACTCAGTGGGCAGACACGTGTGTTGATTGAAAACTTCTAGCTCAAAGTGTGCAACTTCTCGAAGGTGAGGATCAAACACGTTACAAATAAACTAAAATTGCAATCAACTCGTTTATTTTTTTTTACATTCGAATGAATAAATTACAACACAATCCGCGATAATGATAAATAATTCTTACAAGCTAACGATAGTATGACAACACACGATTCGTGCAAATCAGCATGACATTAATAAAGCTAGTGAGCGAAATAAAAATCGACTAGGAGGGGGAAATAATACAACTAATTCCAAACAGCCTTTTCATCTCTCATAAGCAAAACCTCATATAAGAGGCCGACAAAACAACGGGGCTTCTTTTCCTAATACGCGAGGTGACTTGTCAGAGTAAAAAATTACTGTAAAGATAATTGGATATCCAATGAATACACATAATAAATATTTCAACAAAATAATAATAATAAAAGACACCGTTCTCAGAACGAAGTAATCCTTTGTGCAACGAGCAGACTCCGTTAACGCAAAATATTTCAAGGTCGTTCTTTTTTCTTCTTTTTGAGCACACGGTTTAGAGCCTTTTCACGCGTGTGCAGTGCTGGTCGGTTAAACTTCTGGTAGTAGCAAGGGTCTCTACAACAGTGTGCCGTGCAGTTCTGGCTGCAAAGCTTGGGGAAAAACTGTGTCGCGCTAATGCTCAGCACGTCGAAGGGCGGATGTCGTTATGGGGAAGCCCACCACAAGAGAAAGAATTTACCAAAAATACCTACAGTGTAATGCGTTACTATTATCATTCGGGTGCTACAGTTATGCGAAGTGAAATTATGTTCCATGGCAGTACGTATTATCCAAGTACACATTCTTTGTATGCTCCCTGCTAGGAGAAGATGAGAGCCTCATTTTGAGCGTGTATTCTTACACTGTGACAACTGATGCTTCACAGCCTCGGTACACGATACTCCACTCAGATTCTGTATAGGCTCACAGCTTAATTCTCTGTTACGAGTTCTCCCATTGTTACAATATTGTATGTGTCAACAAACATAATTGGTCTTTTCCTAAATCTTAACGAGACGCCTCAGAGTGACTAACTAATGATCCCCCATGAAGTACCTTCATGAGCTCGTAACTTTGTCAACAGACGGATGATACAAATAGTCACTTCTTTATCCAAAAGTGTGTAGCTGCATGGCATGAGAACGATTCAACACCCATTAAGATTTTGATCAAAGATACTTAAGGAAGAATTTCTGAAAGAGTATGCCGATGTGGTGGCAGCAATAATCTCTGCCTTTTGATTTGACAACCTTTGGCGGCCACTGGCTCCTTCTAGAGAAGCAAGTCAAGTACTTAGGAGCCAATATAGGTGAAGGGGCGTTTTAGACCTTAACTCCCTCACAAGGTTCATCTCATTGCGAGCAATTAGGAAGGCCACTAGGGTTGTGGGTTACCGTGACACAATCCTCATGTACAAGGCCATTTACCTAGGCTAGATTGACTTACTGCCCAATTCCTGTGGAACTCCAAGGCCTACAAGGTAGCATCCACTGCGACACTCCAAGTGATCACTGACCAGTGACTTGGCCATTCACTGCATGGTGGACAAGAGGCGAGCGAAAAGGGAGCTTTTCAAGTTATCATCGGTACTCTTCATTTTGTTTGTACTGACGACGATCATTTAAAAAGCTGAAACTGGCCTACAATCAAATATGATAAAATATTTTGACGAATCAGTGGCGTAGGACAACGGGTCTGTTGACTGATCAAAATGACTGTTCCTCAAAAGTTCAAAAGGCTGCAGTTTTGCTAGAGCCTAGACCTGTGAAGGTACAGCATTGAGCCAGTCTCCCTGTTGAGCGATACAAAGCACAACACTCGTTCAGAATACGACACACAAAATCCTCTGCTTTTTATTTAGTTCGACCATTTCAATATCACAAATTAATTGGAGCCAGTCCCAACAATATGCTATTTCTAATTTATTTTTACATTTTGTGTGTAGCTTGGTGTCGACGAAATATTGAGAAGATAAGTTATTTTCATCTTCTACCAATGCGCTCAGAGTAATTTTCATTTTTTTCGCTTTGTGAGTGGTTGGAGTGGGTAGTTGGTTGCCTGAATTGACCCTTCCTTCATCACGTAGAATCCGCCTAGCGGTAGATGCTCACGAGAAACTAGGCTTTCAAGTATTTCGCCCTTCTATAAACTAAGCTGAGATTCTTTCTGGTAGCATTAAGAAGGCAGCTACATTTAAAAAAAAGTTTAGATTGGAGAACTGTGTCGTAAGATGAGCTCCAGCAGATTACTTTTGAACCTCTTCGATTGTACTTTATGAGGAGGGATAGGGCTAAAGGCTTCAACGATTTCCAGCTTGAGCAGCGTACAAAATGAGAACTGGGTTTCAGATGTGGGGATAAGGGATGGTCCAGCATGTCTCTCATGATATGTAAATACGCATATCTGCTCAACAGAGTGTGCTTCTCATGTTCTTACTTCAATGGGGCGGGGGGGGGGATGTGTCTTATCTAGGTCTGATATAGTTCTTGCTGTAAAGGCACAAGTCATTATCTACGCTGCTTAGTACATAAAGGTATTCCTAAGGAACCTGCCATCAGCTAGGCTGTCTCTTGTTCAAGCAGAATCGTTGACTGTGTGTACCCAACTTGAGGGGCCACCACTGCTTTCGGTCACAGCTCTCTGCCAATGCGTACTTTAATGTTTACTACCTGAACCTCTCCATGGCAGGCATCTAAGGATGCTCAACTATGATCCAGTTCATAGGCCATCATCATCATCATCCTGTCAAAGCAGAAGGTTGGGGGGGAGGGGGGGTATGGTCAGGATGTGTGCTCACTCTTGCTACGATTTGACTGGAGAAAACTCAATAATAAATTCCATTACCAGACTTCCTAGTTCCCGCTCTAAGGGTAATGGAAATGATATCAGAATGAAGACATACCCCCAAATGCACACACCTCCCCTTGCTAGTTTCATGGATCCCTCAGTCTAGAACTACAAGCTCTACAGACTTATGAGAGCCCTTTGAAAGAGAAGAAATGGATTGAGGAAGAATTTCATAAAAAACGAGGAAAACAAAAAAAGGAACATAATAATAATCACAATTGAGCGGAGCGATTGAAAACAATTAATCAGTACTGACGGCATTTCCCACGAAATCATCTAACACCCCCCCCCACCCCTGACAGGTGGGATTAGAGGTTTTTCTTAATAAAATTCTCTCACCCCTTCCACGGAAGTTTTAAAAGCAATACCATTCAACTGCACGGACTACGTTTGAATCATCAACTGTCGAATGAAGAACATGGGGCCCTGCATCTGCTACCAAACACAAATACAACTGTCCCTTACAAGTGTTTACACATCAAAATAAAATATATACTCAACTTGGAAAGAAAATCCCTAAGAAATACAAATTAATGATGTCAATCGTGACGGCATTTGTGCTACTCAAAATATCACAGAAAATTCAACCACATCAATCGTGAGACAGAAGGGAGGTGGGGTGGGGGTCATATTTGCCTTGAAATCAGTCAGAAGCGTCTTACATTTACCTTCAGACGCGCTATAGAACGAAAAAGAAAACAAATTACATCGAATTTCTTCATAGATTCATTACGATTGATTGACGATTCACAGCGTTTTCGAATTCAATTAGTCTTCTTTAAGTGATGGGGTTCGCGCAGCTCTGATGATCACTCTTTCTGAGCCTTTGAGAGTTTGAAAAGTGGATCTTATCCTGAGAACAAGAAGCGATGGCTTTTAGAATTATCTGGGTATTGTTACATCAGCTAAAAAAAAAAACAGTTGATAGTTCTGCAGATTGATGAGGAGTGAGCGTTTGCATCGCTTTGTTCACAAGGAACAGTCACTTATTAAAAATGGTGCAAGTTATTATTCTCTTGCACAGCATGATTGTGTACCCAACGTCGAAAAATATTGAACGTGGCCATCTCAACATCTGGAAAATGACACCTTTATGCGAACGAAAACGTTCGTAGAGCGCCACAGAGCCCGATTCCATTTGATTCAGCATCGAAAAATATCAGTGAACCATACGGAACATGACCACTACAATGGAACACGAAAATTGACATTTTTTGGGCGACGCTAGGGAATTGGGATGATTGGACGAGTCGAACTGGAGGGTAGTTGGAGTGAGGTGGGAAAGAAAAGTACTTTCACTACATTATTCCGCAAGTTGCTTCAAGCAGTATACTTTGACTAGGGTAGACTTGGAAGAACCAAGGAAACGGAAGTTACTGCAGCATGTACATGTAATTGAAGAGTTGGGAGAAATCATAAGGTTCGAACACTTACATGTACAGACAAGAAGTGACTAGAACAGGATGAGTTTGAGAATACAATCACAAACAAGGGGGCTCTAAACGGGGGAAGCTGGTTGTACAGGGAAGGAGAGAGGAATCCAAATTAGATGTCGAAGAGAGGTTAAACGAGTGTCTGTCACATGGATTGGAGGACAAATGTCTGTTGGGAGAACTGGGAGACGCTGACTCATGCAAAAGTTGACAGATGACTGAGTTTGGGAGGAGCTGTCGATTGTGGAGAGAAATGTCAATTAAAGGGAGAGGAAAGGGTATTTTGGAAAGCCCAGAAGAACGGGAAATCCGTTGTCACTTGGAAATAATGGAAGAGCTGAACTTTCCACAGGTGCAGGCTCTACTCAAGATCATTGAACTTTCCTTTGGAGCCTGTGAGTCTAGTTAGGGCATGTGAGGACGATCCGAGATCAAAAACCCCAACTAATTCGGCCTGTGTCGAACATAGTTGAATTCGTCCCACTACATTTGTTGTGATTTCACTATTCATTTAGATGCAGTCCTACAATTCTGAAACCTGTCGTATTAGACTTATCAAAATACCTAGGAAACGATGCCTAACACAAAGTAAATGCAATAAAACTGCCAAAATATAGTTTTAGGCTAATGTTTTAAATCACTTTTTGACCAAAATAACAATGGATTTCGTCTGATTGGATTGCCAAGCAGGTGGGCATAACTAGGTACCAAATGAAATTTTCGGACGGATTTTTTAATTCACCTTAAAGGCTTGGACAGTGGAGGGACATTGCAGATGTGGAATCCCCATGCCTTGAAACGTAAAGTGTCAAATTTTGAGAGGGGGTTGTAAAAAAAATGTCCCTGACTGAAACGGCCGCTCAGTCAGAATGAGTAATACACAAAAACCAACCGTTTTCATTAACAAGGAGCCTAAATAGAAATCAACTCACTTCTCGCAACTCAATCATGTGTGCAGGCCTACAGAGGATTTAAAGGATATTCTCCCTGAAGTTCGTTACATATGAGAGGGATTTCCAAGGGCTATCAGACTTTTGTTGACTGTGGTTTTAACAGACTGTACGTATTGAAAAGATTTCCCATACAACTGTAATGAGCTGCTGCTGGAAGGGTGTGGGTGGGTGGGACATTACAATAGCTCAATGTTCTACGGGGATTCGCTTCAAGAAATCAGGACACTGCTTTCCTGTCCTGATTGAATCTTCATTTGCTTTGACAAGGAAACGTCTAATTTGAGAAATGAAGAAAATACTGAAAAACGAAGAGAAAAATCGAAGGCGAAGGGCGTTTTCGAGATAATGCAACATTCCTAGATTTTGGAGTTTCAAAGACTACAGACTAATTATTAACAAAAAATAAAACTTACTTAGCGAGCAACTCTTTGACGACAGGAGCAGTCAGTTTATTGGCGAGACAAAGAGCGGTGACGCCGGCAAATAAGAGATTGTAAGTAAACACAATCTTGAAATTCCCAAGCCACTCAATTTTTCCAAAATGACCGAGCAAATCAAAATCACTTATTCCTGAAACCGAGAACGTAAATGTTAGATCGCCAATTTCAAGTAAACTTAGCGATAAATGAATGAGAGGAATGATACAATTTTCCTCGTCGATGAATAAATTTTAATTATTCTAGTGTTGACTGATCAAATCGCTCTCTGCCCAACGAACTTATATGAAGCACGAGATGTAAGTATCGATTTGCGTGCACTGCAAGTTTAACCGAAACTGTTTCAAAGTCAATAAGAATGAAAATGATATGTTTGGAGAATCTCTTTGATGCCCTTTGACTTACACCTCAGTACAACAGGTCTTTAGACAAATATTTATCGAAAACTAAGGAACAGTTTTCTGAACTAGCCCCCATCTAATCATCAAAACGTTTAGGTTCAACACGGTGATTAACCGAAATGGGTTTCGCAAAGTAATCAATGATAAATATCTGGTGCGAGGCATTATACAGCTTTCCACTTGCGGCTACAAATCGGAACGGACTCACCAATGCTGCAGTTGGGACTCGTCAACGGGAGTGCCGTGATGATTCTCCAACTGTGCACAACACTTCTCCGTCGCAACACTCCTAGGAAAACCGTACAGAAACCCGATCGATTGTTCAAAAAGGAAGGCGGTAAATAAGACTAGACTAGGCTGTTGAAGGCTGGACGTGAGACTGGCCACTGCCAACTCACGCTTCAATTCCCCACCTTGAGGGTGCAAGGTGTTGCATGCACAAATTTGTAGCTGCAGTTGTGTTGGGGTTCATCCTTAAGAGCGAGCAACAGTTGAGCGTGACAAGGGGGAACCAGCGCGGGAAATGAGTGCAGGCTGGGGAGAAACGACAGGTTTCATTACATTGACCCGTGAGTTCCCTCAAGTAGAAGAACTTTTTTCACTACATTTACTGTTTTTAAAGCAATTGGGTTAGATTAGCCAGTAGGCAAATTACTAAAGTTAACGTACCTGTTAGGCAAGTCCGTCTCGTGAGCGCTTTTGATGTAAAGACATCATCGTCTGGACGTTGTCAGTAATAGAGTCAGTCAGTTGGTCGTGGTCTTTAAATACTAAGAGAAAGGTAAACAGGATTGTGGAGCGTCAGGGAGGGGGAGGGGAAGGAAGGAGGTCAAGCACCTCTGGGGAAACAAACTAGAGGTAAGGGAAAGAAATGTGATTACTGTGCGTCTTAAATAGTCTGTGGGTGGTCAATTCTAAGTCTTTTTTTGTATAGGGTGGTCTGTAAATCCGTCTGCTGGTTGTTTTCGTTTGTGTAGTGTTTTGAGCAGTGTTCTTTCCCTTCACCTCTAGTGGGTTTCCCCAGAGGTGCATGACCTCCTTCCTCCCCCCCCCCTTCTTCGATGCTCCACCATCCTGTATCTCACCAGCCAGAGGAGACAGACTCACCCAACAGGTAAGTTCACTTTAGTTTACTATTTTTCATTTAGACCCAGTCCTGCACCTCTGAAACCTGTCCTAGTCGACTCAGCATCTAATTATACCTAGGAAACAATACCAAACACGATGTAGTTGCAATAACACATATTTTTCGTTTTTGGCTGATTTTTTAAAACACGTCTTGCCCATAATGAACATGGGCCAAGTGGATTTTTGGTGGGAATAAACGGATTTTTAGAGCCCTTTAAAGTTACAACATGTCCTGAAGGGTGGACGGATACTGCAGATTCTTAATCCCTATCCTTGAAACATTAAGTATCAAATGTTGAGGGTGGTTCAACATTTTCCTGACTCAGAACAGAGTATTCATTATTCATTCTGAATAATACACAAAACCCTGCAAATTATTACACAACGGTTTATTATTCGGATAATCAGCTTGACCTAGCATTAATGCTCCGAGACCCATCCTGTTCGATTCAGCATCGAAAAATATCATAATGAAACCCAAAAAAAGGTTGAATAGAACTGAACCGTAATATTAAAATAAACAAAAAAAACGAAAGTATCTAGAAAAAACTGAATTTTAATATGAAAACATGCACGCTAAATACTAATATACAAATTTAACCAAAAATCTATGAAAAAAAAAACAAAATGAGAATGAAACGAAAGAATCTAAAAAAATTGAATCGTTTTAAAACCAAAACGTCGGGGAAATTGGAACGGGGGCGCTGGAAGCGAAAGGCGAGTTGAGTAGCGGCGTCTGGGAGGGAAGCGAGCCTCGAGCATGGTTTTTGCTTTTTTAATGAGACGGGCGGGAGGTAGTGACTTCAAACGACGAAACGCTGTAGCTCCCACGTTGTACTGCGTTTCGTTAATTTTTTTAACCGTTTTTTGCCCATTACAACCACGGGCTTCGTCCGATCGGATTGCCGTGATGGCGGGCACAACTAGATACCAAATCGGATTTTTGGGCGAAAGAACGAATTTTTTAGACCACGTTAAAGGCACAAAACGGCCCGGACGGGGGACGGACATTGCAAATTTGGAATCTCCATGTCTTGAAACGTAAAGTATCAAATTTTGAGGGGGGGTTGTAAAAAATTTTTCGTGACCGAAAACATAGGGTTATTATTCAGAATGAACCCCCCCTTTATTATTCATTCTGAATAATAAACCAAAATGGGATAATTGTGAAGTAAAATTTACACCACTCGGCATTGCTGTTTGTTAAATGATTTAGATTTTTTAGTTTAGGTAGTTATGCATTAATATGGATTCACGCAGAGATCATACCCAAACTCATTTGCCCAATACATGGGTTAAAACAACCTCACGATACTACTTTTTTGATTCTGAATAGTCCCTTTGATGGTAACAGTAACAATTTTAAAATTGAGGTAAACGTCATGAAAAGCCACTCACCTAAAATTCTAGCGAGCAACGGAAGTGCCGATGAGAGAATCAACAGCAGCGCACAATTGGCTATTAGAAGAGAAAGTGGAGTTTTATGTTTTCGAGGGCGCAGGTGTTCCAGGAATGGAAGCGAATATAAACCGACGAATGACGTTACAGCCAAATAAAGTATAACGATGACTTCTATGACAGCTCCAACTGTCCCAAGTTTCGAAAGTGACGTCAGACCAAGAGTGAATTGCTGGGGACGATACATAAAACGCAAACATATCATGGAGATTCCAGGCATTAGATCGTTCACAGTTTTACAAAGGCATTCGCTAGAACTTACCGCTGTGCTCCTCGGAAGCGCTTTGATTCCAATCAGCAGTTGTAAAGAATTGACGAGAACTAGAAATATTGTGATGGCAGTTAGTGCCAGTAAGGCGAGCATGGCGACTGGATACACAACGTTTCTTTGAAAACTGGACGTATTTTTCTGTTTTTCTGTTGACAATGAAAAATTGGAGGTTGACTTTAGGATATCTCCAAACACAAGTTGAAACATGCACATATAAGAGTGTTAACACTAGAAAATGGACTGCATATAAAGTTTTAATGCCAAATACTAAACTATTGATGGACAGTTTAATTTTTTAAACCAACGAGCTCTGAACTTGTTGAATGCATGGGCCTTCCAGTTAACATCCACACGTGGAGGACAGTGTGATGATGAGATTGAACACTATCCACACCCCTCCCAACCATGAGCTAGACAACATATTGATTTTTCTGCCTCAACAACGATCACCACGCTCAGGGTTGTTTTCTCCCGTTGTCTGGGGTAGTAAACTCACAGTGAATCCAAGGACAGTACTAGTTTTCAATGCTGCTCCACTTCTCTTCTCTCAAAGACCCTCCATCCTGCACCCCTTGCTTCTCCAGTGGGAAGGAAACAAGAAACCATGTGCTGCTTCACTGTAGTTCTTACAACGGTTGTTAGATGAGCAGTTATAACTGGATGGTTTGCCTGCTACTTAGCAAGCTTATGACCGTTTTGCCCAGTTTGCAAAGAATGTTAACACAAACACATTTATCTTCAAGAGTTTATCTCTTCTTTTGAGACGTGTCACCCAAGTAAATGGTTAGATCAGGTGGGAAACCAGGTTAAAGACTCCTCCCAGATGGTACATTCCCCAGGGTCATAACTCCGCGCAGTAACACATGGGCTACTGCGTGCCATGCTAAATGACAATTACAACCTGCCATACCTCCACAGGTGTGGGTTCAGTGGATGATGAGCGAGTGCCTGGTCTCTCGCATGCTAAGGAATCCCCAACCCCCATGACTTTCGACTGATATAACTCTCTTATGAATATCAAGGAACAGTCGTGTTACCCTGTTCGACACTTACGCCTCTCAGTTATTACATCCAGCATGGAGTGTGGAGGTGAGGTTGTCTTGAACAACAGCGACTAAGTCGAGATCAAGGAGTGTTCCCTCAACACAAGCGTATCTGGCCATTCCCTGCCAGATAGCTAGCTAGAGAACGGTTGGCAACGAATACACGCCCTATCACTCTAATTTCACCCAGATCTCCACAGGAAAGTTGTACATAAAGAAACAACCAAAATCGTCGTTATAGCAACGCAACATACACTTAATCAAGACGTTTGAGTTTCAATTACTTACCCAGCAGTTTCCTTTTACTTTGAATTTCACTCAGCTTTCTTTGTAAACACAACTGAAGTTCTCCGTTCTGCAATTGACTCATTTTAGCGTCTTCTCCGTCCATCAAACCAACAGTCATTGGTTCTGGGTGTATGTAAGATTTGCCAAATTCAACAGCATTGTTCAACCTGAAACCACAGTAATAATAATTGCGAGGTGAAAGAATTTAAATGCCTGGAGGTCTGGAAAGTATTTTGTGACCTTTAATTGTCCAAAAATAGCAACCCTTGTGCGTAGCAATGCCACCTTCACATGTTGCTCATCCTTACAATACTTCGACGCGTGCTTTCACTCAGCACTGTCAATTTGGGCTACATATAGCAAGATAATATTCAGCCTTCAAAAATAGCAACCCTCGTGTGTAGCAATCCCACCTTCATATTACAGGGATTAGTTGGCTCCATCTAGCAGAATATCGTTCACGTTCTACCTTTAAATGTTGTAAAACTTCCCTCGCCGCCATGGTACACTAGTTCTTCTTTCAACCATGTCCTATAGATAATGTTTCATCAAATAGTGTTAAGGAAATAGTTGCAGGAAAAATAATATCGATCAACCAGTAGCTCCTATATACGGTTTGGCTGCACTCAAAACCACAGTCGCTCACTGTTGTAGAAACTACGGTGGAGCAGCTAGTGGTTTCTTATTTCCGCTACACTGGAGGCACAAGACGTGTATGATGAGAGCCTTTGAAAGGAAAGAAAAGAAAACGCGCATGGAAGTTGCTACGTCTGTAACGAACTGGCTCGTCCAGTGGTCTGGTTCAACCCATTTTCTTGACAGACGTTCATGGATGTTGGGGAAGAGCTCATACCCTTTGAAGAGAATTCCCATCTCGCTTGCCATTTCCCCAACACGCATTTGTCGGTGGCGGCAAATTTCCATTTTGTGGTGTGATCCGCACGGAGTTCAGACCAAATCAGGGGAAGCTCCCGTTAAACTGTCCACTTGTCAACCATGCACTCAACGGCCAAGTCAACCAGTAACTGACCAGTGATCACCTGGAGTGCTTCTGTTGATACAGTCTTATAGGCCTTGGTAATCAACAGGAGCACAGGTTGATTTAAGATAAAATTTGAACATTTTCTCAGATGCACGACAAAATACATTGCAGAGCAATAATTAATTTCTTACAACTTTCACTTCAAATACTAGTAACGATTCAACACTAATGTCAAATAATATAGTTCTCATTACCAGCCGACACCAAAACTTAAATGAACAGTAGCCGGCTTGGAAAACAACTGATCGCTAATGTTGACGCATGCGAGAGCATATTCAACTAACAGCTTACATGCGCTGAAAGCAGTCTGTTCCTACTTTTTTATCACGGCTACCCACTTTCACAGTAACAAAACATGGAAAATATCATTAGTATTTGTTCAGTATGGTACGGTTGCACTTCCAACAACCGTCGCTCACTGTTGTAGAAACTACAGTGGAGCACCACGTGGTTTCTTGTTGCCTCCACAAGAAACCACAAGACATGCAAGATCAACAGTCTTTGAAAGAAAAGAAGTGGAGACGCGCATTGTAGTTGCCATGTTTATAAGAAAATGGCTCGTCCAGTGGTTTGACCCCTTCAACCCACACAGACCATTTTCCCTAATAGTGTTATCCGGACTCAGTAGGGTCTGAAACGTAACGGTCTGATCAGAACTCGAAATTTTCTTTCAGCCGCTTACATAACTTTTCTTTCTACTCTGTAGTGCCAAGCTAAGTAACACTTCTGCCAAAAAAAATTCTGGAATTTTCGGGGTTTAGTATGTACTTTTTAATGCTGAGTCGAATAAGGCGGGTCTCAGAGCTTGCGCGTCTAAAAGGAAAAGTGGAATCACTGTAAACATGGTGAGAAAAATTCTAATACTTGATGGAACTCGCGGGACAATGTATGTTCTATTGTAGTGGTGATGTTCATTATTTTTTAATGCTGAATAGAATGAAATGGATCTTGGAAGCGCTCTACGCGTATTGTCGTTTGCATACGAGTTCCCAGATTGTTGATATACCAATGACATATTCACAATATTTGTCATCGTTGAATTGAATAAGATAGGTCACAACCATGCTGTGCCATTGCGTGATAATTTGCAGCGTGCCAATTGAAGACCACAATGCTCACCTTCGCTGAATGAGTTCTTCTTCCATTTGTGTGATGAAATATTCGTGATCTACGTTGTGCAAAAACTGAGGCTTCACGAGGTATCTGCTGACGATCCCAACAAGTCTATAAAACCCAAGAGGAGTCGACACTGGAAAGAAGAAATAATGATGATTACATTGAATTTACAAAATAATTTAAAAAAATGCTGAAGTTTGATCAAGATCGAGTAGTGACAGGCTGTGCACATTTCGTTCATGAAATACTCACTCAGAAGCAAGATAACTCCAACGAAGGATATGCAGGAGTACAAAAACGGCAGGTAGCATAATCCGAAATCTGTGAAAAACGAGTTTTACTGGTGAACTGCACAAGTGCATAAGTTTTCATAAAAAATGCAAGTTTATTCTGGGCAACCAAACGAACGAATTTAGAACCAGCCAATACGGATGCTATATCCATCCCTCCTTCCTTCACAAACCTTCGTTACTTCCCTGTCAACAGCTGGAAAACTGAAGAGCTTCCAGTTTCATACTGACGATCCCTCAACATACGTCAAAAGTTCACTTTGTCAGTTTTCTTTCCTTCAATTCTCTCTCAACGCCAGTCTTAATCGTGTTTAGGTTGAACAGTTTTTGAAGCTGCTCCCTTGAGTAAAATGAGGAGCTCAAATGTGCAGCCCAGGAGGTGGCGTCACCGAGTAGGCTGCAACACGTGTTCCATTCTGCTCGACTACTTCGTGCCAGCTTCTCGTCTTTATTGGTGTCTCACTTTTTGGCTGTCTAAAATACTCCCCGTGATTTTGTTCACTAAACGCTTTAACTTACACTATACCAGCACAGTCTAAAGCACTGGGAATGGATTGATTAAATACCGGGTGTGACCCATCCTCCCCCCCTCCCCAATTAATTGAATTATCACGTCAATATTTTCTATGATTCTAGTAACATTAGAGCGGGTTCACAAGGAAAAACCCCGCTAAAATCGATTAATTGCTCTAGTCACTTTCTCAGGGATAAGAATTACATGGTATCGTCGTGTCATTTGGAGCTGTCTATATAAATAATTTAATCAAAATCGTCGTAAGTCGTTTTTGAGAAAAAAATATTTAAAGTTTAGATCACTATGATAAATATAGTTATTTTTGTGCAGATTTGGCTCATACCCATATTTTGGAGTCCTACAGTGACCAGCAAGTCAAGCCAATTTTGGTCCTACCGGGTTGCCGTAGGGTTTGTTCAAGGACATCATACAACATTTGAAAATGCAAGCCCAAAAAGCAAAACACTAAGAAAATGTTCTATCAGTATCAGTTGATATATATTGTACTTACTGTCAAACGAAAAGTAGCTATCAGCAGGATCAAACAGCGTTGCCACTACAAACGTCAATCCAAACACAATGAAAGCCAGCAACACGAGAACGGTGCAAGTCTCATAAATCCTCGATTTGACTCCCTGGACAAAAGAATAAGAGAGATTAAAAAAATTTACTCATTTAATGATAACAACTCTTTCAATGCTTGAAGTTCTTTATTTTGCAATCGAATAACCACTGGTCAGGAAAGTTCTGTTATTATGGCAGGGGTCCCGAAAATTGGGTTTGGGTACGATGTTTATGCACTCGTCACATTTTTATCCACAAAATCGAAGAATCATCCAAAATCCGTATGTCGACTACGTCAGAGAGATGTAGATATTCACCATCTACAGGGTTCTTGTCAGTTATTCATAAAATGGCCCATAGTACTTCCCAGCATGCCTAGCAGCTGGATCCCCTAAAATGCCCAGCAAAGTACTTGATAAAGAGATGCAGGGTTGCCGCCTATTCTAAAGGAAGATAGTATAGACAAGAGTTGGACTAGACTGGTCAAGTTGGAAGCATTTGGGAGGTTGGGTTGGAACAAACTCGATTGAGATACCTCTAAGTATCAATTACTACTTGACAAAACTTCATGGCCTGAGAACTGGATCCTTGCGCACCTGGACAATTCATTGGAGCCCTTGATAGTAGCCTCGACTGGTTTCTAAAAAGACAATGCTCCCTTCCACTGCCCTCACCCCTCAAAGCCAAAATTGGCTTCACTTGCTATGCTTCACTGCCACTAAGGTAACCTCTTCTACATTCTGAGATGTTAGGAGAGACAAAACAGGAATACCCAAAAATAAAACCAGTTCAATCATATTCGGATTTTTTTCTTTACACTTTCGCAAAATTAAAAAGTAATTACTACTTTTATTTCCCTGAAACTTGGTATGTTCAAATATTTACAGTACGAATGTGGTAGTGAGTAAATGAGCTATTTCGTTGAACATGTAACATTCATACAAGGCTCTGCGGGGTTGGTAACATTCAACAATTCACATTTTTCCACATTTGCAGCAACACGTGACGTTGTACTGGCTGTTGAACCGCCATGACTGGGTTGTGTAACTGCATAACTCAGTCTGCTAAGATCAGAAGTGATGGTAACCCTTCACCGAGTGGTAAAGGTTAACAAAAACACTAATAAGGTTCATTAAAAAATGCCCACCACTGCCTCTGAAAGGGTTAATTTTGTGAGGTCAACACAGTAATTTCTGGGAAAGATTGTTTACAGGCACCAGGCGAGTGACATGGCGTAACGCGGGCTGTTTGCGCAAACCATCACCATTAATTCGTTTCCATCGTATGATCTCGGTTTTAGCGGTCTCAACTATTCGTTTCATTTTACCAACGAAGCAGTTTCACAATAAGCATCCCCGAACACCTGAGACAACACGTGATCTACCCCCAATCTTCTGACGAAAAGTCTGTAATCATCCAAACATAGTTCCAGTTTTTTCTATTCTGATCTAATCATACCGGTTTCCCATTTTTTCTCGCCTCCTTTTTTCATTTCATGTATATGCAACTCTATTTTCTACGGCAGGCAACCAAAGTTGAATTTTTCGTTCTCTGATAACCTTGTTTGCCACGAGTAATTTGTCAAAATCAGAACAGCCCCCACACGTGCGCAAACACGCAGTTTCCCTTTTTCTTCAATTCAATTCTCAATTCCTCTAAGTAGTTAATGCCTCTTTACAGACATTTGTTTATATATCGCATTATACGTGTCAACCTTATCCCATACATGCATGTGCATTTGCCTATTTGTTGTGAAAATCCCCTCATACACAGTATAACATGCAGTGAGCAGTTTTCAGTTCATTCTTTAATACTACTTCTAAATTCTGTAGATGCGTTACTGGCAGTAACCAATTTTCTACTGCAATCACTTATGTACTTGAGACTAAGTCTTAAGTTGATAGCAAGATTACTTTGTGAACCAAGCAGTTAAAGGTAGAAAGAGTGATTTCGTTATGCAAAGGCGAATAATTGGACTTATGACTGACATTCAAAAGTTTGGTTCTTTTGTTGTAAAGAGAATAGAATAGTCCCCTTAATGGACGTTCAATGAGATACACGGTACAGGAAGAGTTCTGATGAGTCACTAGAAAACTGGGATCAATCGGCATTGATATGAGCACAGACGAGAGTTAGGGGGAAAGTATTATTGTCCAGTGATCGAGTAGGCAGAGAATCAGCGATTGAGGTTTAGGAGAGCAGACAGTCGCACGACGTAGAGTGACAGAAACCGCCAGGTATTTATTCACAAGGGCCACAAAGGAAAATACAGGAGACAAGAAGTTGCTTTACCTCAACGGATTCCCTGTGTAAGGTTTTCTCTCTTTGGATAAAACAGCGTTACCTGAAATGCACAGGCTAGAAACATGAACTCTTGCATAGCTGGAGGAGAGGAGCACACCTAGGCAAAGGGCACCCAGCAGTCAAGGTCCAGAACAAAGCATTTGTTTTTACGAAACCCATATTGTGAGAAAAAAACTCCATGCAAGTGCTCATGTTTCAATTTTTTCAATGCCTGTGAAACTTTTCCTCACATGCGAGTGCAGCCGTACTACTGTAAGTATTTATGTGATAAAATCGTGTCAATGCAGTTATTTCTCAAGTTTTTTTCATACGTTCAACGTCTATATTGTAGAATATTTTTACCGTTCCTTGCTTTGAGATAATAACTTTTTTCATCATTATTTCGTTACAGTTTACTTGTCTCACGAATTTTCAGCAAAATTAATGTTACTTAACCGTTACATTAACTAAATGTTATACGATTAGGTGTTCTATCTATTATTTATTCAAGAAGGTTTCTCCAAAGTACAACGCACTACTCTTTTATTCGTCATTTCATGTTTCATTTCAGATTCAATTGGTTTTATTTTATTCACAACGCCAGGTCTCTGGTAGCGTGCTTGACATTTTTTCTCCAATTTTTTTATCGTGTTCAATACCACCGCACTATTCACAAAAAAGGTTAGCCGTAAATGTGAAGGAGGTCTATCCTAACCTTATGCTCCTTTAGTGACCTTTAGTGTTGAGGAATAGAGAAATATTGTACGACTCCGCTGGCAACAAACCATTAATTTGCGGAAGTTAGGTTGTAAAAGTATAGTTGAAGAGTAAGAATGAAATAATGATGATTGGACAATTATATTCAACCAGACTGCTCTCACAAGAGAGAAAACCTCTAGCGAGTACTGGTAGGTTAAGGTTTTTGGAGATGATTTTTTGTCATTTCCCGACCGCATATGTAGTAACCAGCTACTAGGAAATCGTGTGAATGTTTATTCATTACGTTGCGTTGAATGAACTTACTCTTTTACAACCATTTAAACCTTCAGACTCTGTGAACAAGTAGGCAAACGGGAGAAGGCCGAACAGAGAGACGTTGGAAAATAAGAAGACCAAGTTCCAAACACCTGCAAAAATGTAAAATTCAGGTTTATAAACCACACGAAATTCCTCAATTGCACGTGAATTTGATGCTTTTTCTTCCCCCATTAACTGATACAAGAGGATTCCCATATCCCTGGTTCAATCAGTTTCAACAGAAAAATTTATAGGAGGGCAATAACACGCGTCAAGTTCACAGGAGCTGAATAACATCGTTTATTTATTTATTCAATCCCCCGCGTATTTAGGCCAACATTTCTCCTCCCAAAATTGCTAGAGCATTAGTAATGCAGAACTGTAAAAATTTACGAGCATAAAGAACCAAGTTAGTTTGAAGGTCAGCTACTTGGAAAGTCACGCACATCTTTGAGATTAACAAAGTACAAAGATATTTTATCAAGTTTATCAAACACGTCACTACGAACCTTGAATAAGAGAGTGATTGAGCCATTTCACGTAATAACTCTTTGGGTACAAAATTAGAACCTCGTTACTAATTATGGAGACAGGAAGAAGCATCGCTGCGCACAATGTGACAGACAGTGAGAAAACACACAAATATAAGCTGCAACAAAATAGTTTTTACAATTAATCACACGTTCTATTTTCAAGATTTAATATATTGATGTATGATCCTGGCAAAGGGTAATATACCTGACTCTGTAGACAACAGCTTCATCATCATCAGTGGAAAAATAGTCTTCGGAGTCATTTCTTCGAAATTTGTTGACGATCAGATACGACAGTATGAAGAGCGCAATGAATAAGAGCAAAAATATCTGGAAAAATAACCAGGTGCTAATAGTTAATGGAAGAATTTCGTTAGATCAGTTACAGTCTCAGGACCAGTTCGGAAACAATTGTGTCTGTTGGGACAGTTACAATTGCTATAACTTGTTATATACTTCTTATTTTTGTCAATTACTTGAGGTCAGGTCACTTCAGGTGAGTTGCCAGGACAGTCAGCCTTGAGTTGTCTTTTCTGTAAGTCGGGGATACTATGGAGCATGAGGCTAAGAGTGTTTCTGTTGTACGTCTTGAAGCCCCTTTAGATTCTCCCTGGAGTTGCCCGAGGAAAGAAGGTGTAGCAGGGGCGTTACACTTGGCAGTGCCAGCTCATTCCAGACCAGACAGTCTTAGGGGACACTGCCACGTGAAGAATATTTTCTGCTACTTTTTTCAATATGATATCGACATTGTGACCAGTATCTCTTACATCTTTACGCCACGCATTGTCTAAGGTTATTCAACTGAGATTAATGAATAATTTGTGAATGACGAAGATGAAGACCTTTCTCATTCTTCTTACTTTTAATTATTTCAAACTTTTCCAGTCGAAAACGTAGGAACACAATGAACCAGCGATCTGCTTGACCCATTTGAAAATCCGAGAAGATTCACTTATAATGCAGTTTCACCTCTCATAGTGATAATCTGGTTCACATTTCCTAATCCCCGCCCCCGTCTTGCACCATGGTTTTGATAGTTTAATATTGATAATACCTGGACACTATACTTTAAGGAAAATCGATCACGCATTCAACATAAATGGTCAGGCTACGCCTTCCTGCGGTCCATATTCCACTGTACTCGAAATGTCCATCTTCTGGCTTTGCCCTGTTGCTGCTCAAATGCAGGTAGTTGATTGAATCATGAGATTGTTCATCCTTAACAATGGAGCATTCGGATTTAGGATTTGATAGAATTTACTAGTTTTCGTTAGTTGCAACCAAATTCAATCCTGATGAATACGTAAGGGTTATAAATGATTTAAATGCTCTTGATCTCGTTTCGGAGAACTAAATAAATTCTGGCCAACTTCATAGTTAGTACAGTTTATCGTTTGAGTACAAATTAGCAGACGATGCTTCGATACATTATCTCAAGCTCGGCCGCCCTAATAATCCTAATGCCTTTCTACATTCAAATACGGTATTTACCTTTTAAATAATTAATCTGTAGTTTGTGTTCCTGTTACCTAAGTAGTGATTCAAGTCACGTGATCTAGCTTTTAAATTGTTCTGTACTGTACACGAAACAACCACTGAAGTGCTTCGTAGACTTTTCAAAATTACTACCTCGTAGTCAAATTCACTCGCAAAATTATGAAATCTCGTAATGACAGTTAATAAATTGAACCGCAATCATTCAAAGCTACTACTACTCAATCTTCGGTAAAAGCAAAGAACATGGACCGACCCCTCTGATAAGGCAATAAGGCTATTCCAAACTAAGTAGACCTTCCTATGTCTCAAACTTAGCTTCATTGTTCTTATACTGATGTTGATCGGTTACTAAGAGTAGAAAGGAAGTGATCACTTACGATATTTTCGCGCACGGTGGAGTGGAACAATCGCTCTCGATCGTCATAGTATTCGTCTTCTGAAAAATCTCTTGTCATGGTTGGTCAACAGTTGAACCGATTGCAAGAGCGGACTGCTCGATGAATCCTCCAACGGCACGAAAGTTAACAACAATGGCATTTTTCGATGTCAAAAGAGCGGCGGTCGAGATGATTCATCAGAACCTTCATAGATCGAAACGTCCCTTAAAAAAATAACCCATTACAATCGTTCCAACTAAGTATTTCTTGATATCGACCGCGAAAGAACAAAGAAGTATACCGAGAATGCATTCGTTATCAGAAACTATGACGACCTAACAACCTCAAAATGGTCGAACAAGGCTTAGGTCAGCAGCGGTGCCAAATTTATTCTGACACTTTAATGGGAACTGGTGTCATAATTTATTCGTAATCGGAATCCGCTAATCTAAACATAGATAATTTGTGATAAATTACCTCTTACGTGTCCTCGAAGCTTGAAGCTCCTGAAAAATAATTATATCATTTACTTGAGAGGCGGATAAGGGCAAACGCGAAGGATAAACAGAACAGTGTTGACTCGGTTCGATATAACGTTCGTTTCAAGGAGAAATGATCGGAGTGACAAGAAGAGCGAGGACTAGAGCGTACTTTTCGAGCAGCTTCGGATTTCACCCGATCTTATCCGAACACAGACGAAGTGACATTCTCCCGCCTTAGTTTTAAATTGCTTGTACCTTATAGTTCGACGTTTTTGTGATACACATTTAACATGAATGCTCTAATACAAAATGTGGTACAGTGTAATCGTCTGTATATCAAATAAAGACGTCCGTTGTTTTCTCTTAAATAACACCCACTCACTGTAAACTTGACATCCTGCTACTCTCGATAAGTAAAACGGCCAGTGTAATAGATATGTTGGAACTGAATGTACTCATGGTATGATAAGGTATTCCACCTCGTCAAAGGGGTTCAGATGTTTATGAGGGTTGTCCACAGCATCCTTTTATATAGGGTGAAGGGCTGACAACCGAGCATTGCTAATCATAGGAAACGGGTGGCATTATTGCTCGTATCTCCTTTGCTGTTTTTCAAGAGAGTGTTCGTGGTAGCAGGTGTTATTCTGAATGAATTGAGTTGAATTCGAAAAAAGCAGGAGATACATAATTAAATACTCCCTGGCAGTGCTGAGCCAGAAGGGGATCCAAGCCCTTCTTGCAGGGATGAAGGATGAAAACACGGAGTAACGGACCAAACTGATGGGCAAGAACTGTTCGATTCGGGAGACCACAACTACTTATAAAATTTAAAATGAAAGTGAATCCAAGTTTAGTACTACTTGTTACGATATTGCTCACCTACGAACAAAGCCTAAGAAATTAGAAAACATATTTTTATCCCAAAAGGGAGCCGTTTGTCTCATCCAAACAGCTTTTCCAATTTGCCGCCGTCTGGGTTCTTAATAATTGTGTACAAGAGTAACTTGCTGCCTGAGTTGTATATCTGTGGATTACAACGTTTCTGATACACCTACATACAATTCGTTCCTTGGATTTTTTCTTCAGTAGTTTAGAGTGGAACAACTTTGTCAAAAACTCAAGCTTCGCGCTATTCGGAACCACACACTCGATGTGAAGTCTCGATACCTACGTTTCAGTGCCTCGTGCTCTTGGTATTCTGTCTAACTTCCTCATTCATGATTATTATCGGTTTTCAATGAGATTGACGCTAAAAGTAACCCACCATCTTTCTCAGAGAAATGTTATATACGATGAAATAGTTGGAGAAGCGCTCAAAACGTTGGTCAATAGTGCCATTTCCTCTGATTAGTATGAAAATGGAGAAATGAGCCCAATAATTCACAAATATTTCGATGAAAAGCAGTTTTAATGCTGTTGCCATGAATCTCGCTCATATGATACTAGTGAGCTCAAAAAAATAGGTTAACCACCACCGTTTCACTCACTCGCTACCATTTGTCGCAGTTTTTACCAGATAATTCCGAAACAGTCGACACGATCCTTCTAAAAAAAAGATAAAGTCGTGTTCCTCGTCGCATGAATCAAATGTGTACCGGTTGCTCAATAATAGTCGCGGCATCTGTAAAAGCACCTCAATAAATTCTGAAACATAAAGAGCAATTATTTTCCATGTAAAATCTGAAGTTATGTTTATGAAGTTCAAATGAACTGAGTGAAAAATAGATTGGATAAGTTGCTGCAGCGTTGATCGAACGTAGGCCGAGGAAAGTTGCGTTATGCGTCGCACCAGACTTTTTGCCTACATTCTTCGTTCTTAATGCTTCGTTCTACCAGGCCATCACTCTTCTCTAGAGACATCCTATAGCCCTCGTCGTGCAATCTGTTTCTTTCTTCCAGACCACTCATTCCAGTTATTCAAACGTCAAGAGTCACGAAATCTAGAAAACTGTCAGTTTCAGGTGTAAAGGGGTTTTGCCGATATATCGCCAGCCTTCGCAACATCCCATTTACTCGAGTCCCGTAACGGAACAATGAACTGTAACAACGTCTCCTCTCACCAAAAATAGAAGTCGAAAATCTTTAAGGTGGACGAAATAAGGGACATGCCAAGTGGGAGTGGGAAGCTAACAGTTCTGTCCCGCTTCTCCTCTCATGTCCTCCTTCCCTACTCGCCTACAAGAAGTCGATGGCCTTCGCGTCCAAGAGAAAGATCTACCCGTCCCCGCTCAACCTTTCAGTTCGGCCGTCGTTCAGTCGATAGAATGGATTATTTTCACTTACGTACAGCCGTGATTTTCGCGTGTTATCTTCTGCAAAGTGCCTTCACTTCGACGGTTGCCTCGTCTTCCGCGTGGAGAAATGGTATTTCTATTTATAACTTGTTATTCCTGTTCGATATTCACTAGTAAGACAGAATCCTATAGCAGCTATGACCCAAACTTGCCGGGTTTGAATGTTATGAAGCATATGGAACAGTTGAAGCTTGATACTCACACTCAAACCTACTTCAGATTCTTAAAAGTTGTTCTCAACTTTGTAGTCAATACTATCGGCAACCAGGAAAGCGTTAAAAAGCTTCTTATACGACGTTTTCCATCATTTGACAGAAAGTTCATTAATAAACTAAGGTAATATTACCATTAGTTACATTGCGTATTAAACAGTTGATAGTTCTAGTCACCAGAGAAGAACAGAGATCATAGTTGGCAGTTACCTTTAACAAATTAGTTTATACTCGTACGTAAAGTTAAACTATTCCAAAAAACCCTTTTTGTGTCCAGAAAGATTCATTAGCAGAAGAGATTTTCCTATGCCGCCATGGTTTTTCCCGAACTCAGTTTGAGAAGAAAGTAAATAATAGAAGAATTGTTCCAGGCAACAAGGATAAAAATATGGAATAACTTACAATATTTATAATATAATGTTTCCTGTTTTCCAAGAAGTGTTGATGAATTTCAAAATATTTTTCATTCAACTATTTTTTAGATTTTACTAACGTATTTTCCCGATGACTTGTTATCGACTTCCCCAGGATTTCCCTACGATTTTTCTCATTTTCTCAACCACTTTTTCTTAGCGTTACAACGATTTTACTCGACTCCCATATTATTATTTTTGTCTATTTATTTTTATTTGGTTTCGAACCAAACTGAAATTGTATCTGAACTGCAATTTGGATAAGGAACACCCTCCTCCCTTTGACACTCTGGGCAGGCCAGAAAGAGTTAGACAGTTTCCTAGAACTCTTGTCGTGTTGAAGGTCTTCAAGAAACTGCAAGGCTTGATCATCCAAATGTTTGAATTCGTTGACCTATACGCCGGAGATCAAGTGATGAATTTTAAAACCAAACTTTATTCAATACATTGGTACTCTTGAGCCGCCTTTCAACCACCTTCATTCTCTAGCATTTCTCGCGCCCCCCAACACAAGAATTAATATTTCCTCTGCCAACAATGTATCCCCACGTAACGTTCGTTGGAGTTTTCCTGTGACCCCAATCCCTAATCACACCTCTTACTTTAGCCACCTCTTCATGGCCACTCTGCCCTAAAACTCTCTCAGCTCTCGTTCCTGACCACACCAGTTCATCTAAACAGATATTTATACCCGTTTTGTCGCGTGAACTCTGTCTTCCGCTCACTCTACTTGGAACTATCTCTAATCTAACGTTGTTTATTCGTTTGGACCAATAACGTAACTTTCCATTCAGTTTATATGAATTTGGTTGAGTGCTTCTAAATGTTTGTTGTGTTGAGTTGTTCCTATTTATGCTACTACCATTATTGAGTAATTGTAGACTTTATTAAACTACCAACTTGATTTTTCTGAAAAGGATGTTACCGTTTTGGAATTACTGGGTGGAAACTGTGAAAAGTTGTAGAAAGGAGGTTGTGGTTTGGATTCCAGATTTTCTAGGGCTGCTCCGAATTATCTTGTGTACGTTATTAAACTTTTATTGTATGGCTAGTTTATTGGACTACTTCTCTGATACCTCAGAGTGCTAGTATCATATGAGCAGGATGTATAAGGGAAAAATTGCGCTAAAATCGATTTTTCTTCGAAATGTGTAATAATTAATCAAAATTGTTGCAGCCGGTTTTGTGAATAAAAAATCAGGTGCGTTGATCACTATTGCAACCATAGTTAGTTCAGAATCGATTTTGCCGATTACATCGGTTTTTCAGCGAGTAGGGCTAAGGAAAGTATAAGAGTAAACGCGATCGTGTTTGAAAACTCCGTAAACTGACACTTCATACAGACCAATTACTCTCTTTTTAATTACACAATTACACTTTTACGTATCTAGCTTTGCTGAACGTGATTTTATGTGAGATAAGGAGTCAGACAAATTTTTCAAGTTATTTTATGTTGTATTATGCTCTTAATTAGGATGCTCAGTCGTTGGTGGTGTGTACGACTTCGTAATAAGTAGAGCTCTTTTACGCCACAAAAGAGCATTTCTATGAGTTCAAAGAAGAAAGTTTACGGCCCTTGGCTTAGTAGCGAAATAACAGTTTTGTTCCTAAAAATGAAATATGAAAATGGGAAATTACAGAGGATTTCGAAAGAATCCGTAACAGGCCCAATCTAGCGAATTGAACGCCACATTAATTATTCTGGAAAACTAGGGGCCCACGTGATAATCAACCTTGCTCCGAGATTCATTGGGCTAGAATAGAGCCTTTTACTTCGACCTCCCCTCCAGCCGAGTAATAGGACTGCAAGCAGTTTGGCATCTATCCAACCGTCTTCAATGAATCCAACACGGCTGAGGTTCGAATTTTAATGCGCGGGGAGAACTGGTTTTGTGACCTAGCATTAATTGAGAGTATGCCTGCATTCTCGCATTGTAACGAAAAAATTAATCGTCGAGGGCCACGAAAATGGCGAGCTGCTTCACCCAAAAAGCTTGTAAGAGTGTTTAGTTTGTGTAGTCTTCATTGAACCACAAAACGCCAAATCCTGCCAGCAATAGCGGTTTTAGTAGAGATTTCAGCTCAACTTCTGACCGATACCTAATCGCGTCCTTCATAAACACTCTGTGATAATACCGTGAAGGAAAAAAATATATAAAATGAGAATCTGTAAAAACTGCTCCCACGATGTAAATCAAATGTGCAGTGTGTTTTATAGGAGACACCGAGTTCTCGGCAAACGTTTCTTTGACAATCCGTTGAACGGAGGGAAAAGCCAGATGTTATACAACGGTGGTTTATTATAGTCTAGCACTTGAAACATCGAAAAATAGTAGTAAATGATAGGAAACATGAACTGACCACAACGAAACAACGTAAATTGACGTTTTCGAGGCGACGTGACGAGTCGAACTGACGAATGGACAGAAGAAACGATTCTCTACTCTTTGGCTCTATTACCCGCTAGTTCTTTCAAGTAGTCAAATTTACCTCACTACGTATGCGTGGAAGGCGTATGCTCCGGATGAACTGTTGGGTACTGAAGTACACAGGCAGGTGTTTTATCAAGACTGACTTAGGAAGGGCTAAAGGCAAACTATAGAGTAAAAATACATTGTCAGCAGTTGTGGGTCAGAGGGGCTGATTAGTCAGCTGGTGTGTGCCAACGTTAACAACGGTTTATTATCATCTGGCAGGGCGGCATTGCACAGCTGGAAGCAGTTTCACACCTCCAAGACCATCATCCTGTTCAATTCAGATTCGAAAAATGCTGTAAAAGATACGGAACATGCCCTGACTACAACGGAACAACGAAAATTCTAGGCGACGCTAGAAAATAGACTTGACGAACGAACTGTACGGTGGTGGGAGTGACGCGGGAGGCAGTGCATCGATCAACATATTCCAAAACCTTAAGCCCACCAGTTTCTACGTACGACGTTGAGCCGAGTTCAAATGAAAAGCAGATCTCGAAAATTCCTAGATTGATAAAAATTGCATCGTCGTGTATGCATCTCACCGCATACTTCCAAATAGCAACCATCGTAATTTCTCAGCTACGTGTGGAAGATCGGGAAAGACGTGAAAGAGGTGCCGAACATTCAATATTCTGGAGCATTGGTTTTTTTTATGAAGCATTGAAGTATGAATTACTCAAAGATTCCTGTTGAATCGTGGTATGCTGCTGAAGAGGAGCAGGTTTACGTCACTTTAAACTTCGGTCGATATTAATGTTTTATTTAAAAAAATAAAAACATGTCTACTCGATGGTAACTAAACGCGGTTGAAACGTATTTGTATTCAGGGGCTTTCAGCAGAAAAATACTCATAAATAATGCCGCCGCTCTTCTCTGTAAGAAGATGACCTTTAAACCGGTTTGTCGCCAAAATCGCGCTGGTGATACTTCTAAAGGCGTTAGTAAAAAGAAGTCTCTCCTTCATTTTTTCAACTTCTCGAATTCAAGGTTTCATCCTCAAGAATGCAAAAACGCTGCAAATCATTGCGCAACCGATTATTATTCTCTTGCGCCGAATAATTAGGACCTACAGGCGATATTAATGTGTAATATTCGATACAACATCGAAAAATATTAAGAATGTAACTAGGCTACATAAAATATTCGGGAAACGACTATTCATGTGTGTAACTACATGCGAAACGCTTTCACGTGAAACCTGATGTTCCAATTGTGCCGAAGATTGTGCAGGTAGTGTCTGGGCCGCGCTGACTTTAACGCCGGTTAATAATAGGAAGAAGAAAGAGAACGTTAGAAATGTATACAAATGGGCAATGTTATCAAGGACTATAGAACGGAAAGAACGAAAATTCAACTAAGGGCTCTGCACGTAAGAAAAAACGTAATGATTAATGCTCTCGTTTAAGAAGGCTCAATCGAGATACAATAAATGACTCTGAGAATAAAAAGAAAGTAAAGCAGGAATGATCTGACCAGAACTTGCAAATTTCGGGTAGAAGACGATGGAAGCACATGGAAATCCTTCTATTTCTTCTCCTCGTTTTTAGCTGTTCCTGGGAGAATAAGAACGAAGGATTTAATAGGTATCGGGCACCACTTCGGGAGCGATATACTGTACGAGTGTCATGGCTGAATGGCAATTTACCAGTTCCGCAAATGCCCTTTTGGAAAGACTATCCAGAGAGGTCTTCGGATCCAGAGGACGATGAAACAGAAAAATGGAGTTGAGTTGAGGCAGCGATCACGTTGCCGAACGTAGACGCAATGAAAACTGGCAGGCTGGCAGCAGAGATTACTGTGCTCAACTGGTTCGTGCGAGTGGCGATTGCAGGAGACTGGTATTGTTGGGATCACCAGTCGGGATCACATGCGTCAAATCAATCAATATTTGTGATATCCTAGTTATAGAGTTTGACACAGTCTCACACATTGGAGATCCATCCTATTCGATGCTGCATCGTGAAACTTGACCTTAAGGAAGCGCTACATCTCAAGCTCTTCAGATTCACCAATGTTGAGAGCAGCAAACGCGATCTACATGCTGTACCCTTCGTAGATGAACACGAGGCCAAGCCACATTTCATTGAATCAACTTCCAATTCGCTTGTGTTAAGCTGCTCTACTAACCGTTCTGCAGTGATTTCCAGGCCTTGCTTGCTACCTCTAAGAAGAGCCACCCTGATGCTCGAACACTATAATACCCTACTTGCTGTGTTGGATTATCCAGTGAATCACAAGTTTCATGAAAATTCGAGACCTATATCTACATTCCCAAATTCTCCACCAGCCTGCAGAGTCATGACACTCATGTTTGAAACACACAGATCATTTCTCCAAATGGTGTTTTTTGTATTTAAATGAAACATGGGGCAAATGAAAATAACAATTTCTGTAATGCGAGCTTTACATCAGAAGTTGATGTGAAGTATTCTGGTTGTTGGTGCAATAGCAGGAGAAGTGGAGTTGAAATATCTGGTGCACAACTTTCCGCCACCCCCGTAATTTCGAACACCACCTACATAGGCAGGCGCTATATCTTCGTTCAACGCATTTTTACAGGAACATTTATGGAGGACAAAATGTAGATACTAGTCAGTTGAGAGTTCTTCATAAGTTTGATCGAAATCGTTCGACCCATTTTTCAGAAAATTGGAAAACCGATAAATTAATATTCGACAAATCTCCTTTTCTGAGTTAACTTGGCTTATATCTCCGTTCAACAGATATGTAGAGAAATAATTATGGAAAACGAAATGTGGGTATGGGTGACTAAAAGATATTTTGAATGTTTGATCAACTCTGGGGAAGCAGTTACTCCAGAATTAACGTAAATGTTCGAAAAAAACGTTATTTTTGGCACATTTTGATTCTTATCTCTGTTCAATGAACTGCCAGAGGAACATTTATCGAGAGTAATATATACGTATTAACTATTTGAAAACATCCTGTGAGTTTGGTGAAAATCGCTGAAGCCGTTTTGCCAAAAAGCGTAAAAAAACCTATTTTTGCTTCATAGGCCCATATCTCCGTTCACCGTATTTTCATGGAGATATGTATAGAGAAAAAAAGTTAGGTATTGATCAGTAAAAGATAATTTGAAAGTTTAATCAAAATCGTTAGAGCCGTTTTCGTGAAAAATGCGAAAAACCTTACTTATTGGTACAGTTTCGTCCCCCACCCCCCTTTCCATCGGCCGAAATCGTCCATAACCTTATTTTGATGTCTAAAAAAAATAACGAACAAAAGAAAAAAAGAACCAGCTTTATCAGATGAGCCGTTCTCCCGCAAATCGAACTCATGAAGACACACACACACATACACACGGACCACGCGCCGAAATTAGGTTTTTTAGACTCAGTAGGCCTCAAAACGTAAAGATCTGAAGAAAACCCAAATTTTTTTTCGGGCCGATTACTATACTTTCCTTCCCTTCGGGTAGCGGAAAGTAAAAGAGGCGAGCAGTTGGTTGATGAATTAAACGAGCGAGAGAGGACTGTATTGGTAGGAAATATACTGGTTAGTAATCCGATCCAAGATAGTTCAGAGTAAATCAACTTGGAGACAGAATTTATGCAACACAGTGGATCTCTGAGTAGTTGAACTGGAGTGAGCACCAGCTAGAGCGAGGGCTGATAAGCAATCACAAATGTGATGAAAAAAGAAAAGCGATATTAGGGAAAAGGGATATAGGAAAAAATGCTGAACGCTCAAATGTTTGGAAGTACGTAGTCGGCTCTGGAAATGCTAATCCTTGTGTTCGGTAGAGGTATGGTTTCTCATAGCTTGAGAACAAACAGCTTCAGGTCAGAAAGCTCGATCTCAGGAAGTCCGCACTATTGGGACAGTGACATTGACAGCCTTGAGCTGAGCCAATGATAGTATTCTACTGTCGAAGTGAATTTAAACTTGTATGGAAAATCATCAAACAACTCTAAAATCGATTACATATACATACACTCACTTGTTTCGTGTCATCCATTCGTTCATTGGCGAATCACAACAATTTTGATTTAAAAAAAACTAGCCATTCGCAAGTGGGACTCCAAAAAGAAAATAACGGCAGTAAAAGAAACGATAGTTTTTAGACAGTGATAGCTTTTTAAATTTATGCAGTTAATTTGCCAAGAAACGAAGAGTGGTGTGCCTTGCTACGGCAAGACAATACGAAAAATCTTCGTAAATATGTTATGTAAAAAAGATTCAGCGACGCGTATTATTATTCTGGATTGAATGAGCTAAACAAAAGAATAAAGCGAGTTCTGTTCAACTCAAGAGCGAGAGAAGGGTCGACAAATCATGGAAGTTATACGAGAGAATGAGAGAAAGGGACTGTACTGAACAAAAATGAAAAAGAGCTAAAACGCGCAAGAGTCAACAGAATTGGAATCCGTGGCATTTAAAATTTATACTTCGTTTTTAAACAGCTCTCCTACTGCATTGCTCTCGAGACCTTCCATTCCAGTTGATAACTGCGGTTGGGCTATTTTTAATTGGCCGTACCAGGGTTGATGTTTTTGGTGATGGCAGTGTATGTAAGAATTATTCAATTCGTTTATTAATTCGTGTCGGTGGCTGCGTATGACGTTAGTTTTCATCTAAACTTCAGTTCGTTAAGTTGACAACTCGGTTGTCTGACAGAAAAAAAGAATTTCTTTTTGGATAGCTGCAGTGTCGGAAGTTTGGTTTCTTTGGAACTGTGGCCCACGTCATCTCCCGCCTTTTCGAACGTTCTAGCTAGTTGTTGTCTTACTTCAAAAAATAGCGACCCATTTGAGCGGGAGCTCCGTTAAAAAAAAGCAACTCGCATAGAAACAAAAGTAATTCGTTCTGAAATGATGCAAAAAACACAGGTTATTGTTAGACTGGAAACGTTTTCAAAAACGTTGATTTTGAGCTATTTCGTGCTCAAATGGTTGAAAGATTTGATTCGACGGCGAGTTTTCCCAAAAGCCTGCCGTTGAGAAAATGTTCAATTTTTTGCGCTTCCACATTTTTCTCCTCAATATCAAACGCCCACCTCGCTTTAAGACGCTTAAACTTCACGACTATTAAATTTGATCTCTCATTATTCGTACCGTAGGGGTATTTTACAGATTCAGAGACGAAAGTTGGGGGAAAGCGGTAATTTGCCACTATCGTTCAGAGTATAGCGAAGCCTTTTATGTTCCAGGCAAAGTGGTGGTTTGTTACGTTGGCACATGGGCGACGTATCGTCCAACCAAAGGTGCCTTCCACATTGACAGCATCGATCCTTCACTCTGCTCTCACCTGATTTACTCTTTTGCCGGACTCGACACGGCAACATGGAAACTCAAGTCGTTGGATCCTTACAACGATTTGGAGGAGAATTACGGAAAAGGTAGTTATAAATGAAGTGATATTAATTATTATTGACGATGAAGAATGAACTATCTGATCAAAAGAGTTTCACTACGTTCACCGAGTTTCTTCTCCTTGACCCATTAATTATCAACATTCACTGGGGGAAATAGGCATGTGACCCTTCACTACGCTATATAAAATCGGCCTTTGAGAAATCTAGTTCAAAATCACTACAGATTTGTTTTTGTAGCGTAAATCTACTTAACTGAGCTGAGAATAAAACAATTTGGAGGATTTGGCATGTGTTCAGTTAACTATTCCGTATTCATATTAAAATCAGAATTACTTGAATTCTATTGGATTGAATTTAAAGTATTTAGGTTTGACTGCGTCTTTTACGTAGTAAACGAACAACGACTGAATGACCAAATAAGCGTTCGAACTTCTATCAAATTCGCTGTATTTTCCTCTTGATCAACAGTGAAGATAGGGAAGAAATCATTTTCCGTTGCCTCATAAATTAACTGTACGCTCCTACTCGTGGATTCACTGAAGTTGTTTACCGGGGAGGGGGGGGGGACTAGTGTGTCAACAATAATTATGAACAACATATCTGACAGAATAAGCGTCAGAACTTGGTAGTTTGATTTAAGTGGATCAGTCCATCATTATTAATCGAAATCTCTATATTAGGTTAAAAGTCGCTTGGTAATGGTAAATTATATTACTTAAAACCCTGACCTGTCGACTTCTCTTCTGCTTTTTCTGCAATTAGTGGTGCATAGTGGGAAGTTCAAAATTGGTTGTGTGTTGTTTGCCGAAAAATCTCAGCAGGGGCTGCCCCCGAAAACTACAAAGGTTCTCCCAAGCCCAGCATCATACGGATTTTTTGAAAATTTCAAATTTAGATTGTAATTTAAATCAATTTAATCTAATTTAAACTTTCAAAATCAAATCCTAAATTATTAGGTGTTTAGGGAAGGTCATCATGGTTACGAATCGTCCTGATTGCAATAGCAGAATTTCCAACGAAAACTCGATGAAAAAACAAGTTTTAGCGAAGAGTGAGTCTCGTGTTTCTTTCACTAACTTCACAGCGTTTTTCCTACAATTGCAGAACGGTACACTCCATAAAGTTTTCCTCACAATTTCAGAATAATAAATAATACCCTTCGAGAAAAAAAAGCCCTTCGAGAATACCCTTCGAGAATACCCTTCGAGAAAAAAAAACCTAGAAAGACTGACATGAGCGGGAGAAAACAAATAAATTCCGGAAAGTCTCTCACTGCCTTTCTAATGAAACGTTAACTGGTGGCCCTTGAAATTTCAGAAATTATTGCGTTGCTCCTACTTATGCCACGACCATTATTGAGTAATTAGCGCATTGATGATTCATGAGACTGTCGACACTATTTTTTTTAGAAGGTTTACTATTTTGGAATTATAGAGTAAAATGAAACAAAAGTGGTTTGAATTCCGGAATTTCTGTGGTTCCTAATATTCATATAGAGCGTTTCCAAGTCGTCACCGTGTAGGTAGTTTATAGGACAACCACCCTAATTTTTTGGAGATGGTACCGTATGAACGGGATGTACAGGGAAAAACTGGGAAAACAATTCTATTATCAGCTTACTACATAACTTTCCTTGCTCCTTCATGGAAATGTGTTTTACCGTCTATAACTAAAATGAGGAAAAAAACTGGTCTTATACTGGTCTTAAGTGATGTAAATCGCTGAATGCGCGTGAGGGTTAGGGACATTTTGTTATGTGTTGCATTCAAGGGCGAGTTTTCAAGGGTTTCTCTCTCTCTCTCATTAAATTACCAACGGGATTTATGCTGCTGCCTTCTCGTTTTCATGATATTCTCATTATTGTAAGCTTGAAATTTTCAATGTTTACCGAAAGTAAAGACGGCAGTGAATTTGTGTTTGTTTCAATTGGGATGAATCATTCTGCGAGCCAATCAGAACAAACATGCCGACTGAGGTTCAATGCGTCCTGTCAAGGCCAAGTAGCTCATTTTACGGAGAAGGCCGTCTCAGTCACGGAGAAGATGCGACTTCCTATTTGTTCGCTTACATTAATAAAAACGGATCATGACCCTTGGCACCGCATTCGAATATTTCGTGCGCATTAGGTCAGGAGTAGTGAGCTCTTAAGGAATTAGATGTTGAGATTCGTGACTCGTAGGGTAGGGAAATCATTTTTATTCGCGCCCGATTGTTATTGATTTGTGACACACAACGATCTTTTGATTTCTGTGCCACATTATGATGCAACCGGATAATTCTGAAGAGAACAAAATAACTTCTTACGGAAAACGTTCACCATTTATACGTGATGTATAAGTTACAAGCTATTTAACATGCGACTAAACAACAGAAGTTACTAACCTGTTTGGTTCCAACAAATTCGATTTTTTACTTTCCCCAGCTCAATCACCTGGATTTTTTTCTGAGTTTTCTTCAGGTCTTCATGTTTTAAGGGCTTCACGTTCTGAAAACACAGTTCGGGACAATAGTCAGCGTGAGCGTGTGTCTGTGTATCCGAGAACGTGATGAAAACACAACTGAACCAAATCGGCTCACAATTGATGTTTAGCCTGCAGATTACTATGAAACGTCCAAATGAAGGTATTAGCAAAGTCGGTTCAAAACAAAAAATAATTATCATAGTGATCAAACACATTTTTAGAATAAAAAACGACTATAACGGTTTTAATTCAATTTTTCGTATCAGCAGTTCCAAATGACAATACAGTAATTATCAATCTCACTCACGTGGCACTGGCGTTGCGAAAAAATCAGGGTGGTAGCCTAAAAAATACCTTCACGATGACAGTTAAATAATAATCATCAAATAATCAAGAGCAACTACAGAAATTTTGGAATTGAAATTAACGTCATTTTGTTGCCTAACTTTTTCCGCAGCGTTTTCCCCATAATTGCAGGATTTCTAACATGAAAATCGTGTTGACAGTATCATCAATTACCTCCACGATGGTTTGTAAATAAAGGTCGTGGCATTCGTAGTATCAGTTTAATAAATCTCGGAATTTTAAGCGCCACAAGTTTCTTCGTAGAACATCACATTTTATCAAGTTGAAACGAACCAAGTGAAAAATAGATGGTAATAGTAGCTAGAATGTAACTGAGACTAAGGAAAGTTATGTGATGCATTGGGCATTTCGTTTCAATTTTGATACCTACTGCAAATAGGCATTTTGTTTTACTGTTTTATTATTAGTCATTTTGAATTTTTAGGTTCCTTCAAAAAGATGACAAGCCTAAAATCGTCTCAACCACACCTCAAGGTAAATATGAGGCTCGACTAGCGTTTCGTTGTTTCAATTAGTCGCCACGTAGTTTTACGATTGAGTAATCGTTAAAGGTTTCACTTTTGAATTTCACTTCTGAAGGTAGTCAATAATCCGTGGTCAATTAGCGTGTTATTACAACGGCTTCAACGAGCGGAGAAAAAGAGAAAACCTAGTGTCAGTTGCACGAGAATTATGGAAGTGAGCGGCTCGTCGACACGCGAAAACAGGCGGTGACTTAAACGTTGCTTCACATTCTGGTTTATTATAATGTAAAAATATCTATAGTATTGGTAAATATATAGGAAGTACTCCTGAAATTAAGGTATATACATAGGATCCAGGTAAACGTATCGGAGGTACTCCAGAAATTCCGGATAATTCACTTAGTACCATTTATCACAATTTTCACCAGATAGTTCTGAAAAAAATTAATTTTTACAGTCTCACTAATTCTCTGTATACTGACAGCTCAATAATGGTCGTGTTATATGTAGGAGCACCACACTAAATTCCGGAAGTATGTGCGCTATCACTTTCCACCACCGTGAAGATGTGTTTGACCGGGTTGAACGAACTGAGTGAAAGATGAATTGAATTAGTAGCAAAAGCCACGAAAACTAGCGAATTTACGTTGAGGTACGGAAAGTTGTGTGGTGCGTCACACGTGATGTGTTATTTATCATTAGTGGTTTATTATTCATTCTAAACCATACACCAATGTTTTCGGCCAGGAAGGTTTTTTTTACAAAACCCCTCAAAATTTGACAATTAACGTTTCCTTCGCACCGAACTTCCACTTGGGATCTAATAATGCCGACTACTCAGCAATATGATTGGAACAACCCCATGGCAAGGATGGTTTAAAAATGAGCTAAAAATGAAATGTTTACAGTTTTATTGCAGTTATGTCGTGTTTGGTATCGGTTTCGAAATATTTTTCGATGCTGATTCCAATAGAACAGATCTCAAAGGCATAGGACTGTGTCTGGAAAACAGTGAAATTACAGTAAGTATAGAGAGGAAAATTCTACTACTAGAAGGAACTCGTAGAGACAATATAGCGAAAAGTATCGTTTATTCCCGGCCTGCGCTCATTTCCCTTCTAACTCCAACCACGTCGTGTTACTTGCCTAGAAAATGCCAATTTACGTTGTTCCGTTGTAGTCAGGTCATGTTTCGTATGGTTTACTTTTTCGATGCTAAATGGAATGGAGTCTCGGAGGTGTGAATGTGCGTCAAGTTGCGCAAGAGAATAATAAACCAATGTGTAATAATTTGCAGTATTTTGTGTTGAGGAGCCCTTAATAACTGCGTGAACAATAAGATTTGAAGTTTGTACCATCTGCAATATAATAGCATTCACAGCAGTCACGCTACTGATTCAAGTTCTTATGTTGTTAATCACATTTTTGGACGACGGTTCATATTGTTTAGTCCATTTAAGGGAATCATTTCGAATTTTGTTTATCCTTCTCAGACAAGAGAAGGGAATTGTGCCTGTTATAGGGTCCAAGAAATATAGGAAGTACAAAATATATGCATAGAAAGCTCAGTACAACCTTCATCGACACAGTTTCCAAATGCTATGACGAGAATAATTTGTATTCTTCCACGTGAAATCCAACGAGACTCCTGCTGACTTATTCCAACTCATCACACAGAGAATACCGGTCTTCACCTGAAAATCGCCGTCTATACTTGATCGGATCTCTTGTGACTCGTTCGCGAATGTTCCCTCTATTTCAGCGTTAAACAAGAAGTTGCCAAAGTTGGTCCTATCCATTGGAAGCCTGCAGGTACTCCCAGATCATACTTGTTGTTAGATCTTTCAATAGAACTTGTACGTCCTGCTGTGCCAGTCGACTCATGTAGATGGTGATGTGTCCCGATCAGAAGAGTAAGTGAGCCAAGAATTGCAGGAAAAACGATGAGCTTAACTTTAAAGAAACCTGAAGGTCGAGTGTGACAATATATTTCAACTTAAATTTCTACGATAAGGGAAACCAAGTTCTTCGAAAGATTTGGAGAATTTATGATTTATGAACAATGTTTCATGAATTTTCCAAGTTTTCAAAATCAAATTTGATGTACTTACCGTTATTCGATTTTGCTAGTTAACGAAGATAGTCTACGGAATCATACAAATTGTTTATGAGTAATTTTTTAACCCGTTAGCTCGTTACTCACGAAGGTTAGTGAACGTGAAAGTGACGTAAGAACTGAAGTTAATGCCGAGATGATTCACAAAAAGCGCTTTATTGGAAACGTGTTGGAAGGAGGCATATGGATTGAGTTGTAGGAAAACAGGAGGTGTTGTTGAATATCTCTGAGCGGATTGAAAATGCTGCTTTAATTCCTACCTAGAAGTTTCTCAAAATGAGAAGGCATGACTATTAGCCGCGAATAAACCGCCCAGTAAGGAGCGTTCTCGCGAAGGACGTGAAATCACCAGGCCTTGAGGTGCATGTTATATGACAGGTGGGGCACGCCTCGACTTAATTAATCTTTGGATGCATGACGCTCGATCTGAGCTAAGAGACCGACAGAGCCCGTGACTGAGAGAACACATCTGGTGCACGGCATTAATCCTGATTTCCTTGCAAACGTAATTACTCAATACCGCGCTTATTCTATATCAAAATGTTAAGCAATTGAAAATATTAGAATCCAGATTTGAGAGTTGAATAGCCTAATATTATTCTTTAGAAAGTGGATAATTACTTAGCTTGCTTAATAAAGACGGGTTACAGAAGAAGACTTAACCAACCACTAGAGAAACTCGGCGCATTAAACATTTATCTTGAGAGCCTAACTACGGGAAGATCTCTAATGCATCATTAAGTTTTAGTTTGTATATTTATAACTACGAGGATTTTGAATGAGGTAACCCGCGCTCCGTACTTACAGCCAGTTGTGCCAGCTCTTGCTAAAATGTAATCTGCCGTTGGAAGTGAATTTATCGTTTCACCAACGAGTTGGTTAAGCAACATGATTTGCCAAACCGCCATCGGGAATCGGTTAAAATGTTAGATATCACCATATGACGATTACTTCAAGTAATTTTTAATTTTGCTGGCTCTACGCAGTAAAAAGAAAAGTTACGGGATCGATTGACTTTTTTTGTGAGTTTTCTTAAAATCTTTATGTTTCAAGGGCTACGGCTACGGCTATTTCGGAAAATGGTCTGTGTGTGTGTGTGTAAACACTTGAGAGAAAATACTGAACCAAATTGACTTCAATCTGATATTTAGCCTGGCTATGATGTGGCTGGCTATAGGCTCAAAACACACTATACTCGTAGTTATCATAGTGATCAAAACATCAACTTTTTTCTCAATAACGCATAAAAAACAATTTTGATTGAATATGGGCGAGATTTATATGAAAATAACTGTTCTAAAATCGCCGTTCGTTGACATTTTTGACCATTTATTGGGCTGCTCTCGTGATTTTCCCACTAACGAAATGTTTATATTATCGTTGCGTTATTTAAGTCTGTCCACACACAAGATTTAATCGAAATCGTTAAAGCCACTCATGAGAGACTTGTGTTTCGATCACTGTGATAACTATTGTAACTTGAAGCTCAATTTTCCTAGTGCCCTTATTTCGGTGTTTGACGATAATGCGCACGATAAATATGACATTTGAGCAGATTTGATTAAGGCGTTTTTTACGCACCACGTCCACACTCAGACGAATTTCCCAAACTATGTTCGGTACAGAAATGCTAACTATCTCGAGAAAACACAAAACTTTTTTCAGGCTGTTACATAACTTTCCTTTCTATTATGTAGGGCTGAAGAAAGTCGAAAATATTCAAACCCTTACTCACAAAACCAATTCGAGTACAAAAAATTTTTTAGGAGCGAAGAAGGCTAGCCGATTACCGAATCAACAAGAAGCGAGATCTTCATCTGAGCAATCCCTCAATTAATGGCAATGGATCCTCACTCCTCCATTTATAGCTTATACATATAAAGATAAGCTTATTTAAATCAGGAAAGAGGGGAAGAAGACCGAAACCGGTTTGACGTTATGCAACTGCTATTATGAGATTCTGCTGTTACAACTTGAGAAGTCGAAGTTTTTAAGAAGGTTATTTTGGTTGTTCTAATTTAGTTAATTACACATAATTAAAGTAAAAGCAAAACGAAGTTACTGGGTAAGTCATGGAACCGTACTAAGATTAACAATTCAGTATAAGGGCCTTTATACGGTTTTTGATTCAAAACGGAATAGTCGGCTTCTGTAGAATCAGTTGAGTCAGCAAGTTGAAGATCTTTCGTCTTTTCGTCTACCGCGACATTTTAGAACACAATACATAGCTTGGTTACTTACACATATATACATTTGTAGTTTTGGCTCATTTCGAGCAAATGGTATCACAACTATAATCAATAGGGGGAAAGGTAACAGGGGCAGCGGGCAGGAGTTTTTATCTTCGTGCCATCACATTGTGCTAAGTTGTTACAAAATGTGTATCGCGACACACACTGCTCACAACAATAGCCGTTTAATTGATTTTGGCTGAGTTCATTTACGTCTCGAACGTTATTGAGCTTCTAGGGATAACAGTGACACTTTATTTTGTTCGCTTATCTTCTTTAAGGTCACTTTGGCTGTTGGAGGATGGAACGAAGGATCGGCCAGTTACTCGGAAATGGCTTCGGACCCAGTTAAAAGAGCATCTTTCGTCTCAAGCGCTCTAGAGACAATTCAGTGAGTAGCGGCGATAATAATAAAACAAAATAAACTTTTATGGGTGGGAGCGCATTTAGCTAACCCCAGTTATTTCTTTTCTCTTGTTTGTCTTTAGAAAGTACGATTTCGACGGATTGGATCTAGATTGGGAGTTTCCAACGAAACGAGGAGGTCGCCCCGAGGACAAAGAGAATTTCGTCGCTTTGATCAAGGTAGATACACAAAAAACAAAAGACGATGAAGAAGGTGTAGACAAAAAAGTTTTCTTCTCTGATATATCTCATAAAGTAATCAAGAAAAGTTATCTTTGAAGGTCCTTTCGATAGCGTTTGAAATTCGCAAGGTGAGTATTACGAAGTAAAAAAACAGATTTTTTTGGCAGGAAAGAAAGTACTACTTCAAGCTACGATTTTCGCAAGTTTCTCAACACCTTCGAACGTTGATGATGTGAAAGAGAAGTAAAAGAGTTGGGAAGTTGAATGTTACTACTTCGTTCCAAGATATCGAAATCTTGTTTTCGAAACGTGGAAAGGAATATCGAGTGATACGTTAACTTCATACATAACAAAGGAATGTGTTCATTCACTCACTTACGACAATCTTCTCAAAGTGTTATGAAAGTTTTTTAATCAACAGTTTTGAATGAATCAATTGATACGTTTTTCAATGAGCGTTCAATGATTGTTGTGTGCAAGAGACTGGAGACTGTAATTACACTTGAGGCAGAATATAGATATGGGTGTGAGGGAGTACGAAATTAACGCCGCACAACAGGATATCTGGATAGGTAGCTGGATTAGAGACAAGAGGAGAGAGCGAGTAAGTACCTTGGCGAGAGTCGTTTATGAGTTTTAGAGTCGAGAATCTAAGCAAGAGCTGAAAGTGGTGTCAAGGAGGGGTGGAAAGTAAGAGCAGAGGAAGTGGGATGAGGATAAACCCATTGAGGAAATCCTAAAAAGGGAAAATGAGTTGTTGGCTTTTGAAGTCGGCTCATAAAGTGCGTCAGCATCGCTTGAAACGTGTATGGTTTGATTGACAGGGGGCTCTGGGACTCCGGGGTTGGCGGCTGAACTTCGATGCTCGGGAAAGGCCTCTGAGCTCGGGATATTCTGTTTGGGTCAAGGACTTGTGAACTTACTCCTTCGATCACCTACATTACACTTTGTCAGTTCTCTGCGGCAAAGCACTCCTACATCCAGTTTTCCTTACACACGCATGCGGCATAAAGGCATGGCTTCATCAATACCTCCCCACCTCTCGCCATTCAACTTCACCCTTTGAAACACATTCTTATTTCTTTTTAGTTCTGAAACACAGTGAGGACGTTTGACTGAGTGCCAAATAAGTAGCGGGGGAGATGGAATTATGAGTAAGTGCCAGATAGAGCAGGACTGCTAACTCATCCAAATAGTTTAGTTTTTGATTGCAAAATACTTTTGTACGTTCTACTGCCTTGGTTGGTTGGGCTTCGAATAGCTCATTGATCGTCGCTGAGGACAGTTGTAGCAAAATATGCTTTGACAGCTAGGCTGATGGTCAGACTTAGTTTGCTACAGAAACGGAATTGAAACCCCATAACGGAGAATGTGGAGAAAAGAAACCTCTCACAATTTCAAAGATATGCTGAAATCAAATACACAATGACGTACAATTTGGAAGGTAAATGGAAATTTCCATCTTGAGACAAGCGACATTTGGCTTCAACCGTTGCTTTGAACAAATTCATTTATTTATAGCGAATTTCTTACATGCCCAGCAGCTTCCGAAGATGTAGCTGTCAAGGAGAAGCGTTTAGCTGCAGATCAGATTGACAAATCATCTGAAGGCCTAATGATCGACTAAATGATCAGTGTAGTTCCTTCTACACTAACTCATATCGTTGTAGAGCAGAGCTGCTCCTATACAGTGCACACTATTGACGTATTCTTGAAATTAAGACGTCTGTAAAGTACATCAACAGGAAAGAAGGGGCTGTAATAAGCTTACCATGAATTTAATACGCCACCATTTATATTGTTTCTACAAGATAGTAATAACAATAATAATAGCAACGTATATTGTCGGCTACTCTACATTCCTATACTCAACCTCCACGTTTTCTTAGTTCGTTTAAATCAGTTCGATAGCAATATCAGTGAAGTATTTGGCATATTACGTTTCTGTTGTAGGACTTGAAGAAATCCTTCAAGCCTAACGGCTACATATTGACAGCAGCTATATCAGCTGGCATTGACACGTTGAAGTCCGGCTACGATTTGAAGCAGGTAGCTGAACATTTGGATTTTGTTCATCTGATGTGTTACGATTACCACGGATCATGGGACCCGGTTACAGGAGTCAACTCTCCACTCGGACCAGTTTCGGATCCTTTGACTGTGGTAAGAACATGTTTACGTCCTTCTTACACCATAATATCTGTGAGTATCTTCAATGAACTCTTGTATATGTGCGAACCAAATAATAAAAAGGTTGAAGCCATCCTGAAGAGTCGCCAATGTGAGTGGTGCAGGGACAAAATACGTAAAATGCTTGGCCTATTTTTTGAGTAGTCAGCACTCGTATGTAAAAATATCTGATGCAACGCATCAGACAACAATCCTCAGCCCCACGTACATTCAACGTTTTGTTCGAGCGTACATGCAAGCGACTAACCGTGCCCACTCTGTTTTTCACTCTGTTAATATGAACTTAAGGTTCTGGAATTTATTGAGTTGCCTCTACTTATGTAAGTATTCTTAATGAGTAACCAACTTACTGGTAATTTTCGAGGTGGTCAACGTTGCAATTTTTGATGATTTATTGAACTGCTTTTATCATTTTCCCACAAATGAAACTTCATGCTACTGTTATGCTGTTTGAACTCGCTCACAACAAAAAATATGAGTTACCCCATGTATTGAATAGAGCCTTCACGTAAGGAGGAAACGATATTTTCTGAATATCGTCACTTCTATGATGCGTCGACTAGTGATGTTAATACTGAGATGAATTAACATTATTAAATTAACCCAAACATCTCTACTGGGTGCATGAAAGGAAGAGATAGGCTTGAATAAGTCGAAGAATTAGAAAACACTGGTTACTTAGTCTTCACTTGAGATACAACTACGGGACAACAGTCTCAATGGAAAGTTGAGCTGGTGCGAGCATGAAAGATACCTGAAAGATAATGTTCAACTTTAGGAGTAAGCAGGTGACAAAAGTAAGGGGTGAGAAAGCAGAAACAAGAAAACCCGTTGAATGCTGAAATGGTCCCCTCCACGTTGTCGAACGTATTCCCCTATACGTTGTCGGCTTTGGAAATACCAATCCTTCTTGTTGTCAGGGCTCAGAATGTTGAAAGAAAAAAGTTGACGGACAGGATTAGTTTGGAGTTTCTCTGACTCCAAATTAATAGACCTGATGTCAGAAAGATCGTCTTTAGAATGTAGAATGAACAAGTAAGTCACACCTCCACTGTAACTTCGATGTTTGCTCAGTCTTGTAATTAAATGTTAAGCTCCCTATTTGACCTTCGATTTCGCTGTTGTGGAGAAATAATAAGACGAGCGACCAAACAAATTACAATTTGGCGGCTCTTAGAAGTTAGTGGGTCACCTATTTCTTTGTAACCTCCTCTGATTTACACTGAAATGAAATGACCAGAGCGACCTAAAGGAAAGAACGTTTAAACTCCTCATCTTGTGGGTTTCTTTCTTTTCCACTAACTTCTTCTTGAATCTCTTTTCGCGTGTACACCTGCTACTTCCTCGAAAGAGCTAATGAGTTTTGGAGATTGCTCCGTCTTCAGCCTCTGGTTTCTGTACGATGATGCATTGTTCGATGAATACAGACTCACGAACGCAAGTCTCTGAGTCAAAATACGAACTAGCTCTTCGTGATGACCTCTTCAATATATCTTCGGAAAACTAGTGGATCTCTTTGACTTATTCTTGATTCATCCTCCATTCTCGTAGAGTTTGATACAACATTTCAACATGTACTGCAGTGATATTAAATTCATTATTGTTGAGCATGAGAGCGAGTTCGGTTGCTGATAAAACTAACGAGTCGTGTAAAAACCGAAGACTTGGATTGTACCAAGTATAGAGCAAGAGATAGGCGAAGAACCGTTTCTAGTAGCTTTAAGTGAGGAGCAGAAATGTTCATCAAACGGGCTTGAAACAGAAGTTGAGGGGTATCATCCCCAAGTAGAAGTGCGAACTTTCCAAGTGTGTAAAAGCAGGGAACGATTAAAGAGCGATCTCTAAGGCCTGAAGAGAGCGACTAAATACTGAGCTGGAAGCAGGTGCACTTGAAATGGATGACACGGCACTAGGATAAGTGGCTACTTACTAGGAAAGAGGCGGGTCGAGACTGGCATTGAATCCTAACCCTTCAAAATACGAAGACTTCATCGGTGTACAGCTGTAATTGTAAGCCGAGTAAAAATACAACTTTATCGAGAGCTGTAAATGAAAAATGCGACCAGAATAATAAAATAATGTCAAATTTATAAACAATAACAAAATTCAAACAACGGGACGTTTTTACGAAAAAAAATCAAGAAAAACTAGTGTGTTGCAACGCACAACTGTATTTTCCATCTGTTAACAGTTTTCTACTGAGATATATACGGAGAAACCAGCCGATACCGGTTAGCTGAATCACCCACTAAATTGTCGGCGCCGTTGTGAAGAAAATTACAAAAAAATAATTAAATGTTAGGCAAACCTCATTTTCCGATCTGTCTTTTTCCAGCACACTCTGTTCAACGGTTAGTAACAGTTATAGTTGTGAGCAACAAAATGTGGGTCGCTAGAAGAGACTCCGTCAAGTTGATCAAATGTTGTTATGCTTCCATTCCACTAGCTTGAGAAACCGCCACTTGAAGATAAGTGAGCGCAAGATCCCAGGTTCCAGATACTACCTACACACTCACAACCCACGAATGAGATTTTTCCTATTCATGAGGCGTCAGAACTTAAAGATCTGATAACAACCATTTCTCACCAATTATAATGCTCTTGTTACGATTTTATTTGAGGGAAGCAAATACATCTGCGGCAGAGTCATTGCCGCAAGATGGTGGGCAACAGATCCTCAGCTTATTCTAAGTTTGAAGCCTCTCGAAATGTTTGTCAATGAATTTCCGTAACGCCATGACGCAGCTGATGATTATCAGTCAAAACTGAAGGTTGAAAACTCTTCGTAAGATGCAATATCTAATTACATTTCTTCTTCACGCTCTGAAAACGTACTGGGATTGAGATTATCCCTCTCCTTCATCCTTTTCTTCAAGTATGGTGGAATTTATTAGCTCCTTATGAATGCACAACCCCTCCCATTTAACGTGACATTATTAACGCAAAGTATTGAAATTCAGAAGGAAAAGCTCTTTGGTGAAAATCGACGACTCGGAGATTCCATTCGCGTAATATTCAACGCGGGTCACGATAATTAAATCGACTAAGACGCCGCCGAAGTTGGTGAAATTACAGGGGTATTAGAATGTATAAGATACGGAGGGGAATCAAAGGGCGAGCGGAATATTTCGAGGAGGAAATCTCGACGGGAAAAGCATTTTGGTCTTAACGACAGCACGAATTTAACCCCTTCTCAATTCAGACTGAGATCCACATCCATTCACTCTAACGGTTTAATGAGTTTCATCTGAACTTAAATACGTTATTTTCCTGAAAACTATTGCCGAACCCTTTGGGGTCGTCGATACCTCCCAATAAGTGAGATTTTTAGCTCATTTTCACAGAAACCTGTTGAGGGAACATCATGTGCGACGCATCGTACAACTTTCCTTGCCCCACGTGCATTTAGCGATTTGTTTGACTCTGGCTAATATTACCGCCAATTCTAGTCAGACGTTCGGCGAGAGTTATAACTATAATAGAAGCCGTTTTTAAGTCACGCGCCTGTGAATAAAACCCGCGTTTAAGGTTCCGGAATTTATTGTGGTGCTCCTACTCAAACCACAAACATTGTTAAGCAATCAATACACAGAGACCGTAATCACAATTTTTTGAGAATGAAAAAATCACAGTTTCAGAATTGTCGGCTCAAAAATTGTGAGAGCGGAAGTGAGTGAAACTGCTAGGGTTGACATTCCGGAATTTGTGGAGTACCTGTTTTATATCGTATAGGTGCTTGATAGACCCCCACAATTTTTTTTTGGAGATTCTAGTAATATTTGTGCGGGTTTATAAGAAAAAAAACTGTGCGAAAACCGATTCGTTTGGTAATTTATTGTGCTGCTCGTGTCAACTCCTCGGGGAGATCCCTGACCACCCATTACTTCCTCCAAGTTGTCGTTGCTGGATACAATAACTAACGAAGCTTAACTGTTGCCCTGGGTAACAAAGCTTAGGTTTCACAATTCCACTGCCTTTTTTTATGTCACTTATAGGGACATGATTTACACTTCCTTCACATATACAACATACTATGGAACCGCTGGCTTTGAAATGGAACTGCAGAACACACCCTGGCAAGATGGGGGATAGAATTCATACATATTTAGACTTATAGAACTTACTATGGTGCGAAGTTCAACGAGTTTATGCTTTATTTATTTGTATATACATCCGAGGTTATGCTCGACACCCATCGATAGAAATGCTGGAGGAGGATACACTCAAATATTATTCTTGTTACCCCCTAATCCAAATTTGTTAACTTGTAATCAAATCAATAATGCGTTAACTTAATTAGCTAATAAATCTTGGGCATGGTTGAACATGTTGGGTGACGTGTAAAACGGGGGAGGTTTCCCATAGTGTTTTCTCAAGAAAATCGGAATATGACCGCCCTACTTCGTCAGTTTGAAGCGTACTGCAGTTATGTGTTTTTATCCGAATAAATTTCCGGACCCCAGAACTTTGAGTGCTACCAATTTGTACTTAAAATAGGGAGTTACGTCTTAACAAGTTTATATGAACTGAGTGAAAAGTAGATTACGTTAGTGGTTAAAGCCTTGAAAAGTTCTGTATTTACGTGGAACTGAGTCGTGTGATGCCACACCAGATATTTCGGTATATTATCCATGGTTTTCACAGTAAGCGATGAGAGTTATTTGCCTGTATCTACCTTTTGCTCCACTGTGGAAAGACGCGAACCTCACGCGTGTGGTCTCACAATTTGCACGCTGGGCACCGCAGGGAGCCTCACAAGCAGCATAGTAGGCTTCTCATAACTCGAAAAACATTCAGCAGCTTATCCTCAGGAGAATCAAAGGCGTCCTGCGCAGTGGAATCGTGCAACAACACCTAAAACTCATACTCAAAACTAAATTTGAAATTGGTTAACGTGTGTAAAGCCTAAATGTTAAGCAACTGTCACTTTGAGAAGGAAAGAGATCTGTGTAATGTATGGCTTTTTAACGAATAACTTTTGTGTGGCTGAAACAAGTTGAATGCATGCCAGATAATTCTAAATTTTTCATAAAAACATTACTTTTGTTAAAGAATTAGCGCATTTTTCGAAGTTTGTTAATACATACACTTTGTGTTGATTTTCTTCAGGAAGCTAGCGTAACTTACGTAGTGGCCAACGGAGTTCCAGCCCACAAGCTCGTTTTGGGGTTGCCAATGTACGGAAGGACTTTCATTCTCGAGTCTACGCCGCAAGAGAATGCGCCTCGTAATCTGGGCGAACGTTCTAAGTCTGGAGCAGGATTTCAAGGACCCTTCACGAGAACTGACGGCTTCATGGGATATAATGAGGTACGGCTCTAGTCTGCAAATGCCACATGCTTGCGACAGGTAGAAAATAAACCTCATCGTGATTTCTCAAGGGACATTTTACTGCGCCGACTCCGCAATCTCACTGTCAGGCTCCACTTTTTGTAGTATTTTAGGCGGGAGAACGGTTGAACCGATTGAGCTGGTTCTTTTTTGAAGACACGAAAATAAGGTCCATCGATAGGTTCTGGTAAAATACCAAAAACTAGGATTTTCGATTTTTTTTTTCAAAAATGATTCCAACGATTTTGTATAACCTTCAAATTATCTTACACTAGTTTGTACTCAACACTGCTTCTCCCTAAATATTTCCATGAAAATTTGTCCTAGTAAGTTTTTTACGCTTTTTGCCAAAACGGGTGCAACTATTTTCACCAAATCACAGGATGTTCTCAAATAGTTAATATTTATATATTCTTCGCAATAAATGTTCCTCTGACCGCCCATTGAACGGACATAAAAACCGAAATGTGTCGAAAATAGTGTTTTTTGAATTTTTCATAGTTTCCGTAGGAACTGCTTAATTGGATTTGATCAATCTTACCATTTAGTTCTGTATCTATCTGTAGAGTGGTAATATAAGCCATGATAGCTCAAATAACGACATTTGCTGAACACTAGTTTATCGTTTTTCCAATTTTCTCATAAACGGCAATAACGATTTCGTAGACACTTGCGGGGTACCAACTAGTACCTACATATTGTTCTCTATAAAGGTTTCCGTTGAAATGCATTGAACGAAGATACATGCAGCTGGCCATCGAATTAGCGGGGATGGCAGAAAGTTTTGTGTTGCTACTCATCAGATATTCATAATTTCCCTACGAATAGTATTTTCGAATGTCGATCTCGAGCGATTCAAAACTTGATACTTAATTACGAGTATCTAGGTTTTTTACTCTTTGCACCATTATTCACGTAACTAGTCGGTTGATTGTCGATACACATTTTGCTCTAGAATTATGGGAAACCGGTTATTAACGGATTCAGACCTCGAGGTGCTGCATTCTGTCACATCACGTATCTGTCGCTGTTAACTCAGACGTCTCGGGAGACATCAAAGGCCTATTATTAGTGTGATTAAAGGACAGAGCGGCGACTGAATTAAGACAATCTGCATCGCGAGGTTGATTATGTAGTAATACAAACGCGGAACCAGCGATAATCAAGCTGAGGTGCCGAGAGGAGGTGATGCAGTGGACAATTAACAGTCCATAACACGCCTCGACTAATTAACGTGTCTGCGAAGTTCGTCTTACGTGAATTATCATCGACCAGCTCTTTATTGTTTTGAAAATATGCACGTATTTCGTGAACATTTATGGGGAAACTTGAGGAGTACAAACTGACCAGAATAAGTAGAGGTGATGTATTCTGAGTAGCTTTTCCACATTACTTTTCGCTAATTTAGAACAGCTTCTAAACGATCTGGGTACTAAAGGAAACATTAACATCAAACAGAATTTTGTATTTGAAATCTCACCGAGGGGACGTGCAACGACCTGAACGATAGCTCAACTTGAAAACCATCCATAAGGATCAACTTTTGATGTTTGTTGAATCAATTAGGTTAAGAAGAGTTGGCTGTGTTGTTGTAGCCCGAGTGAGAAAATATATTTCTCTTTCTTCGGAAAACGTTCAACGAAAGAATTAAACGAATGAAAGAATTCATCAAGAGACCTGGGCAGCACTTTTAACGACCTCTTCACTTTTCATTGCTACTCTAAAAACTAAGAAAACTAGGGGAAGTTCCTGTTTCTGCACGCTTCCCACTTCACTCTATATTTGCCCTTAAAATCGAAGTGTTTTGGAAAGAAACCTTCGTTTTACACTCGTGTTCTTTAATTATTCAACTCGCTTTATCGCTTCACTCTAAACTTTTTGATTTAAATCGTCAGTTTCTGATTTATTAGCTCCCCCCTCACCGATTCACGAAGACTGAAACGCCCGAGTTCACTAACGACCAGAAAATAAATAATAATCATGATAAAGTGTGTCTGGTGTATAGCAACGAACAACTAAATTCGACTACCCGTACTATATACAGGCGCTGTATCTTCTTTCAACGCATTTTAACGAAAACATTTACGGAAAACAAAATGCAGGTTTAGTTGAGAGTACTCCGTAAGTTTGATCGAAATCGTTAGAGCAGTTTTTGAGAAAATTGGTAAAACGATAAATTAATATTCGACAATCTCGTTTTCTGAGCTATGTCCGTTCAACAGTAACAGTGGGGCCAAAGACAGTTCGGATACGAGACGATCCAGTGGAAGGTTTTCCGACGCAGAGAAGAGAGTTGAGAACCAGCAGCTTAACAGCCTCCGAGGCTGAAATACCATATGATGCTTGTTCTATCGTGGAACACGCTGAGGTTAGCACAATATATTATCAAAGGTTTTAGCATAGCTTTTTCCTCATAAATCCCGCTCATATGGTACTAGATTCTAAAAAATCCTGGTTATAGTCCAAACAACTACGATGACGTTCATAAGATAATTAGGAGCAACTCCAGAAATTCCGGAATGCAAACCACCGCTTGATCTTCGCTTACTCGCATTTCTCACAGTTTTTACCCGATAATCCCGCAACAAATATTTTGGAACTATCTCAAAACTTGTTACTACGTGACTGGCACTCCTTATCTCTGAACGTAGCGTGACAGTCTCTGAAGCCGTAAGTATTGCCGTTGGTCATTAGGCTTGATGACCAATGGTGTTTCAACGTACAACACAATTATTATTTGCAGGATTATTGAAACTTGATCTTGTAACGGTAAATTTTCTGGGAAATAAAATAGAGTAATAAACTGTTGCAGATTTGTCTTGAGTTGAAGAATGATAGTTGGGTTGAGCACTGGGACGCTAAAAGCAGTACACCGTTTGCCGTTCTCGGAGACAAAGTAATTTCTTACGACAATGCGAAAAGCATACAATTAAAAGTAAGTTGGTACATTTTTATTGAAATGTAAGATGTACAACCCAATTCATGTTCTTTGCGTACTAGAGCTTACAGTGGCTGTTGATTTTCTACACATTTGCGTATATGTGGTGTGGAGGTAATTCATATTTTAATGTTTATGCATTTATATTCGTATTACGTATTAGACTGGTTGTGAATATATTTAAGAAACACTTGCTGGTTGAACTTTGAGAAAAATACGTGGTGTGGAGCAGTACATACACGTGGGACAGAAGTCCCATTCTTGACAGATATGGTTTCTCTCACTCCAGCACCAGATCACTAACTAGTTTCATTGGGCTTGTTCTGCGAGCACCCCAAGTAATGTGATATCCAACGACACTAGTTCAAAGCCACACCGAAACTGACATGCCCTACTGTTGAGGGCGGTCCCTATGCAATATATAGTAACTAGAAATGCACAGCTATAAACTAGATCTAAAGTCCCCCCCATTCACACTCCAATTAGTTCTCCCCATACTGACCAAAATCTCCTCTCAATATATCGAGAGCCTTCCACACCAGCTGTTCCACATTTCTCCGTAAGGTCATCTTATGTATGTGGTTTCCATTGTTATTGATTCGCACCATTCAGGGTTAATTATTTTCTGAACTTTATCAGACTGAGCTGAGGTGCTCAGCAACACGTCTAGGAGTGTAGGATATGAATACGAAGGCTGGTCATAGGTTATCCGTGCTAATGACTCATCGCTTGCTACGAAATTTTCTGACCCAATATGCAGTAGTCGTTGTGGGAAGATTGAACTCTTTGTTCTGACTAATATGTTGGCCCACTCACACAAACCCTTTGTTCAGCAAACAGACGACTTATGTATGAATTTAGTCAAGTACTATTAATCACATTCCTCATTTGAACCAAGGGTTCCGTCTATCTTTGGGCATTGTGAGTAAAGGGAGGACTGTTCTGACCCCTCCTCTATTCTCTCCTTACTCTTCGTGAAGTCTAAAGAACTGAATGAAAATGAAACGTATACCGTAAAATTAAATTATGTCGCGAACAAGATAAACGTTGGGCGCCAATTGTTACGAAGGGGCTGAGGAAGTTTGGAGATGCTTTGGAAGAGTTGCTGACTAAGGCAAAAATTACGGCAATCGCGCCGGAGATTCGATCCACAATCCTCAACTTACGTAGAGAATTATGAATCGACCGTCTTAACCACTAGACCACGATCAACCGCTTGCCTCTAACAGGAGTCAGTCAGCACATTATTTGAATCAAGAATTAATCCTCAACTACTGGCGTGCGCTGGTGTAACAGCAGTACTGGGACCGGGTCTTACGTGGCCCTACTTTAAAATCAGGGTATATGCTATTATAACATAATATACGAATTATCTCCAGCGTTTATTCTGTTTACTAGTTGTTATACTTCCTTTTCTAAGGAAATGCTCAAAAACATTGATGTTTTTTCTACAGGCAACCTTTGACAAGGGATTACGATTTCAAATGGCAAAATAAATTATTATTTTAGTCCAAACAATTATGGCACACCAAGGAAGTATCCAGTTACAAACTTCTTACAAGAATTGCAGTATGTAGAGCTGGGTGGTCAAAAGAGCGAGAAAACGTGTAAATGATTATTTATTTACAATAAACTGGAGCAAGGCCAGTAGAAATAGATCATAATAGTAATCAGGGAGTCAGTAGGGGGAATGCAGATAGAAGCTAGCCAGTTGAGAACGTAGAGAAGGCAGCAGGGACGTCGACAGTTGGTCAATATGGGGAGTAGATGAAAGCAGAAAGTCAGTATTGGGGTAGTTTGGGAGGAGGATGTGCAGGCCAACCTTAGCTGAGAGGAGACGATGGAGTAAGGGCATGCCAATTATATATCAGAACGAGTGATACCCATCTTGAAGGCCATGCAGTTCAGAAGGCTCAATGTACTCGCTCGATGGGACTAAGATGACAGAGCCATACTCGAGAATGGGAGAAGAGTGCTCGATAAAGGGCGATTAGGGCATGAAGATATGTGAACTCCCTGGCATCTCGTTTCAGAAAGCCAAGGAAACGCATTGCACGAGTGGATATCTGAGCTATATGGTCAATGAAGGTTAGCTGGGTGTCCAAAAGTAGTTCGACGTTTTTTACTATAAAGAGACGGGTAAGTAGATAGAGTCGGTCAAGAACACAGAAGCGAAGGAAGGATTTTATTGCAAATTTTGCTGGGTTGAGAGAAAGGACAACTCTGGCAGATCAGCATGCAAGGGAATCGAGGATAACTTGCAGGAAGGCACATTCAGCATCAATCTGATTGTGAGTGAGAAAATTGCCTCCAGGCAGTACGAACGTCGTTGAAGACAAGGGTGAAAAGCAGAAGGCCAATGTGGGAGCCCCGCTGGACACCATGGATGGTGAGGGGGCACGACCTGACGTCATCACCAGCCTGGAATCCACCTATTACAATAGGGAGGCGAAAACCCCAAGTGACTCGGGGGCACTGAGAAAAGTGGGTGTGGGGGAGTGTGTCAAAGGCCTTTATGAAGTCAGTCGGTACAAGATCCACTTGTGAGACCATATTTATTGCCTCTAGAGCGTATTCCTGGAAGAACATCAAGTTGGTTGCTATGGAGCGGCCTGACACGATGTAGTTGTGCTCGTGAAGCAATTCTGCACAAATAAGTCTCGCCTAGATTTTGGGGATTGCGGAAAGAGAACTGATGGGCCCCAGCGCCGGTAGTTAGGGGTTTAATATTGTATTGCATTATTAATATATTCGACGACTACCTTCGTACAAACCATTTGGCGCGGCATTTATCGTTATGTGGTCATACTACATGTAACATATTTTTAATGAAATGCTCACTAAAACTTTGTCGTTCACATAGACGATCTACGCTATGGATTTGGATTTGGCTGGAGTTCTCGTCTGGTCGTTAGACACTGACGATTTTCAAGGCGATTGCAGCTCGTCTGGAGAAGACGGCAAATACGCTCTCCTTAAGACCATCAACGACGCAATTCTGCAAAGCTCCGTGACCCCGAGGCAGCGGAGTAAGGATCCGAACAGCTCATCTTCTGCGAACCTCTCATCCACTTTTCTCGTAATAAGCCTCGTTATTTTTCAAAGCCTGAACTTGAAATGATAAGTACTCGAACGTCTGAAGAATTAATTACGACGAAACGAAACGTTTCTAATTATTACAAATCACACGATTGAAAGCGGCAGGTGAAAGTGAAAGTTGACAACCGATTGACAGTGGCTCTAATTAGTGCGATTTGCACTATCCCCTCACACTCCCTTCAATTTTAATTTTGAATAATTTTTTTGCCTGCGCTTTGCCAATAACAATGTCAGCATTAAATAATGAACGAATAATGGAAGAAATAAACGAAAAGTTCCTGTCTATCTTGTATGTTGATTGATTTTGAAGTTTTATGATCTTTGTTAATAAAATTTGATAAACTAAATTATCTCTACTCCGTATCCCTTTTGAATAGTTGCATTCTTACGCAGTTACTAGACTAGAATGTGCCGAGTGTTGTCTCTTACAACAATTGTTACTGGCGTATTTTCCAACGAGAATTGTGCGGGTAGAGAAATAGCTGACTTCTTGGTCAGTAAGATATATTTATGTGAACCCAAAAGAAAAAGAACAAAAGTTGTGATTTCTAAAATACTTGAAAGATTATAGGAGCTCCGTTGACAAATTGAAATTTATTGTATACACCATCAGGAATTTAAATGAAAATAAATTAATCAGTCTGACAGTTTCGACGACTGGAGGTCCCTGGCAATTACTACAGACCCGTCGCAAATTTGTCATGATATGAGATCGACAAAAATATTTCAGTCAATAGAATCGGATTGGAGAGTAGATGAATGAACTTGAGGTATTGATTTATATTTTGTGAGGAGGAAAACTGCAAAAGGTCGACTTTCTTAAACAATAGCCATCTTGGCAGAGGGAAATGAAGATAATCATTTACGAGTACGTCGACTGCAGAACTTTGCTGCTCAAGCCATAATAACATTTAATCACGAGAAAAACGAACTAGAAAATTAAGGGAGAAATACTGATGATCCTCATGAACGAAGGAAAAAAACGGTTTGTGGGCGATCGAGTTGAACGAAGACGCTTCTGGCTGTAGAGTTCCCAGGAAAATGATGAACCTAAGGGCTTCGCGCCGATGAGGAGGCCTTCCCTTTAGGCAGTGATAATAATGATCACTCAAGATCAACCGTAGACGCTGTTAGTTTCAACCGCTCATAAACTCGACGCCGGATGATGAAACTCAAACGAACAAAAACAAAAAACATCGCCCCGAGTTGCCTGAACAATGTGAAAGAAGATTTGTGCTGAGGAACAGTCCACGTTGACTGTCTCCTGAATCTGGGCAGTCTGGTTGAGCTAGTTTATGTAAAGTGAGGAAGGAGTCTGGGATCATGAGGTACAAACCACGGAAGCGTCAGCTTCAGAGTGTGGAGTGTGGTTGGTAGGAAAGCAGATGCCACTACTGTTGACCTGTGCTGGAAGACTGAGAGTAAGGATTGCGGTTTTGTCTCATCAACCATCGATTTCATTCCGAGTTCTTCTAAGTTAACGTGCTCAACGGTATACTGAGATTAGTACTTCAGGCCAGCTGAGGGGATGAAATACAAATTACAACAGTGTTGGGTTAGGGACCAGAGAGGGAGAGCTAGATTTGAATAAGGCGAAGAGGTAGTTGTTGAATGAGACGTGCTATAGCGGACTATGTTGATAAGAACTACACCAGTTAGTTACACGTTAGAGTTCACGAAACACATGGGGGGGGGGGATTTGAACGAGAAGTGAAAGAGAGAACTGCGATAACCGAAGGGGGATGGAAGTAAACCCATCGAAAGCTTATGTACGTAGTCAGCTCTGGAAATGTCAATCCTCCGTCCAGCAGAGCTCAGAATGTTGAAAGAAAGAAGTTGATTGACAGGGGTAGTATGGCCCAGCTCCATGTTCAAACGACCTCAAGCCAGAAAGTCCAATAAGGTTGAGTACAGTGACCTTGAGCTGTGCCAAACAGAGAAAGTCAACTCTGATGCTGGCATGTAGGACTGCAGAGCGTGTGGCATTGTGTTTGATCACATCAAAATATATTGCAGTGCTCCAGTTTTTGTAATCTAATAACTTCCCAAACTAGCCCACTCCTTTATTTATTTACTCGTAAGTTCTCACTCTTCATATTCCCCCTCAATGTTCTATACTTACTCACATCGCTCCACCATACTGAATAAGTACAATAATTATCCTCAAGTATGTGACTGAATCTCTAGAAGAACACAGAGATATAATATAACAGTCTAGAAAAACGTCGTATCACAATTATTTTTACTTTCCGCTGCCCAAAGGAAAAGGAAAATACTGTAATCGTGTCAAAAAAAGTTGGGTTTCTTCAGATCTTTACGTTTTGAGACCTACTTCTAAAAACCTAATTTCGGCGCGTGGTCCGTGTGTGTGTATGTAGTTCAATTTGCGGGAGAACGGTTGAAATGATTGAGCTGGTTCTTTTTTTGTTTTGTTCGTTATTTTTTATAGACACCAAAATAAGGTTATGGGTGATGTTCGACGCAAAACGTCAAAGTGGTTAGAGTCTTTGACCTAAGACTTCCCCGCCTCATTGTCTCCGACGGCCTAATTGTCTCCAACTATTTCAATACCTGCCCCCCACCTGCGGGAATCCCTCAGCTGCGGGTCCCCCAGCCCCCTTTCCTAGGTTTTCCCCTTTCTTTATTTCTTTCTCCCAATTTCATTTTCCTATCAACGACAGAGCTCTTACAAAATCATTCTGCTTCCAACTACCACCCCAGTAACTTCTCACTCTCTCATACGGTTGCCCGCACCAGTTCACCCGTTCCGAGTACAGCCCTTGTGTCGCCCATTTGTACTCCATCTCACCTCAGTTTTAATTCAACTCAATTCCACACGCACGTATAATACAGTCCTCCTCACACTCACCGAGTTTCAGTTTTATTGCGATCGTCAGCTCCCCCTCTCGTGCACCCAACAGGCGATTTAGGTAAGGGGGAGGGCACAAAAATGTACCAAAAAATAGTGTTTTTTGCATTTTTCTCAGAAATGGTTCCAATGATTTTGATTAAACTTTCAAATTATCTTCTACTAACCAGTACCTAACTTTTCCTCTCTATACATATCTCCATGAAAATACGGTGAACTGAGATATAGGCCTATGAAGCAAAAATTGGTTTTTTACTCTCTTTGTCAAAACGGCTTGAACGATTTTCATCAAACTCTCAGGAAGGTTTTTAATAGTTAATACCTATATATTGCTCTCGATAAATGTTCCTCTGGCAGTCCATTGAACAGAGATAAGAATGAAAATGTGTCGAAATAACGTTTTTTTCGAATATTTACGTAAATTCTGGAGTAACTGCTTCCCCAGAGTTGATCAAACATTCAGAATATCTTTTAGTCACCCATACCCACATTTCGTTCTCCATAATTATTTCTGTACATATCTGTTGAACGAAGATATAAGCCATGTTAACTAAGAAAAGGAGATTTGTCGAATATTAATTTATCGGTATTCAAATTTTCTCAAAAATGGCTCTAACGATTTCGATCAAACTTACGAATGACTCTCAACTAACTAGTCCCTACATTTTGTTCTGCATAAATGTTACTGTAGAAATGCGTTGAACGAAGATATAGCGCCCGCATATGTAAGTGGTATTCCAACTTACAGGGGTGGCGGAAAGTTGGGTGTTGCTACGCACTAGATATTTTCACTCTATTTCCAGACAACTTTAACACAACAACTCGCAATTTTTCAACTAAATCATTTTTAATTTTTGAAAAAACTTTTATCCCACGTTCCTCAAAAATATATACTCAATTCCACAATATGTTTGCACGATCAACGTTCATTAAATTGGCCAACAGCGTTGTAATGAAATGCGAATAATGAATAAGAAATATGAATAGTAATACACAGAAAATTACGTCGCACGATGTAAGCTCAATTCTCCGAACCAAAAGCTGTTGTAGCAGTAATCTGTAATAATAATGTCCCCATAGCGAAGCTTTGCCAAAATATCTGTAGGCATCAATATTTTGGAAGTTTTTAATATTCCTGGAAACTTTCTGTAAATCTCCCCGCAATTTTTACTTGATTTCTGTAGTGAATTCAGTGAACCGCAGTCAACGAAAGTCAACGCATTGACTTGAGCCATGATTTCAGTTTAGAATAGCTCTGCAACCTAGTGGCGTCAGAGAAAAGCCAAACTTGAGTAGCTCAAGGTACAGAGGTCTCTACTTTCGTGCAGATTGGTGATCACTTCGCTTGACATTTACTCGGCATTCTGATGAGATTCCTTTTGACCACAGCTTATGAATTATCCAACTATTCAATAGCTTTTCCGCCTTTTACCTTTACTTAGATCTACGAAATAGAAGATCAATGGGGGACAATTACGGAACCAAAAGTACTGAAACCGTTGTTTTAGTTTTCTTCAGTACTTCATAGACATGAAAGGCCTTTCAGCGCAAACGTCACCATTTGAAATGATGTGGGGTGCCCGCTAACACGATTGAGAACTTCAGGATCAAATAATCTCAAACTCGAAATCAAGCCTGAAGATCCACGTTGGTGGTTGTGCCGACTCAGTCCATAAGAGTGAGACCACGACAGAACAAACTCTTTAAGGAGCTCTAACTGGAGCTTGGAGGGGGCCAAACCTCCTCAAATAGCGACCTAGCTGTGCCAGCTTCTCCCATTCCAAACGTAGGTCAGCAGCCCGTAAGGCCCGAGCAGAAGGCGTAAGGTGATGAAGCTTACTGAGAAGGTGAGTAGAGTGAATGGTTAAGAGAATCCCCACATGCAGTCGGGCAAAGGGGGCTGTTTCTTGCCTTGGCGTTTCTATAGACAAGATTGGTGGTTATCTGCAATGTACAGTCCCAGGAGTTGAGAATCTAACCAGTACGGGAGCGTAGAACTAAGATTTCGTGAATCGTCCCCCTTGCAAGTGGTTGTATGGCAGCCAACGTATGGTATGATGACACTCTGGTGGACCATGGATTCCTCAATGACATGCAATTCATGCACCAAGCGAGCAGGCAGAATGGGTTTGCTCCCGTAAAAGTTGGTGTCTGGCCAGTGCTCAGACAGGGAAGCGGTAGGGCAGACTGAATACGCCGGAGTTAGCCCAACGACTTTCCGCTTAGCTCGCTCTCGGTCGCGGCAAAGGCCTTCATCGCCTGAAACAGTAAGGCGGGGATAAGTAGGGGCAACACAATGAATTCCAGCATCAAGCTCTTCCACTTTACGCATAGAACGTAAGTTCCACCGAGTTCACCTAGGCTGAGTAAAAAACGGATTGGTATAGCGATAAAAATCGCTGAATGCACGGTGGGCTGAGGCAAGTTGTACTGGGCGTCACTCCTGATTGGCGAATCGCTCGCGTGGTCAGGATAGGATACGTCAGGTGGGATCACACAACTACATTAACTCTTTCGAAGATGTGTCAATTTTTCACATCCTGCGATCTAATCTAATTAAAGAGCAGATACACTTTCGTTCAACAAATCTCAAATCGTTATGCAGTTGTATAGCTGTCAAGTTATAGTTATGGATAAAGATTGTCAATGTATTTTGGAAAAACCAACCCTAGTTGGAGTTTTGTCCTGGTTACCATAACCCATCTTGTGTGTACTGGGATTGGGAATAAAATTATCCCTCGACTACCCTGAAACATGGGGAATATAATTACTTCTTTCGGAGTTGTTCAAGTTTTGAACATTTCTTACCCCGGTCTAACAACATTTCCACGGTTTTAACAGAGGACTTGGGAGCTCGAGTGAAGAAAAATGCTCACATCTCGTGATGGATTACAGAACGTGATACCTCTGCGGAATTGAATGATAAAATCGGATTTGAACTTGACATGTAAGTTGATTGAGTGACTAGCGGGCTATTTTCCCCCTCTTTTCCAAAGCCTCCTCCAGCACGTCGTACATCATCGGCAGATGCTAACATACCGTTAGTCAATTACGATTGGATAATCCTTTTCGATTTCCAAATCTTCGCAGGACCTGTAATTTGGAGAGAATTAACTTTTCAAGACCGGCGTTTTTACGATTGGTTTCCTTGTTTTTACTTTTTTTATATAGTGAATCGGCTGGTAGAATATTTGTCGACTGAACAAGTCAACGCCCCAGGTGGGTGAGTATTGCATTTGCGCTAGTAAGCCAAAGGTTTGTTAGTTTTTTTGGGGAGGATTGTATTTTAACCTATTACGTTCAGGTGCTGCTCACCACTTACTGACATGAAAGACACGACTTACCTGCATTACGCGTGATATGAACTGGTTTTTTTATTACGTTCAGATTTTCCTGTATTTGGAGAGAATGTGCAGTACAGATATGCTGCGACGTTGTCTACAGAACAAGCGAGGATTTGCATATTCGTTCACTCCCCTAACCTGCTCAGCAAGTGTGAGAATCTCACTCATCAAAAGTGTCAAGAAGTCTGAGACTACTAGGTCTGGACAATCCATTGAGGGCTGCTGACCCGTATTGGCAATCGGAGAGGCTGGTGGAGCCTAGTCGCTATTCATGGAGGTTTGGATCTCAGAAAGCGGAAGAAACTCTGTATATACACTTTGTTAACCTGGGGTACTCCCTCCCTCGAAGCCTCTACCTCATTAGCAACTGCAATGAGGCGCGTCTCCTCAGAAGCCTACATGTACAGGATGATTTTGTCAGACGTGGGACCTTAGGTCTTTGGCTTTTGTTAATGCCTGGTCACAGTTCTCACTTTGGTAGTTTTCTATTGTGTTGGAAACGAAGGAAGTTGTGATGAAAAAGAGGAAGGAGAAGGAGACCAACGGGAGCGGAGGGCTTCCTGAAAACCCAACAGCTTAAATGACAGCAGAGAACCAGTTGGTAGGGGTGCCTCGTTTGTCAGGGCACTGGTCAGGGCCACGACCAGTTCTGAATGTCCACAAATTGGTCTGTACCCTTCTAAGATGTTACCGCCGACCATTAGTAGGAGGCTAGCAATGGCCAAGCCCACTAGGCTAACTTAGACATCGAATTCTTTTTTTAAGACGATCATTCAACATCGTAGGGCCAAGGAAATTAATAATACGTTGCAATTCATGAAATACTCCAGTAAAGGTCATGACGCAAGCAGTAACAACCCAACAAGCACCATCAACAACAGCAACATGAAAATGTTTGACTGTGTGGCAACTTTGTCTGCAAACTAATTCTCTACACTCCATTGGTTTTTTAAAAAACAGAAGTATGATTAAAATGTTAACCGTGCCCTAATTTCAGTCGGACGACAGGTTTTAAATATCTGGTGCGTAGCAACACACAACTTTCCGCCACCCCTTTAAGTTCGAACACCACCTACATAGGCGGGCGCTATATCTTCGTTCAACGCATTTTTACAGGAACATTTATAGAAAACAAAATGTAGGGACTAGTTAGCTGAGAGTACTCCGAAAGTTTGATCGAAATCGTTAGAGCCATTTTTGAGAAAATTGGAATACCGATAAATTATTATTCGACAAATCTCCTTTTCTGAGTTAACATGGCTTATATATCCGTTCAACATATATATACAGAAATAATTATGGAGAACGAAATGTTGGTATGGATGACTAAAAGACACCCCATTAGGATTTATTACATCTGGTGAAGAAGTTACCCTGGAATTTACGGAAATGTTAAAAAACGTTACTTTCGACACATTTTGATTTTTATCTCTGTTCAATGGACCGTCACAGGAACATTTATTGAGAAGAATATGTAGGTATTAACTATTCAAAAACACCCTGTGAGTTTGGTGAAAATCGCTGGAGCCGTTTTGCCAAAAAGCGTAAAAAACCTATTTTTGCTTCAGGGGCCCATATCTCCGTTCACCGTATTTTCATGGAGATATGTATGGAAAAGAAAAGTTAGGTATTGATGAGGAGAAGATAATTTGAAAGTTTAATCAAAATCGTTAGAGCCGTTTTCGAGAAAAATGCGAAAAACCCTAGTTTTTGGTACTTTTTCGTCCCCACCCCCCCTTCCCATCGGCCGAAATCGTCCATAACCTTATTTTGGTGTCTACGAAAAATAAAGAACAGAACAAAAAAAGAACCAGCTCAATCGGATGAGCCGTTCTCCCGCAAATCGAACTACAGACACACACACATACACACACACATACACACACACACACACACATACACACGGACCACGCGACGAAATGAGGTTTTTTAGACTCAGTAGGGTCTGAAACGTAAAGATCTGAAGAAAACTCAAATTTTTTTTTTGGGCCGATTACTATACTTTCCTTCCCTTCGGGTAGCGGAAAGTAAAAATTGTGATAGACGTTCATTTATAACTTTGGTGGATAGTTTTATATGTAGTATCACTGTTATTAGTTCTGTTAGTATTATAGGTTATTCAGATGGGCACAGTTGTTGTGTGGATCTCGTACGCGGAACTTGAAGCCGTCCGTTCAGTGGTTGATCGACTAAACCGTAAGGCTAATCCAAATGTGCAACAACTCGATCCTAAGAAATACTGGTGCACTGTTACTCCGCAAGGAATGCCATTTAATCTGTTCTCGGAGGCATTCAGGAGGAAACTGGAAACGAGCGGTCGTTGAGCGCGTCCAACTGAAATCGACTCATGGACATTGAAGGGTTTTATTCTGCCAAGAGAACTGTAAACTAATTAGTAAAAATTCAAAGAAATTGCTCATTCCTTCGGCTCTGCTATGGATACACTCGAAATTCCACTTTTCAACGGGGCAGGTCTGAATGTGGCCATTCTTTGACCGTTCCCGGCAAAAACTGCGGAAAAATGTAAACAGTGATGCGAATGAGCGTTTAAAAGGAAAAACTGAGCTGAAATCTATTTTTGTTGAAACGTTTTAATTTATTGTACTGCTCTTGCCATTTTCCCACGGATGAGAATTTCAGGATATTGTTGCGTTAGTTTGAGCTGTCTATACAAGAAGTTTAATAAAAATAGTTAGAACTATTTTTACTTTCCGCTACCCGAAGGGAAGGAAAGTATAGTAATCGGCCCAAAAAAAAAAAATTTGGGTTTTCTTCAGATCTTTACGTTTCAGACCCTACTGAGTCTAAAAAACCTAATTTCGGAGAGAGGTCCGTGTGTATGTCTGTGTGTGTGTGTGTGTGTCTGTAGTTCGATTTGCGGGAGAACGGCTGATCCGATTGAGATGGTTCTTTTTTTGTATTGTTCGTTATTTTTTGTAGACACCAAAATAAGGTTATGGACGATTTCGGCCGATGGGAAGGGGGGGTGGGGGACGAAAATGTACCAAAATTTAGGGTTTTTCGCATTTTTCTCGAAAACGGCTCTAACGATTTTGATCAAACTTTCAAATTATCTTCTCCTAATCAATGCCTAACTTTTCTTCTCCATACATATCTCCATGAAAATACGGTGAACGGAGATATAGGCCCATGAAGCAAAAATAGGTTTTTTACGCTTTTTGGCAAAACGGCTTCAACGATTATCACCAAACTTTAGAGATGTTTCCGAATAGTTAATACCTACATATTGTTCTCAATAAATGTTTCTCTGACAGTCCATTGAACAGAGATAAAAATCAAAATGTGTAAAAAATAACGTTTTTTCTAACATTTCCGTAAATTCCAGGGTAACTTTTTCACCAGATGTGATATATCCTAATGAAGTATCTTCTAGTCACCCATACCAATATTTTGTTCTCTATAATTATTTCTGTATATATATGTTGAACAGAGATATAAGCCAAGTTAACTCAGAAAAGGAGATTTGTCGAATATTAATTTATCGGTATTCCAATTTTCTCAAAAACGGCTCTAACGATTTCGATCAAACTTTCGGAGTACTCTCAGCTAACTAGTCCCTACATTTAGTTCTCCATAAATGTTCCTGTAAAAATGCGTTGAACGAAGATATAGCGCCCGCCTATTTTTTAAAATCGCGTTTTGATCACTATGATAACTATAGTTAGTTGTGAGCAGATTTAGCTCATACCCTTATTTTGGCGTCCCACAGTGATCGGCTACATATTATGTTTGCACTGATTTGGCTCAGCCATTTCCTCTCAATCGCGTTCACAAACAGACACACAGATCATTTTCCCAAATAGTGTTTTGCGGACTCAATAGTGTCTAAAACGTAAACATCTGAAGAGAACTCAAAAAAGTTTTTTTACAGCCGATCACGTAACTTCCCTTTCTACTTCGTAGAGCCTAGGAAAGTAAAAATTGATAGTTGTAATCTGCGTAATAGTTTCATTGCAAATCTTCAAAACTGATTTTGGCGTCAATACCAGAAATTTAATATAGATTGCATAGTAACACAATACGAGAAAACCAATGTCAATCTGGGGCAGATTAGTCACTAGTTATGGAAATTTGCTTATACTCGTACGATAAGAGTGTCATTTCTTAACAGCTGGTTTATCCTGCTTCTTTGAAGACGGTAACTTCTGGTGTCGGTCGTTTCCAGTGATCTCCGTGAAGTATCCTCAAAGGGGATACTAAGGAGTATAATTGTTGGCCTGGACGCAATACACTCGAGAAAGTTATTCCCATCAGTCCAACTCTAGGCTTGTGTGGGACTGACGTTGCGGAGCTGTGAAGTCAAAGCTTTTGACAGCTAAGTCAGAGAAACTGGCGCAATAGCTTGTTGGCTAACCCGAGGGTGGAGCTTAAACGAGTCCTGCGGAAGCCGAAATTGGCGGGCGTCATCGTCTTTACGGTAGAGGTATATTTCCACGTGTTTAGGCAGTCAATTATTTTTGGATCTATTTCCTTACGATTCCAGCACATTTAGAGTTGTCGTGTGAAACTAAATTGTTAAAGATGAGAAGTTCTCCTAAAATAATGTTCTGTTTCCTTTATAATTCGCAGGGACCATTGTAGTTTGTCCCTTAACGATCGTTTATGCATTTCAGGCCCTCAAAAATATGCGTTTCATTGGTGTTGTTTGACTCGGCATGAAAAAAACTCTAAATATTCAATGGACTTGGAACAGTTGAAGGCATCGCTTTCTTGGAACCCCATGAATCCAATTAGTGAGATTATTTCAAGGGTTTTCGCCTATCGAATAAAAAAGCAGGCAAGGAAAAATAATATTCACCAAAAAAAGAAAGAAAAAAATCAGGAAACAAGTGAGACGTAACGCGGAAATCACGTTACGCTGAACATGGTGGAGAAGCAAAGACCCTATATCATGAAAAAAAACGGTTTCCTTGCTATTGGTGGTGGTAGTGAATGAGGGGGGGGGGTGTGGGCGTGAAGGCACCTCGTTACAGTAGCGTAGGGGATTAGTATGAATCATTCATATTCTTAGAAAACCGTGGAATTTAGTACAGAGCTCGGGGTCGCTATACTGTCAGGTCAGATTAAATTCGAAACAAGTTGGTACGATTTTGGTGTCGCGTGGTTCTACAACGGCATTGTGAAAGGGCAACAAATCTAATCCAAATTGTTGCACTTCTTAGCGCGACAAAATCACTTGAACAAAAATAAAACTCGCGTTCCTGACGAACATCGTTCACACAATGCAGTACTTACGTAGGAAATTAGTACGCTTTCATAAACGTAGAGCAGGTTTCTCTTCGGAGTGAAAGTATTCCCCAAGTGGGGAGGATGGACACGATCAAATCGTTGAAGTCGGAGCAATTGATTTGGAATCGTGATCGTTGTTCAGAGCTACTTATTAAGATTTTGGAAGGAAACTTATTACGATTAGGCGTTACCATTACTGTCAATTTCATCTCATTATTAGAGGAAACACACAAGTACAGTTGCCGCCCTATTTTTGAATTTCTACCTTTCATCTCCGTGTCACGTTATGCAGCCTACTAGCAAGTAGTCGTTGACCTTCGGAAAGCTTGCGACGTGAACGAGTTTTGGCTTGGTTGAGACTAGTTATTGTCGGGTCTGAGTGAGCGTCTCTGAACTGGTGAGTAGGCAACATTCACTCCTTACCACACAGAAAAATTAATACGAATGTAATCAAAATTCGATTCATGATTTTGGAAGAACTCAGCGTGCTTCTTGTGTTTAAAGAAACGAAAGAAATGTCTTGAAAAATATGATTGGGTTGTGGTCACATTTTGTTACAAATATTTCACATTGAAGCTTATAAGAAAATTGTACCATTTCTACCGGCCAGAGCACAAACGAAACGAGGTGAAGTAATTGTTAATATTTATTGTGATTCGCTGTCGACACGTCAAACTTTTTCATATATTATTTAAACATTCTAAGTGTTGAATAATGTATGGATATGTTTGTTTGGGTTCAGTTATCAGTTTCAGTGGCCACGTATAGGGGTTTTAATTTTCCCCCACAGCCATGCCCTAAAATGGATAAAAAAGGGAATTATTAAAAGCGTTTAGTCGCATTATACGTAAGCTAAAACTGGAAAACGGTTCGAATTAACCGTTGACGTGGTCGATTCCTACTCTCTCACGCGTATAGTCTTACTAACTAGCTATAAATCACAACACTTCAAGAAGCTCATCTGAGGAGAAGACAGATCCAACCCACAGGAGCAATGGTTCGGAAGGGATGATTATTCCAAATAAGAGGTATCCCTGAAGGGACCAATCGGTGGTTTTTTCAGAAAGGGAGGCAAACTAAAAGAACGTCGGGGGTTTGAAACGATTGAGAATCTTTGGGGGGTCAGTACATCTCTGGACTCATAAATTTGAAATTAGTGGGAAAAACCTAATTGCAAATCATAAAACTACAGGACACAACCTCTTCGTTTATGTAGCTTTACATCTAGACGTTGAATTAATTCAATTTACCATGTCTCACATAATAATAAATAAGGAAAAAAATTGCGAAACGCACATTCTCGGAAATGGTTGGGAATCGAACACGGGTTTTTGCCTCTGAGTTGTGAAAAGGAAATCCCACGCTTTTCCGTTTTGTCCCCAGTGTGAACACGTTTCGACAATTTGCAAAGCTAGTATGAAGTATTTAAGCTCCTGCGGTGAATTCGATTACCCCGAACCGCTGCAATGACGAAGACGCGCGTACGGATTTCACGCGAAGTGAAGCCATGTCCATCGACAACGGATGACAGGTTCTGGCGACCGCTGGTCTCTTGCGTGAGGCCTCAAAAGCCCCACCACCCTTTCGGGGCCGCGAATTCCCCTTCTGCCTTCGACTCTGCCCCGTTGAAACCTCTAGCGGCCCTCAACCTTTCATTTTCAACTCCTCATCATATGTCAGTTGTGCGCTGGTTTGAATGGTGCTGTTCGGCGCTATCTTCCATTTGTAAAAGTCTCGGACGAAATTCGCGAACTTGCACATTTCCAGGTAACAAAAATTAGTTTATTTGTTATTACTGCTTTGTTATGATTGTGCCGTATGACAGGAAGTTTTACTGTTTCTGTGTCTGATACCTTTTTCATTGTGAAATGCGCTTGAGACATAGCTGCTTCGTATGCCTCTTACTCAACACATCAGTAATAGTGCAAGGAAAAAGCGTTACATTTGTGAAAACATGAACGTGGCTACATTACCCACGTGTACTTGATATCAAATCCACCCATTCATCGCGCGGTAAATGAGAATGATTTGTGTACCCCAAACAAACTGTCACAAGGACAGCTATCAACAAAAATAACATTCAGCTCTTTCGGATATTAAATTTGTATTCAACAATATGCTACTTTTCTTACCAGGTCCGACTTCTAAGTCCCTATCCATGGAGTTAGTACTCTTTTTTTCACGTCAGTTGCTGAGCACCGCTTTTGGGGAGAGACTTGCCTCGAAGTAAAAGCAATTAAATTTGTTCAATTTCTTCTACAAATAATTGCTATTGGAAATGACAGAGAATGGTTTGTTTTGCTGGACTTCTGTGATCAAGTCGCTTACTGCTCAAGTGTTGCGTTCACGTTAGCCACACACCTCGACGAAAAGGACCATTGTCATTGTTGGGAAGGATTCCCAAATACACCAAATGGCTTTTACACAAAAACATTCGTAACAGCAATACGCACTGGAAAATATTGTACTATACATGAAAGGCTACTAGTTGAAGTCTCAACGGGAGAACATTATAAACTTATATCAATTAAATAATAGGATCCTGAAAATTAATTACATAAAACGTCGCTCTGGAGCGATTATTGAAGAGCAGGTGATGAAGCTATCTAAGATAGTTGGCGATGGATATGGTCAGTTCTGATTTGTCAGGATGCTCACTAGAAAAAATGATCACGTAGGTAGTTATGCAGCTCTTAGAATTGTAAACGTCCTACTAAATCAGCCCGCTCTGAAATTGCAGCTAACGATCGCGGTGCAATAACAAATTCAAAAAGGCCTACAGGAACGGAACGAAATCCTTTGTGGAGAAAACAAAAGCAAACCCTCTCTTTCTGACTTTCACATATTGAAAGTCAGTACTATTTTAGTTCCTGAAATGCGAACGGTTCTTTATTCAGCCTCAATTGTCTGAACGGATTTCCCGAAAATCCAAACAATTCCGGATCCATACAGTGGGGATATTGTCCAGAACGAGGCGTTTGTTCTTAGAGAAGAGTCGACGACATTGTGTCAGTCCGAACGATTCGTGGAGCTACGGGAATAATTATTGTTTAAGACAATTCTATCTGCGCTTTGCATTATCAAGTAGCTATCTGTACGTATAGTCAATTTAGCATTATTGTTGATAAAACATAATTAAATATTATTAAATAGCAATTAAATAATAAATTATCATAATTATTTACACATTTAATGCCGTCAAATGTTATAAAATATTCCACTGATTAATTAAATATTATTATTACCAACGTGGAACAGAAAATAGGTACATCGGTGGACAATAGCGAAAATCTAATAATTTTACACTCTTTCTCTTCCCACCCCGCTCCTCATTTGATCAACTTTGGGATAACCGGGGTATGATGAACGACTAGACAGGAAACTGAGTCGGAAACAAAAATTATCTGGTAAAACTTTCCAGAACTCTTCATTCAATCTTGTTTTGGTTAATTTCAATTCAAATGAACTTGGTAAAACTGATGTTCACGTTATTTACAAACAGGTAGCGCTTAAGCTGCGAATTTATTATTCTCTTTAACAGCTTGACCTAATCTCACACTTCTGAGGACCACTCCATCTGACTCACCATCGAAAAATACAAGTAAACCATACGAAGCATGACCTAATTACTACGGAATGAAGAAAATTACAAATTCCAGGCGCCTATAGGCAATTGGCACAACGTGACGGATCGAGATGACAGGTGGTTGGTGTGTGGCATCATAGCCATTGTAGTGAGGCGAATTCTACTTGTTAAAGGAATTCGTGGGAAAATATAACGAAAGATATCTTTTCTCCTCAGCCTGCGCTCATTTCCTCTTAATGCCTCCCACCAGAGTAAAACCACCCGTCAGTTAGACTCGTAGCTCGTGCCAATTGCTTAGTGCCGCCTAGAAATCGTCAATTTTCATTGTTCCGTTCTAGTTTTCATGTTTCGTATCGTTTAATAATATTTTTCGACGTTGAATTGAATAGAATAGGTTTCAATTTGCAGCAGTGAATTGAATTGTCTCCCCGATTCTAGAATTTTAAAGTAAAAACATTGCGAAAAAAGCACGTGTTTTGAATGTCGGAACGTGCGGAGAATGCCCTCGATTATCTTTCGACCTCGTCGTAAAAAAAATTGTTAATATAGTAAATTTTGAAGGGATTTTGCTCGCACCTTAATTTTGGATTAGGCGACACGTGCGGGTTTAAATCTCTGGATACTTGAACTGGTATGGGTACGGGCGAGAGTGTATAAGTGCTAGAGCAGTGTGCCTATGTCAAAAGTATGTGGTGAGAAGTGAGTCAAGGGAACGGGGTCTCCAGGTAACCCAAAGAACGTTAGAGAAACTCTTAAGTTTGATAATACGTTGTATCAATCCTTGTGTTTGGCAGGGCTCAGAATATTGAAAGAAAATTGATTAACAGTGGTATTTTGGAGTTTCTCCCAGCTCGAGCTGAGCCATACTCACTCACTGAGCTTGCTCATACTTGTTTTTGCGCCTTTAAACAATGTCTCTTAAAACACGAAAGAACCAGTTCTCGTAGATTTCTAACTGAAATTAGCTTTTTTCAATTCAATATTACTCAAAACGCATGGATCTGAAGGAAACTTCACTTTTGTTATACGATCGCAGTACTTTTCTTGCTCTCTAGGTAGCGGATGGTAAACAACATGAATAAAAATGTTTAGTGAAGTTAAACAAATTGAGGTCGCTTTAGAGAGCCAGTCATGTGCTTTTATTTTCTACTATTGACGACTGATAATAAATGAAAACATTCCTGAGGTAGGTATGTTTTTCCTGAGTGACTTCGGGTAAAACTACTATACCTTGAAATATGGTGGAAAATGAAAGGAGAAACGGTTTGGTAACTCACTGGTAGTTTACTCGCAATTACCATAACACACAACTTTGGAAGCCAACCACCGTATGTTCCACAAGCCGCAAGCAGGGAGCTTTCCACTTTACTCGTCGTAGCGTAAGTAAAAGCACCTCAACAAGTTCCGAAACCTTATGTGCTGTCAGTTTCCATGTAGAACTCCTAGCTACATTCTACCAAGTTCAAATGAAATAAATGAATAACGGATTTGATTAGTTGCTAAAGTGATGAAAATTGCCTATGGCTTGAGGGGCTGAGGAAAGATAAGTGATGTGTCGCACCAGCTATTTTCTCAATGTACTGAGAGGGTAAACGTTTAATAATTATAAATTCTAGCAGAAAAGTTTAGTGACGAAATGAGAGTGCACTTCGTGTTGACGATATACTCCGACGGAAAACACGAATAACGCGAGAGCAACGCCTCGCGTTTTCCGTATGTAACTAAAACCGAATTGTTACAGAGTTATTCTATGCACAGTTACTTGAGCAAAGATGCGGGCTCTAAATTAAGCGGCGGAGGGTAAACATTAGCCGCGTTCAAAACAGGAAATGGAACTTGCGAAGCAGCCTCATTAATATCAAAAGTTGAGAGGGGAAACCCAAGGCGAAACTTGATGACTGAGGTTTTTTTAGTATGGGCCAAACTTTGGACGGTTTATGTTGATCAGAGGACTTCTCTTTTCGGTAAGTTTCCATAGAGAATGAAGCTGCATTTAAAGTTTGAGTTGCGAATATGTTTACCTATGTGCTAATTCAGGGGTAGATTGTAATGCTCCTGGATGTGTGCGCGTAAACGTAAGTTATGTGGCAGTATTAGCTTAGTATGCATCAAAGGCCTCATGGGTGTCAGGTACGTTCTCTCAAATACTTCGAAGCCACTGTTTTCAGCAGGTTATACGTAAAATTCCCTTCCTTCACTTGCTGATATCCAGGTAGCCAAACTTTTTAAAAATGTGAGGTCACGTGCTTCTATTTAGAAAATCTGAAAATGAAACGAACGTAATCACTGTGGACCGGCGGCAGTGCTCGAGTTATCACAAGGAAAGAACGAGAGCTGCGTTACACGCAAGAGCAGCATAGTCTGGAAGCACATATGTCCACTTAAACAATAAATTTAAACGTCTCTGTGACATTTAGAGCGGCTATGTGTAGGGTTCTCTGATTCAGGAGACTTCAGAACGCAAAGATCTGATGGAGCTAAATTTTTTTCGGCCGGCGTTCTTAATAAAGCGAATATCGTTGAGACTGTTTCAGCAAAATCGTACCAATGAAAGAATATATTATTAGCTGCAGGCTTTTCTACGGAGCTGACTTATAATTGCGTGAGCGAAGGGAGAAATATGTCTAAATGCATAATACAGCGAAACATGATGAAAGCATCACGCTCGTTTTGACGACTCAAGTTGGTAAGAACCCTTCTAGGGCCCCTTCGGCGGCACTTACCTTGTTTTTAAGGACGTCCTCGGAACAAGTAAGGCCCTTGTGGGCTCAATCCCAAGCGGAATAGAGCGAGCCAAGGCTGAGAAAGACAGACCTGGTGAGAATCCGTTCTGTTAACGAAACAACCCACTGAGCCGGTTTTCACGATCCTTTTTTGGTTGGTTTATTTGTTTACATGTTTTGTAGCTATCAAACTTTGTGAATATTTGAAACTATAAGACAAACGTTTCTCAAGCTTAAATAGATGATGCCACGACCATTGTTAAACACTCAGTGCATAGGAGGCAGTTTATTGATTTTTAAATTACCGGGTGAAATCTGTGAGAACTGGTAGTAAATGAAACGACGGTGGTTCGGGCTCCAGAATTACTGGGGTTAATGTGTTCTCATAGTATTTGTGGTTTATTGGACTACAATCATGATATTTCAAAGGTATTACGATTTAGAAGGAAAAACTGCTAAAATCGGCTCTCATAAAAAAATGTTTGATTATTTATTGTGCTACGGTTCCCTCAAATGAAAAATTCGCGTTTAATGTAACCAAAACGAGAAGTTCTACGCGATGCTGTGATGCCATGTTCTTGATGAGTTCTCGACATTAGAACCAATCCACTACCCAGCAAAAATTAGTATAATGTACAGGATTTCTCGTACTTAGAGGGGTAAGACTGCATCAACCTGGAGCACCAGTATCTGAGCTTTGATTGAAACACCATGTCTGAAAAATCCATTTTTCTGCACAATAATTCCATTGGGTATCTACTAGAGCTTGGGTATCTACTTAGCCGAAAACATTTTGTTGGCAGTTTTATTGCATTTCTCGTCGTGTTTTGTATCCTTTCCTAGATGTTTTTGTGTTGCTGAGTCGAATAAGATGGTTGTGTTTAATTTGAAATAAAGTTAAATCACAGTATATATAGTGAGGCAGGTTCCACTACCTGAAGGAACTCGCAGGACAATTCTCGGTCTCCGATCATTTTCACTCCTACCACCTGTCAGTTCGATTAGTCACGTCGTGCAAATTGCCTAGCGTCGTACTCTTCCTATCACCGTTCCATTTTAGTCAGGTCATGTTTCATTAGTATTTTTCGATGCTGAATCGAATAGGATGGATCTCGAAGGTGAAAGAGAATAATAAACTGTTATATAATCATTTCCAGCGTTTTTTCAACATACTCAACATTTCCAGATTAACGGTATAACTGAATTTGATTAACTCAACGGAGTGTTTTTTTAATCAATCAATACCCACATTTTGTTCCATACAGTTATCTATCTGTCGATTTGGCATTCGCTATGGTAGCTATAAAAAATTTGATATCGAAAATTAAATGATTTTTTATCCGAGTACCTACATTTAGTTTTCTGCAAATGTTTCCGTGGAAATGCTCCTTTGTATAAATGTCAGTGTCGAATTTATTTTATAACTGGTAACGATGCGTTACTGGTAACTTCTGTTCGTCAAAACAGCCGTTCTTCCGCAATTGAACTGACTGACGAACAAAAAGCAGTTGCATACTCAGACAGCCACAATTTACCTGACTCTCATTCAAATCGACAGGTTTCCAATCCTTCCAACGTACCCAATTGTTGAGCGACGGTTCCCCATCGAGCGGTGTCACAAAACAATTAATTGACTACTAGCGCTGTCAAGATCTACCGTAGGAATTCCTTAGATACACTCGCAACTTGATTCATCTCCGAGTCGGAAGTTATTTCATCTCCGAAAACTGGTCAAATGGGTTTCCAGTTTCTTGGCCGAGTCGAACTAACCGCCCCCCTCTCACTTGTAGATTCAAGGTCGCAAAAAACCAAAACAAAAATTAATCAACTTCCGTCTTGAATGAACTAGACGGGTTTTCGCAGATTTTCAAACCGCGAACACTAATTTTATAAACTAGGAATAATTTTGCAGGCTGTTCTCTAGTAATGATCACTAGATACTTCACTCTTTACTACTTTGTACTCATCAGAAAAACGCTGTTTTCAGGATAAAGTCTTCTAAAAAAACAAAAGGATTTAACCTTCATAGTAGTCAAATTACTAAAAACAAATACTACAAGGCGGATTTTGTTTTAGAGTTTTACTCAAAACGTTAAGTAGCGCCTGTCACGATCACCAAGCTTAAAAAAAAATCGCGGTACGCTTTGTTGAATAGGTACCGATTCCCACTATAACCTCAACCAATATAACAATTAATATCTGCTGCGCATCAACACACAACATCCCTAAATTGGACGATCTGCGATGCATACGGGCGATATACCTTCGTTCAATGCATTTTTACAGAAAAAGTTATGGAGAACGAATGCAGGTTTTAGTTTGTTGAGAATACTCCGTAGGTCCTGCCGATAATGTTGAGAAAATCGGATCAACAACGGCAGTTTTTGAGAAAATCGGAACAATAATTTAACTAACGATAGTCTTTATCGCGCTATCATGGCTTACACATACTTTCAGCCGATAGGTACAGAAATAGTTGTGAAGAACAAAATGTGGGTACGGGTAGCTAAAAAACACTCCGTCAGGTTAATCAATTTCAGTTGTGCAGTTACTCAGGAAATGTTTATAAACATTTTTAAAACCACGTAAAAAAGCACGATTTTGGATACATTTTACAGTACTCAGTTCTGGAGTATGGATGGCCGAAACGTTGTGGCCAAAGTTCTTTCAAGACTAAGCCCAACTCAAGAAACGTGTAGAAGTTCCCTATACGACCAAGTAGGCATTGACTTTGAAGGACTCTTCACAGTCAATGTATTAGGACTCAGGGGCACTCGTTCGCTTGCAGTTCATTTGGCTACGTTCGTTGGTTTTGCCCCAAAGCGAACCACCTGAAAGTGGTAATAGATCTTAGTTCTTACGCTTTCTTGCAGTGCCTCGAACGTTTCATGGGAAGAAGAGGAGTTCCATGGACAGTCTGGTGAGGTAACGGGACTAGCGCCAACTACTATCATGTGGAGGGACTAGCTACTCGCGGGATCAACAGAAATTCGTACCTCCCAGAGCGCTTCATTTCGATGATTTATGGGAGTCGGCGGTCAAGCCTGCTAAGCCACTGCTTGGAGTCAATCTTCGATCTCCTACCCCCTCTTTCCAAGCATTATCTGCCATTGTTGTTAGAGTCGAAGCTGTCCTCAACAGCCGACAATCAGTGTATCAAACTGGTTCTCCAGGTGTTACTGAAGTCTTGACTCTGGTCATTTCCTCATTCAACGACCGCTCACAGCTCGACCTTAGTATTCAGCCATTGAGTGACGTCCAAGATTCACCCCCAAGTAGAACTACGTAAATCAGTTTGTTGAATCATTCTAGAATAAGTAGAGACAAGAGTACTTACAGGGCCTGCAAGCTCGATCAAAATGCTATACACTGTTCAAGACTGCTCATTTCGGGGGCGCCGTCATCATCGTTGAAGATAATGCTTAATACCCATTCTTTGGAGAGGCCCATTGGTGTGATTACTCGTCTCATCTTTGGCAAACTTGGAATTGCTCGGGTTGTTGAGGTCCGCCCGTCGTCTGGGATCAAAGAACGTCCACTCGTCTAACTCTGCCCACTCATAGATGAATGATCAAACAACCAATCATTGTCGGGGGTACGTTCGACCTCATTGGGAGTTCTAGTGGGCTCCTTAGTTGTTAGTGCTTGTCCCATCTCCACATTGACGCCTTCATTATTCATTCTCACTTTTTCCAACTTCCCTTTTTATTATCCATTGTTTGCATTTCAAGTTATTGCTGTTTCATTAAAACTTTCCATTTCTAAGTTCTATCATGTTGTACGTTTACACGGATAAACAACATTGTAGTTCAGCAGCTGAAAGGCGTTGGAAACAATAACTGCACAACCAAGAAAAGCGAGTTCCTTAATTCGCCGGGAATTAGCTACAACAGATCAACAATTTCCCGGCAACTAGAAGCTGGAAAGGGATCAATGCGTACGTGCCCTCAATTTATTTTCGTATAGATACCCTTTTCAGGTACGTTAACATTCAACTCATGCATTTCGTTGTACACCTTATTGCCCATTCGTAATCACCTTTCTATGCACGTTCCTCATTCGGCTCCCAGATGATCTTGAGAGGATTAGATGCCTTCTCCCGCATGATTAGATTCATCCGGGCAAACATCTCTCTCAATGCACTGTGGCGTATTACAACATAGTGTCCCAACTTCTTTTTATTCGAAATATTCAGTTAGTGAATTTCCTCCTTCTCGTAAAATTATTGAATGAAATTGCCGTCTTTGACTTCTCCTCTCTCTCCTTCGGTGCCCTCAATATTTTTTTAACTTCACCCTTTGAGGCCCTTCAAGAAGAAGGACTAATAAACGAAGAAAACACAAATATATAAGAAAGGCCGGAAGGAAAAATGCGAAGGAAAATTCAAAGATGCAAAGTTTATTAAACAGTTCTGAGAAAAGGTATTTCAAATGCTAAGAATTCAAAGAGGAATGGAAGTTTGGAGAGGCTGAGCGTTGAAGAATAGAATGATAAAAGAAAGAAACACAAGAGAACTGGAGAGAGCTAAGCATTTGTTGAGAATGCAGTTAGAAATTGAGAGCAGCAGGGTGGCGATAAAAACAAACAGAATGAGCGACTGGGTGGAAAGTTCCTGTGTTAAATGAAATAATTTTCGTCTTCATTACTGAAGCGAGCGGAATATTTAAGAAAATTAACTAAGATGTACATTAACTGTAATTAGAATCACAAAACCAAGTAGTGAAAAGACGCCTAAAAACAGACTTAGCAGAAAAACATGAAATTCTGAGATCGCATGACTATTTCTGGATGTAGAAATTATCGGCGTTTCTATTGAAAAGTATCGATCTAAAAGATAAGAAAATTAAATCACACCAAGGTGAATCCTAGGAAGTTGGAGTTCAACCAATAGCACGGCTGTGTTGTGCGGGACACAGATTAATTAGTTAGATATTCACAAGGAGATACGAGAGAAGCGGAGTCAGCAATGAGGCAAGAAGCTTAGTGGTTTGTCCCCGGGTAGTGCGAATTGAGAGCTTGAACAGGTTGTACAATTCCCCCTGGAATTGTGAGCCATCTTCCACCGTGCTTTAAGAGAAGAGTACATAAACGGCTCCTTGGTCAGTAGTTTAGTTTTAAGCTTGAGGGATTCGTCTGTTGTATTTAGAAATGAAATTTCGCTGAATGCAGCCGCATCTCGTTCAGTTGCTACCTTTTTATCAAATAACCTTGTTGCTCGGTTGTGTTTTGCTTTGTTCGAAGCTAATTTTATTCTTTTCCACCTTCTCCTTTTTGGCAGAAGGTTGGTTTTGGTTGGGAATGTATAACTAGGTGTTCCAATAATTTACCTGGTAAGTGGTGTCATTTAAAAACTGCAACAGCCTTATTAACTTCAGTAACTGAAATTGATCAACTTTGCAGAGTGCCTTTTAGCACACTTGTACCCAAATTTTAAGCGCCTGAAATATTTCTACGGATATTCATTGAACGGAAATGTAAGGCGAGATAGATCGGAAAGTGAGATTTGCCGAACGTATCACGATCGTTTTTCTGATTTTCTCCAACACGGCTCAACGATTTCGACCTCACGAACTCGAGTAGTTCTATCAACTAACCGATATCCACGTATTTGTTCTCGCCATAAACACAGCTGATTGTCAAATGAAGGGAAGGGAGGGGGGTTGCGGAAAGCTTCGACAAATCCCTGAAAAAGTGAATTAGCTCTACAACCAACCCCTGCGTAAATGGCATTGTGGCGGATCATCTGTGCACTTTACGAGTTGTGAAGGTTTTTCGCGGTGATCCATGAAAATTCACATAGTCTTCGATAAAAGACCTATGCGTCACTTGGTACGAATTTTTATGGTAGTGAGCCAAGTTGTGTGGCACTTGGAATTGTTATTTAGGGGATAAACTTTTTCTAGTAATGTAGATTAATGGCTGGACATAACATAGGCTCTTCCAAGACCAACTTACACCACTTCATTATGGTTGCTGGTTACTTCATATCAATTTTATGAGACTATCAATATTTTTCATAAAGAGAAAACGAGTTTTGTGTGGTGCTCAACACCGTTTACTTTTGGTTGTCCTCAAAGTAGAATCGCAGTGGACACAAATTCTATGCCTACGTCCGCACTCATTTCAAAAACAATTATCAAGAGCTCAAGGTAGCCTGTATTTACCAATCCGCTGGCTCTTCTTGAAAGGTCAAACTCAGTACAGAAAACGTATCTTCTACGTTTAACTGAAACAACCTACTCCACTGAGACGATAATTGTCGACTTGAAGGCAGCATTTTAGTGGGCTACCAAATTATGGATAGTTAGATAAAATTACTCTATTTCTTCTATAGCTACATAGTTTGCGACGCCGTAGTTTGTCATACGTTGTTTCCGGAACACTCGTTCGAAAATGAGGCAATTTCCTTTGGCACTCACGTGTCCAAGGCCACGTGAAACTTTTTAATACAGATTCAATGACATTTGACAATTCTCACTTCACAACAAAGGTCTTCTTCGTCGAGGTCATCCCCGTTTGTTTCGTAAGTTGTTTTTTATTTGAAGCTCATTGAAGTGACGTGGGATTCCGTCGGAAGGAAGAGAATCAGAAGGAGGAAAAGCGTTGAATCATGCACAAGGAGTTGAGGGAGGCGCAAGAACCAGAAAACAAGCTTCTCCATCACACCAAAGCTTGTTCGTGGGATGTCATCAAATGTTTTTACGTAGATGCACACTTATAGTTAAACACAACTCACGTCTTCTTACGTGGAAGTTATTCATCACATTTCGAACAATGTGAACAATAGAATGCACACTTAACTTAAGAAAACGAGTTGTGTCCAAGTAACTCCAATCTCGTCTCAAAATAATGTCCGCCTAGCCTCTCATGACATGCTTCATGAGCAGAACTATGTGCCGATTCCAATCATGATCCTACGAAGACTACGATGAATTAGTTTCTCTTCTCATTTAATGCTGCCTTCGGACTCTATTTTCGTTTCCGGCACAATTAATATACTCGTCCGACTCAGCCGTCAAGCACATTCTCTTCCACCTCAGGAACTAGCAATTTTCCAAGTGCATACTCTCTTTCTCTCACACACATGTGCTAAACGTGTACGTTTGCCAAACCCCGTGGCTTCAGGCGTTTATTAATCAGTTAAGACGTTGTGACTACTTTTTGTAGTACGTAGATTTTAGTGATATTGTTGTGTGCATAGTTAGTCGTTAGTAATTTTCTTGTATATGAGTTTCAATTACGTGAATGGAGAAGAAAAACACGAGTTAGGGATAGAAGATGAAGAAGGGAAAAAGATGGTTGAACGACCTCCTGGAAGACCTTCAGAAGCCCATAAATCGCCTGAGCTTGTGGACCTTTAGATGTCGTACTCATTGCTTCAGGTAGGCTTGGGTGAGGTAAAAGAACTTGTTGGCAAAGCCGCATTCCCCACGTTCACCAGAGTAGTAACTTGTCCCCGAAGAGAATCGAAGGCGACCGGGCATTAACATTTCTCTGTGACGCGATAGGAAATGTTGGTCCGATTTTAACAAAATACGCAGGTTTATGGAAGTCGGTCTTTGATTGGCCTATATATCACGCACTGTCACGGCCAACGGATGGAATATAAGCAACACGATGTTTCGAGCTCCTTGTCTTCAGTCACGCAGCTCAGTGACATTGTGCTCAGTTATTGCATCAAATACAGAAAGAACACGATTAGATTAAACAAGCGTATCGCAAAAGGTTTTGTGGAATATTTGGATGTCTAAGAATATCTTAACGTATCCTAGCGTAAAGCCCATAGTCATCGCCTATTCATCCACTAGTCATAATTACGAAGTGAACAACAGTTGGTCTCTAAGTAGAAAGTTGCCCGCGAATCAAAGTCAAAGGATGTCAAGTGCTGTCAAGACGGATTTTCTCGTACTTAAGGAGCCGCCACCGATCAAAAGAGAATCCCATCATTTCAAGACGGCCTGAAAGTCATTTCAGAAAATCGCGAGCTCCTTTCACCGATTATCACCGCCGGAGCTGATCGGTAAATTTCAATCTCATTTCAAACGGAATCCCCCTTCGTCAATCCGCCGACAGCTCCCCACTCCATTAATTACGCGAATCCATTAGGATTATCGGGGACACGGTATTCACATTTTGACGTTTGCAGTCGGTAATTGGATTGGGAGCAATGTGACTAATTTGGAGGAACGGAATGTTTGAGTTTCAATTGCACAATGAAATATGATTGGTTGTAATAGCGTATTGGAATAGATCAGGCTCGATTCGTTCCGTTCTATAAAACACGAGAATTTTAAGCTGATCATTCGTCTGTGATGAATACGGCACGTTGTGTTTGTGATCGTTTATAACCCTAATCAGGTGCAAAAATCAAATGGTATTTCGTTCCGTCCCGCCAATCAAACATGAATTTAGCTGCCGACCAAAGCTAGCAATTAGCTTGAAAACAATAAAAGGTTGTGCAAGGTTCTTTATACGATTCACGTTAACCTTAATGATCGCTGATAACTGAGTGAGAACGTACAGCATGGTTATGTATGGATAACACAAACACCAGTGAGTACACCTTCAGGTAGGTATATTTTTACTTTCCTTAGCTCTAAGAAGTAAGAAGGAAAGTTGTATAGGCTTCAAGAGCTTCTGAATAAAAAATAACTTTCCTTTCTACTTGATCCAAGGAAAGTAAAAAACACCGTTCGGGAAAATGGCCTGTGTGTGTGTGTGTGCGTATAAATCGTCTCAAATTTGAGTTTTAGCCTGCAGATTACCACAGTGCGAAAAGATAAGGGTACGAGCAAAATCGATTCAAAACTATAGTTATCATGGTGAACAAATCACCAAATATTTGTTTTCTCGAAAATGGCAATAGCGGTTTTCGATTAAATTTTTTGTGTGGGTAGTTCTAAATGACAAGACAGTGTCATAAAATTCTCATCTCCGGAAAAATGATAGCAGCAACTCAATAAATTATCGAAATTCCTAAGAAAAGTGATTTTAATTCAGTTTTATTTTATTTTTGTCCTATTCCATTCGACTCAGGATCTATGAATACCTTCGAAACGATGCCAAACGAGGCGTATTTCGGATAACACTGCCAAAATTGCGTTTTTGTTAATTTTTTCCATATAACAACCGTGGGTTTCGTCCCGTCGGATTGCCGAGCAGGCGGCCACAACTAGATATGGGATTTTTGTACGAAAGAACGGATTTTTTAGACAAGTTAAAGGCACAAAACGCCCCCCCCCCCCGAACGGCGGATTTAGATCCCGATGTCATGAAACGTAAATTAAGCGACATATACGATGAGAGTTTATCAGATGTAACAAGGCTATCAGGAAGTAAACTCACAGTAGTTTCGGAGTAATCTCTAACTTCGGTTTGTCGAATTACTTTCTACCGCATTTAGAGATCGAGTGGCTTATTGTCGTCCATCTCCATGTTGACGCCTTCTTGTTGGGTTCATTCTCGCTTTTTCTATACTCCCTTTTGGTTTATTATTCATTCTGAATAATAACCCTAAGTTTTCGGTCACGAAAAATGTTTTACAACCCCCCCTCAAAATTTGATACTTTACGTTTCAAGACATGGGGATTCCAAATCTGCAATGTCCCTCCCCCGTCCGCCATCCGTGCCGTTTTCTGCCTTTAACGTGGTCTAAAAAATTCGTTCTTTCGCACAAAAATCCCATTTGGGATCTAGTTGTGCCCGTCATCTCGGCAATCCGATCGGACGAAGCCCATGGTTGTTATGGGCAAAAAATGGGTAAAAAAATTAAAGAACGCAGTATAATCGCAAATAAGCCGTGTTTCGTATCGTTTTCAAGGCCCGCTCGACTCGCAACGCCCTTTGGACTCGCAACGTCCTGCCAATTGCCGAGGGAGGGTTCGCTGGAAGCCCCAGTCCCAATTTCCCTGACTCTTTCTGCCCGACGGGGCGCCAAGGCCACTTCCTCCGCATGCCCCTCCATCGGATCATAAATGCCTACAGACGTTTACGGGCGCCTGGCGCCGGGGGAATATTTAGTTTTCGTAGTTCCATTGTAGTCAGGTTATGTTTCATACGGTTTACTAGTATTCAATGCTGAATCTATTGGGATGGATCTCGGAGCAGTAATACTAGGTCAAGCTGTTCATGAGAATAATAAATCATTGTGTTATCATTTGCAGGGTTTTTTTTTGTACGGAAACTCTTTTCGCGTTTCGAGTTAATGTAATTCTAATAAAAAGTTCTCTTTCCAATTGCGATCCATTTTTTTGCACGGATAGAAATTTGATGCCGAAACCCGGGAATCCAGTGCACACAGATGAGACTAATTCTTGTTACCAGGACTTTCGTTATATCGATCTACTGTGGTTCCAAGACAGGTTTGCGGATTACAGAAGAAATTTATTACCCCGTGCGTTTTTTCGGTGATTTCGTTTCTCTGCAAGAAGAGATTCAGTTAGATTCCAGCTCTACTATTTAAATTCCTCACGTTGTAATCCAATTTGACCGAGTAAGTCGTGTATTCATTTTCTTTGTCAACTGAAATAGTAAGACTTTGACTTTCGTTTTGCTATGTTCGGTGTGGCCCACCCCGGTGTGGGGTTGCGATTCAGTTTAGCGCGGATTGCAGGACCCAGAAAAGGATCGCAGATCGGGGAAAGGAATTATAGACCAGATTCAGCAAAGTGAATTTTCAGAAGAAACTATGGATGTCTTCGTCGAATATTTAGCTGGCCTCACCTCATCCTTGCTCTGGACAATGTCAAACTCGGTTATAGCATTGCGTAACGTTGAAGTGCTCCCCGATGATATAACATATCAGCTGTTGCCCTATAAATTAGTTGAAGAAGCACGTTCTGTTATTTTCAGTTTGATTGCCACTAACAGAGAGTACAATGAAATTTATACTGATCTTTCACGGATTACCTTCGCAAGTATGCGTTCTATTCCTAATTTAACCAGTTCCCCGCCAAAGGTCATTAAAAGACCTCTGTACTGTCAAGCTGACTGACTTCTTCATGTTCGAGCTTTCATGTCTAGTTCTCAAAGCTTTCACAAGAATTGTGTGTTCAACAGGGAGGAAATGAAAGATTATCTGTTTATATTTCTCGAGAAGGCGTTGCGTGGTGGTTTAGCTAAGCTGCTTAGCGACAAACCGTGGGGCAAAAATAGAATTCTGAGGTCTAATTCAGAAGACCTCAAGATACAGTCTATTACAATACATACCCATAGGTTGAGAAAATTTAAAAGGAATACCCCAGGCAAAGGAACTTCGGGTTGACAATTCCTAAGCAGAGCACAACGTACTCGTACCAAATACCAAGAACTCGTATTTGAACGAAAAGTAATCAGAAGTAACAAGCTCCATTTAATTTCCCCGCGTTTCTCTTTTAATCCGAGTTTCTTAGGTGAACCAAGCAAAGACTGACTGTTTGATTGACCTTGGCCCTGAGGTCACGACTCGCCCGTTCTTCACGCGCGCAGGAAATGGGTAATTCTGCGTTGCATGTTCTATTTCCTCTTCGCGGTTGGAGCTCTCCTTCTACCAAACTGAGGTTTCACAGTCAGTCCAAGTTCAATAAACCAACTTTACCAACGAACCAGATATGCGTCACTTTTGTAGTTACGTTAGTCAACCTAATCGGGCAATGTAATGATCGTCTCCAGCGTTAATGCGGGCTCTCTGTGATATCTGCCGTATAAAATGTTATATCTGAGTATAAAATGTTTTCTTAAAAATTCCGGCTAAAATGCTTTATTCTTTTGGTATTTAAAATATCCCACCACACAACTTTTTTTTAGTCCTTCGCAAGTTCACTGGTTTTCACGGTACAGAATTCGCAAGACTGAAAAACACGACTTTTTTTTGAGAGGGATAATATTCGCCGTTTCCGAACAATCGGGTCAAACTGCGAGATATGGTGCTAAGTAAACGTTGTGAACGTTGAAGTTTCGGGATTTCTGGAGTAGCATCTGTGTATCTTATCTGCGCTATTAACGCTCATTGTATAGATACTTGAGTGGACTACCACCGCGATTTTTTTTTTGAAGATTCTAGAAACATTTAAGAGGAGTTCATTAGGAAAACGCTGCGCTAAAATCGATTTTCGTCGAAATGTGTGGTATTTTATAGCGCCGCTCTCGTATTATCCCACGAGTGAGAATGTTATGGTATTGTCGCGTCATGTAGAGTTATTTTTACAAAATGTTAAATCAATATCGTTATGGTAATTTTTGAAAGAATTATATGTTTTTGATCTCTACGATTACTTTTGGGCGGAGTTTGCTAATACCCCTACTTTAGCCGATTTGGTTCAGTTATTTTCTCTCAATCGTGTTAACGTATACCTTCACTCCCTCCCTCACCTCGCGAAATAATTAACCATTAAAGGAATGGGGTGGTCGGATAGACTACCCTAAACGGGCTCTTGGCATAGAAGGATTTTGAGGGAGAGAGTAAGAAGGATAATAGGATGTTCCACGACAGATTGACCACCAGTTCAGATACGACATGCAACTTATACCATTCTATGAGCACTTTTCTTTCACGCCGCGCCCGGCCTGAGTTCGCTGTCATGCCTGCACTATATGAATCAAAGATTCAAAATAGTTACCATAGACACAACAAGGTGTATCATCCACAGTGTTAGGATTACCGCCTTTTGAATACCTCAAATGGAAAATTTAAAAAAACTTAAACAATAGGGTCTTGTCGCACTTTTTGGTTTTTTATTTTACTGTGCTGCTCTCGTCATTTCCCCAACAATGAAGATGTTGTCTCGCCGTAAAGTAGTTCAAAACTTTACAAACAACAAAGTTGATCATTTTCATAACTGCCGTTTTTGAGGGGAGTCATTTTTGTGCTTTGATCACGACAATAACTAGTTAGCTTTTGACCGATTTTGTCCATTAATATTCTGTAATCTCATGAAAAAGCGCTGCACACCAAATTTGTCCTGAATCGGTCGGTTCCACCTCTCTCTCTCTCTCATTCCTGCTCGAACACACACAGATTTTGCCAAACGCGCTTTCGTACTCAGAGGCTCAAAGCTGAAAAAAAAACATCAAAACCTGGCAGTTTACTTAACGGTGTTTTATACCTCGTAGAGACTCAGGGAAGTAAACATTTCGAGAAGGTCGTTCACGTGCGCAGAACTGCTCAATGAAAAGGTCGATCACACAACTTTCTTCTCTACCTTGTAGGTTTAAGGCAAGTAAAAAACACGCTTTTTGGCACATTCTGGTTGTTATCTCAGTTCATCGGTCTTTCAAAGGGACATCTAAGGAACGCGTGAGATTCACGAGATAAGAAGTTACTCATGGAACACCTCTTTTGTGTCCTACAAATAAACTGATGAATGATGACAGTCGGAAGAACAACCATAATTTTCAGGTCTACGGTGTATGTACGCATTTTGTTCGCTGTGAAAACCGCTCTTTTATCCTTCTCTTACTGATTGAGTGTTGTAATTGTTCACGTACTGCTCAAACTTGTATAGAACTGCTCGAGAAGATCAATTGTTAGCTCAAGCCCGTTCGTTTAAAACTGTATCGTTCGATTCACTTCATCCGAGGGGGCACATTATCACCTTCTCTGCTAATGAAGCGTTTCGACGCCACAGAACTAAAATGCTGCCGTTTTTTCCCAAACATTACTGTCTGACTAATGATTCATTTGTCGAGGATGAACGGCCTTTAGGCGATAAAGAAATTTCGCGTTCCTTTTCTCGTTAGCATACTTGAAACACGTTCTTCGATTTCCGAAACAACCTTTGGAGGATATTCGCATGTGACAACAACATGGCAGAATGAAGTAACTGTCGGGCTCTCAACAAACTTTTTACTTTCGTTAGATCTACGTAGTAGAAAGAAAAGCAATGTGATCAGCCGAATACCCTTGTGAGTTTTTCACATCTTCACGTTTCAAGGTCTACGGAGTCTGAAAATTGTCTACTTGTGTGTGTCTGTGGTAACCAGTTTGAGTCGCTGAATCATGTGGTGCAGACGTGTACGCATGGGAGGTATGTCAAGCGTCAGCGTATCTCTGGAGAAGGGCTTAGAACTGACGTGCTGCAGTGATTCTGGATGTCTAGGTAGTATCTGGAATACGCTGCATCGATTTCAAAATCAAATCAAATTATTCAGTGTCAGTAGTCTGTCATGCGTATATTCTGTGAAATGCAAACTAGTAGAGTAAAATTTTTCAACCTGTCAAATTCACTTCAGAAGTTGTTTCCTCAGTTTGATTATGCGAATGTTTGCTGAGCGCAAGAAAACGCCACGTGTTTTCAACGTTTTGTCTCACTTCATTCCTATTTTAGGGGCCTGTATACGCAATCATTGTCGTTTTGCTTCCTCAATGCAAAAACGACAGTTACCAGTGGATATCTAATGAATAAATAAATTCCCTACGAATGGAGATACGACGGTAAATGCACTGTGTTTTGAGAGCATGCGTGGCCTTAAAAATAAGACTATTTTTCTCCGGAACAGAAGATAAAGACACTATCGTGGTATTTTCTTCGTTAAATTAGGGCAAAACGAAGCGTCTATCTTCAATGACGTAAGTGCGATATTGAAATGAAGGGAACCGAAGCTGGCGAGTGCGGTATGGAGCAAACAGACCGTATTATTATGAAAGCTCGCGGAATAATAATTACTGTTGACCTTTCATAGCGTTATTACATAAAGGACACTTCACTCAAGATTTCGCAAACTTTGAACAGCCACTGAACATCTGTATTACTGAGTACGTAGATTGTGTAAACCGTCTTCTCGGCAAGCTTTGACGGAAGGAGTCACAGACCGGTCATTACAGATCGACCCTGTTACTGACAACTAGGAGAACAATAAGTTGCGCTCAAAGAAAACAGACATTTACTAAACGTGGGCAAGCAAAGGACATGTGCTCGAATATTAGGTGATCGGTACTACAATTTTATTTTCAAACAGAACACGATTGGAAGTAATGAATTCAAGAACTGGTTTCACCATCGAGAATATATCGACAAACAAACAGTGATGCTTTAATGGGTCAGATCAGGGCGAATCAGTACGAAAGACCCCTGTCCTTCCGTATCTGAGGTTGAGCGAGCTCTCTGACCTAACGCAGGGGGAAACTCCGAACTACCCCTATCAATAATCTTTTCACCCCTTCCTTTTGTCACTGCCTTACCGCCAGTTATTCCTAGTACTCGAATGATATCCTCTCTCAACTCTCGTCTGCTCACGCCAGTTCTAATATCCATGGGCTCCCTCTGTTCTGTGAGCTCTCTCTTCTTATTACTTTACTGGTTTTCCGAGTGAACGTTTCACTATCTAGTGTATTGCTTATAGTTATCTCTTGCCATTCAGTCCGTAAAAACCACAGCTCCAGGATAATCAGAAGTTCTGATACAATTGTGAGCCAGTGAAATATGTACTTCAGTGAAATTCTATAATCCAGTTGCTGAGGTGGCTCCTGATCATGTGATTAGCTTATTTTACCACCATCCTTTTGGATTATTATTCATTTATGTTTGCGATGTTATTCCCCCCCCCCCCCCTCATCACATGTTGACGCTACGTTTTGAGTAAAATATTGTTTAAAACAACAAGAAATTTTGGCAGTTTAATTGCAATTACGTTGGGAGTGGTATCGATTCCTGGATGTTTTTCGATACTGAGTCGAATAAAACGGGGTCCTACGCCCGACTGCGCAGTGAAGTTACATAAGATTAGTAAATGTAATGATACGAATCCTATTGCTGTAAGAACTTGTGACGATATAGCGAAGGTTATAATACTGTTGTACGATTTGTTACGCTTTTTGTTCGCAGTTCTGGAATCGTTGGCGAAAAAAGTTAGCGATCCATTATTCATAGTTTAGGCATCTACCCCCCCCCCCCCGTAAGCTAGAGAACTGAAGATGTGATGGGGGGGGGGGTGTAATAAGAGCCTGGACAATTAATTATTTATCGCCATTTTCGCGTAATTCGCCTAAAGCTTTCCAGTGATTTTTTGTTGTGGTTTGAAAGAAAAAACAACACACCGGCGGGAACGTTTCGTGGAAAAGACGACAAGTTGATTTACTGAATAGCAAATGAGTTTATTCGCAGCCGTACCACTCTAGGAACCATTCGGAAAGAACTTCGGTTAATTGTGGGAGTGGTAAAGAGTGATGGAGGGGGGCGACGGCGTGATGTTGTGGGAGGGGGGGGGGTTGAATGAAAAATGAGAGTGGATCAGAAGAAAACTGTTCAAGTGGATTCATCCCACAGGCAGTTGGCTTCGACGCTTGGAAAACCTCGAATATCAAATGAACGACGAATCGTTTGACCAGCTACTGCTACAACAATTTTTCGACGTCATCCATTGGAACGAATCTATTTTGCACGAGATGAATAAAATCCGGTCGAGTTCGCTGGATCGTGTGCATTTTATCGTTTTAATACGCCGAGGAGCACTATTTGCGCAATTTTCTTCAACGAATCGCGATTATAAACGTTGAAGTTCTCATATCAGCGTTGTATTTAGTAACTGTGGAGAACATGGTTTTACATTTTGGTTTATTATTCATTCTGAATAATAACCCTATGTTTTCGGTCACGAAAAATTTGGTACTTAACGTTTCAAGACTTGAAGATTCCAAATTTGCAATGTCCGTCCGCCATCCCCCGTCCGGGCCGTTTTGTGCCTTTAACGTGGTCTAAACAATTCGTTCTTTCGCCCAAAAATCCGATTTGGTATCTAGTTGTGCCCGCCATCTCAGCAATCCGATCGGACGAAGGCCATGGTTGTAATGGGCAAAAAACGGTTAAAAAAATTAACGAAACGCAGTACAACGCGAGAGCTACAGCGTTTCGTCGTTTGAACTCCCTCCCTCCCGCCCGTCTCATTGAAAAAGCAACCTCCCACCACTCAACTCCCCTTTCGCCTTTCGCTTCGAGCGCCCCCGTTCCAATTTCCCCGACGTTTTGGTTTTAATACGATTCAATTTTTTTAGATTCTTTCGTTTCATTCTCATTTTGTTTTTTTTAAATAGATTTTTGGTTAAATTTGTATATTAGTATTTAGCGTGCATGTTTTCATATTAAAATTCAGTTTTTTCTAGATACTTTCGTTATTTTTTGTTTATTTTAATATTACGATTCAGTTCTTTTCAACCTTTTTTTGGGTTTCATTATGATATTTTTCGATGCTGAATCGAACAGGATTGGTCTCAGAGCATTAATGCTAGGTCAAGCTGATTATCCGAATAATAAACCGTTGTGTAATAATTTTCAGGGTTTTACTGTACTTTCGCTTTGGACCTATAGTCCAGGAGCCGAGGGCTAAAAACGTTGACCGTTGAGTTGAAAGTTGGTTACTATTTTTTCTGATAGTTCCCTCAATGTTTGGTAACACCCCGCAAGTCTGCTCTCTCAGAAGTATGGACTAAGAAAATGGCGGCTCATCAAAAAAGTCAAAATTTGTCAAAATTTGACTTATTAGTTGATAGTTACAATATTTACCACAGTTGAGGAATTGGCTTGTACTTTCCCAATTCACACCTCTGCTACCTCCTATGCTTGGCCATTAAGTTGCAGAGCCAATCAAAATTCGTCGAATTTTGACCCAAATTTTGACTTATTAGTTGACATTGGAAATTTGTATGGTGGATTCGCATCAAGTCACTGAGTCGAAAAACCCGAGTCTGCTTTCCTCATTTTGAGGACTCTTTCGTGCAGACGAGGTCAAAATTTGACGAAAATTTGGTCAAAAAATGACCAACGGAGTTGAAACATGAAATTTAGTTTACGAGTAGGTGAAGTGGAGTACTTTAAGAAATACCTAGTCTGCTTTCCTCATTTTGAGGACTCTTTCGTGCAGACGAGGTCAAAATTTGACGAAAATTTGGTCAAAAAATGACCAACGGAGTTGAAACTTGAAATTTAGTTTACGAGTAGGTGAAGTGGAGTACTTTAAGAAATACCTAGTCTGCTTTCCTCATTTTGAGGACTCTTTCGTGCAGACGAGGTCAAAATTTGACGAAAATTTGGTCAAAAAATGACCAACGGAGTTGAAACTTGAGATTTAGTTTACGAGTAGGTGAAGTGGAGTACTTTAAGAAATACCTAGTCTGCTTTCCTCATTTTGAGGACTCTTTCGTGCAGACGAGGTCAAAATTTGACGAAAATTTGGTCAAAAAATGACCAACGGAGTTGAAACTTGAAATTTATGTTACAAGTAGGTGAAGTGAAGTACTTTAAGAATTACCTAGTCTGCTTTCCTCATTTTGAGGACTCTTTCGAGCAGACGACATCAAAATTTGATGAATTTGAAGGCTCAAAAATTGACTTATTAGTAGATAGTTGCAAACGACGTGTATGAGTTCCACATCCATCAGCTTTACTATAAAATGTTATCTGCCACCTCAAAAACGTGGCAATTTCAAAGCAGAGTCGCTGAAATAGAATTGTCCAGTATTAAAAACAACAAAAACTGAATAGTTGACAGCTGAAAATGACGTGAATCGCATCTACAGCAACTCAGTAAACAGTAAATAGTATCTGCTACCTTCAAAATGTTGTGTTCATACAGCAGACTACTTCTGGGCTAAAATTACTCATTATATATTTGAAGTATATTCTGTCTCCATGGCTCATAAAAGAATATTAACTAATCGCCTCGGTATTCCTGTATGCCTTTAGTGGATGGGAAGTAAAACCCATTAGTACGCATATAATATGCATTACAACATTTTATTCCTGATTTTAACAAAACACGTTCATAAAATAACTGGTGCGTGGTAACACACAACTTTACGCGGCCCCGTAAATACGACGACCTGCTACATATACGGGCGCTTTATCTTCGTTTAACGCGGTTTGACGGGAACATTTATGAAGAACAAAATGTAGGTACTACTTAGTTGAGGGTACTTGGTAAGTTTGATTTTAATCGTCATAGCCGTTTTTATATAATTGGAAACCTAATAAATTATTATTCGAGAAACCTCGTTTTTCGAGCTATTGCGGCTTATATCTCCGTTCAACAGATAGCTACTGACATTATCCCGGAGAACAAAATATGGGTATAGGTTGCTAAAAAAAATTTCATAAGATTGCTTAAATCCAGTGACTCAATTACTCGGGAAAGTATACAACAGTTCAAAAAACCATTATTTTCGACATATTTTCATTTTCATTTCTGTTCAATGAACTGTCAGATGAACATTTACCCTTAACAATGTATACGTATTAACTATTTAAAAACATTCTGTGAGTTTGATGAAAATCGTTGGAACCATTTTGCCAAAAAGCGTAAAACACTATTTTTGCTCCTTAGGCTTGTATCTCCGTTCACCGTATTTTCATAGTGGAGAAAAGTTTTGTCCTAACCAGTATACTTTGGAAGTTTAATCAAAATCGTTGGAGCCGTTTACAAGAAAAATGCGAAAAGCCCTAGTTTTCGGTACATTCCACCCCCCCCCCCCCTCACTGGGCTTGCAATTGGGATTTCATAATGGGCGTTGTCCGAACATAAATATAAAGATACCGATTAATACAATTACGATTAATTACGGTTAATTAATTATGAAATCAACATGAGCAGTTTATATGTTGCCGTGTCAAAAAAGTTCGGGTTTCTTCAGATCTCTACGTATACATTGTTAAGGATATATGTTCATCTGACAGTTCATTGAACAGAACTAATATCCACCATAACTTCCAATTTGACATGGACAAAACCCTTCAACTATTCAGATTTAAAAATCACACGGACAGGCAACGAACTGAATTCATTTGTTTAGATATTCCTTTTTACAGTTCCTTACAGTGACTGATATATTTCTCAAGGTTCAGTCACAGTCATGAATTCTTTCTACTTTGTAGAGCCAAGGAAAGTAAATGACCACAATGCTAAACTCTAAACGCATAAATCAGGCTGAAGATTTAGATCGGGGGTACGGTGTGTGTTTGTGTATGTAAGACACACGACGCAAACGGTTGGTACAGCTTTCGTACAAGATGCAACCACGAGGGACATTTTATGTCTTTTATTTTTGTTTTTATGCAATGATAACTACGTTTGATTGTGCTCGTTGATGGTTTCGATATAATGGCCGCGTCAATTGCAATTGACATCATCCTTTTGTCACTGAGGTTATTAAAACTTGTGATGTTACCAAGCGTTACATTTTGTAACATACGTTACAAGCTTATCCAACACAAATATTTCGTGACGGGTACGTAATTGTATTAACCGGCGTCTGGCTCGGGCTTTTCTGGAACATTTTCTTCAGATCTTTACGTTCTGAGGCCTACTGAATATTTCTGCTGCAACATATATACTGCGATAGATATTTTTTTTTTAATCTTAGGAAGGGGGTAGACAAGAACCTTTCGTATTCTCCATCTTCGCGAACAATCCGTTACTACACCACTTATCAAACGTGTATAACCAATCGCAGGCCCACGCCCATCTGAGATGATCGTATTATTCAAGCCTTATTGAAGAAACTCGCATATGCTGCTACAAAAATATTCAGTAGGCCTCAGAACGTAGAGATCTGAAGAAAACGGTCCAGAAAAGTACGAGCCGACGCCGGTTAATACAATTACGTACCCGTCACGAAATATTTGTGTTGGATAAGCTTGTAACGTATGTTACAAAATGTAACGCTTGGTAACATCACAAGTTTTAATAACCTCAGTGACAAAGGATGATGTCAATTGCAATTGACGCGGCCATTATATCGAAACCATCAACGAGCACAATCAAACGTAGTTATCATTGCATAAAAACAAAAATAAAAGACATAAAATGTCCCTCGTGGTTGCATCTTGTACGAAAGCTGTACCAACCGTTTGCGTCGTGTGTCTTACATACACAAACACACACCGTACCCCCGATCTAAATCTTCAGCCTGATTTATGCGTTTAGAGTTTAGCATTGTGGTCATTTACTTTCCTTGGCTCTACAAAGTAGAAAGAATTCATGACTGTGACTGAACCTTGAGAAATATATCAGTCACTGTAAGGAACTGTAAAAAGGAATATCTAAACAAATGAATTCAGTTCGTTGCCTGTCCGTGTGATTTTTAAATCTGAATAGTTGAAGGGTTTTGTCCATGTCAAATTGGAAGTTATGGTGGATATTAGTTCTGTTCAATGAACTGTCAGATGAACATATATCCTTAACAATGTATACGTAGAGATCTGAAGAAACCCGAACTTTTTTGACACGGCAACATATAAACTGCTCATGTTGATTTCATAATTAATTAACCGTAATTAATCGTAATTGTATTAATCGGTATCTTTATATTTATGTTCGGACAACGCCCATTATGAAATCCCAATTGCAAGCCCAGTGAGGGGGTGGGGGTGGAATGTACCGAAAACTAGGGCTTTTCGCATTTTTCTTGTAAACGGCTCCAACGATTTTGATTAAACTTCCAAAGTATACTGGTTAGGACAAAACTTTTCTCCACTATGAAAATACGGTGAACGGAGATACAAGCCTAAGGAGCAAAAATAGTGTTTTACGCTTTTTGGCAAAATGGTTCCAACGATTTTCATCAAACTCACAGAATGTTTTTAAATAGTTAATACGTATACATTGTTAAGGGTAAATGTTCATCTGACAGTTCATTGAACAGAAATGAAAATGAAAATATGTCGAAAATAATGGATTTTTGATCTGTTGTATACTTTCCCGAGTAATTGAGTCACTGGATTTAAGCAATCTTATGAAATTTTTTAGCAACCTATACCCATATTTTGTTCTCCGGGATAATGTCAGTAGCTATCTGTTGAACGGAGATATAAGCCGCAATAGCTCGAAAACGAGGTTTCTCGAATAATAATTTATTAGGTTTCCAATTATATAAAAACGGCTATGACGATTAAAATCAAACTTACCAAGTACCCTCAACTAAGTAGTACCTACATTTTGTTCTTCATAAATGTTCCCGTCAAACCGCGTTAAACGAAGATAAAGCGCCCGTATATGTAGCAGGTCGTCGTATTTACGGGGCCGCGTAAAGTTGTGTGTTACCACGCACCAGTTATTTTATGAACGTGTTTTGTTAAAATCAGGAATAAAATGTTGTAATGCATATTATATGCGTACTAATGGGTTTTACTTCCCATCCACTAAAGGCATACAGGAATACCGAGGCGATTAGTTAATATTCTTTTTATGAGCCATGGAGACAGAATATACTTCAAATATATAATGAGTAATTTTAGCCCAGAAGTAGTCTGCTGTATGAACACAACATTTTGAAGGTAGCAGATACTATTTACTGTTTACTGAGTTGCTGTAGATGCGATTCACGTCATTTTCAGCTGTCAACTATTCAGTTTTTTTGTTGTTTTTTTAATACTGGACAATTCTATTTCAGCGACTCTGCTTTGAAATTGCCACGTTTTTGAGGTGGCAGATAACATTTTATAGTAAAGCTGATGGATGTGGAACTCATACACGTCGTTTGCAACTATCTACTAATAAGTCAATTTTTGAGCCTTCAAATTCATCAAATTTTGATGTCGTCTGCTCGAAAGAGTCCTCAAAATGAGGAAAGCAGACTAGGTAATTCTTAAAGTACTCCACTTCACCTACTCGTAAACTAAATCTCAAGTTTCAACTCCGTTGGTCATTTTTTGACCAAATTTTCGTCAAATTTTGACCTCGTCTGCACGAAAGAGTCCTCAAAATGAGGAAAGCAGACTAGGTATTTCTTAAAGTACTCCACTTCACCTACTCGTAAACTAAATTTCAAGTTTCAACTCCGTTGGTCATTTTTTGACCAAATTTTCGTCAAATTTTGACCTCGTCTGCACGAAAGAGTCCTCAAAATGAGGAAAGCAGACTAGGTATTTCTTAAAGTACTCCACTTCACCTACTCGTAAACTAAATCTCAAGTTTCAACTCCGTTGGTCATTTTTTGACCAAATTTTCGTCAAATTTGACCTCGTCTGCACGAAAGAGTCCTCAAAATGAGGAATGCAGACTAGGTATTTCTTAAAGTACTCCACTTCACCTACTCGTAAACTAAATTTCAAGTTTCAACTCCGTTGGTCATTTTTGACCAAATTTTCGTCAAATTTTGACCTCGTCTGCACGAAAGAGTCCTCAAAATGAGGAAAGGAGACTAGGGATTTCTTAAAGTACTCCACTTCACCTACTCCTAAACTAAATTTCAAGTTTCAACTCCGTTGGTCATTTTGACCAAATTTTCGTCAAATTTTGACCTCGTCTGCACGAAAGAGTCCTCAAATTGAGGAAAGCAGACTCGGGTTTTTTGACTCAGTGACTTGATGCGAATCCACCATACAAATTTCCAATGTCAACTAATAAGTCAAAATTTGGGTCAAAATTCGACGAATTTTGATTGGCTCTGCAACTTAATGGCCAAGCATAGGAGGTAGCAGAGGTGTGAATTGGGAAAGTACAAGCCAATTCCTCAACTGTGGTAAATATTGTAACTATCAACTAATAAGTCAAATTTTGACAAATTTTGACTTTTTTGATGAGCCGCCATTTTCTTAGTCCATACTTCTGAGAGAGCAGACTTGCGGGGTGTTACCAAACATTGAGGGAACTATCAGAAAAAATAGTAACCAACTTTCAACTCAACGGTCAACGTTTTTAGCCCTCGGCTCCCGGACTACTAGGAAGTAGCTGAGAAATGGGATCGGCTGCGGAACATTGCTTTTTATTAGTTACCTCCATATCTTTACATATCACTGACTGTTGGGTGTTTTGACCGCACTCGGCCCTAAAGGGAAGTCATTGCCTCCCTGAACACCAAGCCCTTTCATCTTTACCTGCAGTAAAGTCCAGCTCTTCAGTTACTTTCGAGTGACGACAAATTTTTCCCCTTTCTGGACTTTCCAAAATATCCTCTTCCCCTTCCTACCCCTCAATTTATTTCCTCTCCACAAAACACAGGTCTTCCTTGCGGCTCTCTCTCTCTCTCTCTCTCTCTCTCTCTCTCTCTCTCTCTCTCTCTCTCTCTCTCTCCACCTAGTTCCCCACGCAAACAGTTCACGTGTATTTAGGGCCCCCTTGTTTTTAGAACCCCCTTGTTCACTTTTAAATACTCACACTCAAACTGATATTGCTATTCTGTCAAGTGTAATAGTAAAGTCCTCTCTCATGCTCACCATGTTAATCTATTTCTCGATTCAAGCTCCTCCACCCATGCACCCAAAACTCCTCTATACAAAGAAATGCTATTTGAGGACACAGTTTGTGTTTGTGAACACTATTGAAAGACAGCTTCTGTGCTATTGTTGCAACAACAGCCATTTTACTGATCGAATACCTTCTTTTTTTATAATCTTAAAGAAGGCTTAAACGTTTTGAATGAGTTATTTGTGTAGTGAGTACAAACTACTGGACGGTAGTATACAGTTTTTACGCGTGGGAATATGACGTGACTTTTGAAAAAAAAGTTTTTAGTTGTTTTTCTCATAAACCCTCCCATCGAGTAGCTTATGATGAGAAACGAATGTTGATTGTCAATCACAAAATAATTATTATAACTTGCAAAATTCCGGAAGTCACCACCAACTACCAATCGGAGCCGAATTCTCTTCGAATTCCTCCAGGTTGTTTTGCTCATCGTTCCCTACCTTCCCAAAAAATATTTGGGGGATAGCAACGCAGAACATTATGTAATCCCCTAAATTTGACGAGCTGCTGTATTTCATCGCATCATTACATTCATTGCATCATTACATTCATTGCTTTACTACATCAACATTTATGCTGAATAAAATGTTGGGATTATATACGTACTGCCCTGTACGTTTGATCGAAATAGTTGGAGCCGTTTTTGAGAAAATCGGAGAAACAATGATTTAATTTTTGACAAACTAATTTTCTTGCATTATATCATCGATCAACTAGAACAGGAATATTTATGGAGAACAAAATGTCGGTGTAAATCGCCGAAGATACTTCTTCAGCTGGATCAGGTTCCAGTACACTATTAGAAACGACGAAAAAACGCGATTTTTGATACATTTGAATATGTGAGAATATTCATGGAGAATAATAACTAGTTGAAAACATCCTACGAGTCAGATCAAAATCGTTTGAAGCCGTTTTGTCCAGCGAAAAACACTTATTTTTGCTTCTTTGGCCTATATTTTCGTTCAGCGAATTTTTACAGAGGTATTTGTGGTGAAAAAATGGAGGTACTGATTAGTATGAGATATTTTACATTGATATCCCAACTACTCAATTTGCAACGAAGCTTATTGTATTTTATCGACAGTTTTCTCAATTAACACTTGAACTCTAATCAATTTCTTAACATTTTTAACAGATTGTTCATTTGTCCGCGATTTCCACCAATTGCTGGAACCGATTAGACAATGGGAACTTGGGGATTCAAAATCTACCGTTCAAACTTTAGGCGTCACACCTCAATGAATGTCTCAACTGAGCAACTTTTTGCGCTGATTGATAAGTTTGCCGACCTATAAAACGGGCTTAATTAATTTATCAAAGAAAGCAACTCGTAAGTTGACCGTGTTGACCTTGGTCGCGAATCACAACGTAGAGGTTGAGAAACTAAACTTGACCTCGTAACATATGAGTGATGTTGAGTGGGGGAGGAATGTGCGACTCGTCTGGGTCGCCGTGTCTCCTTCCCATCCTGCAATTCCCCCCCTCAGCTGCCGTTAACTGACTCAACTGCCGTAACGTTTGTCAAGCGGTTGAAGAGCCAGGTGTATCAAGTTAAGCACATTAAAGATGTAACGCGGATTTATTTATGAAGCATTCGGAACCTACTTTTAGTAAGTTTATTCTTTTTATTTTATTACGAAGTAAAATGCGACGAGAAGTTCATGGTGTAACGCATCTCACAACTTTTACAACAGTGCACAATAATTATATATACCAATCAAGTAATCTCTTTTATCAAAATCGTTACAACTATTTGTTCAAAATGAGCTGAAAAATTATTGTTGCTAAAAATTAGGTGCGTCACATCTCACTACTTTCTTTAGCTATACACAAATTCAATCGTTTCATGGCTTTTGCTTCTAATTCAATTTATTTTTAATTTAGTTCATTTGAACTTCGTAAAACCTCACTTCATTGTGGCAGAAAGCGGGAGCGCTTATAGTTTCGGAATTTATTGTGATGCTCTTACTCATGCCCTGGCCATTATTGAGCTGAAGCCACGGTAAGGACTTACAGAAATAGTAGTGAGTGAAACGGCGGTGGTTAACATTCTGGAATTTCAGGAGTTATTGTGTCATTTTGAGCTGTCTATACAAAACATTCAATCAAAATGGTTATAGCAGTTTTTGAGGGGGAAAATGTACTGTTTTGATCGCTACGGTAGCTGTAGTTAATTTTTGGCGGATTTTGCTAGTCCCCTCAATTTGGCGTTCAATCATGACGTGCAGGCTGGATATCTAGTTAGGACTGATTTGATTGAGCAGTTTTCTCTCAATCGCGTTGACAGATACACACACACATAGGCGCACAGACCATTTTCCCAAATAACGTTTTTCAGATTCAATTGGGTCTGAAACGTAAATATCTAAAGAGAACTCATCAATTTTCTTTTCTACCGATTACATAACTTTCGTTTTTACTTCGTTGAGCCATTTAGCTGCCAGTAAAAAGGCTTAATATGACATTTGAGCCAACTTGGGTAAACGATTTGTCGGTAAACGGAGCACGCGGGCAGCCGGTTAAACTCACGTTCCATCTTCTATGTCAGGATAAAAAGAATAGAATATGTGGGGCAATGCCTCACACACCTTTCCTCAGCCCTTCGTACTCTTGTTGAGTTACTTATGGAATCTAATTTTCTCTCAGTTCTTATGAACTTGGTGAAACCGTTCAACGTTGGAACTGCTCGTGCTCACTTTATAAAGCTTTTGCCACGACCTGCATGTAACGAAATTCATGGAACTGTCAACATTCGAAAATTTTCTTTTGTTTTTCTGAGAAAATTTCATCTGTTGTCAAAAATGAATCAGCACTGAGGAGTGAACTCGAGATGGACCCGTACAGAGCGGCATGACATCTATGCTAAGAAAACTACCTGGTTCGACTCATCGCACAACTTCCCTTAGCCCTGTGTACAACTTAGCTGTTATGTTTCACTCAGTTCACATGAACTTGTAAAACAACTTACATTTCAGAATAGAACTGGTAGCGCCTACATTTACGGAGTTGCTGCTGACGGTTTCATTTTGAATCCCATGGATAATTGGTTAGACTGGCAACGTAATTTTTTCGGATTGCCGATTCTAGAATTCTGAAGAAAACAACCTGTAAGAGTTCGGAGGAATGACACTGGGCACAAAAATGTTCAACTTAGTGTTCCCTTCGTTTGCTTTGATTTAACTGATAAATTTTGAAAATATAGTTTACTGTTGATTACACATGTAAATAGAAATCCGGTGTCATTTGTGCAAATTTTAGTTTTTGGTATTTGTTTTATAATGAGAGGTGTGCTACTTGTCACACCTTCTTGGCAGTTTTGATCACGAGTTGTAATAATCGTGGAAGTTGAATTCAAATTTTGATGCGGCTTCATTTGTTAAACGATTACTACTCCCAAAAATACGTAAGAGTAACTAGTCTTTTGAGAGTTTCATTTCAAATAGAAAACAAATCTGTTACGCAGTTGCGCATTTAACCCATTTTATTAATTAAAGTGATAAATCCCAAGACAAAAAGCTGTTGCTTATCGCAATCAGTGGAGTCTCAATTTTATTATTAGCCTCTAATTAGAGTTGATTGGCGACCGGGATTCTCTCGGTGGCCGACAGCCGGGGAAATGAACCGTGCAAACAACCCATGACCCTTTTAGGGTTTCCTCTCTGCTGCTAGCGTGATTTTTTCGCATAGTCTCTCAGCTCGTTTTTCCCCTCTTCCGCTAATTTCTCTTCGACCTATTGACTCTGTTACATGCGTTACGTGAGTTCACTACGAGCCCGCAGTAACGCGACGGTGGAATTTCATTAACGTCTCCGGGAGTAGACGGGTTCGTCTATTTGCATTTGATTAATATGTCAGTTTTGGAACGAGAATGAATGAAATATTCAATGAATGAATGAATGACTCTTTTTCATCGCTTCTGTTTTTTCCCCACTGGAACTCTGTGATTTTGATTGGTGTAATTTTACTGCTGCAACGATGTTGATCCTCTGGTTCTAACCTTGCGCTCAGTTTCCGTTTTTCAACTATTTATGTATATAAAGCCGTCAACTTAAGACGTCCGTTACTTCTAAAATAGTTTTTGAAACCGGAGAAACAAAGTATTTCAAGAAATCTTCCACATCGAAACTCTAGAGCGCTAAAAAACCGCCAACAATCTATTTTCCCACTTTTTAAAAGTACGATGAAACTAATGGCAAATTCTGATGCTGGGAAACTGGCGGTGAAGAGGCTGAAAAAGAAAACGACCGGAATTAATAGGCCTGAGAGCTGATATGTGCATGAATCTGCTCCCTGCTCTGATTATCTTGCGTTCAGATTAAAAGGGCACGTGCTAAAAGGCAACCGGCGAACCTGATAAGTGGAAACCGACAGAACTTGATCACAGATATATACTGATTGGGGATTTTAACAATTTTCCATAAGCTGCTCCCTCTAAGCTCTAAGTTTCACTCTGCTTGGTTTAAAAGGGACGCAATTAGGCGGATCAACTCGCTTTGTCATGCTCCTTAAGCACCTCTACAAACGGTATATGTTAAATTTGAGGTCCGTGAATTGAGATCGAAATGAATTAGTCTGAGTGAGTGCTCCACAGTTGATTGTGGCCAATACTCATGTATTCGACTTAAAGCCGAAATCTAAATTTGAGTCTACTAGGATGAAAGGTAAGGCTTGAAAACTGGGGGGTTTCAATGAGGGAAAGGCTCCTGCCTTATTTTCTCACTTTGCTTGATCCTCGTCATTAAAAAACCTCCATCTCGGAAAGCACCAGGTGCTAACTTGTTGCTCAATACCACACGTGAACTTCTGTCCCACCTCCCTCGTGAATACCCCTTCACTTAGTAAGAAAGACCCTAAAAGAGAAGCATCAAATTAGTCAACTAGCTACCACCAACAGCTATGTTTCATGACGTGGCCCTTAAAAGAGTTATATCAGTTCGCAGTATACAGGCTAAACTCCTGTAACAGCGGAAAATGCTATCAGAGTCGGATTCCATGAAACGTATGCTGTGGCGAATAAGATAAACTTCTTGAAATGGGACTATTTATTAGTATCTTCGTACGATGCCGTACCAATGAACCTGACGATTTTGTTTTTGTTTTTACAGGTAGTGAGCCTGGGACGGGACGATGGATTCAAATGGATCGAGGGCTCAGTTGCATAACCAATCCGTCCCTGACCTTCCCGATACGTGCTCGCCAGCATGTAAGCTCCGGATCGTATTCGTAATTAGTAATACAATATTCAATTCGATCTCGCTCCGTTAGACCCCTCCAAATCAGAAAGGGGGTTGATTGAGGAACAAACAGTTTTCCAAAAAAGTGGTTTAAGTCGTATACAAATAAACGGGTGTTTTCATAATGATAAACGATAAAGAAATGTTATGTCAATTTTTGTTACAACCTAGATTACGCAAAAGGTATTTGGAATATATATAAACCTTAGAAGTATTAGATTGATAGAAACCTCCAGATTGTATCTAAGACTCTGAAGATCACGTTTGAGAAAGACAACGATACGAAAGTTCAGATTGCACTTGTCAACCAGAAGATTCACGTACAAGCCCCAACCTTCAAGTATTTAACTATGGCATCCCATATGAACCAGTACTGGATTCCATCTTCCCTTGTAGGTTTGCGTTACGTGCTCATCCTAGCGAAGCGCCAACACGAATTGCAACGCGTTCATGACTTTTGCGTCTTGCTTATTTCTCCACTCATAAAATCATAAAAAATGGGAAAATGAGGGTGGAATCGATCAAAATGCTACGAAAATGAGTCTGGGAGGTTGATTAAACTGACCGTCTTTTACTCGCCAGTACTCAATTCATGTTGTTCAAACATATCTCTACGAAAATATGGTCCCTGTAAAACCTGGAACAGGGTTTATACTATTTGGAGAAGCGGTTACTGATCAAACTCGTAGTATCCATAATTAGGCAACACAGGTCTGTTCCCTTATTTGATGACTGTTCCTAAACCCTCGACGAGGGTTATATCGGTCATGATTAGGCAAGAGTCATAGCCTTACAATCGTTCTCAATTAGTGGTCCTCATACTTTCCGAAAAATGGTGTATGTTTTAAAGGGTTCAAATGTTCTGTAGTAACTGCCACACTGACGTTGGCTCCCGGTTACCTACATTTTATAAATACCTAAATTTGGTTCCCACCATTATTTCTGTAATCATCCTTCCAACCAAGATATAAGCTGAAATACATCAATAATGAGGTTGTCCGAACAATAAAAGTCAGTTTTTCTTGCCTTCTTAAAAACGGCTCTTGCGAGTTGGCTCAAACTCGTAGAGTACTAGTAATTTTTTGTTAAGCCTGGAAATAAGGTTATGATTACTTTCCAACGATGCGAGGGGGGAAGCCCAATATCAACCAGAAAAGAAAAGGTGCCAATGCCTTTCAATTTCAAATAATCGCTGTATGTAGGAATGTTGCCCTACCAGATGTGCACATTCATTTTTAACTGTTCTAGCTCCACATAAGGAAAATTGTTGTCAGCACTAGATGAAACAGCCATGCGTAGTCATCCCATGTACATTGTATCGACGAAAATAGATTTTGTGTGTAACGGGAAAGGTGGTGGTGTTAGACTTAAGTTACAGTAATGCACTTGTGCAACACTGAAAATCGCGACACTCGTATGTATAAATTAATATCTGGACATTTGATCTCATTGATATCCAACCCTTTTCCCTATCACGAGGAACTTAAGGTAGGGGGCGCATTACGCAGCTTCCAAAGGTTGCGATTGATTGTTGAATGAACTACAGAACTCCAAAAAATTGCGTCGCTTGAGTGCGGTCATCCTACGTGTGAATGTTTCATCTCTCCATTCCGGTCACTGCTGGCAGACTCGGCCTCATTAATATCTAACCTTTTCACCTATTGATAACGAGAAAATTACACCATTGGTGAGGGATGGAGACTATTGAGCTCAAAGTAGGTTACGAAAGAAAAGTTGACGGGTTTATCGATAAGACGAACGATGAGGCTTTGGTACATTTCAACAGACAAAGTAGGAATCTGGCAAATCGTTGAATTAGGTCTTGACCTATCACGTTCATCCATCAATCTCATAACTAATAACAGAAATATACCAACGGATCAATAAAAAAATACTCAATGTTTTCAGATGGGTTGGGATGGAGACACGTACAAGCGTTACTCATATTCAGCGGATTTTTTTCGCTGTTCTGCTTACGCATCAACATGTCAGTCGCTATCGTACCCATGACCGACCGAAATAACTCCAATCCCGATTTTCACGTAAGTTAAATTGAGAGCACGTTCTTGTCAATAATTAATTTAATAATTCATGAATATATATTATAATACTCTTATTAATTGGTTTTTGCAGGAGTTCGATTGGAGTCCTAAAGAGCGTAGCGCCATACTCAGCGCTTTTTTCTGGGGTTACCTCGTTATTCAATTCCCAGCTGGCCTCTTGGGCCTTCATTTTAGTCCCAAACTTCTGCTTGTTGGATCGACACTGGTTTCTGGGGTTTTGACCTTACTCACCCCAACGGCGGCATTTGTTGGCGGCGTACCACTTGTTTTTGCCTTGCGAGTCGTTATGGGTATTTGCCAGGTAAGTCATTAGTTTGTATCATCTGGCGAAGAAAGCGCAACAGGACGAGAAAATTAAAAAATTACGGGACTGGTTATCATTTCCTCGCTGAAACAGGTGAGATATTATACAGCCAACGATCTCGACTGTAAAGCGAGCGCTTTATATGTGAGGTCTGTACTGAACTTGTGTTAGTGAGTCATGTGATAGGCTACTGCTCCATTGACTGCGGTAGCAAACTAAGAGTCAATCAAAAAAGAGTTTTGGCCCAACCCGAGAGAGCTGCGCTCGTGTGGATCAACAAGGTCCACAACCACTGAACCACTCCAAGTGATCACTGGCTAGTAACCCGTTGACTTGGACATTGAGTGCATGTTGAACAAGTGGAGAGTGAAAAGAGAACATTCCCCACCCTGCGAAGAATCTGTCCTGATCTCTCCATGAGACGAAACTTGCACGTTTTGAGACGAAACGCGTATGAGTGTTTTCCCCCAACATCCGAGAACGTTTCAGGAGATTGAGGACCATTGGACAAGACAGTTCCTCACGCGGCTTGGCGAGTGAAGGTTGTTGGAAGAACAACCATACCTTCCAGCTTTGCTTGCTATGCAAGCTTATAACCGTGACAAAAACACGAAGTCACAGTTGATCTCTTCCTTTGAAAATTGCCGTCCGAAGTACGGATTCCCCACTAAATGACAACCTACAGTGCCTCCACAAATAATTATAAATAAATTGTACAAATTTTACAAGCGGTTTAGGCGCTAAGGGAAGTTCTGTGATGCGTGGCCATAGATGATGTTTTCCAGAGCCGATGCGAATCTGCAATCCTCAAAGTAACGGCACAACGATGTTGTGTTACTCCCACCAGTGCTCAGGCCTTCAGAGGATCCTCTTTGAGTTGAAATTCCTAGTTTCTGACTATTGCTACCTCACTTTCTTTACTGCGGCTGCAGAGACAACTGAATGGATACGCGTAGTTGAAAGTGTCTTTGGGATCCTTTAAAGAGATTGCTTGAGACCAGACACGAGTTTTGCTGGATCGAAATTAATGGAGGGATGTATTGTGAGGCTTGTAAATCAGCGGAAACCCAATGAATTTATTTGGGCAGAGCGTTAAATCTTTTAGGGTTTCATGTTTGTACAAGCGAATGGAAGGCAACGTTCCGGGGAAAATGATGTTGCGTGAAAATATGTCATCCAATGAATAATGTCCGCCTTAATAAAATGACTCACGAGAACGTGAATTATCATTCGAGTTGAACGAGAATTCGAGAAGTTGGGGTCTCATAAAATTTAAATTCTCTTCGTTTTCAGGGGTTTATGGTGCCTCTGACCTACGCCCTGATTTCCAAATGGGCTCCACCGACGGAGAGAAACAGATTCGTTGGATACACGCTCAACGGTACACTTAATATTGAACCCTTTCAAAAGTGCTGACATTTCATGATGCATTATTACTGAATGGCAGGGTTTTTTTTTCTAACGGGTTTGCCGCAGGAGCTGTTCTGGGCATGGTGTTCGGGCTCCCGATATTTGGCTTTCTGGCGAAAGGGGCCGGCGGATGGCCTTCGATATTTTATTTTTCATCGCTGCTCGCTTTTGCTTGGTCCCTGCTTTTTTGGTTCTACGGCGCCAACAGCCCGGCGGAAATGAAGAGGATTTCTTTAGAAGAAAAGCGGTACATTGAGACGTCTCTGGCGCAAGCGGAATATAAGCAGGTAACGTTGCATGAAGTAATCATTTCCGTTTTGTTGGAAGATTGGATGCCGCTCTAATTCTGACATTCGACCTTAGGGCCGATATGCCGAATCAAAAGGTTTAATTTTAGAGTAGCAGGCCAGACAGTACTTGGCTATTACTGAAGTAATCTATTGCTGCGTGCGAGACGAATAGAGAAGATAACAGAGCAATTCAAATCATGTTCAGTTCTCCATTTATCAATCTTAATTCATACACACGAATGTGAGGATTGCATTTATGAAGTAGGCTGCCCGGGCACATCGCTATGATTCAGCTCTGCCTGGTTAGAGAAATCAGGCGTTCTTGATACTCTACATTCACAATACTTGTAGGTGGGTACACTGTACTCCTATTTTCGTGCTTGTATACTATTTACGAAGATGATACAGCGAGACTGACGTCAGGGATTTCGCGTGGGCTTCCGAATTCATTATCCCCAATTTGTTATTGGTTCCTTGTGTGACTGCGGGCAAGTGGCCCGTTTGGTTGACACCGAAGTTAGAGGTGCCTAGTCAACGATACAGCCCCTGACGGATATTACCTAAACGTGAGAGTCGAGTGCGCGGTATGAGAATTGTGTGCTACTATCGCGTTTAGAACTATCCACTAAATTGTTATGGCCGTTTTTGAAAGAACAAAATATTGGTGTTTTGATAACTGTATCGGCCAAGAAGGCTGCGCCCTGGAGCGACCTCAGGAAGAAGGCAAATGGGCGGCCTGCCGTGCTCCCCAACTCGGGGCGAATTAGTCGTGCCCCACCACATTCTTCCGTTCGTTGCTCTGTAAGTCGCTCCTCTGTTTATCCGCTAATAAACCCGTCTATTTCTCCCGTTAACGCAATTTTATTCTCCGATAAAGTTTTTAATTTCATCCGCCAGCTATTTATTTTCGTTTCGTGTCACATTTCGTGTTGTCTTTTCAATTCTCTCAGTACGTCGCAGCCAGACCTAGCGGATTCTGACTAAGTCACACAAAACCCTTGTTTTCTATATTCATTAGTGGCTGACACCGCTCTCAGCAGTACAGTTTCGTCCAAACACCACTATAACCAAACTCAGCTTTGAAATTTAAGGCGCTTTTGGTTCAGTAATTTTCTTTTACAGACACACGGACCATTTTCCCAAATAGTGATTTGTAGAATCAGAAGCCCTTGAAACATAAAGATACGAAGACAACTCAAACTCTTCTGTTATCCGATTACATAACTTTTTTCCCTACCATGTAAGGAAAATAAATAAAAAGGTATTATTTGTCATACATTGCGCTGCTTTGTGTGGAGGTAAGGTTTTGGTAAGGTTTTACTTGTTGATTTCAATAGTGAAACCCGTTTGGTCGCATTGACGTTTTTCAACTTTCCACTAAACGACAGTCGAATCTGTTTGATGTAACTACAGTCCTGAGTTACGAGCTCTAAACGGTGGTAGGTGCCTCAGGGGTCCCTTCACTTTCGAGTCGTAATTTCTTGGAAGCTAACGATACGTCAGACTTGTTGGCAAACTCGTCAAAGGAATGTATGGCTCCTTTCAACCTGCCACCCTCACAGCTCCAGCTCAGATCAATCTCACCTGAGAGGCTGCTACAGGTACGTACTGATTCGAAAAAAAGTGGCGAGTCTACAACAGGTGTCGTTATGCCGATCCCCTGTGGTGCTGCTTTAACGTTGTTTTTTTTCTCTTCCGTTTTCTTTTTTTCCCTCTCCCCTCCTTACCGTCGTCATAGTAAACGGGGATAAGACGGGGATGACGTGCTGAGGAGAACTGGTTGAAAGGATTTAGATAACAGTTCGGGTCGAGAGGAAGGGCGTCGAGGGAAACCGGGGACGACTTTTTCCTCTTTAAGATCCTTCCGTTCCATAGCCAGTGCTTCGAGGTTTGTATCCGTTAAGAGCCGGCTAATGGCTGAATATAGGGCACGAAGGAGTTGAAGATCGTCCGTTGGAGAATACTCGTCGATAGTCAATAATTTTATTCATAAACCTCCCTTGACTATTTTGGGTTGAGAGGAAGCTTTACCAATAACTGTTCCTAAAATTGTAGTTCGTATTACCGCGAGAGTGCCATCACAGAAAGTCAGCAACACAGAGTAAAAACTGGATTCTAGTGACTGACGTGTTAACTTACCATATCAGTACGACCTAAAAAGGGAAGAGAGAGAGAGAGAGAGAGAGAGAGAGAGAGAGAGAGAGAGAAAAGGTTTTATTTTACTGTTTACCATGCCAATTTAAATAAATATTGCTCGTCGTAGGCGAACCAGTAGTGACCAGCAAGAGTTGCCGCTGTATGCAGTACATAAAAGTATAAAGCAAAATATAAATATCTGGTGCGTTGCAACACAAAACTTTCCTTAGCTCTACAACAGTTCACTTTGCACATGGCTAATTCTATTTAATCGATTCATTTATCACTCAGTTAATTTGAACTTGGTCAAGCAACGCTTTACGGCAGCAGGAAGCGGTAGCGCTTACAGTTCCAGATTTTATTGTGCTGCTCCTACTCATTGCAGGACCATTATCGAGCGATTGGTACACAGATAATCAATGAGGCTGTAAACACAAATTTTTTGAAGAAGGATAGTAATTACTTTTGCAGAGTTATAGGGTAAAAAGTTTTAGAACTGATATTAAGCGAAACGGCGGTAGTTGAAACTCAGGAAATTCTGGAGTGAGCCCCATGTATCTCATGAGCGTTTTTAAACACTCACCCTATAGATATTGAATTGAACTACAATACAAATTTTTTAAAAACATTCTACTAACATTCCAGCGGAGTTTATAAGGAAAAAAACCGCGGCAAAAACGCTTTTCGTCGAAAGTTTGATAATTTATTGTGCTGCTCTCGTCATTTGCCCACAAATGGGAATTTTATAGTAAAATCATCTTAATAAGAGCTACCAATATAAAAAATTTAATCAAAATCGTTAGAGCTGTTTTTGAGAAAAAAAATTTGGTGTTTTGACCACTATGATAACTATAGTTAACTTTCGGTGGATTTTGCCGATACCCTTATTTTTGCGTCCCTGGGTAACCTGTAGGCTGGACATCAAGTTTCAGTTGATTTGGTACAGTTGTTTCCTCTAACAACCGCGCTAAAATCGATTTCATCGAAGATTTGGATTATTTATTGTGCTGCTCTCGTCATTTTCCCACAAATGGGATTTTTATGGTATGATTATCTTACTAAGAGCTACCAACATAAAAAATTTAATCAAAATCTTTAGAGCCGTTTTTGAGAAAAAAAATATTTGGGGTTTTGATCACTATGATAACTATAGTTGACGTCCGGTGGATTTTGTTCATACCCTTATTTTGGCGTCCCATGGTGATTTGCGAGCGAGATATCAAGTTTGAGCTGATTTGATACGGTGGTTTTCTCTAAAAATCGTTCACAGACACACATACACACAGACCATTTTCCCAAATAGTGTTGTTCGGACTCAGGAGGGTCTGAAACGTAAAGATCTGAAGAAAACTCAAAATTTTTTTTTCAGCCGATTACATAACTTTCCTTTCTACTTCGTAGAGCCAAGGAAAGTAAAAAGTACAGTAAGTATAAAAGTAAATATAGTAAATTTCCCCTGATACTGACAATGCACATGTTTCATCGAATCTATCTCTATCGAAAGTTACGTATTCAGTTGTAAAATGAAATTCGTTTGTTGAAAAATCAAAATTTAATGGTTAGTTTACATTCAGATCCAAGTATGATGCAAAAACACCATTTGAAAATATTGACGGATTGTGTAGGGCTAAGGAAAGTAAAAATGGCTTCAATAATCTTATGACATTGTCAACCTCACAACAGGCTCTCTAACCGGAGGTAGCTTAAGGGCTTCTCCTTTTCTGTTCCCAAAGCAGATCTGTTACCTCCTCAGCCCTTCGATATCCCGTCGTGGAAAACGTCGTTCATTATATCAGTTACTTCCAATGCTAATCTCACCATCCTGAACTGAAGTTAAGTTACTTAACTACTTCATTTTCTAATATAATCATTCCTTCCTTAACTACACTATTACTGGATCCTTCCTTTTAAGCGTTTCTAAGCTTATTACGAACCAGGAATTTCACAAACGGTAGCTTAGAATACGGACACATATAACAATAATCAAGTAACTAATCTCCGCCTCTTCGTCTCTCTCTTCATCCTCTCCAATTCAGAAAAGTCGTTTCTATGGTCACCATTAAAAACTCCTGGTTAAGAACGGAAGTCAAATGGAAAAAACTAGTTTCTTCGCTGAAAGGTCTTTAAAAGGATTTGTGTCTGGCTGCAGATGAATATGAATGCGAATAACGTGGTGTCGTTTTGAACTGAACGTTGCCAATATTGTGGAGTGGTTCATGTGTAGAACACTCCACTTGGAAGTAGACACACAAAACTGGTATGGGCACTTACTAGCTTTCGTATGTTCGAGGAATGTGCCCTTCCACCAGAACTTGTCGACAAGTCCCTTTGTGTCGTGCGGTTATAGGAGCGCTAATGTCATGCCTGGTCTACTATTTGCAAATATTGGCGAAAGCACCACACTGGACAAGCTCCATATGATTTTAATGTCTTGCTCTTGAGGTTGAAGAACTCAGCCGTTCGTTTTCCTTCTGGGCGAATGAATAACTTCGGCTACATTCAGTTCTAATCTTGTTCTTCTATTTACCTACCTCCTTCAGAGGGCAGAGAATTTCTTAGAGCAGTCCCAACAAAGAGCTCCGACCTTCCTCAGTTGGTGCTTGGGTGGGGAAGTATTGAGAAAGGTGAAGTGCTGGGAGGGCACGTGAAGGAGAGGGGGAAAAGTAAAGAAAAAAAGATGTTATTATTTAGGATTTGCTATTGATGATTTCACTCTTGAAGTCGTTCTATTTGAACAGCGCCATGTTTCGTATGTATTTTTGTTAGAAACTAGATCCGGAACATATTTAAAATCTAATTATCAGCCTCATATCTAATTCTTCGTGTTGTTCTTTCACTCTACTGCTGAGTTGTCCACTGGTGACTTGAAACCCCCCAACTTTTTTATGGTCCAAGACTGCCGTCGTTATGTAACTTCTTGAAGTTTATTTGTTTATCTCTACCCGTTCGCATCGGTGTGGTTGCATCACTGCGCGTAACTGACATTTTTGGGAGGTATAATCTACGAAACAACTGAATTCTCCAAACTCGTTCGATTCCAATTTATTCTCTGTTTAGGTGGCTTAAAATTTCAGTTATTTAAAGTCACTTTAAGTTGTGCTTCTGGCTCTACTTCTATCGATCAGTGAGCTATACATTACTTGTAAATAGAGATTTGCTGGTCAGCAGGCCGTGGCGGTTCAGCCATTAAATGGTCAGCTCTTCGCGCGACAGCTGGACGTCCAGTCTTCGCGCTGGAGTCTTGGCACGAGAAAGTAGATCAGAAAGTTTGTGGAAATACGTCAAGAATGAGTTAATGTGAAGCTTCGTAGTCGATTTCTATCACTAGGAGCGGATTGAGGAGAGTGTGTGCAGCGGAGCCTGATGTCATGACACCAAACGACGGTCAGGTGCCTTCCATCCAATTCGCACTAACTTTAGAGACTCTCAGTTAAGATGTTCAGTGAGATATTGAACCAGGATTCTCCTTTCTACCCCCTATTGCTCATAATGTCCACTCTGCTTTGATACCAAAGCTGTCAATTTGCTTCAACCTGACGTTTACTAATTTTCTTTCGTAAGCCACCGTTCCTCGTGTATACTGAACAGTTACTTTTCACTATTCTGACCTCAAGCTACCTGAACCCTCCTCACTACATCACTTAGTATGTGACGTGTGCATGCGAAGTGAGGGAAACAATAAATCCAAAGAACCTTAAAGAAGTTTTTGGGAGAAAAAAGTGCGTAAATAAATTTTGACGGACAACTGCAAAACCGATGAAGCCCGGGCGTTCATCGTGCTGTTCTTTTTCAAGGTAGGTAGTGTAAAACAGGGGGGGGGATATATTCGAAAGCACCATCAACATTTAGCAGCATCAACTTCCTTTCCACCGCTTTTCGCGATATCTTCTCTTACCCTCTTCGGAGTATCACTCTTATGGCTTTCAAGCGATCCTAGTTTGTCCCTGGTATTATTCATACGCTTATTGCAAATAAACTTTTCAAAAGGAGCAGGAAAGTTGGTGTGTATCTGAGACTATCCATAAATGTTGTGCTCAGGGTTTTATAAACAGAACAGATACACGTACGTACGTCGTACATCCTTTCCTGATGTCAAACAATTGGTGCTACGTTTCACACAATTTTAAGCACTTCCTCCCCAGTAGGGCTACTTTCTCGTTTTGTGGGTTGCTGCTAATTACCCCAGAACTAGCATTACATTATCAAAATAAAATCATTTGTGTGCTAACTTGTTTCCAATTACTTTTCAACGATTATCTATCTCGGCGTTTTACAAGCTATGAGTGTTATTAAACTCTTATCGTGCTGGTTTCCTTTGGTCATGGTCACTATGATGAGTTTATTTTGTTCATCCGTTTTATCATAACTGCGTAAGACTACACATTGACGCACACTCAGACCATTTTCCGAAATAGTGTTTTTTAGGACTCTGAAGCCGTTCAAGTGTAAATATCTGCAGAAACTTGAAACCATTTTTTCAGTCTATTAGACAACTTTTTTCCCACAGCGTAAAGAAGGAAAGTAGTTAAGCCGAAGAGTCGACGATAGTTTGAATGTGTGAGCTGTTTTTAGTTAATTTATATCCATTACTAAACCTTGCGCTTCGATCACTATAACGACTATAGTTAGTTTTGAATCCATTTTGCTCGTAACATAATTTAGGCGTTTCATGATGGTTTGCGAGCTGAACGACAAAGTCGAGTTGTTCTCTATCAGTCGTGTTCACAGACCGTTTTTTCTTAGAAGAATATTACGTAAATTTGTATCTTACTTCATAGGTGCGAGGAAAGTAATAAGGAATTGGGAAGAAATGTTCACATTGCTGAACGCCTCCCAAGAACAGTTTGATGGTTAAATTCGTTAGTTTCATTCATCCAAAACAAGATAAATTACGAAGCGGCAAATTCAAAAACAAAAGGCCAATATCCACCGGTTTGAGTAATTCAATGTGTAAACGTGCGTCAGGGCTCAAGAGGATTCGCAATACACATCATTTACGCATGCTTGCAGTGCTAAGTGACTCGGGAGTTTTGTCGCCAGCGAAGAACTGCGTCGAAATAATTTACAATAAGTCGAACAGACTGACTTCAATTGTTAATGGATGTGGACCAGAATGGCACAGTTGGATCAGTTAAAAACAGCTTCCACAAAAAGATCGAGTAGCTAAACTGTTGCACAATCAACGATGTTACGTGCGTCATATACTTCGAACAAGATGGTTGAGACGCGAAAATTGTCTTCAACTTACCTCCGCTCAACGAAATTCTTGTAATCGAATTAATTTTTTTCTAATTTTCCGTTTTCCATATTTTTCTTTACTTATTTCTGCAAAACTGCAGTTAGGTACTGATCAGTAAAAGAAGTTACTCATCGCAAAGGGCACGCTGTGTTGAAATAAGCTATGATTACGTCACTGCCGAGAAGGCTTGTACAAGTATCTACAGAGTACAATTCTCGGGCTAGTCTCATAGGTTTATTTCAATATTGAGTGTTACTGAACATAGACGAATCTTATGAAGAGAAGAGCGTTGAGAGCATAAACACCCGACTGTGCTAACAGACTTTTCCGAAAATGAGTGTTAGGTGTTAGCTATCGTGCCACCAACTTCCATTTTTCTTCCAGGAAAAGTTTGAAACGAACACAGTCAAATCGTTGTTCTGTAGTTAATACAAATTACGTAAGAGTATACTTTCTGCGGAGTACGTGATCGTATAATTGAATGTGATTCATGAATTGCTAAATACATAAAACCCTCCAGTATTTCATAGTTACTTGAAACTTGAAAGTGAACTCTCACACCTGCGAAACTTGGGGGTCCTCGCAACTGCTAAGAAACTCCTCCGTGCTTCGATTATTTTGAAAATAAATTACTTGTCCCAGCAATTTAACTCTCACCTTCATTTCTGGATTCAATATTGGCTTCCTTATTGGAGCCTACTCTTTAATAAATCAACGCTGTCAAATCCAAACCCACTTCCGTATAAATCTAAGCTCTTCCGTGAGAGCACTTGAGAATGAATAATTTATCTAGGCCTCTCTCATCCAAGATGCAATGTAGGAGCAGATGAAAGCTGCACAGCGAAAATTCATTCATTTTCCCCCTCGTACAGCATTGAAAGGGGCCGGAATTACTTTTCAACCCTCTGACAGCTGTGAAGTCGTAAGAGATGAATTTCCGACTCCACCTTCATATGAGAGGCACCTGAAGGATATTGGCAATTCACTCCTAACTTAATTAGCTCTATTTTGCTCGTTACCTGAGAAAACGCGTGAGGAAGGTCTTTGAACCACGGTTCATATCTTCTCGGAAGTGTCCTCAAGAGTTCATATTTGAGAACATGCCACAGGTGGCCTCCTCCAACTCTTTTATGACGGAAAAGCGTCATTTAACATCGGAAAATCTCATCAGCGAGGATTTTTCTATTAAGCAGAGGGTAAAAGCATCACTTCGACCAGATCAATCGCTTCAGTTTCTTATAAGACGTACCTAGATTTCAAAACGATCTAAACCTAAGAGAGAATTTTACGAACCCTTGTACGAATTTGTAATCGACATTTCTACCTCAGGTGTATTGGGGTTATGTTTTAAATATGTAATTTTAATTACGAAATTCAGTAGTAGCATTGTTGGAGAATGGACAAATGTGAGTGGGGGGGGGGGAGTAGTTGCAAATCATACGTGGAAAGACAAAAGAAAAACGCTGTGCGCATGGACACAAAGTTAAACGTCAGGCATCAAAATAAAGTATCTGGCGTGACTCCACTCTATGTACATTCAGCGGTTTTCATGGCTTTAGCTGCTAATCCATTATATTTTTCACTCTGTGCATTTGAACTTGGTAAAAATGATTTCACGTTCAGATACGCTTTATTTATCGAGGTGCTCCTACTCCTGAAGCGATCATTAATGAGAAATTAGTACACAGATGATTCATAGGACTGTCAACGCAATTTATTCTGTGATGGATTGTGTTTACTGTTATGGAATTATCGGGGAAATACTGTAAGAAAACGTATTAAGTGGAATGGTGTTGGTTTAAATTTCTGAATTTCAGTGGTTATTTCCAATTATCTGATGAACATTATTAAACCCTCTCCGTATAGTTAGTTTATTGAACTACCGCCTTAATTTTTTTAAGAACGCTAGTATCATACTGGAGGATTTTATGAAGAAAAACTGAGCTAAAACTGATTTTTGTTGAAACGTTTGATAACTTGTCTCGTTATTCCCGAGGATGATAGTTGCAAGATTCTTTGTGTTATTTGGAACCGTTCACAAAACAATTTTAATTGAAATCGTTAGAGCCGGTTTGAAAAAAAATCTACAGATATTTCTGGTAAAGTCGTTTCAACAATTGTTTAAGTTGCCAACGTTAACGAAGTCTGTCCAAGAGGCGAAGGTTCTTCTAAGCTGGTTTTTTTAAATTGGGAGTATCGAACGCGAAAGGTGTATATCACATTGCCTTCTCGTCTTGAGTACCATTACCTAATTGATGAGCTGAGAATTGAAATTGATGAAATTGATTTTATGTTCTTCTTAATGCGGTTTAAATGAAACGATAAATTCTTCCTGAAAGATCTTTGTTGTTAGTTGAGAGAGGTCTGGAGAGATGAAAACCTCACTACTCAACTGATGAAGGTAACCACAAAGAGCGGCTCATCCCTTCACTTCCCGGTGGTTGAAAAGGGTGTTTCTGTGAGTGGGAGTGAGGAAGGAGCCTCTCGAGGTGCTCCCTGAAAGATAGATGTTCTCTTGTCTACAAGGAGGAAGAACAACTGTCCCAAACCCTAAACGGGATTCCGGAAATGACTGAAATTGGCTGGGAGAAGCAATTTAGAGTTACAAGACTATTCAGCGGCCTCTAGGCTCTGTAGTTTGCTATTACGGCAAATCAAAAAGCTAAGCTCTGAAAAGTGCTTGTTGAAACTCAATCATTATTTCCGAGTACATCGGTTCTATAGGTAGACACTGTATTATTTATTCTATAGAAACCTGCCAATACTTACACGTTTACCGTTTCTATTAATTCATTCTGTTATCGTCGCTCTAGGCTCAGCTGTAGGTATATTATAGTGACTCCTTCATGGGGCTTCGTGGGGAGCTTCACGGTTGGACAAACTTGACCTCCATTACCAATGTTTGAGTTCAGCAACCACGTTGCATTAACGTTTGCCTTCCTGTATGGTTATCTTCACTAGTCCCTGTACTAGTCGCCATGATGAATCTACTCTCAGCCCCTCAATTAAACTGAGAGCAATTCAGAGGTTTCCTTATGTCAGACCTCTTTGCCTACCCTCGTAAACTGCTGACACCACTTTCTGGGAAGCATGCTATCAATACCTTCAACTGTTGCTAACTGTTTTGCATCATTCGCTTCGGCTTCTCAAGCCCATAATTTTTAAGAGTCTCTTTACTTCCCAAAGCACATTAGTTCAATCGCCATTTATTAGAAATAAATTCTCCACTCCGTTATCTTCAGTTCACACTCTCAGATCCTTTCTTATTTTCGCTCATTGTCTACCAGTGCTCAGCAGTATTACAAACACTTAATGTAATGGTAATGTAGCGGTATGTGAAGGAGCTCCTTAATTTACTTATTTCCTAAATTTCTTAAATTTTCATCAATGCATCCTATTATACAGTCACTTTTTGTTTTGTTTTTCCATTTTAGTTATTTTTATTACATTCAACACAAACACTTTGGTCGCTTCGTGCCGAATTATTTTAAACAGATTCGAACATTAATTATCGCTTAATTAATTAACGTGCTTATCAGTTGTTGTGTACGTCTAGTAATTTGTAGCACCTCTATCTGTTAACCCATAATTCTACTCAACATTGTAGATAAATCCCTAACGAATTCTATGCGTTGCAGGCGATAAATAGCAATTTATTTAAAGAGAACTACCCTTGAATAATTCTACGACACACACCTATTTACTCACGTCAGTTTTGGAAGCAGTTGTTTATACGAACGTTTTGTTATTTCAGAAAGTGGCCGTGCCCTGGAAACATATCCTCCGATCGGTCCCGTATTGGGCTTTGGTCGTCACTCAAGTTGGCTACGGCTGGGGGTTCTCGATTGTTTTGACCCAAACCCCGTCTTATTTCAATAACGTCTTGAATTTAGACATAAGAACAGTAAGTATTCGATTTTCAAGCGATAATCTAGTAATTGTGTTTTGTTTGCAAATATCGTGCGTCATTGTGGGGGTACGCTATAATTTTGTATGGGGTTCGCAGCTTTTGCAAGCCTCAAAAACAGATTATGGAACAATTGTGCTCGATCAGTTTAAAATACAATTGCAGGATATGGCAAAAGAATCCACTCAATTAATCATTCCCTTTTGTTTAGAATTTGGTCGGGGCACAGTGTTAGTGTCCCCCTCCCCCCTTCTGCACCGTGATATCAATTTATTTTGACTCCTCACGCTCCTGAAAATTTTTCGGGCTTACTGGGTCTACCTCCCTGGATAGTGAACTTAGAAAACTGTAGAGAGCTTTCAAAAAGTATGCTCCAAAAAACGTTCGAACTAGACTGCTAGCTGTTTCCAGAAAATTAGGACTTCCCCGATAAAACTCAAGATACCTGTGGTGGAATAGCGGAAATTCTGTCTACAAATGCTCGCTTTGGTGAGGATATTTCTGAGCATGCCTACTGCCTGAAGATGCAATGTCTTCTGTCCATGGTTTCGAGAACCACCTCCCCGTTATTAGTTGCAGTGCTTTCTCTATCATCTGGCACAGATAACCTCCGAGTAATTTGCAAGAGCTTGGTGCCGTGGACGGAGAGATGTTGGGGTGGTTAGTCCAAAAGGTCATTAGGCCATCAATTCAAGTCATCTTAGGAGTTTTATTTTTTACTTAAGTTAAGTAAAATGTGCAGATATTTTTTTGGTCGGCAGAAGGAACGAACTTTGAATTTTTATCGGGCGTTTTGGGTTCTCTTGTGTCGGAATACCAACTGGTCGTCTCGGAACGATAAAATACTCCAGCTGCGTTTACTTATTCGACGCAGTTAAGACATTAAATACGTTGGCGGGTTAATGACGCAAACAATGTTCTGGTGAAGTACGGACGCATTTAGCAATAATATTGTCAATGATTTTTATTGCAGAATGGCATTTTGTCTGCAGTGCCGTACCTCTCCATGTGGCTGTTCACGTTCCCTGTCTGCTACTTGGCGGACTACATCAAAAAGAAAAACCTTCTTCCTGACAGTGTTGTTAGAAAGACGTGGACGTTGATTGGTAAAGCGATAATAAGTTTATTTTATGTGCCGCTAATGGAATGTTGTTTTGAGCAAGGATGACGTGATATAGCGCTTGGGACGTGGACGATAAGTATCTTTAGTCGTTACAATCTGTTTTCAATGGGACGTTGGAGAGAAAGTCTGTTCCTCCATAAATTAGCGTTTGCGTGTTTAGGTACCGATTCACACCTCTGTGCTTGGCAGTTATTCTTGCTAGTGTTCTTCATCCTCTGAGATATCTGTGGAGTGCCACCATTCCTAATTCTCCTCTCATACTGCTTAGCAGTTAGTAGGGTTCAGGTCTGAACTTTGTGTCTTTATTCCTCGTCCATCCGGCATACACACCCCGGATCAGTTAATCCCCGCTCTGGGATTGCGTCCAAGTGTGATGGAAAGAGGAACCTGACTGGACCGGGAGTTGACGTGTCCGAGCATGAATCGTGCGTATGTTGTGTTTTTGTGTATCCTAGGACTGAAGCACACCTAGTGACATCATAACAGTCCTTCCCACACAGTGTAAGCTCTTCTACTGGAGAAAAAAAACTGGCTTAAGCCAGTAATATCTGGCCTACCTCCCACAGGTACGAATCCATGCCTTTCGAGTATGTTGAGCGTCAGCCATCACAGTAAACAACGTGACAAGTTTGATGTAATTCCTAAATTACCAACCCTGTATTTTCCTGAAAACGGCAATACATTATAGCTGAATTTGTCGTCTGAATGGTTTGAAATAGCGCTCCTGTCAACTGAAATTTTCTTCGATGGGAAAAGAAAGGGAGCAGTTCCTAATTTGAGGTTAATTCCGTTCACGCACAAACTCAATTGTTCAAGAAGGTGATGTCGTACGTTTGTTCGTTCGTACTGTTTACATTTTTGGAAATGTTAAAAATAGGAAACGTTCGACCAAGTCATTTGTAACAGGATCACGGTGAGCACTTACTCTCATACCCACTCTCACATCGAGAAAAATATTTTGTTAGTGACGTAATTTGTCATGGCAACTCCGTCAGGAGAACTGTCCCTTCGGCGCACAAAAACAAAAAAATATTGTGACTACCATTGAAACAAAGTGGGGCATGTCAAGCGGAAACAGGGTTGTAGGGGGTTTCGTTCCCAGGGAGCACACTGATACTCGCGCGATGTTGTCTCTTGAGATAAAAAATGTACGAGGACTCATGAATTACGGGAAAATTGAAAACTTCATAATGTGCCAGTGGAGAATGTCATACCACAGTGTTTTGTCATCTACCTCATCCAGTAACTCTTTTATGTCGAGCGTGTTCCCTAAAGTACCGATAGACTTTTGTATTATGTAATCGAACGAAAAGATGGGAAAGGCCTTCCTGTATCGTTTAAGTGGTCAGGTTTGAGAAGAGACTATCATCTCCCGGGACCTCCTTTTGTTTGTACTTATTTATACTGCAAAGGGTCGATCGACTTTCGGTCTCATCCCACCCCCAAAGAGGCTTGTCCTCACCAATTATTCTGAGCCTTCGCCTTTTTGAAGCGCTCCTACTTCTGTTCATCTATTTATGCAAAATGCGTTCAAGAGTGATCAGAGTTGGGGAATTGAAAACTCGAGTGAAATAATATCAATGTTCAGTAAGTAGTTGGAAAAGGTGTAAAAACATTTTTAGCAGATATATAAAAGAATAAGTTTGATCAAAATAAGGGTGTTTCAAACGGTTGAACGGATCGTAAAACTTTCTGATTGGATTGAAACAAAATTTTCTGTAAACTACTTTTTTAATATGAATTTAATTGTGATTGTTGCGTAGGAGGCTTAAGGTCGTAGGAAGTCGTCAACAGTATTGAATGGGATCAGAGTCACTGTTAAAACATCTTAATAGCTATTAATCTCCTTCTGACGTTATTAATATATAATACAACGTATCAATTTTTCTTAGTGTAGAAATATGTTGTTCGGCCAGTTTACACGAACTCGATAGAACCTAGCTCAACGTTCTACTGCTAAAAATAAGAGGTTCCGAGTTTTAGTGAGTCGCTTCTATTTAATGTCCCAACCTTCAATAAATGATCGATAAATAAAGTCATTTATGACGGCATCAAGTTGATTTTTATTGGTACGAGATCACTGTTGTGGAATTATAAACGGAACATGAGAAAACATTAGTGAAAGAATGAATTCCAGATTTTCGTGGTGGGCTAAACCTATTTATTTTGTGACCGTTATTAAACTGACTGGGCCACACGATGTTTTTTGAAAGATTGCGTAAGCGAGAGTTATAAGGGGAAACCCTGCAAATTATTACACGGTGGTTTATTATTCTCTTGCACGCATTGCAATGCATGGCGCAGTCTCACTCCTCCGAGACCCATCCCATTCGATTCAGCAACGAAAAATATCAGTAAAAGATATGAGACGTGGATAACGTAGAGGATGTCATTTCACCGCTGGGTAGCCTTGTGAAATCGTGTGAAACGGGGTATGAGAGGTGGTCTGTAGTCCGTCAATCAGCATTCCAGAATGATCGGATGCTCTGATAATTGGATAATCTGCCCTGTGTAAGAGAAGACATATTGCCATCAGATGCAACAAGGAGAGGAGTAGAAATGAGAAAACCACCGATCATCTGCCGTGGAGGCTTCGTTAAACAAGTTGCAATTTGCATTTTTGCGAAAACTGGAAAAATGTTTAACTTTCGATGAATTTGACTTTTCTGACATATTTGACTTATATCGCTGTTCAACAAATGGTGACAGCAAAAGTTCAGGGCAACGAGATGTGGGTATAGGTGGCTAAACGACACAATATCAAGTCAATCAAATCTGCATCACATTCACTGTAAAAATGCGAAAACAAAACGTATGTCTTTTTAGCTCATTCCGGTGTTCATCACCGCTCTTTAAAGTGTCTGAGAAATAGTTATGAAGAGCGATATAAATAAAGACTTGATTAAAATCGACGATTTTGTCAAACCCTTCTTTTTGCTTCATACACGTTGTTTCCAACCCTTACCTGAATAAGCAGAATAACCTTATACCTTATACCTTGGCTTTTAAAAAATAACGAACGAAACGAATGTGTATGAACTTAATCGGTTCGGAAGTTCTCTTGGAAATCTAAATAAACTAACTCATTTCGAAATTAGGCTTTTCCGATTCATAAGGCCATTGAAAGCGAAAAACTGATGAAAAGCAAAACTTTATTTTTGGTCCGTACAATTTCATTTGCAGAATGTAACAACTGAGAGTTCCACTATGAAGCGCGTTTGGGAATCGAATAGAAATAATCGGAAAATCGAGAACAAATAGTTGAGGCATGATATAAAACGGCCAAACGCAATAATAACCTCAGTTGAAGGAGAGTATTTGGGAAGTAAAGTAAACACACGGAAAATAAAGTAAACAAAACGAGAGAATGGATATCGAGTAGAAATGCCCGTGAGACCATGAGGGCTATTGAGTAAAACTAGTTAGAACATGATTGAAGTAGTAGATGCCATTAAAAATCGTTAGATGTGAACGCAAGTGGTTGGATCATCCAACAAACAATGTGAATTTTCGTAAAAACTGTTGGTAACCCTTGTGAGAATAATTAGAAAGTTCCATTGGGAACTGAACACAAACTGATCTTGCTGAAAATGATGTAATAGATTACACAACACTTTATTATCATCTGGCGCAGCATCGTTATCTACCTTGCCTCAGTCTTACGCTTCCCAGACCCATTCCGATCGATTCTGCATTGGAAAATACTTTTAAAAGATGCGATACATGTCCTGACAACAACAAATCAACGAACGTGGACATTTCCCAGGCCACGCTAAGCAATTTCCACTAGATGACGGGAGATAGTGCTGCAAATGAGGTCAGGCTAGGGAGAAACGATAATTTTCGCTGCATTGTCCCGCTAGTTCCCGCGAGTGCCTATCTTTATTTAAGGTCGTTTCACCGTTTTCTGTCTAGACGCGGTATTACACCTCTGAAATGCATTCTATTCAACCTAGCTACAAACGATACCGAGGGAACGTTATCGATTAGGACGTAATTGCAAAAAAACTGGCAACACTTCGTTTTCGGTTAATTGTTTTAATCTTTTTATGGTTCGTAATAACCATGGGTTTCTTCATATGGTATTGGCGAGCACGTGGGAACGACTAGATCCAAAATGTAATCCTTGTGCGAAAGAACGGGGTTTTTAAAGATTATATTAAAGGCCAAATGTTGCCCAGCCGCTGGAGAGTGGAATGTTGGACCATGCCTTAAAAGTAAAGTGTCAAATTTTAAGGTGGGGGGGTTGTTAAAATATTAACTTGATAGAAAACACAGGTGTATTATTCAGAGTTAATAAAAAACGGAAGGAGCGAGAAATATTACATGCTCTGGGATGTCTAGCAAACGAACTAAAAATATTCGAAAATTCATTTAATGTCGGGAAGCGATTTTGGGAAATGACCTGGAAATTCATCGAGAAACTTAGTGAAAACGATTGAACGTTATGTTCAAAATGATCTACAAATTGGTAGAAAACAGTCGCTTGATTAGCACGGTAGAGTTTTGCTTGAGCAGCCAGTAGAGCTAGTTCACAGTGGGTCTGGGTACGAGTGGCAAGCTGCTGAATACTACAGGCACTGATCATGGAATGTCTTGGTTAGAGTGGCGTCTGTGGGGGCTGTGAGTGGGAATGCCCCAGAAGAGGTGGCGAGGGAAAAGTGAAGGGAATGGTCAACCCTGGAAGTAATCCTTAATGCCTTTTGTTAGCAGGAGAAGCTAATTGAAATCCCATCAGGTTTGGAAAAAATCGGGGGATATCTAGTTAGGGCCTAGGGTAACGAACTAATTCAGCCAGAGCTGAGCCGAACACATGTACTACAAGTCGTTGGGAGTTAAATAAAATTATTTGTAAAATTCAATTAAAACATACGGAAGTGTGGTAAACACTGTTTAGAATTAAGCGATAAACAATAAAATCGGAAATTTTAGAAAATTGATTATTTTTGGAAAGCTTCTTCTACAATTATTCAGTTGAACGTTTCAGATTCGCCCGTAATTGTTTTTGTTGATTGTTTGGAATCAGTGCTCGTGTCTAACAACGGTGAAAGTGTTGTGTAGCTTGAAGGTATTGCTAGGGAACGTCCCACTATGGTAGTTGAAAAACACAATGCCCTCCAGCAGTACAAGTTAACAGCGGTTGAATAAATATCTACAAAATTCAAAACTTGAGGAAGCATTCTGAACCAACTTAATGTAACGTCACGTCATGAGAGCTACTGGTTGGTAGTATAAGTCGTAGCTAACTATAAATTCAATTTTAATGGGGTTGTCGTAACACGTTTCAGCGATGTGTGGCTCGGCGGTACCGCTCATCTTGATTGGCTACGCAGGAAAGAACGTGGCGGAAGTCATTACGCTTTTGACTATCGGAGTATCTCTACACTCGTTCCTATTCTCAGGCTTCATAGTCAACCATTTGGATTTATCGCCTAATTACTCTTCGCTCATGATGGGTTTTGCCAATGGTCTGGAGAATATCACTACTATTCTGGCTCCTCTGACCGTCGGTTGGATCGTCTCCGATCTTGTGAGTATTTTACTTTAAACGTTTTTTGTTCTGCAACTGGATGTTTCATTGCCGTAATTGGTCTCAAGTTGAGCGTGTTATCGCGGCTATCGTGAGCTAAAACCTCGTTTGTTGAACCCCATCTAGAGCCACCTCACAAACCTCATAGCAGACAAAATCCCTGTACTCTAACCGACAAAAAGAACACTGATTACGAACCGAGTCCTAAATACTGACCTCAACGTTTATGTTTGATCTTAGGAATTGAAGACCAGGAGTCACGGCAATGAGAACAATATGCGTAATAGGCAGAACCCAAACTGCTTTCAACTCCAACTATTAACGCTGTACGTTTTAGCAGATTTACGTACCACGGGACAACAAAACTGTAGTGGGATTGTCTAAAGCTTGTGCATTGATATTTATTTCCTGACATCTTTCAATTGATAAGTGATTGTAGCATCATTTTAATAGGTACGTCCGTGTGGACTGTAACTTGGAATAGTTCCACACACTTTTCCACATTTTGTTGAATGCTTTCTGTACATCCCGATTGACTGCTGTAAACGAAGTTGTGAGGTGAATGTGGAGGGTCTCCCTGTCTACGCGATTATAAAATTGCGCAATTTATGTTTATCTGACTAATGTTGCTTCAATAACTATATTCGAACGAGCTCACAAAACCTCTCAGATAAACTAAGTAGAAAGCATTTACGGTAAAGAGGAGAGTTTTCGAAATTCACTCGTCGAAGCGTTGCGACAAAATGAATGAACAACTCTCGAAGACGACTTTTTCACTAATTACTTTGACGTAATTACTAATTCACTCGAGTAATCGTAATTTTAAAAATGGCGTGCGTGAACCCTTGTAGCCCTTGGACACAATAAATAGTATTATAATATTTTGGATACGTATGAATGAATAAATATGAACATTCACGGGTAGAAAATATGAATAAACGAAAGGGGGAGCGAACGTACACAGACAATTTACGGATGCCTCTCGGCAATGCCAACAACTGAAGCTCTTCGTGTGGATACTGTGAGTATTCCGAAAGGAGTGATTTAGCTCCGCTCAGTTGCCAAGTTTGCAATAAAGCGGTCGTTCCGATTGAACTGGTCGATTTTTTGTTTTGTTCGTTGTGTTATGAAGGCGTGAAAAGCAAGGTTATGAAATGTGAAAAAACACATCGTGATTAGTACCTCTGCTATAATTTGACAATCCAAATTTAAATAGTCTCCTACAAATTCCTTCGTAAAAATGCACGAACCTTACTTTTTCTGCATTCGGTTGACAATTATTCGTTTTGTTTCTTCGTTAACAGAGTAGTGTGGAGCAATGGCGGAAAGAATTCTACCTCACTTTCTTTGTCTCCGTCATCCCCGCTCTCATCTTTGTCATTTTTGGAAGTACCGAAGAACAATACTGGAACAAGCCGGAAAATCTCCCTGGAAAGGACAAGAAGTCATCGCAGCCACAAGATGACATACAAATTGAAAAATATTGAGTGTTGTTTCCGCTCATGAACGTTCATTGGGTTCAGTGGACATTGAGGACTGGGGAACGAAAGTCTAACTTTGATGTGAGTTTTACAGGTCGCGATTGTGTCATTTAATCGCTATGTCGACCATTTATAACACAGCTTTAATGAACTGTCGAAAGCGTGTTGCTACCGATTTGAATTGTTCGGTTTGGACCAATTAGAAAGCCCGGATCTAGCTTCACGATAAATGAACATTTTTTGTAAAAGACGCTGGTACGTTTTATCTTCTAACTTGGTTTGTTATTTGTTGGTCTGGGGTTTTATGGCGGGGAAGGGGGGAGTCAGTTCGACACCAACACCGATTGTTTTTCATGTTCTGTGTACCTATTGAAAATCATATGACATCTAGTGTTTGTCAGAACTCCCAGAGCCACAAGAGAGCTGAGAAAGAGTTAGGGGATGAAATTTTCAAAGGGACGATCATAAACGGTAGCTTTGTCTACGGTTGCCTTCTGATTGCTTCTTGTTTACGGTGTGGCAGTCCGGTTCCACCATTCAATTCAGACGTTCCACGAGCCCAATCCAATTAAAATAGCCATCGAATGTTTCCCCATAAATGTCACGCTTGTGTGAAGTCAAAGTACGTTCTTTACAATCGAAGAGGAGCAAAATCATAAGTTGAGATTAGGCGGAAAAACAAATTTTGCGGGTGGTCGGGGGGGGGGGGTGGCTTATCGATTGCTGAAATATGAGGACCAACCCCTTTATGAGTGAGAATTTGACGCATTTGGTACACGAATAGAACCGATGTCAACAGGTGCTGAATATTCAGCAAACCAGCTGTGCTGATTGTGAACTCCTTAGCTTGCTCTCAATTAATGCCAATCAAACGTGGAGCTATATTTGAACAGCTCTGGAATGTCCTATGAAATTATTTATTATTCTCTTGCACAGCATGATTGGCACCGATCCTACTCAATCCAACGCGGCAAGAGTATAACAGGAATATATCGGCCATCCGAAAAATGACACGTAAGCAAACAAATATGCTTGCGTAGCACTTCCGAAACCCATCCCGTTCGATTCTGCATCGAAAAATAGTATTCGACGACACGAAACATGACCACTACAACGGGACAACGAAAATCCACGTTTCTAGGCAACACTAGGCAGTTGGCGCGACGCCACGAGCCGAACTGACGGGCGGTTTTAGTCAGGCGGGAGGTTGTAAGAAGAAGTGAGCGCAGGCTGGGGAGAAAATATAATTTTCGCTATATTCTCCTGCCGGTTTCTCAATCGTATTTGTGTTACGGTTTGACTGTCGTCCATCTAGACGCAATCCTGCGTCTTGCGAACTGTGCTATTCGACTCAGCATCAAAAAATACCAGATGCCAAACAAGACGTAAATTAGTTGGTTTAGTTTTTATAAACCATTTTTTGCCCATAGCAACAGTGGTTCTCATCACATCGGATTGCCGCCGTGCAGGCGGGTACAGCTAGATGCCGAATGGTTTTTTTAGACCGCGTTAAAGGCAAATCGGGCCTGGAGTTCTGTTTGAACAGTGCAAAAGACATGGAGATTCGAGATTTGAGATGTGGTGAGAATGCGCTAACGAATGCTCCCTTGTACTAAATCAAACGATAAGCTTCTTTGAACCTGACCGAGAAAGAATAAGTAGGTAGGGGAGCAGTGAAATCGGGACGAATTAATGGACTGCTCCATATCCCCTTCTTCCGTGCTAGCTTCTAAGAAAGCTTTATTCACCGAGAAGGGATAGGGACATTGTAAGGGAGCAGACTCTGGTGGTCCATGGAGTTCTGCTGGAGGAAGATAGCGAATGGATGAGGGTGGTAAAAGGATTAATCAACGGAATGTTCTTTTCTTTTTATCCCATGCCAACCGATTTCCAGGTAAAAGAAGACGAGAAAAAGGAATGAATGGGATGGGGATAGTGTAGTGTTATGTGTATATGTGTATCAGCTCTCTCGCGATGACTGAAGAACAATGCTGAAGTGGAAGGGAATGATTCGGTGGTGAGAACATTGAGGTTAAATGTCATAACTCGTCACTCGCGAGTTATCTGAAATAAGATGTGTTTGGACAGAAGTTGAGGAAAACAGGCTGCGCGAGTAAAGAGGTAGACGTGACGTAAGTAGACGGGGAGTGCAATGGATATGTTAAACCCAGTTCTCCGATTCATCTTTCGTAGATTTGAGGTTTGCGTTAAATTAGACGGAGGATTCTCCAAACTTGAGAGCTTGGTGCAACGCTGAGCGCCATGAATTATCCAAAAGAATCGTTGTGTTGTAGTAAGGACACTGTTGAAAGTCAAGAACCACCTCGATACTAAGGTGTTTGTCAGAAGGGCTAAAATAAGAAAGATTTTGAGAGGAAGAGAAAGTAAACAACGATGTGTTCTTTCCTTTCGTAAACTCCTTTCGTTCAGTAAACGCGTACGTGTTCTGCTTCGTTCGTACGTGGCTCGTTTGGCCCAAGTTACGTGCTACCAAGCCTCCTGTAATGTGTCAAAACCTTTCATCTTCACCCCAAACCCTCTCGCGATCATCTCGAGGGGAAAATGTAGGACGCGAATTAATCTTCGAATGAAATTAAAGTCAGTCGCGTTGAACTCCTCCGCATTCAATCGCTCGCGTCTCCCAGCGATAAGTTTAATTATATTCAGACGAAGGCTATTGGAACGCCGTGTGTTATCTTCGTCCCACCTACACCGGGCACGCTCACAAAATTTCCCCCCTCGCATTTCTCCAGGCAATTGATTTGCGAGGACAAGATGAGTTAGTTGGGGTACTAACTGTGAATGCCGCGAGATAGGATGTTTACGTGGAATTTCGTGTTGTATGTTGCTTACGCTATACTCACAGTTGTGGAACGTAGTAGTACCATATTAATATATCCCCAACCCGGTACCTTAGTTCCTCTGCAAGGAGTGTCATTTGAAATTGCTCTGCGCGTGGCAAATATTTTTGGCTCAAATATATTGTCAGTCGAGTACTGATACTAAAGTGGTTCGTATCGTACAATGTTTATCGTCTGGATAATTTAACTTCTAACTAGAAAATTGACTCCACTTCACCTGCTAATATGTTATTTGAACAAAACTACATTTATGTTATATATTTGATTTAAGTATGTTGACTGTGATGTTTTAGGAGTAAGTAATTTTTTATGTGTTAAGATAATGTTTTAGTGTCACTCAAGTGCGTTTGTTATATACGTAGGAATCTGTTTTGTCAATAAACCCGCGCATGACGCGTCGCATAATTTTCACTTCGTGTATTGGCTACATTACTGTCACCATATTCCACTAGATATTACAAAATGAGAATATTGATTCATGTTCAAGACAAGACGAAGGTGTTATAACTAAGAAATCGCCTGTCGGAACTGAGTTGACGTAACGTGGCATAACATGAAATAACCTCGGGATCGCACTCAATACTTTAACTGATTGTATGTAGAAATTGGGGCCCACATGTATCTGAGTTGCGAACTGACGTTTGGTCCATACAGCGCGAAAACTGCCGATAGTCCACGACACACATTTGATTGGTACTCCATGAATTCAGGTTTCGGAAAGTTTCAGAATTGCATTTACCTGCATTATGAAGGCCAATAACAGCGTGACGATTTTATTTGCGTTCACTCTCCCTCTCACCGATACAAATAATGAACAAGAACTGAGCGGTGTTTTCTAGCTCCATATCAGACACAATTTGTGAGCTTAATCAAAATTTGTCGTCTTTCTCTAGAAAAATGCGAAAACCTATCAATGTTGGTGGATTTTCGCCCGCCAATCCACTCGTTGACGAGAACTGTGGCCTAACTAACTTTTTCGCCTCGAAAAAGTACAAGATCAATCGACCACTGACGATCAATCGAGCTCTTTCGGAAACTTGACGACAGACACGCGCAGAATATGACTCTCTGAAAAATAATTAGGTTGCGAATAAAAAGTGCTTACTTGTTCATTACACAATTATAATTACGACGTTAGTTGGGATATATCGATAAAGGATGCAAATGAAAGGCGGGCTTACGGAAGGATTAAATTGTGCGTGACAGAAACTCAAGTTTGTTTCGCGCTTTATCTGCGGAAAGGCTCATCATTTAGCGATTATACGGCAGCATCACCACTGGCTGGCTTTAAGGGCGCCGAAAAAGCTTAGTGCTCCGTCTCCTGACTACGTACAGCTCGGTTAATAACTCGTTTCCATCTACCTGTTCCTCCCCTCTTTCCTTTTCTTTCTGTTGTTTCTCAACGAGTTCAAGCAGGAACAGCCAGTTGCCTCCTTGAGGGATGACTGGAGCGAGTTGTTCCTCCCTGACGCTTAGAGAGTGCGACCTCTTCTAATGCAAAAATGGACATAGCATATACACCTGGCCTGACACTAAGCGATTTTATACTATAGATTCCTCCCCATGGCAACTCTCTCTCTAGAAAGTGGAAAACGATCGAGAGTTAAAAAGAAATTAAAACAAACTTCTGGTGGGTTGATCGCTATGGCAATTGTAGTTAGTTTTGAACCGCTTATGTTAAAACTCCTATTTTGATGTTTCATGGCCGTCTTCTGGCTAAATACGAAAGTCGATTGGGGCGAGCCGTTTCCTCGCAATCACGTTACTTACACACACAAACTTTTCCAAAAATGGTTTTCAGACTCAGTAGCCCTTAAAACGTAAAGATTGAAAGAAAACTTCCCTCTCACTTAGCAGAGCTGAGGAAAGTAACAAAAATATTGAGAAATACAAAACGCCCTGAAAATGTGAAGAAGCGAAGAATTATGGGGAAATTGATAACTTGAATCATCAGATCTGCTAGAAACCGGAATCATCTGGCCACCGCTTCGATCGTTGTTCACGTAGTTTACATAGTGGCTAATTCCCTGGGCACGTCGATAAATTCCGGATTGCTAACCACTGCTTCGCGGGCAACCTTTTTCTGTCTCAGAACGGATTAAACACGAATGAATCGCGATACCACTAAATCACTCTACACCGAGTTTTCACGTAGCCGTCGATGAGTCCTAATAACTACTAACTAATAACAACTTTGGAGCCTTAATGACAACGTAGCCTGTGAATGAGAGCTGAGTGAAAAATATACAAGTCTTGCTGACATGGCGAATGTATTGTGTTGTTCCAGTAAGTTTTTCTTACATTTGATTCAGTAAGTGTCTTCGTGTATGGACGATTTACAAAGTGTTTCCCTTGTATACGTTTTATGCTCGACAAAGATGCACGTAGTATAAAATGCAATGAATAATATTGTGTTTTTGACAAAAGTCAATCAGGTGGCGGATTAAAGCGTTCAACTTCACCTCCAAAGGAAGATGAACAGACTACCTAAGACAGTAACGTCTCATTGGAACTTCTACTCTATTTATTTAGAAATAACAAAGTGAACTGGCATTTATTGTAACGGGGAAAGGGGTCAGTGTGAGAGAATGGGAGTTGAGAAGGTGGGAGTCAGAGAGAAATGGCCCACAAAGCAAAGCCTTCACTGAACTTCTTGCAATTAATCATACTGTAGAGAAAGTTAAAAAAGAAAGGGATAAATACGAGCCCGCAGAGAAAAAAAAACTGAAGAACTGAAAAGTGAAAAGAAAATGCGAAAATTGGTTATTAGGGTTAAAGTTTGGCGCATAATCTATTTCGCGACTCCTAGTTTCGACGTAGTTTCATGCTCAAGTTGGAAATGGGAGTTTTCTTTCACGATGTTCTTCAGTGCGACGCTGAAAGAGCGATTCCACGCTTTTAGTGAAATCCAAGTAAGTGATGCGATTTTTATAAAATCTCTTTTAGAGGGTAGAGAGTACACAATAAACAACGTCTCTGTTACTTCAAAGTTGCATTACACAGTTTTGAATGACATTAGAGGAAAAATGTGAGATGGAGGGTGTGCATTTCCGTGTCTCGTTACGGGCGGTGAATAAGTTGTAGAACAAGTTCTCGATAACATGAGAGTAACAACAATAAAATCCGGTTGTTGTAAATATCAAAACAGGATCAAATCAGATGTACTCGCATGAGTTTTTACTTTCTTCAGTGCATCGAATAGGAATGAAAATTAAATAAATGGCTGAATGAATGCGTTTAATATTCTTTCAAGTATTCATCATTCCAAGTGAAGTCCAAACTTCACACAACTGTGGTACATGGTAAAACATAATTTATGTAGACAGTAGTTGTTAATTTCAGGAATTATTTGAGGAGCTCTTACTTACGCCACGACCATTGCTGAGTATCAGAGTACAGGTGATTGGAAGTATCCGGTAAAACTGCGAGAAGCGTAAATATAACTACGGTGGTTTGAACTATGGAAATTCTGTTATTGCTGATGCCAGTATTACACAACGATTTATTATTGTTTTGCTAAATATGATGGTTCACTACCAAATTCAATCAATATCAAGAATATAACTTGGCTATATCAACGAAACAATAATTCATATGCAAAGTTCAGAGTTGATAATATCCTTTATCCATCAGCATCGAAAAATAATAAAAAAATGATACGAAACGTGACCTGACTACAACGAAAATTTTGCAATTGGCTCGAACTGACGGGTAATTGTAGTGAAACGAGAGGCTTCCACTAAATAGTCCCCGAGTTCCTTCAAGTAGTAGAACCACCACACTATATTTGCGATGATTTCAAGATTTTATATCTAGACGCAGTCCTACCCCTCTGAGACATACATGAGAAAGGATATTTTTTGAACCATTTTTTGCTCATAGAAACCATGGGGTTCATTGCCGAGTAGACGAGTATAACTAGATCCTGAACAAAATTTATTGGCGACAGAAGGGATCTGGCCTGAATGCGGAGGGACATTGCCGGTTTGGAATCTATCGTCGATTGTTGGTGGTGGGTGGGGTGAGAAGGGAGTATAGATAATGTTTCTGGCCGAAAACAAACGTCTAAATAAAGTTCAGAGTTGGTAATAAACCATATTGCGCTCTCGAATTTTCGTAATTTACTGTACGGTTACTTGAAGCTGAATACAAATATCTGGTGCGTTGCAACACACAACTTTCCTTAGCTCTACGTCAATTCACTTTGAACATGGCTAATTCTGTTTAATCAATTCATTTATCGCTCAGTTCATTTGAACTTGGTCAAACAACGCTTTACGGCAGCAGCAAGCGGTAGCGCTTACAGTTCCGCAATTTATTGTGCTGCTCGTACTCATTCCAGAACCATTACTGAGCAATTGGTATACAGAAAATTAATGAGGCTGTAAACACAGATTTTTTGAAGAAGGATAGTAATTACTTTTGCAGAGTTATAGGGTAAAAACTTTTAGAACTGGTATTAAGCGATACGGTGGTAGTTGAAACTCAGGAATTTCTGGAGTGAGCCCCATGTATCTCATGAGCATTTTTAATCACTCACCCTATAGATATTGGATTGGACTACAATACCAATTTTTTAAAAACATTCTACTAACATTCCAGCGGAGTTTATAAGGAAAATATCTGGTGCGTAGCAACACACAACTTTCCGCCACCCGTGTAAGTTCGAACACCACCTACATAGGCGGGCGCTATATCTTCGTTCAACGCATTTTTACAGGAACATTTATGGAGAACAAAATGTAGGGACTAATTAGCTGAGAGTACTCCGTAAGTTTGATCGAGATCGTTGAAGCCGTTTTTGAGAAAATTGGAATACCGATAAATTAATATTCGACAAATCTCCTTTTCTGAGTTAACTTCGCTTATATCTCTGTTCAGTCTACTGAATGTCCCACACGTGCGATGTGCACCGCGGCCTGATGACCTATTGTGCCAGTCCTAATGTCTTACAGGTCAATGCCTAGCCTCTTGAGGAAAGCCAGGTAGTTCCTGAAAGAGTCTTCGTTGGTATCCATCCTGTGAGAAGTGGTGCCAAAGACCAAAAGTCGCTCCCTCTAAAGTCTCAGGCACTGGGCCAGGACATGGTAGGGAGTCTTCTCATCCATGCCACACCACCTGCATCGAGGGGTGTCGACTATACCCATATCATACAATTGTTTGTTCATTCTGCAGTGCCCGGTTATGATCCCAACAATCTGCCTTAAGTTCTTCCTCTCCATCCTCAGAAGGTTGTGTCTTATCTCACTTGATTGCTCTGAGACAAAGCGTTTGGAGTGTCTTACTCCTGCAGCGTTCCAAATTGTCTGATGCAGTCTTCTGGCGATTTCTCCCACAGTCCTCTTTACAAGTGACAGAGAAATCCCACAATGGGGCGGTACCGTAGACGAACCACATCTGGCCAGATGGTCCGCCTTCTCATTTCTTTGTGTCCTGGAATCCAATACACATTAACTCTATTCGCACTTGCTAAGGAGTTAAGCTACATCCTGCACTCTCCCACCAGTTTTGACATTGTGCAGTAGCACATTAGCGCCTTGCACGACGCTTGACTATCGGTCAATATGTTGATAGTTCTGTAGCTACAGCCTTTCTCATGCATTAAGATTGCCCCGGCATAGCATAAATCTCTGCTTGAAAAACCGTTGGAGTGGAGCCTAGGGCAATGTACGTTTTCGATCTATCAGATAATCATTTTTCACTGAAATATCAGAAATCGTTTTAAAACTGTTGAGAGCAAGAGCAAAAACATTGAAAAACAGTGTTCAAAAGTAACGGAAATGTTGGTAAACTTTGTTGAAATGGCTTGGGGATTGAGAGAACAAAGGAATGGGAGAGTGCGAGAATGTTTGAACTGCACCGTAGTGCACTGCTAACTTATGTGTAAACAACGTCAGGATCGTGGGGTGTGGCAAGCAGCATTCTGAAGGAAACGAGACAGCGTGTTCTTCAAAATTCTTAGCTGTCTGAAGAACGAAGCTCCCATAATATACACGAAGACCGACGCGCGTCGGGTTGTTGGTTAGGTTGGGTACCAATTTTTTACAGCTGTTTTGTTTAAATTTTTGCATTAGAGCACAATTTATTTTCATTTCAATAACGGAACTTGCCTTCATTTTATAATCCTGTTTAACATTATAGTTAATTTGACTCGATTACCTTAGTTTTATCATTCCCCCGTATAGTAGATTTACGTGGACCGCTAGACTGACAAGGTTAGGTTCACACTGCTCAACGTGTCTCAACTGACGCTGAACCAGATTTTGGAGTTTATGTACATCTTCTGAAGCAAACATAATCTTGACTCCAATGAACGGGGTTATATTTCAAACGAAACTTGTCTTGCGAATGTGGGTGAATCAGGAGATGAAAATAGGGAGATGCAGGAGAAATTTGAAACTGTCAACAACCAGAGGTTTGAGAATGAAGTGAACACGTATGTGAAACTATATAGGAGCAAATGGTGTGGCATGAGTCTGCTGGAGGTATTTTGCTGTCCAACCGGTCATCTGGTTAATCTCATTGACTTGATTATTTTACGCTTAGCTCATTAGTCTTCACGTGAGTTGAGCACTCGTTGAAACAATACCCGTATATTTTTAATTTTATTTTCTCACTTATTTATTCTTTCAACAAAACGCTAGTGAACAGGGCTTATCCTACTAATGTTATTCTTGCCGAGCTTGTTTGTGAAAACGGCCCCAAAACAGGGCAAATCTTTTCGTGCCTTCCGCAACTCAATCCTCAAACATCCGCTGGAACCTTCGATCAAAAATGACCAAAAATCTTTGAAGAATCTTGCCCTTCAAGGGCTGCATAATTGAGAACAATATCAACTCGGAAGTTCATGAAAAGTTCAGCGAAGAGGAGCCCTTTTTCAGCTAGAGACTCATTTTGATTCCGCCTCACATATTTCTACCAACCCCACGATGAATAATAAAGCGCTTCGAGCCCTTTTTCCTCTCTTCTTCTCAACTTTCTTCTTTTTTCTTTTGCGCCCAAACTAAGAAATGCGCTTAAGGGTTCAACTCTCGGTAAAGAGATTCAAACGTGGGAAATCTCACGGCCTCTAGGACATCACTTAAAGATTCATAAACTTGATCTGCGACGTACCTACTTGGGGTTGTGGGCTCGAGTGTAAAGTTATAAATTATTTGTCGTATCACCTTTCTGAATTTTATCGATTCCTAAGCTTGTCAAAGAGCCACACATTAATTACCTGACAGCCATGATATTTACATTTACGCTACTCAGCCCATAATTAAAGATAAAGTGTAAAGTATTCCTCTTTATGATGCGTTTTGGTGTTTATCTCCATTTAGCGGGTGTTAAGAGAATGTTTAAGAAATATAAAATCTTGGTATTGGCTAGTTGAATACCGGTCTGTTTCAAAAGGGTTTTGGGAGAGTCGTATTTATATGACGGGGAGGGGTTTGTACGTGAGAACCGAGGCCACTCAGCAACAACCTCATTCAGACTTGTGTCAGGACGGCAGCTATTGGTCAATGCGCCAGCTCTCGTTCCACCGCAACACAACAGAAGTGTGTGTATGTTGCAGCACCTGGAGAGGCGTGACCACGTGGAGATTTGATACATGAGAACCCAAGAACTTCATGTACGTCATAAACTTTTTCATCATCGTCATTTTGAGTATGAGGAAAAGAACTGTAATAAAAAGTTCGAGAGAATGGATTTCTCTTAAAGTTGGTACTGAGCTATGCATGGTAGGTGACGCCATGGAGAAAGCCTGATGATACACCCAGCTGGCTTCACATCAGGTCTGTTTCTTTATCGAAATGACCGTTCCTTAACACTCATAAGAGAGTAATATCAGTCGAAATTCATGCAAGTTGCGGTTTCGCAAGCATGCGAGAGCCTGGGCACTTGCTCGCTCCGTATACACCGAACCCAGACATGTGGTGGTACGACAGGTTTTCATTTAGCCAGCCTCCCGGTCGAGAGTTGTTGCCCATGCGTTTCTTTGTCTTTGCAAACTGGCCGAAACGGTTATAAGTTCCTCAGTAGCAGTTACAACTACAAGGTTTCTGGAAAAGAAGTGGATCCGTGCGTTCCTAAGGAACTGGCTTTCTCCTAAGACGTTCATAGGTGTTGGGTAAAGGTATGACGAAGATTCCCATCTCACTTGCCATCCATCTAATGCCCATTCATTTAGCGCTGCATGTTTTCGTTCAGTGGAAAGGTCTAGAAGGCGTTTGGCGAAGAGCAGAGAAAACTCTCTTTTAACTCTCCACTTGTCCACCATTCGATGGCCAAGTTTGCGGATAACTGGCCAGTTATCACTTGGAATGCTTAAGTGTGGCTGGTAGGCCTTTTTTCCCCCGAAGGCATGCGGGACAACATCCCTTTGTCAATGCGGCCACGCATGGGTCTATTGTGACACTGGCCCTTTCTTAGAAGAAGGCGTTGTACATACTCACTCCCCTCAAGAAGCCGAGTACGTCCTTCACCGCAGATTCCACTACGATTTGGAGTTCAATATATCCCTAAGCAAAGTATTCAAAGCATTTGACTGCCAAGGCAGGGCATTCACATAGGATGTGCTCTGCCGCCTTGTCCTCAACACGACAAAGTCTGCATTCCACCGCCTCTTAGATGCCCATCTTGTTGAGGTGATGTATCAGGGGATACACTGATAGGATGTGAATTGTTCAATGATCCAGTGTTGAACATGAACATTCGATGGGTAGAGGTCGCACCAAGAAAAATATGTTAATTTCCTTTGGACATTTGTCACCAGCAAGTTATACTGTACGGATGTTTCACGTTCTGTTTTGGGTTCTTTCATTTGTACAAGAAAGAAAAGCTAAATGCACCATCTCATCACTGCTCCCGCCGACTGATGCTGCCTCTCTAGACCCATCGGATCTAGTTCCAACAGAAACTGTCTCGGAGTCTGGAAACACGAGGTTTTTTCGACGCGAGCGGAGTTAAATCAAACGAAACCTCGTCTGTAGCCCCGGGGCACGTTTGTATAGAACGCGTCACTGGCAAACACGCCGTAGGGCTGGTTTGATTTACTCGACGTTGTGTCAAGAAAGTCGCTCAAAACATTTCGTAGATTGCTCCACTATTTGTGCACGATGAAGGAAGTAGTTTTTCATAATTTGTCATTGGTTTACAACTGTTAAACTTCGCTTCGTACTTTCCGCTACCCAAAGGGAAAGAAAATTGTTGCAGTCATGTCAAAAAAAGTTGGGTTTTCTTCAGACATTACGTTTTGTGGTCTACTGAGTACTGGCTCTCCATCGCCCCGGACAGGGAAATCGGCCTTTCTTCTTCACCATCCTCTTCCTCTTCTTCCTCTTACCCTTCCATCACCTCAACCATGATGAGCCTCATTGCAGTTGCTCGGGTCACGCTGTGATGGAGGGGGTACGCCACGTCAACAAATATCTGACAGAGTCATTCTCCTCCTGTACTGCAACATCCATTGAAGCCTGAGCCAGAAGCCGAGTATAGGCAGCTTGTGGGGAGTCGAACCTCTGCAAATAGCGAGCGACTTCCATCAGACTCCCTCATAGCAAACATGAGCCAGAAGTCGCTAGAACAATGGCCAGGCCTAGCAGCCTTAGACTCCTTGACCTATTTAAGGCGTGAGATTCTGAGCATGTGGGTAGAGTGAAGTTATGGAAATCTCACCCACAGAACCTGGCAAGGAAGCTGCTTCTGGCATTAGTGTTTCTGTAGACAAGGTTGTGAACTATCGCACCAAGAGAACCTGACTGTATAGGGGTGCAGAACCGAGTTTTTCTAATCTGCTCTTTGCAAGTGGTTGTAGGGTAGCTAAAAGAATGAGGTGGTTGGAGGAGGTATCTGAGTAGTGACAACTGAGGTTCTAGAGAGTGGAGGGCATGGGAAAGTTGAGCCTACTCTTTTGGCGTTTTGGCGAGCCGCTCATGAATGCTTCCAACCCCATCCCTGAAGAGTGTGTGTTGCCCCATGCTCCCACTAAGAAATCCTTAGCTAGCGTTAAGTGCTCATTGTTCCTCGAGGACGAAGCACACAAGTGCCATGACAGCAACTTCACTTTAGCTGGACCGGATGGCATTTCACTCCAGAGATGGAATAAACCCCTGAAGGCTTTTAAGCTGCTGGTTTCAACCTGCTTTCTCACATAGGAAAACCTGCTGTCCTCCTTGTCTCATACCTGAACTGGCATTGTTATCAAGAAAACTGCTGAGATGCTCACGATTCTCTGGAGGCTGCTGTCCCTGGCTCCGAAGAAGTTGATGTTATTAAATTATTACATACGGTTGCCCTGGACATTGCGAACGCTTTTGACGCAATAAACCACGATGCATTGGCTGATTGCCTCCGTTCTGTAGTGGCTTTTGATTGAATATGTGAGCTCTCTCTACTGAGGCAGGGAACGAGGTGTAGAAGGTCTCCAGACCTAATAGTAGGTCATGGCGTTTGGCTGGGGGCCCTCGCTCTCCTACAGTCTTCAATCTTGTGATTGACAGTGCGCTGAGTAAGCGGCCTCAGGCAGCAGGGTTAGATCTCATCACAGGAGTGCGGGTTGGCGCATTAGCCTTCGCAGATGATGTTTTCTTTCTCACAATTGCCAAACAGAGCATGCAGGCCGCCCTAGATCAGTTTGTTAGGCAGCTAAGCAAGCGTAAATTGCGGGAGATTCCTGAAAAGCGTGGCTCTGTATCCTTGGTGCTGTCTAATCGAAGTTACAGTGTGAAGGTCGCGGATGTGGGTTTCATGATTGGCGAATCCCGGGTCACAGCTGTGGGCGCCCTCGAGAAGCGGCGATACCTTGTGACCGAGTATCTCGGTGCAATCACCTTGGTCCTTGGTATCTCCAGAAAGTGGCCAACGCACCGCTGGTACCACACTATATGCTGTTTCTCCTTCGGACGTACTTACTCCCAAAGCTAACCTACGGGCTGGTTTTTGGGAGGTTAACCCTGTGTAGACTAATACGTCTCGATAGAATAGACAGGTACTGCCGAGAATCTTACGATTCCGCCAGCAGTGCTGTCCCTATTCCGGAAGAAAAATAAGCGGAGGCCCTAACGTGAGTACACCCTCCACGGGAGCAGAACTTTGCACTTGAATCATTGGCGCAACAAGGCACAACTCATTTCACGCAGCGATACAGTTGCTCTGGACATAGCTGTAGCTTTTGGCACAATAGACCACTACGCCTTGGCCGATTGTGTTCGTGGTGTGGAGGCTTCCGATCGATGTGACAAGGTTCCTCAACTAATTCAACGTTTCAGTTACCCATTATTATTGAGATCCGATATTGTTCAAAAACAACATGCTGTAACTTCTATATTTTTCATTCCTATTACCATATCATCCTGAATTGTCATTCATTTCAAGCAAAAACTAGGAAGAGGAGCTTATTCTCTCTCGATATAAGGTTTCACTGGTTCACTCATCGTTACCCCCGACACGGCGTTGGTGGGACACATGTGTTAGTGATGAGAAACAGACGGTTGAACTTCATTTATATGCATGTACAACTCCATCAGCCCTGCCCCTGCTACTTTGACGAGTAGCGCTAACTATGTAATGATAAGCTGAATACATTATTACTTGAATGTATATTTAAGGCTACAAACGTGCAGCGCGAACTTGCTAAAAAGCCAAACCACAATACAATGTCCTGAATAAAAAAACTTACTAACGTGTAGGTATGTAATATACAAATTACGTTTATGCACACATATGTTGAATCGTGTACGACAAACTCTACACATGTAACGGTGTATACAAGTGGAGTATGAGTATAGAGGAAAAACACTTACAAAATGAAATGGACATGGCTGAAGGGAACTGAATAGCCGAGGCTTTTAACAGTAGTAGTTATAAGAGATTAGTTACAGCGTCAGCAGTTAGCGCCTAAAGGGTGCTTACATAGGTGTTTCAAGTAATTACTCAGCAGTTTGGAGGTCAGTAACTTACACATGCATGTAACACTCGTGAATTTAGTGTTTAATAAACACTTTATTTCACAAATCACACAACGTTCAGAATAACGGGCTAGATGAAGGACCGGGAAGACTTAACAGCTGCTCGACCATAACCGGGGAAGTCTTACTTGTATTGCGCTGAGGGATTCTAACAGCGTCTTACCTATTCATAGTCCACTCGTGACACCTGGGGGGAAATTGCTCGTTGGCGGATGGTGCAGCATGCGTTTCGTGTAGAATACGAGATCTGTGCTAATGTTTAACACCGTTGACGCTTTCAAGGGGCAGTAGCGGAGTAGCTTGAGCTGAGTAGCGGATCTCCCGAGCAGCATACCTAGCCCCTTCTCCGCGACACACACATGCCTGTTTCCGTTTTAAAGCGATCTTAGCATTCATAAGAGTTCTATCAGTCGAAAATCAATAAGGTTGCCGTTTTGCTGACGTGCCAGACCCTGGGCACCCGCTCAGCATCCACCGAACCCAGAGCTGAGGAATTACATCTGCGAGCAAACTGGGTCTTAATAGCGGTCACCTGGAAGGTTAGGCTGCTCAACCGTTCACACACAGAGACAGATAAACATTTTCCCACATCTTAAGAAACGTCTGAAGAAAACTCAGAACTTGTTTTCGAACCGATTACGTAGGGTAAAAGCACCAATTGTTGACACTATTAGAGAGAAAAATCGTTCGATTCTGCGCTCTACCCAAGTATTCAAGAAATTGAAACTTTTGGATAGTGATCATGAATCGTGAGTTCCTTGGGAACAATTTGCACTTATTAGACTTGATTAAATACGATTTTTTCAGCATAAAAAACAAGTTTTTCAAAAGTGGAATTTTCCCCCTAATGTTGACAGTTCTGCCTTCGGAAATTCCTAATGTTGACATTTGCGGTTCCTAATGTTGACACCAGTCTAAATTTTTGAGAAAGTATTTAAATATGCTTTCCCTCTAGTTATTTCTCAAAGTAAATGAACAAACGAGATTAGGAACGCGTTAAAATATATTTAATGTTAGACTAGACAGTAGGAAATGGATTTTGAACAGCATAATCACAGAGGAACAGGAACAGAAGTAGGGAACACAAATTTTCTGGGGTTTCCCCTGTAATATTTAGGCTTGGGCAGTTTGTATTTCACATTACTGACTGCCAGAAGGCGATTCCCTCGCTCGAAGGCCTGGAAAACAGTCCTCAGTCTGTTGCAGGGATGAAGCGGAGTTATTTCAGCAGCATCTTCACTTTCAATTTTGACAACCAGACAAACACATTCGGTCTGCTTTTTTTTGCGGGCAACACACTCACCACCATGTCCCCTTCATTTATTCGTCCTACTTCTTCCTGAGCACAACTTGTTTCTCCTACGGTCCCTCCAGGTAGTGATATTGGGCCATCTTCATTTGACAATTCCTTTTCTCGTCCTGATACTGCCTCATCTTCTTTCAGCGACTCCTTCACAGGCTCCACTTCGTTTGACAATTCCTTCTCCCTTACTGATGCTGCCTCATCTTCTTTCAGCGACTTCTCCACTGGCTCCACTTCGTTTGACAATTCCTTCTCCCTTCCTGATGCTGCCTCATCTTCTTTCAGCGACTCCTTCACAGGCTCCACTTCGTTTGACAATTCCTTCTCCCTTCCTGATGCTGCCTCATCTTCTTTCAGCGACTTCTCCACTGGCTCCACTCCATTTGACAATCCCTGACCTGATATCGGCGCATCTTCTTTCAGTGATACCTCCACTGGCTCCGTATCATTTAACAATTCCTCTTCTGTATCTTTAGCCAAGGTATGCTGCTGGACAACATCCCAGTCTTCATCCATGTCACTGTAATTCTCAGAAAAACCTGGGCCTGTGTGACTGGAAAGCCAGCCTTTGCTGTTGTTTTTATCCAGTGGACCAAAATCTCCTCTTCATCTTTTGACAGCACCGACTGACGCCCTATTCTTCTTTCGAGAGGAGTTTTCCCTCTCACCTTGTACAACAGAGTGATACGAGGAACTCCATGGCGCTTTGCAGCTGCATAAACCGTTGTGCCGAGCTTCACATCCTTTATAGCGTCTTCCATTTGCAGGACAGTGTACTTCCACATTCCGTTCTTGTCGGGAGGCATGGTAGTAGTCGATCTGTTAAAATGATAACCACAAAAAGATCAAGTTACCTTAGGTAAAAATGTAAAAAAAAAAAAATTATAATATGTCAACTTAAGGAACCAAAATATGTCAACATTAGGATCTCCATGTCAACTTAAGGTTCCAGTACGCTGATTTGAAAAATTCAATAGTCTCAATATTCTACGAAATTATTCAAACCCAAATATCACCTTGGCAACCTGATCAACATTTTCCCCTAATGTTGACACATGTGTCAACATTAGGACACACGCCCTTTCATGAAACCCAAATGATGACACCCCATCTTGACCATCTATTTCAACGAAATTCAGGGGTTTAATGCTTACAAATTCTTCCTTACACTATTATTAGAGCAGGCAATAGATATATAACTGGTTACTCATAATATTTGGCTTGAAAAGTCTAATTTTGTTGACTTACCTCACTAACCTGCGGGATAGCGATGGCGTCGCTGGGTTGACTGATCCAGCTGTCACCGGCTTCAATATTAGCCAGACGTTCGATATGGGTAATTATAACTAGTGGAGCCGGCCTACCTCAAATCTCACATCCTTATCAACAGAATGACGCCAATTCCGAGTACCTACAGTGTCCCAATACCTTAAGTTTACGTTTTGAAATTGGAGTGTCAACATTAGGATAAGTGTCAACATTTGGTGCTTTTACCCTAACTGTCCTTTCTCTTACGTTGGGCTGAGAAAAGTTAAAACTATAAATCTAAATTATTGGCATTCCTGATTAACCAAACTAGTTTGTGCGTTTTAAGCAAAATTATATTTCATGTCATGCTGCGATAATAATTGCGATTGATACTTCATCTCGTATAACCGTATTACCATCCGACAAGGTCGGCAAACATTTTAAAAATCCTCCGTGGAAGTAGTGACGAGCGCAAGGTTCTAGTTATCGAATGAAAGACTATTCAATTTTTGGGACATCTGCTGCCTTGGAGATAGAAAACTGAAAAGCGTAAAATCAGGAAGCAAATATCGCTTTTGCTTAGTTCAGCGGTTCGGCCTCACTTTCACCTGCTATCCTCCAATTCTGATATTTGAGCCTCACGAGTCTAAAGGATACAATCTCCGCAGCAAAAAGTGATACGAAAAAAAAAGAAAAACTGCCTCCGTGTATTGGATTCCAATTCCTTTTTACCGCTCTTTTCCCGGAGCTGAAATGAGGACGGTGGTACGAGAAAAAATGTACTCGTGACTGTGCCAAGATCCTCCCCTCGTTACTTCACACAGGCACCATTTTTAAAGGGAAGGTTATGGAGCGCCGAATAAAATCTATAATGTCGCGATTAATTGAATTGCAAAGGTTCAGCAGCCAAATTTGACTTGGAGAACATTTCATTCACTTTTCCGTCTGGTGAGTACGGGTGTTACAATTTAATCGAAAATCTTCCTTACAAGAAAAATATGAATGTGGAAGTTATTACTTATTGTATATCAAGTGCTATTCAAGTCACTCGAAATTTGTGTTCCCTTCCAACAATTTTTATCAACTCGGAAACTACTTGATCGTTTTAACTCGCTCTGATTTAACGAATACTTGATTGCGCTTTGTCTAACGCGAAATTGTCTAACAAAAAAACAATCCGTCGCCAATGGAATGCAGAACTATAATAATAAAAACGCTGCTAACTATTACACAACGGTTTATTATTATCTTGCACGTCTTGACGTAGCCTCACACCTCCGAGACCCATTCCTCTCGATTCAGCAACGAAAAATACTAATAAACAATACGAAAAATGACTTGACTACAACGGAGCGACGAAAATTACAAATTCCAGGCGCCTATGGTCGTCAGTAGTCAATTGGCATGACATGACGAGTCGAGCTGAGAGGTGGTTGGAGTGACACGGTAGGGAGTAAAAATGATGAAAGGATTACTGTCGCTTATGGTCCTGCGAGTTCATTCAATTAGTAGACTTTGACTCATAATAATTACTGTGATTTCACCGTACAGAACTACATCAGCAATTTACCCTTGTGATGTCAAACGTATAATACACAGAAGACCAAGAAAGAGAGAGAGAGAGAGAGAGAGAGAGAGAGAGAGAGAGAGAGAGAGAGAGAGAGAGAGAGGAAGAGAGAGAGGAAGAGAGAGGAAGAGAGAGAGGAAGAGAGAGAGGAAGAGAGAGAGAGAGAGAGAGATTGATTGATTGATTGATTTCTTTATTTATCCACCAGGGGAAATTAGGGCCATAAGGCCCTCTCTACCATTCCCCCTGGAATCTATATACATCATCCTCTTGTGCTACAAAATTACATTGCCCCACTGTTTTATATAATTTTCCGCTAAAGCGACAAATTTCTCTTCCCAAAAAAGCTCAATCATACCTAATGACACATAAACACATACCTATTTGAGAGGGGTGAGTACTTTTATATTCCTCCCCCTCTCAGCAGCACACAAACTAAAACTAATATACACAACAACAAACCTCATTCATGCTAAAATAAATTACACTCATACCAAAATAAATTACACTCATACCAACACATAAACACACAACTGCTGCTATTCGAGAGGAGCGAGTACTTGGATATTCCTCCTCCTCTCAGCAGCGCACTAACTACCTTAACTAACATACACAAACACAATGAACAAATCATCTTACATCTACATCTTATACACTGGGGATCGAGAAATTTGCCATTACATTCATTGGAAATATACCGAACAATGTCACAATCAATCAATATCATATAATTATTGATAGTGTTCACTTTACTTAAGTTAACAATCTTAAGAGAGAGAGAGAGAGAGAGAGAGAGAGAGAGAGAGAGAGAGTGAGAGAGAGAGAGAGAGAGTGAGAGAGAGAGAGAGAGAGAGAGAGAGAGAGAGAGAGAGAGTGTGAGAGAGGGTGAGAGAGAGAGAGAGAGAGAGAGGGAAGGAGGGAGAGAGAGAGAGAGAGAGAGAGAGTGTGAGAGAGAGAGAAAGAGAGAGCGCGAGAGAGAGCGAGAGAGAGAGAGAGAGAGAGAGAGAGAGAGAGAGAGAGAGAGAGAGAGAGAGAGAGAGAGAGAGAGAGAGAGAGAGAGAGAGAGAGAGAGAGAGAGAGAGAGAGAGAGAGAGAGAGAGAGAGAGAGAGAGAGAGAGAGAGAGAGAGAGAGAGAGAGAGAGAAGCCATTCCAATGCCGAATTCATTTTAATTAATGGATTTAATTTTTGGAGTATCCTCTACTACTTTCAAAAAAATACACATCAAAAATACTTTTAGTGACGTGCAACAGCACGAGTAAGTTATGTACCGTATTGTTGTACACTGTACTAGTGTTTTACCGCTGACCTCTTGATGAGTAAAGTCAAGTACTTTCCCCATCAACAATACCTACATGCTGCACCATTAGGCGCCAACTGCTGACGCTGTAACTAATTTCTTATAAATACGTGTGTTAAAGCCTCGGCTATTTAGTTCTCTTCGGCCCTGTCCATTTCATTTAGTACGTGTCATCTTCTCTACCCTCAAACTCAACTTGTATACACCATTACATGTGTATAGTTTGTCGTACACGATTCGGTTTGTGGTTTGGTTTTTTCGCAAGTTCGCGCTGCACGTCTGTAGTCTTAAATATACATTCAAGTAATAATGTATTCAGCTTATTATTACATAGTTAGCACTACTCGTCAAAGTAGCTTGGACAGGGCTGATGGAGTTGTATATGCATATAAATAAAGTTCAACCGTCTGTTTCTCATCACTAACACAAGCAGAACATGTGTCCCACCAACGCGAGCCTTTCAATTCGAGGGAGAAAATACACACAGCTTTATTTACAGATCCATTAATCGAGTGTGTGCCGGTTCTGTCTCTCTTGTAAGGGCAGCTTGAAATTTGGAGAAGACCATCACAGAGAAGAAGGGAAAACGGATAGGCCATTCGAGTTTACTGTTGGTAACAAATACTGTTTCCATATTGCTGTATTTTGCTCTCCAAAGACAGAAAACTCGGGGGTAGCGATGAGTGAACCAGTGAAACCTTTTATCGAGAGAGAATAAGCTCCTCTTCCTAGTTTTTGCTTCAAATGGATGACAATTCAGGATGATATGGTAATAGGAATGAAAAAGATAGAAGTTACTGCATGTGCATGTTGCTGTTGAACAATATCGGGTCTCAATAATAATGGGTAACTGAAACGTTGAATTAGTTGAGGCGAGAAGGCGACGTAAATCTAGCCAGAAGTTATGACGGTTATAATTTAAACGGGCGCGGAACCTTGTCAAGTCCCACCGCTACGGCTGCAATGCGGCCTAAAATGTTGCTCTGTAAAAAAGGCACATCCGTTTGGAAGATTTAGGAGGAAGCGGCAAAAACTGGAGTTCGCAAAAACTGCTTTAACAAATTAGATCAAACTCTGAGCCACCTTCAAGTACTCAATACTTACTCTGTACGATTTGCTGTAGGAAGATAGCTCCCGAAATGCACAAACATAACGATTTGACCTTGGTTTACTTGATTAATACACGGAGATGGGATCTTCTGTAACACGGAACTTATAATTGAAGAGATGGGAAATCACAACAAATATTCGAATACTTACATATATAAAGGAGAAGTGGCTGGAACTGGGTATAGAGGCGGAAACAAGGGGGCTCTGAAGGCGTGGAACTGGTTGTGAGGGGAAGGAAAGAGAAATCCGAATTATATGTCGAAGAGAGGTGTGGTGTCTATTTGGGAGAACTGGGAGACGACTATATTCCATGACAGCTAGAAATGATTGTGTATTGGGAGAACTAGGAGACGACCCAGTTTTGTGAGAGATAATATATGACTGTGTGTTGGGAGAACTGGGGGACAACTGACTTTCACAGGTGCTGTTGAGTTTGGGAGGAGATGTCTACTGTAGAGAGGAATGTAAATTGAGGGGAGGGAAAAGGATATTTTGGAAAGTCCGGAAGAAGGGAAAATCTGTTGTCAATCGGAAATAACTGAGGCGGTGGACTTTCCAAAGGTAAACAAAAGGGCTTGAGGACAAAAGGTGTTTGGGGAAACAATTTCTATTTCATGGTGCTAAGCAAAGTAATAATCGTAAGGCAGTACAACCACAATGCGTCATTCTCAATTCTCTCGTCATGATTGGGGCAGTCAGAGCCTCCGTTGTGACAGCTGATCTTGCCAACACCTCGAAAAGTCGTTGTTTGATCCATCACTGTGACTTTTTCTCAAGGAGACAGAAGTTGTGCTCTGAAGAAGCTCAAAGAAGAAAATGAAAGCTGAAGAAGTTGGATAATTCCTCCCCAATTCAAAACAAAGAGTTGACGAGGGGCAGCACTGTCGCTCGCTTTCGGAAATTGCTCCTATCGTCGTGATCACTCCCTTTGACGAAAAGGGGATGACTATATTTCTGGTTCGCTTTGTTCTCGACACTCTTGAGGCTTAATAACGAGCTTTCGATGCTCCGGGGTGAATTAGCTTTGACGGAGCAAAGGATAGCCATTACTGTTCAGCTGCGTGTCACTTGTGGATTCAAAAGGAGCGACGCTGGAGGAAGATGTCGCGAAAGGAACAAGAGGACGCCCAGGCGAGAAGAATATTAATGTCGAGCCTGTTTCGACGCCTCCAAAACTTGTCACTTTTGGCTTTTCCCATTCAAAACTCGTGAGAATTCGGCTTCGCATTAGCATTTGATATCGCGGTCCAGACGAAGGTTCCTTCATTTACAAAGTTGATGACCTCAAAGCCGTAAAGAAGTACAAGTTGCGCAGGTTAATCGCTGAATTGTGCCCTATTATAACTGGAAAACACCGGGTACTCAACAATAATCCACTTTGTATTCAGAAAAATGTTGGGTGCTAGTAAAACGTTCTGTAAGAGCAAACAGTGCAACCAAGCGAACCTGCTCGTAGGAAAAGAAAGACCCACATAATTTGGCATAAAGTCTAACTATTTCTTGTGAAGCTGAACCATCACAATAAGTTGAACCCACATCTTGCAACGGTTTGTTGTTCGGTTGAAGCTAGTTCAGAGCACATTTTAAACAATTTTCCACTGGTTTCATTTTTAATACACAGCTAGTAAAACGCAACTTAACTTAATAACCTTAGTTTTAAACCTATACGTAAATGTTGGAGGAATTAAAAAAACACTTCTTACTGGAGGGTAGTCAGGTGATAGAATAAAGTCCAACTCCAATGGGTTGGAGATCATCAACTGGAGACTGCGTAAAGCTCTTCAACTTGGTGACACTTTTATAGAATCCTTTCGGTTTCCATTAGTTCATCTGCTCGTAGACCACTGACCTGGGGGAATGAACTTTTAAATCGATCTCCTCCTTGATGTTTATTGAAAGATTCTTTTCATCTTTTCTTTATTTTGTTTCTTATCGCCCGCAGGAGGCAGTCTGTTAAGGGAAAATCTGGGAGAGGCTGTGGATCGAGAAGGGTGGTGCCTGATTGGCCTCGGTACCTGCCAAACTGCTACCTCCAGAATGCCAGAACATTTTCTAACCCAATCGGAGAACTACGCGTGTGCCACGCAAATTAAGGTAGAAGACCGTTCATAGATACGCCAGAAGTACTATCGGCCTGGGATGATCTCTGACCTAAGAGCTTAGTGCAAGTCATGCCTATGTGCTGACTGACTCCTATCAAAGGCAAGCGGTTCATCGTGGTCTTGCGGTAAGACGGTCGATTCATAATTCTCGACGTTAGTTGAGGGTTGTGGATCGAATCCCCGGCGCGATTGCCGTAATTTTTGCCTTAGTCAGCAGCTCTTCAAAAGCATCTCCAAACTTCTTCGTCACAAATGGCGCCCAACTAGTGGTCGAATTTCTTCTTTCCAAGAAAAAGAAGAGGCCCCGAGAGAAAAATTAAAAAATTAAGAGAGAAAATAATGAGACGAGTTCTCGGGTCCGGGATTCGCTGACGCTGTGAAAGTTCCAGCGCGAAGGTGGAATGGGCGACGCGCCTACTACAATGCGAGGGAACGAAGACTTTCCTTGTAGCCTTTCTCGAATCAAAGATCGGATTTTCCGGGGATTTGCTCAACTCTCGTAAAATTCTTTCCCTAAAAAAAAAATGAGTTCGCTCCAGGAGTAGCGGTTAATAGACGAGGGGGGAGATGTGCTGACTGACTCCTATCAAAGGCAAGCGGTTCATCGTGGTCTTGCGGTAAGACGGTCGATTCATAATTCTCGACGTTAGTTGAGGGTTGTGGATCGAATCCCCGGCGCGATTGCCGTAATTTTTGCCTTAGTCAGCAGCTCTTCAAAAGCATCTCCAAACTTCTTCGTCACACCTACAGTTATAGCAGTATGACGGACTAGGAATTGCCAATCTTGCTACAGCAGATGGTGATTGGCTCTCCATTAGTGAGGTTGGGAGTTAGTCTTGGGACCATTCCCTTCGACCAAGCGCCGTAGCATCAGCCTTAGTAAAGCAAGTTGTACGCCACGTCGGAGTTCCCTTAGAACTACACACGGACCAGGGACGAAATTCCGAGTACACGTTTTCAAAGAAGTGTCCGATCTTCTTTGGGCACACCGTACATGAACGACGGCTTTACACCGACAGTCTCATCTGGTCTTGTGAGTGACTGAACAGATCCCGTAACGAACACTTAGCAATGTTTGCAGGCAACAATCAAGCTGATGCTAAAGTGCCTCTGTTGCTGTGGACGTTACGCTCTGCACCCCATCATGCATCTGACTTTTCTCCTGCTCTGCTAATATACAGCGGGATCTACGTTTTCTGGTGGAAATGATCCGATTATCAGACGAAGTAGGAACAAACTGGGTGCACTTTTCACATTCAAAAATGATTGGAGCAAGTATGGCAACTCCTCAAAAAGCAAAGCTTGATTAAAGGTGAGAACTCAAAAGGAAGCGCTTGATCGTAGTACTCAAGATAGGTTAGATTAGGAACTTTTAAGGAAGACGACTGGGTACTCAAGATAGGTTAGATTAGGAACTTTTAAGGAAGACGACTGGGTTTGGGTGTATGACCCAAAAAGGAAAAAAAAGAATCTACTCAAAGCCAAGGTCGACTTGGAATGGCCTGTGGTTGACGTGAAGGTCGGCGAAGCTGCGTGCATTGACTCGTTAACAATTTTACAATACTTACCTTCACCCCACAGCCTAAAATAATGTATCTGTTGGGTTGGGGAGAGGGGCATACGTGCAGCCAGGTTTCGGTCTTTAACAGAACCGTCCGTGAATATCTACACAGTCCTAGCGGATGGTAGCAACAGACAAACACACAGTTGTGAACGTCGAGAGCTTAAGGTAAGGATCGGTAGGAAATTGTAATCTTTCCCCAAATATTAAATATTGAGCCATCATTAATAATGTATAATGCACAAACTGAAGCTTTTCAAGGGGAAGAAGGCTCTTTTATTAGATGGAAGTGGATGGAGGGTCTTTAGCAAGAGGAAATTAGGTTAGGGCGTGGCAGTTGGCGGGGAATGACGACGGTTAGGGGTGTTTGACAGAAGGAATCAGAAGAGAAAAAACTCTGCAAATTATTACACACCGGATTATCATACTTTTGCGCGGCCTGGCGCTGTATCACACCACCGCGATCCATCGCATTCGATTCAGCATAAAAATACTACTAAACGATACGAAACGTGCGTGACCAGACGACAATGGATGAAGAACATTCACATTTTCTGTGAGATGCTAAGCAATTGGCAAGATGTTACAACTAAGTTATTAACTGTATTAACCAAAATCCTCAATAAGCGAATTTCTCTTCTGGTGGTCCCATTTCATTCCTCTCTAGTTCTGAAACCGCTACCGGACTCTTTTTCCCACTGATTTCCTTAGAAGTTCTGTACAAATTCTGCATCTTATCTTTAGGGTAGGACTTTAGTCATGAGGGCCCTTGCCTATCGTTCCTAAAGAGCGATTTCTTCCCACATTTCTATTTTGTACCGTTACAGTCCTGTGCATTTTTACCATATTCATCCGGCTTATGTAGCCCCAGCGTTGTCAGTAAAATTGTACTCCGATTATACAGTAAGAGTAAACGAGGGTTCTCAGGACAAGTGAACAGAGTGGCAGGGGGGCAGCGGGACAGGGGGGCGATATTGGAAAGGTCAGCGACTTGATCTTTGAAAGATCGCACGTGTTTTCTCAGAGGGACGAGGCAATTGCGCAGCTTAGCTCGCACCGTTTCCTTCTCCGCGTGTAAGTGCTTAGCTCTGTAAAGCGCTCAATCGTAAAGCTCGGTTAACAACTTTTAAGGAAGGCGACTGGGTTTGGGAATATCTTGAAGTACATATAGCGAGGTTCCATAGTGCTATACAGTTTAGTACTCCGTACTACTACAAATCATGATACTAATCGCGGTTGTTCCTTATTCTAGTAGGAAGGGTGTTCAAGTTTTAGTGAACGTCTTTGATACTAACAATTCAAAACGCAGCTTGCTCCGTGAGAAGGAATTTACCTCTGACAGCGAGGATGATGTGTGAAAGAAACTGAAGGAAAACGAGAACGGAGATGAAGGATGGTGCATTTCAACAAATAAGGAAAGAAGCGCACCTTAACTCACAACTTGTATAAGGTTTTATGTCTCTACTACTACTGCTACTAACCGACGATCTAGCTGCAGCGACGATATCGTAATACCTGGAGATGAACGGATGAAAAAGGCGGATACTCTAGCGGCGAGTTATGACATTATCCTAAAAAGTGCGAACTCGCTGTTCACATTGAAAAAGCTCCGCCTGGCTCCGATTCACGAAAGTTCGCTTTGGACTACTCCTCATGGAAGCGGCGGAGGATGGTCGCATGAAGCAGCTAAGGAAATCAGGGGCGATCTAGAAATACTTCGCAACCATATAAAGTACATTTCGGCAATAGTACGGAACATAGATTACAAGGAACAAGTCTATCAGCAAGCGTATTCGCCCGTGTCGCCACAGCATTCGGTACCCACTCCTCCGCATCATCAACAAACCACGCAACTGGTGCTAAGAATCCGGAGCTACAAAGCCTGTGTGAGTAATATATTGAGTATGACCGGTATGATCTTTCGCCTCTAACCTCGCTACTTCACCAGCGTTAAATATTGAGTGACACATTGATCCACTTTCTGTATACTGCATAAGAAAAGCCGATTGTGTATAAAGCCTGTACAACCGAAGTTGTCTTGAAAAAACTAAATATACCTCATTCAATTACGATTACGGAAATTTCTCTCTTACAGTCAAATGAGTTTGAAAAGGGAATCGGTCGAAGTAATTTATAAACCTACTTGTAGATCGTTTCCAACATCCCCAGTGATTGCAAAAGAAGTACTGGATGGTTTGCGGCATGCCGATTCCCCAATAGACCATCTTTAACTATCTTTCCCGATAGATGATTAAAATGCTTACAGATTGTAATCTAGGTAGCAAAAAAGCGTGGCCCGTTAAAACCGAAGACTGACATCGATGTAACCAAAGCATTAGAAGCAATCTTCAAACCGACCGGTTATACTCCTCGTTATCTTTAAACTATAATGGTCCCGAGTGCCTCAATACAACTAAAGAAGACTAAAAACTATTAAAGGACTTCAATGTAACACTTTACAGTACACACAGCGACTTGAAAGCCTCAGTCGTTGAACATTTTAACAGAAGAATAAAACGTTGGATGTGCATCGAGTTTAGCTATCAGAGGAATGGAAAGTGGGTCAGCCAGCATGTTACTTGATCTGATTGATCGCTACAATAACCGAGTGCATTGAAGCATTGGAATAAAACCTCCGGACGCAACACAGGAACACGAACGAGTTATCCTCCCCAAATTATACAAATTGCAATCGATTGTAAAAAGAGCGCCGCGATTGAAAATTAACGATTGCGTTCGAATCGTTATACGACGAATCCTAACTTATAATTAATTATGATTGATTATTCTAACGAATTAATCCAGACGACGAAATTCTAACTTATAATATACGAAATGTTTACGGAAAGGATATTGCTTAGCACTTAGACTCTTAGGATACGCGGAGAAGTGGGCGGAAAAAACGAGCGTGAGGTAAGCTCTGCGATTGCCTCATCTCGGGAGACTTACATTCCTACAGCACACGGAGAAGAAAACAGTGCAAGCTAAGCTGCGCAATTGCCTCGTCCCTCTGAGAAATAAATACACGTGCGATCTTTCAAAGATCAACTCGCTGACCTTTCCAATATCGCCCCCCTTTCCAGCTGCCCACCTTTAACTCTGATTTGTCCTGAGAACCCTCGTTTACTACTTCTCTATAGGATGAAAGTTTAATATTGTGGGTTAGACAACAGAACGAACTTCAAAAATTTCAGAATTAAAACACCGATATTTTAACAAATATTTATCGCAATGTTTTCCCTAGAATTCCAAACTCTACTCCCTAGCCACTCCAATAATATCATGTTAACAATCCCAATATTTAGCAAACCGTTTCTTCCTTCAATGGATGTGGTGGTGTAAGTAGCTGAAAGCTCGAAACTCGTTCAATATCGGTGGGGCTGAGGAAAGTTGTCAGATGCCGTCGCACAAGCTGTTTCGTCAATTTTACCGATTTCCAGACAATGAGAGTGTAGCACCGAGAACATCGTACAATGTTATTTGGTGGGCTACTATGAAGTTAACTGTTGACATGGGAACCGTGTAATGTTGCTAAGTGGTGTATGAGTACGATACTACAACTGACTTACCTTGAACTTTATTTTGACTTAATGATCACCTCAGTTTTGCTCATTCATTCATGAGCCACTTTTCACCAATTCGTTCTGAATTTGTTCATCGCTGTTACACTATTGTTTTACAATTGTCAGACAAGTATATTGCCAATCACAAGTTCATCACACGCTTCGAGGCTAAGGGCTGAAAAAGGCAGGTACTTCGTGGCAGCTCCTAAGAATAATGTTCGCCCTAGAACAACTTTATCCGAAGAACAAGGGGTTAGCAAGAATGTCGAAAGTCTCTAGGGAAGGAACCGCTGGCTCGGGGTTATGAAAATGAAACGATTTAAGAGTTAGTGACGGTTGAAGGAACAGTAGTATCACGCTGGAGATGAGAGAAACCCACGGTAATACTATGTAAATGTCGAAAGCAAGCACTTTCTTACAAAAGAGCTTCCACTTCTAGCAAATTGAATATTTTCCATTCGGGTGGTCCACTTGCAATATATTTACGATCAACCAACGACGCTTGACCGGATATCTGTCATAAGCCCTTCCTCCCGCTCTTATCGTTCGCCAAGACTAACTTCAAGTAAAGCCCATCTCTCATCTCGACTTCAATTTAGGAGAATTGTAATATGTAATTAATTCGAGTAGATGTTATGAAACACTCAGTCGAGAGGAAATTTGAGTTGCGATACGTCACACAACTTTCTTCTCCCAAATGTAAAATTGACGAAACACTACATACCACACGCTGGTTGCACGTTCGTTTAATAATGTGTTGTTCCAAAAAGGATTAGCCGCGTCTCTTTTGAAAAATGTTTTACAAGTCTAATCAAAATCGTTAGACGCATAAATTATTGGCTGCTGAAATGTATACAAATCGATCTAGTGATACTGATTCGTGAATCTCGACTAGCGGAAGAATCTGCTGAATCTGCATCAGTTCACGTAAAATAGGAGTTACACCGTGGTGAGCTTCAGGTTGTGATACCTCGAAGTGTGCCTGTTGAAACTTTCAGCTGACTTATCTCCTCAACACGTTCCATGATGTTATCTGCCTTCAATCCACAGCTTTGCCAAGCGAGCTCAAAAACCCAGCTTTCAGGAGTTACGTGGACATTCAGGATCACTACTGGCCTTGCTGGGACCAACGACGACGACGTCGGGACTCAGGCCTTCTTCTGTAGTGCCGCTCTCTCTCCTATTCCAGCCCTTAGACGACTATACACCGGTGATAGTTATAGCTGGGCGTAGGGTAATGACGGCAAGGAAGTCTCAGGAAGGCGGAGGCCAATCAAGGGGATGAGTGAAGAAGCGCGGTTGGCGTACTGAACAAATAACGTACAGTTAAAGTGAAGTAGCATACAACCTTGTGCAGGCGAAGCATCAAATTGGCATGGCCCTCAAAGGACAAGAAATCGCCAACATAACAGATAACCTGTTCTTTTCGTTCTCAAAATCTGGAATTTTCCATAGTGGGCTGAGGAGGGTTGATCGTAATTATCGGATGTTTTGTATTGTTCAGTAGTGTCTTGGTTATTGCACCATCTCATGCTTTGGTCCTTTGCGTGTTGCGTTGTTGATGTTTACATGCTAATGTTATTCCATAAATTAATGTTTGTAGGGGATTTTTACATATTTTATAGTATACTTTATGGTTGGTTTTTGTTTTGTATATTTGAGTGAAGGTTGTATGTGAACGTATTTTCTTCAATTGCCAGGCTTTGAAGTGTACAGAACTTTGGTATGGAAGTTGAAAAATATCGATATTTTTATTTTCATACCAACAAATGAATGACACAAGCGATTCGGCACACTAATAGTGCACAACTCGCCACCCTACTACATAAAGTGCCACAGTATTAGATACAGGTGAAGTTTCCCATATGATGCGAAGTCAGTGGTATGCCAATAGTCAGCAACTCCCTGGTCGTCGCTAGCACGGCTTCCGCTTGATCGATGTATTGGGCGATATTTTCCCCCTTGTGGCTCTTTTCCAAATGATTGCTATGAAATGAGATAGTAGATACAATTCTCCATTTAATGTAGTCAACGGTTGCCACAGCTTCCCCAGTTTCTTCTTTAAACTGTTCTTTGAAAGGTGCCACTGACTTGACTCAATCTTTGTTCTCTTTTTTCCGTTATTGAATAGTTAAATCCAAGCTGATGGTTTTTCTTTCAATTTTCTCAAGGAGTTGCTTAACTGTTTCTTTTTGTTTAACATAAAAGAGGACTAGAAGACTAGACGTTCATTTATTAGTCACATTAATTAACATTACTAATACTTTCTGTAAAAAGATGTTATTAGTAGGTTGGGACTATGGAAAATTGTGTCTATAGCGTTCATTTCAGTTCTCAACAAATTTCTACTTTCGAGCGCATATTGTGAATAGTGAGTTCTCAAAAATGCAATTCCCAGGCACGTCATCTAATTTGGGGAGATACATGTAGCTGGAACGCCCTTTTAGAAACCCGTCGGAAGAATATGTACACAATGCAAATATGGAAAGCCCGACGCAAAATTATTATAAAACTTGACATTTTTGAATTATTATACATCAACTGGTACGCAGACGTCAATGTTTCTGCAGCTCCATCATTCGATTCAGCAATCAAAAATATTAGTAAACGATACGAAACGTGACCACAACAACGGAACAACAAATGTTGACTAAGCTATGCTAGGCAATTGGCACGTTCCCTAGGCAAGGCGAACTGAGATGTTGAAGTGAGACGAGAGGCAGCCCAGGAAATGAGCGCGGGAGAAAAGACGCTTTCGCTATAGTGTCCCGCGAGTTCAAGGATCTCGTTAAAGCAAAAATACAACCTGGACTGCTGAAGGAAAGATTTTGATTCCCCTTGCCCCGAAACGTCATGTATCAAATTTTGAGGGCGGGTTGTCCATAAATTTCCCTGACCGAAAACAAAAGCGTTAGTCTTAACCTTGCTTTTGGCAAATCATTCAGTTTGTTTTCGGCTAGGGAATTTCGCTTAACAAACTGCCCCCCACCCTCCAAATATCAAAATTTGACATCTGCAGCGTCCGTTTGCCGGTCGGACGATATTAACCATTTAACGCGGTCTAAAAACTCCGTTCTCTCGCCCAATAATTGCATTTGGTATCTAGTTGTGCCCCCTACTCGGCAATCCAATCGGGTGAAACCAATGGTTGTTATGGGCCAAAAATGGTTTAAAAAACAGGTAGTTGGAAGTTTTATTACAATAGCGAAGTGTTTGGTATCATCTTCTAGGTACTTTTTTCAATGCTGAGTCGAATACGTGAAGGGCTGAGTCTAGATGTAAAAAAGTGATTTCATAGTAAATATAGTGAGGCAGATGTTACTACTAGAATAAAGCGAAAGATGCCGTTCATTCCAACCTGTGCTCATTTCTCGCACTGCCACCCATCTCACTCTAACCACTTATCAGTTTGGCTCATCACGTCGTGCCTATTGCCTAGCGCCATCTAGAAGATGTCAATTTTCGTTGTCCTGCAGTAATCAGGTCATGTTTTGCATGGTTTACTAGTATTTTTTGATACTGAATCAAACGGGATGTTCCTAGGTGGTGGGAGAGTGCGTCAAGCTGTGCAATCACGTCCAGCAATCGTAATAATAAACGGTAATGTAATAATTTGCGGCGTGTTGAGTACATCATTGAAGCACAAAATACTGGATATCATTATGGTTGTCATCAACCAGGTGGTTCCCCCACATATCCTTCTAGCTCGCATCGGAAAACATGAATATCTTGACGGAATGCTCAATAACCCTTGCTGTAGTGCTCCGTCGAATTGCGTATTCGTGATAGCCCCGAAACAGGTGCCCTTTAATTGGCTCTAATGGTTTATTGTGTGACTCAACGAGGTCGGAAAAAAGTGAGAACAAAACACTGGGATTTCCTTCGAGATCGCCATCTAAGGTATTGATTCGGCAAAATGTGCGATTACCTGCATGCGAGCCGCCAGCTGATTGCAGTGGTTTACTTCCTCCTAAATCGCCCGTTGGCCTTACGATAAATACCTATCTAGAATTCCGTCTTCAGGAAGGTCTCTTATTAGCGCCAGAACCGTGCAATTAACACTCGGGATACGGCAATTGAATTTCGTTCTCTGGGCACGTAAACGTGCACTTTGCGATTAGAACTAAGAGGGCGAATAATAACAAGTTTTCAAAGAAGAACACCGATATAAACAATTTATATTTTTAGTCAACTATGTACAATTTTTACAAATTTGATAAATTATCCTGACCGTCAATTCAGACACCATTTGAACAATATTTCGCCGTTTATCAGCTTTAACATATTCATTTCTGACGTATTTCATGTTCGGCCCAGACAGCCTAAGCCTGACGCTTTGTGCTTAAAATACAAACAGCAGGTTAGAGTTGTAATCGAGCGCTGTTTGATTACATATTTGCCTAGAAACCACCGTTGAAATGAGCACACAACGATCATCATTAATTGTATTTCGAATGAACCTGTATTTGCATCAACGACGATTGCACCCTGGGACTAGTCGTTGAAGCCGAGAGTGAATGTAATCAGATTCATCAAACCTAGCACTAACATATATTCGAAACTGAATCTCTCACCTAAATTTGTTGGACATAGATTGTACTTTCATTTTTTGCTAAGTGTGGTATGTATCGGAGACCGTAAAAGGATAAGGGTATCGCAATAAGAGAATGTCTAAGAGAGACCAGTCGAATGCTCGCAATGCACTTATACAAAAATTAGAGGAAGAGAAAATTTGAAGCGGCTCCACATGTTGTTGGCTATTTGGATCAAAGAAAATGAGCAGATGGTAGCTGTATAGTTGGTTGGCGTCATAGTGAGGGTAAAAGTTCCCACCGAAGGAAGCTTTAAGGAGAGTTATTGGATGTGGTGCCCATAATAATGGACAAAAGTTCTCTTTGAACTTGCCCACGACTGGATAGAATGTGGATGGAGGATAGTATGCAGGCGAGCCAAAAGCTTCAACTGTAGCCACTTTTGTAGGAGAATCGACTAAGTGGGCCATGGTTGGGCAGAACACAAAGAGAAGAGTGGATCAAACGGAGCTATTCCGCGTATCCGTATGCTCTGGTCTACAATCCCAATAGACATCAACCTCCTGTTGAGGAGGGAACTGAAAAGATAGTGTGAGAAAAGTTCACTGTTTCATGCTGAGGAGTTTAAGCTCTTGTTTTGAGTTGAACCTTGGTTAGGACTAAACAAGTTGAAAACTTCACACATTATCTCCAAATGTCTTGCCCAAAGATCCACTTCAGAGAACTGACGACTTCTATCTTAGGGTTGGATGCTGAAGCCGCATTAGGAAGGCCAGTCAGGTCCTCTGTTGGATCCAAATTGATACAGAAGAGTTTTTCCAATGTAAATCCAAACATAACTACCGATGTCAAGCCGCTCTGACCACTGGGTTTTCGCAATTGCTCGATCCTAAAGCCGCCAAAACCAACCCTGCCAATAAACTTTTTTTCTTCTGATATTTCAGGCCCGGCCAACAAGACATAGGACAGGAGTAGTATTTTCAGAGCATATACGAGCTTTGTGAGAATTTCAATGTGTTTTCCTGTAGCTCCCTTCTCATCACTCAGAACAGCTTCTTACTGCCACTCTGCCCAAAACACTCAGTCATCTCTTGTCTTGGCTCACATGAGTTCGATTATTCAGATACCCAGTCTATGTCGCGTGGGCGTGTTGCCAGTTACTAAGAACTCTCTCGTGAACCTCTTGTCATTGTCTAACCAATCAGTATTTTTGCCGTACAATACGGTCTCCTCTCTACAACTTTCTCTCTTTCGCACCCAACAGTACTATCGTTCCAACAGAAACAAGCGACACTGAAACATAAGGAAATGTGCTAGATGGTATTATGTTACAACTGCCTTGGATAAGGTCCTAAACCAGTTCTTTCGAAGATAGTTTGATTGTGTCAAATGTCTAAAAAATATTTAGACCTTTGGAATATATCGCTGTTGAAGCAGCAACTAGTGGAAAATAGGGATACACATACTGGCAGTTGTGGTTTAAGCAGTTCTGCAGGCTTGGAGCTCGTTGTTACTAACATCTTATGGAGAGTTGGATGGCCTTTGAAATCGAAACCGCACAAGCCATTTTGTCAGAAGTCGTGAACTCCTACATGCATCTTCGAGGAGTTGTATAGATATCGGATGCTATGCATTACACAACATTCCTCAGACCTAAGTGCACTAATTTTCATCACTCTAGCAACTTATAACATCCGTTTTTCATGCAATTTTATGAACCAAGTAGACCGCAGCTCAGCATTTTATATTGAAACTGGTGGCGCTTAAGATTGGAATTTTATTGAGTTGCTTCTACTAATGCCACGTTTATTGAGCCTCCAGTGCCTACGTGATTTATGAGAATGTCAATCCTATTGGTTTCACGGAGATTGTGACAATCGTTTCGGAATTGTCGGATAAAATCTGTGAGAATTGGAATAACGCATTTCTGGGATTGCTCCTCATTGTTTTATGAGCGCTATCAAGCTCTCATAGCTTGGTAGTTTATATGACTACCACCTTAATATGTCTGAGGAGTGGATATGGGGATGAAACTGCGCTAAAATTGAATCAAAGTTTTCTTCGAAATGTTTCCTAATTCATGGTACTGTTCTCATCATTTTCCCCATGAATGAAAACTTTATGGTTTTTCCGCGTTATTTATAGTTGTCGATACCCACATTTCAACTTGCTGAAGCCGATAACTGTAGTTAGTTGCAGAATGATTTATCTCATACCACTATATTGGAGTCCCAGGTTGATCCACAGGAAAGATTTCTAATTTGAGCCGATTTAGTTACGCCGTTTACTTTCCATTACGTTCACAAACACGCTTAAACACACACTCACACACACCATTTTCCCAATGGTCTCTTGACTCAATAGCCCTTGAAACGTAAAGATCTGAAGAAAATTCAATTTCAAAGCAAAAAGTGAGGGCGGGGGAGTCGTTTACTTTCTCCAGTGACGCCTTAGGTCTGCTTGATTCATTGGTGAAGGGTGGGTAAACTGATGGATGTCGAAATTGTTTTGTCTAGTCAACAATTGTCCTATTAAACAAGAATGTTAACGAATTCCGAATTAATTAACATTCCAATCAATAGGGTTGCGAAGGCCGACAGAGCCGGAAATTAAGGGAACCTTATGACTGCTGTGTGCTCAAGCCTCATCACAAACGCGCCGTTTAACGTTGTGAATAGCGACGTTTTTACCTTCATCCACTTCTGAAGCGACTCAATCGATACACCCTGTTTTAGCTATTTATAATGATTTGTAGCCTTCGTGAACGCGCATTACGGGATGGGGAGCAGCGTAATGACCAGTCGTTTCCAAATGGTCTCTTTGATGGCGATTGGTCCGCCCTCGTGAGCGGACTGCATCAATCGTACTTATGCTTCTATTCAGTAACCTGTACATGATACACACATTAACATCACGCCAACACACGACTTTCAAGTACAGAACGCAACTTGCTATTGCACTCTATTTGAATATCATGCACTTTAAATCATTCAATGGGATTTACAGTGGACTTTTTGGAAGTAGTAGTACCTCAACCATCAGCCACGTTCAACTTGATGAGACAACTAGAAAGTAATCATTCAGTCTTTCTTTAATTTCAAATCTTAAGTATTCACCCTCAAACTCGACTGAAAGCCGTAATAATTTTCGAATGTACATCTACCCTAGCTTGAGGGAGGGCGAGTGGTTCTACATATATAACAGGCAATAGATGGAATTTCTGGAAACCCGTTTTCCCAGATATTGAGCTATAAATATAACAAGTAAGTACAATTTGAGAAATGAATTCGATTCAGAAAACCGAGCATCCCACTATTGACAACTAATCCGCCGAACCATATTTACAGTATGTCAGGTAACATTCATTCCAAAATTCATTAAAATGATGAAATAATGTTTTTGTTTATATATATTTGGCATCGATCGATCTTTTTTAAGTCTCGTTGAAAATGGTAACTCAGTTCGTGAGTGATTGCTACCTCAGAAGACAAACATACACTGCTACGACGAACAAGCGCAGGGTCAAGCTAAAGGACGTAGAGCACTGCCCGGAATCTTCATTTCCTGGAAGAAAAAATAATGAGCGTTAGTAATTGCTAATAATTATCATTATATATAACATTATAAACAATTATTTGAATTTCATATCCACAGTATTTGTATTGCACGAGTTGCTATGCTAGGTCAAACACTTTGATATTTCATGACTTGATTATTTGGCGAGTTACGACACAAATAGTTTTTCTAGATACTTTCGATTGATGAGCAAAAGCTGGGGAAGTAAATGATAGGGTGAGCCGGCGAATAGAGGCCAGAAAATGCGAGTGCGTTGAAGAAGGTTTCTGCCGTCTATCGGAACCTATACAGTTGAACCCGTTACAACAGAAGAAAGGAGCTGAGGAAATAAGATAAAGTGAGGGACAACAGAACGCGAGAAAACCGACCCGGCTACGCCAAAAGAGCCGAAAATGCTAGGATAGAATACAGACATGTAGAGACATGTCGTACACATGTAGAGATATAATAACATCATTTTTAAGACGACTTTATATGTAACAAAGAAAAACGTGACTGATACAACAGGGTGGTAACTAACAAAATACGTAATCAATGATTAGGCCGACAAAATAAAGTTTGAAACGACAATGTCTTAAAACGCCACATTTCAAGAAGGAAGGGAGGGAGGTGCATGAGCATTGTCATGAAAGACAAGGGGCTGAAGCTGAAGCAGGGCCAGCCATGGTAGCTGGAAGAAGAAAATGGAATCAAAGCGCTGATGAGTAAATGGTAAGTTTCCCCTCGCGTGAGCGTCATTACAAGAAAGTATAAACATAACGGAGGAATATGGGTCGGAAAGGATTTGCAGCACTGCTACATGGTTTCCAACGATTTTGACGCTACCTTCATAGTTACGAGACTCACTTCACTTTAACTTTCGCGTTTTACAAATTAGTTTTCCAATTTCTTGTTGTTGATTTTGAATGAACCCTACTTTGTGCTCTTATAGTATAGACTCGTCAGATTAAAGGGTTTAGCGAGCTTCGGAATGCAATAAACCGCGGCGAGCTCTCGCCAGCCACAAAAATTTATAGTCACTTTATCGACTACCGATTGTCTGGGGGATATTAGACAACTCTTTTGATAAACGAGAAATGCTCGCTCTCAGCAGGAAGAAAATATCCAGACCTTCGCTTAGGAGGAGAAGACCAAACGAAAATAATATCTCAAACATCTCGCTGAGCTGCCAACACAAAATTCAAATGCGTTGTGGATTTATCAGTTTGGCCTGAATATTTAGCGGATACGCTTTCGGCATTATTGAAGCATTTGTAAATTGAAAAAACCATTTGGTTTTTTAATGACTTTCACGAGGATAATAACGCGACTAACGTGTCTGACCACATAAACACAACTCCGGGGAGAATGTCTTGACGAAGGGTATTGGTTTTCACATTTGCTTTGCGAATGCCATGATATGGTAAATTACATCCGTGGAAGCGGTAAATCTCGTAAAATTATCGGACTGGAATCTGAGTGACGTTGGAAACCCATATTTTTACTTTCCTTGGCTCTACAAATTAGAAAGGAAAGTGATGTAATCGGATGAAAAAAAATTTTGAGTTCAGATCTTTACGTTTCAGACCCTCATGAGTCCAAAAAACACTAGTTAGGAAAATGGTCTGTCTGTGTGAGTATGTGAACGATTTTTAGAGAAAACGGCGAATTAAATCAGCTCAAACTTGACATCTCGCCCGCAGGTTACAATGGAACGCAAAAATAAGGGTATGAGCAAAATCCACTTTAAAATAACTATAGTTATCAAAACAAGAATTTTTTTTCTCAAAAACGGCTCTAACGACTTTGATTAAAATTTTATATTGATAGCTCTCAATAAGGCAATTAAACCATGAAATCCCCATTCGTGGAAAAATGACGAGAGCAGCACAGTAAATTACCAAAATTTTCGACGAAAATCGTTTTTAGCGCGATTTTTTTCTTATAAACTCCGCTGAAATGTCAGTAGAATGTTCAAAAAAATTGGTGTAGTAGTCCAATTCAATATCTATAGGGTGAGCATTTAAAATTGCTCATAAGATATATGGGAGTCACTGCAAAAATTCTGGAACTTCAGCTACTGCCGTTTTGCTTACTACCAGTTCTTTAAGTTTTTACCCAATTACTCTGCAAAAGTGATTACTATCCTCTTCAAATAAATCGTATTCACAGCCTCATTAATTTTCTGTGTACCAATTGTTCAATAATGGTCCTGGGATGAGTACGAGCAGCACAATAAATTCCGGAACTGTAAGCGCTACCGATTGCTGCTGCCGTGAAGTGGTTGTTTGACCAAGTTCGAATGAACTGAGTGATAAATGAATTGAGTAAGTAGAAAAAGCAATGTACAAAGTGAGTTGGCGTAGACCTAAGGGGTTGTTGTGAGTCGCAACGCATCAGATATTTTATACTATTCCCTCTGCTACGTTTCTCACGAGCCACGGAGCGGCCTATGTCTCTTCCTCCATGTGCCACAGTAGTATCAAAACACGAAGTTTTATTTCATCGTCATCCAGTTTGTTTAATGCAAAATAAGAAGAAGTGAACACGTAAAAAACACTTGAGATCACGACGAAGGAAGTTCAAAATGAAATCACTGGGGAGCGGAGACGCGACACGTTCACTGTGCGGACACACGATGGTAAATTAGGAAGAGACGCGGGTAAGTCGAACATAGTACACGTTTGAAAGGGGACTCTTCAGACGGGAAAGAATGAGGGGCGGTAAAGAGAGGTCCATATGTACCTGGAGTCAGTGGGAAAACCGTTAACGGGGAAGTCCTTTAACCCCTGCAGGGTAATGGATCGGCTTAGGCGAAAAAAAATCTCAATCATTGACCCGCGGTTTTCGGGGTAACCACAAACACAGCTTGTTAATTAGCGGCCGATCCTTGCGCGAGGAAACGCGACAGAAGTAAATAGTGCGCGTTCATTTCTTCGAAACAGTGTGCTTTACCGCCTAAAAGAGTTATTTCCCCGCCCCTCACACTTCACCCTCCAGGACAATATCCTAGCGAAGTAGGACAAAAGTACTGGAAAGACCCCCTTAACCAATACTTCCTTACCACTCTTGCCTTACCTAACAACGATTGTCCCGTTCGTCTCAGTTTCATTTGATAATCCTCTCAGTATCAACGATCCAATCCAAACATCTCTCTGCTTGCTCGAGCTAAGCTCAGAGACCGCGTGCTCCACTCAGGTAATCCTGCATTCGTCTCGTGCTCTTACTTCACTAAAGCAATTACTAATACCGTTTACTTTTCTCTCTTTGAAAGGTGCAGGAAAAGAACAAATTGTAAATTTACTTTTTTTCTGCCGTTGAAAGTTTGTTATATCCACGGGTATTTCTTGAGATATTCTCCCAATAAAAGTTGTTATTTTTCACAAAAACCATTATGTTTCAGGGAAGTTATAATAGTTTTGGCGATGGTGTTGTGATCTCAAGTTCTGCAGATCTCAACTCAGAAACCCGTTGGTAGATTAATAGACTAGGTTACATTTGTGGCTTTCCTCGTTCTTTTCCTGAAACCCTTTGAATTTCCTTCATCCTCGATTTTCACTAGACTATCCCAACTTCAACCATTGGATACAGTTGATACTGAAAGTACTCGTCAAGACCAGCCGATTGCGCTGAAAAACAGACAATCGTGATTTTTGGACTATCCTTCGTTTTTTCCTGGATACTTCATTTATGAATATCGTATAATATGAGTATCATCATGAGTAGAACATCTTGTTTGACGTGGCTAGTGTGCTTGATAGTTGTTCTGATATTCTGATAAGGCGCCTGATCGTAATGGAGTAATACATGCACACCTTTAGCGTTGCGTAATAGAGTAATCACGAGTTCTAAATGGATTTTTATATGATTTAGAATAAATGGCTGCAGCCACTAATTATTAGTACGCCCCATCGGGCAACAGCTGCTTTTCATTGAGCCTTATAATTTAGGGATCGGTTCCGTGGAATTAGAGACAGTCCCTGACCTGGAAACAAATTCTAATGAGAAGTAAATTGAAGGCGGGTTTTGACGCGTTCGACTTGAACTCTGAAATGTTTTCTTACCACAGTCAAAGTTCAGCTCTACGGTTCACCGAATGGTTCACATCAAGTCCCCTCATCGCTCCATCACTCTCTACAAAATTGGAAGAGACGCTGTTTTACTTTACTTTCCCTTCTAAGTCTTTCAAAGAAGAAAAGCGCTGGCTCGACTGTTTTTTGGCGCGCGAAAACAACTGCAGAGAAGAGGATAAACTTTGTTTCTACTCCTCCGCATTGAAAACATACAAAAGAGGCAGCACTCTACTAAGAGTGTAGCATCCCGATTCCCCCCGTCACCTTCAAAACATATAAAAACAAATATTTGCATGATCAATTCACGTCAGCGTCATTGGTTGGTACTGAATCAAAATAAACCGTTAAATCAATTGCTTAAACAATTTTTTGAGCTAATTTTCTCATTGCACTTTTTTAATATAACCTTTACAATTTGATGGGCGGATAAAGTAAATACGAGCGTAGTTTGGTTCTGAAAACTAAGTGCATAAATAGGTTTATTAACTTCGTTCTCCTGTCGGATGGCAAGAAAAACGCTGTAAACGATTACACAACGAATTATTATTCGTTGTACGACGAATTATTATTCTCCCTCCTCCGAGACTCATCCCATTTGATTCAGCATCGAAAAATACCAGTGAATCATATGAAACATGACCTGACTACAACGGAACGACGAAAATCACATATTCCACGCGCCTGTAGGCATTTGGCACGACGTGACGAGTCGAGCTGACAAGTGGTTGGAGTGAGACCTGAGGGAGTTTAAACGATGAAACGATTATTTTCGCTGCATGGTGCTGCGAGTTCTTTCATTTGGTAGAATTTGGCTCACTACAATTACAGTGACATACTGTTTTTTGTCGGGACGCAGTCAAACACATCTGAGACAAAATGCCTTCTTATCAATTTTTTAAAGCCATTCTGTGCCCCTAACAACTGTGCCATCACCAAATCGGACTTTAGTGCTAAAGAATGGATTTTTTAGATCACGATAAAGGCATAAACGGCCCAGCCAGCGGTCGGACATTGCAGATCTGGAATCCCGTAAATTATATTATTTTGAGGGCTGTTATAAAATGTTTCTGATCGAAAATGTAGGTATATTATTCAGATTAGTGGACTCAGTCCAATCACCTGAATATCCATTGCTACATGACGTAATTGATAATAAACATTAATGGAGCATGACGTAACATTTTGTTGAGGCATATCTCACACTACTACACTGTCTCCAACACATTTTCAATGTGCCCAAGCGACTAAAATTACCAACTTCACTTGATCATTCCGTGCCACTTGACGATGGAAAGGTCTCCACTGCAATTGGGACGTTTTAAGGGGTTCAAAAGTTCTGTTGAACATTTCAATTACTCTCTGCCCGAAGTATTCAAATTAGGGGGTCTCGTTTTTCGACGAAGTGAAATAATTGAGAGAGCAGAATTCCAGGCCCGTTCCCCGCCTCTTTCAATGTCCTTTAAAAGTTAGTAGAGTGAGTCGATATTGGGTTGAATTTCAACGAAACAACGCTACGTCGATCGCTTATTAGCCACTCAACGCTTAAGTATATTTTTAGAGATCACGAATGATCGGACTGATTTGAGTACAATCGAAGTCCAACAGTCGATTCTGTGGCGTTGAATTTGTACGCAGTTTTGTTATTCATCGTAGAGAACTATATTACTAGCCAATCCCCCTCCACCCCGTCCCACATCTTTATATAATAACTGAGGTGATGATAACCACCTCTACCAGTACTAGGAAGAAAATGTTTGAAGTTCTTCTCTTAGGTATATTTCCGGCACTTTTCTATGAAGGTGGTCCCACTTTCCCCTGTGGGGCATCCCCATCATTTGTGAAGAGGCATGTGTATCATGGGCATATTCGACATCCCATGGTTCAGGTGGTGTGTTATAGATGAAGAGACTTCCTATCATTCCCAGGCTCAGTCCCAAAGACTTGAGAGAGAGAGAGAGAGAGAGAGAGAGAGAGAGAGAGAGAGAGAGAGAGAGAGAGAGAGAGAGAGAGCACGCGATTTTTAGTCTTTGGTATAACTTCTTCAAGGGTGGATATCAAAGAAAACTCTGGCAGGAAATACCTGTTATTCCTGAGGAAGCTAGGCATGCGTGTGTGAGACATAAGGACTGGGACAATAAGGCTTCAAGCTGCGGTGCTAATACCAAGTAATTGACAGCAGGAGTCCATCCACTCTCCAGCTAATCGTGAAAACACGGTCAGTGCTCTGCGTCGCGTAACAGGGAACTGAGAGCGCTGTCCTACTTTAGCGTCCACAAGATCGTTGGACAACATTTGGGTAAGGCCAGAGGACGTTGCAAACCTCAGTTCCTTTCAATTGATAACTCCCCGCAATAACCCCCACCCTCCCCTCTATCTAACACACGGAGCTGACTGTGTGCTGGAGGAGGTGGAGTTTTATGCCGTCGGATAACACGAAGTCTCACTGTTAGCGATTGCTCCCATTTCATCATCCCTTAAACGCGCATGATTGATGCGCAATAGAAGAAAAATGAACTGTTGATGATTGTATCGCATCTTTGTTAATTGGTTGAGACAATTTTCGGACAACCCACCGTATGTTTTTTGTTGACTGTCATTCCGGGATCGTATCAAACCTGTGAGCAACAGGCGAGCCTTTGATTTTCAAAGCCCTTTGTCGATCGCCAATCGGCGTTGTCTACCTCTTGGCGTAATTGTAATAGTTACTGCCTCATGGTAGACTTCTAACAATTACACTCTCCGCTAACATTTCCCGGAAACTCAAGTCTCTGCACCGGTTGACAGCGCACCAGCCAATGTATTTCTTGAGAAGTCAATTACGTGATCCTCTTTGAGGTCAAATCTGGTGAAACTTCATTCAATTCGGTGGGACGACTTTCTTCCCTGCTCGTGACTGGCCCTTAGAATAGCTCATTGTCACTTCAGCACGTACTTGAAACACATCACACGCACTAATTTATTCAATGATATAACGGCTCTTCTCTCTATTCATACTGTAATTACTAGATCTATAAGAATATACGAGCGGAGTTCGCTTATGCTCAGTTGATTACAAAAAATGAAATTCAATAACAAGAAAATCGTATTGTCGAAATTTTATTTTACTTTCATCTATCAAAATTGGAGATTGACCGGAAACGATTTTTGGTGGTGACAGAAACCAACGTGCGCTTTTATATGTAGGCTATACGAAGGATTTGGCAACATGGTGCTGTTAAAACCGCTAGAACAAACTAGCAATTCCATTAAATGTCAGGCATCTTTCCATGTCGATTCCAAGAGCTTGTGCAGGCAATCGTCTCACGGCTGAGAGTAAAAGGGCGTTATGCTCTTTCTGCTAGTCTTTGGAACTTTCGTGAACTCCTCTCGCTGCAAAGACTTATTCCGCACATTCGAAGGCCCTTTTCTGCTCAACAGCTTCGAACCGATCCTTTAATCCCCAGATTGGACAGAGCCCCTTTTCTTCTCAGGTAATTGACGCCATGAAAACGCCGTTCTGCGCTTAAATTCCATTCTCGCAGATTCTTTTTCAATTAGGATTTATCTGGATCCTTCTCATCTCTCTTTCCCAGTGAGTTCTTCCGCCTCTCGATTTTCGCATCTCTCAATTTTCCCTCGTCCCCCCCCCCACGCAATCCAAAACTGCAATAATTGCTATGAGGTGCTTCAATTGTAGCGTGCTAGTTCTTTTGACAACTTTATATATATGTGGGCTTATGAGTCTTGGGCTTCTTTTAGTCAATTACGTGCTGAATGAGTCTTTCTTCTTCTAGGGTCTTCAAGAAACCTCATGGGGAATGACTGCGAGTCATACGGCTATGTAGACGACTTGATAGTGCTGATCCTTGCACAGTGTTTGACGCAAGTCAAATCCGTACGAGTCCTTTGACCTCGGACTTCCCTTTGTTTGTCTCAACGGGACTCGTAAATATTTCCGCGATCACCACTCTAAATACAGTCCTCTTACTTCTATTAGCTTTATCCATTTGTGCCCAACACCCAACCGTTCGAGTAAGGCACGTTGCACATGGCTGAGGTAAAAACCCAATTAAAAAAAATTGGGAAACTCAAATAGCAGGCTCTTTTTAAAGAAGCAAGTTAAGTATTTAGGAATCGATATAGGTGAGACGTGGCGTTTCAGCCAACACCAAGCCATGGTGCAAGTTTTCTCTCATTATAGGCAATAATCAAGGCCGCTTGGGGTGTGTTACTGCGACACAATCCTCGCGTACTTAGGCCTGATTGGCTACTAATCCATTGCCTGTGGTAGTAAACCCGAAGGAACAAACTTCAAAGGAAAGAACTGGCCCAATCCCAGAGAGCGATGCTCTTCTGGAACACCAAGGTCTATAAGACAGCACCCATTGAAGACTACTGGACAACCAAACCTTCCAGTTTGAGAAGAAGGTTATGAACAGAAAACAAAAAACGTAATCTTAGTTGATCTCTTTTCCCTTTGAAACTTGCCACCCAAGTAAAACGGTAACTGAGGTGGGGAACCAGATTAAGAACTTCTAGATGGTACGGAATCCCAAGGTCGTACCTCCGCGTGGTAACACATGGGCAACAGCTGTCCACCGTGAAACTGACTAACTGACAACCCGGCGTACCTCAATAGGTATGGGTTTGGTAGATGGTAGCGAGTGCTAGCGCTATTGGAAGGCAGCAATACAACAAGCTCCATGACGTTCATACCCGACTGATGTAACTCCTCTATGAGCGTCAAGGAACAATAACTTCGATAAGGAAACATACCTGCTGCTCCTAGACTTTTAGGTACTCTCGCGTCCCACCTCACATTCATCGCTACATCATCATCTACATCGTTTGGGCAGTTTTCTACTTGAGTGAATGGGGGGGGGGGTGTACAACATGTGTAGAACAGGTTGGTCCCTTTCCCCTCCTCCAAACTTTAATAATTTAATAATTGCTTGAAGATGCTTCAGTTTTGTGGTGTAGTTTATTCGACCTTCTCACAACTATAAACCATCATCTTCAATAAGCTCAGGCTTGAAGAACTAGCAAACACTATATCCTTAAAACATCCTGGAAATAAGTTTTTATGGCAATTTCTTGCCACTGAAAATATATTCGGTAAGTTCGATAGTGTTAGCGATGACCAGCTCAGCCATTTATCAATAAACAAGTAGTTGATATTGACATATTCAAGTTACGTACCCCCAAACTGCTGTTGTAATTAAATAAAACATTTTGTAGGAACCCTCAAGCGCTACTTGCTGCCGTTGCATTTAAATATAGGAGTGATGAAGCCTCAGTCAAGCGGTTCTCTTCAGCCCCGTCTCATAGCACATTACTTTAACATTACATTAATTTCAAAATTCACTTCATCGAGCCTAACTTTCATTTATCAAATGCCTATGAATCATTTTAGCACGTTTAGGAAAAAAGTATGTCACCCTCAACTCCGGCTGGGTGTTGATTGGTTGGTTGTGGTGTTCACTTTTGACGTCTTGAAACACCAACCGTTTATCAACATTCTCGATGACACACACTTGACGCATATCGCCAGTTTTATGTATTTCCACAGTTGAGTTAACACGCTGACATATAAAATCTGATGATCTACACACGTGCACACGCTGGAGTTTTGGAGTTTTCACGGAGGAAATATACAATATCCCCAGCAAAGTTGTGACTGACCCCTTCAATCGAAGAGGTCGGGTGAACGATCTTTGGCAGATATTGACATGTGTTAAGAACGCTCGCTGCTAGTGCCCCGGGTGCCCAGTTGATTGAAAACGATCGATTCACGTCAGCTCGGTTTTCTCAAAAACTGGCGAGAGGAAGCCAGCTGTGAGGGAAGAGAAAGTTGATATTTCCGCTCATTTCACTAATTTTCCTGACGTTCACGGATAAACTCCTTCGGCAAACTCAAATGTACCAACGATCCACAATTTGTATAATCCAAACTGTACATTTTCGACTTGACCGCCAATAGGTCTCAAAAAAAAAGAAACAGAAGAAGTGCAATTATCTTTGACTCTGGATTGTTACAAAGAGAGATTTCACTCTGTGGAGAAACCTCAACCAAAGTGTCACGCGCATCCCCTTTTCTGCACTTTAGTAATTGCACCGTTTACTTGACATTGCCCCCAATAGCCGCCAGCGATCGCAGTGTTGAAAACGGTCTCGGCGATTCGAACGACTCCATCTTTCAGTACGTTGCTGTATTCTTATGTGCACATTGCTCGGCTGATATAACCGCTTGTGCCGCTCAACACGTCTTAGACCAATACTGTTTGGACCTGCCCTTTTATTTCTGCTTCGGCTCAGGGTAACAGGAGACTGCCGTCAACTGCAATTTCGTGCCAAGGAATGAGAAAGGGAACCCCCGAGAACAAGAATCCGAAAATAATCGGTAAGTCAGATACTCATTTGGGAGATTCAGTAGCCAATTCTGAAATGCAAAATGTGAAAAATGCTGATTAGCTTTTTATATTCCATGACCTGTTATTCCTTTCTCTCCTTCGCTCACTTCTCTCTTCTCGTCTCTAGTTTCTCGGACGTTGCAAAGTAACCGCTGCAGAGTTGCGGGTCTAACTCCGCGCCTTAGTTCGACTGTCATGTTTAATTGAATATAAGTGGGTTTGTCCGAGATGTGTCTTTAAGTCGTTTTTGCGCCAGGGTGGGACTTGATTTGATCTCATACTATTTTACGGCAAATCCGTAGACTTTGCACCAGAGCCCCCCCCCCCCCGATCTTTTCTGCGAAAACTGGCGTTCAGTTATAACGATATTTTATCGGGGCGAACAAAAATTCAAGAGAACCGAACCCTGAAATGGGTAAACATATTTGATTAGTCTTTTGAGATAGTTGTTTCAGAATAACTCCTTATTGTTCTTTCTAAAATCAGGTAGCTTGGGAAGGGGAATTGCGCATCCGCTGCGTCCCTAAAACCCCCTTTGATCACTTAAAATAATGTGCCGTAAGCGATTCCGCTTTGCGAGAACAGGTTGATCGACCTAAGAAGCTCAATCAAGGCGTAATCAAGGGTTTTCATGGAGTCCCGCTCTAAAACCCAATTTGGAACCTCTTAACTGATTCGTTTGTCGTGTGTCATTTCGCGGATAAACCCAGTTACATTCAATTAAACTTGACAGTCGAACGTTAGGGCCCCGACATTCATTAATTCCTCAACTCTGGAGCTGCTGCTTTGCAACGTTTCCCACTTAGCGTGTTTTTCTTCAAGATCCGTTTACTGCCGCTTCCATCTCTCGCTCGGAAAGCGCCCGCGGGGGCTCTTATTTCAACTTTGTGCTCCCTCAGCTGTCAAGAAACTTTTCGCTCATCAATCCTCTCTCTCCAGCCCTGTGCTTCCGAATTGACGCCACCTTTTCGGCAGCGCGAGGAAGGCTGCTTGCTGGGTCGTTAAAATGAGAAACAAACGAGCGCTGACGTCGACAATTTCGCGTTTCAATCATTTTTAGAATCACTTCTCGCCACTCTTTTCTGTGGAAAGTGATTGCAGCGAAGATTAAAAACGACGGAAATATCTGTTTCAGGGAATAAAAAACAAAACGAACCGTCGAAATTGAATGCACGATACTTGAAGTACAAGACTTCTTCAGCTCCACGCAGTCACCAGAGAGATAAGTTTCTTTTCGCACTATACAGCGATAAAAAGGTGATCATTATGATTCGGTAACATTAGAAAGAGTGCGTGCATCATCAATTACGTATGGAATAAAATAAAACACGAGAAAAATATTTATTTACAGAATAAGAAAGAAGAAAATGTTTCAATGTGTCAATTCAGATGTTTATATTGCTAGCTGCTGAAAGTTAAAGAGAGCCTAGTAGATGTTGCTATCATCACTGGCTAGAAGCTTACCCAAATTAAACGAGTGAGAGATGATAGTTCGCCTTCAGTGCATACTGGACGAGTTGGAGAGAAATGGTATGGCAAAATGTTATGAACGTTAGCGTTACATGAGCCACATTTCCACTTTGTTAGGTTGTTGATTTATACTAGTTCTTGGTATGGGGACAGTGGATACTCTGAAACCATGTCGTTCACAGAGGTGGGAACGTGGACTTGTATCTGTGGCCACAGGGGTATTTCCCGTGCTCTGTCAACCATTTTTAGTTTCCTCAGCTTCACGTAGTCAGAAGAAAAGTTACGTAATCGGCTCAACTTTTTGTGTTGCAGGTTTCGACCAGTCTGCAGTGATTCTAGATGCCCACGTAGTATCTGGAAGGCAGGATCTGACCATGAAGTGCAAATAGTACATAACGGAACTTGGTATGGAGTAGTTGGAAGTTCGTGGAGTAGAACAAAATATCATCAGGGTTGCAGCATTGACCGGTGAAGCGCGGGTTGCTCAAATCCTATCTGAACTGGAGGGAGTTTTATCGTGGTGGAACTAACTTCCTTTCATCCTTCTTGCCTTCCCCTCCCAATGCTTATGTCAATAGAGCTGGCATAGGGAAGTCTGAGCGATCTCCCCACTTCATTAATTTTAATTTATCTAGCTGTTTTTGTGACGGTCTCATTTATTGTATTTTGTGACGCTAAAATGAGGTAATGAGAAAACGTAGCCCAAAATCAACTATAGTTATTATTGCTATAGCGATAAAAAACCAAGTTTTTCATCTCAAAAATGGCTAAAACGATTTTGATTAAATATTTTAAATGGACAGTACAAATTCACTCAACGTCTCATCTGTGATATACTGACGAGAGAAGCACAATATAAAACACGAGGAAAAAGATTTTAGCGCTGTTTATTCCACACAAATCCAACAAAAAGTAACAAAATTAGGGTGATAGTATAATAATTTACTAGTACGAGATGAATAACGTTAATAAGGTGTTCGGGAGCCCCTTCAGAAACTCCAGAATTCCAACCGCTGCAGCCGTTTTTCACAGTTCAGGAACGGTAAAGATGAACTCTCTCATAAAAATCATGCCGAGAGCCTAATGAACCTCTTACTTACCTATCTAATGACCAATAATTGTCGTGCCATGAGAAGTAGCAACTCAATAAACTCCGGAACGTTAAGGGCCACTATTTTCCATATAGAACGCCGAGTTAAGGTCTAACAGTTTCATACAAAATGAACGTAAAACATATTTTTTGACCCTAGATTGATGAAATTGAGCGAAAGCACGCGAGGGTGAGAGAAGTTTTGTAACCCACTACTATCATTTTTACTTTCCTTGGCTCTCCGAAGTAGAAAGGAAAGTTATGTAATCGGCTGAAAAAATGTTTTTGAGTTCTCTTCAGATCTTTACGTTTCAGACCCCCCTGAGTCCAAAAAACACTATTTGGGAAAATGGTCTGTGTGTCCGTGTGTCTGTGAACGATTTTAAGATAAAACCACCGTACCAAATCAGCTCAAACTTGATATCTCGCCCGCAGGTTACCATGGGACGCCAAAATAAAGATTTGAACAAAATCCACTGAAATTTAACTATAGTTATCATAGTGATCAAAACACCAAATATTTTTTTTTTGAAAAACGGCTGTAACGATTTTGATTAAACTTTTAATATTGGTAGCTCTTAATTAGATAATCGTACCATAAAATTCCCATTTGTGGGAAAATGACGAGAGCAGCACAATGAATTATCAAACTTTTCGACGAAATTGATTTTAGCGCGGTTTTTAGAGAAAACAATCGTACCAAATCAGCTGAAACTTGATGTCTAGCCTACAGGTTACCATGGGACGCAAAAATAAGGGTGTGGGCAAAATCCACCGAAGTTTAACTATAGTTATCATAGTGATCAAAACACCAAATTTTTTTTCTCAAAAACGACTCTAACGATTTTGATTACATTTTTTATATACATAGCATTGTGCGAGAGTAGCACAATAAATTATCAAATTTATTATTTTTTCCTTATAAACTTCGCTGGAATTTTTGTAGAATGTTAAAAAAAAATTGGTGTTGTATCTAAATCCAATACCTATAGGGTGAGTGTTTAAAAACGCTAATGAGATACATGGGGGTTACTCCAGAAATTCCTGAATTTCAACTAGTGCCGTTTCGCTTACTACCAGTTCTAAAAGTGTTTACCCAATAACTCTGCAAAAGTAATTACTATCCTTCTTAAAAAAATTTGTGTTTCCCGTTCATTAATTATCTGTGTACCAATTACTCAATACTTGCAAGGAGTACGAGCAGCACAATAAATTCGAAAGCGCTACCGCTTCCTGCTGCCATAAAGTGTTGTTTGACAAAGTTCGAATTAACTGAGTGATAAATGAATTGATTAAATAGAATTAGCCATGTACAAAGTGAATTGCTGTAGAGCTAAGGAAAGTTGTGTGTTGCAACGCACCAAATATTTTTGTTGAGCAATTAGAGTGAGCATTTCCAAGAGCCAACCCCACGATGCTTAATTTCATAAGCCGTTATCATATGCCCATTCTACCAGGTGGTTCCTTAGCTCTATGTCAATTCACTTTGTGCATGGCTAATTCTATTTAATCAATTCATTTATCACTCAGTTAATTTGAACTTGGTCAAGCAACGCTTTACGACAGCAGAAAGCGGTAGCGCGTACAGTTCCGGAATTTATTGTGCTGCTCGTACTCATTGCAGGACCATTATTGAGCAATTGGTACACAGATAATTAATGAGGCTGTAAATAAGATTTTAAAAAAAGGATAGTAATCACTTTTGCAGAGTTATTGGAAAATAACTGTTAGAACTGGTAGTAAGCGAAATGGCAGTAGTTGAAATTCAGGAATTTCTGGAGTGAGCCCCATGTATCTCATGAGCGCTTTTAAACACTCACCCTTTAGGTATTGGATTGGACTACAACACCAATTTTTTTTTAACATTCTACAAAAATTCCAGCGGAGTTTATAAGGAAAAAACGGCGCGAAAAACGCTTTTGGTCGAAAATTTTGATAATTTATTGTGCTGCTGTCGTCATTTTCCCACGAATGAGAATTCTATAGTATCATCGCCTTATTGAGAGCTATCAATATAAAAAATTTAATCGAAATCGTTAGAGCCGTTTTTCAGAAAAAAAAATTGGTGTTTTGATCACTATGATGACTATAGTTAACTTTCGGTGGATTTGGCCCATACCCTCATTATTGCGTCCCATGGTAACCTGTAGGCTAGGCATCAAGTTTCAGCTGATTTGGTACGGTTGTTTTCTCTAAAAACTGCGCTAAAATCAGTTTCGTCGAAAGTTTTGGTAATTTATTGTCCAGCTCTCGTCATTTTCCCACGAATGGGAATTCTATGGTAAAATTGCCTTATTGAGAGCAAAATCGTTAGAGCCGTTTTTGAGAAAAAAAATATTTGTTGTTTTGATCACTAGGATAACTATAGTTAACTTTCGGTGGATTTTGTTCAAACCCTTATTTTGGCGTCCCATGGTGACCGATATAAAGTTTGAGCTGATTTGGTACGGTGGTTTTCTCTAAAAATCGTTCACAGGCACACAGGCACACACACACAGATCTGTTTCTTTATTACATGACTGTACCTAAACCCTCGACGAGGGTTATATCAGTCATAGAAGTTGCGGTTTCGCTAATATGCAAGAGGCCGGCCCCTGCAGCATCCACCGAACTCAGACCTGTGGAGGTACGGCAGGTATGTGGTCGTTAGCCAGTCTCACCGTAGAGAGCTGTTGCCCGTGTGTTACCGCGCGGAGGTGACCACCTGAGGAATCCCGTACCATCTGGGAGTAGTTCTTAATCTGGTTCCCTACCTGATCTTACTGTTTACTTGGGTGGCAAGTTTCAAAAGGACTGATCAACTATAACCACGTTTCTTAGCCATTACCTTCTTTGCGAACTTTGCAAAATGGTTATAGGCTTCCTTTGTAGCAGTCAAAGCTGCTAAGTTCGTTTGCCCTCTCAACAACCGTCGCTCACTGTTGTAGAAACTACAGTGGAGCAGCACATGGTTTCTTGTTTCCTCCGCACTGGAGGCACAAGACGTGCATAATGGAGAGTCTTTCAGAGAAAAGAAGTGGAGCCGCGCATTGAAGTCACCATGTCCCGTGAGGAACTGGCTCGTCCAGTGGTCTGGCTCAACCCATTTTCTAGAAAGACGTTCACGGATGTTGGGGAAGAACTCATACGTATCACGTCCCTTTGACGAGGATTCCCATCTCGCTTGCCATTTCTCTAGAGCCCATTCATCGATGGCGGCAAGTTTCTGTTCTGTGGTGAGATCCGCACGGAGTTCAGCCCAAAGCGCGGGAAGCTCCCGTTTCACTCTCCACTTGTCAATCATGCACTCAACAGCCAAATCAACTGGTAACTGACCAGTGATCACCTGGAGTGCTTCCGTTGATACAGTCTTGTAGGCCTTGGTGATCCACAGGAGCGCGGCTCTCTGGGATTGGGCCAATACTCTCTTTTGATTGACTGTTAGTTTGCTACCCCAGACAACAGGGCAGTAGCCAATCACACCTAAATAGATGGCCTTATACATGAGGATGGTGTCATGGTAACACACACCCCAAGTGGCCTTAGTAATGGCACGCAGTGAGGCAAACCTTGCAATGGTAGTGCCTTTAAGGGACTGGAGGTGTTGGTTGAAACCCCACCTCTCACCTATATTCACTCCTAAATACTTGACGTGCTTTTCAAGAAGGAGCCTGTGGCCGCCAAAGCGTATTGTGGGTGGATTATTCACTTTCCCCTTCAAGAGGATTAGCTGGGTTTTTCCTCAGCCACCTGCATCTTGACGTGCTCGCACCATTGGTTGACAGTGCGGAGCACGTGGTGGGTTTTTCTTCAATTTGGCGGACTGACTCTGCAAAGATCAGCACAGTCAAGTCATCCACATAGGCGTACGGCTCGCAGTCAGTCTCCATGAGTTTCCTGAGAAGACCTTCGAAGAAGGCATTCCAGAGTGCTGGTCCTAGGACCGAGCCCTGTGGGCACCCCTTCTCAATCTTTCTCCGGACGGGGACATGCCTACTTTCGATCGTAGCAGTTCTGTCTGTCAGGTAACTTCTGACGAGCGAGTACAGGTTGCGGGGGATTCCCCTACCTTTGAGTTCATTAAGGAGCGCTGGCCACCAAAGGTTGTCAAACGCTCCTCTGATGTCAATCAGAACTGCTACGACGTACTTAGCCGGTGCCAGCAGGGAAACACGCCGAATCTCGACAATGACATCCTGCGTGGACCTTCCTTTGGTACACCCGTATTGCCTGCCTGTGAGGTTGCGGCCAAAGACTCCTTCGAGGGACTGCAACATCAAGATTTCTAGTGTTTTGCCTAATATGGAAAGAAGGCTGAGTGGTCTCCATGATCGCGGGTCCGACTGATTGCGGTCGCCTCCCTTTTGAAGAGTGACAACGCGCGCAGACTTCCACTGAGTGGGGAACTGTCCGACCTGCAGACAGTCATTAAATAAATTAAGGAGACCGCTGGAGATTGTCCGCTCAGCCTTCCTTAGCATATTGCTTTCTATTTTATCTGGCCCAGGAGATTTGTTGGGCTTTAAGGTCGCAAGAGCCCTGCCGAGGTCGCCTGTTGTCCACAATGGGATGTCGGGCTCGTTCGGAGGGTCCATGATCAGCTCCCTTGCTGCCCTCTGGGCTTCAGTGTCTCGAGCTAGTTGGTCATCTGGGAACGCCTTCTCAAGGAGGGTTTCCAGTGAACGTTCGATACTGCAGGCCCAGCCTGACTCATTTTGCATCGCAGCTAAGACCTGCTCTACATTTGCTTTTCCTATGGAGGACTTGTAGTGTCTGCCCCAGGGGTTCTCAGAGCTTCGTAGAGCAAGGAAAGTAAACACTTTGGGAACGTTCTAATCTACAAAACTAACGTGAGCGACAAAATCATAACTACTTAATAAATTTATCCAGGTGGCTTATCTAGCTTCCGCGCATATTGAGTATAAACTCATTAGCTTTCTTGCCGGCGAAGTGTGAAAAAGGTTATGTGACGTCGCTGTTTCAGGTGCTGACGTCTCGACATGTTTTTTTTTCTTTCCACTCTTCCACTCAACTTTAAAGTCTTCTTTTTCGAAACCGGCGGCAGCTCGGAACAAAAGGTTTTTCGGTAACGGAATAACGCTGTTAATTGTTCCTCAGCTCGTGACGAAATAAAAGATGAGCCAAGTCTTCTAAGTGAATCCCTCTTCTGTCGAGTGATTTAAGGCGCGCTAAGCACGTCATAACGATAAAGTAAGCCGCCCTTCCTCCATTGTCCGCATGAGAAACAAACCCTCTCAACTGTTCCTTACAATGGAAAGAGGAGGCAACCGAACTTACAGAGGCAAATATAATTATAATCCCGTTAATGAGATTCAAACTTCGTTTTGTTTAATAAGAAGATTTTCGTCTCCCATTTAATAACCTTGTTTCCGTGGTTTTAAACGGCTCCTCTGGTTTAAAGGAAACGGGATTAAGTCGAGGAATAAAGTCTCACAATGAATTATGAACGCTCCAGCTGGAATATGAAACGAAAATACTGCGGCTTATGAATGACACAATTCTACGATAAATTTTTGTGTTGAGTCAGCTAGTTTTACTCGAGCGTTTAATGCAGGGCTGCTTCCTTTACGACTGTAACTGAACCACTATCTCTGTGGTTGACACAACGTGAGTTCCTATTCACACGTGTACTCTCGAGCCCCGGGGGCTGTGGAACGACGAGGTAGTAATTAGCGATACTGTGAATATTCAGTGGCATGACTCTCCTACTGTTAACAGCATGTTCGTGTGTAGGCGATTGAAATTACCGAAGACATCGGTTTTTACTTTCCGCTACCCGAAGGGAAGGAAAGTATAGTAATCGGCCCAAAAAAAAAAGTTGGGTTTTCTTCAGATCTTTACGTTTCAGACCCTACTGAGTCTAAAAAACCTAATTTCGGAGAGAGGTCCGTGTGTATGCCTGTGTGTATGTCTGTGTGTATGTCTGTGTGTATGTCTGTGTGTGTGTGTGTATGTAGTTCGATTTGCGGGCGAACGGCTGATCCGATTGAGTTGGTTCTTTTTTTGTTTTGTTCGTTATTTTTGTTATTATTTACGTTATAGCGCGGTATACGATCTCTGTCGTATCGTCCCTAGATTTCAGATTCTGATTTCTTTCCAGAGTTTTTGTACCTCGTAAAATTGTTTCTTGATTGGTATGGTATCTTCGTCTTAAACGTTACCTGTCCACTTATGAGTTTCCGTACAAAAAACACTGCAAATTATTACGATTACCTGTGACTCCTTTCATTCGACCCAGCATCGTCGTGTTGGAGTGAGACGGGAGGCAGTATGGGAAATGGGACCGGGAAGAAATAATAAATTTCGCTACATTGTCCTGTGTGTGCCTTCAACTATTAGAATTTGCATTTCTATGTTTGCTATGATTCCACTGTTGTTCATCTAGGCGCAATTCTGTACTTCTGAGACCCGTCCCACTCAACTCAGCATCAAAAAATACATAGGAAACGATACTAAACAAGACTTAAATACGATAAAACTGCCAAAATTTCGAAGCGAAGCAAGTAGTGAATGTCTGTGTATGAACCTCAGTCCGTGATGGGAAGGCATTTAGGTTCAACTAAGCGAAACTCATTATTTTTCACCGGAACCTGATGAGACAAGGGCTTTAGGGACAGTCAGCGGATCAAAGCGTTTTAGGATATGAACTGCAACTTTGAGGAGTGATCTTAAGATTTTGACTTCAAAGCATTGGGAGATGGTCATTGCGGAAAAATGTCACAGATTTTGCAGTTATCGGTTGCAAACTAAAGTATCAATTATGGATGAACTACAATATAAATAATAAATCTCTGTAGTTACAGTTTCCAGGTTACCTATTTGCCATTCTAAGACATCGTTTTACTTCTCGAATGAAAAAAAAACCGCAGGCTACTGCACAACGGTTTATCATTCTGCCACTGCATCATTGCTCTGCTTGAAGCTGTCTCACAGCTCTTAGACTTGTTCCATCGTATTCACCATCGAAAAATACTGGAAGACGATACGAAACACGGCCTGACTTAATTGGAACGCCGCAAATGTCATATTCCAGGCTCTCTAGACAATTATACAGTAGCTGAGACCCGTGAATCGCCCGTGAACGGATGAACCCGATCTGTACGCCGAGTAAGCAGGCACAACCACGTACCAACTGTCATTTTTGTGAGAAACAACGGATTTATTAGATCACTTTAAAGACGAAATGTGGCCTGGACAGCGGACGGACATTAAGGGGTTGACATCTTGATGCCTCGGAACGTAAAGTGACTACGTTTGCCTGACTGAAAACGTAGGTGAATTATTTATTTAACGAATTAAATGTTGAAAAGTATTGAGAAATCGTGTTTTCCGTTCCGAGCAAATAGTTTCTCATTAGTGCAGGTGTGGCCAATTTGTTCTGGCTTGACAAATATCGAAGATGTTTCAGATTGTAGATAGCGGGTGGAGGAAAAACATAACCCTGGGGGGGGGGGCAAATAACACAATGTAATTACTAAGGGAACACAGTGACATGACTTGTCTCTCCGTATCTTGTCACCGGAGCGGAAGATTTCCCCCTTCGAGGACAAAGGGCTGATTAATCACTACGCCACGTTTTCAACTAACAACGGGACATGCTAGTTTACATTTCATCAATTGTCTCGAAGCTCGTGTCATTCGACAAACGTCTGCGATGACGAGATTCGATCCAGTCACTGCAAGGATTATCCGTGTTCTAGAATACGCGTCCTCTACTCGGGAAATTAATTGTTGAGATTAATGAATTCAAACCCATTACTCTAGAACTTGTCCTCGAGTGGAATCTGAAATAATTGAAATCAGAGACGAGTTGCGTGTATTCTATAAGATGTGAATCTCTCATCGACGGCATATATATAAATGAATGTTGAGCAATTAACGAGGGGCACTGCGTTGGCGTTGGCAGTGTTTGTGCACCAACTCATAACGCCTTCTTCATGCAGTAGCTTAGAACCAGAAAATATGTATTGCCAGAAACATCCTGTAGGAATTGGAAACCGTCCCGTTGAACAGAATTGCAGACAGGTCAGCAAGAAACGCCTAGAACAGTAGAGAACTGAAATATGAGTCGTGAAGTAGCGCAGAAGAAACTCACAAATGACTGGAACATTTTCGGAGGTTGCCCTACTTTGCATGATTCTAACCATCCAATGAGGCATGCTCCAAAGAGATTTTTGCCGCTTGCAATAAACAGTCTTCTTGTTCGTCACAATGATATTTTTCTGAATTCCCATTCCTGCAATGGTAGTTTCCCTCGAACCGTCTCTCCACCACACCAGCCTACGACCTGGAACAGGCTTTGCTATGATGGCATTCATTCCCGATTATGTTCCCGACCTTCAAATCAGTATCATCAGCCTTTTGTAAGATTTGCACAACCTTCTTCTCAGGTATGTGTCGCATGTGTCACCAAACCTAATCTTGTGTATGATTCTCTTATTCAAACTACGTTAGCTCCCTCGCTACCTTTTTTCTCTCTTCCTCTCTCGCAACACAGGTGGCTTCATCTGTATGCCTTGTCTTTCACTCAGTAGAAGATGCACTCGCTACTCCACCGATTTCTGAATGAACGCAACGTTTAGTTTCAGAAGAGCAGAATTTTTTTAATATCTTGTAGTCGAACATTGATACCAGTAGATGAAAGTATAGACGCGTTTGACCTAAGAGAAGAGAATATAGAGAGTGGCTACAGAAAAACTAGTAATGGTAACCGCACTTGTTCTGTGCTATTGAAGTTACGTTATGCGTTTTTTTGCCGCCTAGGAAACTTCTATTTTCGTTTACTGTTGCAGGCAGGTCACGCGTACCATTTCACTAGTATTTTTGGATGTTGAATCAAATGGGATCGGTCTTGGAGGTGTGAGGTTGCGTGGAGCTAGATAGCTTGAAATTATCGAAAATATTGATTGAAACATCAAGTGCTCATAATTGACAATATTGATTGAAACAGGTGTTGAAAGCGATAGGTCCCAATCATGCTGTGCTAGAGAATAATAAAATCGGTGTTCCAGGATCTATCACAAGCCGCCAATTACTTGGAAGCTCGAAGAACATTTATTTTTATCACGTCGGGAAATGCTGATATAAATATTGAGTGAGACAACTGATCTTAACTTCCCTTGACGGCAAAATTAACATATTCTATCAATCTCTTGGGCCAGAAGCACATTTAAGAGCCAAATCATGGGAGATTAAGTTCACTTTCTCTAGCTATACATAGAGATAACTACATGAAATGCACAGGTAGCTCCAATCCTTCCCTATCGCCACATTAAGAATGAAAAGTAGCAGAAGGCTCCATTATCGCCTCACTCTCGGATAAACCTCGAGTGCAGACTTGCACACTTCATAGCCAGAAGGTGAGGTATTCGTATTATTCAGTAAGGAGTTCAGTACCGTTCAAGGCAGCTATACAATTGAGTTTTCCAAACGGACAGTGGCTATTGCTCAATGGCATATAAGGTTACTAATCCCACCCTGAAGATTTCGTCGAAGCACGCGAAATTTGAGAGCTTTGCAGTAAAACTGAAGACCGCTTCGAAATAATGGGTACCTCTCCGAAAAGCGTTAGTACTAAAGGAGTTATTCTGCCAACTGCGAGAGCTGGGCGGCCACTAAGCAGTTTCGAAATACGAGATATAAACAGACGTAGCGAACAGCCGAAACGAAAGCAGGATAAACTCTTTAAACCGCCTACCAGAAAATATGTAGAGATAGAGGTGCGATTGTCTGGAGAAAACCTCTAAGTCAAAACCTCTGCGGAAAAAGGAGGGCATCTCAAGTTCTAACCAGTCGGAGAAACGTCGCATGAAATTCTTTGGAGTGTAGTGTATCTCAACTTTCATCATATAGAAGTTGGAAAACCGGGAAACAGCAATTAAAACGAGAAGGCTCCACATAAGTCACTCGCGTTCATGGTGAAGCTTCTCAATAGTTTAAGACAATGGTGGAGAAGTGGCGATGCTGAATTCACAGTAATACACCCTGTGATGCCTCCAACGCGAACAAACGTATGTATAAAGATCCACATGTCCCCACACGCGGACGCATGCAGTGGAAATCAAGGTTGTATGCTTCATATCTGAATTTAAAAGGCTCGAATCCTCACTCACGAGGGCTCACTTTAACCCTGTGTCAACAAAGGGTTTCAACTCGTGAGAATAAGATGATTCAGGCCATTACGAAACCTCACAGGCATAGTACTACTACGTTTTGTGAAAATTGTGTCTCTCTCTCTCTCTCTCTCTCTCTCTCTCTCTCTCTCTCTCTCTCTCTCTCTCTCTCTCTCTCTCTGTGGCTTGATATATTATCATATTATTATGCGTATTTACATACTTATTTCTCTTTTGGTTCGACCATGACATAAATTAAGACTTCAACTTCTTCTGTTCGTCTGAGCCAGACTGACAGCATTCACCAGGAAAAGCCAAGTAGCTGCAGGAAAGATCGTCCATTCAGTTTGAATTGTCTCCTCGGCCAACTTCCACCACTCATTCATTCCTTCCCTCCTACTCTGGTTTCTCCACAGCTCCTAACGGAACGGACAGCCTCCGAATTCGCGTCCTGGTCTCTGTGAGAGTTCTTCGCTCTCTTCAGTTTTTATTTTCTTCAAGTTTCACTTCCGCTAAAGTTGTAGTATACGACGTATGTTGTCCTTCTTCAGTTGAACACTATAACCCCTCGTTCGGCCTACATCTGTGCAACCATCTAGAGACCCGCTGTGTCCTACGAGCTAGTCCTACTTGTTGCTCTACTCAGAACTCTATCGCACTAACCAAGTGACCGTTTCAATTTAGTGTCAGTCCTCTATAGCGTCTGAATAATCTATTAGTTCAAATCTATATTATTTCTGACTTGCACCCAAAATCTACATTGCGTGCAACAAACTATTATTGTAACTGTAGTTCGTTCAAATATGAGGTGTTTTTGGAAATTAATTTTTGTGTGAATAAGTTCTGCACTACTCGGCAGCCATGAAAAATGGAAGGGAAGGCTAATTTTCCCTAGTGATGAAGTGAATAATTCATTCTCTCTGTTAATATCAAATAAATAAATGACATTTTCCAACCTTCAGCAAGTCATAGTCTTCCAACCTTTCAAACTGCCAACCTACTCAGCCTAGTATTTTTTGCTGCGGGACAGGAGTTGTCGCCATTGTCTGCCAAGGAATTTTGCACTCGGAAATAATGTATTTGCCCTTCTTGGGGTTTGTTAAATGAACGTCTTTTTGGAGCGATTGCACGTTCTGTTCTGAAATTTATGAAATTATGTTTTTAATCACGAGTAAATCGGATTTTACCCCAGAGGAACATTCCTGAACAGCGCTTTAATAAAGGAGTACGACACGTGAAAAGAGAACGTGATCTTTCTTTTCACTATCTCGTGTAATAATAAGTCCAGTATAACATGATCCACGCATCATTGTTCACAGTAATGAAACGAAAGTACGTACACTCCAAACTATTTTACGACTAGGAATTCGAAATGCGAGTCTCTCCCCCTTTGATCTACTCCTCTCTCATATTCCACATCCTTGTATGAGTTGGAGTTGAAACAGAGCACTAACTCTTCAGTAATTGCAAAACTACATCTTCCGTAACCGCTTGATTCTAACATCCCTATAATATCTCAGTTTCTATGGCCATGAATGTAGTGCGGCTCGAGTGTGCGGAAGGATCTCAATGTTTATGACGCACTTTCCCTTCAGAAACTTTATACAACAAATGACTGCTTCAGAACTTCTCTCCACTTCGTCACGTCGTAGCAGCTGTAATTTTGTCTCAAGGATTCACTCGTAGCGTTAAACTTTCCCATTGCGTTCAAGTTTTTGTTTTTCGAACAGAGGTTACCAGTTAGGTTTTGAAGATTTCAGGACAGATGATCTAGTTGCGGTGTTACGAAAGTAGAGCAGACGATTACAGGACAATTGATTCAGAGATGGTTTCCTGTTTTCAGGACAGTTGACACAGTTACGTCATGACGATTACAGGAAGCAGAAAATATAACACAAGACCTAGTGACGTTTTTGCGCATAAAAAAGAAAGAGGAAAGCAAAGCGCGTCTAGCTAAGACGCGGCGACGGATCAAAAACGATGCAAATTGTTACATAACGATTTATTATTATTTTATAAAGCATGATTGCGACGTATCCTATTTATTCCAAATATCAACAATTCAGGAAACGACAACTCGTGCCCAACGACTATTCGATTCAGCATTGAAATATCGGGTGTGTAGCAACACACAACTTCCCGCTACGGAAACATTCATGCGAATCAATATGCAGGTACGAGTTAGCTAAGAGAGAGTTTCTTATAGTTACAGTTTTTGGGAAAATTGGAAAACTCATAAATTAATGTTCGTCAATCTCATTTTCCGAGCTATCATGATTTATATCTCCGTTTAACAGCTAGGTTCAGAAACAATGGTAGGGAACAATATATAGGTTACAATTACATGAAGCAGTTACGCTGGAAAAAAAATTCTTAGACACATTTTGGCATATATTATAGTTCAGTGAGCTGTCATAAAAACATTTACTGAGGACAAATATGTGAGTATTGCCTATTTAAAGACACGTTTGAGTTTGTTGAAAATCGTTGAAGGCGTTTTGCGTAAAAAACCTATTTTAGCTACATAGACCTTTATCTAAGTATTCCATTCACTGAATTTATGTAAAAATATTTATAGCAAACAAAGTTGGGTACTAGCTAGTGCAAGATAATTTCAAATCTTAACCAAAACTGTTCGAACCGTTTTCGACAAAAATGAAAAAAATCACAAACAAAACGAAAAAGGTACCAGCTCGCGGTTAAGCCGTTATCACGCAAATTGAACTACAGCCACACCATGTGACCGTTCCTGAATCCTCACAAGAGAGTTATATCTGTTGACTGTCATGGAGATTGGGGTTTCGAGGAGGGCCACTCGCTCAGCATCCTCCGAACCTAGCCCTCTGCAGGTTCCTTAGATTATAATTTTGCTAGTCTCCCGGTTAAGAGCTGTTCCCCGTGTGTAGCCACGCGGAGGTATGACCCCGGCGAAGAGTTCATAATCTGGTTTCACACCTGATCCATCTATTTAGTTGGGTGGCAAGTTGCAAAGGAAGAGTTAACCTGTGACCACGTTTCTTGGGATGATGAAGCTTCTTGGGCTTCAGACTGTGGGGCTAAAACACCCATATACATTTATATTCATCGGTATATGCTTGAATTGGTTTAATCTCTGAGTCAGTCGAATCAGGTTCCCTCTTTCGGTTATTACGGGTCCCTTATCTGTTGAACCCTGGTTTCGGATATTTGTGAAAAATATAACTTCCAGTAATTTTGTAATAGTTCCGACGGAAGTTTACTGTTGACAAGCAGTGCCTGTTGCTGGATTAATTACCATTAATTCTATCATGTTACATATGCTGTTGCTAATAAAATCCTTATCTCTTTTCCCTCAAACTTGGGTTGATTCGAATAAGTCACTGCCTTCGGATCACCTAGTTTATGATTGTAAATGTTCTTTAAAGCAAGAATGAAAATTTAGGGCCAGTTCAACGCTAGAATTGTTAAGGTGTTCCGGTCAATATCGTTTCGCAGCAAGTCATTTTCACATATCGCGAAACCAGTGAACGTTAACGTACAGCCGAGAAGCTTAGATTAGATTTGTTGGGAGATACTAGCACGTAAAGTGAACCATCAAAGAGGCGGTCTTGATGAGCGTACGAAAAGGGGTATGAATGATACAGTGCTCGAGGGATTCCGATGCAAATTCACAGCGTTAGAAGCAACAGCATTTGAACCAGCTGGGAAATAAACCATACTACTTATACAGAACGTGCAGTCGTGCCCGGGAGAGAGACAGATAGATAGATAAATAGAGAGAGGGAGAGAGAGAGAGAGAGCAGCAGCACTTTGGACACATCCAATAATGAGTGGGAGTGTTGCAGTAGTTTTCCCATTAAACAGTGTTCAGAAGCAGTGCGTAACTGCCTCTGTCGTACAACTGGGAGGATATTTGAGATTCCAATTAGATAAAGATATAACTTGGAAAATTCAGGCTAAAAATCAACGTATTTCCATAATTCGAAATTCCTTGACGCACATTAAACACGTTCAACCGTCTTCCTCTCCCATGTTCATTGGGTTGTGCCGTTAGAGATTAGGTCACACCGAACGACAGCAGCTAGCGGTCCTTCACGCCGGGATGTTTTACACGAGAGCATTTCAAAATTATTGTAGGTAGGTCACGATGCTTCCACACGTCTGACATATGCAATGCAGCCCAATCGTTCTCCTTAACTCAACTTCAAGGGAAACAATCACCAATTCTCATCAGCTCGACGATTTATTAGTACTTTTTAACAGGCAAAATCTTGTCCATGAGCCAACGAGATAGTAACTTCCCTTTTACGCTTCTGTAAACCGTATCCATCCTGTTTTCTCTCACTCATTACTGCTGATTTGCGTTAATCAACAATTCTCTGTAGGAAAACCAAATGGACTAAGTCAAACCATTATTAAAACAGTGTTCGACTCATGTCTTATTAATTCAGGTCGAATGCAAGGTTCAAATGATTACTTCCTCCCTTCATTTATAAAGTGCGTTCGCCTTGATTCAGGCCCTTTATTGTCACACACTTCATTCGAGAAGAGCACATTATATCTATGCACATGCGTTGTTCATTTTGTCCCTTTGACCAGCAGTGTTGATGAACATTTTCCTTCTGGTCTTTTTCAAGTATTCAGCTTTCATACCATATCTGTAGTATTTCCACTTTCTTAATTGAACTTCTCACACTCTTCCTCTCTTTAAATATATTTAGTTGTTTGAAATATCACTCGATGAAGGTTAATAGAGAGAAAAGTAGCACGCCACACCAACGTTATGAGTTGCAGAGTTGGATCTTCCGAAGATAAATATCAGGAAAAGTCAAATAAACTAAGAGATGAACAGGTGGATGTCTGAACACAAGGCGAGAGGCCTTTTCATTTTCTTGGGTTCTGCTGGAAGGGGAGTTATGTCATCAGCTTTCCACATCATGTTTGAAGGAATGCCCTACCAGTTTATCAGTTTCTCTGAACATGATCGAGAGAAAACGGCTTAACCGAAACGTTTCTGATTTCATGCTTTGCCAGTAAATTATCAAGGACAACAAAATCAGGGCATGCGCAAAATTGGTCAACACTAATCATAGTTATGAATGCACTACATTTTTTTTGGAGAACGCTTCCAAACGATTTTAATTAAATTTTTCGTATGGACAGCTACTAGCTACCCCCCTCAAAGTGTGATACTTTACGTTTCAAGACATCGGAATTCTAAATCTGCAATGCCCATCTACCGTCGTCTGCCGTCCGGGGCCGTTTTGTGCCTTTAACGTTGTCTAAAAAGTCCGTCCTTTCGCGCAGAAATCCCATTTGGTACTAGTTGTGCCCGCCTGCTATCCGATCGGAAGAAGAAGGTTGTTGGCAAAAATTTGGATTTTGGCAGTTTATCGCAAAAACGCCGTGTTTGGTTTCGTTTTCAAGGTATTTTTAGATCCTGGGTAGAATGAAATGAGTATTAGACGTTTGAAACTGCGTATAGTAAAATTAAAGTAATCATAGTGAGCCAAAGTACTCGCGGGACAATAACTGCAGCGAAAGTAGTCGTTTCATCGTTTGTACTCCCTGCCTCCCGTCACAACAAAACCACCCGCACGTCGTGCCAATTGCCTTCTTGCGCCTTCGGGCGCCTGGCATATTTAGATGTCGTCGTTCCGTAGTCAGGTCATGTTTCCTATGGTTTACTAGTGTTTTCGATGCTGGATCGAATGGGATGGACCTCGGAGGTGTGGGACGAGGGCGAGCTGTTCTAGAGAATATTAAACCGTTGTGTAATAATTTGCAGGGTGTTTAATTTAGGAATCCTGTTCATATGGTACCCGCATTCGAAAATGTTGAAAACTCCAAGAACCACCTTTGCCCTGATCATGATGATAGGCTGTGGCGTACGTGGAAGCTTAATAATCCCGTTTCTGCTTAATAACGGGAGCGCTGTTCATCCAAGTTTAAATAAACCTAATGTAAAACAGATTTGATCAATTGCTGGTGTGACGGGTATAGCTAAATACAGACGGAAAGTAGTGATGAGTCGCGCCTGACATTCTGAATCACGGAGCGCCTCTGCATGGCAATCACCCTGCGGTTTCCCGCCACACAATCGCAAGATCTCACGGTTGATGATTGGTCCAAGTGTTGAAAATAAGAATGTGATTCCAATAAAAAGAACAAAAATGCTGCATAGATATCTTCACGATAAGATGGATCGGCTTTTTTTAAAGGGAAAATATTGGCAAAAGAGCTAAGGTCTTCCAGCTTCTTTATAAGAAGGCTAAGAAATACCAGGCTGTTTGGCTCTTCGACGTTTTTATTCGGAAAAGTTGGCGTGTTGTAAAATGGTTAGACTTTTCTCAAATAGGCTGCGACTTTTAAAAGGACGACATACATGGAAACATACTACTTCTTCCTATGGAAACAGACTTTTCAAATGTCTTCTTTATTACAGGTTTCCGCTATTTTTACATTTGGTATCTCGAAAGAAATGAAGCTCTTCTGCTTGAATTTCATTCTGAACATCGCGAAGGCTTAACGTTTTCCTGACTGTCAGAAAATTACGAACTTCCATCACTTTACTGAAAGATGATCACTTGTTATTTAACGATCCCGTAAATTGTGTTGATATCAGCCTTCAAACCCAATCCCCTTACGTGGGCGCCTGAAATAGCTTGTTAATTGATCAAAGTTCCTTATCGTTACTCACCATAGCCCAAATTTCATTGCAAGCGAGTTTGGGATCGTTTAGTTACTAGCAACCGTCTTTTACTTGTAACAGTAGGCATTTCCCTGACCACTTTTCTCTATTCTGTAAATGTATCGCTTGATCACGACCCTGTAACTTCCTTCTACTTCCCCCTAATATACCGGGAATTAAGACGCCTGTACATCGAAAAATGCTGAAAATGATTACACATTGTTTATTCCCTTGAACAGCATGATTGTGATGTATACTATTCAATTAAACTTCGAAATATATTAATAATTTAGCACGGCTATATAAACAATTCAAGAAACAATAATATGGGAATGACAACGTTTGCACAGCACCACCGAGATCCGTCTCGTTCGGTTCAGCATCGAAAAATACTAGTAAACGATACAACAATGAAAATTAACATTTACTAGGCGACAAGGCAATTGGCACAACGTGACGAGTCGAACTGATTGGTAGTTGCAGCGGGCCGGTAGGCAGTGTGGGAAATGATCACAGGCAGGGAAGGAACGATAATATTCGCTACATTGCCCTACAAGTTTCTTCAAGTAGTAAAACTCGCCTCACTATATTTACTGTGGTTTCACTGTTTTGCACTTCTTAGCCCCGATCTATTCGACGCGGCAGCAAAAAATACCTAGGAAACGATAATAAACACGCCGTAATTGCCACAAAACACCCAAAATTTAGTGTTAGGGTAATTTTTCAAACCTTTTTTGGCCATAACAACGATGGGTTTCGTCCGATCGGATTGCTGAGCAGACGGGCAGAACTAGATACCAAATGGAATCTCGTGCGAAAGAACGGCTTTTTGAACCGTGGTAAAGGCAAAATACGGACGGAGGACGGACGTTGAAGATTTGGAATGCCTTGAAACGCAGAGATAAATTTCAAGGAGGTGGGGGTATAAGAATTATTTCCTGACAGAAAACACAGGTAAATTAGTCGGAATGAGTAATAAACCAAAAGGAACAAAAATCATGACATTACAGCGTAATTTGGCGGGTTGTCCAGTGTTATGAACCATTTTTAGGATCTTGTTTGGGTGAAATCTCGTAGGAGGAACGATGACATCGTTGGAATAAATACCCATTGTGGGGTGATTCACGGCGTTGTACTATTTCTCGGGCTGTAGGGGAAAACATTTGCTTGTTGATACCGAGGGGGTAATTGATGGTTCTGGGCGGGTCGTTGAATATCTCGTAGGGGCAAGCTGTATGTTTAGGATAAATTTCCGCATTTGCATTTACATGGCAGTCATGCCTCTTATTTTCTTAACCGACTCAGCTCTCTGAAAACGTAGATTGAATTTCATTAAAAAGAATGACGATAGCGTGGCGATGGGGGGGGGGAATGGTTAGAATATCCGAAGCTAAATCTTAGGAATAGTCTCGTTAAATTATTCCACCTAAAAAGCAGCTGAAGTTGTTCTGTTTCCAACGTCTTCGAATTTGGACTTGTTCAGCGTAGGGACATCGCATAATGAGTAATAACTAGTGATGAGCGAAAGTTTTCCGGTTATTGCAATGGAAAACAGTCACACATGGTAGAAGTGAAACTTTAACGTGCAAAACCGAATCGCAACGGACATGTGGAAAAACGTATTGCAACGGACAAGTGGAAAAACGCATCGCAAAAAAATGTTTACTCGAAGTTTTACGGGCACGTTTTCAAATTCGTCTAGTACATTAACAATCTGCCACTGCAATAGCGACAATACAATATATATGAAATGTTCATTTCAAATGTTCCTTTTTTTGTGTGGAGTCTTATGAGTCACATTATGTTATTAAGAATGAGAATTTTATACTCTAAAATTAGACATTATAGAGTGATCGTTATTTCAAATGTTGAAAAAAGCTTGCCGTCAGAAATGATATCAAAGAAAAAGCTAATTGTGGCAGGCTGCGGCCATCTTTTAATTTGGAATGTCATTTGTTTGCCATTAATCATCCGCAAGTGAGAAAAACCCGAGTGTCCCCGTTTTCGAAAATAGCGGTTGGCTGGATAATTTTATCTATCCTCTTCGAGCAGGAACGGGACGGAGTTTCCTTTCATCTTCTCGGCTCGCCTTCGACCTTCCCGCCAGGGGAAATGGGTTCGTGGACTTCAGGCGCCGTTTGGGGGGTTATAGAACAGTTCATAAGCACAGAAAAAAGGTTGACTCGGCACTTTGTTAAGAGAAGGGGATTTTTTTGCTCCTCCGCTACGGAAACAAAAGCTTGGAGGAGCTCTTGAATAAAGAAAGGGGATTTATCCCACTACCGGGATAAAAGCTGGAGCAGGACTCCACGTCGTTCTTGTGATTTCGGAGGCGAATCGGTTCATCTTCCGTCGGGAAGAACGGGGAAAGATATTTTTCTTGAAAATCAATGAAGTGCGTTTCATATGAAGGTACATGATCAAGAGACTTGCACGAAAGATGTGAATCAAGTTACTAGAAAAACTTTTCAAAAGTGGTTTGTGTGTGTTGCGGGACGAACCAAACCCTTCGATTCAGCGGAGGCTCGTCCGGGGCATTTATGCTGACTGGGCACCTCAAATGCCCCGATTCGCTCGAGACTTCGCAGGAGTCAATTGAATCCGAGCCGGTTCCCTCGTCGCCGTGTCGCCCGCGCTCGCGTTCGCTCCCACTCAGTTCCCCCATCTGTGGTGGTAAAACTCCGAATGTAATTCGCGAATAAAACTCTCTGTTCCAATTGCATTCGGGGCTTGATATCGTACTAACTTCCCCACTCTCTCAGTGCGATATCGCGACGATATAAATCCCCCCCGTAACAAAAAAAACCGGAACCCTGTAAAAAGGAACGTTCAAGACGAGAGATTTCTACCTTTCGCCATAAATATTTTGAGAATTTCTATCACGGTTGTGGTTACTCATGATGAAAGCTGTTTGGCTGTGGGAGTCAACAGAAAATCTACAGTGAATCTACATCGGCTCTGTAGTATACGCTTTTTACTTTGCGATGATGATACACGGCCTTCAAAAAAAGCTCCTTACAGATATTCACCTCTACCGGACCTTAGAACGTGTGAATTGGGGGGCGAGTCTTGGGTCTTGGCTAGAGGCGTTCTCGATATGTAGCGTTGTCTCAAGATCGAGCTCCTCAGTGCAGCAATATTTGGCGATTATTTTTGGAAGGAAGGCCATTGAAGCCGCAGCACAAGCTACGCTACCTTCAGAAGTACTTGATCAACAAGATAACCTAAAGGCCGCCACACAATCAAACATGTTTGAAGTTTGACGTCGTACCCACACGTTCAAACCAAACTTCAAACACCATCAAGCTTCATCAACGTTCAGTAGTCATGTTGCTTTCTTTCTTGAAGAAACATTGTTCAATTCAGATGAGTATGGATATTAACCATCTATGTTATTTATCTTGCCTCATCCGAAGTGAAGCAGCGAAAATAGCGCACAGGAAAAAAGAGGAGATTTTTGTGGGCGACAGAAAGGCTGTTGGAAAGAGCAACTTTCAGCTATGTTAACCTCTTGAAAGAGTTGAGGTGTGCTCTTCAGGATTGGTATATACACATGAGGATGGACGCGGATAGCATTTGCTCTCCCTGGTCTCTCTCTCTCTCTCTCTCTCTCTCTCTCTCTCTCTCTCTCTCTCTCTCTCTCTCTCTCTCTCTCTCTCTCTCTCTGTCCCCTCCCCACAATAAAACTTGTTTGTCAAACCTCATGCTAGCCAACAAGTTTTCTGACATTGTACTGATTTGGTACAGTTGTTTTCTCTAGAAACCGCGCTAAAATCAATTTCGTCGAAAATTTTGATAATTTCTAGTGCTGCTCTCGTCATTTTCCCACAAATGGGAATTCTATGGTATAATTATCATGTTAAGAGCCACCAATATTAAAAATGTAATCAAAATCGTTAGAGCGGTTTTTGAGAAAAAAATATTTATTGTTTTGATCACTATGATAACTATAGTTAACTTTCGGTGAGTTTTATTCATGCCCTTATTTTAGCGTCCCATGATGACCTGCGGGCGAGATATCAAGTTTGAACTGATTTGGTACTGTGGTTTTCTCTAAAAATCGTATACAGACACACATACCATTTTCCCAAATACTGTTTTTCGGACTCAGGAGGGTCTGAAACGTAAAGATCCGAAGAAAACTCAAAATTTTTTTTTCAGCCGATTACATAACTTTCCTTTCTACTTCGTAGAGCCAAGGAAAGTAAAAATGTTATGCTACAAGTTAGCTCTAAATTGGACTGTGGCGGATACAAAATTTAACCTTCTGTATACAGCGAATTGGAGAAATTTGTGTGTTGCTACGCAAAGCAGCTGGAATACTTGCATTCCTTCTTGCGCTGACATTTCGATCGAACCAAAACGGTTAGTATTGACGATTTAATGACCGCAATTTCTACGTGGTTACACACAAGCACGACTTGAAGAGAAATCGAACTATTTGATTTGGGGTGACGTTAAATCGGATACACCAAATTCATTCGAGTGGAATGAATAATAGTTTAGTGTCTTTGCACGTAAACTGCGTGTTAGAAGAAAGTGCGTTTCAAAAATAGAGTGAATGTCGGAGTAGGTCGGTCTGAGTTGATCTAATTTGGTAAAGAGGTCCAGATGTCCCCTTGCAAGTGGCTAGGACCGCGGGGGAGATTTCTCTTCCTTTTAAGGGTATTCGATTAAAGGGGAAGCTTTTGTCCTTTATCAGGTAGCAACGTTGGAGAAGTCAACGTTAATTCACTGACTAACTGACCACGTTTACCTCGCTCCCCTGTCATTCGTTCGCATTGCGTTACCTTCGAACACAGGGCCCTTTTTTATTCTGCAAAACGAAGCGGTTTTCTTCTTTTCAGGAACGTTCTGCTGGCAACGTTATTGTACTCCAGAGGTTATATTCTTAAGTGCTCTCTTGTGATATCGATCTCCGCTTTCTAGCATTCACCAAGTTGAAACGTCGGAGCTCGATAGTGCGGCGATTATAAAGCGACGTTACAAATAACAGCCTACGAAAGACGAATAAAGTACCGGTGTGGATCCACAAAGATGATTGTTGTAAACTGTCGGTCATTAGATCATCACAAAACTTATGATGGATGGACTTATGTCACGAATGGATGGAGCCATTCTCGTGAGACCTGAGCTGAATTGTGGGAAAGAAACTACAGCTTTCTTCTCAAATCTAACGAGGCGCTCATACCACCTCAATTCTGGGTTTTCGGAAAGAATGTCCTGTGTAACCACCAAAATTCAATTAAGACTGTAAAATAAGCAAGTGGCAATGTCTTGGTAAATTCCGTTTGGTATATCCAGCCAAAACATTAGATCGCATCATGGCACACGACAGGACAGGACACGCGACGGGAGCTGCAACTTTGCTTTTCCAGATTCAGCAGCTCGAAGAGGTATTGAAAGACAGCGCATCTTGCACTCATTGAGGAAGGAAATAACTCCCATGAAGAGGAGTGAAACCGTCATCAATTAAATATTCTCTGGTGGAGGCAAGAGACGAATTCGCTACAGCCCATTCTCTTCAATCCCAGAGCGGTAACTCTTGTCGAGAGCCCGGGCCCGGGTGTAGAATTATGTAATCATCTTATCATCCACAACGTTCACACTCTATTCTCGAAGCGACGTCAATGATATCTGCCCATTCCTAAGAACACTCCAAATACATATTTTAGGTGCAAGCAGAACGATACTATTCAAAAGTCCATTCGTCCCTTTCTACACTCAGACGCGTATCAGTTGCACCAAAAACAATGTAAGCTGCTCATGGTTTGGGCTCGTTTCGATTGATTTAGGAGCATAAGCCAACGACGAGCGGCAAAGCCTATTTTAACGACCTGAAATATCGACGCGACTTCCAGGATTTCTCTTCCCACATGCGGTAAGCAATCAAGTCTTTAGAGTACATAATGCAGAGGCGTAAGAGTCAAACACCTTGATAGATCAATTGCAACAATTTCATCCCGCTGCTCGTTGACAGCAGCTTGCAGAAATGGAGAAAGCGCAGTACTGTGCCGCAACGTTTAAGTAACCCAGGAAAATGTCTGAAAACCGGTTAACTGGGATACCGGTTAAACTAAATTGCACTTTCTTCAAAGACATCGAAAAATCGCTGAATTCACGTTGGATTGAGCACATTAGTGTGTCGCACTTCATGTTTGTACCATGTTTGTATTCTTCAATACGGAATGAGCTTACAAATCATAAAATGAACACTGACATTTTGGCCTTTTCCTTAATTTTTCACAAATTTCCAACTTCGAGTACCACTCTTGTAAATAGTATCACCACCAGAAGTACAATGTTTAAATTCCTTCACAAAACCAAACAAGAGATGAGAAGTGTAATGGAAACTGTCGGAGAAATCTTCAGCTCTGTGGTGACTACAGGTGTCTCAAAAGGGTGGCAAAGCAGTGTTTGGTTGTAATGAATTGCCTCAATCATTAGAAACCACAGTGCTCCTCCAAAGCCTTGAAGGTTTGTGTAAATGGAGTTTCGGCTACCAACCCGTTTTCGTAACTCCTGTTCCTCCTAACCACGGTTGAATGAACGGTCCACATTCAGAATTGTCTGATTAGAACTTCAACGTAGGAATATACTAGCGATACTCTTGATTTAGATTCGGTTCGCATTTATAACCTCTCAAATGGGAAACTTTGTTAATTGATGAAGTTCAAATCTAAACATTGCCATTGGGTTTTCCCTCAACCGCTCCGGCTTCCAGGGAAGGGGCGACGCTGCGGTTTAATCCCAACCCGACGCCCAAGTGGGTTGGAAAATAATTCATTTGGAATGCGATTACTGAGGATAAATAGTGTTGTTGCCGGATTATAACCATTAATTGCTACTTCCCCAGCACAATGAACTCGTATAATAATAATTAGTTCATTTGAGCTCAAGTAGGACTACTCCACGATCATGCAACTCAAGTAGACTACTGCGGGCTCATTAATCAAACTTTCTTGAGCAAGGGCCACTTTTCCTAACCCTGCCAAGGAAGAAGACATTTTCCAGGCTTTTTGTACGTTCTGTGGAACAACATCACGCGTCAGAACTTCTCAAGCACCAAAATCACCTTCATCCGTCACGATAAGCAACCAATAGCCTTTCGAGAGTGGCGAGTTAGGGCGCCCCACACACCTTGCCCCAACTAATGTTCAGGGACTCGCAAAGCAGGTAAGTATAGTAACTCGCTATGATGGTCCTCGTCTGCAGAGGCTGGCAAGAAGGGTGTTTCATTTTGAAGGGTTGATCTTTAGAGGACCATTTCCTCCATTGGTTAAATAATCTCTAATTAATGTTCATTGTCCTTGCAATTAGAATCGCTTTAAAGAACATGTATAAATACATTATTTTGAGAACTAAAACCAATATGTCACGGCTCTCGTGTTCTCAGCCTTCCCATTGTCAATGTATCATTCGCAGGGCAGATATAATTACAGATATACTAGTAGTGAGAAATCTGACAGCCGTACTCAACATGTTTCCCACAAACTTAGGTCGGTATAAATATAAATAAAATAAAACCGGAGGGGAACGTTTCATTGTGTTCGCGGTTGTTGATAGGTAGTATGGCGAGTGATCCCCTCGCTTCCGAAAGATGACGCTGTTGCTGGTGCCAAAATTATTGTCCCGAAAAGTAGATAAAAACGATCTTTGAAGCTGGTTGTATATCGTGTCAAAATTTGCGTTCATTCGATCCTGAACGTCTTGCATTTTTGAAGTTTGGTCTTAATTTATGAAACGAGAACCAAATCCTACCGTGGTTTGGAGTCGATGGCCCCAGCACGTGCGCTAACTGAGGCATATCTTCTTGCAGCCAAACGTCAGCTGCTTTACGGTATAGACTGTACTGTGTGGCTATGCACCTCAAGCGAAACTTTCCTTCGACAAAAATAGAAGGATTCGCTATAGTTTCTAGTTCCAGTAACGAGGTTTCCAGCCCTCCTCGCTCACTCTTGATGTACCAGAAGAGTTTGGTCAGGTCACTAGCTCTGATCTGAAAAACAATTACGATTACATTTAAACATTTTACTTATTTATTGTGTGAAGAAGAAAAAGGTTTATTATCTAAAACGTGGTACGACAACTTCGCAACAAATTCATATTAAACATTCCAGCATGGTCATATTTCAAATTGTCTGTTGAAGATAGAGACTCTAGGAATATCAGATCAGTGGAAGAAAAATGATGAAGTGGTGAAAGTAAAATACAGGAAGTAAGAGAGAAAATCAAATAAAACAAAACAAAAGAATTAATTGCTTTCCGCAAAAAGCGATGGAAATGCCTAAAAATTAAAGTCACGCAACAACATAGTTCTATATTTCTGAGCCATTCTGCTAAATTTGCTCAGAGGGGTTCAGTCGGGGCGCTGAAATACTGGCCGAGTACTGACTTGACGGCCAGACGATGATGTCTTTACATCGAAAGCGCTTGCCCACAGTAACTCACAAGCCAGAGGAGACGGACTCACCTAACAGGTACGTTAACTTTAGTAATTTGCCTACTGGCGGACATAACCCAATTTCTTTAAATACTGACTACTTCATCATAGGGGACAATAGTGCAGTTATGTATGTGGATACACAAAAAGTGGTCAACGCTCTCTCGTTCTCGAGGTTTGCATTCAAATTCACCTACTCAGCCCGAAAGCCCGTCTAGTGACAGACAAAATACTGACTGTTGAGTCTGCGCTTGACTCGCGGGATGAGCTTCCGGTGGAGGGGGGAAGGGGTGAGATGTCTGACCTTTGCGCTGCACTGGAAAGTATCACCCCGATTAATAACGAATGCAGAAACAATCTCCTGCATGGTTCAGGAAGGAGGGATTATCTGGAACTCCAAATTTAAGCCCCCCCCCCCCCCCCCCAGCCGACACCAGACTCGATGATTCGACTAACTCGACGCACACAATCGTAGTGAAGGGGAAGCGTGATACAGATACGGGGTCGAGTACTTACAGGTATAGTAGATATGCAGCAGCGTAATATGGAAAATGGAACAATCGCTGTTTATTGTGTGTAATTTATCTAGTTTAATGACAATTTAGTTTGGATAATCGGTGACATCACGATGCTGATTTTTGACAATGAGTACGCGAATCAATTCTGATACACATGTTTCCATATGCAGATCAAAGTCCCAAGATCTAGTGTTCCACGCAACGTCAAAAAAAATACAAGTAGTGCCAGAAGAACGTCTTAGGTCTGAGAATGTTTTCAAAAGACCTGCCTGTATACGATGGAATTAACTATCAAGAGTCTCAAAATTATTTCAACTTGTCACTTGAATGAAAATATCAAGTTCGAGTTAATATTGGGACTGTCTCAATAAAGTGGACCCCGTTAGTAAAGGATGGTACGGGACTCGAGATAGCAAGGAGCGCCCTCCGTTGCTCGTCCTTCCTTTCTCATTTCACGGCGCTATCCTATTTTTCAATCTCCGGTCCTCGATTTGTGAAGTGACCCATTTTCCGGGTAAGTTAGGTTGATTCATTGACTGTGTTCCTCGGTGAATTGGTCTTCTCTTCTCCCGAACGGATATATATGTATTCATTCTCCCTTGAAACGAGAAATTTTTTCGATTCTATCTCGATATACTGAGTTCCCCAGCAAACATAAGCTATTTGGAACTGGGAATTAATGGTTTAATTCGATTAAATTCTAATGATTGATAATATTCTAAGACTGAATTTAATTTTACATTGTGTGCATATACACAACTGCATATTTACAGGTAGGCGACGCTCAACAGTTTAACCTTTTCTCAGCTATAATTTCAATGCTATTCTCAAAACGAGAAAATTGGTATTACCTTTCTACTTCTAGGGGCAGTTTTAGTTGTATCTCAGAATAAGTACATTAGATGTAAGTATTGGTGAGTGTAAATGCACAGATGGGCTCCAGCCCAACCTCTGAGTGAATCAGGTAGCCCAGTGTACGCTCAGGTAACACGCCTGATGATGGCCATTCAGCGCGTTGTGTTACTGGGCTGAAGTTAGCTACATATTCATAATCTAAAGTTTGACCGTTTGCCCTGAAGCCATGGATGGTCCAAAACAAGGTTCAAAAAAGCTGAAGAAGACCCACAGAGATATTCTGAATATGTTTGGTGCCAACCGCTAGGACGGCTGGGCAAACGGGCAAACTTTCGTTTATGAATATGTGCCTAACTTCAGCCCAGTGTTGTTTTTAGTTACAAAAACCCCTGCAGCTGCACTGCCTTTGCCGATTGACGAAGTGATTCATCACGAAACTTCTGATTCTTTAAGCGTCCTCAGCACTGACTTTTATTTACTGCCAAACATATGGTACTTCGTCATCAACTCAAGCAGCATTATTAGTGTATTAGGTTGAATATTGAAATCGATTTCTACATGCTGGTGTGTACAATATTTGAACCAGTAAAATATTTAGTCTCTGCGAAATCTGCTATTGGCATGAGGTCCTAACATGAGTGGGAGTTAGACAAGTAGTTTAGGTAATAGTATGGACAATACTGTGATATAGGTTAGGCATAATATAGGTATGGTGGAGGGGGGGGGGAGAATATAAGAGTACTCGCCTTCGTTCCACCCTTGAGTAGTGTGAATGGAATTTATAAAAATCGAATGTAAGTTATTTGGAGTGACTGTATGTGACTGTTTGTTTATTTTTTCGTGTATCTGTATGATGCGTTTCGTTTATTTATTAGGTGTGCTAATTAGCAGCATGGGGATCCAGCCAGGATCAGGCAGTAATGGGAGAACGCCAAGGTATAAGAACCGGGAGCATAGCCTGACAATCCGAGCAGTCTAGGTAGTGATTAGGTAGGAATTATGAAGTGGGGGAAGAGTACCTAGCCCGACGGATTGTGTACCAAGTTCTCCACCCCTGCCCTGGAAGAACCGAAAATAAATAAATGAAGAAGTAGGAAAGCTCCATCTCAGCCAACTAAAAACCTGGCACCACTACGCGGTCCAGCTTGGACATGCCATGAGGAAGGCCTTACGCCAGTAGGGCAGGGGAGCCTGCTGTTCCCAGGTGTGCCACTGCTAAGGCGAGAGCACCCTTGAAGTCAAAGAGAAGAGAAGAGGTGACCGGAATCCTGAATGAGGAAGGATGAGCACACATAAGCAACGCTGCCGAGGTGCTGATGGGTTGTTGCGGGCTTCGTATGAGACGTAAGTGCAACCGCCTCTACTCCGGTCCGGTAAAGCAGGTATAATAGTGAAATTTAAGGAGCTCTTCCTGATTCTCTTCTACTCTACTTGCTTTTTCCGCTAGTGCATTTATTTACTAACTTCATTCGGAACCTTTTTATTTATTTTCATTAGTACTTACCGGCATATTATTGATGTAGAATGTCAAATTGGCCGCAGGGTAAGACGACCGGGACGTGCAATTCGCCCTGATTTTTTCTCCGAGAGAATATTTAGTCTTTTCGACGAGAATTTCTGGTACAGTCACTGGTTTTTCTGAAACAATAGAAGAAAATCCATTAAGAAATGGCCGAACGGCTATTTTTTAAAAGTCTCTATGATTAATTGGGTCATATCACCACGTACCGGCATGAAAACATCACCGACCTAATGTCGAGGAGTATGATTATGCATCAAGTGAAATCGGCACATGGATGGACAAATCAGCATAGTAACCCAAGAACCGGGGTCGGGAGGATAGCAAGCCTGTTCCACGACTCAATAGCCAGCCATAAGCCAGCCATACACGAGCAGATATCTGCGGCAGATTTGGTCGCCCGATCTGACAGATATCGCTAACGATCTGGAGTGACCGATGAGATCGGTCGTTGCCCCTTAACACGACAAACTTATCGGCCGATCTTTCATGACCGAGATCTGTCACCTGACCAGTGCCCGATGTCATCTGTTCGTTCGTGGGATGAAATCTGACAGATTCAGGTCTGTCACCGACGTTTGTCTGGCAGACTCGAGTTATCGGTCGAATCCGAAATATTTTCCAGATCGGTCACACATTCCGTAAGTTGATGCCATGGGGTTAGTGACTGTTCGTAGTAAAAAAAGCGTAAATTAGCGGCTTTTGCGGCGGGTATTTTTTTTATTGCCCATAAAACGGCTAAGCCAAAACAAAAGACAAGTTTGGGAGAAGTCATGGGTTTCGGAAAGGAGAAAGTTCGGGCACATGAAGTTGTTGACGCACCTTAAGGAGAACATCCCGCGGGATTGTGAACATTTTGCTAGCTCATATCCCCGGCTCTCGTTATTCAATTCATTTGGTTTTTTGTAAATAAAGAACTACAACTAAATTTGAAAATACTATCCCCCCCCCCCAATTCTGGGTAAGAATGCGCTGGGGGTAGGTGCCAACAAGTAATAATGTATTTACGAATTTATTAGGTTGTGGGGAGATCGTTTTTTGTAGTTACGAAAATTGTAGTTTCCTACGAATGTTTGCAGTTACGCGTTTTGAATTGCTTATGTGAAAACAGGGGAAAACACTCGTGGACAACAGAACATCTTAACGTTAAGTGACTGCCCGATCAAGTCGAACAGTTCTTTGAACCACAGACATCGCTCCCGAGAAGTCTGCAGGTTAAGGGGGACGCCCGACTACCATCTGCCAGACTTGAACTCTCGCAGATATCTCTGGTCGATTTTCACATCTTTCATCATTTTTTAACGCCCACTAACGCACAGATCTTTCCCACAGATATCGTTTAAAAACGCGATATCTGTCGCAGATATCAGCTCGTTGAGCCTCTTCAACGATTATCTTCAAATTTCTGAACTTTTTTAGTCCACTGTATACAATTATTTTTCCACAGGATTCCCATTATTTTCTCGATTACCTTCATGTTAAGCCGGAGCTAATGAAATTTCGCAACAGTTTTTACCAGTTCTCAACTGGTTTACTTCATGCCACAACCTTTTCCAGTTTATCCTGATGAGCCCCTTTCAACGTTTGCATCACTTCGAAAAATGTCTACGACTTTCCTCGAACGCTTTCTAAAGATTTTCCACTATCGTCTTTCCACATATATTTACGGCTATTTTTACACCGTTCCACTACGATTCTTACTAGAATTCAAACGGTTTTCGGTCATTCGCACAATCTCGATGAATCCCAGCTACTTTCACTCGAATCCCTAAAAGTTTTCATTCAAGCCACACACACACACACATCTTGCATGACGCAACAGGCTAAGAAGGACATGCTCATGGAGCAAAGCAGAGTCAGCACCAAGAACCACCATATCGTCTAGCAGACCCCTTACATCCACTTCGCCAATTTGGATTTCAAAGTCTACATCCGGTGTCATGTTGTCGATGAAGAGGGCAAGTAGAATCAGACTCAAAGAACAGCTGCTTTACTACATAGGTTTCATAACGCTTGGCAGGCTCTCGTTGAACGTGCGACCTCCCTTCAATCAATTCCCCCAAGGATTCCACAACGAGGAACATCATTAAAACATCAAATAGCTAGAACCAGGTTGCCTCAAAGTACATACTCACGAGATGTAAAATTGAAAACGAAATTGAAATCCTGCAGGAACTTCCGGATTTTCCAACGGTGAAAGAAAAAGTTGCGGTTGAATTGATAGCGAGGGAAGGGTCCCCAGTTGGGATTTCACTCGCAACTACGGTCATCAACGATGGCCAAGTTGACTCCACTCGCCACAGCAATCACGTGTTCTCTTCTCCCGGGAATCGAAGAAATTGGACCGGAGGAACAAAATTGTTTGTTCCCCCCGCCTTTTCACCGGCTCACGGGTCCTTAACATGTTGGTATAATTAGCTCTCAGTAACCCTTGCGAGAGCCTCGTTGATTGCCATCCCAATCACCCAATCGGATCAAGGTTTGTTTTCGTAGAGCAGTCTAATTGTCCTCAACTAACCGAAAAGTGGATGACACTTTCTGTTCCTCTTTCTTGCGGGCAATGTATGGAAACTACAGGAGGCGATTAAACCAAAAAGAGAGCAACGTCGGTTCATTGCCACAAGAAAGCTCCGCCATTTGCTTCATGGTATAGGAAGGGGTTCTCCGCCTTCAATATTTTTAAGATTATACAAAAAATAGCTAGGAGTATAAGACACGGGGAATGGGCCAAAGATACAATTGTCACATTATTTATTTAATAGTTGCAAAACGGGGAAACGTGGCTTGACTCTAGGAGACGAACTCGTAAGAAACAGGAGGCACTGACACCCACAACGGCTGATCAAAAGGTCTCCTCGGAAGTGAGCTTAGCGGAAAGACCATAGCCACAACTAATGCCTATCTCAGGTACTAAAAACGGTAGTCCACATCTCACAAATAAAAGTTGAGGCTCTAGCATGTGACTATTAGTTCACTCAACTAGCAACGAGCACAATGTATGAACATGAAGACTTCAATACGCCGCATAGGGTTTTTGTGCATTCGTGAAGAAAGCCGATAACACACCGTGGTAAGTCGAATAGCGGTATCATGTACCCATGTTACTAGGAGAGTCAAATGGTTCCAGCTTCATGAAGACAAGTTCTTGACGTTCCACAGCTGGTTCCGGTATTATCTGTCTCACGGCTTTTATTTTTAAAAAAACTAGTTAGCTGGGAGTACTCGGTAAGTTTGATCGAAATCGTTAGAGCCGTTTTTGAAAAAATTGAAATATCGATAAATTAATATTCGACAAATCTCCTTTACTGAGTTAACTGGGCTTATATCTCCGTTTTACATACGTACACAGAGATAGTTGCGGAGAAAAAAATGTGGGCTTAGAATGCTAGAAGACACTCCATAAGATTTATCACATCTGGTGAAGCAGATGCCATTCCAGTTACCCTGGAATTTACGGAAATGTTCGAAAAAACGTTATGTTCGATACATTTTGATTTTTTCTCTGCTCAATGAACTTTCAGAGGAACATTTATTCAGAACAATATGTACACCCTGAGAGTTTGGTGAAAATTGTTGAAGCCGATTGGCCAAAAGGCGAAATAAACCTATTTTTGCTTCATAGGCCTATATCTCCGTTCACCGTATTTTCATGGAGATATGTATGGAGTCAAAAAGTTTGGTATTAATTAGTAAAAGATAATTTGATAAGTTGATTTGATAAGTTTAATCAAAATCGTTACAGCCGTTTTTGAGAAAAATGCGAAAACCCCTAGTTTTTGGTACATTTTGGTCCTCCCCCCATTCCCATCGTAGACCTCCTGTCGCATCATGAAACTGATTTATCTATAAGCTCAACCCGGCAGGTTCAGGTTGTACTACTTTCTAGGGTTTCGTATCCACGCCAATGAAACACTGTAAACATATTTGAAGACATTTTGGATGATTTGACCGATTACTTCCCGAAGAGGAAACTCAGCTCCGTTCCTGATAATTAAGAACTCACCGATAACCAGTAAGTTGGAAGACTTTATGACGGTATGGAAGAAAGGAGCGTCCGCAGAGACTTCGCATTTATAGAGGCCGGTCATTTCTTTTTGTACGTTGTTGAGCGTCACGACAGTTGCATTCGACTGGTACACCTGAAACAACGAACATTTATTGTCACTGGGCGCAAGGGAAATAGAGAGAGCAATAAAGACTTGAATTGAGTTGATTAACGAACGAGACGATTGAGCGGACGAGCGGACTGTGTTGATACGGGATCGTTAATTAAACGATCACATGATTATTGCGAAAGAGTTCTGACGAAAAGATTACTTGATTAGTACTCACTTGATGGAGTTATGATTGAGGAGCCAGTAAAGCTAGTTCATGCGACACAGTGGATCTCTAAATATATGAACTGGTATGAAAACGAGAGCAGAGAGCATAGTGTGACGACTGCTTGCTTGATGGAATCTAAGAAGAGTAAGTAAGTGGGTGGTAAGAAATATTCAGGAAAATCCCAAAAAGGGAAAATCCGTTGTCGTCTTTGGAAATAAACCTCAAGCCCTTTGTCAGCAGGAGAAGCTGACTGACTGATCGGACTTTCCTGTCGCTACCATCGCAAAGGCTTCAGGTCAGAAAGAGCTGGACTTGAGTGCACTGAGCTCAGGGTTTCAACTGACAAAGTCGGCCTGTGCCAAGCAGTCCCTACACTGAAATATATTTCCAATTGTAATAAAACTACACTTTACTATACAATTGAGAATGCACAGTTAATCATTAAACGCAGGAACCACAACCTCACAAGAAAGAGCACCCCTTAATGTCAAGAAAGCATTCCTTTTTCTGTTTTGAGATGGTAAAGAACACTGTCTATATACCATCGCCTATTAGGGCTAGTGTCCCGTTCTCTTCATGCTCCATGCTCTCCAAGGTGTCACTAAAAAAATGTGTGTTTCCCGAGTGTCCTCCCATTGTAGTACCGCCAAATGGTTTGCATTATCTCATGACAGTTTGTAAAGTTATATCGAAGGACCCTGACCCGAAGTAATTTTTTCCGTTTTTGGAATTTTGGTTTATCTTCTGTTTTTGAGCGTATTGTCGATAATATTGGAAGCATTTATTAAAAAGTCGCAACTCAGTTGATTGGATTCCATTTTCGCTGGAAACTTGGACACGTTGAAATATGGTTTTGCTTGTCAATAATACGTTTAGTGCTACGATTTTGGCAATTGCGGTGAACAAATAGCGTCATCGCAGTATACTGTACGAATTTCAGAGCACATCCTCGTTCTCCCTCCATTAATTCTCCTTTTTTCGCCGCTTTTTATTATCTTCCTCCTAAAGTAACAAGTAAGGGTTGGAGAGTCTCACTCTCCCGATAAGAAGAAGAAATACAACCGAGAGGAAGGCCGTTACTACTCGGAGCGCGCATCTTTTTAAATCCGCGCTCTCTCGAGAAGACCATTAAACGACTTCACTTTTACGGTTTGGGAGGGAGAGAGAGAGAGAGAAAGAGAGAGAGAGAGTGAGAGAGAGAAGGAGCGGGAGAGAAAGAAGGGGGAGAGAGTAAAAAAGGGAAGCTAAGGAAAAAATAACACTGGGGATTCGAGAACCAAATGAAGAAAAATTGGGGCACATCGTCGTAACCGTCTTTTATGTTGAAATTTTATGGACTTTTTGACGGGTGAGGCGGCAGAAGGTACGAATTTATCGTAGAAGAATATCAGTAATTTGTGGTCACTCGACAGATATACATGGAGATGTAAGCTCTGTGCAGTGTGAACATACTTGCTGCATTATGATGAAAATACAATAAAATGAAATTAGATGATCGACTCCCTTTAAAACTTCATTAACTTAAGAACAATATGGGTGGCGAAGTTATACAGGGTGTTCAAACCTGATACCTGTGGTGACAAGGGAATCGAACGAGGTCTAGCTCATCAGAACTACTCCTGGAACTTCAACGGCAGAGGTTAAAGAAGGAAGTTGAAGTAGTAAGCTAATTTGGAGCAACTCCGAAAATTCCAGATTCGAAATCACCATCGTTCCACTTACTCGCATATCTCACAGTTACTACCCCTTAATTCTAATATAGTAAACGCCTTCATTCTCACAAAAATTCAGGTCGACAGTCACTTTAGTCATGCGCTGATCACTAGATAACGTAAATGGGGAAAACTCGACAAATTCTGGAACGTTAAGTGCCACCAGTTTTTGTATAGAACTTGAGCTTTCAAGTACGCATGAACTAAGTGAAAAGGATATATTATTTGCTGCTAGAGTGATAAAAAGATATAGAGAAATAGTTGAATGCCTGTGTGATGTGTTATTCATTTTTGTCACCCCTTGCGATCTAAAAAGTATACATATGTATATAACTGTTTTCTCTCGCAGAATGAGTATTTTTCTAGTTCTCACTCGAGCGAGGCCTCCGGAGTTAGGTTGAATGACGGGATGAGTAACGTAATTGGTTCGGCCCGTTTGAAATGGGTCAGGCCTCGGATCACCCAGCAAAGATGCTTTCAAATAGCGAGGGTAACAACCGCAACCTGTCCCTTGCATTATCTTCATCGATCGCAAATGGTTACCAACACTTGTCTTCTTCTCTCTCGCCCATACACACAGACACATTCTCTCACTGTCTCTCTTCCTCCCGCCCTGTGGAGGGCATCACCGTCGGTTTAACACATTCATCTATCAACGAACCTCGATTTCCACTCCGTTTTTGCCTCCGTTTGATTGAGAAAATTAAAAAGTAATCAATCGTTCATTGGATTGATTCAACTTCGGTACCGACGGTTTCGAATGTCTATTTCCGATTTGACGAGAGGTAAAAGATGAATGTACGTCACGCCTAAAAGCAGAATCTATTAATGGGGCTACGCTCAAAAGTGATCGGAGATTCGCGTTTTAAAAGATTAAAGCCGTCTACTAGCACAAAAGGACATTACAAATGAATTACTGGCTGACATCTCACAGCTAAACGTCCTGTAGGACAAAACAAGGACTTTCAAGAATTAAAGAGAGCCCGTGAACCTCGGCCATTGGAGACGAGGATTCAACGCTACTTGCACTCCAGGTGCAACGTTATCATGAAAAAATGTATAGGCTGTGATTTTGATGAAAGTCGTTATAGCCGTTTCTGAACGTTTGGCAATCATCATTTTCCATGTATCATCCTTAATTTATTCGTGAGGTGGCGGCGGTTTGCACCCATAATATAAAGAGTTTGCAAGTTATTAGTTCACTCTTGAACTCCTGCTGAAACCGTCAGTGTAGAACAGATATAGCTCATACCCTCCTCTCCCCATGGAGATTTGCTGACTGAATATCACGTTTGAGAATATTTAGCAGATTCGGTCGAAAGTTCTCTCCCAATACGCGCAAACAGACCATTTTCACACACGGTGTTTTCCGAACTCAGGAATAGTTGAAACGCAGAGATCTTAGAAGTCTGCAACTTTTATTTCCAGCCGAGTACACAGCTTTCCGTCCTAGTACGTAGGGCTAACGAAAGTAAAAATGTGCCTTTTGCAGGATAGAGAAACAATCACAAAATACTTTATTTGCTGTCATTCTAGATACATGTGTGTAGAGTTGACAAGTAACCGGGTTCTCTTTAATCGTTCATCATATAGTCTTTATTTAAGAAAAAAAATTTCCAAAAATCCAGCGCTTGATGGTTGATTGTTTAAAAATCACCAAGTCATTCTTTCATTTTGTCAGCGTGCAAATAGCTCTACGTAATCTTCATTACTGCGTCAGAGGTCAATCGGTAAATGCAAGAGCGTACATGATTCATTTTAATCGCTCTCGGCTGGGAATCATGAAAACCCCAATCTACAATATTGGCTAATACCCTACCATCTTGTCAAGTTTCGGAAGCCGCCACCGCGACTAAGAAATCCGTATCCATTCTGCTTACTTTGTCATTATAGACAATAAACGTGAATGGGCCATCTCCACCAGCGAAACGTTTTATTGGATCATGACCGCGAATCGACTAAGTGACTCAGCCCTCCGTTAGTTCTCCCAACTAGTTCAAACCTAAGAGTACTGTCAAGCTTAATTTCATTACCGTCGCTCTTCATGAGTGCCACCACGTGAACGGTGAACGTAATTATACGGAACGGCCTGTCGCACGGCCTTCCAAAGCGCTGTCATACAATTTAAAATGTTCGTCCTAATTTCACGGGGAAACCCTACTGAAAAAGGAAAAGGGAGACTAATTAGAGATACGAAAACGCCGAGAACTGATCAGCTTTCAGTCCCCACGATCGGCCGCTAACTACGGTTACAAACTGTGAAAGTTGGGGGTGTTGATTACCAACTACAAAACGTGAAAACAAATACCGCTATTCGTAAATATGAAGGGTTGGGAAGAATTATTCATTTCATTACGAAACCCGCTAACTAACCAATTACAACCGCGCTTCGTCGGAATTCCACTCATCGCCGGGTTTCAAAGAGGAAACGCTTCGTACACGCAGGAGAAATTATTGTGTAATACAACAAGCGTTGAGAAAACCAAAGTACCTCATTCGCAGCAAGACAAGCTAGTAATTAATGTTGAATAAATCAATATTATTGTCTGGCGCAAGCTGAGCAACGCCAGGACTTCAGACAGAATGATGATAGACTGTAGTATTTTCGTTAACAACTATTAACATCACTTCAGAATGACCGAAATACAACTCTTCAGGCATCATGCTATGGGAGGGGTTTGTAGCTTCAGCACACTTCTTTCGTTCCAGATTTGAAACCCATTGAGGTTCCAATGGTGAGGGTCCCAACGTTTTGGTTGTTTTCAGCATGGGATTGTACGCCACTTCCACCGTTCTTGAGATGTACGAGGACAATGCGACACGGACGAACAAGGTTGACGACAAAAGCGTGTATTTGTGTCCCCGATACAGAACTGAGCCCTCCGCCCTGACTACTGTGAGTCGACAGTCAATATGAGGGGACAACAGGCCTCAATTAGATTCCAACGAATACTGAAGTTTCGTTGATTCGGTTTTAATTGGACTCTGTTTCGGATTTCCGCCAGGAGTTTGAAACGAACTCTCGCGAACTAATGTTACGATTTGCTTTCTCAGATCATCGATCGATTTTGATGAAAAACCTTCTCTATTGTTAAAGTCAAATAGTTCTAGCAACCGTGGCTTGGTCAGTCGTTCTTTGGTCGTCGAAGTGATAGCACGTCCGTTCGTCTCTCGCATCTGCTGTCCCTTTTCTCACTATTTTTATCTCTGTCCTGCGTGGTGTTCTTGTTGTGTTTTCTTATCGCGGAGTTCGCATTGTCTACGGGCTGAGATTCGTTTTTTCTTAGTACAAAGTGCTCTTTCGTTTGTCGGCATGGATTTTGCGGCCTGCTCGAGAGATCTTTTCTCGCCTAAAAAGACTGTTACATGTGCGAAATGCCGCGAGTCGTTCCACCCAAGCTGTACACGCTTGAGGACCGTGGAGAATTTCAGAAAATTGAGGAAGGAGGTCAAGGACAAGTGGAAGTGTGATGTCTGTCGGAAAAAGTCTAAATCCCCGGAGGAATGTGTCTCTGAAGATGTTTCTGAAGTTGAAAGTGATCCTCTGGGGAGCAGGTACGGGCGGATGAGTCCGGAGTGTACTGAGCGCGATAAATCGGAAACTGAACAAATTATCCGCGGTTGCTGGAGACTTGCGTGAACTCAAAGACTCCGTAAACTTCATGAGCAACCAGTTTGACAGATTTGTGGAAGAGATGGAGATTGCTAAGAGGGACAGTCAAAGAACTGTCCAAGGATAATGAGCAATTAAAATCTGCAGTTGGGCACTTACAGCAGAAAGTGGACTTCTTGGAGCAAATTTCAAGGAACGCGAACGTTGAAATTCACGGTGTGCCGGAGGCAAAGAATGAAAGTTGCGTGGAAATCTTGAAGCAAGTATCAAAGATGTTGGAAGTGGAGAGTGGAGTTATACCCAAAGCGTTTAGGGTCGGGCCGCCGCGGAACGGTCGTCCTCGTAAAATTTTGGCTGTGATGGATTCGATGGAGGCGCGAGATAAGTTGGTTCGTGCTGCTAAAGGCTCTAGGAGCTTACTGCTAAAAATCTCCATTCAGACTGGCCAAATGAGCGTGTCTATGTAAACGAAAAGCTTGACCTCCTACCGTGCAGATCTGCTCCGCCGTACGAAGATTAAGGCGCGGGAAAGTGGCGTGAAGTATGTGTGGTTGAAAAATTGTGTAATCCATGTAAAGAAAATGACGGTGGACTGGTCTCGACGATCAAGTCCCCCAGGACTTGGAGCGCATGTAATCTTTTCTTTTCTTCTACTCAATTGATGGTTGGCTCGGATAAAATACATATCTCTCATGGAAGAAATTTTCAATAATATTGATAGTTTAGTGTCAATTGATGAAGTGATTTGTTCGGATTTGGGATACTTAAATAATGAATTGACAGACATCCGAGGCAATTTGATTTTGTTAAATTCAAATATCAGAAGCTTACAGCATAATTTTGATGAGATGGTTGTTAATTTAGGTAATATGATTACAAACCTGACTTTATTTGTTTAACTGAAACTTGGAGCGCGACGGAGAATATAGCACATAATATATCGGGCTACGGCCTTTTAGCTCAACGAACTTTATCAATCAGAACAGTGGGGTAGTGGTATTTTTCAATGAAGATTGCAGGAATACTGTGGTCAAAGAAATACTGATGTCTGGAGCTACTTGTTTGGTGAGCGATTTCTTTTCTGTAATAATAGGATAAGGGTGATCTGTATCTATAGATCTCCTCGGAAGACATTAATTTGTTTTTAAAAGAGCTAGTGGGTATATTGTAAGACAAGCCGCAGGCGTTGACTGTGCTCATGGGGGATTTTAATATTGACATTTTACCCTCTGCCTCGGGATCTTCGAGAATCATTTATTTGGCCACCCTAGCAGAATACGGTTTTGTGCCTTATATAAATAAACCAACACGGGTTGTTTGGGAACAGGTTTCATGTTTGGATCATATAATGCTGCGTAAGCCCACTTGTCATGTACGCACCACAGCTAAATCATATATTTGGGAATCAAATGTAACTGACCATTTTACGACTTTAATTGGTTTCATTTTTGCTGATATTGGAAACAGACCTACGGAATCAGAAGAATGTGGCGAAGGCAAGATTTTCTACGACTATGTTAAGTTGATTGAGTTAATTAAAAATGTACACTGGGATCCTGTGTTCCTGGCCGGCACTGTCAATTCTTGCGCAGAGTGTTTGAGCAGATGTTTTTATCTTTTTGAAGCAAATGTAGTTACACCACTCGCAGGTTTTTGCGTAGCCTTCGTCCGATCAAGCTGTGGATTACCCAGGGAATTGTGAAAAGTATTCGTGTAAAGGAATCAATTGCTCAGAGACTTCGTAAGGAGCCTTTAATATTAAGCTTAAGAAATATTTTAAGAAATACAGAAATAAGTTAACCTCTATCATTAGAAATTGTAAGGATTCCTTCTATAGAAAAAAAAATTAGAAGAAGCTGGATCAGATTGTAAGAAAGTCTGGAATGTTATTAATGACGCCACTGGACGGAGGAGGTTAAACTCTAAAATATTAAGTATTGTACAGGAACAGAATGTACTGGAAGTTGGTAAGAACACCAAACTTGTGGCTAATGCTTTCACGCACTTTTCCACTGTCGGTGAGAAGATTTCATTAGAGGATAATGTTGGTGGGGGTGACTGTACTGCAAGTGTAATACTTTGTGATGAGAATGGTGTGGTACCGAAGTATGAAGCGCTTGCTAGGGTTGGTGGGGAGGATGTTACGAGGATCATAGATTCGCTATGTGGGGTTCAAGTCCTGGATACATGATGGTATTACAGTGGAAGTCCTGAAAAAGTTAAAACGTATGTTTCAAGCCATTAGCACATCTCATAAACATGAGTATTGCTACTGGTGTTTTCCTGACATCTATAAGATGGCCATCGTCACTCCGCTTTTTAAGGCTGGGGACCTCAGACACTGGATAATTATAGACCTATTTCCTTGGTCTCTAATGTAGCAAAATTATAGAAAAAGCAGTGAAGCACCACTTGGTTGAAAAACCTGACAAGGAATAACTTGTTGCATAGGAGACAGTTCGGCTTCCGTGCAGGTCTGGGCACTCAGGACGCTGTCGCCGCGCTAACGGAGAGGGTATTTTCCGAGCTCGACAAAGGAAATAAACCATTGGCAGTTTTCCTGGATTTGAGGAAAGCTGATTGTGTTTCTCATAAGTTAGTGGAAAGTATACGCGCATTAATGGGGAATAGCATTGCTGTTTGGGTACAAAGTTATTTACGTGGGCGATGTCAGAAAGTGAAAATAAACGCAATTTTGAGTGAGGGATCTTCCTTCCTATGGAATTCCGCAGGGCACAGTTCTTGGACCCCTTTTATTTATCTGCTTTATGAATAATCTGTTTAGCGTTCAACTTGATGGGGACATAATTACCTATGCTGATGATACAGCTGTCGTGGTCTCGCGAAAAAATTGGGATGCATCCTTGCAAGCGGCGTCTGCTTGCTTGCTTGTGGTCAAGGATTGGCTGGATGGAGTCGGCTTAAAGCTGAATTTTAGCAAAATCCAATTTTGTTGCTTTTTCCTTACGTAATATCTCTGTCCCTGTTCTAGGAAATATTAAATGCCACATTGTGTCAACCTGTAGTGCAAGTGATTGTAGTTGCCCGGTATCAAGCAGATTCCACAGGCTACGTATTTGGGGGTGGTTTGGACCAATGTTTGTCCTGGAAGTACCATATTGACAATATATGCAACAGACTTTGTAAATTCATACCCTCTGTGCCTAGAAATCCGGGAATTTTATGTCTATGGGCACGCTTAAAATGTTTTATTATGCCCTAGTGCAATCTGTGATATCCTATTGTATTCTTGTGTGGGGATCGGCCTATCGAACTTACCTAGAGCCTTTGCATATAACCCAGAAAAAAATTATCAAAATTTTACTGCGTAAGAAAATGAGATTCCCTCCTCGGCAGTTTTTAGGACATTTGAGGTATTGACATCTTCCACATTTACAAACAAATTGTATCCATATATATATTCAAAAATTTATCTGCTTATGAAAAGAATTATGGGCGGACGAGGTCATCTGGTAACCTTACACTGAAGTTGCCTTTAGGTTCACAACTAGAAGTCAGAATTTTTTGCGTACAATGGAATAAAGCTGTTTAATAGCCTTCCAAAGGAATTAAAGATGCTAAATGATTTAGCTGGGTTTAAGCGGCGCATCAAAGAGTACGTCCGTGTGGAAATGCTCAGATGATTCTTCTTTTTAACTTTTTTCTGATTTTTTTTTAATGAACTATCTATCACATAATCCAGTATATAGGTACCTATCTATAGCAATAAAGTTGTAACGGCTCCTCCCCTCAGCACAAGTTTTTACTTATCGAGGGGGGAACGCATTATGAAGTATTTGTGTTTCTTTTTATATTCTTTTTTTTATGCAGTCTTCTTAAATAAATGCATTAAAAAAAAAAAAAAAAAAAAAAATACACCCATGGCAGCTGAACTTCACAGTCACCGTCACGGCACCGATTTATTTTCGTCGCCAAATGAGATGCACGAGGGTAATCAGCTGTGGACGAACAGCGTTGATAACTGAAGCGTGTATTTTACTTCCAAACACAGAACTGAGGGCTGACCAACGTGAGCCGACAGTCAAAAGGAGAGGATGGCAGTTAAAATCCTGTTTTCAGTACAGTACTGCGATACGATTCCATTCCTTTGAGAGCATTTTCAACTATCCCCCACAACACTCATGTTTCTTGTAACCAATACTCATTATTGGTATACCCAATAATTGGAATACCCAACCTAAACGAGGCCGCTTACCACAACACACCATTGAGTTAGCCGCTAACTATTTTTGTTCTCAAGCTCATGTGACGTATGGGACTCTACATGAAGTTGAAAGAACATTTTCCTCTAGAGAACGATGAAAACAGGTGCTAGCAGAAATAAGTCCTTAGACATCTCAAAAGTCTTCTTGAAAGCGTTGCACAGACAATGGACAGACTGCGATCAAGACAAAGCCTTATATTATCTCCCAACGGCGCGATCATTGCTGCGTGGTAGATCATTGAGGCCTACAAGACGATCAAGGCAATACAAGTAATTACTGACCACCAGCATTCTACATTCGAACCCTCTCAAGACTCATGTTCTTTTACCAAAGCTCCATGCACGTCTTCCAAAAGAACGGTTCCACAACTCTCAAGTCAGATTGATTGCTCTCGCTAACAGTCCAACTAGAGAATCATATATGCGAGTCGTTCAAAAGACAGCTGTTTGAAACCACATATTTATCACTTGGCGGTTCCTAGTCGTGGGTGTAACCAGAAGCTGATGTGAAAGAGCCTCCTTTGGAGTCTGCCAAAAACCGTTCGACGACAAGGAAAACTTTGAGCAGTTGTGTGCTGCTCTACTTTGGATAGGTCTTCGCAAAACGTCGAAAACCTAATTAGATTCGAGGACGTTAGATGTTTCGTGCTCCATTCACAACTCAACGTAAAACACGAGAAAGCAATAAAAGCTATTGATTAAACCCATTCAATTCCAAGCTTTCAAAACCTGTAACTTTCAAAGTTGTGTACTTTAAAGCTTACCACCTCAACTTCAAACTTCGTTCTTTCCTCTCGTACCCTCTTCACTACAAAACAATTCTCTTTCAGAAAAACTTATGTTTGAGAAGAGTTTTCTCGACCCCCGAAAATTTGGCCCTGAATCTGCCCAACGATCTACGTCAAGCGCACTTGAGTTATCCACCTGCTTTCAGTCAGTTCTCAGTCTCTCAGAAATCACCAAAACCTCCAGAAGTTTGAAGTTGGTAACTGAAACATTTATAGAGACTATGCCTCCTTTTTCTTTTCTAACTTTTCTTAGCTTGCGCTAATGAACGTCCGAACATTGTCATTTACCTTTTAGACAGGTTTTCTTTAGGAAATTCAATATGAATCCTATAGTTCATAGATCGTGGAATTGTCAATCGAAATGAGCAATACCTGTTTTCAATACGAAGTAGGTATGAAAGGTACAGGAAAACAAATATTTGGGGCGACGCGTCACACTGCTTTCCTCAATCCCATTAGCTGCTACACCAACCTTTATTGGTTTATCATTTATTCGGAATAATAACCCTATGTTTTCGGTCAGAAACAATTTTTTACAACCCCCCTCAAAATTTGATACTTTACGTTTCAAATCTGCAATGTGTCCGCGTTTTGTGCCTTTTTGTTCTAACAAATCCGTTCTTTCGCACAAAAATCTCATTTGGTATCTAGTTGTGACCGCCATCTCTGCAATTCGATCGGACGAAGCCCATGGTTGTTATGGACAAAAAATGGTTAACAAAAATAACAAAGTGCAGCATAGTCGCCAATACGCCGTGTTTTGTATCGTTTGCAAGGTCGAATACAGGTTGGTTTTTACATCCAGGGTCGAATTGAATGAGTATAAGACGTGTACAACTTAACGTATAGGGAAATTACAGTAATTATTGTGAGTCAGTATCTACTAATTGAATGAACTCGCAGGAACTACAGGGTCAACGTTTTGACGTTAGTGCTCCCTCCCTCCCGTCTCATCAAAACCACCCGCCCGCTCGACACGCATCGTCGTGCCAATTGCCTACAGGCGTAGTTCCATTGTAGTCACGTCATGTTTCGTATGGTTTACTGGTATTTTTCGATACTCAATCGAATGTGATGGGTCTCGGAGCAATAGTACTAGGTCAAGCTGTTCATGAGAATAATAAACCGTTGTGTAATCATTTTCAGGGTATTCCGATGCAGTAAGTTCATGCTTCTTATCCTTTACTAGTATTTTTCAATGCTGAATCGAATGAGGTAGATATCAAAGGGATTCAACATATATTGCCGCTTGCATAGGTGCTTTCGTTTTCCGGATCGGAATATTTTTCGAAGTCGGATTGAATAGAATAGGCCCCAATCATGCCGTGCATGAGAATAATAAACCGTTCCGTACTTCTTTCAGTTCATTTGGACATGTAAAAATCAGGGTGGTAGTCTATTTAACTGAGTATACGACGGGGTTTTAATAAGTTCACCAGCAGATCAGGAATTGAAACCACTTGGGATTCATTTTGAACTGTTTCCCACAGTTTTTGCCATGTATTCCAATTAGCAAACTATCATTTTCAGATAAATCAATTCGACACTCTCGTAACTCACTGTTTACGCTATAATGCTCGGGAAATTCAATAAATTCCGAAATTCCAAGCTCTACCATGTGGAGTTCATATAAACCGAATGAAAATCTATTTTATTCATTGTAGAGAGATGAAAACCAATGACCACACGTGGGGCTGGGGAAATTGTGTGATGATGCGTGGCACTAGATATTTATTCACTTACGTGTGTGGAGAACAATGACTGTTCATTGCATTACAAATATTAATTGTATTGAATTCTGAATAATACACCTATGCTTTCAATCAGAAACATTTTTGTTCAACCCCCCCCCCCCATCGTCCTCCTACTCAAAAGTTGACACTACATTTCAAGGTATGGGGATTCCACATTTGCAATGTCCGTTAGCCACCCGTGTTCCCCGTGAAGACCACACTTTGCGTTTAGCGTTGTCTAAAAAATCTTTCTTTTGCACAGAAAATTCCATTCCGTATCTAGTAGAAAACTAAATGTTGGCAATTTTGATGCGTTTACGTCATTTTTAGTATTGTTCCATGGGTCCGGGTATTTTTTATGCTGAGTCGAATAGGACGGGTCTCAGAAATGCTGGACTGCGTGGAGGGACAACAGTGGAATCACAGCAGGAGGCAAATGCTATTAGTAGGAACTCGCGGGATAATACAGGATCAATTGTATCTTTTCTCAGTTCGGCTCGTTGCGTCTTGCCAATTGCCTATAGTACGTCATTTCTCGTTCTTCCGTTGTAGTCAGGTCATATTTCATATCCTGAACTAGTATTTTTCAATCCTGAATCGAATGGGATGGGTCTCGGAAGTGCTCTACAAACGGCGACGTTAGCAGATGAGGTGTCGTTTAGTGGATTGTTGGTACAGCAATTGTTCGGCACAGGCCGAAGTAGTTGGAATCTCGAGCTCGGCCTTTCCCCAGTTGCGTTCGGCTCAACGGTTCCAGACCCTTTTTTCATGTTTGCCAAGGGGAAGTTCGAGAACTGCCCGTTCAGTTCTCTTCTCCTCCATACAAAGGAATTAAGTTGATATCCTTCCCTCCCCTCGATTTACCTCCTCCTTCAAAACACATAGCTCCTTCCAGACACACTCGTCTCCCAGTGCTCACTGCAGCCTTCCTCTATCAACTCTCGAGCCAGTCTCTACTCACTCTCACTCTCTCCCTCCCCTCCAGTTTCCCCACACAAACAGGGCAGGCATATTCTTGAGTCCCCTTGTGTATACTCAAACTCAAATCAATATTCATTTCACGTGTAATACTGTCCTTCTGTCACCCACACTGAGTTTTTATTTATTTATCAACATCAACTCTGTTCTTCAGCTCCCCCTCTCGTCCGCCCAACAGCCATGTTGCTGCTATGGTGGGGTCCTGGCCATGGGGTGCTGCATCTGGAGAATGGCTTACACGAGTTTCACCAATTTCCTGCTTGGATAGAGTCAAAATAGTAACAACTATTATTAAGAGTCTGCTATGCGAAAGTATTAAGAGAAACTTTGTTAAGTAGAAGGGCTATGGGAACTCCTTTTTGAGTATATGGGGGAAACAGCCCATTAGGGCAGTTAAAGTTAGGTTGCACCTGACGTTCTCGTTAGAAGTACACTTTTTTTGGTTCATCCACTATATTGGTTGATCCACTTTCTGTTGGTCGATCTCTTTGTCATTACCTAAGCGATAAATCTACCTGAGGAAAATAATTAAGATTTTTGTTGAGAACCTTTCGAATAACAATCTTCCTGCGACATCTAAAGAAATGGGAGGTTCGTTTAATGTTATAGTAATTTAATTGGGCGTGATCCAAAAAAGCTACCTAATTTCTCAACATCAATATCGGTTAAACGCTTTGTAGAGGATACTTAAATGATTCGGGTGATATTCTGACGGTCAATATTGGTGCGATCCCACGAAGGATGTTTAGAAAGTGGTTTCAGACACTGGAAGAGAATGGTAGTTTAATACATTGCATTAAGGCGGCAAAGTCAGGAGTTGGAGGTAAGATCACGCATGAAAGGTTATGACGAACTTGGATCGGGACCGTACGCTTCCGATACACCACCAGCCAAAGAAGACATAAAACATGTTGGCACCTCGTTGAAGGTTGAAGACTCCCATTCTCCCGTTCCCAAAACCACTCATAGTGATGATAAACAATAATTACAACAAATTAATCTTCCAATGCATATTACGAATACAGCAATGATCAAAGTTCCCACTCCATCCCTCACGATTCTCTCAACAGTCTTACAAATACGCCGGTTTGCGGCTTTCAACGACATGTATCCCCCTTCCCCCCATTATAGAGAAGGTGAAACACAAGACAGTTTTCAGGTCCATCCCTGAACCTCATCTGGCCGCAGCAAAGGCACTCCACGCACTGTGAGGCTAGCCACAGCCAGCCTCTCACAAACACGCAGTACATGATCCGCTGACTACATCTCCGCCTCGCATAATCTGCAACTATTTACCCCTGAGTTGCCAATCTCGGCCAGGTGGAACCTTAGTGGATAGTGTCCTGTGAACAGGCCCTTCAGTTTCTTTGACTATCCGTACTCATTCTCTCTCTGGACTGAAGACCTCTATGGTCGCTCTCTGGAGAGTCTAATAAATAACTTTAACTACCTTTGGCCAGGCAAATTCCGCCAATAGGCGAATATCCTAACCTTTTTATTCAACTGGTTCCTGGGGTGGTCTGTGTGAAGAGCTCCAGCCTCCGATCCCTCTGAGATCAGTGCAGATCGCCGATTGACCATTACTAAAGGAACGGGTATCTCCAAGAGCTTCCTGAACATTGAATTCCAACCGGCTCTGCAGAAAATAATTTGGAAAAACTAGCTGTTCAACACCTTCTGAAGCATTCCAGAAGTCAAGGAGGGCATGGAATCAGAAGAGACGGATTCATAGAAGAGATGTTGAGGTGGGAATGTTGAATGGCTCTCCTGCTCTCTACAGTCACGGCCCTTAAGGGATCCATAGGCATTTTAGAATGACTCATACTTATTTCAGCGATGAAGCGCGACTGAAGCATGCAGCTAGCTACCTTATGGCGTTGTGGGTAGCCAATCCACGTTGGTTTCCGGTCTTCTTAGTGGCAACTAGTAGAGAAACATGACGTGACCGTATTAGTTCAATTGTCTTCTTGGCCGAATCTTCCTAATTTGTCTTTGTTTGTTCAAATAAATAATTATTTCGTCACTTTTTCACCAATGATTAATAACGCTTATTAACGACGTCGTCATTTAAAGAAGAATCGTCACATTGAAAAGGTTACCTCACTAGCTGCCCTACCTTAGTCCGTTATCGTTCAAGATCTCGTAACTGATGTTCAACACCAGTTTCCACATTGCTCTGAAAGTGAAACCTGAGGCAATATTCTTGTTGGTAGCATTTCTTGTGAAATCGTCATCTGCAGGACAAACGAAATTCTAAGTGGTTTTTTTTCTTGAGCTCGGATGACAAATGACATTTTTCGCGTGCCTCTCCGTGCTGTTTAATCTTTTCCCCGCAGCATTCAACTCTTGTTACTCACCTCATTCTTTTTTAGAGCAGCTCTTCTCTTTTCTTAACCGTTTACCCTCTGCCACACAATGTACTAATTGTTGAATCCTTCTTTTCGGTGGGTTTGCTGAGCTACTGAAAAGGCAACCCGCTAGAAACGTTTGCGTAACACTGGTTCACATTAATCTGTGAGTGTACTGTGCTCACTATCTTCAAATTACACAACACTTGGTAATTCATTTGGAAAAACATGCTAGTAGTTAAGAAGCATGCCTGTTTATCGTGCTTTCATGTTAGAGCGCAAGTTAACTCTATAGGGCGTTTTCAGAACTGCCCTGATGCCTTTCTGGAAGGTACATAAATGTTGGGTGGAGTAGAGCGAAGCAAAATAAATCTCATTCGTATCACAGGAGAGTTAAAAAAGAAGAAAGTTGGGTACCATCGTAAAAGAGCACGTATTATAGCTGGGTCAAACTGGGAAAGAAAGCGTTGGGGTAGTGTCCTGGGACTAGATTTGGTACAAAACGCTCAATGAACACGATTTGAGTCAGGTATAACGAGAAAGGTTGGAAAGTTCTATTTAATTTGGGCCTTTCCGTTGGCTAAAAATGAGACTCAAGGGGAACCAGGGGCCAGGCGACAATCAATTTCCAGAGCCCTTACGACGTAAAACATTGTTGGTTGTTGTTGATAACATAAAAGTGAATATCTCCAGCTCAGCATTTACCATGAAAAGCAATGCTCACTGTTTGCTTCTGTATGCTTGGTACTGAGCTAAATATGTATCCTTGCATAAACAGTTTGGCCTTCGAAATCACCCAAGAAACAGGCTTCTTCCTGTAGGCAACTCAAGAAAAATTATTTGCAGATTTGAGATTTTGAGTGATTCAGGTACGGCACGAAGTAGATCACATGGCAAGTAATAATTCACAGATGCGTAAAGAATAGCTGATGAAGTCGAATCTTTTCAGTGGTGACGTATTAGCTACTTTCTCACCGTGGACGTTATGTAGGTGCTCACCAGTGAATCTAACATGGAGAATGTAACTCGTGGCAGTGTGACTCAGCCTGTCCCAAATGGAGCTTATTAACTATGTTAGGCTCGTAACTCACGATTTTCAATCTGGAACGTATGAAAGCCAATGCTTGTCAAAGCTTGAAGAGAAGGCACAGTACGCAGTCTTTTGATAGACAGCTAGCTGCCAAGCTAGGTTTGACAGATCAAACCTTGTAGTCAGTTCTTTACTGTCTAGAAATATTACACACGTCCAGCTTGTCCCAATACGTAATGTATCCCATCAACGCATGATCCCCTTGAATGATGGTATGGTATGAGGGCGTTTGTGCCAAGTAGACTGCGTAGCATTCTAACGACACTGTGACTTACTGAACCGAAACCAGGAAGGAGCGTGTTTACGCTGTACTTAGGAATCACCATCGACCGATAGGTATGTAACAATAGAGAACCCCCTTCAACCAAGCTGATGGATCTCCCAGTTTTGCTCACAACTGCCGCATCACAGTGAACCTGGATTCGACTTTCAGTAATCAGCATCATTGGGAGGGGGGCAGTAGACTGTCGACATCCAGTTGTATTGCCATGTGCTGAAGTCACACATATTTCACTTCTTTGGGAACCGGCCTCAAGTATTCGTCGAATGGTATGAGGTATAAGGTGTTTAACACACAATAAACCAATAGTCTGCGATGTTTAGTGCTCTCTCTCCCCAATTATTAAGCTGGAGCACCTCATACCTGTCGGTATACACTCGAATTTACGGGTTCGGTGTGTGTGAAAGAGACAGCAATGTACTGTCTGTCGTATCGTTCGTTATTCATGTTAAAGAGCTGCCTGACTGAGTCTTCACCTCTCCAATTTATAAATGATTAGATGCAAAGTATTATGTGCCTCTCGGCTTGCCAAGTTAGCGTCGGTTCTGGCTTCCAGATAGTTATTGGACATCCCGGATCACTGTAGACTGGTCAGGGCCAATGACGACGATTTCAGTCCTCAGTCCTTCTCCTGAGACATCCCAGGAGTACTGTTCCCACTCCAGTCAGAAGACAACGCACCAGCAATCTGCTTGCAGACTGCGTCGTGACGCTTAACACGGCCCTCATGAGTACACAGTATTCAACCTGCGCCACATGATTCAGTGACTAAAACTGGTTACTACAGGAATGACAACGTGCATCCACGACGATGCGATCCCGACCTCATGTACACACCATCGCAGTAACCAGCGTCGACAGATGAGCGGTGAAAGCACCATTAATCTCTTCCATGGATGGCCACTGAAGAACAATCCGTCCACGGAGAACACTCCGGACAGGGCCCGAGTCCCTATCTGCCAACCAAACCATGCAGAGCAGCTGCAAGCTGCAAACATCGAAGGCTTACTTGGCTTAGGGACAGACCGAGTCGCCATGTCACACCATTGCGGCAGATCCTAGACGAATCCAAGACTAGCCACAGCCCGTGCGACGAAAGTAAAAACCTTGAAAACGTCCGACTAAAAGGGTTTTTAGTAACTACTACTTAACTTTTTAGTTACTGAAATGTACCTTGAGTTGCGTTTAAAAAGTGTTCTTGTTTTTGAGGCAAATATCACAGGCGAAAAATTCTACATGATCGGGAGACAGGAATACTGAAACCCAGGTTGAATACTGCTCTACATACGAATGATAATCTCACATGGGGAGTTGACATTTTCAATAACCCACCGAGAAAATTGGCGGTGGATCAATTTTTCCTAAGCAAGTTCAGGATTACAATAAAATAGCATTTCTCTGAAAAAGAGAAGTAGTTAGTGTGAGCAAATTAGTTTAACAGTTAATACGGGATGAAATGGTACAATTAAGCTGATTTCAAGATTTAACATTGATTTGATGAATGGAACTGGCGTAACTGGGAATTAGGCTCCGACTCTTAGCTAGAGAAATTTAGTCGTAGCATTTTGTAATTCAATTTGTTGCAATCTTAAATAATATTTTCCAACAAAGGGAATTTGTTTTTACATTATAAAAAATAAAAATAACGCACTGGAATGCATGTAGAGACATGGTAAAACGAGTTTATACGTTTGTTTATATCGGGCGGCGGCCAATTCGTGGTACAGAAAGACGTAAGTCATAAGAAATATCTACAAGGCAGAACTCATTTCGGATTTAGCAGTTTTTCATGCGTGTACAGAACCTTTTCACTTGGTGGATTAAACACCAAGAAAACAAATCATCTGTTCTTATTTTTTCTCATGCATAAACCTCAACAATCACTAAAATCGTCATGAGTATGCAAGTTCTCCGCGTCGGTAGTTATGAATGAAAAGTGAGTTGCGAAAGTATACTCGCAATTTTCAGCTGATAAATGGGGTTTTCAAGCGCTGCTCCTTCCAGAATATATGAGTAATTTAAAGAAGCAGGCGTGACCTGTAAAGTCCGTGTGCCTGAATTATATGCCACCTAAAACAAAATGTATTAAAACTAGTAGAAAGACAAAAAGTTGAGTAAGACTTTAAAAGCTGGCGCAGCTCCTAAGCCCCTGTCACTGATCCCTGGGACGGGGCTGGTTGGAAAGTATTCTAAATGGCATTAGATCCCTCAGCATTTTCGTGTCACGACGAGGTGACAACCTCAAAACTAGCTCGTCCTCTCACTTAGCATCCGTTCTTATCTTGACAAAACCGCTTCAGTCCCTAAACCCCTTACAGACCTTCGCCGAAGGATATTTCAGGAAGGAGTTGATGCTCTATTTGGACTCCAACCCTCGAACCAGTTTCATTTGTAGCGGAAAAGTCCAATCTCCTGATACTACTTGAACGAACGAAAATTGGAGTTTTTTTTACAATAAAGAGCGATGTGCCCGAGAGGAGCCTGGTATCAGCGTTTTCTCTACCGGTTCAAGAAATAGAAGATAGGAGCTCTACCTAATACATACATTGAATTGAACTTCCATAGATTTTTCAGCAAATTAGAGTTGGAACATTATCAAACAGCTTGTTTGAGTTAATGAAAAAATTCCATAAAACTTTGGGGATAAGTGACACTAAATAACGGACACACACGGGCCAGAGAGTTGACTACTACATGATTTGATCATCAAACTGTAACATCGCATTATCCGTAACTGCTTTTGTATTACTCAGCTCACAGTTGTGTACAACTGCTCTTGTAACTTCACAGAAGATTTCACTATCTTCAACTCAAATGGGATTCTTGAAGAACAGCCTAAAGCCAGGAGGAACCCCCAATCTACCCTGTCAACCATCTTCTCTCTTTCAATACTTCAATCCTTGCCGAACACAAGGATTGGTGTTTCCAGAGCTGACAAAGTATTGTCCCACAACCTAGCTCTATCAATCGTGCAGTGGGGATTTCTGTTGACCTCCTTACACCATCTCATTTCTCATCACTTCACTTTCTGATGTATCGAAGTCGCGTTATACGCATTTTGACGAATTGGAGAAGGATATAGCCAAATATTGGGTGTGGCGCATCACACAACTTTCTTTAGTTTCATGTACACTCAGCTACTTTCCATTAAGTCAATAGGAACTTGTAAACCATAACATTCTACGTAAACTGTGATAGCGCATACAATGCCGGAATTTATTGAGTGCTGCCCCTTATGTCACGGCTTTCATTCGTACGTAACGTATAGTTAATTGATAAGAATATCAGCATGCTCTGCCTAGGACGGTTCGTGGTAACCATTCTGGAATTATAGTGTAAACCCGGCTCAAAAAGTTGGTTTATAAAACGACGCTAGCTTGAATTTCGATTGTTGCTCCTAATAACCATTATTTACGTCATAATAATCGTTTTGGTAGCTTTTCCGACAGCCATTCAGATTTTTCCGGAAACGCTTGGACAATCGAGATTTATGAAGAAAAGAAACGACTCACCACGTTTTTCGTGAAAATCAGTGATAATGCACCGTGCAGCTCTCGTCATTTTTAGACACATTAGGATTTCACGGTACTTTTACATCTTTTTTTTTCAACAAATTAGTACTTTATTGTATTGAAAAATATAATATTGTAGAGCGCAAGTTTTTTAAAATATAACAATAATGAAAGTGGAACGTGAATGAGGCATCTATCCACTGATAGACCCTCAAATGCTTCTGTTGTAGTGATGCCATTGACGGTTTTTTTCAAGTACATCAGTGGGACAGTTCCTCTTGGTCCGGGCTGTAGTGGGTTTGCGGCTAATTGTTGTAGTAATGTAGTAAGGGGTTGGAGTGTGAGATCAATCTTTCGTGTAGGGTGGTAAATACATCGTTTTGAAGTGGAAGTTGAACTTCCGGGTTTCCCTACGTGTCAAACCTCTGCAACGTCACAAATGGTAACAGTATCTATCAATCAACGGGCAGTAGTGACAAAAACCTTGAATAAAGACTATGTCAGGTAGACGCCGAGCCAGTGCCAGGCATGATGTATGACAGAAAAACTTGACTTGTCTGATTACGACTGGTGTAATCCCCTTTCATGGGTTGTGAAATCCCTGTTACGATTAAAGGGACACAACAGGAACAAAGGGGATTTCGTCAATTTGGAGGGGCGCAATATAAATTGCGTTTGTGTTAGAACAGAGTCAAAGTAATTCGAGCCCAAAGAAAGTGGCAGAGAGAATAAAAGTTTACCAACACTGTACCCCGTAACAAAGCGAGTCTCGTTTACAAGATAGCGCACATTAGGCAGGATAAGAGCATCAATAACAGAGAACCAAGTAAAATATTGAGCACTTAATCGTCGACGTAACTTACTCAAGTCTGACAATAAACGTACAGTAGTGGAGGGTTAAGTGAGACGAATGGGGAAATATTGTCGATTAAGGAAAACCAAACTAGCCTTGTTTTGTGGTAAAGAATCAAGAAATTAAGGAATATTGTTTGTAGATGGACATTCACAGATATTCTAGATCAGTTGCGTGTAACTTGAGAGACACGTCGACAATTACGACAATCTTATAAAGTATGATAACCCCCCTCTCACCACGTCAAATAATGAAGGCTTCGAACTGTCACCTGTAAAACAACAACTGCCGCTTACGATTACGTCAAGTTGGTAAGTTTCCAGTGACCCAAATAATGATGCGTACAAGAATTTTAAGACGCAGATTAAGAACTAGCGTAAAACTTCAGAGATCGTGTTTCAATTGTAATGTGCCTCGATAGACAGCGTGATATCGCGTTTCAAGTATCCATGCACAACGTTTAATTTATCACAATTAATTACGATGTTATACTGCAATCATATTATCTCTAATACTGGATTTAATTCCCGCGTTGCTGGCCCCGCTAATTCTTGTTCAAGAAATTAAACGCGCGTACATCCTCACTACCCCTTCAAAGTATTTTCCCGAGCAAACACTTCAATGTTTGATTTTCACCATTAGTTAAAGAGGGCTCAAATTCCGACGTACCATTAACCTCTTTTTTTCTAGATTAGTTGCCTCTGGATTTTCACCAATGTCGAAGCCGTTCGTTAATGCTCCAGTCTGAATCGTTTTCAGATTGGGCTTTCAGGACGGAGGGGTCCGGATATAATCCGTGGGAAAGTGGGGATTAGATTTGCAATTAAAGGGACAACAGTCCTCCAGTGGAGGAGGCCCTGCTATTTCGTTGATTCTAACTGCCCGTTTCAACTGACTCATCAATAAAACCGTATTTCACCAAAACGCAGATGCTGATCCCTCGATTTGAGGGTTTATTTCTGGAACGTTTATCGAAGTTCCTGTTGAATTAAAGCTTATTTGAAATACAAAACGCTGCAGTGTTTGTTGTACGTTTGACTCAACTGATATTAACCACTCTCGCTTTATTGAGTGAAAATGTTTCTGAAAGGAAGGATTCAAATACGATGCATCACATAACCTCGTCCTCTTTTAAATTCGACGAGTTTTCAAACCCTATTGATTGAGGTCGCTGAAATGAAATTGGGAAAAAGATCGAGTTCTGTGCAAAAGCACTTAGTACATTTTACGACGCGTAGAAGTTGAAATTCGTTTTAGGTTAATGGGTTTTTAAACACATTTATTTAGTTTTATTTCTGAATAGAGTCCCCTAAGTGAGGCGTAGTCTGAATATTGACAAGCATCAGTGATTCGGTCCTATTAGTGATTGGTACTTTGGTCCTACCGGCTCTTTTGCATTGGAGAACTATTTGCTCGTTCGAATAGTTGACGTTGAATGTTTGTTGATTGGCTGTGGTACGTGATATAGTTCATATGTACAACTCACATGTGGAATGTGTGGCGAACTCGTTAACTCGGTAATTACCAGATATTGTTATTACTTTCTTTCATTTCAAAATAGACCTTTCATCACCAATAACAATTCTACGAACTAGTAAGTGTACGATGAACATTTAAAGTACTTGGACTCGACTTTGAATCATAATGATAGTCTCATTCGCCTCTGATGAACCCTCGTTTAAACTGTTTAGCTGGTATTTTACAATTTATTTGCACTTCAGGACCTGAACAGACTTTGAATGACTTCACGAGAATGACTGAGGGGCTGGATGCAAACAGCACGAAGTCCTATGTAGAGCTTGGGAGGCTCTATGTTAGGTTAAGCATAGAACTCTACTAAATAAATTCATCGGAGGTTTTTTATTTCAGTACCAGTCTAACAATTGCAATGCTTTCTCTTTCTGGAAAACTACCAAATACTGGTTATCTACTAGTATTAAGCTTACAAAACTAGCTGTAGTACATTAAAATATTCACAATTTTCCTCTGGCAGTCCATTGAACAGAGGCAAAAATGAAAATGTGTCAAATATAATGTTTTTTGAACAATATTTGTAGTTTCCCCAGTCAGTGTGATTTCATCATTCTTATGGAGTCTTCTATAACCACGTATACCCGCATTTTGTTCTCCGTGATTATTTCTGTATCACGAATCAATGGCTGTAACGATTTCGATCAAAGTTACGGACTACTCGAAACTAACTAGTACCTACATTTTGTTTCACATAAATGTTCCTGTAGAAATGCGATGAACGAAGATATAGCGATCGTATTATCGCGCAGGTCGTCGCATTTATGGGAGTGGCGGAAAGTTGTGTGTGGCTAGGTTCCAGATATCTATTTGATTAAATTAGCTTACTATGTTAATTTAGTCAAACACCCGAGTTGTCAATCTTTAGTTTGAATTTGTTTGAAATTTGGGCCGTGAGTTCCTAATCTATTTGGCGGAGAAAAGTGGAAAACATACCTCAGTGTGAGGCCCTTCCCGATAGAATTGGTAGATATTTGGGCAGCAAGGGTGTTACTGAAGGGGAAAAGGAATGGGGAGATGATGGAATTTCGTAGGATCGAAATCGAAGCTACCTCGAGATTGAAGGATTCGACAAACCCTAATTGGGAAGTTCAAGGCTCAGAACATAAGATGGGGATGAAACCGGTGAAGTAATAAGAGCTTTAATTTTCTGTCTCGCTCAAAACAACTCAAGTAAAATGCAAACCTTACGATCTTTCATGATCAGTCTTCTTTTATAATTATGATGCGGTCCATCGATGGGCAAACTTTGAATCAGAATGAATAGTTCAAACACCGAATATGCCGATGTTGAGACATATCCAATCTCACAATATAAAACTGATAGTTGTTACACGAGGGTACCCAACATAACTTGATAAATAGAAAGTTGTGCAGCTTTTTTCCCCGAAGGCTCCGAGAATTCTGTATAACGATCCACCGAGTGAAAAGTTTTATCCTAACAAAATAATACCATTCTAAAAGTTCGTAGAACAAGATAAGAAGTGGAGCGGACGTTGGGCTAACGGATAAACTCGAATTTCCCGACCGGAGAAGAGCTGAGCATATTAAACCGCTCACTTTGGAGTCGACCTGCCACCTGCCATTTGTTTCAAAGCCAAGAGAAATAGGAGACAACGAAGCCTTGAGAAAGTTGGACAACGGGAGACCTAACTGATTTGTCTGGCGTTGGGTAAGGACAGCGCGAGGTAGCATGAGCGTTCGATAATTTGGATATTGTTTTCTACTCAATTGACTTTTCGCTCCGCCAACGGTACACATAATCATAGTGAAGAGTTCTGCTCATTTTTATCCTCACATAGAATTAGTAAAAACCTCTCCTCTCCTTATCACGCCACAACTGACGGGAGTACCTAAAATTTTGTGGACACCTTCAAAGATAAAATCTCTCAAATTTTCAAATCTGGTCAACTGCTCAGTGAGCTAGTCCAGCAATTCCTTCGGGATTCCTAAACGAATTGTACGACGCGGCAGTCACCAGCGTTTCTCGCGCAAAATCGCGGACTCAACACGATTTGATTTGGCTCACCCTCCGAAGTGTCAAGTGGTTGTGGGCAGTAATTAGGCTCACCAATGGACGCGAAGCAAACTCCACATAAAGGACGCGGTACGAATGAGACACTACTATAAGGGATAGGAAAAATGGATGAAAGCACGTCGTAACAAGCAGTTGGGACCTGTCATTTAAATGCAGGAGTCATGTAAGCGGCATGTCGATCAAATATTTAAAATAAATCAGGCACCTGATCACGATCATGATGTATGTCAATCATTAAACGACAATCGAAATGTCACTGTTCCCAAGAATGTTGAACGTCCATTGTTCTTCGACTGTTGCCTTGACTAAATAAAGATACATAAATTGAATGTTATTTTATTTTGAATTAAATTATTTTAATTTTTCACTCCAAGAATGTGTTTTTGTTTTCTCACAAAAATGTTATTACTTTTATTTTGGATTCAGTTGTATTCTAGCCATAGTCATTTGTATTTTTTAAGCTTATTTTTCTCTCGAATGTTTTTAAATTGGGAGAAGATTGTTCCTGTTCTCCCCTCCGATTGACTGTCGGATCACGGCAGTCGAAGCTCAGTTACCATTTCGTATTCGGAAGCAAAATACACGCCTCCGTGATGTCGTTCGCCCTCCTGCACCTCAGATATCAGTTTTCGTTATTGACACATTACAATATCTTTTTACCCATTGGATTGAAGAAAGTAGAAATGAGCCAGTCTGGAGCGATAAACATCACGTTCGAATATCACTAGAAGATCGAGCCCAAATCAAGGCAAATGCCGCGGACTTGGAGAGAAACATTATGGACTGCACGGATACTGATTCCGGAGGAACGAAATAAGTGGAGAAACTGAATGGTGATCGATCCCTAGTGTCGAAAAGTGATCATTACCCTCGACTGTAAGCACAGTTGTAAGCAAATGTCTCCAGGTGTCTGCTTGATCTTGCAATAGGAATGTCATCAGACGTTGCTTCCTCAACTCCATTTGCACGAGAACAGAACCCATAACTGGGTCCACGTTGGTCGCTGAGGCTCGTAATAACAGGCCGCAATCAGCGAACCTCTCTTCATCTTCCCTCAGTTCCTAATGAGGATAACTACGAAGTAATTGTTAAAGGGGGAAAGGGTCGTCCTGAGCCTTAACGAAATTAGATTCTACGAGAATAATAATCTCGTTTTCGGTCCTTTACGGCGGACCGGGCCGTTATAACGATTCGCTCGCTATCGGTCCAAGGGCCTGTTCTGAAGATTTGAGATACCCTAGCTAGGCTTGTTAGACGGTTTTCAATCTCAGATAGTGTTACCTGTACAAAGGGTGACCTCAAATGTAATTAAATGCGTATCAGCTTGTGTAGAGAGCGGGAGAGAGAGACAGAGAGTGAGAGGGAAAGTCATTGCAGGATAAATAGAATGATTGATAAATTGAAGGAGAGTGAGCTGAACGTGACGTCGAAAATAGTGAATAGGTAGGAGAGTTCCTGAAGGTATGGATTACTTTTTACAGTGAATTGAATAAGAATTGAACATCTTATTTGTTACGGAAGAATAACTAAAGCATATAAATGATATAATCAGACAATTCTCAACATAGACATATGTACCCGTCATTTAATATAAGACTACGCTTTTCAGAATGTACCAGAAACTTTGGAGCTGCAGAGTTCAATAATTGTAATATTCAGTGCCTAAGAAGTTGGCATATCATCCATTTTACGCGGATTAAGGAAAGTTGTGCTACGTTTCGTACCTGATATTTCGATTGAGGAATTGCGGGATCGCCAGTTATTAAAGTACAAATTGGACCATGTATCGTGAATGCAGAAGCAATAAACCTGCAACTGTAGAAAGAAAAATGCTCAACTCAATACAAACATCCCCCTCCGATTCGCTCCCGGTTCGGCATTCACGTGCTCCAGATGTGAAACGATAACGCGGATGTAATAAAAGAGTCTGCCTCAATCATCGCTACATGCCAATGCCAAACTGCGACAGCAGAAAAAAGAAAAACCGCTCCCGAACATAGAGCAGGTGCAGGGGATCTAAAAACTTGAAATATAGTGAGCTTGGAGCTGAACTTGTAGCTCAGGTTCACCACTTCCAATTTAAACCGCCGTTTGCAGAAACGAAGAGGGCTTCCCGTCGTCCAGTGAATGATGGAACGAGTTTTACACTACATCTGCTGCGAACACGAAACTCTAGAATAAGCATGTCAAACGAGCGGTCCTTCGCAAACACGCGGGCGGTTCCACAAAAGATACTGCTCGTGATCCAATAACTTGAACCGGCTGTATAGAACTGATAGACGTACAATTTTTCTGATTACAAATGTACCCTACAGTATTTCCATCGAAAAAGCATATTTTGATCTCGGCTAGCGCCAACTGGCAGCCCATATGCCTGTCAACCTATACGTAGCGGTTGATTTTGTTGATTCATCCTTCCTTATCTCTCGTCTTATGTTAATAATCGCCAGATGTTCGAATACGTGTATCATGTTCCCGCCTGTTGAACGAGAGGCTTTACATAAACTGTATTAACTTAATACTTACTTCCACCGTGAGTTCAATAGGCAACCCACTCAACACGCTAACCAAGCGGGTCAACAATCTAAACCGGCCGTCCCTTTTGTTAAGGATAGATGTTTACATTTATATGTACGTCATGTGATAGTGGAAGAACTATCGAATGTACATATAGAACGGTATAATAATTGGATGCGAAGTAGCAACGCCTCTCTTACTTTTCCAACCTCAGTTTCCCAACAACTATGTACATATCATTTTTTCCTAGAACCTTTTTGGCTCTTGAGGCCTTAAAACCTACTCAAGAATACAGTCCGAAATTGATGGAGTTTAAGGAACTCCTCAGACACCGTTCAGTTATCATATTTTGAATCTTGAGAGTACATATCGTAATTAATTTGAATATCCAAATCCTCGAAACGACACAAACCTCGGTAAACGTGGTCGATGTTCATGAGATGAGCTTTCGTTCGTGAAGACGAGGTTGATTCGTGTTAAGATACTCTCCACCTCCCATCCCCACAGTAGCAGCTGCGATCTTGGTGCGCACAATTACAAGTAAGTCTTCAGAGATTGCAGCTGCTCGGCATGGCTCGGTTGACGAATGGGAACTGAGGCAGTGTCCTGACTCCCCTTACTCTTCTGCGTGGGTGGACTGGGCTTCAGAGGGCATTCGTGGGAAGCATTACCGGCACTTTCACGCCATTCGCGTGGCGTCACTGCCTACAGCGATGAGGTGTATAAGAGGCCAGAATCGTAATGTTGTGAATGCTCGCTGTCGTGCCTATGGTAACCTGATTGAGCCGCTGAGTCATGTGGTGCAGGTGTGTCCGCGTCAAGCGTCATGACGCGGTCTGCAAGCAGGTTGCTGGTGCATTGTCATCTGAGCGCTGGGAAGTGGAAAGAGCGGCACTACTGGGTTGGGTTATCTCTGGAGAAGGACTGAGGCCTGACTTCGTCCCGACCAGTCTGCAGTGATCCTGGCTGTCCAGGTAGTATTCAGCCAGGATCTTGCGCTGACTTGGCAAGCCAAGAAGCGCAAATACGACAGGACGGATCGTCGTATGGTGGTGTCGGAAGCTCATGGAGTGGAGGCAGGTAACATCAGGGTTGCAGCATTGACCGTGTCCTGGCGTGTTGCGTGGTGCAAGAGAAGTGCTGAGGAGATGCATCAGCTGGGTGTGTCAGCAGGCGTTCTCCGAGGTATCATCTCCCGCGTGTCGGTCAGGTCGTACTTTAACTGGTGGTCGTTCTATCGTGGAACATCTTCATATCCTTCTTTCCTTCCTCGTCCCAATCATTCTATCCCTAGAGCCAGTGTAGTGTAGTCTGGGCGCCCTCCCCATTTCCTCACTTATTATTTATTCAGTTATTCCTTTTTGGATGAGCTTCGAAAAAAAAGATATTCAATCACGTCCTGACGTCCATATTTCTGCCGGTGTACGTAAATTAATCATTTGCAATTACTTTCTAGGAAGCGTCCAGACTTCTTTTCTTCGGTACGTGGCCCAGCTCATGTTCTACGTTTTAGTGAATTCCTTGATGGCTTGAAAGCGTGTACTATCAATTTACAAATAGTTCGTTGTTTCCCATTGACAGGATGAGGATCACCAATATTTGTTTCAGCTCCGCCTTATAAAAGGTATCTGATCGTGTTTAGCTAGTCTCATTCATGCCACGAAAACAGTGAGAAGGAAAAAACCCCTGAAGATACAAAAGAGAAAATTGAAACGGACAACTCTACACCTCAAATTCGGGAATTTTCAAGGATTATTCTCTCTTCGACCTCCTCTCCATCGATGTGGGAGTTCTTCGGCGTGTTGATCATCAATGTCTCTCAAATGGAGCATTTCGGAATACGATTTGTGTGTTGGTATTTTTTCCTGCGCAATAAAGGACAAATCATACAATTTCACAACCCAAGTACGAGAAATCTCCAACAACTCATTAGCCCTTATGCCCTACAGCACTCTGAACTCTAAACAGTCTAACAAGACTCAACACTCTGACTTTCTAGCAGCAACCAAAACTGAGTGGATTAAATAGGAAACTCTGCCACTCAGTTTAAAACGAGTCCAAGGACTAACCGGAAATGGTATTCACGTGTGATAGTTTCTCAAGCCTTAACCGAAGTATGTGAGATTTGCAGACAAGCGGTCTGTTTATGTTATGAAATACTCTTCTGGTTTCCTGGGGAGTATCAGTGCGAAAGTCATTCAGCCCAGGGATGAAGCCTGAGTTACGAGTGTTCCCATAGGTTACTTGATCTTCTAGAGCTTAAGCATGTTCACCACCTTCAGACCATCTTCATCAATGTAGAGAACTCTGATATAACGAAGCATTATTTGGGGCAGGTCAACCTTCGAACTTTGACCATCGCCGGAGTTGAAAAATGAAAACTATAACGGAGCAGAACTTGATTATCACAGCCGCTAAACTGATGTATTGACTTCAATGGCAATTCAAAGAGCGAGGCAACCCATTACTAGGATAAATCAAACTAGATAGTTTTTTCAACCCTTTTAGGTTAGCTGCATTGTGGAATCAGAGGAGGGGAACATTGAATGCCTCTCTGATAATACAGTGCACACACAATGGACATTCCACGAGACTGAAAGAACGGCAATAAATCACTAGCTTGGTTCTTTTTGAAAGTCGTCGTGGTCGCTGTAGATCTTCGGCTATAGGCTCAGTGAATCCCACCTCCGCTACCACACAGTATAAATAACATACAGTAGAGGTCCGTAAAGTCGGCCTCGGCTCAGGCCTGCCTTTTTTTGCTTCGATATTTCTTCCGGCGTTCGAAACGCGTGAATGCGCATCAACCGGGATAATCCCTGCAATGATTTTGCACAATAAACATATATCTCGTTGGATATCCGTAATCCTGCTCTCAAACACCCGGAAAAACCGTCGGCTTGTTGCAGAAACAGGTGAGTCGAGTATGAAACCTATTTCTCTTCCTGTTCGACGCCCGGAATTCCAACCGAACGAACCTAATCCTGTAGGACACAGGGCCGGGCTGGAGGCTTCTGATTTAAAAAGAGATAAAAATGACTATGCTGAAGTTGGGGAGGGGGATGGAAAAAATATTCGAAAGCAGAAATGAAGTTGAAAACAAAAGCAGTTAACTGTGGGAGGAATAAAAGAAAATTTGCATCCGCTTCCCCGTCGAGTGAGTTAAGAGTTGACATTATATTCCCAAAAGGTTGCGGTTCTGTTAGGAGGCGAACGAGCCAAAATAATTAATGCACTCTGCAGGTTTTACAACAAACCCCTTCCGCACCCCTCGTCCTAATCGCTCCCACTTTTTTTTCTCTCTCTTTCTCTCCTCACTCACCCACTATCTCTCCTCTCTCTCTCTCTCTTTCGCACCCTCAACAATTAAAATTCCGTCGCTATTGTTGAAACAACTTCCAGCAAACAGCTAAATCTCCGATCCGAAGGAGGAAAAGGTGTTAATTAACCGAGGCTTTTAGTTGGGCGTCTTCAGTGGCAGGTTCTTAAGCCGCACGACAAAAAGAGCGCCCAAAAAACTAAGGAGGGCAGACATCTCCTAAATAATTCCCGTTGGGCCGTTATATTCCTTACTTTTATTATTCGTTTACTCGATAGAAGCAAAAGCCGGCTGTTTGTTTAGCAGCTCTGTTGCCAACGAAAAGGATCATCCTCTCTTTTTTACGAGCTAATTCTCCAGCTCGTTTTATTACGCGTCGCGGGGGATTACAGATTCAATTTTCGGGCGGAGCAGGAACATACACTACGGAAAGTCGTGTGACTTATCCTTCGTTAAAGCGTGTTGACTTTGTAAAAGGTTTGCGGGAAAATGTTTCTAACCCGATCGCGAGACCCATATTTTAAGTAAATCCTCTTTGGCGCATTTTAAACTAATGATGTTATATATATATATATAATCTTCTGACTGTACTCCCCATGGGGGTGTGCACCGCGGCCATATGACCTATTGTGCCAGTCCTAGTGTCTTACAGGTCTATGCCTAGCTTCCTATGGAAAGCCAGGTAGTTCCTGAAGGAGTCCTCGTTGGTATCCATCCTGGGAGAAGTGGTGCCAAAGACCAAAAATCGCTCCCTCTCAAGTCTCCGGCACTGGGCCAGAACATCGTAGCCACTTTCTTCATCCGTGCCACACCACCTGCATAGAGGGGACTCGGCTATACCCATAACATACATGTGTTTGTTCATTCTGCAGTGTCCTGTTATGATACCAACAACCTGCCTTAAGTCCTTCCTCTCCATCCTCAGGAGGGTGTCTCTTGTCTCACCTGTTTGCTCTGAGACAAATCGTTTGGAGTGTCTTACTCCTGCAGCATTCCAGATTGTCTGATGCAGTCTTCTGGCATGTTCTTTCACAGTCCTCTTAACTAGTGACAGAGAAATCCCGCAATGGGGCGGTGGCCCAATAGGTACTGTGGACGAACCACGTCTGGCCAGATGGTCCGCCCTCTCATTTCCAATGATCCCATTATGTCCTGGAATCCAGTACACATTAACTCTATTTGCACTTGCTAGGGAGTTAAGCCACATCCTGCACTCATGACAACTAATGATGTTGCTCTGGGTAGTTAGAAAATGCGTGGAAGCCCACAGGTTTGCGTTTGTTCAAACAACTTGAAACATGTGAGATTTGAATGGAACCCAACAGTTTCATGGAACCGTTCAGAAATGTGTGGTGGTTTCTTGAACTGGGATTTGTTTCTTGGCTTCCGACTCAGAAGCTGCCAGCACTCCCAAAAGCAGCTCATAACGCTCCATATAAATCCTTGCTCTACTGCATGGTATGATACTTTCCCTTCATACATTGCCATTTAAATAACGTGCGTATAATTTCAGTCCTATTTTCGTTTATTACTCATTCTGTATATTCATTTATGTTTTCGGTCAGGGATATTTTGGTACAACACTACCTCAAAGCTCAGGTTTTCAGGGTAAGCGGGTTCCAAATCTGTAATTCTCGTTCATATTTTGCCTCTAACGTGATTTAAAAATCCATTCTATCTCGAAACATTTTCAGTTGGTACCTAGTTGAGCACGACTGCTCGGCGATCGGATGAAACCCATGGTAGTTATGGGCAAAATATTATTAAAAAAAACAACTAAAACGAAATTTTGGTAGTTCTATTGCAATGACGTCGTTTGGTATCGTTTCCTTTGTATTTTTCATGGTGAGTCAAATAGTACGGGTCTCAGAGGTGTATGATTGCGTCGAAATGGACACAAGAAAATCACAGTAAATATAGCGAGGCAATTTCTACTACTTGAAAGAACTCGCACAACAATATAGCGAATGTTATTGTTTCTCTCCGTTCTGCCATCATTTCTCGCACTCCCTCTTGTCTGACTCCAACTGCCCGTAACCACTCGTCGTTTCCCGCTCTGCCATCTCTAACCTTACTCTAACCACCTGTCATTTCGACTCGTTACGTCGGGCCAACTGCCTAGCGTCGCCTGGAAAATGTAAGTTTTCGTTGTTCCGATCATCGTATTCGAATCGGTTGCTAGTATTTTTCGATGATGTGTAGGTGTCGATCAGAGGTGTATGAGAACATCAAACTGCGCAGGAGAACAATAAACTGTTGTGTATTAATTTACAGATTTTTTATAAGCCTTGCTCATATCATACTTCAAAAAATCACAATTGTAGTCTGATGAGGTAATTATATGATGGAAGTTTACGTATGGCAATAAAAAATGAGCTACCTCATAAACTTCGGAATATAAACTAACTAGATTTTTTTAAATTTTGTTTTCCACATTATAATAAAACGCTACGAATTATTACACAACGGTTTATTATTTTCTTGCACAGTTTGATTCAGTCCTCCACCTCGGAAACCCATCTCACTCTATTCAACATCGAAAAATATAAGTGAACGATACGAAAATAGAAGTTTTCTGGACGGCAGTAGGCATTTGGCACGGCCTGCGAGTCTAACTGACGGGAATGGCACGGGATTCAGTGCCGTAAAGGACTTGAGGGCAGTGGGAAACGACAGGTAACTTTCGCTATAATGCCTCACGAGTTCTCTCTTCTCAGCATCGAGAAATACCAGGAAAACATTAACAAACGAGACGTAATTGCAATAAATATTCCAAAATGTTGTTTTGTGTTAATTTTTTCAACCAACTTTTGCCCGTATAACCACGGGTTTCACGCAAGTGGATTGCCTGGCGGGCACAATTACAATCAAAATGGATTTCTTGTGGGAAATTACGTCTTTTTAAACCACACTAAAGGCATGGTAAGGCCTGAACGGGGGACACGGTTGAGGGGGTTGTACAAAAATGTTTCTGACCGAAAACATAACTATATAATCAGAATGGATATTCAACCAACACTGTAAATACCAACCAGATGGTATTTTGGCAATGGTGACAAACGCTGGTATTTTCGTCGGAAATGAACATTTCTGTAAGTTAAAGCAGAAGTGAAATGATTGAAATTATGGTTGCATGATCTAAACCAGTAGATGGAAGTAGTTTAGGCGTGGTAAAACACAGCTTGATAGGTTGAACAGTCGACTCCATATGAACGGTAATAATTCTACCCTAATTTGTACCCAGCTCTAATCTCGTGCCATGAATCGTATTTTCATACCTTCGAAATGGTGAGATATATTGACGTCGTTACGAGCTTCGTCGTGGAACAATGGTGATATCGAATACATTATGAATCAGATCGCGCGGACACAAGCCCTACTCGTCGGTTTTTCCCTCTCGCTGAATAGAGTCGCCTTATGGTCCAGAATAATTTTACGACAGAATCAAAGGTCATTTCTTCACACGTCGCGAGCGGGTCGTATTTTTCTTTTTTCTTCTTTTCGTACTGTGTCGCCCCAGAGAAATTCTCGTCTGATAAAGAGCGAAAGAAACTCCACGAAATGAAAACCCTCTCTGAGTTTCACGCTTTGGCCGGCTATCTACACGAAACTGGTATTTTGTAAGTCCATACGTATCGCTACATCTGCATTAAATTTAGAGCGTATTTCATTCGCTCGCTTTTCATCTTCGTTGACAAATCTAAAACATAAATAGCGTTGCGTTTCATGTTTTATACTACTTGCTTCTTCAGAGGCAAAAGGAATTTCAGTGAATAGTGGTGTCTCGAAGCATCTGACTAATGAAGGTATTTATAATACTCCATGTCATAATGAACTGCTCGGTGTTATCTATATGCCATTGGCTGAAGGAGAGATACGCCTTTTACTTTGTCCACCGCCGTTCGCTTGACTCAACCGGTAGCGAGTGACGAACTTGCTCATTCATTTTCATCAGCGACAGTGGTTTTCAATGTGTTGCCTGAAAATCGAAGAATGATCATCCCGAGAGATGGGTTGGAGCGACGCCTACAGTAGTAATTTGAATAGTGTCTCATGGTCGTTTTGAATGTCTTTTCTTAGTTCCTAACATTATCCCTGATAGTGACCACCATCGTACAGGAACTACATACTTTATGGTGAGAGCTCCAGTTAACCAGCATTAGCACTTGCGCTTATCGTTGCTGGTAAGCAGAATAAACTCGTAAGTTAACCGCCGTGTCAGTAAAATCACGAATCCACCCTTGCTCCAAGCGTGCATTCAACTTGGGTGTGTAACTTCGTTTTTAGAAAGCACAGCAGCAGACGATGAGAGGGGAGACTTGAACGAGTGGGTTATTTAAATAGCAAATTTCTTAGCCCAGCAGTTTTGTGCGAAGAACCTTGTTCACGTCCCTGCTCCACTACCCCGCTCGCAACTCATATTGTTACCATAAGCTGGTTTGGCCTCAAGAAAACATTCCGAAAAAAACTTGCTCCAGTAACACTCTGACAGCACGTGAAATAGGAAATTTATCAGTGGATAGCGATTAGGTAGAATTGTTGAAGTTCAAGTCAAATTAGATGTAATGCTTGAGAGGTGATTCAAGCGGTCAATTACGGGTTGTCGCTCTTCTTACTTCATGATAATCCATTGATCGGGAGCGTCAAGGCTTGGCAGGGTAGCTCTTCTTCTTTGCTGACAACGCAGCACTCGTAATTTGGCCCGTAATAGGAGAATTGCCTTCAGTAAAGCTCAGAAGTTGATCAAGGGTCTAAGAGTTGGGCTGAGCCAGCTTACCATAAACGTGATCATCATTTTCAGGCTAAAAACTTGTTGGCTTGTTTGTTTCTTCTCGGATACTCGTGTTTTCGGAGAAATTAACGAATACATGAAATAGAGCTCGGAATTGTGACTGAAGCAGCTAGGGAAGTATCACAGCAGATTAACGTAATATGGGGAGAGAAAGTAACTTATTCGTTGGATCATTGAAAGTAAATCAAGTCAGGATCAGAAATGCCATAACTAGGCTAGAATAAAACCGATGCGTATTTAAGAAAAAAGTATATTCATATCTACACACAGTCAAATCATCATTTAAGGAACAGCTGCTTTCAGCCCAAACTCTCAGAATGCTAAGACTCCAGAGTTATCTCCGGCGACGGTCCAAGCTGTTATACGAGTATATAATACCCGAAATGAATTCGGTGTCCTCAAACTCTTCCTGATGTCTACGCTTATTACAGGAGGTTCTGCATTCAACGCTATTTCCTCATTTTTCTCCTCTCGTTTCAACACTTACCTTCGTCGTACTCTTTTGAGATAATTCAACCGTTAATATCACCACGTTGCCTCTCTCACGCTAATTTCCGAGAAAGCAGTTTCGAATAGTACCAGACTGTTAGATAACATTTGATGCCTGAACTGACTTGATGAGCCATTTCTTCTCAATCGTAATTAGATAAATAAGTAGCCGACGGTATCGCTTTCTCTACGGCTACGTAAGCACAAGAGGAATTCGTTCGGCAATCAATTAGTAACCACCGATCAATGATCAGTCCTAACGTCAGCAGCAGTTACACAACGTACGCCACTCACAAAACGATTAGATAGCAAATTCCAATTTTGTAGAGTTTGGAAGAGATTGGATAATCTTTACTGTAACGGAAGCCCGTTATTTCGAACCAACGCTCTGGCACCCAACTTCGGAGGGTTCTTGAAACCGCTCGACTGTTGATTGAGAAGGATATTTAGGTGGAAGTCACGTAATGTTCGAGTCGGAAAACTGCGATCGCTGCGGCAACCTCTCTAATTTATCACACAGTTTCAGATCGATATTGAGGAGGAAGACTGTTGATTCGCGAATTGAATTCTATTGAGCTCGAACGCTCAGCAAATAAGTGACAGGTAGTCCCTTCGCTGGCACCGAAGCGGTGGAACCTGGAGCTGCATAGTGAAGCAAAATTAGTTCTCGGCTGGGCAGCGATATCAAAATTGGGATCCCTCCTGAATGAAGAACTGACTTTCATGATTGAAGTACCGGGAGGAGCTCTCTCTTTATTTCCAGTAAACTTCCCCTTCTCTTCATTTCCTGTTTTACAGTGAAACCACTGATCAGTATCGGACTTCTCTTCAGAACTTCTAGGTGACGGTGAAGATCACTACTCTGACACTACATTCAAAAGGCTGAAAAAGAAAAAGATGGAGGGGACACGCAATTTTACGACTGGAGAAGTAACTTGGCATATTTAATCAAAAAACGCTGCAAATTGTTACACATTCCTTTCTTATTCTCTTGTACAGCTCGACGTGGTCTCACTCCTACGAGATCCCTCCCAATCGATTCAGCATTGAAAAACACTAGTAAAGAATACGAAACATGAGACGCCCACAACGTGAAAACGAAAATTGGTATCTTGTAGGTGACATTAAGCAATTTTATTCCAGCTACCTAACCAATCCATATCCAGAAGTTTGAATACAGTTGTGAAACACAGTGATCTAGATGGTATTCACAGTTTTGGTTAAATATCCATTCTAATAATATAGTTATGTTTTCGGGCAGAAGCATTTTTGTGCAACCCCCCTCAACCGCGTCAACCGTTCAGGCCTTACCTTGCCTTTAACGTGGTTTAAAAAAGGCGTTATTTGGCACAAGAAATCCATTTTGAATTTGTAATTGTGCCCACCAGGCAATCCGATTGCATGAAACCCGTGGTTGTACGGGCAAAAGTTGGTTGAAAAAATTAACGTAAAACAAAATATTGGCAGTACTATTGCAATTACGTCATGTGTGTTATTGTTTTCTAGGTATTGCTCGATCCTGAGTCAAATAGAATTTAGGTCTTCAAGATGAACAAAATTGAACATAATGAGGAAAATTCTACTAGTTGAAAGAACTTGTGGGACAACACAGCGAAAGTTTTCCGGCACTGAATCCCATGTCATTCGTCATCAGGCGTTGCGTGATAATTCTTAGCTTTTTTTATTATAATGTGGAAAACAAAATAAACAAAAATCAAGTTAGTTTATATTTCGAAGATCCTCGAGTAGCTTCTTCTTTTGTATTGCCATACGTAAACGACTATTATATAACTAACAACAGTTTAGACCTCTTGCACAGCTTGACGCACGCCCACACCTTCGGGGCACATCCCGTTAGATACAACGATGATCTTATTACAGCGGAACAACGAAAATTTACATTTTCCAGGCCACGCTAGGCAATTGGCCCGACGTAACGAGTCGAAATGACAGATGGTTATAGTGAGGTTAGAGATGGCAGAGCGGGAAATGACGAGTAGTTACGGGCAGTTGGATTCAAACAAGAGGCAGTGTCCATTTCAATGCAATCATACACCTTAACCCTAGAATGACAACCTTATTCATTCACCTTAATCTGACAACAGGGGTCCCCTGGACCCCACACCTATTGTTTTATTTATTTTCATTTTTCTAGTTGTTATTTCGACCAACTAAGTTTGCTTTTTCACTCTATGGGATTAAAGAAAAGGAACAAAACAAAACAAAGAATAGCGAAATGTCTTCTTTTTTATTAAAGTAATTTTTTTATTACAGTAAACACATGGAAACTTTGAATACGTTCGAAACTTTTTTATTTCTTTACATTATTTGAAAAAACTAAATTCTATATGCTTCTCAATAAACCAAGACATTAATATTTCAAAAGTCAAATACTTTCTGAATCAAAATCAAAAAACGGATAGTCAAAATCGTGGAAAATGTCCGAGCACGAGAATTTTCACTATCCCCTACATTCATAGCATTTCGCTGAACGATGTTCATCGCACATTGGTCTTTTACATCCTTGACACAATCTTTTGTTTTTTTTTTTGTCTCCTTCCCTCTTACAGAAATCACATCGCTGTTTCTTATCAAGCATCGCTTTTACTTTCCTTGGCTCTACGAAGTAGAAAGGAAAGTTATGTAATCGGCTGAAAAAAAAAATTATGAGTTTTCTTCAGATCTTTACGTTTCAGACCCTCCTGAGTCCGAAAAACACTATTTGGGAAAATGGTCTGTGTGTCTGTCAGTCTGTGTGTGTGTGTGTGTGTGTGTCTGTGAACGATTTTTAGAGAGAACCATCGTATCAAATCAGCTCAAACTAGATACCTCGCTCGCAGATCACTATTGGACGCCAAAATGAAGGTATGAACGAAATCCACCGAAATTTAACTATAGTTATCATAGTGATCAAAACACCAAATTTTTTTTTTCTAAAAAACGGATTCAACGATTTTGATTAAATGTTTTATATTGGTAGCTCCCAATTTGGCAATTATACTATAAAATTCCCATCTATGGGAAAATGACGAGAGCAGCGCAATAAATTACCAAAACTTTCGAAGAAATCGATTTTAGCGCGGTTTTTAGAGAAAACGACCGTACCAAATCAGCTGAAACTTGATGTCTAGTTTTCTCTGTGCAAGAGGGGAACTGTCCATCTTCCAAAAATGGCAACGCTAGTGCATTGCTACTTACCACCCTCTATCAGTATGGCTGGCCTCTCACTCACCAACTTCACTATGAGTTATCGAGGACTTTGTGTCAGGAAGGTTGTTGGCTTCATCTAATAGGGGACCCTTGGTTTTTCAAAATGAGCACATTTCGTGGATGGTATGGACAATGCGAATGTACAATGAGCCTCGCCCTCTTTAGGAAATTACTGTCTTTGTGTTCTTGCTCTTTCAGTACAACCTACTGGCTAGGTATAAATCTTCCTTGTAACACGTACAATTTCTGCACGTTTCTATTCGGCTATTTTAATGTTGTAGACCCATAAAAGAGTCGAAATCCGGGAAAAACAACATTACTGCGTTGAAAGATTGGGCCGAACAAGTTCAACTGGACCCGAATGATCCGACAAACGCTGATCTTCTGGAGTACATCAAGGTCAGCCATTAAGACTAAATAAATAGCGAGTTAGGTTCATCGCGAATGAGTCGATTCAACTGTATTGCAGATATGCGAAGAGAGGGAGATTTTGAAGAAAAGTTTGGGAAGCAGGGAAGCGGGGAGTAAATCCATCAACCCTTTGGAATTCTGCACTCAGGACGAGATTTTGTCGAATAAACGTCTAAAATTGTTGAGGCTGCGAGCGTCCGGTCAACCTGAGTTCAGGAACATGAGAAACATCCCGATGAATGGGAGGGAAATTCCCAAGGATATTTTCAAGGTGATTTATTGTGGTGAAAGTGTGCAATGGACATGGCATCACAGCCCCTACACAAACATACATACGTGTTACAGATGTTTGAGGAGCGAGTAAAGAGAAGAAGAAAACCAAAGACTATTTTTTCGACAACGTTCGAGAAGCTGGAAAGGGATTTTTGGAGAATGTGAGGGAAGATGTGCTCAAAGCGTGCACTCAGAATCACATTAAGACTTTCAACGAGATCGTTCGTTCCTGTCAGTTTCCTTTTGTTTTACGGATTACCTTCATATTCGCCCCGCGTTCTTCATTTAAACGAAAATGTTTTTCCTGCATTTGTGGTATAATACTTTAGACAGCCCGGGGTATCCGTTGGTACACATACTCCACGCCTGTCCATATGAAACTAAAATATTGCAACGGGAACAAAAAAAATGATGACATGCGCAGAGTTAGCTAATTTCCATATTGTGTTTGTGCCACGAATTTTGGTGGGGGGATAGGGACAGTAAGAGCGTAAATTGGTGGCAAAAGTGAAAGTACTTTCGTTCTACTCACTACACCTAAATCGTGTATCTATATAACACACTTTAGTGGAGAATGGTTCTCTGTCAATTATAAACTGTGTTTTGGTTTATTATTCATTGTGAATAATAACCCTATGTTTTCGGTCAGGAAACATTTTTTACAACCCCCTCAAAATTTGATACTTTACGTTTCAAGACATGGGGATTCCAAATCTGCAATGTCCGTCCGCCGTCCAGGCTGTTTTGTGCCTTTAACGTGGTCCAAAAAATTTGTTCTTCCGCACGAAAATCCCATTTGGTATCTAGTTGTGCCCGCCATCTCGGCAACCCGATTGGACGAAGCCCATGGTTGTTATGGGCAAAAACCGGTTCAAAAAATTGACAAAACGCAGTGTAATCGCAAATACGCCGTGTTTCGTCTCGTTTTCAAGGTATTTTTACATCCTCGGCCGAATAGAATGAGTATCAGACGTGTACAACTGCGTATAGGGAAATTACAGTAATTATAGTGAACCTAAGTAACTAATTGAAAGAACTCGCGGGAACTACAGCGGAAGTAAACGTTTCGTCGTTTGTACTCCCTCCCTCCCTCCCTCCCGTCCCATCGAAACCACCCGTCCGCTCAACTCGCATTGTGCCCTTTGCTGAGGGTTCGCTCGGTTCGAGGTTCCCCGTCCAATTTCCCCGACTCTTTTTGCCTGACTGGCGGAGGATGGTGAGGGCCCCTTCCTCCGCACACCCCCACATCGGGTCATAAATGCCTACCGACGCTTACGGGCGCCTGGCACCGGGGGACTATTTAGTTTCCGTAGTTCCATTGTAGTCAGGTCATGTTTCCTATGGTTTACTAGTGTTTTTGGATGCCTAATCGAATGGGATGGGTCTTGGAGCAGTAATACTAGGTCAAGCTGTTCATGAGAATAATAAACGGTTGTGTAATAATTTGCAGGGTTTTTTTCTTATAACAGGTACATACATATCTACAACAAGAGTAGAGCAAACATCTTCAGGATACACACCCAGAGACACCCCCCTCCCTTCCAAACCTTCCCTTCAAAGAACACAACTTTTACTTTTGAAGTTAAGCGGTATAATTGCGTTTGTTGCAACGGTTAAACGATCTTAAATTTCCCTATTCAGGACTTTAGGGTTGACAGTTATGAGGTGGCTTCAGCCCAAGAGACCGTTGAGGCCGAGAAGGAAGGAAAGGAAGACATTACCAGTCAAAAGCTTGGTGGTTCAGCAGCTCGAGGTAACTTACATTATGACCATTCAAGCCCTTACTTTACTTATAGTCCATTATGGGAAGTGCAACTTAGTGCTAGAGTCTTATGGCCTTGATGGGGACAATGCAGTCGTTTCTTATGATATCACCTCGTGAGAGTGTACTGCCAGACTCCCATTGGAGGCACCCCAGTGACAGTAGTCTAGTGGTTATAGACGCAGACCTATAATCCAACGAAAGTTTTTTGCGCCAGCGGTCTCCAAATATTTCCACCCCCCCCCTCACCCTCGTAACAAATGGTGTCAGAAGTGGGATTTGAGGAACGAGGGGGCGATTTCAAAAGCCAAATACTTTCTGAATCAAAATCAAAAAACAGATCGTCAAAATCGTGAAAAATGTCCGAGCACGAGAATTTTAACTATTCGCTACATTCATAGCATTTCGCTGAACGATGTTCATCGCACATTGGTCTTATACATTCTTGACATAATCTGTAAAGCTCAGTTCGTATAGAAAATTATTTCGAGGAATCTTGTTGTCCCAGTTGGTCATTCCATGAAGAACTGCGGCATTGACTCCTGCCTCATCAAGCATTCCTAAGAAAAAACGCATTGGCCATCGCAGAGTCTTCCTAGCTGTGGTGTATATGTGGCACAACTGATCAAATGAATCAGTCCCACCCTTGGTTTTGTTGTATGTCATAATGATCTCAGGTTTGCCAGTATCACGATTTATGGCACCATAGTGGTGTACGGAAGACAGAAGAAGAACGTGTTTTTCTTAGTTGTGTAGGAACTTCTAGCTCTAGTAACACACGATGGATGTCTTCGGGGTTAGTAAACAAAGGTTTTGACGCCATGCTATTCACAAAAAACAAAAACAAAACTACAAGGAATGGGTGAGAAACACGACTCTGACTCCCGACGAAAGCACAAAAGATCATACGTTAACTACAACACTGGGTCCTTTGGACCCCAGAGCCACTTTATACGCACATTGTTTGATTTCTAGATGGCAACTGGATTATCTGATAGTGGAATCGTGAAGGAGAGGGTTAGAGGTGTATTTAGGAGGAGGAAAGGGGAAGCTGTGATTCACATAAAAGTGGCATGGCGAAAAGAAGTTTGACGTTGGGGTCGAAAGGACCCCTGATGTCATTCTAGGGTTAAAGACCCGTTGACACACCATTAAAAAACCAAGGCAATTGCAACAAAACTACTAAAATTTCGGGTTTTTTTTTTTTTTTTTTTTTTTTTAACAGAAGAAAACTTTATTGTATATAATACATTTTGGTTGGGAATAATTTAACACGATTTATGAACAGCAACTTGGAACTTGGGTGAGGGTGCTACTCACTAGTAGTCCTCAATGTCTTCTAGGAAGTCGGTAGGCCGTTTCCTCTTCAGCCGGCGATTGGGTCGTCTTTGGGGAAGGTTCCGGGTCAGTTGAATGAGGAGAGGGTTGGTGTGGGATGTTATTCTATCGTGTAGCCTGATGAACTTCTTCTGTAGGTCCTCCTGGACGGGAAGAATGTTCAAGTCGTTGTGGAGGGTTGAGTTGCGAACGAACCAGGGGGCTCCGGTTATAATTCGAAGCACTCTGTTCTGGAAGCTCTGAATTCTTTTTAACTGTGACTTACTGGCCGCACCCCAGAATTCGCCTCCGTGTAGCCACATTGGTCTCAATATGGTGAGGTAGACAAGCCGTTTCAGGTGAAGAGGTAGACGAGAGGACCCTTGGATGAGGAACTTCACCTGCTTCAGACGGTACCTTAATCGCTGCAACAGATTTGAAATGTGTGTATTCCATACCAGCTTCCTGTCAAGGTTGAGGCCCAGGTATTTTACCGAGGATTCCTCCGGTACCGGTACACCCTGAATCGAGACTATGTGGTGCCCTGTCTTGAGCTTGTAAGTGAAACACACTGAGGAGAATTTGGTTGGGTTTACCTTCACTCGCCATTTGTCACACCAGTCATCCACTGAGTCAGCATAAGATTGAAGGGCGATGCTGGTTGTATCATCGGGACCTTTCACGAGGGCCGCCACGTCGTCGGCGAAATGCGCTTGTTTGACCGTTGCTGGGGCAGGGTAGTCAGAGGTGTAATAAGCGTAAAGAAACGCACTCCACACTCCTCCCTGAGGAATCCCTGCGCTTATACATTTGATAGCTGACAGTGCATTGTCACACTTGACGGAGAACGTTCTTCTGCTGAGGTAGGACTGGACGAGCCTGTAGTGTGAGTCACATAGTCTGTCTCTTAGCTTGGACAGTAGACCCTCATGCCATACTCTATCAAATGCTTTTTCTGTGTCCAGAAAGAGTCCGAGACATGTTGTTCCTTCCTCGTAAGTATCCAAAAGGTGTTCGACCACTCTATGGAGTTGCTGAGTGCACGAATGCTTTGATCGGAATCCAAATTGCATGTCAGGAATGGCTTCAGATAACTGTGACAGAAGATGAGGGAGCATTAGTCTTTCAAATATTTTCGAAAATATGGGGAGGAGACTAATTGGGCGATAGCTTTTAGGGTCGCATTTCGGTTTGCCAGGTTTTGGTACCATTACCACAACAGCATACTTCCAGGTCGTAGGAAAATATCCAAGACGTAGCATAGCGTTGTAAATTTGGGTGAGGAAAACAATCGCTTTTCTTTTGAATGATTTGATCAAAGGTTGAGTTATGAGATCATGGCCAGGTGATTTTTTCGGAGATGAACGATTAATTGCATTGCGCACGTCGGATGGAGAGAAGTGTTGTGAAAAGGGGGAAAGTTGCAGGGGCGATTCTACCTTTTTATTCACAGCATAGTCGAAATCACTATTTGTGGTCGGGTTAGGCCTGAATTTCGCACAATTCTGTTCGGGTTCTAGTTGTGCGCGCCTGATTGGAAATCCGCTGAACGAAACCCCCGGTTGTCATGGAAAAAACGGTTTAAAAAATTAGCCGAAAACGGAATTTGGGCAATTGAGTCATTGCAAGTATGTCGTGTTTTTGTATAATGAGTCCAACAAGAGATGCCTCCACTCCAACCATTCGTCAGTGTGATTCCTCACGAAAATTTTTGGACAATGTGCTTCGGAAGTGCTCAACAAACATTGTCGTTTACATATAAGATCGTTTTCCGGATTGTTTATGGTGACGGAAGAACTACGGTGTCCGAAGGTCCGTTTTCTCAATCGTGTCCACAGATGCACGCGCAGATTATTTTCCAAAATGTTATTTTTCGGATTATATAGTGCGTACAACAGCATGATATGAACAAAACTCACTTTGTTTGCACCAAAACAATAAAAAAGTAATGAGAATGTCTCGTTCCGAAAATATCGTGTCACAACATAATACATAAGTGAGATGAGTGAGTGAGTCTTTAGAGAAGAGCTAAGAAACTTCGAAATTATTTATTCAGTTCTGAATATTCGCCCCCCACTCCTTCTCAATAATATATTTATTATATTATGAACGCGTTGTTTTGCGTTGTACAATTTAGTGTACCCGAATTAAGCATTTCAATGTTGTTCAATTGAGTTGTATTATATTTTCTCTCGGTATATCCTCTCAACTCTCGAGTATCGAACGCATATTCTCAGTATTTCGTGAACCTCGGTTATAACATATTCACAAAAACAAGGTTCGCTGAATGACGTGCTTTCGACGCTACCGTCACTTCAGCATCAGACCACAGGGGTGCAAACATGAGAAAAAGCGTTAACTCATTGTATCGCCCCTGCTTACGTTTTACCGTCCCATTTCACAGCTTGGCCACTGAAAAACTCCTCATTGTTCCACCGCCCTCACCCCCTCACAAACCACACCAAAACACAGAGCACGCTGTTCTCTTTCCGTCGCCCTACCCATTGAATTGCCCGTCTACCGTATTGTCAAAGGGAAGATGGATTTTGCGTTTCAACCAATTTACTGTACGCACGACCTGATATCCATTTTGATGAGACGAGCAAAACTACCGAGAGGTAAAGAGATATATTCATGAATTCACATAAATAACCATAAATAACGACTGGAAGAAAAGGAAAAACAACTCTTTTGTTCTCGCTTATTACAGCATATGAATGTAAATACGTGAGATCACGAAATGTATTTAACATAAATTACTGAGTAAGTGTACCAAAACTTGTATTCTCGTTTATTACCCTATACTCAATCCCAAATGTGCATGATACACATTTGTTTGGGCCACTTTCCGCGGTGGCAGAGACTTGAAATTCGGCGTGCAGCCTCCTTTTTGGTTTATTATTCATTCTGAATAATAACCCTATGTTTTCGGTTACGAAAAATTTTTTACAACCCCCCCTCAAAATTTGATACTTTACGTTTCAAGACGTGGAGATTCCAAATTTGCAATGTCCGTCCGCCGTCCCCCGTCCGGGCTGTTTTGTGCCTTTAACGTGGTCTAAAAAATTCGTTCTTTCGCACAAAAATCCGATTTGGTATCTAGTTGTGCCCACCTTCTCGGCAATCCGATCGGACAAAACCCGTGGTTGTAATGGGCAAAAAACGGTTAAAAAAATTAACGAAACGCAGTACAACGCGGGAGCTACAGCGTTTCGTTGTGTGAAAAACCTCCCTCCCACCCGTCGCAATAAAAAACGGCGGCAATGCTGCAAGGCGGGCTGCTCAACTCCCCTTTCGCCTCGGAACGGGTTCGCTCGAAGCAAAGCGCCCGACGGGGCAAAATCATCAGACGTTTTGTTTCCGTAGTTCCATTGTAGCCAGGACATCTTTCGTATGGTTTACTAGTATTTGATGCTGAATCGAATGGGATGGGAGAGCACTAATACTAGGTCAAGCTGTTCATGAGAATAATAAATTATTGTGTAATAATTTGCAGGGTTTTTGTGTTTGGGACTTAGACGGGATGGTCTGCTCCAAGTGGCGTCATGAATTTATTCCTGCGCATCAAGAACCAACTCAGACCCAACCAACAACTGAACCAACTGTTTATCACACTGCATCAGGTTTGCACTCATGCCTCTCTGCGATGGCAGAGCTTCTTTCTTATTCCCATCATCCTCGCGAGAATCTTGCAGCATGCCGCCATTTGCGCAGTGCGCAGCAGTTTAGGAGGTTCAGGAGCGGTCTTCCTTTGTGTCTTTATTCTTGATCCCAGCGAGATACTGGCTCTGTATCAGCAATCTTCAGCCTCTTTTGGCCCGGGAAAATTGCTCAATGCACCTTCAGTTTTTCTCATGCCCTCCTCCTCCTTTTTCCGAATGCCTGTGCTGTGGGCTGACCAACTGCGTCTCCCACTGCGCACCGCCAGCCTGCCCACTTCTAGCATGAAAACATGACATGGGAAGCATTCGGTCCAAGTAAGCCCTAAATGTCCCATGTTCTGTTGGGAACTGTGAATGGTTCACACACTTCACCGTGGCGTCGTCCGAGCGACATACCAAGCTCTGGAATCAGCAGCCTGATCCACCGCCTCTTGTGGGCTCATATTGATACATTCCAAGGGTCACAGCTTTTCTTCTTCTCTTCTGGTGGTTGCACTCTGGTTGCCCTCTTGATGGATATAGCTCCTTGCCCTCAGCTGCCAGAAGGTGATTGGGATAACACTCAGCACCACGAGCACTGACTCCTGAGAAACTGTGCTGTACGAGCAAGCAATGTTGAGGGCGCACCTTCGCTGCACCCCTGCCATATGCTACTTGTGGTTGGCAATGCTCAGCACATGAGCCCACGCCATATAAGGGGATTGAGTTTACAACGCTCATAAGCACCCACTTTGTGCTTGATCGCAGTCCTCTGGTGTTGGCTATCAAGCGAGAAAGAGCCGTTGTTACAGTGGCAGCTTTATCTGCCGCTTGCTTGATGTGGAAACCAAACGACAACTTGGTATCCACCATTACACCCCAATGTCGAGCTGCCTCCCTTGTTCGCAGCTCCTTAGTCTCTACAGGAATAGGTAGGAGAGTATCCATTTCTTGCGTCGTCACCATTCATCATTGACTTTCGCATTGGTAGGCACAATCCGTGAGCTCCAAACCACTCTTCCATTCGGCGCATTGCTCGCTCCAGCTTTAAGAGGACTAAGTCCAGCGCGCGGCCGATTATTACTGTGTAGTCTCCTCCAGAGTGATACTTGACGTAGGATTAGCCGCATTCAGTCAGGATCAGCTGAGTTGCTCCTAAAGCTAATTTCTATTTCGAGACATTTCTCGCAACTTAGTATGATGGCCTGCTGTCCCAAGGCTACTACATGGCATTTATGAATTCTATTTGATACCGATAATCCTATAGAGAAATGACGGAGTGAAGTTCCTTGAGCTTCCGAAGGAAACGTTCAACCTTGTAGCGAATACCGATCCAGATATTTCAACACGGAGTAAAACGCGTGCTCATACAGTTCACACAACACGTCGAGAATTTACGAAACTTGGAATTACACTTCACGTTGGTAAATCCTCACCATTTTATTCAGCATTAGTGATGTTTCAGTTTATACATGTTGTGTATTTGATTAGAATATTTGGTGGTCACTGCAGTTTACTTTTTTCTCGACTTGAATCATAAATCACTATGCAAATTACTTAAGTTCACGATGATCAGATGTTTTCCCCGGTAAGGGAGAAATTAAGTACTGACAAATGTAATATCCGTCATAAGAGCGTAATTTAAATTCGATAATGAATTTTCAACTGACAGAATAGAATTTGTTAGTGATTTTATTTTGACGTTTTATGTCTTTACTTTGCTACATAAACTCGAAAATGTAACGCGAGAGACGTCACTCCGGAGGCGTTACGTGGGAGATGTAACGGAGAAGCGTCACGAAATATCGAATGGTTGAAGCGTAACGCTTGGTAACATCACACGTTTTAATAACCTCAGTGACCAAGTGATGATGTCAATTGCAATTGACGCGGCCATTATATCGAAACCATCAACGAGCACAATCAAACGTAGTTATCATTGCATAAAAACAAAAATAAAAGACATAAAATGTCCCTAGTGGTTGCGTACTTGTACGAAAGCTGTACCCACCGTTTGTGTTTCTTTTGTTTATAGATGGAAAGGAAAGTTATGTAATCGGTTGATAAGAAAATTGAGTTTTCTTTGGATGTTTACGTTTTCAAGGCTTCGAGATCGAAAAAAGAAATTTCTTCTTTTTTTTCTGTGAACACGACTGAACCAAAGCTCATCAAATTCAACATTTAACCTGAGGATTAACGTGGGACCAACCGTATTTCTTGTAATATAATTTTTTAATTAATCTTTCTTCAATTCGATAGTATGAAATGAAATAATTGCACATCTGTCGGTTTTAGCAAGTTTTGTACTTTCAATTTCTGTTACTGTCCTGACGTATCCTTTCTTTCGATGGACGCAAGCGTTACCAATTGAACTCCATTGTGAAATGGCGAACGTACTCCCAACTGGCCCACAATGTATTGCTAAGTTTTCCCAACTTCTGCCATTCAAGAGCTCGGCTGCCCGACCTTCTTGGCCTACTAACTGAATATGGGGCAGAGGGGTTTCTTCTAACACTCCCACGTTGTTCAGGTAACGTTCATCATAACGCGCTACTGTTAAAAATAATCTCCAATTTTAAACTTTCAGCATGCAGGCGATTTATTACTATTAACGTGATTTTTGTGAAGACGTAATCATAGAAAAATCTCTGCTTGTCGAAATCGTTGCTGGTCTCTCGTAATTTTACCACAAACGAAAACCGTTCACGTCTTTGAAAGTGTCCACGAAACATAAAAATCAAAGTCGTGAACGGCAACGTGATTGTTAGGAAAAAAATTGTCGATCGTACGATGGCTGTTCGCAGTTGTGTTCGATTTACCTACGTATAGTCAGACGTTTTTGAAGACTGTATATACAGTTATTCTTCAAACAGAGTGTTTCATCTTATCTCTTCTGCACTACGAATGCGAAAAAGTCAGTCCAAAGGCAAGACAATAATTTGAATTCTGGAGTTTCGTAAGTTGTTCCGAACGATTATGTTTACCATTTGGAAACGATGCCTTCACGGGAGGGGTCTCAACCATTCATTAGATGCAAAGATTTGGAAGAATCACCTCAAACCTGTCTCGTAAGTCACACAGGACATTCATCCATAAGGTGGGGATTATCGGCTTCCGCATTCCTTAAACCAAACGTTTGCATCTAAGATCCATCCAATTTTCGTGCATGACGAGTAAGGTCGCAGAATCCTAAATTCACGGTCAACCAACAAGCGCCCATGCGCCACTTTGATCTGAGGTCAGTTTTTCACCTTTTTGTAACACTATTCTGCTTTACCGTCATCTGGCAGGGACGTAGCAAGCGTCTTGAATTTGATCACCGGCGCTTTCACGTCTCTCTTGTGGCATCACTGCCTACAGCCATGAAGTGTACAAGACTCCAGGATTATTACGTTCTGGGTGCTCGCTGTCAAGCATGTGGTAGCTTGTAAACATACCTGTGTCCGCGTACTCATGGGGGCCGGGTCAGACTTTATGACGCTCTCCACAATCAGGATCCCGGCGTATTATCATCTAACGGCTAGGAAGTAGTGAGAGCCCTACCTGATTGTTCCTATGGAAGGTCTGAGGCCTGACATCACCGTCGTCTGTCGCGACTAGCCTGCAGTCATCCTAGAGTTATTATCTGGCAGTCAGGATCTTGCACTAACATGGCAAGCCAAGGGGCGCAAATATGACGTGATGGATCTTCGTATGGGGGTGACAAAAGAGCGGTGTAGTGGAGGCAGGTAATATCAGGGTTGCAGCATTGACCCTGGAATGGCGCGTGGTGCAAGAAAAATGTGAAGGGGATGCGTCGGCTGAGTGGGTCAGATATTTCTCTTCGCAGTTGTATCACAGAAGAAACAAGCTATTGCTGTTTTGTGCGAAACTAGCAGGAATAGATTTCGTCGAAATTGACGAAGAAATGTACATACATAGTTCCGATACTCTATTTTCGTCACGCTCAAACTGAAGAGAGCGTTACAGGCGCTTTCACATTTTTCTCCACAAACAACAACGCATCACACAACTTTCCGCAGCTCCGTTTACGTTCAGCGATTCCAGTCGGTCTAGCAACTAATATAACCACTTTTCCTCTACGTTCATTCGAACCTTAAGTGTACAAAAAGTTTCAGCGCCGTTCCTGAATTTATTCAGTTACTTTCGTGGGGCCTAACTTTTCAAGCTTTCACGGTGTCAGAGCTCCCGATTTTACTACCCACATAGTTAAGTTGCATCACATAAAAATACTACGTGGTGTTTGAAATTCGAGTTTGTAACATTTCGTGTGTTACGAACAATCGCTACTTTAACCAAATCATCTCTTACCACGGGGATTGTCAGCCGCTGTGCAATTTGATGCCGCGAATCCGCGATTGTTCATCTCCAAAACAATTGTACAGGAAGAACACCCAGCCTAACTGTCTTAATAACATTGGTTAGCGAGTAGCTAGTTAGTAGTACCTCATGTTGATTGCAGGGTTTGCAGCTCGTATGTGATTCCTGTTTCCGCATTAGCGAGATCCCGAATGTAGCCCGCCTCGGAGCGCCGAGACATAAATACTTCATTCCGTTCGCCGTCAACCCGCCCATTTCTATGCTCCTCATAATTAACTTAGTGCAGAACAAGTAGGCTTTTCAAACGTGCACATCATTTCTTCCACTAAAATATGCGATTCATATATCTTCGTTCTACAGCGTTGAATCCCAAAATTATCTAGATAAGAAAATAATCAAGAGCAAGATAAAATCGACAACGAACTGATCGAATTTAAAAACGTTCACCACACGATCGTAACAATATCCCCCACGGTCACTGTGACCGTTAATTTCTGAGCAAATAAATCACACAAATTACTTTTCCTTGTATTTGATGCGACGATACATCACCATTTGATGTAACCCATGAACATTTTTGTAAGTGTAGTAGTTCTATATGTACGCACCAATCGGTCAAGTACTCTGTAATTTAATCTCATCCACTTTATTAAACTTATTTCAGAAAAATTTCCGAAATCTTTACATTCCGAAAAAAGCCGAAATCTTTACATTCGAAGAACCTCATTTTCCGATCTGCTTGGGCTTATTTCCCATTCAGCGGAGAATTAATAGGAAAATCAGCAAAAAACCAGAAGAACAACCAGCTCAATTTGTCCAACAGTTCTCTGTATCCTACGTGAACTAGACAAACATGCCGATATTAGGTTTTTCTGAAGGGAACTCAACTTTTGGGAAAACGTTGTGTGCGTGTATTTGAGTCTGTGAATGTTTTTGACAGAGAGAAGTCGAGATAAGGGTATGAACAAAATCTGTAAAAAACTAACTAGTTTTGGTCGTGGTGATCATAACGCCCTATATATTTATGTTACCAGAAACGGCGCTACTATTTCGGATAAACTGTGTGTAAGGGTGGTCCCGAATAACACAATAATAATTAAAAGGGTTTATTAGGGGGAAAACGACGGTAGTAGCACAATAAATTATAAAATATCGGGTGCGACGCATCACACAACTTCCCTTGGCCTCAGGTGCATTCAGCGATTGTCTGGGCTTTATAAACTAACAAAGCCTGTTTTTTTATTAGACTGTCTAGTGAATTTTTTCAAAGGATTGCGTTTACCATCTTGAAATAACGGGCTGAAAACTAAGAAATATGGACTACCGAGCCAATTTTTCTGAAGATTCCAGGAACATTTGAGCGGCGTTTACAGGGAGATAACTGTGCTAAAATCAATGTTCGTCTAAATGTTTGGTAATTTATTGAGTAGCTCTCGTCATTTTTCTGTGAATGAGAATTTTACTGTGTTGTTGTGTGGGCTGTCTATAGAAGACATTTAATCAAAATTGTTGGAGCCGTTTTCGTGAAAAACAATTTGGTGTTTTGAATACCAGAGTAACTATAGTTAGTTTTGGCGGATTTTCCTCCATATCTTTACTATCGTGTCCCATGGTAACCTTCAGGCTAGATATCAATTTTGCTGATTTGGTTAAGCCATTTTCTCTCAATCGCGTTCACAGACACACACAGACCAATTCTCAAATAACGTCTTTCGAACTCAGTAGGTAAGAGAACTCAATTTTTCTTTTCAGCCGCTTAGATAATTGTTGTCTCTAGTTCGTAGAGCCAAGGAAAGTAAAAGTACGCTGCAAATACTAAAGTTAACGTACCTGTTAGGTGAGTCCGTCTCCTCTGGCTTGTGAGTTACTGTGGGCAAGCGCTTTCGATGTAAAGACATCATCGTCTGGCCGTTTAGTCAGAAACCCCTTCAATTCTAACTTACGAGTCCATTCAACTCACATTTCATAAAACTGAAATGAGTACTGACTAAACGGCCAGACGATGATGTCTTTACATCGAAAGCGCTTGCCCACAGTAACTCACAAGCCAGAGGAGACGGACTCACCTAACAGGTACGTTAACTTTAGTATTTGCCTACTGGCGGACACAACCCAATTTCTTTAATACGCTGCAAATATTACACGAGGGTTTGTTATTCTTTCGTCTTTCTCAACGCAATAAGACCCATCCGATTCGGTTCAGTATCGAAAATTACGAGTTTATGATACGAACACTACGCATGACTACTACAAAGGAACATCGAGAATTGACATTGCAGGCGACACCCAGGAAATGGGACCAAACCCAACTGCCATCTTTTGCTTTTGCTTAACAGTTATGGGTGTCGTCCAATCGGATTGCCGAGTAAGAGGGAACAACTAGATTAAAAACGGATTTTTTTAGCGTATGCACAGACTTTTTAAACAACGTTTAAGGCTATGTATGGCCTGGACGGCGGACGGGCGCTGCAGAGTTGGTATCCGCTTTGCAATATGAAGTGTCAAATTTTGGAGAGCGGGTTGTAAAAAAATGTGTCGTACCGAAAACGTAGGTGTATTATTCAGAATGAATAAAAACCAAAACAGGCCAACGCAGTGGAATAACTCAAAATGTCCGACGTCATCAAGTGTTAATGGTTGACCATGGACACGCAAGTCGACGAACCAACTATACGAAGCATTCAATAGTCCTAGCAGTCGATGATTAAACCGCAAGAATGAATAAATTCCGGGGGGCCACTCGTTTTAAATTCATTTTGAACGCTGCGGTGGACCCACACATCTACATTCATCAGAGCGAGGTCTTCGTCACTTGAAATGTACATGACAAGTTTCTATCGTGGTAGTGACCAATTTAAATTATCATCACACCACTTAAAATGCAACAAACTTCCTATTAAAAGCAATTCCAGCCCATTTTAATTAGACAACAATAAAATCATTATTAGGACCAAATAACCCGGACAGAACAGTAGTAAAATTAATCTCAGTATTTTTTCAACACAAGAACTCCCAAAGTTTCAACCAGTTACCAAGATGATAGAATTTTGGATGAGCTAGAAAGATGTCAAGGACTGATTTCAATTCCAAATTCTACTTCGTCATAACGCGGTGAAGGGTTTTCACCGACACAAAGACAGAATAAAGGGGAATGTGAAAACGTGTTGGGGGTAACGTGTAATTACTCTATTAACTGAAGTACGAAAACTGATACTCAACGTGCCAAATGAACCTCCACACACTTCAGAGGAAAACGCACTATATCTGGTTCAATGAATCACTTGACTTTCCTGAGAACCACACACGTTCAGTGATTACGATCCAAAATATTTTTCATTTCGTTTATATCAGTCATGTCAAAGATACGGCCCGCGGGCCGTATTAATGCGGCCCGCGATCGTGATGTGCCGCAGAAAGAAGAAGCTTTCAGACTTCACTGGATTCCTCTACGGAAGTTCTAAAATGCGCACACTACAACATTTTAAGTAATTTCAAGGGCAGCGCGTGCCCTGACAAGCGAGAGAGATAGACAGTAACGCGCGTCTCTTAGCAACAATGGAATCTTCCACGCGCTTCGAGTCTAGGCTAGAACCTTCCTTATCGATACAAAAGGAGTGCATCGGCACGACGTGAGTCAGTTGAGTCGAATAAACGAAGCGCTACAATCGGAGAACGATTTTAGTTGTACTGCGAAGTAGTGATTGTGAAGGTATTGTGCATTTGTTTGTGTCGTGCGCGTGCGATATCATAACTTACTGTTGTGTCGAGTTCCTTAATTTACGATTTTGGCATAATGTCACAAAAACGTAAAGTTGATAGTGAGTGCAGAGTTTTTCAGTCTAAATGGGAAATTGCATATTTTTCATAGAATGGAAAGGTAAACCACTTTGTTTGATTTGCAATCAAACTGTTGCCGTTGTAAAGAGTTTAACTTGAAGAGACACTATGATACGAATCATAAATCAAAATTCGATTGTTTCACTGAAAAAATAAGAATTGACAAATTGTCATCTTTAAAATCTAAACTTCAAGGTCAACAATGGATGTTTACTAAAGCTAATACAGAAAGCGAAGATGCCCTGAAATCAAGTTATATTATTGCATTAGAAATCGCGAAGAGATCAAAACCTTTCACTGATGGTGATTTTATTAAAGACTGTATGTTGAAAGTTGCCGATGTTTCATTTCCATTTCAAAAGGCAATAATTCAAAATATTTCGCTGTCAAAAACACTGTTGCTTCAAGAATAAACGATTTATCTCAAAATTTGGTTCTTCAACTGAAGGACAAAATTAAGGAATTTACAAACTTTTCACTGGCTGTTGACGAGAGCACTGACGCTGTTGATACAGCTCAACTTGCTGTTTTTATACGAGGTATTAACAGTAACTTTGAAATAACTGAAGAACTATTAAAGTGCGTTCCATTGACAGGTACTACAACAGCAAATGATATGTATTTTGCAATTGAGCATTTGGTAGCAGAATATGAACTCGACTGGAATAAACTTAGCAGCACAACTACGGATGCGCGGAGCGCCTCCTGCCATGACTGGCAAAGATTCGGGCCTTGTAACTAAATTAAAACAGAAATCATCAGGGGATTTTGTGGGATTTCACTGTATAATTCATCAGGAATCATTGGCTTCCAAACATTTAAAAATGGACCATGTCATGCAACCTATAATTAAAACAGTAAATTTTATAAGGAGCAGAGGACTAAATCACCGTCAGTTCAGGCAGTTGTTACAAGATTTGGACGAAAAGTCCCTTATTTCACCGAAGTTCGTTGGCTCAGTCGAGGAGTAGTTTTAGAAAGATTTTTTGCATTACGTGACACTATTGAAGCTTTCATGTTAGAAAAAGGCAAACCAATTGATTAGGACAATGACTGGTGGGTTGATTGCGCTTTTTTGGTAGATATGAATAAACATTTGACTGATCTGAATGTAAAGTTACAGGGTAAAAATCGTATTGTCACTCAAATGTATTCATGTATTCAAGCCTTTGAAACAAAGTTGAGGCTGTGGGAAAATCAGGTAAAAAATCGAACTTTGGATCATTTCCCTCATTTAAAATCATTTGACACAGTGAACCAAAAAAATTGGATCAATATTCTCACCTTCTGCAAAATTTGATCACGGTATTCAACAATCGTTTCGAAGACTTCCACAAAATGAATGAAATGGAATTCCCAATTTTCAACAATCCATTCAATTTTGAAGCTTCACTGGCACCAGTTCATTTGCAGATGTTGTTGATAGATCTTCAATGGACAGTATTTTGAAAGAAAAATTTAAAGAGGTTAACGCTCTTACATTTTATACACAATATTTCAAGAGTTTGGATAACTACCCAGAATTAAAAAAGCATGCAGCACGCATTCTGTGCATGTTTGGTAGCACCTATTTATGCGAGCAGATGTTTTCCGTCATGAAAATAAATAAGAACAAGTATCGCACAAGACTTACGAATGAACATCTCCAATCAGTTCTTAAAATAACTACAACGAATATGATACCTGACATCAATGATGTATCGGCCAAGTAGGCCGCTTATTTGTTTACACGCCCGGGAGCGACCTCAGCAGGCGGACGGCAAATCGCCGGGCTGCCGGCTCTGCGACTCGGGGCGAGTCAGTTGTGCGCTACCGCCTCGTCCGTTCGCTGTTTCGATAAGTCGCTCCTCAGTGCTCTCTTATTGTTTTATTTTCTATTAACTTTCTATCACTCCCATTTCCGTATTTTCCGAAGAAACGTTTAATTTCATTTATTTGCCTTTCGTGTACCAATTTCGGCACAAATCGTGTTGCTGCTCTCAGCAGATACGTCGCAGCCAAACCTGCTCTTCACACCCTCCTGGCCAGGAACCTCCACGTTCGAAGTCGAAAGGTGAGTGCTGCATTCGGAATTTGCATACGATATCATTGTTGCCGAAATTGGACGCATTAATTCAATACAGTCCACTAACACACAACCAGCGCTCTAGCGGATTCTGCCATAGCCAGATAAATAATTAATTACACACTCACGAGCGGCTGCCTCAGCTCTCTGCTGTGCAGTTTTGTACAATTTAATGGTCCTGCCGTGCCGTGGATCCGTCATTTGTTATCACTGGTTATTCAGAGCACTAGCAGTTGAACAAAGGTATCGTTACTCAATTGGTCAGTTAGCTTCATCTTGTACGGTCCTGAGCACATACCTTTCAATATGCCCAAGTCAGTAGGAGACCTCGAGGACGATTATGAGATGCAGTTAAGTTTCTTCACTAAAAGCCGAGAGAATACGTTCGCTCAACTACAAGCGGTTTTCGACTCCTCCAAAAGCGTATCTCCAAGAAGCATATCCAATTTTTTAGCCCGCTGCGGGGAGTTGTCTCGGCTTAAAGAAAAATTTGACTTGATTCAAGAGAATATCATTAAATTCAATCTGTACGTTGTCGAGATAAAACGCATACCAACTGACCAAACCCAAAAGTCATTTGATGACCTATATTTTAACATTCGCACTGTAGAACAAGATTTGCGTGCGAGAATGACTCCTGTTCCCCAGTGCCCGCTCCACCACCAGCTGCTGAACCGCGGCTGCCTCCGTTAGAGGTTCCTGTGTGGTCGGAAATTTAGATTCATTCCATAATTTCTATTCGATGTTCAATACTCTAGTACACAAGGGACATTTTAGTGGGGCCGGCAAACTCTCATATCTTAGGGTCGTACTTAAAAGGACCTCCTCTAGATTTAATTCAGCATTTAAACATTAATGACGACAACTACCAAATTGCTTATAATCTGATTAAGGAACGTTATGCTGACCCTCGAACGCTCGCCGCATTTTACGTCGGGCGGATGCTGGATTTTCAAAGTATAAAGTCGGGTTCTCAGGAAGATCTGCTACATTATTTAGAGGTTTTTAACACCACTGTCTCCGCCTTTAGAAATCTAGAGCTACCAAATCATGGCGATTTCATTTTATTTCAACTCGCGCTCCGAGCGCTACCCCAGCACATCTCCGTATTTTGTTCGAGAGATCCTTGTCGAATCGAGACGAGGTACCTTCTTCACAACAATTGATCTCATTCGTTCTAACGCAGTGCAGAATCCAAGAATTGACTCATCGGCCTTCTTCCGGGAACCTGTCCAAACTTTCCGATAATAAGAGCGGTTATCAACACAAAAACAACACATTCGCTAATCGCAACAATAGACAGTCATAATCTCTAATTGTCGCTCCAGTTTCAGACCCGTCAAGTTCAAGGTCAGACCCCCCTGCGTCTGTCTGCCCGTTTTGCAATAATAATTCTCACACTCTCTATGCGTGCTCCGCCTTTAAAGCTCTTACAGTGACCGAAAAATTTGAAACGATGAAACTTTTAAGCGCTGTTTCAAATGCCTAGGGTCACATCCCCGACCTCTCTGTGCAAGTCGAAAGGAAGATGCATTCATTGCACCAGTCCTTCACACCACAGCTTGCTGCACGACGAATCGAAATCTGGATTTCCTCAAACATCTTCAGCTCCAACCGTAGCCCCGCCAGACACCCTCCTGTTTCTTCAACTAATGCTCCTTCGCCGTCGGCACCTAATGCAGTCATCTCCCCAATCGCTTCGAATCAAGCCTTGCTCACTGGCACCCAAACTGAACCGCCCGTTCAGAAGTGTTCTACTAGAACGGCGCAGGCTCTGATCCTCAACAGATTTGGCAAGGTCGAACCACTTCGCATCGTGGTGGATTGCGCTAGCCAATTATGTCTTATTTCCTCCGAGTGCGTGCAACGCTTGGGGCTTCCTATGGTTCGTAAGAAAACTATAATTTCTGGTGCATGCACAGGAGAGGTCGGATCATCTGACAATGTTGTTCAATGTTGTATCTCCTCTCGCATAGACCCATCCCTAAAATTCGAAGTACACGCAGTTGTAGTTCGGAAAGTATGTCATGATCTACCCACGACCTCTCTTTCCTCTGATATCTTGAATCGTTTCTTTCATCTCCAACTAGCCGACTTTAAGTTCCACGAGCGAGGAAAAATTGATTTTCTACTCGGTGCTGAATTGTTTCCTAAGATCTTCACTCAAGGCTCAGCAGTTATACAAGGAGACCCATCAGCTTTAAGCACTGCGTTTGGTTACATCATCATAGGAGAAGTTCCACAATGTTCCAACCCCTTCTCTCGAGACGTTTCGCTTCTGATCAGCAATGACAGCCTCGATGATTCCTTGCAGCGCTTTTTGGGAAATGGAAGAAATACCCTCTCCTCCTCATTCTGATCCAGAACACACACACGCAGAGGAACACTTCGTCACTACGCACTCACGTCGACCTGATGGATCATTCATAGTCCGCCTGCCTTTTCGTTTCAAACCCGACGAACAACTATTTAAAAGCTCAGCGCTAATCGCTCGTCGTCGATGGCTTAAGCTAGAATCTCGTTTACAAGGAAATGAAAAAATGAAAGCAGCCTATCACGCATTCATGAGAGAGTATCTTCTATTAGGGCACATGAAACCCTCGTCATCAGAGGAAGCAATGTTTATTCCTCACTTCGGCATTGTGCGCGACTCTCTCACTTCACCTATTCGAGTAGTTTTTGACGCTTCCTGCAAATACTCAACTGGAGTAAGTTTAAACGATCACTTAATGGTGGGGCCACCGCTCCAGAAGAGTATAGGCGAGGTCCTCACTCTGTTCCGGTTGCATCCAATTGCTTTAGCGGCTGATATTAAAATGATGTACCGCCAAATTTGGGTTCACGAGGACGACACAAAATTCCAACACATATTTTGGAGGCCAAACGAACGGGAAGTTTTGAAATCATATGAGCTAGCCACTGTTACATACGGCACTAGTAGCGCCCCGTTTCTAGCACAACGAGCGCTGGTTCAATTGGTCCAGGACAATGAACACATATTTCCCCGCGCGTGTAGAGCCATTCTAGAGAGGTGTTACGTAGATGATATTTGTACATCCATCGAGACCACAGATGAGGCCATTTGCCTCAGACGAGAGTTGACGGAGCTCTTAAAACGTGGGGGGTTTGAGTTGAGGAAATATGCTTCAAACTCCGCCACAGTGCTCGAAGACATCCCTTGTGAACACAGATCCCCATTGTTATCCCTAAACCTCTCTGATGCTGTAACTCTCAGCATTCTTGGATTGAAGTGGGAACCCACCTCTGATGTCTTCACGTACTCCGTGCAGCCCACTGTGGCAAGCTGGACCAAACGCGAAGTGTTATCTCATATATTTTCAATTTTCGACCCATTAGGTTGGTTAGCTCCGGTCGTGTTGAAAGCAAAACTGTACCTGCGAGAAATTTGGGAACGATCCCTCGACTGGGACGAACCTCTACCCGCAGATATCTTGTCACGGTGGGCGGCGTTCAACAATCAACTTCCTGAGCTTCAACATGTCAAGTTCCCGAGACTCTTAGTGATGCCTCGTTCTCCTCATCTCCATCTCATAGGGTTTAGCGATACATCCTCTCAAGGTTATGCAGCCTGTCTTTATTTACGCTGTGCATGGGAAGATAGCCGGGTAGAAGTGCGGCTGCTGCTTTCCCAAACTCGTGTAGCGCCCCTTAAACCTGTCACGATACCCAGACTCGAACTCAATGGGGCAGCACTCCTGGCAAAACTGATTGACTCCATGAAGTTCCTAGAGAAACATGTTCGCATAGAGGGCGCGTTTCTGTTCACCGATTCATCGGTTGTCATAGGATGGTTGAACACACCTCCTCATCGTCTCAAGACGTATGTGGCCAATAAAGTCGTCTCAATTTTAGAGTTCACCAAGGCAGACATGTGGCATCACGTTGGGACCTCCGTAAACGTAGCAGATTTGGCGTCACGCGGATTGAATCCAACAGAATTTGTGAATGCGGATTCATGGTGGGCTGGGCCAAAGTTCCTGTACTCTTCACCATGTACATGGCCGGTCGACCAAATTCCTCGACAAAGGATCTGCCTGAGTTGGTAATTCAGAACAAACGATGATGGTTGCGACCATCCCTGAATGTGAACCAACTCTCATCAAATTTATAAATAAATTTTCATCCCTTACACGATTGAAACGAGTCTTAGCGTGGCTATGTGCGTTTCATTCACAATTCGCGTCAGCGTGGGTCATTAGGACAACGACGGAATGGGCCCCTTCGATCTCACGAACTTGAAGGCAGTGTTCTAGCATGTGTTAGAATTACGCAGTCGTACCTATTTCTCGTCTGAATTGAGACTAGTACCAAGCGACGCACGTCTGCCACGCCATATAGCCCGGCTGAGACCCTTTCTTCAGAATGGCATACTCCGTGTAGGTGGCCGCTTGTCACATTCTCTTCTTCCGTACAATGCCAAACATCCGGTTCTACTACCGAAACAGGCACAGTTGTCCAAACTGATTTGTGATCATTTTCATCTCACTCTTCTTCACGCAGGCCCTCAAGCGTGTCAAGCCGCCATTTGCCAAAAATTCTGGATATTGTCACTTCGATCGCTTCTTCGCCAGAGAATTTTTGCGTGTTTACCATGCTATCGGCATAGAATAAAAGAAGATCATCCCCTCATGTCAGACCTTCCCCCTTCTCGCCTCTTACCATGTCGCCCATTCAACCGTGCCGCCGTGTATTTCGCCGGACCGATTTTAATAAAACAGAGTCTGAGGAAGCAAGCTCCCCAAGTCAAGGCATATATTTGCATATTCGTCTGCATGTCAACGAAGGCAGTGCACATTGAGTTGGTTGGTAGCCTGTCAACCGAATGTTTCGTTGCTGCTCTCTCTCGTTTCGTCGCTCGGAGGGGCCTCTGCAAAGATTTGTATTGTGACAACGGCACAAACTTTGTTGGTGCAAGTAACGAAGAAAAAACGATCCTGGAATTCCTCTCCAAAAACTCAGACGTTATCACAGACCATTTAACAAATAAGCAAATCTCGTACCATTTCAACACTCCAGAAGCTCCATGGACAGGGGGTCTTCACGAAGCGGCAGTCAAATCTGCCAAACGTCATCTTCGCAGGCTGAGCGACCGTTTGTTAACCTACGAGGAAATGGCAACAGTTCTGGCGAGAATCGAAGCCATCCTCAACAGCAGGCCCTTGTGCCCAGTAAGCGATGCACCAGATTTCGTATTCCTCACCCAGGCCATTTTTCTCGTTGGAGGGCCGCTTGTTAGTACGCTGGAATATGACCTCACCACGGAACCTTCTAACCATTTGTCTCGTTGGCAAGCAGTTCAACTTGCTGCACAGCACTTTTGGAAGCAGTGGTCTGCAAACTACCTTCACACCCTCATGGCACGTCAGAAATGGACGCATCCAAGAGCTGCGCTAAAGCATGGAGACGTGGTCATCATGTTACGGAGCAATTCTCGCCCCATGGAATGGCCGTTGGGAAGGGTCCAGGACTTACACGTTGGACTCGATGGGGTGGCCCGCACTGCCCTTGTGAAGACAGCGCAAGGCACCTTCAAGCGCCCTATTGCCAAGCTATTCCTCTTACCCTCCGAAGACTAATATTGAATGTTACATTGTAAATAGTGTACAGGACCGTGTCATCTGAAGCTCGATTTATTTTCTGTTTTTTTTTGTTCTTTTTTGTTTTTGTTTTTTTTTTCGTATTACTTTCAAGGTGTTCAACTGCAGGGCTCTGTAGCCATCTTTCGTTTCATTTCGTTCTCCATAAAATTCAAAATTTCCAAATTTTGGGTGGGCGGTGTATCGGCCAAGTAGGCCGCTTATTTGTTTACACGCCCGGGAGCGACCTCAGCAGGCGGACGGCAAATCGCCGGGCTGCCGGCTCTGCGACTCGGGGCGAGTCAGTTGTGCGCTACCGCCTCGTCCGTTCGCTGTTTCGATAAGTCGCTCCTCAGTGCTCTCTTATTGTTTTATTTTCTATTAACTTTCTATCACTCCCATTTCCGTATTTTCCGAAGAAACGTTTAATTTCATTTATTTGCCTTTCGTGTACCAATTTCGGCACAAATCGTGTTGCTGCTCTCAGCAGATACGTCGCAGCCAAACCTGCTCTTCACACCCTCCCTGGCCAGGGAACCTCCACGTTCGAAGTCGAAAGGTGAGTGCTGCATTCGGAATTTGCATACGATATCATTGTTGCCGAAATTGGACGCATTAATTCAATACAGTCCACTAACACACAACCAGCGCTCTAGCGGATTCTGCCATAGCCAGATAAATAATTAATTACACACTCACGAGCGGCTGCCTCAGCTCTCTGCTGTGCAGTTTTGTACAAATGAGCTTGTCAAAAACAAGAGAAGTCAGGTATCTGGATCCTCAAGCTCAAAATAATTACCCTCTTTTATAACTTTGATGATTTTTAACCACCAAATGGTTGCTTTGCAATCCGATTTCAACTGTGTTTTGCACAGTTTTGCACAGACGGATTTGACCACCTACTGATACACGTTTCCGAAGTTATATTTTCTTCTTTTTTATATTATATACTATGTAATTAAATAAATAAAATGTTATCGTAATTCAGCACATTTTTTAATTTGAATCTGGCCCGCCTACACATTCTAAATTTAATATATGGCCCTCTGCAAAATTGAGTTTGACACCTCTGGTTTATATGAACCTGGTAGAACTCCTCGGTTTTGTAGAAACTACCAGCTTGAGTTTGTGTAGGTATCTTATTGAACCATCATCTGATTGTGAAAACACTCGTGTGACATGAATGTGCTTTTTACTATTACAGTTTCATGTTAAGGGGCTTGTTTATGGAAAATATGTAAGCACATCGTCGATACATTCTGATTATACACTGATGTAACCTTCTGGTCTCCCGATGCTCCAAGCTGCTCTCAATAAGTATACACGCATATTTGCTTTAGGGCTCGGTTGAAAATGGTTGCTTTGCAATCCGATTTCAACTGTGTTTTGCACAGTTTTGCACAAACGGATTTGACCACCTACTGATACACGTTTCCGAAGTTATATTTTCTTCTTTTTGACGTGGGCCATTAAACTTAGTTTATCATTCAAGTTAATGGTCTAGATATTTTGCTTCATTGGCGTGTGGAATAATTTTGACAATGTGGTACGTAGACTTCTAGTCGGTCTTTAGAACGGTAAAGTCGACAAGCACCTACTTTGTCACGTACAATTTTGAATGTCCACTTGGAGTAAAGGTTAAGCTTACTGACAGGAGTTACAATACCGTCTGCCAAGGTGGCGGTTGCGTATCGTTCAGTTTCAGGTGTCTCACAGGTATAATATAGATACTGGATTGGGCCGAGTACGTTCCTTGGCGGTACACCTGCAGGTTCTGAACAGGAGTCTCGTAATACGACGTTAAACTGGTGATCTGTTATGTATGAGTGACGGTTGTCAAATATAATGACCCTGAAAAATTAATGTTTGCTGAATGAAAAACAAATTTTATTGGTTGCTAGAGCGATAGAAATATGTACGACTGCTCAAGGGGGTGAGGGAAGTTGTGTAATGTGTGATACCAAATACTTGTTCGCTGTTGTCAGAGTATTTTGGCAAGAACAGCCTTACATTGAATAATGATGGATTAAATGACATCGCGTGGTTGTGGAGTTATTCGTCAACAATTTTATTTACTCAAAATTTCAAATGACAAACTATTTTTATCACGTTAGTTGGAATTAACTTGCATTTATGGCATGATTGTAGGAGGAGGAGGAGGAGTGACAGTGGCCTTTCAGCCCTCAGACGAACCCAAACTATTCGTAGCCGAGAAAATCGAGTGTTGAGCAGTAAATTGTATTTTACAATCATCGATAATCCAATAATCTTCGTTTCGAAAGGAGAAGGAAATGGCGTTAAAGTGGAAGTCTGTCCAGCAATAATATCCCCAACAGGGCATTACGGAACTTCGCCAAACTTCAAACTAGTTCGCATCTGTTGCGGAGATAGTAAGAGACATTTCCGTTTTCTCAGGAAAGTTTCCGTGCTTCGAATACAACTAACTTTGCTTCCTCGGACTAAACTGAACATTGAACCTCATGTGTCTTCCGTACATGAAATTAGCTTGTATTACTCTATATTTGATGTCGTACTTTCGCCTTCATTCCTGCCTCATTGCCGGTTTGCAATAAGCTGGAGCTCGTTTCAAATCATCGCCAGCTGGATCGTTGTTTCCCTCTAAAACGTTTTCATGTTGCCAACGACGTAGTTGGAAAGCATTATCGGGTTTACAGTATCGTTTATTACAAGGCGGCACTGGCAACGACACTATGGAGAAAAACTGAGTTCCAAACGCGACTGCACATTTTGTTGAAATATATTCACCTAGATAATTAAGGTGAACACCCATGTTGCGAGAGATGGGGTAAAAGTAACAGAGCCATACCTATTATCGAACCAGATATAATTATAAACTAGTCTAGTCGAAGGAGTGGTTGTTGTTTGACTTCGACTCAAATCTACAGAGAAGTAATATATTCAGGAAAAAAGTTCCAGAATTTCAATCACCGCCATTTCCCTTACTACCATTCCTAAAACTCTGGAAAACATTGCCCTTCCCAGATAAAACGTGTCCACAGCCTCATTAGTTCTCTGAGTATCAATTGCCCAACAATAGACAAGGCATGAATAGGACAATAAAATTCGTACTGCAACTGCTATCGCGATCAGCAATCGTGAAGTGATTTTTGGCAACATTCAAATGAACTGAGCGAAAAATAAACGAATTAGTAACAAAAGCCATGAAAACTAGTGAGTTTACGAAGAGCTAAGGAAAGTTTTGTGATGCGGTGCACCTAACATTTCTTCTGGCAGTGGGCACTTCCGACAGAGAGAAGAGTGTGTGGGGCGATTTCCTGGAAGACGTTAGTTTAACAGCGTATTGTTCGTAGTTTTATGAAACGTTTAGGTTTACAGAGTGGAATGGAACCATGGAACTTCTCGGTAATTTTGTTTTGATTTTTCTCCAGATCTTCACGTTTCAAGGGCTACTGAATAAAAACAACACCGAACGTTTCTTCAAAACCCTATGCACCGTCATGTTGATAGCCTCATAAGCCAGCTGATTGACAGTGGCATGAGTAAGAGCAACTCAATCAACCAATTCCCGACCTGTAAGCCCTACCACATTCCACATGAAACGTGAAGTTATCGTATACTGCTTAACCAAATCCGTTCTAAATTCAGCCTGCTGCTCGCCATGTTGAAATAAAGTGAGTGAAAAATAGATTGGACTGCTGGACAATTGAGCCTGCTGTAGATCTGGTAGGGGGAACGAGGATGGACGTTTCAATCATTTTTGGTGTTTCCTAAAGGAAGTTCTAACAAATTATAAGGAGCATGGAAGTGTGATAGCGGCGAGTGTTTATTTATACAATGAATACGGGACTGAATTCACAAGCAAGGTTTTTGGACGTGAAATCCTTGAAAATGAGTCAGCCACTTTGATAAAACTTTCGCAGAACACAAGGAATGGTTTTTTGGCACAGTAGCTTATGTGTGTCTAGTCTGCTCATTTTGCCGAGCAGGAATTCGTATTTTTTTGTGAACATTTGATAGTGTAGCAGCCGGATGGTAGTAGTAGACCATTGTGTAGTAGTCGGATGGTGTTACGCGTCGTAGATGGAGTGAAGGCTCGCCAACGAAGCAGTTGATGTGAGAGCCCCCACAGCGACTCTCAGTGCCCCGTAATGAGTTCAATATACCTTGGCTAGCCTCGATTTGGCAGCTGGTCCATACAAGGACCATATCATATCCTACCACAATGGAGTAAATGGGATGTGCTTTCTCATCGGCATTCCTGCATTCGACTATTCTTCATTTTGTATAAGCTGACAATGTTGTAAAACTTAAATTAACTTACGTATATATTACGAATTGAATTATCCTCTCATTTCCATTTTATAATAAATAATTTCCAATATTTTGCCGCGGGTATTTCAAGTCTCATTCTGTATGACTTTCTGCATTGATGTCTTTGATAGATGATGTCGTTGAACGTCGCAAAGGAGATGATAAACTTCAAAATGATCCTCAAGTCAAGCAGGTGGTCAAAAACCACCCTCAGGAAAGTAGGTTTACATTCTAGGGGACGAAGAGCGTGAGGCATGAGGACATCACCCATCCTGTTTCAGAAGATAGTTTAAGGGAGATCAGTACATTTGGTATAGTTTGAACCTAGGCCACCCCGGACTCGTTAGTCTGAGTATTTCATGTTAACAGATTTTCGATTTGAAACACAAAAACTGCTTTGGAGGAAAGATAGTGCTTTTGGTACCTGCTGAGTACTTTGGCAGCTGTCATGCAACTATCCAACATTTCACTGGATCAAACGATCGAGAGTATTACGGAATGTTGTTGTTAATTTAATAGCCATCAATCGCAAACTCTACGTTTCAATAGTGAAATTAAGGGGGGGGGGGTTGTTTCTGTTTTCCTACAGAATCAACGTTACACGACTTTTGATGATGTCTACTCCTCGTTTATTTTCCCACGAAAGTTGAGAGAAATGAGATCGACTTTCCGTGAAACAAAGGGGAATACTGCTGCACGTGGCAGATGTTGTACATTTCTCACCAAGTCGAGGGATGTTTGAACGTATAAAGTACCCTACTCTTCCATGCGAAGCAATTATCACTATTCCAGGAAACAACCTAAGTTTTGAGCCAGGCGTTAACATCGCAAACGGCGCTATAATAACATCGAAACTGGATTAATTAATAATGATCACCTGTGTTAAAAGTACTGGGTACAGTTTTAATTGAAATGTCAGGCTTCCTTTCGTTGCGACTGTATGCTGAGACCAATTGATTTGTGTATGTTTTTAGTTAACCACGCGAAGAACGGGCGACTCGAGGAAAGGTTCTCCACAAAATTGTGATAGGCTTGGTTAACTCTTGTCTTTTACCCTCTTCTGGGAAGATTCCAATGGAGGGAAGACGACAATAGGTCGTTAGCGTCGGACTAAGTAAAAATAGAAGGACCTGTGAGGTGACAGTCTCGGTCTGAAGGGGACAGAAACATTTGGACCGGGGCCATATTATCGCCGCCGGGCTTTTCAGAGGGAGATTAACCTTCGCTTCTCAATATGGAGGATGATTAAGAATTTAATCTTCAATGAACGGAACGGTGAATGATTTAAATTGGGTTCAGTGTGGTAATCCTCGTTTATATATTCTTTTGCCGAGAGTTATGGATATGGATCCATTCGCACAATCAGTCAAGAAGTTTCTCGTTGAGCGTTGAAAACTTTCCATCATGTGATTGGACGGATAATCAGGATATTTTGAAGACGGCCAATTTCTAGCAGTAAAACCATCCAGTTTTACGTTCCCAGGGCCATACGTCCGCGTGGTAACACAGAGCAGGATGCTAGCGAAACAGCAACCTCCACGACGTTCATAGAGGACTGATATAACTCTATTGTGGGTGTTCAGAAACTGACATTCTGTTGAGGAACCAGACCTGTCTAAATGGCCTCCGGGTAAGCCAGTTTCCCACTGATCAAGAACAGTAAGTCCCCACGACTGCTGCGATTCCAGTTGTCCGCTAGGTAGTGAGCTCATTTGGGAAGCCAAGAAGCGTAAATATGGCAGTCATCTTCATATAGCAGTATCGAACCTAGCAAACCGAAGGCAGCTAAAATTGAGCGGATTGAGTGAGGAGAAAGGAGAATACAACAGCATAGAATTTCAACTGGCAAGTACTATTATGTGTCATCTTTCTAGTGGCCAATGATTTAAATTGGGTTCATTACCGTAATTAGTGTAGATGATAAAAATTGCCGCTACTATCCTAGAGGTACTTCTCCAAATTACGTAAGCTTTCTATTGTACTGTACCAACAATTTGGCTTTTCTGGGCTGGTTCTGCTGCCTGTTTTAATCTACAATTTCGTGTGTGTTTCTCCTATCGGAACACATTTTGTTCAGCAAATGAGAACAAAATGGTTTCAACTTATAGGTACTGTTCAATGCCGTTGGGAATATCTAGTGCGTATCTACTCAACTTTCCTCACGCCCACTTGCCGTTTTATGTACTCGTATGTATAATTTCCATCCTTCTAGTGACTGGTTAAATCTGGTTTTCCATTCAGTTTATAGGAACATGGGAGAACGTAGTTCAACGTAGCACTTAAGGCACTGCAATGTATTGGGTTATTTCTCATTACGTTACGTAACTTATATTATGACAAGTAAAGTACAGTTTACTGACAAGTAAACTTTTATTTTGTAATCATTCCGTATCAAACATTTTGAACAATAAGATTTTGACTAAAGTTAACGTACCTGTTAGGTGAGTCCGTCTCCTCTGGCTTGTGAGTTACTGTGGGCAAGCGCTTTCGATGTAAAGACATCATCGTCTGGCCGTTAAGTCAGATCGTTAAGATTCGTTGGTCCTAAACCTTACAGTTTAAATTGGGTTTAAAGTTATAAATCGGAGTCAGGATCAGTTTTATGAAATGTGAGTTGAATGGACTCGTAAGTTAGAATTGAAGGGGTTTCTGACTTAACGGCCAGACGATGATGTCTTTACATCGAAAGCGCTTGCCCACAGTAACTCACAAGCCAGAGGAGACGGACTCACCTAACAGGTACGTTAACTTTAGTAATTTGCCTACTGGCGGATATAACCCAATTTCTTTAATATAAGATTTTGACTTTTGCAGCTACCGGGGCTACTCAACATTGAAATGGTATGCGTTATGTGATGGATTAGCGTTTAGTGATTCATGTTTTTTATTTACTTCTTGTGAGATGATAAGAAAAGTACTACAATAAACTGAAAATGGTATCATAGTAATAGGGATTGAAATTAGCAATAATAAGCAATATTCAGTTTTCACGGTAGGTAAAATGGATACTCGGATACTTGAAAAACTGTTTACTCTCAATCTCCTTGACGAATGCAATCCTTTCTTCGCCTCCCCAAAGCAGTAGCTCAAACATTCGAGAGGCTTCTGAGTGTCTGAGTCTGACGTAGATCACGATACACCGAACTCCTTTCTGAACTTTCTTACTTCCCTTTATCCGTTTCCGTAACAAATGACAGCCCATAGTTTTCGAAGTGATCTTAGTGCGTTGGTATTCAAGTTTTGAACCTGATAACTTCTTGGTTTACCTAATCTTCTATATAAACCCGGGCAAATCCGTAATAACTTTTCAGTAGTTCGTTGTGAGCTAGGAGAAGGGGAAGGTGATCGAGAGCCTAAGTCTCTAGTGATTTAGGAAGTAGGGGGCCATGAATCAGAGGGAAGTGGTTGCAAGAAGAGAGCGACTCGGGGTTTAGGAGAACCATCGGCTCGTTCGTGAAGCTCGAATTAAAATAAGGAGCGAGAATAATGTGGCAGCGTAGAGCCAATGTCCGATGTTTTGTATCGATAGAGACAGAGAGAGGGAGTGATGCGGAACAATTATCAACGAATAAATATAGATTTGCTTTAAAAGAAAATGAAAAATATTGGTCTTGTGCGGCTATTTGTACTGTTGTGCCGAAGACAAACAACGGAGGTACAAAATAAACATGTCGGGATTTTCTGTTGAAACGTCAATTCGAGCTTCAGGAAACTGAGCTATTCACGTGCACAAGAACACTAGGTTAACAGAAAAAGGACTGATGAGGCAACAGTATCTTTAGATTTAATGCGTTGTTCAGAAACATCCCGGTTCAAGTGGTTGTAGATCATTATTGTCTTTTTGACAATAAAGGGCACCCGAGGAGTCGCCCCCGCGCACAAGAACGCCAGCCCTCCTAGCCGGTTCCCCTCCCCTATTCTCTTCATCTTCTTACTCCTACCCTTACTCCATCACCACCAGGATAGGTTACTGCCGGCACCAGTACTGTGACCAGTCATTCAGAAACGCTCTTCAGGCCTTTAGTCATTCAGAGACGACTAAGGGCCTACGTCTGACAGAAGCTTTCTGCCAAAAGAAATTAGGAAAGACTGTGCACAGGTATGCTTCTGAGAAGATGAGCCACATTGCTGTTGCGAGGGAAGAGGTATGTTGGGTCAATAAACATCTGGTAAAGCGATTCCTCTCCTGTACTGCAACAGCCACTAAAGTTCTGCGTCAGAAGCCCAAACATCAAATCTAGTCAAATCTCCCCAAATATCGATTGGGCTCTGTCAGGCTTTCCCATTGCAGACGTTGGTTAGCAGCCACAGGCCAAACTTACCAGCCTCAGGTCCCCTGTCCCTTTTGAGAAGTGAGAATCTGAGGCTTGCTGAGCAGGCGAATAGAACGAATGGTTCTATGTGATAACCCTCGCCAACAGAGTTTCTTAAGAGGCTCTTGGCCTACAAGTTTGGGCTGTTTCTGGTCTTGGCGTTTCTGTGGGTACAGAACCGATTTCCCGAGCATACCCCCTGCAAGTGGTGGGTAGGCAGCTAAATGAATGAGGTAGGTGGAGTACCAGCTTGTGGAAATGTTGTGGAGAAGGTGTTTGGCCAATCATGGTTGATGGGCAGCAGGGTCCAGGACATGGAAACGTTCAGCCTACTCTTCAGGAGTTTGTGGTGTTTTTTTATCCTGAAGTCCTTCAAAGACACTAAACTAGCGTGATTTCCCAAGTAATTAGCATGGTCTTTTTGTTGGGGTGTGTGCTACAGTGACACTTTCCTCGTGTCATTTAGTCAGGTGTGATTGAATTCTGGCCTAATCCCAGAGAGGTACGCCCTGTGGATCACCAAGGCGTACAAGACAGCAAAAATTGGCCATTGAGTGCTAGGCCGATAAATGGAGAATGAAAAGTGCCCCACTCCGGATCAAACTCCACACATACAGATGGGAATTCTTGTCAAACGGACGTAACATATGTGAGTTTTTCCAAACATCCATGTACGTCTTAGGAGAATGCAGATTGAGGCAGACCACTGGGCAAGCCAGTTCTTTATGGGGCACATGTACTGTAATGCGTGGCTCCACTTCTTCTCCCTGAAATACAACAGTGAGCGATGGTTGTAGGAAGAGCAGCCAAACCCTCCAGCTTCGACTGCTACTTCAGTCCTGTTATTGTGAGTCCCAGCTTGGGGTTTCCTCAGATATGTTGGTACCTTGGGATCGAGTTTCTTGGAGAAATCTCCTTTGCTGGAAGGCCCGTGGACCTTGGTCGAAAGTGTCCATGGCTCCATTGATGCGACAAAAGAAGCTGCTTCTTTTCGATTTACTTGCTCCGAAAGCAGACCTGCGAGCTGGTTTTTGGAGGTTGACCATCCAAAGGCTGAAAAGTCTCGATGAAATGGTGCTAGACTAGGCCCCCCAAATAACGTCCCATGTGTCTGCATTGACACACCAGTTTCTTCTGAAGAGTCGGTATTCTGATAGTCTATAATCTTTTTCTACCACTATTCCGTTCTGGCGTCGTAAGCGCCTGCTTGTGTTGCAGGCATCTGGCTCGAATGTCGCAAGTGTTCCAGCCGCTCTAAGGCTCGTTCAGAATAATCTGCAGTGGTGTGGCATGGCACTTCCATCTACCCGTAAGCCCATGGAGTATATGAAGGTTGCAGGTGCTCTGCATGTTTCTGTTAATGAACCGGTACTGAGACACTGTCTCGACTGGCTTCAGAGGGCATCCATGGGAAGTGGGAAGGGAGCGACACTACTGGGTTGTTTCTGGTGATCGACTGAGGCCTGACATCTTCGCCATTGCTCTCCGTTCGTCTACCATGACCCTGAATGTTTACCTAGTATCTGGCAGACAGGCTCTTGTGGTAGCTTGGCAAGCCAAGAGGCACAACTATTATAGGACACGTCTTCGCATAGCAGTGTTGGGAGCTCATGGAGTAGAGTCGGGTAATATCAGGATTGCAGCATTGATCGTTGTGATGATTGTCCTGGTTTGGATTGTGGTGCAGAAAAACTGCAGAGGAGATGCGTCGGCTGGGTGAATCGGCAGGCGTTCTTTGAGGTGTCACCACCCTCTTGTTGCTCAGGTTTGATCAGAACAGGTGGCCGTTCTATCATGGAACATCCTCTTATCCTTCTTTCCTTCCCCCTCTCAATTAATCATTCCCAAAGTTGGCGTGGCGGGAAGCCTAGGAATAGCTCCCCCTATTCTTTGAGTCACCTATACCCACATTCTGTTTCTCACATAGAATAGATAAATAAAAGGTCATTGTTCCGGGCTTTTCATAGCAGACGGAAATTTCTTTGCAATGACGTTGCAGCTCCTTTGAGATTATCGGTTTTCAAATAGTTGACGTTTGACATGAATTGAAGGATCGGTTCACCAAGATATTGTGGATTGAGAATGCTGAATAATCGATGATCTGAACATCTTAGCAATTTCAATTAGGTGTTCCCTCGGATTTTGCTGAATAAACTCGCCATAATTGGGCTCTTTTGAATAAACAGATACTTTGGGGCAAATCATAAGAGACTGAGAGGCTGAAGAAAAGGGTTTCTGAACCATCGATCGCCGCCACGTTCCGTTCAAGAGCATTCTGTTCTCTTTTGATTAGCTCTTGTAAAGGAGAGTGATGGGGGTCCCTCGTCGCTCAACCGTTCAACTGGGTTCTCTTCTCGTTTTCAGTTGCTAACGGCCAATCGAAGGGGCTCCCTCTGCCGGCACAATCCGTAAACACCCAGATCTTAACTACTTTGGGACCTGCCCAACTCTTGTATATTCAAATCTAATTCAATTTAAGGGGAGAAGACCCGCTTGGGTTCCAACTTTTCCCTCCGCTTCTCCCTCACGTGTTATTCAAAGCTCGCCGACCCCTTTGGAGGCAATTAACCGGTAAAACTATTTCAACGGTTGACTGCTTCAAGTTGACTGATTTCAAGTCTCAACTTTTCCTGAAGGTTTCCCTTCTCCATTCTGCAAACAAAACTCACTACTTGAATCAGGCTGCATCTTTCCCCCTCCAATAATGTCACATAGAACGAAGGATTTAGCTGTGTCTGTTGTTGTATGTGAGGTAAAACTATCGTTTTCATTTTGTCGAGGATACGACCTCTCAATCCATTATTTCTCATTCCTTTCTGTGTATAGTGATTAGAAGCAATTTAATGGTCGACACGGCAATTCCACATATTAAGATGACCTAGTGATTATATCCAAGCAGGGGTTCTCAAAGAACCTCCAATTGAGAAAATTAGAACTGCAATACAGTCTCTCAGCGAATAAAGGGGTGGAGCATACGCGAGAAGCGAATGAGAGCACATGTTCGCAGGAATGGGCACCGAAAGGGTTGATGAATATTCAAAAAAGTGGAGAGGGCTCAATTCCTCTGTCTTTTACAACAATTCCCACGACGTACTTGAAATCAAGACACCATAGAAGGAGCGATGAACAGCGGGAGGAATAGTGAGTGTCAACAGAGGATGGAGCCCACACAACGCTTTCCAATAAGTGTCTCTCGGGAAGCCAATTTACCCAGATTTTAAATTTACTTGTTAGTTGATCCAGGCACTCAGCAGTAATCGAAGAACATGATTTTTGAAACCACTCTTCGTCACCCCACACAATTCATGTGACTGTGGTAGGTTGAACTGAAGTGCCGTCTTTATTATTATTCACGTATACTATAAAGTCTACATCAAAACAGGAAGAACGAAGTTAACAAATACAACGCAGCGCAGATTCAACACATTTTTCACTTCGTTCATTTGATTGTGATCAAAACACAAAATATTCATTTTCTCGAAATTTTAGTTAAAGCTTTTGCATAGACAGCTCTGAACAACACAACAGTACCAGTACAGTTTCGCCTAGTGGAAAATGACAATACCGGCACTAACCAATGACTAGACAATTAATTGAAATATGAAAGATCTTAAACCATAAAAAACATGCTGAAACATCATAATAAGTTGCGGTGATTACCATAATTTAAAGTCAAAAAGAAAATGAGAGAGCGGACTTCCATCAAACCAGACTGCAGCTGGTACAATGGATCAGGAAGGGATCGTGACGAGATCGTGTGATCGCGGTGTCTGGATGTGACAGTGACACGTTGGCTTCAGTGGATATAGCGCGCTAGTTCTGTCACGGTAACCGAGCTTCGAGGATTCTTTTGTCTCCAATCTCTCTTCACACTAACTTCCTGTCGCCAATACACGTTCCATGCGAATATTGATCAGGTCGTTGACCTGCGTGAATGACGCTCTAATATCATCTTGAATAGCACAGACCGTGAGCTGTTCTCGTATTTTCTAATCATAACCCCTTCGTGGTTTACTAACTATGAAACCTTTCAACCATGTAATGAACAAAACCTCGGACGACACACTTATCGTTGGAAGATAAGACTTCTCAGGGGGTCTCAACGCTGAATGACTCTTACGCTTTCCTTCGTTGTTAAAACAATAGGTCATTTTTCTCGTGTGTCCCACTTTACTGGGAGACACTCACAGGTAAATTTAATCCACAGTGGCCAATGTATATTCTCTCTCCGAGAAATTTTTAAAAAAGCGTTCATTTATTTTTGGTAGCCTCCCTGATACTAAAATAGGGTTACCAGATGTACTGATTTTATCAGTACGCGTACTGATTTTTAGACCCCCGTACTGATATACTGATTTTTCAATGAAGTGTACTGATTTTCAGCGCAAACGCCTTTTTTCGCAAATTTATCCAATTTTATTAAATTTAAATACACACACGCGCACATTCGATAAACGCACCGAATGATTTTAAATCGAAGGAAAAGAGACGAAATATATCGATCGTTATCGAGACTTTCGGTGTACTGTTATTAACTATAAGAACATGTCATGCAGCGATTTCCATAAGTATCTAATGAAAACTGAAAATGTTGAAATATTGAAAGCAATCGGCAGTGCCAAAAAATACGAAACAAAGATAATGTAAATTGTGCGATGCTCAAAGATAATTAAATTCTACCTATTTGAGATGCTGGAGTTCGTGATTTATCTGTACCCTGCCCCCTTTTTTTTGCTTTTTTTTTTTGCTTTTTTGCTTTTGATGGAGACGTACTGATTTCTCGCTGGACCGATCTGGTAACCCTATACTAAAACTTGGATTGTGGTACCTCTCGTTTTCGATTTAAGTCGGTCTCGTACTTTTCTAGCAGCCAATGGCGTGGATTTTCCATTTGCACCTTTCTCATAAATAGAAAGAAAAAACATTTTTAGTTATCTACACATCTTCACGTTTAAAAGGATTCTGAGTCTGATAATGCAATTTGGGAAATTAATCTGCGTGTCTGTGAACGCCATTGAGAGAAAACGCCATACCTAGCCAGCAGACCACAATGGGACGTTAAGTAACGGTATGAGCAAATCATCATAATGATCAAAAAACCAATTTTTTTCTCAAAAACGGACAAATACGATTTTCATGAATGTTTTTGTATGGGCAGATCCAAATAACACAACGATACCATGGAATTATCATTTGTTTTGATATGACGAGAAGAGCGCAATAAAATATCTTCTTTTTTTTACATTTTGTTAAAAGACTTTTCAAAAACGCCGCCAGTGAAGCTAGTAAGATCAGGTCTGTTTCCTTATGTGTATGTATGCCTCGACGAGGGTTATATCAGTCATTTGAGGGGAGGGGAGGGGCTCAAACGTTAATTTATTCTTGCGAAAAATAATTTTAATTCAACATCACTATTTCCAGGTATGTGAAGAGGTACAACGGCACATCACCATGGATTGAGGCGTATCAATATGTTTACGGATCAACCCAGAAAGCCATAGTATCGACGTTCGGAGGGCAACTGAAAATGAGCGAGTTCAGCTTTAAATGACGAACAGCCTAGTTTAAAGCAGAAGAAGTCCATTGGCTACCGAATCCGCTTTTTCTTTCCCAGCAAAAAGCTCTGCAAGTGCAAGACCAAAGTGAAAAGCAGTTCTTGGTCCTCTGCTTGTCACAAAATGTTCATCAACAACAACCTTCTTTTCTAAGTATGCGTATGAATCTTTGAGTCGATATATACAGTTAGGGCCGAGTCACTGCAGCCTTTCCCTGTAATCGCTGCTTGACCGGTTTGGAACACGGCAAGTTCAGCTTCCGTGTAAACAGTGAAGCTCATCCACTGCCGATTTGTTATAAATCTATTCCCTATATATCCTAGTAGTCCACATTATTCCCTTGAAGGACTTTGGGCTTATCCATAGTTTAACAGAAGAGTACACCATGTCCAATTTATTCGCACTGAGAGAGAGGAAAATAAGACAAGTCATTTCAACTCTTATCTTCAGATATTCGTTGGAAAACGAGGACCTTCAATATTACAAAAAGCTTCGCGGACAAACGCTCCCAACTCCTTCGGACTCTGCAGAACGAAAAAACCCTCCAACGGGCAGTAAAAGTTTGAAAGTTTAATAGTTTAAAGTTTTTTTGAAACATGTCAGTGAGATTTCTCAAAGTTTCGTTTTATTCTGATGCTTTATTGAACATTCATAGAGGAGAACACACGAACTGTTACTTTGGGTAACATTAAAAAAAGAAAACGAGAAATAACATAAAAGTTCGATCGAGTGTAAACCCCTACTTACGAAACTGTCTGATAAAAAGCGGTGCTTTGAGCCGAACCGCCTAAGAAATCAGTAATAGGCCGCCACTGGAACGTTCTCACGACCCATGCTTCTGATAGCAACTGTTAGAGACCACCAACTTAGCCTTTTAAAGTCAAGGGGGGAAAAGAAGGAGAACGACTCCCACGTGACTACGCAGGAAATTGGTTTTTATTCCACCTATCGACAACCTATCGTCATTCGGGGTGGTAGTAACGAGTTCCTAAGAGACGAACTCAGTTCTCTGTGCAGCCAACTTTGTTATTCTTCACCTGTACGTTGCCACTCTTAATTCCGAAGTTTTCTCTTGAACCGCCTTGTCTTGTCACATTGTTAAGACACCGAAAAACCAATCTTCATTTAACACCAGCAACTTTGTTTGAGTAAGAAGTGTATAAACTTCACAGTTTCCAAACCTGAAGAAGCAGAGAAATTACTGAGCCGATGCTAGCGGTAATAATACGTCTAATGAGTCACAATATTTCGTCATTATTTTTCCACTGGAAACCCCTTTAATTCTAACTTACGAGTCCATTCAACTCACATTTCATAAAACTGATCCTGACTCCGATTTATAACTTTAAACCCAATTTAAACTGTAAGGTTTAGACCAACGAATCGTTTCTTCTTCCAAAACCTTTTTACATACGGAGGAAACGTGTAGAAGACGTCGTGGATTAACTCCCATATGTTCATAACCTCAGTATGGCGTTGTACTTTGCCTTCACCAGGGGGATGAAGATAGAACTCCCCAGGTTTCAAATTTGGGTGAGGTTGTGATCTGACAATAATAATGCTACTAACCATCGAGCCATTGTACGAAGCTCGATGGTGTAGAAGTTTGGGAGAAGATGATGATGCACCCACCGCCTTCAGCTCTTGAATTTCGAACGGGCATTTTTTTCACGTAATGCTCATGAAAGAATGTTTTCCAATCGAGAATCATCATTTGGTTCAAATCCCCACAGTGACTTCAATCGTATCCTGGAAATGCCCTGGTGTTTCCATTTACGTTTTCATGTTCCACAAACCCATATCTTTGTCTGACTCCATGTAGGAGTGCCAATGAACACGAACAGGAAAGGTGATGTTGCTCCTGTTATTACACGTCGTTCGGAGTTATATTTTTTGCAAAATCGAGCAAACAATTGATGCCCCTTCCTTTGATGAAGCTCTTGTTTTATCTTCAAACAACGAACTTCTTCATCAGTTTTTGGATGGAAGTTTTTCATCGGCATTAAATTCTTCACATGCAGCAAAGGTGTCAGTTCGTGGGTATCCGAACAGAATGCTGATCTGACCGTTGAATATGCAACGATACGCTTCATAATGTACTTGGCAGGTTGGGTGTATCTCCATGAACAGGGGGTACATTGTTTTTTAAATATTCGACTCGTCGGATAAGTAAACTTTCCTGGAGAATCTTTCAAACTGTAATACCTTTTACAACATCTGAAACTTTTAACGTGGCAAAAAGTCAACCGTCTAGTTTGACTCATCAAGTTTCCAGTAAGCAAAAGAATGTTTCCCTCTTCTATCACGAGGAGCAGCTTCCACGAGCTTTGTTTTATATATGTGATTTTATGCATTGGCACATCATGAACAGTAACTCGAAGCTGTGTGCAAAAGAATATCCATGCAACTTAGCTGCTTCTTCAGGTTGTCGTGGCCTTCCATTTTGGATTTGAACTCATCAGGAGGCTCGGGGGAGAAGGCTGGATGGAGAGGGAAAATATAAGCAATGTGGGGGGGAGGGGTGAGTTTTTAATAGTACATATTAGTATGAAGAAAGGGGGTAAAAAGGTCGTACTATAACGAGGATGGTTGGAGGAGGGGCAGATGGAGTGTGAGGTGATACATTTTTGGCAACTGTGGCAGGGGGTGGTGATAAAAAAGGTCGTACTACAGTACGATCGGTTGAAAATTGTGGTGGTGGTGGTGGGGGGGGGGTTAAAAAGGTCGTACTATAACGTGATTGGTCGGGGGGTGTGGCCAAAAACGATTGGCCAGGGGGCGTGGTTTTCTTCCCCCACTCCAATTGAGCCATAACTCTCAAAAGCCGTTTCAAACCCCGTTTCTCCCCTACTGAGGACTGGTATTAATCCAGCAACATAAATGTTTTGTTCACAGTGACAGGGGAGCCAATTGAAGTGGCATAATATACTGTTCCTTTCCAGTATTGCTCTTCGGCACAGGCCGAATCAGACAGGTTTTTGACCTCTGAACGTCTGCAGTTGAAGGTACTCACTGGCCCTATGGAAAGTTTCCAAACATCTTCGTCCTCAAGCTGTTTTGTTGTTTGCTGACTATCCCCCATCACAAAAACAAAATAGGGTACAATTTGCTGAACGTCGTTGCCTTATTGCCAAGCGCTTAGTGATTACTGGATCCAATTTTTCCTATGATGGGTGGGGGTAGAGTTTGGATGAACTACTGAACATCCACACCAGTAACTATCACCCTCAAGGATTATGATTTCTTACCAGGGTACAGTGTCTTGATGAGTGGTGTTAATAACTTAATCGCCTTCCTCCCTCTCAAACACTTAACACAAAGTTGATTATAATTACGCCTGACACGTTCTAACACCCTGGATGAATGAATTGATTGACATTATCCACGGAACGACGGACGGTTACACAGTGAATGATTCTGCAACATCTTTACTCACACGTTCACCCATTGATTCAGCAGACATCACTATTAGTCCATCATACTATTGAAATCGAAATACGCATCGTCGAACCTAAGGACTTCAAAGTGACAGATCCTCAGTTGAATTTGCGCGATGTCACTTCGCGGTTAATGAACAAGCCAAACCGATCAACGCAGCTGTTGAGTGTAAACAGAAGTCGATTTCACCGATCGCTTCTAACCTGCTCGTTTTGAACTGTCATTGCCGGAGCTTAAAGCAGTAATGCTCAACTGACAAAGTTCGCTTCGTCTTTCTCAATCTCCAATCCAATTATTTACCCCTCGACCGGATCGATCAATATTTGGAATTCATTGAAACATGCCAACATAAACATTTTCTATTTAAATAAGGTTCAGCGTCTAGCTACGACTAACAGCTTGTGTCCTGCTCTGAACATTCGAAGCTACTACTTACATTAAAGGCGATACCCACTTTGTTACAGTTCTGCACGTGATAACTTACTTCCAGGCGATTGGGTCCCTGTATAAACCATCATTGTACGCTCTTCATTCGAAACTTAGTTTTCCACGTTGATATTACTTGCACAAGAAGATCCAAGCGCATAACTATACAATCTGTACAGTTCTTCCTCGTAGAAGTTCCGTTATAAATTTCAGTCTTCTAAGTTAAACAAGATAGAAATTGCTCTTCACCTTCATTTTCTCAGAATCTCTGTCTCCCAGAACCTGATAAAGAAGAAATAATTGCGAGAAGGAAGAAAACGAACTCATTTAATCACGGTTGGAAAATTGCTGTTGACACACTTTTTTCCCTTGTGTTTTTTCTGCTGCGATAGTTTCAGAAAACTTGAATTTTCGACGTTCCGAAGGATCGAGGAGTTGTAAAATTCGATAGTTGTACGGAATGTTCATTGAAATTTCGAGAAAATTGGAAACTTTCGTTACACTTCACACGTCTTATCCGTTCAGTCGTGTTGTGTTTAATTATTGATGTAAGAAGGAACCCAGCTCTTCAAATATCCCCCCCCCCCACATCCAATGAGCAATCGTTACCACCCTGCCAATTAATAAAACCACCCCATTATTACTCCAAGGACAGTTACAAAATGTTCTTCAGTTGATGCTAGGTTCAGTGACGATTGAAGAAAACTCAGCGTAGTGTAGTGCCAATAATTTCGTAATGAATTAAATCTGGGACGGAAGAAGTTTTCGTATCGTTTGTGGTCATTAAGTCATTTAGGGTGGTGTGGACAGAGCTGGCATTTCCTTGTTGGTGGGCTGGTGTAGTTACTTTTGGTCGTATAGATTCGAAGAAAATTCGGCAATTACTATGTAAAGAAAACTTCCCCTTTTATCAACCACTTTAAATGTGCCGCGAAACTGGACAAATCGATTAATAGATGCCGCGTAATCAATCCCCGTTATCAGGTAAACAGCTGGAGTGACTACACGGAGCGAGGAGGAAAAGCCATCCGCGAGTCGCATTAGTAAATCCTATTTACGATTTATTTTTAAGTGACGTAACCCTGGAATAAGGACTTTATTTTCGTTTTTATGTTTATTACAGGTGAGTTATTTTGAATCATTACATAGTTTATAATATGATTTCGAAAGAGAGATACAATAAAGGTTTTGTTTATTACAGAGCAACGAACTATCGTTCTTGTTTCAAACAACCCCCCCCCCCCCACACGAGAGAAGGATCATTATAACTATATGGTAGGCGTTCTTTTTACAATTGTTATCTTAGTTTTGTTCGGTGGAACACATACATTTTATTTCTCGGGCTAGTCAAAATCTAATCGACACATTTGCGTCTTTAGCAGCTTATGCGATAAGATAGTTGTGTTATTGGATATTTTGTTACTGCATCCTCGCTTCTAGAAACGATATTTATGCAGAATATACTTCGTGGGGGTAGTTTCTTTTCAGGGATTCGATACATCGAAGAATTCCCGGCAGGAGCCCAGTGGGACTGCAGATGAACTCGACGAAAAGTAGTGAATTGAATATATTTCCCACAGGCCATCCAACTTCTCTAGGGAAGTTTCTCTTTGACTATCAACATCACACGTGAGGATCGTAACAAGTAGTTCGGAATATCGAACGTACTCATCGGCATAATTTCCTTAAGATGAGAACGTTATAAATTCTATTATGTTGTCGTCCGAGAGTCCACATCGCAATCTCATTTGCCTTCGGAGCGTTTATAATTTCGACGTGAACTACACTTGAATGCGATTAGTGTTACGTAGTGAAACACGTAAAAGCTCATTCCGGAGCCCACGTCTCCCATCTCCTCCGCTAACTTTGGTTCAACTCCGTCGAAAATATGCCGTCGCTAGGTTATTACCAAAAGTCTCCGTCGGTGCTTTTAGTGGAATAACAGCTCTTCGAAACTCACCTGTTTTGAAAATTTTTAATAACGGCTCCAGTTGAAGTTACCTGGTTTGAATGGAAATTAGAAGTTCGAGCCTGGACTTTGCTCATGAATAACTTTACCGTTAAGAAACTTGAATGGGCCTAGCGAAGAAAATTGTCTCATACAAATTGGAGTTGGTGATTTTCATTCGGTGAAGGGTTTTCAAATGAGTGCTTTCACACACTCGACATCCTACTATTTATGCTTCGTGTGTGAACAATAACTGTAAGGAACTTACTCAAAAGAAGCGCGCAAACGTGATTCATTGCACAACTCCTAGCAGTCGTAAAGATGCATATAAAGAATAGCTAAATATTTTAGTTGTAGATGCCAAAATACTTCAAGGCTCTCTCAAAAAAAAAAACACGCAACCACCATTCTATTCTGACGATGAACTCCCAACAAGCACCCGAGAAAACAACGTGTCACATCATCTTCCCTGAAGAATGCTACTTTACAAAACCATTGGGTACATACAAGTTACGTTATGTACAATAGCTAATAAAGCCATTATAAGGCAAAGAATTTCGAGGATCTACCTGTGAGGAGTTGTGAACAACATGACTCGCAGCCAACTATGTGAGCCTACATAAACCCCTATCTAAGCCCAGCTCAGTGGGTTCCCATTTAACTGTCTTGCTGTCTGTATCCGTCAAACCACTGTACATTTCAAGTTTAATTTCTGCGTGAAATAAATCAGTGATTTTTCAAAATCCCCTTCGTCCTTAAGAAGAACTTAACCCACATGGTTACATACGGTCGGATATGTTTGTCGGGATTCAGTCAATACTCAAAGTCTCGGGTAAACGCTCTTCAGCCAAAACCAGTCACCAATTCGATTATTTCCCTCCTCAACGTTTTCGAAGATGAACTGAATTGTTTCCGGATTCATTCGGAAATAGCGGGAAAAATTGTTTCAGTACACCGCCTACATCCGCCATAAAATTACGGCGTTCATGGACCCTATACTCTCGCAGAGATGAAACAAATTATTCTTCATGCTGAGTTCCACGGTGGTGTCTGAATTTTCGTCCGACGAGTCGGTTTTAGACAGACTCCACCAAAGAAAATCACCGAAAGAGTAGAAACTGGTCCATAGGGTAGGAACTGGTTTCTATGAATGGAAACTAGGTCGAGAGATGTTCTCCTATTAACTCTTATCGCAATGGAGTTATTTAACCATTAGCGGGTACGGTGTTTAAGGCGGTACAGTGTCGTGATGATGCTAATTATATCATGCGGAACCACTTAAAGTCTACAGTTACTGAGGGAGCTCATCAACTATTTTTGTCTCGGTTTGGAATAGAGAGCCAAAAAGTGTGAGAATCTGTTATAGCCACGTCTCAAAGGCAGAGACATTAACTTCCTCCATTAAGTCTTTCCCTGTGCCTTAGTCCCTCCCGCCCTCTCGTTTTCGACTTCTCCTTCAATTCCCATCCGCTGGGATTTTTTTCCTTTCTTTTATCCTCGCTCACCGTTCTTTCTTTCAACCTTTAATTACAGTACAGTTCCAAACAGCGCGAACGGTTTTCTCGAAGAAAGGGGGAAAGAAGAAAGAATTTGGCTCAAAGAAGAATGAAACGGTTCGGAATCATCATTAAAGCTCCCATTATTTGGTTAACCGGGTTTTGCATAACATTAAATGAAAAGCGAATGAAAATACCAGATCCTCTTTTTGGACTGAACACAGGGTGTAGACATTAGATGCTGATAACGAAATAAATTCATGCAATTCATTCTAGAAGGTTGAGTAGCGGAACAAAGCATAACGGGGAGTTAACCAAATCAAAATTTGGGTATTTACTTGCTTTTAACCGTAACAAACATTGTCCGAATTGCCCAAAAATTTAATCAAATGTATATTTATTCATCTTCATTTTGTAAATTAACTTTATTGCATTCATAACAGTTAGGCTAATAACGTGTATATAATTGTGAAGCATGCAAAACTAGTTCCACTCAGCGGTGGGTCACAACGTAATTACGTTACGAGATATAGTTCGATTGTACGATAATCATGAACGGTAACACCAAAATAGTTTCAATTAGTAACTGATGGAATAATAATTGTAGTGATGATATGACTAGGTCAAATATTTTACGGATGATTTTCCGCCAGATCTGAGTGTCATTTTCTTTTCAATCTTGTCTGATTCTTCGGTGGTGGAGCACTTTCGTGAATTTCATTAATGGGATCGTTGGGATAATGTTGTATCCTTCTACTGTGCCAGTTGCACGAGGGCTGGAGAACATATGTGACCTCTGATGTGTCTAAATCCATATGAACAACCTTACTGCTAACATACCAAGGCGCTCCAGTTAAGAGCCACGCAATGTGATTTTGCACTGTTTGTAGCCGAATACCACATTACTCATCAGTAGTGCCATATAGGTTGACTGAGTATCAAATACATCGTTTTTTTAATGCAACGGAACAGCAGGATTAGTTCGCATATATTTCAACAGGTGCATGCAAGAACTGTTATTTTGGGCGACTGAAGAAATGAGGGACGGCCATATAAGCCGAACATCTTCTGCTGTTGGCATTACTATGGTACCGTTCACTGGGATGGAGAGCTGTGGAACGCTTGTGCGGTATTGAACACAACAAGGTGGGATTTGATCGAGTTTACTTTGACTCTCCACTTTGAGCACCACTCTTCGATCGTATACGCAAAACTCTGTAGGCTCTTCATGGCCTCTTTACAGCTTGAGTCTTTCGACAAGGCTGCTACATATCCTCGAAGTGGGCTACCTTCATGGCATCGTTTGCTGGTGCGAGTAAATTACAAGAACGGCGCGAGCAGGAACCTCGAAAGAACGAGAGGCAGCAATTTAACAGCGGAAGTTTGGTTGCTTAGATAGGATTGAATGATTTCGAATTCGAACAGCGTCTCTTACAATTACTCCTTAGGCCTGATTAGTAAGCCTTTGTTCCAATCACGGTCAAAGGCCTTCTCAGTATCCAGGAGAAGACCGAGGTACACTTCTTTCTCCTCGTATGCTGAGAGAATCTCATCAATTACGCGATGAAGTAGCAACGGACAGGAGTGTTGAATCCAAACTGTGTTGCTGGAATGCAAGATTCAAGATGACGGAGAAGTCTCGATAGAAGCAATGTCTGAACATTTGTATAGCAATGGCAATAGACTGATCGATCTATAGTTGGCTGGATCTGTCTTACTGCGATTTGACTTCGGAATCAGAATCACAATTTCATGTTTTCATTGATGAGAATCACGTTGTAAACTTGTGTAAGAAACTCAAAATACTTCCTGGGTATTTGTTTTAAGGGCGGTTGAACAATAAGGTCATGAACCGGAGCTTCTCTTGTGAGTGAGCTGCCAATCGCTGTAGCAACTTCTTTGGAATTGAAGAGGAAAGATCCAGTGACCATCTCGCAGAATTGCCTATCGTTTGGCTTGGCGAGAACCGATCTTTCAGGCTTCCATCTTGTTGTGATAAGATCCATCGGCTGATCACTTTTAAGGGTGGTATGCTTCGTTGGTTTTTAATAACGGAATTAGCATTTCTCCATAAGGTACCATCTTGAAGGTCGAGTTGTTGCAATGACGACATCCATGTCTTCAGAGTCTTGAAGTCTCACACTAAGACCAATCGAAGGGTTATATAAAGTTCATGACACATTACACATTACAAGTTGGTGACACACTACACATGAAATACTGTTAAAAAAGAGGAGAATCAATTAGAAACTAAATCGAAAATTATTGTTAATTGAGAACGAATTATTTGGTCATCATCATCACCGTTACAGTTTTTTCTTTTGCACACTGGTCATGGGACCATTTTGTGTATCTAAGACGTTGAACTCTGGTATTGTTTTTGGTCGGTGTTAAACTATAACTACTCGCCCAGTTTTCATATTCGCCATCAGATTCATTCGCTCTTCTATTTTTTCTAGATTGCACCAAGGTTTTTCCTTTTACAGTGTTCGGTTTCATACATTTTCTGTGCTGTCCTAGGGTTTTGCTTATGTAGAAACCAGTAAGTTTCTACATAATTTCCTCTTTTTACTTTACTAGTAGAACGGATTGTTATGTAATCGCCTGAAAAAAAAGTTTTTCCTGAATAAAATCCGCGCAAATGCCACTAGCATCTTCAGAAGGTAGCCCAATTAAGTACATATGCAACGGGCGTTTGAGGACGTTCATGAGATAAATAGGAGCTACTCCAAAAATTCCAGAGTTTCAACTACTACCATCTCTTACAATTTTTTAGTCTTTTGAATCACCAGGGAACCGATGGCACTATGTTGGTTCAGCAGCAGAATAAATTCTAGATCTATAAGCACCTCCCGCAAGTATAACCTCGTAATAAATATAATAAAAAACAGATTTGATTAGTTGCTTGAATCATGAGCACTGCTGAATACGCGTGAGGCCTAGGAAAGTAGGAAGAAAAGTTATGTAGTTTTAGGACTCAATGAAAAACGTTATTTGGGAAAATAGTCTTTCTGTGAGCGTGTCCATGAACGCGTTTGAGAGACAACTGCTGAAGCAAATCGGCTCAAATTTATATCCATCATTATAGGATGCAAAACAAAGAATGTGAGCAAAATCGTTCCAAAACTAACTATATATAACACACTATCTAAACACCAAGTCTTTTTCCCCGCAAAACGGCACTGACCACTTCGATTAATTTTCGCGCAATAGACACTTCGCGGACGAATAACGCAATAGTACCGTAACATAGTGGAAATATATCTGGTGCGTTACAACACACAACTTTCCTTAGCTCTACAACAATTCACTTTGTACATTGCTAATTCTATTTAATCAATTCATTTATCACTCATTTAATTTGAACTTTGTCAAACAACGCTTTATGGCAGCAGGAAGCGGTAGCGCTTACAGTTCCGGAATTTATTCTGCTGCTCGTACTCATTGCAGGACCATTATTGAGCAATTGGTACACAGGTAATTAATGAGGCTGTAAACACAAATTTTTTGACGAAGGATAGTAATTACTTTTGCAGAGTTATTGGGTAAAAACTGTTAGAACTGGTAGTAAGCGAAACGGCAGTAGTTGAAATTCAGGAATTTCTGGAGTGACCCCCATGTATCTCATGAGCGTTTTTAAACACTCATCCTTTAGGTATTGGATTGGACTAGAATACCAATTTTTTTTTACATTCTACAAGAATTCCAGCGGAGTTTATAAGAAAAAACTGCGCTTAAAACGCTTTTGGTCGAAAATTTTGATAATTTATTGTGCTGCTCTCGTCATTTTCCCACAGATGGGAATTTTAAAGTATAATTGCCTTATTTAGAGCTATCAATATAAAAAGTTTAATTTCAATCGTTGGAGCCGTTTTTGAGAAAAAAAATATTTGGTGTTTTGATCACTATGATAACTATAGTTAACTTTCAGTGGATTTTGTTCATACCCTTATTTTGGCGTCCCATGTAAATTTGCGAGCGAGATATCAAGTTTTAGTGGATTTGGCGCGATGGTTCTCTCTAAATATCGTTCACAGACACACATACACACACACACAGACCATTTTCCCAAATAGTGTTTTTCGGACTCAGGGGGGTCTGAAACGTAAAGATCTGAAGAGAACTCAAAAATTTTTTTCCAGCTGATTACATAACTTTCCTTTCTACTTCGTAGAGCCAAGGAAAGTAAAACTGATGAGAGCTGCACAATAAATTGTTGAAAAATAAGAAGAAGATGAATTCTGCTCAAATGATGATAGCAATCTCAGAAAAATTATTGTTGTAGTACAGCAAACGAATTGAATAATATTATCGAAAAAAAATTCGAGGGTTTTCCTTAATTTTGAAACTGTTCAAACTTATATTAATACTTAAAATCTCTCTCGCAGCAGCTTCAATAAATGACAGTGACGAGAGTGACCAACCACAACCTCTGACCGCGCCGTTATTTACGAATATGCATGCGGTTGACGGAACTTGAACATGCAAAAAGGAAAACTATGTATATCCCTGCCGGCTTATCGGGCATCAATAATTCATCAGCTGCAACAACTAAAAATACATTCACTGTCGGCTGGCTGCCGTTACAGCGCAGACGAGAAGAGATTTTGATGAGGCCGAATGGTTTTACCGCTTGGTAAACCCAATCGAAATACCCGACTCCAAGGTCCGGTTAGAGTCGTTAGTTTAAAAACTTCTTCAACACTCAACGAATCCCTTGGCTGAAGTGACGCTTTTCCTTTTCGGGTAATACGTTTGAAATCGCCATTAGCGAAGAGCGGCAAAAGTGAAAATTAATCTTGAGAAATCGAGTGATTAGACGAGGAGGGAACGAAGGACGAAGTAAAGTGAGCACCTTACTTCTCGATGAGATGGAGAGTAGCAATAAAAGTTCGGAACGTTAGAAAACTTCAGGAGACCCGACGGTTCCCCGAAGAAAAAGGGAGCTCTCTTACTCTCTTTTCCCTGTATTTGCCATGAAGAGATTGGCTATAAAACATCGATGCTCTAAAGGTAATATATGGTGGAGAGATGCTGTTACGTGGAACTATCCCCCCCCTCCCCTCTTTACGAAAAGTGAAGAGCTGAATAATCAGAAACAAAAAAAACAAGGCCAAACGTATCACTCCATCGCGTTGTACGGCGTCTAACAATTGAAAGAGAATCCCTCGTTGCGACATAACTCCTAGCTGTTCTGGCTGAAGTCGTCGGAACCGTAAAAAGTAATTTAAAGACCCAAAAACGGGCAAACGGAAATCTTAGGTTGGGAAACGCCTCGAATATCTGATGGGACGAGCAATGGAATATCTGGACCTTCTCCAACGTTGCAAGGGTCTTCCAACCCGGCGATATCATACATCACTGAATAAGATCAAAGGAAGAAACAAGTCAGACGACTTTTCGGAGGATCCCCCTTCCAACTATTTTCACGAAATCACGCTCGTTCGTTCCCACTAGCAGTTGGCCACTCGATTAGTGACGCGAGATGCGATGATAGCAAAACAAATACATTGCGATTATCACTAAAAGGAGCAAACACTGTTACGGTCAAGCCGGTAACCGCACTAAAGTAATTGCTGCGGTTGCCAATAATCATGTCTTAGTTCTCTCGTTAGGCTGATCCAGCCAATATCGAAATATTGAAAATCGAAACAAATTTGCCGAAAGTTGTTAGTACAATTAATGCCAAAGAAAATGAGACAAGCCAACTAACTTTATCAGAAAGGAAAGTTGTGTTGTTTATGTTGTACTCGTAAGATGATCCACCAGGTGGAGAGAAGTAATCATATTCACACAATATGTTTTGAATATATTCAGTTCTATGTGCACCCATGGTGGTCGAATCTGGACCCGCTCGAGTACCCGTCGACGCCCTGGGAGTTAATGAGAAGAGTGAATGTGTACGAGTGAATGCGAATGGGAAGGAACAGATAATATCGGTAAATAATTTAATATATGTTCAATGTACGTGTACGCAGCACTCACCTAGGTTCAACGACGGTCCCAAACAACACGACAGTGCATAAAATTCTCATTCGTGAGAAACGACGAACACCACAATAAAAAAAGTCGATAAAAATTGTAGCGTATTTTCACCCCTGAAATTTTTCCATTTTCAGAAGAATCAAGGTGGTAGTCAAATAAAATCTCAAAACCTTCATGTTGAATCACCTGATGGCTCAATAGGTGGGAGAGAAACGTTAAGTTCTGTTGTACCCAGTTCAGTGAATTGGACTAATAGGAAAATCCGTTGAAGGCATGTGACGCTGAGAAAAGTTGTGTGAAGCCATCGGACGCATCTCGGTTCATTATTAATTCTGAATAATACGCTGTGTTTTCGGTCAAAAAAATTTTTGTACAACCCTCGCATAAAATTTGTCACTTTCCGTTTCAAGCCATCGGGATTCTAAATCCGTAACGTCCGTCCACCGGTATCTAGTTGTGCCCACTCACTCGGCGATCCGATCGGACAAACCCATGGTTGTTATGGGCAAAAAATGGTTTTAAAAAATTGCCTAAAACCCCAATTTTGGCTGTTTTGTTGCATTTACGTCGTGTTTGGTAAAGTTACTTTGGTATTTTAGAATGCTGAGTCGAGTAGAACGGGTATCAGAATTATAGGGCTGCGTCTAGACGGAAAACAGTGAAATTACAGAAAATATAGTAAGGGGAATTAGTACAAAGGCGCACTAGAAGAAACTCGCGGGGCGATGTAGAGAAAGTTATCTGCCTCCACGGCTGCGCTTATTTCCCCAACTGCCTCCTGTCTCACCTTCGATTCGTCACATCGTGGGAATTGCCTAGTGTCTCCCAGAAAATGTCGATTTTCGTTGTAATCAGGTCATCTTTTGTATCTTTTACAAGTACTTTTCGACGCTGAGTCGACTTGAATGCGTCTTGGAGGTGCTCTGGTTGTGTGGTGTGGTAGGACACACTTGACACCCCTCGGTGGATTATCATTCCTAATTGTTTGGGTTGATGTAAGTCATTTGCAAGTTTTCAAAAAAGAAAGTCAAAATCGATTTCCGCGTGTTGATTACCATTATGATAATCACTCTCCATCTTGACCTACTGTCCACATTCCTGCCTTCTCAACGTTCTGAATTAGCTAGCTTCCCCCCACTGTCTCTCCTCAATCCTGCTAGTTTCTGTACTTCCCACCATTGACACAGCACCCTTTCAGTGGAACGTCTCGTGTGCATTCTCACGAGTATGTCGTGGCGACCACTACTATCATCTATTGTTACCGGGTTCGTTCCCGTTCTCAGTAAATAAATAATTAGTTCGTAATGTAATGCAGTGCAAGAGTTACGTAGTGGATTAATCGGTGTTAAAGATCGTCAATAATTAATGAGTGTACGATCAACGAGTTGGATCTCAGATGTTATTTCAGTTGCTTCATGAATCGGAAAGCCGAGTGTTTGTGAGGATAAACGGGAACTAATGATTCAGGGCGCGTTGAAAATGTTTCAATCGAATGATCTGATCTCAAGTGGCAACACTTCTACTTTCGGCTCTTTTATTTTCTTTCCTTCCAACTCTGTTTTCTTTATCTTGTTTTCTTTGAGTTCTCTGGGGCCTGTACTCAAGGGAGCAGTTCAAACCTCGCACTACTTCGTCCCAACTGGAACTCAGACCGACGTATATTTCACCAACTTGAGAATTACGTTCAGTGCGTACTGAACAGTTTTCTAAACTCTCTACGCTCCTTGAAAATGACCGTTCGCGAACAAAAAGATCTCCCGAGAGGGCATCAATTTTCGCCAAGTGGCGATTTCACGGATTATTTTCAACTTCATGTGACAAACTACTTTTACTTTTGACTCAGTAAATTTACTCATTTTTACTCTATGCCACCCAAAGGAAAAAAGAGCTATTGTTATAGCGTGGCAAAAGAGGTTTCTTCAGATCTTTACGTTTTGAGGCCCAGTGAATCGAAAAATCCTAATTTTGGGACGAGGAAAATTCAACGATTGAAAAAGGGAAAACAGGAACGAACATTTAAATCTCAGAATGCAACTCAACTCTTCAGAAATATTCAGCCACAGACTACATATTGAAACTACTCGGTAGTTGGGAAGTTGCATGCAAATGTATGCCTTACTCGAACGAAGCACAGAAAAAAGCGGTACCCTCACTGTTACACAACGAGCGGAAACAGCTAAATAAATTAAGTTATTCTTGAATGTTCGACCTGCATTGAAATGAAAATGTAACGTCGAAATTTCGAAAGAGCAAATTGGCAATCTAAAAATTCCGGATTACACACTACCGGATTCTAGACTACAATTTTGGCTCAAGAAGTTGTTGCTGCAATAAAGTGCCAAACCAGTTTTATGAAGAGCGTGAGATAACTTGGGGCAACTCAATAAACTAAGAACTTTTCATCTTCACTAGTTTAGTGTTTTATTCGTTTTTCAGCTCTACGTTAGAACGTAGTGAGGACTATATTTCTGTAAGTTACTCCTAATCAGAATTTTCACGAAGTTTCATGTGCGCTGCTTTTGAGAGTTCTTTAACTGAGACATTCAACTGAACAGAGTAAGAAACGTATGCTAACAAGCTGTGAGTGTTATGGGGATGGAGGCAGCAAACGTTGGATAAATCGACGAAACGAAAAAAACCTCTTATTCAAGCGGGGATATGGAAAGTTGTGCTGCGATGCGCCGCATCCAATGTTTTTCGTTCCAGTGCTCGTGAAATTGAATAAGGAATGAATGGGGGCCCACGAGCTGAGGAAAAATGAGGCGTGCATATGTTCAACGGCTTAACCCAAATGAAGCCTCTCGTAGCAATTATATCACGTTCGTATTACAGACATGAGATGGTGTCTGTTGTTCGTTCGGCTCAGTCCCTCCTGATGGGCAAGAATTATTGAGAGTTTTAAAACTTTTCTCAAGGGGACGGAAGAACGCCACTTTCTGCTCCCACCCCTAAGCAAGTTCTTCCTTTCGCAATTGAGTTTTCCTTGTTAAAACTTGTCGGTTTACTCAACAAGACTGATACATTTCAGGTTTTCCCAAGTGTGGTCGGCGGTGAAGGGTTTTGCCAGATCGAGAGCAAAAGAAGAAGATTGTGCAAGAGCCCGGGATCTTTATGAGCCCATTTTTACTTCCCTCAGCCTGGCGAAGTGGAATGAAAGTTACTTGATTAGGATTGTTTATGTTTTAAAGCTTTATGAGTGCAAGACAAACCATTTCACAAAACTGTCTGTATGTGCTCTTGTGAACACGGTTGAGAGAGAACTGTTCGACCAAAACAGATCTAATTCGATACGAAGGTTGATCTTGAGACATCGATTCAAAGTTTGCCAAAGTCATCAACGGGGTCAAGACACCAAATATTTCTTCTCAAAAACGGTTAAAATTCCATTAAGCGCTTTGTGAGAACATTTTCCAAAACCAACACTGCACGTTTCTGTATAGAATGTCAATTCAAGTTGTACCTGGTTAGTATAAATTGAATGGAAAATACATAGAATTGGTTTTTTTCGAGAAATAAAAATCTCTAAACGTACGTGGGGCTGTGGAAATCCGTGTGTTTTATTGCCTTCTAAACCCCGCTTATATGACAAGTAGTGCATATGTGATGATTCAACAACATGGAGCAGCCTTGAGGTTACAGCCAGTACAGCCAGGTTTCCGAAGTCTGTTAAAACTGTCACATAGAACTACCTACTTGACCAAGCGTTTTCTTTTTTAATATAATGATTTATCTCCTTATTCCTGATTAATACTCACGCACATTCCAACCTTTTTTCTGTAGACTCGAATCAGCATGCAAGTATAGCATGAAAAAGTTAGTTGCAATTATACTAATTTCGGTAATCACAGGAACCGCAAAATAAAAAGAACTTTTTAAGTAAAAACATTTTCAAAAGGTTCAGTTTCCCTCCTTATTCATTATTAATAATACACCTACGTTTTCGTGCAGGCTTCTACTTATGCGGAACAATATTTACTACTTAAAGACAGCGACTCGCCCCCCTTTAATTGGCACCGCGTTTCAGGGCGTGGGGGTTCCAAACCCAGCAATGTCCGTCCGCCGTTCAGGCCATGTTTTCCAGTAACATGGGTAACATGGTACATAATATCTGGTGCTTAGCAACACAAAACTTTCCACAAGCTCACGTAAATTCAACGACCTGCTGTATATTGCTCCAACGCATTTCTATGGAAACATTTATAGAAATAAAATGTAGGTGCTAGCTTGTTGAGACTAATTCGCAAGTTTGATGGAAGTCCTTAGAGCGGTTTTGGAGAAAAAAAAAGATAAATTAACATTCAAAAACCTCATTTTCCGAGCTATCATGGCTTCTATTTATGTGGAACAATATTAACTACTTAAAGACAGCGAAAAAGCCTTTTGATTCATAAGCCTTTATCTACGTTATCGAATTTTCGTGAAAATATTTATGGGCAAGAAAATTTAGGTACTAACTTGTATAAGATAATTTGGAAGTTTATTCTGAATCGTTTGAGCCGTTTCTGAAAAAACTGCGAAAAATCTTAGTTTTGGGTACAGATTGACCCCCCCTCTCTCCTCCCACCTTCCGGCGGTGGGGATCGCCCATGACCTACTTTCACATTATCGAAAAACTACTCCACGTTCAGCCGTTTTCCCGCAAATTGAAATATAGCCACACAACCACGGACCACACGCCAAAATTAGATTATGGATTCGAGAGGCATCAAAATATTCAGGTCTGAAAATAACCCAACTTTTATTGACACCAGCAATGCTTTCGTTGCAATTTGGTTAGCTGAAAGTGAAATTCCGTACGGAATCTAGTTATTCCCGCGCAATCGGCAATCCGATCGGACGAAAACCAAAGGGGTACGGGCAAGAAATGCTTTAAATAATTTGCTATTGGCAGAAAAAACTTGATTTCAGAGGGTGGTTTTCGTGTGTGTGTGTCTGTGGACAGGTTTGTGGAAAAGTGTTTTGCGGATTGAGCTCCTTCATTATGATTATTAATTAGGGAAATATTGAACTATTTACAGCAAACTCACAGGGTGTATTCAAATAGTTAACACTCTTTCCTTGCACCTTATGCAACATGCATTTATAGCATTCAGGTTGTGGTGAGATCATTCAAATCGCGACGAACACGAAAGAAACAATTTGGCTTAGAGTTCAGACGACGGAAATATCCGAGCCCGGTACATTGCACGTAGAACGTTCTAGAGGAAGGGTCTCGAGGTAAGCTTGACACAACGGAACGAGCTTCGGAACAAAGGCTTTGGCTTTTTGTTTGGAAGGGGGTTGACAACAACCTATTTCACGGTTGATTAGTTTAATGAAGAGGATTGTCTCATTTCTGGGTCATGCTTCCCCAAGCTGAGAATTTCCACCGGACAATGCCCGAGAAAAAAAACGGGATCTGTTATTTCATCTCAGGGGTTTTTATCACGCAGTGCTGAACCACAAAATAGTTTTACTTTTTATCAATAATAATATGAATATTGAAATATGAATAATGAAAAATATTTTGCGAGTTACACCGTATCTATGAATGCTATTGAGAGAAAGGAGCGAAACCGAATCGGCTTAAATTTTACATTTATCCTAGAGGTAGCATGAAACGCCAAAATAAGGGTATGTGCAATATCGGCCCCAAAAATGACTATAATTATCATCGCGGAAACAACTCAAACAGTGTTGATTGAATTTCTTTAATGTAAATATTTGGGATATTTTCATGTCACACCATTTTGTGTTGTCGAAAAGGTGTTTTTCTGTCGCCGACTACCAGGGGTGTTCCAGTTCTGCTGGCAACCAACGAATCTGGATGAGTAATTTCATTTTCTTACAAGATGACGAAGTTAATTGGCTTTCGCAACTTCGACTCTAACAACCCTTCGCTTTTTGAAACAATAAACCGAAAAGTTGGCCAAGAGAATCTTGTACCGCTTTGGCGTGTATCGTGTCCAGATCCAGTTTTCATCCGTCCTTGCTCCAGTAAAGTTTCCGATTGTTACGGAAAACTTTGAAAACTGAAGTAGCGGGCTTAAAGTTTGATGTTTGCCAACACCTACTTAATTGGAGTGTAATCGGAATCATAAATGCAACTTCGTCGGAGCCACGAAGGTGATGAAGGTATTGTTATAACCTTTGATGGCCTCGCCAATCCTTCATATTAGCATCGGCTCCCATCCGAGGAACGCAAGTTGGTATCTACCCGTTGAAACGAATCTCTTTGCTCTCTCCACCAATTCGTCGCCCTACTCACATTTGCAAGTACAACAACTGAGCCACCCAGCTCAGCGCACGACGACCTCCGTCACTTCTCATGCTCCACGATTCGAGCGGTGGTGAATAATCATGTACTTCCCCCCTGCTGTACCCGCTCATCTCCGTCACAGGGCTGTGGAGCCTCTCCGCAAATGACACTATACGCGAAGAGACAGGGCGTCCAGCGACTCACCAAAATTACACCCAACCTCTCGAAATTGGTTCGAATAGCAAAGCCCCCACTTACTCGTCAACGAACCATTTCCGGCATTGATTAACACTAACGCTGAGAAAATGGTACAGACGTATTGGTTTAGCGAGCGCAAAAAATGGGTAGTGTGCAAATTAAGGAGAGTTTGGTCGTTAATTCAACGATTGTATCAACCCCTGTATCCAACATATGGAGCACTAGGTACAGATTGTAATTTATGTAACGTTTTGGAACTCTGGAGCTTCTTGCCGCCGCAGAGCGCTACGGGATGCCGAAGTGAAGGTACGAGAAAAATCGGTTTAAAACTCACCATAGTTATAAAGTGATCATACACACCTTTTTTTCTATCAAAAATGGCTCTATCGATTTTGATAAAATTCCTGATAACACGACGGTACTTCGAAATGCTCATCTGTGGGAAATGAGGAGAGCAGTACACACATTGCACAAAGCAGTTTTAGAGCTGCTTATATTATATCACTATTTTTAAAAAATCTAGAGAGAAAGCTCAAGAAATTATCGAAATGTTGTGAGTTTGATAACACCTATTGGATAATTAAAAGCACACCCAAATATTTAGGAATGCAAAACCACCGCCGATTCACGCAATACCGTTTCTCAGAGTTTTTCCCCGATAACGTTAAAACAGTAAACACGATCCTCTTCCAAAAATGGTTTTACAATCATGATACTTGTGCTGATTGCTCAATAATGGTCGTAGTTTCTGCAGGAGCAACTCAACAGATCCTGTATCTTTGAACGCCACCAGTTTTTCGTACAATGTGAAGTCATATTTTATGATGGATTCGAATGAACTGAATGAAAAATATATCAGGTTAGAGGGAAGAGCCATAGAAATCGTCGTATGTACATGGGGCTGAGGAAAGACGTGTGATGTGGCGCACCAGACAGTTTTAGTTGTTGAAGATCTGTTGTGAAAACTTATTTGGTTCAATAAAACATCTTTCTTGTACGGGAATTCGCATATATTCAATGTTAAAGCGTACATTGAGGTTCTGAATTATGAATTGATGCTCCAACGAGCCGTACCGTCGTCCAAAAGCAAGTAATTACATTAAAAATCAATATCGCCCGAATGCCATTCCTTTTTTTTTTCTAGGTTGGCCCTAACTGCTTCAGTAATTGGCAAAACTGCGGATCGCTCGGACCCTCGTCGGTGTTTGCGAACTGGTCAGTTATTGGCCTGAAACCATATATTAAACATAGCCCTCCCGACAATGGGAACTCTCAAAAGTTATTACAGAAACGTTCGCCTGTTTTCCCCCCACTCTTCTCAACGAGGAGGCCGACAATCCTTTCCAACCCTCGGCGGAAGACAATGTGCGACGGCGTTATTACCTCCGCGGAAACTTGTGAGCTAATAAACCTGGCTTTTACTTCCCAACCAGTGGCAGATACTGCGAGAAGAGAACGTCTCCTCTCCATCCCAGCGTTAAGAACATAATAAACTTATCGCTCAAAACCGAAATAGCCGGCCGACAGAATATTATCCCGAACCCTAATGGGATGAGCAAGTCTTTCCCTAACCATACGAAGCTTCCGCACCCTTGCTGCGGATGCTCAACATTAATAACCCCCCCCCACCCTCCTTCCATTTCCATGTTTCATCTTCTACGTATATCCCTGTAACAGTCGCATTCTTCACCTCATATGTACGTTCAGCTGATTAAATTCCGCCAAGTAAATCATTATTTTAAATGGAGCGGAGTCCCCGTAATTCTTTTTATTCGTTTCACTAACATAATCGTCCAACGAAGCCCACTTTTATTGCTGAGAATAACCTGAGGTATAGGGTCTCCGAAGTAAATGAAATAAAAATTTACTTGTTCCCCCATATCTTGCATTAGACCTGGAAACTTCCAACAGTGCCCCAAATCAACCAGTTGACATTCAGTGCTTTTATACGCGTTGAAGTTTATACCTTCTAACAAATTTTCGAGGGGAAAACCGCGGTAGCGTCAATAAGTTTTGGTCAATATATACCCATTTTCTTTTCACGGTAGACCTAAGAAGTAGAAAGCAAAGATATTTAGCGATAACTGGCTGTTGTTCATTATCTCTCTCCCCCCCCCCTCCCAATTATTATATTGCAAAAACAACTAGCGCAGCACATCACACAACTTACCCCAGTCCCACAGTCAGAAAATTTCATGACTAGTAATCCAATTTTTTTTTTTTTGACTCAGTAAATTTGAATTTTACTTAGAACATGGTACGACACATAACACAAAATTCCTTAGCTCTACGTAAATTCACTGGTGTGCACGGCTTTTGTTCCTAACTCGAATTCGTTTTTCACTCAGCTCATTTTTAAAACATAACTTCGCGGTGGTAGAAAGTTATAGCGCTTATAGTTTATTCAGATACTCCTACTCAAGTCACGATTATCATTGTGCAATCAGTGCACAGTAAGTTCATGAGATTGCCAATACGATTTATTATGAATTATGGGGTAAAAGCTGTGAAAAATTACACAAGTGCAGCGGCAGTGATTTGGATTTCGGAGTGTCTGGGGTTGCTCCTGATTATCTGACAAGCAATATTAAGCTCTCGTCGTATAGGTAGTTTATTGGAATACTTCCCTACTAGAAGAAAAATCGTCAACCAGCAGAACCGTTCGCATTGTGGACGTTGAGAGTAAAATGGATGAGCAAAGATCAGGCAGTGACCATTACAATCAGTAATGCATCATTTCCTTTCTGGTAATTTTTTGTAGTTTTTATTTATTGATCGTGGAATTCAACTTATGTAATAATGATTTCAATTTGTTGTTCGAAGACATACAGAATTCTGAGTGTGGCAAAACGCAAATTCCTTAGGCAAGGATCCAAGTCTATTGGCGTATTCATTGGATATTCGGAGCGTGAGGAAGGATTTTGATTGCTTGATGACTGACGCTTGGCTCAAAAACGTCGCCTCCCTTCTGATTTGAAAATCAGGAGAAGCGCTCTAATACGGGTATATCACCTAATAGCGATAACTTTAATGGGAATCGGTATTTGGTGGGCCAATGTCACCAATATGGATATCGCCGATTCCAGCGATAGGAATTAACTACTTACATTTGATGAGCAAACTCATATTTTTTCTCACGAATTAATAGCACGACATGCAGTAGGAGATAAACATGATGACTGTCAGATAGTGTAATTTCCGATGTATCAGCTTATGCCTCCACTCATCGCAAATATCATACGTAGAATTTGGCAGATGCGGTTTATTCGTCAGAATGGAACCGAATGATACCAACCGCATATTGAAAATTTGATATTTCTGTAGGTATCGTAATAAGCGTTGAGCTTGTTTTTGTAGTTACCCGCTCAAAAGATTTATTTTCCACTTCTGCACGGAGCACAATGAACCGGTTTGAAAAAACCAGCGAAAACAACAATTAATTTTTTTTACAATCAACAGGTACGTCAACTTTTCCAGAAAGTCCGCGCCTGAAACGGAAATAATCTAGGAAATGGAAAATATTTCGATGTGCTGGTGTCATTGATTACAATAAGTGATGACTGTGATTAGCGTGAGATTGTCACACGCGTTCAGACACTCCTCGAACTGATTTGTAACACGTGGATCAGAAGGAAAAGACGAATCTCGTTTTACAAGAGCTCACTGAACCTTTAAGTAAAAGTACTCCTAACTCAGTCTACTTTGCTAATTGGGTTTCTCTTTTTAACCGGTCGCGATGTTGTTAATCACTTTTCTGCCTTCAGATGAACAGAGCGAGACACTTTACATTTTATTTCGTCAGGGAAACCTGTAAGTGGAATAGCTCGAGGCTACAAAACCCCTTTTTGTTCTGTTCTTAGCGGTAAAATCGCTTAGTCCTTTCCACTCCTCAAGGAAGTAACTCTCTTAATATTGCACCCCAGAGGAAACGGAAGCCCGTTGCATCATTTCCCATTATTACAAAGGGCGCGATATCCACAGTTATGGGATTCTCTTTGAAAATCACAATATAATCGCGTTTAGAATTTCCTCGGTGCTGGCTCTGATCCCTTTATATTCTCAAGTCGCCACTGCTCCCTTTAATCCTCTCACCTTCCAATAAAATTTGACGGGCTGCTCAATAAGCTTAAACTTCCTAGATGAAAACCCCTACGCTACTTTGAATGCCGAGTGAAACAAGTGAGGTGGATCAAATATTTCTCTCCACTTTAGTTTTAATAAAAATTGGTTGAGGATCCAATAAACTAGCAGTGAAGTTAACGTTTAGTGACGATCATAAGATAATAAGGAGTTCAAACCAATGCCCTTTTATTGTAACTTCAAAACAAAAAAACGGTCCTTTTCAAAAGATTGAGTCGACAGTCCAAGGAATCACCCTTGTATTGGTAACCTAATCATCTGTCGTGGAGTTTGTAGGAGTAACTAAAAAAATTCTGGTACCACGAAGACTACCAGTTTTGGTGTAGCACGTTGAAATACGTTCTACCAAGTTCATGTCAGCTGAAGGAAAAACAGATTTTGTTAGTTGTGATAAGACTGCAACTATTATTAGGAAAATACGTGGGCAGCAATTGTAGAAATACCTGGTGCGTTGCAACACACAACTTTCCTTAGTTCTACAACAATTCACATTGTACATGGCTAATTCTATTTGATCATTCATTTATCACTTGGTATAATTGTCTTATTGAGAGCTATTTATATAAAAACGTAATCAAAATCGTTAGAGCCGTCTTTGATAAAAAAAATTTGGTGTCTTGATCACTGTGATCACTATAGTTAACTTTCGGTAGATTTCGTCTATACCCTTATTTTGGCGCCCCATGGTAACCTGTAGGCTAGACATCATGTTTCAGCTGATTTGGTACGTTGCAACACACAACTTTCCTTAGCTCTACGTCAATTCACTTTGTACATGGCTAATTCTATTTAATCAGTTCATTTATCAGTCAGTTCATTTGAACTTGTTCAAACAACGCTTTACGGCAGCAGAAAGCGGTAGCGCCTACAGTTATGGAATTTATTGTGCTGCTCGTACTCATTGCAGGACCATTATTGAGCAATTGGTACACAGATAACTAATGAGGCTGTAAACACGATTTAAAAAAAAAAGTATAGTAATCACTTTTGCAGAGTTATTGGAAAATAACTGTTAGAACTGGTAGTAAGCGAAACGGCAGTAGTTGAAATTCTTGAATTTCTCTAGTGACCCCCATGTATCTCATAAGCATTTTTAAACACTCACCCTTTAGGTATTGGATTGGACTACAATACCAATTTTTTTTCAAACATTCTACAAGAATTCCAGCGGAGTTTATAAGGAAAAAACTGCGCTTAAAACGCTTTTGGTCGAAAATTTTGATAATTTATTGTGCTGCTCTCGTCATTTTGCCACTAATGAGAATTTGATAGTATCATTGCCTTATTGAGTGCTATCAATATAAAAAAAGTAATCAAAATCGTTCGAGCCGTTTTTGAGAAAAAAAATTTGGTGTTTTGATCACTATGATAACTATAGTTAACTTTCGGTGGATTTTGCCCATACCCTCATTATTGCGTCCCATGGTAACTTGTAGGCTAGACATCAAGTTTCAGCTGATTTGGTACGGTGGTTTTCTCTAAAAATCGTTCACAGACACACATACACACACACACAGACTGACACACAGACCATTTTCCCAAATACTGTTTTTCGAACTCAGGGGGGTCTAAAACGTAAAGATCTGAAGAGAACTCAAAAAAATTTTTTTTCAGCCGATTACATAACTTTCCTTTTTACTTCGTAGAGCAAGGAAAGTAAAAAAAATTTGGTGTTTTGATCACTGTGATAACTATAGTTAGCTTTCGGTAGATTTCGTCCATACCCTTATTTTGGCGTCCCATGGTAACCTGTAGGCTAGGCATCATGTTTCAGCTGATTTGGTACGGTTGTTTTCTCTAAAAACCGCGCTAAAACCGATTTCGTCGAAAGTTTTGGTAATTTAGTGTGCTGCTCTCGTCATTTTCCCTTAGATGGGAATGTTGTGGTATAGTTGTCATATTTGGAGCTACCAATATGAAAAACTTAATCAAAATCGTTAGAGCTGTTTTTGAGAAAAAAAATATTTCGTGTTTTGATCACTATGATAACTATAGTTAAATTTCGGTGGATTTTGCCCATACCCTTATTTTGGCGTTCCATGGTAACCTGCGGGCGAGATATGCAGTTTGAGCTGATTTGGTACGGTGGTTTTCTCTAAAAATCGTTCACAGACACACACACAGACGATTTTCCCAAATAGTGTTTTTTGGACTCAGGGGGGTCTGAAACGTAAAGATCTGACGAGAACTCAAAATTTTCTTTTTTTCAGCCGATTACATAACTTTCCTTTCTACTTGTAGAGCCGAGGAAAGTAAAAACTAAACTTTTAACAATTCTTTTACAGTTAGTTTGAAAATTTTCGAGGACGTCACCTCTTTGACCTGAGGTGGGAGTTAATTGAACAAATTCGCTTCCGGATGTAAACATGTACTTGGGCATGCTTTGGTTAAACGACAAGGCAGTCTAACCTTTCAATGTTTGAATTCACTTTCAAAAATAAGAGGCTGCCAGGCGGTCACGCTTCCTAAGGGGACACACCGCCATCACCGATTCAATTAGAGCGTATTAAAAATGTTCTAATGAACAATGAAGTGGTTTTAGTGAGATAGATAGGTTTTAAGGCTCAACAGATTTCACGTGTAGATGGGCTATTGTGATGAACGAAGAGTTGAATAGGATACGAACAACGAACGAAGGGTGAGTTCATCGTAATAAAATGCAAAAGGCCCACGGTGTGTTGCACTCTCATTCGCGTTCCCAAACCGTGTATTTGAAGCAAAGCGGGTGATGTGTAGATTATGTAGCGATCTGTTTGCCAGCTAATTGGAAGTACTTGTAATGCATTTCTCTTCAATACGTTTTTACCCGTTCTAGTGACAGTTGAAGAGCCCTGAAATATACGTTTAGGCGGCAGTTGACGGCGAAGTATTGGTTTCCCGTGAAAGGTTAATGCGACAAGATTTACCACGTAGAAAACCAGTGAACCTTTTTCCAGTTTCTGACAAAGTTGGGGGAAAGGATAAAAAAAACGAGGAGATACTTACGTCAACTTGAATCCCTGGGAGAGGGAAAACTCTCGTCGGTGGAGCCTCTTTGGGGACGTAGCGGTAAAACTCTTGATCCCCCTGATAAAATTTGATGGAGTACAAGGCCGAACCTTCGAGGTCGTAATCACAACCGAGCTGAAGGGTAGTGCCGGCTCTCACCATTTCAGGAGCCCACATGACCACGTCGCGTAAACACCAGCCCCCTGTGGAGAAAAAGATAAGTGCCGCATCAATGACACATCCTAACTTTAAGGAGAAATTAAAGGTCAAATCAGATGGTGGATGTGAAAAAGTACGAAAAGAAAATAGTCACATTTTCGACGATGGTTACATTTTACAGTATTTTTACATGCAACATTACGTTAATAAAATTATCTCGTGAACGTTTCAGACATCTTCCTCCACTCTCCTGTAAGCTTAAAAACTGTCGATAGACAAAATAAATTTTCTGTAGTCGTTCGTGCAACACTTTGAAAAAGGCTTTGGAAATATCACACCAATTCAGCGGAACCTGCACGTAAGTAGCCACATTGCGTGTGACATCTCGACAAGACACCTGCACTATATATAAACATACATTCCAAACGTTTGAAAATAACGCTGATAGGTCTGTTTTCTCTTTAAAATTACTGTTCTTTGCCCAATAAATGGTAGCAGTGGGACATGTTTTGACGCCTACTGAATGAAAAATGAGATACGTTATACATTAATGGGTTTTATTATTGTGAATAATAAATTACACTGTCAATACACGCCACTTTACCCGTCTAATCTGCATTCTTAAACAACTACAGCGCTTATTACATCCGTCATGCGTGTCGCGTAGGTGCCGCCCTTACGACGGTTCATACTGTTTTCAAGGACTAACGGAACGGCCGTGTTTTTCTTTTCCTCTGGACTTATGACTGCTAAGAATTTGCATTCACTAGTAAGTACTTCTTCGCACACTTTGATGAGCTACTGTGGTAATTTGTACTCGCAAGAAGCGGTTGATGTTGTTCGCAGTAAAAAGACTCGTTTGAAGATATATAAATGACAACTCTCTGAGAACAATCTTTTCACTCAGAGCTACATGGAGTAAACCTTACCTCGAAAAGACGCTGGGATAGTCGCGTATCCGTCGTAGTTTTGAGGAATGAACTTATCACGTTTCTACACAGGGGATTTTTTTGAAGAAGACTCGAGGATTGTAAGTGAGAGTTTACTACGTTTTCTAAGAAATTCCTTTTATGTGTTATCGTTTCAAATTTGACTGAACAAATATAATTTACGTTCACTGTTCAGTAGCATTCAAAATATCATCAGTTTTAGATTAATACTGCTCTAAAGCAGATCAATCGTGGCTATTTTCATCTTCATTTAGTAGATCATGTACAGTGGTATGGCTGTAAAGCAAGCATCCACACCTGAAGAGGTAGACAGCAAAGTGGACATATTTACCACAGCACTGCACTCTGCTGGGCTCTCTGTACTTGGGCAACAGAAGCACAGGGCGATCAAAGTCCCACGGTGGACTGAGGAACTTAATCCCCTCAAGCAGAGTGTAAATAAAGCCGAAAAGATGTACCAACACACTCGTGACCCTGATGCCAGAGCCACACTCCGAACTGCCTTCATCCAAGAGAAGAAGGCTTAACACCCCGCCGTCAAACGAGCGAAACGGCAAGGCTGGCAAAATTTTGTGGAAGCGGAGAGCTCTGAGAACACCTGGGGCAGACATTACAAGTCCTCCATAGGGAAAGCAAACGTAGAGTAGGTCTTAGCTGCGATGCAAAATGAGTCAGGCTGGGCCTGCAGCATCGAAAGTTCACTGGGAACCCTCCTTGAGATAGCGTTCCCTGACGACCAAGTAGCTCGAGATACTGAAGCCCAGAGGGCAGCAAGGGAGCAAGGGGATCATGGACCCTCTGAACGAGGCTAACATCTCATTGTGGATAACAGGCGGCCTCGACAGGGCCCTTGCGACCTTAAAGCCCAACAAATCTCCTGGGTCAGATAGAATAGAATGCGATATGCTAAGGAAGGCTGAGCGGACAATCTCCAGCGGCCTCCTTAATTTATTTAATGACTGTCTGCAGATCGGACAGTTCCCCACTCAGTGGAAGTCTGCGTGTGTTGTCACTCTTTAAAAGGGAGGCGACCGCAATCAGTTAGACCTGCTATCATGGAGACCTCTCAGTCTTCTTCCCATATCAGGCACAACATTAGAAATCTTGATGTTGGAGTCCCTCGAAGGAGTCTTTGGCTGCAACCTCACAGGCAGGCAACACGGGCGTACGAAAGGAAGGTCCACGTTGAAATCCGCAATGTTTTTGTGATAGCAGTTTTCATTGACATCAGGGGAGCGTTTGACAACCTTTGGTGGCCAGCGCTCCTCAATGAACTTAAAGGTTGGGGAATGCAACCTGTACTTGCTTGTCAGAAGTTACCTAATAAATATAACTGATACGATTGAATGCAGGCATGTCTCTGTCCAGAGAACGATTAAGAAGGGCACAGGGCTCAGTTGTCAGACAGCTCCTGTGGATCACCAAGGCCTATAAGACAGTATCAACAGAAGCACTCCAGGTGATCACTGGTCAGTTACCAGTTGATTTGGTCGTTGAGTGCATGGTTGACAAGTGGAGAGTGAAACAGGAGCTTCCCCCGATTTGTGCTCAACTCTATGCAGATCTCACCACCCAACAGAAACTTGCTGCCATCGACGAATGGGCTCTAGAGAAATGGCAAGCGAGATGGGAACCCTCGTCAAAGGGACGTGACACGTATGAGTTCTCCCCCAACATCCGAGAACGTCTTTCAAGAAAATGGTTGAGCCAGACCACTGGACGAGCCAGTTCCTAACGGGACATGATGACTTCAATGCGCGGTTCTACTTCTTTTCTCTCAAAGATTCTCTGTCATGTACGGTTTGTGCCTCCATTGCGGAGAAAACAAGAAACCACGTGCTGCTTCACTGTAGTTTCTACAACAGTGAGCGACGGTTGTTGGGAGGCCAAACGAACTTAGCAGCATTGACTGCTACAAAGCAAGCGTATAACCATTTTGCAGAGTTTGCGAAGAAGGTGATGGCTAAGAAACGTGGTCATAGTTGATCTGTCCTTTTGAAACTTGCCACCCAGGTAAATAGTTAGATCAGGTGGGAAACCAGATTGAGAACTCCTCCCCGACGGTACGAGATTCCTCAGGTGGTCACCTCCGCGCGGTAACACACGGGCAATAGCTCTCTACCGGGAGACTGGGTAACGACCAAATACCTGCCGTACCTCCACAGGTCTGAGTTCGGTGGATGCTGCAGGGGCCGGTCTCTTGCATATTAGCGAAACCGCAACCTCCATGACTGATATAAGCCTCGCCGAGGGTTTAGGAACAGTCATCAAATAAGGAAACAGACCTGTCTGAATTCGATTGAGAAAAAATGGCTGGACCAAATCAGCTCAAACTTGATATTTCGCCTGCAGGTTATCATGAGACTCCAAAATGAGGGTATGAACGAAATCCACCTAAAGCTTACTTGTTATCATAGTGATCAAAACGTCAAATCTTTTTTTTTTTTTTTTTTTTTTTTAAAAAAACGGCTTTAACGATTTTGATTACATGTTTTTTACTTTCCTTGCTCTACGAAGTAGAAAGGAAAGTTATGTAATCGGCTGAAAAAAAAATTTTGAGTTCTCTTCAGATCTTTACGTTTCAGACCCCCCTGAGTCCGAAGAACAATATTTGGGAAAATGGTCTGTGTGTCTGTGTGTGTGTGTGTGTGTGTGTGTGTCAGTCTGTAGTCTTGTAGAATTCTTGTGTGTCTGTGAACGATTTTTAGAGAAAACCACCGTACTAAATCAGCTCAAACTTGATATCTCGCCCACAGGTCACCATGGGACGCCAAAATAAGGGTTGAAACAAAATCCACCGAAAGTTAATTATAGTTATCATAGTGACCAAAACACCAAATTTTTTTTCTCAGAAATGGCTAGAACGATTTTGATTACATTTTTTATATTGATAGCACTCAATAAGGCAATGATACTATCAAATTCTCATTAGTGGAAAAATGACGAGAGCAGCACAATAAATTATCAAAATTTTCGACCAAAAGCGTTTTTTGCGCAGTTTTTTCCTTATAAACTCCGCTGGAATTCTTGTAGAATGTTTAAAAAAAAATTGGTATTGTAGTCCAATCCAATACCTAAAGGGTGAGTGTTTAAAAATGCTTATGAGATACATGGGGGTCACTACAGAAATTCAAGAATTTCAACTACTGCCGTTTCGCTTACTACCAGTTCTAACAGTTATTTTCCAATAACTCTGCAAAAGTGATTACTATCCTTTTTTTTTTAAATCGTGTTTACAGCCTCATTAGTTATCTGTGTACCAATTGCTCAATAATGGTCCTGCAATGAGTACGAGCAGCACAATAAATTCCATAACTGTAGGCGCTACCGCTTTCTGCTGCCGTAAAGCGTTGTTTGAACAAGTTCAAATGAACTGACTGATAAATGAACTGATTAAATAGAATTAGCCATGTACAAAGTGAATTGACGTAGAGCTAAGGAAAGTTGTGTGTTGCAACGCACCAGATATTTATAAACAGCTCCTGATAGGACGACGATACCATAAAATTCCCATTTGTGGGAAAATTATGAGAGCTGCACAATAAGTTACCAAACATTTCGATACAGATCGGTTTTAGTGTAGTGTAGACATAACTATGTATATGCCTTTAAGGGTGTCGTTACTTGTGTGGCCGGACAGGGGTTCGAAAGGTGTGAGTTTCGATGTAGTGTAAGGAATTGTTGTTTTACTTCGAATTTGATGTTTTCCTTTTCAAATTCGTCGTATTTCTTCAGGATCTAGGCTTTCTCGTGAGAAGCATGTTAAGTACTTAGGCGTCAATATAGGTGAGATGGCATTACAGCCAACACCTCTTGAACTTAAAAACCCTCACAAGGTTTGCCTCACAACGAGCAATTAGAAAGGCCACTTTGGGCGTGTGTTACCGTGACACAAACTACGTGAACAAGGCGATTGACGTAGGCGTGATAGGCTACTTCCCCGTTGTAGCAAACTCCCAGTCAATCAAAAAAAAGTGCTGGCCCAATCCCAGAGAGCTGCGTTCTTGTGGATCACAAAAGGAGTGACAAATTGAGGAGATTGGTAGCTAAAGCCGTGAAAACCGATTACAATTTACAACTTTTATGTAAAATTGTTCTCCCAACATGCGAGGGAGAATTGTATTGGACAGTATGTACCCCCACGATATTTCGATAGCTGGCACGTGGTAAAAGTACGAAATCTGATTGCACAAAGGAGGAGCTTAGTGATTCATAATACTTCAAAACGGATTTTTCTATTACATCAGGTTAATCCCAACACAGTTACTGACCACCTATACGAACACTGTTTTATTTCCAGGCCTAACGCTTGTGATGGAAAACATTGAAAGGGGGCTTTGATTCAATAAAAAAAAAAACTCGGTAAAAGCCGATGCGTACAGGAGGGTCCGATGCTTAAGGGCTTGATCGATGAGTATGCAGAGCCCAAATTCTTTTTCGCCCCCCGCGTAGGCCATTTTCGTTTCTTTCAGACGGCCCGCTCTTTTCATCTGGTATTGAAATCCAACCTAAATCAATATTCAGGATCAGTCGGTAGCAAATGGATGGCCAAGGACCTTTTGTCGAAACTGCCCTCATTCACCAACTCACCTCTGCTCTCTGCCTCCCTATGATTTTTCCTTTTGTGGAAGCTGGACACGAGGGAAACTGCCTCGGGATGGCACGGAAGAAAAAGTACCTTTTACTCGGAGCCAAGTACTACTATCAATTCAACCTTTTGCCCTTCCCAAGGTTTCTCTGCGCTTTATTTATTGCACCGTTGATTTTAATCTTCGCCCTATTCAATCCAGTCTGAAGAGACAGAGGATCACTGGGGATCAGGAATTCATTGCCTGTTTTGCTCGATTCCCTACGCACCCTTTGGAATTGACAACGTTCACATCAATCAAACAAGAAATTTCGTCAGTACAAATGTAAATTTTCATCATCGCCGGGATAATCTCCACGAAAGACGATTATTCCTTGGCTACGAAAACTAATCACACTCACAAAAATAATCACTCACTGGCCCCTCGATTTAAAGACAAGATATTCCAGGTTCTTCGAAGAAAAGGTTGGTATTCGTTTCAACTTGAGTTGAAACAATGATATTCATCAAAAACTCAGCCTTCAGAACTTGTAAAATCTACCAAACCGCCACCAGAATCGGAATCCTATCAAAACATAACACATGGCTCAAGTGTTAAAATTCTTGGATGCATTTACTGGGTTAGAAGTTATATTGTAATGATCTAGTATCACGGAAACATATCATCAGCGATACTTCAACTCCACCACCTCTTTCCTCCTCATTGTATCTCATGCAACACAATTCTTTCTTTCTTGGAGCAAACTAACCCTCCAGTAGATAATCCCCAATCTAAAAGGGCTGAGCGGCGCGAAGGGAGAAAAATGGAAATAAGGTTTTTCTAGGGATCGAAGGAATCTGGTTGTTGAAATTCGTAGGGGATAATAAGTTATAATCGGCGTTCCAAGAGATTAGGAGGGGCGGATTATGGGCATAACGTTCAGAGAGTCATTAAGGGCAATAAACTCTCGCTGTATTTGCGTCACCAACTTTCCAGTTCCCCTAATCTTCCATCTCTCCGGTCATTTACCATTCGCACAGTACTGTTTGTCATTGCACTACTCTGATGTCGGAAGTACAAAAACATTGAAACAACCGGTCAATGTTTGGAAAAATACCGGTGGATTTTGAAAGAGTTGTGCCTTCGACATTCAGAGTATTCATTAAAATTTCACTTTCGTTATCTATACGTATTTTTTCCAATTATTCCCCAATTTCTACTAACTAAAACATGGAAAAGTCTAATATACATTGGAAAGGACCATCACATCGGAGCTCCAGTTGTTTTTTGTTTTTTTTTTTTCAGGTGAATGCAAGCTACACAATCGCACTTGGGGCAATGCAATCGAGAATTTATTCGCGTTAATTGTATTCCTTTCAACAATCCTGTACACTCCTTAGTGTGTTTTTCTCTTTCCCCCCCATCCTCTCAGAATCGGCTGTAGGTTAAAACTAAACGCGCACAGAACACCAGGAAAGCAGAAACTATACATGTTCACGAGAAAAACTGTACATGTTCACCTTGCTTTTCAACTTCATAGAAAATCAAAAAACCCAACGGTATCCCTAGTCAACTCAAATACCGTTCGATTCACGTTCTCCCTCAACCTAAAAACTAGGCCGGAGCCATTTGATACTGTCCCGCTGCATGAAAACCCCAAGCCACAACAGAACTATGTTTGGTATATCTTTCCAATCTTCAATCCATCAAGTTATAATTTTGACACAAACAAATCTACTACTTCATCTCATATTTTATATCAGAATACATTATTACGAAATTTCAAACAAATTTTTACTTTCCTTATTCGTACTTTGTAATTGAGTGAAAAACAAAAAGGACTCTACTTTTCAAGTTTAAAAACATCAGTTTGGCGCAGTTTTTAATTATAAAAACCACTCCGGTGTTGCCAGAAAAACTATGGTGGTTTAACTGCCCACGCTGAAGAACTCAGATTGTAATGGTCAGAAAAAATCTCAACCAAATAAGATCTGGAATATAAAGCAAAAGGCTTGGCCAACTTTTTACTTTCTGTTACCCAAGGAATCGTGACAAGAAAGAAGTTGGGGTTTCTTCGTTTTGAGGGCTGCTGAATTCAAAAAACCTAATTTCCTCACGTGTGTGGGTCTGTAGTTCCATTTGCGGGAGGACGGGTGAACCGATGGAGCTGGTAGTTTTTTGGAGTGGTTCGTTATTTAAGGTTCACGAAAATAAGGTTATGAGCCCTTTCTGTCGATAGAAAAGTGGCTGGGGGACGGAAACGTACCTTAGGGTTTTTCTGGATTTTTCTCGATAACGGCTTGAACGATTTGATTACGCTACGCACCAAATATTTATTTATATATGTTTCCCCTATCTATAAACGTGAACCACTCCGAACAAAAATCATCCTGGCATTTCAATATATGAACTATAAGTTGGTTTTTTGATGCAGACTTCTCTCTTTTCTCCCTCCCTCCCTCCCCTCCCCTTCTTCTCTAAAAGTTCTCCTCTATTTTTCAAAACCGTTTCCTCAAAAGTCTGGGACCCACATTACCTATTTTTTAGATACGTAATGCCTCGTCACGAATTTAGTTGTGCACAACCTGCCTATAGGAAGATTCCTTGCTTATAATATCATTCAATTTCTTCAACAGTACAATTCCTTAACCTCAACCAGCCTATTGTGTCTTTCCTAAATTAAAAGTGGAGGTTTTTGGGTTAACACCAGCGAGAGCAATATCTTTTGTTCAAAACGCAAACTTTATTTTTTGAGTATTTTTTCGCTTTTCACTGATTGTGATTTGTTTGAGCGGTTCGTAGGGTTTGGTTCGTTTCCAAGGATGTTGTTGGAAGAGAAACCTCCTAATAACTCCCTGGTTGTGTAAATCTACTAGTTTAATCTCCTTCCCGTTCCGAAGCCACAACCTTCCACAGCAGAAATATCTTGTTTATTTTGCAGGAGTGGGATATGGGTGTGACTCTTTCAAATCCCGTTACTGAAAAAGACACTTCGTTCTTCGAAAACGGCGTCTACAAAGTCGGAGTCAGTTCAATGCAGGGTTGGCGCGTCACTATGGAAGATGCCTACGCCGTCTTCCTCGAAATGCCTGGCGACCCGAGTGCCGCCTTCTTCGGAGTCTTTGACGGCCACGGAGGTCCCAGCGTAGCGGAATTCGCCGGACATAATTTGGACAAATTCATCACAAATTCGGAAAACTATAAAAACGGGAAGGTCGTAGAGGCCATCGAACGCGCATATATGGACATCGACTCGAAAATGAGGGAAGACAAGGTTTTGATGGAGGAAATGTCCGGTTCGACGGCTGTCATAGCCCTGATCAAAGAGAATATTGTTTATTGTGGTAATGCGGGGGATTCGAGAGCTATCGCTTTCATCAAGGACAAAACCATTCCGCTGTCAATTGACCACAAACCGAACGTTCCGGAGGAATACAGAAGAATCATTGAAGCGGGAGGTCTCGTCGAAGGAAACCGAGTGAACGGCAATTTGGCGGTCTCCAGAGCTTTGGGCGACTTCGTTTTTAAAATGGACACGAAAAAATCCCCTGAAGAGCAGTCGGTGACGGCTTTTCCCGACGTCCGAAAGAACAGTTTGACGCAAGACTGGAAATTTATCGTTTTGGCCTGCGATGGAATTTGGGATGTGATGAGCAGCGAAGAAGTTGGAGAATTCGTCAATTTACGTTTGACGAATGGGATTCGTCCGGACACAATATGCGAAGAGCTGATGATGAATTGTTTGGCACCTGATGTGTCGGGTACTCAAGTGGGCTGTGACAATATGACAGTAGTTATAGTGCAAATCCTAAATTCTTCGACCCCCTTAGCAACGAACTCAACTGCTGGTCGTCCAGTCCCTCCACAGTAGTCCCTCATGACTCCTTACTTTTGAATAAATTGTTTGAGTTTCGACCCATTTGAACCGCGCAGTCACGAAATTATCAGTTATGTGTTTCAGTCAATCGGGGGAAAACAGATAGAGAATGGATTTTGAGTGTGCAAGCCCTGGAACATTCGATCTTCTGAGCAACGAACTATACCTGAGCCCATCAACCACAAGGTGCCCGAGATTTAAATGCGTTTTGCAATTTTCAACCCTTACAATAAAACAGGTTTAACAGTTTGTTGTGAACCATAGTTGAATAACGGGTGAGTCTCAATAATCTCCAGCCTTTCAAAAAGGTAATGTGTTTGTGTGTGTGTGGAGGGGGGGGGGATGCCTTCCACTACCGATTCACCAGCGATAAATAGAACAATATGAAAATCTCTGATGCTACGCATCACAACGTTCCCTAGCCCACTATCATTCATCGATTTCGATAGGTTCAGCTACTGATCCAATCTACTTTTTCCGTAGATTCGTAGTGATTCGTGGTAACTTTACGCTTACGTACGAGTTGGTAGCGCTACAACTTTCGAAATTGATTGGGCTGTTGTTAGTCTTTCATTTAAAATCGTGCTACAAGATACTACTATGAACGTACTAAATTGATACTACTAGTTATATTATTTTTTTGAAGTGGTTACTGTTTTGAAATTAAGGGAGGGGGGGGGCTGTGAAACAAGTTAACTAAAGACCGAAGCTTGTTTGAATTCCGTAATTTCTGGGGTTGCCCACGGTTATCAATGTCATTAGCACAAGCAGTTAATTAGACTACAACGGTTTACGATGAAAAAGCTGCACTAAACTCGCATTCTGTAGCAATTTTTTTTCATAATCATTGAGTGGCCCTCGTCATTTCCTCGAGGATGATAATTTTATAGCACTGTTATATCACAACGAACGGAGCATGCAACGAATTTAATCGAGATCGTTAGAGCATATTGTTTTGTTTCAATTTTGGACCAATTCGGCGTCCCACGTTCCATTGTATGCTACGTATCAAACGTCAGCCGTTTTCTTTAATAGTGTTCACGTACACACATTCACCCTACAGGCATCCCTCAGACCATTTTTGCAATTTGAACCCAGTGGGTCCTTAAAGCAAAGGTTTCCAGGAAACGACGTTGCCGAGTCCCATTACTTTTCTTTCTACTTCGGCTAACACAAGCAAAAACGTATCTACCCTTGTCTAGTGAATTCTACGTGGAAATCAAAATAATTCATTAACTGGAACGCAAAATAATTCATGTGCGGCGTCTTTTGAGAAGGGATACCGAGATATCTGGAGATGAAGAGGAAGATACCATTATTACAGGCATCTGATTGACATGCAGTTTTTGTCGGTTGTTTTCTGTCCCGCTGTTCCCGACATATCTCTTCGCCTCTGTTATTTTGTATACCAGCTAGACATTCTGGAACTTTCGCGTTTTCCGTGTCATACTGTAGAGCGTACTGCTGTACGCCGTTCCGATAATTTTTCCTTCGTTTATGGCATGCAGGGGTTAGTTAGGGGTTGGTTAGTTACCCATAGCCTAACAGAATTATGTAAGCAACATCAATCCGGGGCAAAAGATTTAATAGAATTGAAGTTGTCACACCAGCAACGATTTTTACTTTCCGCTACCCGAAGGGAAGGAAAGTATAGTAATGGGCTCAACAAAAAAAATTTGGGTTTTCTTCAGATCTTTACGTTTTGAGGCCTACTGAGTCTAAAAAACCTAATTTCGGCGCGTGGTCCGCGCGTGTGTGAATGTATGTGTGTGTGTCTGTAGTTCGATTTGCGGGAGAACGGCTCATTGACGGCCGATTGAGCTGAATATTTTTTTGTTTTGTTTGTTATTTTTTCTAGACACCAAAATAAAGTTATGAACGATTTCGGCCGGTGGGAAGGGGGGTGGGGGGACGAAAATGTACCAAAAACTAAGGTTTTTCGCATTTTTCTCAAAAACGGCTCTAATGATTTTGATTAAACTTTCAAATTATCTTCTACTAATCAATACCTCCATGAAAATACGGTTAACGGATATATAGGCCTATGAAGCAAAAATAGGTTTTTTACGCTTTTTGACAAAACGACTTCAGCGGTTTTCACCAAACTCACAGGGTGTTTTCAAATAGTTAATACCTACATATTGTTTCCGATAAATGTTGCTCTGACAGTCCATTGAACAGAGATAAAAATCAAAATGTGTCGAAAATAACGTTTTTTCGAACATTTCCGTAAATTCCAGGGTGGCTTCTTCACCCACACCCACATTTCGTTCTCCATAATTATTTCTGTATATATATGTTGAACGGAGATATAAGCAAAGTTAACTCAGAAAAGGAGATTTTTCGAATATTAATTCATCGGTATTCTAATTTTCTAAAAAACGCGTCCAATGATTTCGATCAAACTTACGGAGTACTCTCAGCTAACTAGTCCCTACATTTTGTTCTCCATAAATGTTCCTGTAGAAATGCGTTGAACGAAGATATAGCGCCCGCCTGTGTAGGTGGTGTTCGAAATTACGGAGGTGGCGGAAAGTTGTGTGTTGCTACGCACCAGATATTTATTATATGGGTGTCCAGGTGCTAAGCTCTATAATAAATGCGGGGTGTCTATAATTCACCCTCTCGCAGTTAGCCTGCTTCCAATAATTCTTCCACAACACCACGGGAGTGAACGTTCTTAATGTTCAGTCATTGAGCTCAATCTGAAAAGGTGCAGAATATTTACGTGGGGTGGAGAGTACAAGCTGCACGCACGAGTGAAAACCACCTGTTCGTTACTCTCGTATGTCTAATGAAGTGTACAACAAGTAATAGCTCTGAGTTCAGGCCCCGCTTTATTATTATATTATGGAAATACTCCGGTGGTGAAACAGTCATAGCTCGTAATGTTAACAAACTTGTAATAGTTTACAGATCCCTCCGAGATCCTAACCACTCGATGGTTCCTGGACTACTCAGTGCGTCTCAATGCCTTTGGAACCTTCCTCGTCTGGTTAATCTCGGGACTTCGTTTTCACTCCTCACGTGAGTTGGAACCCACCGACTTGTAGTTGTTCCAAGGCAGTACAGATACTCGTTACAAAACTCTTCCAGAATTATCATTTCCGCTCATAGGATGGTGGTGCATCCGAGAACTCCTCGTTCCACAGCTTACAATGCAGTAGTGAGAAGAAGGCCCTATGTGGATACATCATACTTTCCTACAAGCTGGAACCAGTATGTTAGCTACCCTGTGAAGCACTTGAGGTTAGCCAGTGCTAATATAGGAGCAAAAAATAATAAAACAACTATTACAACTATTACGTTACTTTGATGGAAAGATGTGGAAGTCGATAATGGTTGTACTGTTCTTACTGGAGGAATCGCAAATCTGCGTTGCTAATGCTTCTCTGTTGTCCCAAGAAGAGCGTCGTCTTTCAGATTTGTTATAAGCAGCCATAACACTGGTAGGTTGCTAGAATAATTGTGTAACATCTGTTCCTGAGTTTTATGGTCATGTACCGTCTCCTGCACAGTTATTGAATGCCATAATAACGGTTATTTACCTCTCTGGAACAGTGATAGTAGTCTAAATAAAACTATTCAAGTCCACCAAAGATGGAGAGAGTGAGAAGTGACAAGTACACAACTATAATTAATTTTCCAAGTAGGTAAAATGGTAGGTAGCTTCTTTTCTAACCAAAATAGTTGTGCTATTATTTTCAATAACTTAATTACTCGTTTGTACATAGGTAATAACTCCTTAACTGCACTTACTTGGAGCCAAATCATACTTTACGTCACGAATTGCCGCGAGACTCCGTCGCCTCAAATCGTTATCGATGATCCATTGTTTAAGGTTCATCACCCAACCTCTGGCCACCTGCTTGTTAACCCCAGATTTTCAATTACCTTCTCTGCAATGCCGTCCGAACATGATTGTAAATCACTGCCAACTATCGTTTTCACGATGGGCTTAACAGATTAACGCACATTACTACGCGTACACCCAAAAATTCTAGTACTGTGTGTATTTGGCAACACAACTCCAACGTACATTTCTCTCCGTCGATTTTGGCGTTGGCCTTCCCGTGCTAACATTTATTCGGTCGCTAAATTGACGGTCTAGAGCTGCAGTGCTTTGTTATTGTCAGGTATGAGGGTACAAGGAGAACGCAGCTGTGGAGTTCTGATACTGTTTCACAGGTGACTTTTTCAGTTGTCATTTCAGTTCATAAAATTGTATATTTGGACACTGACCTAGACCCTTTAACGGTATCTAATTATAAAAGGTTACTATGTTTGTATGCAGAGTTCACGTTTTTCCAAAGTGTGGCTACTTAAGTGATGTGGAATGGAGTTTCCAGGTCTAAATATCAGACTGAATTGGCTTTTTTTGTACTAGCAGTTGCAGGCTGTTCCATTTTTGAAGGCGGAGGAGACAGCCAGTACAAGAATGAGCAACGCGCTCAATTCCTCAAGCGAGTGGTGAAATTTGAGTCATTAATAGAGAGTTGAAGCACCACGTGAAATGTGCTGGTCTGGTCTCACATGACAGCGGAATGGAGGGCCGTATGACGTGCGAGGTGCGCCCTCGGTACGAGTACAACTTTTTCGGAAAGATGTCTCACATGTGTGGGGCCCGATCATGGAACAGTTCCGGTTACGGAATAGCCTTTCATTATTGTGACATGCTAGAAATGTAATGTTCAATTTGTGGAGTTGCTACTAGTTCTCCTTTCTATTGTCACTGAGTATTATTATTATTATATTAATTATTGTGATACAGGTTTTTGTGTATGTGTGTGGGAGATTGGGGCACATTAATTTTGCAATTGAAGTACAAATTACATATAAAACATTCATAATTGGATTGATTACGTAATGGTCCGTGAAAATGTGTGTATTTTCTGAGGTGCAGCGCTTTTTGAAAGCTCCTGGAAACGGAGTTAATTCCATTTATATACTTGAGTTGAAGGAAACTTCGTGAATCCTTCAGTTTCGGAACGTAGTAGTTTCGTGATACGCGTTTCAGTTCATTTAAGCGAACCGAGTGTACTTCAACAAATTTACTTTCGGGTGGATACTCCTTCCTACCACATAACACGAAATCGAATGAAAACTTGTTCGGAGGTGTGAATGGCGTTCTAACACCAGGTTGGGAATCATCGCTAACTACATTAACTTCATGGGAGTCTCCGTCGATTGGGTTATTTTCCTTTCGTGATTTATCGCTTTCACTCGAGTATCGGAAAACTTACGCGGCGTTCTCAATAACTCACGAGAGCGCATTTCCGTTGTGAAAAATGCATCGACGCCAGGTTGACAATTTTTCTTGTTTTGGCACTTATTCAACGACGATTAATGATTTGGCTGAGAACCCGCGGTGCCATTCCCCTTAAGTGGCTTTATCACAGCGGTTTCCCGGTTCAAATCGAATTTTGTCACTTCGGGGTCTCATCTGATAAATTACTTTGAAAATGACCTGTACTGATGATCCATCATAGCTACCAATCAGTGGCTGATATTAGGTTTAGATTTGGGATGCCATTATTACCATTTGTTGGTAGTTCTGGTGGTAAACGACTTGGTTTCCAGTTGGCCGAATCACCCATTCTACTTTAGCGTTATTGATTGATGCAACAAGTGTACCTACGATTTATTAAACGAATCGGGCACTACTTGTAAACAGGATCCATTTCGTGTGAAGGATGGGAGAGGCAAGGTTGAAAAACTGTTACTCTTTCTTCCAAAACTTGAGTAGGAGCAGCACCATGAATTCCAACACGTTCAAGATCTCCAGTTGCTACTTAAATCAAGTTCTACCACGTCCATAGACTGAACAACCCTGAAAACTATTACACAATGGTTTATTATTGTCTTAAACAGCTTGACGGAATCTCATAGCTCCCATCCCATTCAATTCAGCATCGAAAAATACCAGTAAACCACACGAAACATGACATGACTACAACGGAAGGACGGAAACTAAATATGATATGAACGGGAGGGAGGGAGTACCACTAAACCATTACTTGCGCTGTGGTTACTGTCTCGCGAGCTCTTTCAATTGTTCGACTTTGACTATATTTACTGTGATTTCACTATTGACGCAATATAGACCTCTAGGAATGGTTCCATTCGATCCAACATCTGAAAACGATCCTGAACACGGCGTATTTGCGATAAAACTGCCAAAACTGCGTTTTTGTTAATTTATTAAACCGTTTTCTGCCCACAACAACCAGGGACTTCGTCGATCGGATTGCCGAGCAGGCAGGCACAACTAGGTTCCCAATGGGAGTTTTGTGCAGATTTGGAATTCCGATGTCTTGAAACGTAAAGTATCAAATTTTTAGTGGGGAGGGGGGGGGGTGTAAAAATTGTTGCTGACCGAAAACATAGGGTTATTATTCAGAAGGTATAATAAAACAAAAACAGATCAGACTCGTTGGAAGAGTGACAAAAACAGTATAATAAACAGAGTGTTGAGGAACGTTGTGTGGTAAGTCGACCAGATATATTCATTATTCCGTAATCATGCAGGTAACAATATAGTATCATCCGAAATGATCCTACTTTCCGTGAAGAAAATGGGCTCCGTTGAATTCTTACAATTACCTTCTATTCGCAGTTGATTGGTTTGAGAGATCATTTAGAATGAAGAAGTTATTGGTTTACATTTATTAGGTAACATTTTATGTTAGTGAGATCATAGCGTAGTCGACAAAAATATGAGGTTACCAAAGTTGTAAGCAGCGTAAGCAATGAAGCTCCTACGCCACGCTGGGGTGCTGCTACGGCCAGGGGATCACGGCAGCAATCGCAGGATGTCCTGAAGGATCCTTAAGGAAGGGTCCTTGTGAACTGACCAGGGAACATTTGTCAGATGGAACAGGGAATCGTGGAAGATGAGTGTGAACCAGAGGGTAATGGTTTCCTTATCAAAATGGATGTTTCTTAACACGCATAATAGAGTTATCAGTCCAAAGTGTAGGAGGTGGCAGTTTCTCTATGGTACTAGAGCGTGGTCAGTCGCCCAGCATCCACCGAACCCAGAACTGTTCAGCAGATCATGTTGTCAGACTCTCCATGGAGACACAGCGTGGAGGTATGACCCAGGAGAATCCAAATTGGAAGGAGTTCTTAATCTGATTTCCTAAATAACCTAACTATTTACTTGGCTTTAAGTTTCAAAGTTACAGATCAACCGTGGTCACGTTTTTTTGCCATGAATTTCGTCAAAACTGGGCGAAACGGTGATAAGCTTGCTTAGTAGCTGTCAGTTCTGGAAGGTTTTGCTACTCTTCCAACAACCGTCGCTCACGGTTGTAGTAACTTCAGCAGAGTAGCTCGTGGCTTCTTGTTTCCTCCTCACTAGAGGCGCAAGACGAAAAGGAGGGAAAAGAAGAAGAGCCGCACATGGAAGTCGCCATGTCCCCTACGAAATTGGCTCGCCCAGTGGTCTGGCTCAAACCACTCTGGGATGTTGAGAAAAAACACATACGTGTCACAACCCTTTGACGAGGATTCCCATCTCGCTTGCCCATTCATCTGGCGCGGCAAGTTCTTGATCAGAGAAGTGATCAATATAGAGTTCGGGAGCGAGGAATTGCTCCCTTTTCAATCACCACTTGTCCACCATGCACTCAATGGCTAAATCAACGAGTAACTGGCCAGTGACCGCTAGGATAGGAGTGTTTCAGTGCGTACTCTCATGTAGGTCTTGGAGACCCAAAAGAGCGCACCTTTGGACCAGTGCTTTCTTTTGATTGACTGTGGGTTTGACAGGGAAGTAGCCAATCACAGTAAATCGGTTGGTACACGGTATCACATACCCCGAGTGGCCTTGCTAATTGCTCGTATTGTGACAAACCTTGCGGGAGTAGTTCCTCTGAGGGACATGAGACACCAGATGGTACATATACACGCACTTGTACGCCCTTATAAAAGCAGTTCATTTGTTAATGTAGACGTGGGAGTAAGTGAGTTACCCAACTCCTCTCAGTCATCATTCACAGTATGGTAATTGTAAATGTCATACGCAGCAGATTTATGTTCTGAGATTATGAGACGGCGTCGTTTAAAATATATTTTGTGTTATTTATGACAGGTTGTCCTAATGAAGCATCTGACTTGTTTATTAATATTGTAGTAAGCTGCTGCAAAAGGCCGAGCTTTTTGGCTGATCCTCAACGAAGAACTTATATATGGTACAATAGTTTCCATAGAGGAGAATGATAGATGTTCGAATGCCACGAAGGTCACATGGCGTATAATGCACAACACAGCGCTGTCAGAACGAATTTTCACGAGCGTACCTTATTACGGCTTCTTAGCTTAATTAAGTGCTCAGTCGCAGCGAACCACTGCCCTCATCGCTGCCATGTCCCCTAATATACGAGGGTTCTCTCCAATAGGATTTATATTCTCATTTCATCCCTCTCGTCTCGGATTTATCATTCGGCACGGATAAATACATTCAGTTGAAACGAGCCCCTTGTTTAATTAAGCCGGATTCATTTAGCCGACGTTCCAGTGAAAAAGGAGCTGGGGAATTTTTTTCCTTCGTTTTCCGGTATATGGATCGTATTGTTTGGGTTACGTCTCGGGATGGAAGCGAGGGAATTGTATGGGGTTGAGAAGAGGAGGTAGAGTGGGTCCGAATGTGGAGGGGAAGCCGAAGCCACGAAGCGATTGCCTTCGATAAAGCTCTCAGAATTATATCAGGTGCCCATATTGAATTCCGCCAAACAACTAATGCCACCGACGCAGAATTGGAGAAAAACCCCCGGAGGTCGGAAAACGTCGCTGACTAAAAGAGAAGAAAGGTTTCTGCTCTTGACAAGAACGAATGAAAAAAATTTTCAGGAATATCATTCAATCTGATTATACTCGTGTCATGTATAATTATCATGTTGTGGATATTTGGCCGATTCGATTAACATACGCAACTGGAAACTGGCACTCTATTTTTGTTCCACACCAAATGCTTCAATATAGCGATATTGAAGCTCAGGGCAGACATATCTTGTGTGCCGCCCCAAAAGATTCGGCAGAAGAGACCGGAAGTGTGGGCGACAGGTGAGTGGTTTTTCCACCAAGACAACGCGCCCTGTCACACCGCGCTCTTCATTTGCGAATTGTTCCCCATAATCTCCATGAAAACCCTTCCACAGCCCCCTTACTCTTCTGACCTGGCCCTGGGACCATCTGGGGACTTCTGGCTGTTCCCCAAACTCGAATACCCTGTGAAAGGACAGCGATTTCAGAAGATGGTGGAGATGAAGTTAAAAACGCAGGAGCAGCTTTACAGCAACCCAGGAGATGAGTGTTCCCGGTGTATGGACCTATGGAAACATCGCTGGGAGAAGAGTTAGCGTAGCCAAGGAGAATACTTTGAAGGGGATAATTTTGAATAATTTTAAAACGTTTTTGAGAAAGTCCTGGAACATTTTGAACAGACCTCGTATTTTGAGAAGGTTTGCGAACACTGTTTAGGAATAATGGGGTGTGACGTAAATTCGACGACCTACTGTATATTTGTTCAACGCATTTGTAAAGAAATATTTATTGAAACAAAATGTAGGTACTAGTTAGTTAACAGTACTTTGTACGTTTTATCAAGATTGTTACAGACGTGTTTGAGAAAATTAAAAAAACTATTAATTAATGTTCAATAAATTTCGTTTTATGAGGTAGCATGGTTATATTTCTGTTCATCAGATAGAAACAGAAACAACTATGGAGATGAAACGTGGGCATAGGTTGCTAAAAGATCAATCTGTAAAATCGATCAAATCCAGTGAATTTCCACTTGTGAAAATTAGGAAAATACCTGAAAAAACATCATTCACGACAAACTTTGGTTTCTATCTCAGTTCAATGGACTGTCAGAGGTACATTTATTGAGGACAATATATAGGTATTGATCATTTCAAGTCAGTAGTTTGAAGACAATCGTTGAATAAGTGAAAAAAATAAACTATTTTGCCGCATAGGTCAAATTATCATGTAGAAGAAAAGATTATTTATGCAGAAGAAAAGTTAGTACTAACTTTTAGAAGATAACATTTTCGCATCACCAAGAACTTAATAAAAACGAGCTCAATCGGTTCTGCAGTTGTCCTACAACTTGAACTACAGGCAGGTATATTCCCTTATCAATATGACTGTTCCTGAACCCTCCTGAGAGAGTTGTATCCTTGGCATGTCATGAAGGTTGCAGTTTCGGTATTACTCAAAAGCGATAAGGCTTTTGTAGACAAATGTTTCCACCCGGACTAAGGCAAACCTCCAAGGAACTACTAGGCAGTTCAAGCAAGAAGAGACAGCAGTCCTTGCTACTGACGTCATGCCAAGAACTTGCATCTACCATTCAGCGTTAGCGTCCACACACGGGAACAATGGGAGAGAGGGTCATTCCAGACTGAGGTGGGCGCAGTGACGGTTCTGGGGTGGGGGGGGGCAGTACTGGAATTGACGTCGTAAAGCTTTCCCTTATCTGGGTCTTACGGAAACGCTGACTGCCTAGCAGAAAGAGGTACGGAATCCCTACCCATCGGGATCTAGGACCCTAGGTAGGTGTGACGAAAAGTCATCTGAATCGTTTGGATGGAAGACACAGGAGAATAGCCCCCATTGTCATCAACAGCCACGACTAAGACATGCTCATTATGCCTTCCTGTCTAAGGGCGAAGGCAAAGCTGACACTCTCCTGACAGGATGGGCATCTTAGAGGCGGTGGAGTGCAGGTTGCGTGGTGAGGAATACGAATGTCTGAGCACATCTTATGCGACTTCCCTGCCTTGGGAGCCAGAGGCTCTGAATACTTTTCTCAGGGGCTCATAGAACCCCAAACCGTAGCGGGGTCTGCAAACATACTCGGCTTCATAAGATATTGACCGTGGTATGCCGTGGGGAGGGATGTATTTGGGGAATCCGTACCATTTGGGAGGAGTTCCTATTCTGGTATCTAGATGATCTAACTATTTACTGCGGAGATTTGCTATTTATATCAACTGGGGTCACGTTTTTTTGCCATGAAATTCTTCAAAACTGGGCGAAACGGTTATAAGCTTGCTTAGCAGCTGTCAGAGCTTGAGGGTTGGCTGTTCTATCGACAACCGTCGTTCACTGTCGTAGGATCTTCAGCAGAGTAGCATGTGGTTTCTTGATTCCTCTGCACTGGAGGTGCAAGACGATGGTGGACGGTGAAACTTCGAAAGAAAAGAAGGGACATTGAAAGGCGCATTGAAGTCGACATGTTCCGTAAGAAACTGGCTTGTTCAAACCACTTTCTCCCATAACCTTCATGGATGTTACAAACTAATACGCGTCACGTCACATTGACGAGAGCTCCCATCTTCCTTCCCATTTCTCTTACGCTCACTCACCATGGTGACCTTGGTGATCACAAGATTGCAGATCTCTGGGATTGGGCCAGACTCTCCTTGAATTGGCTGTGAGTTTGCTACCCCAGGCAGCAGGGCAGTAATTTTAAAACGCCTCGTATATGATCGTGTCAACACATCCCAAATGGCATCGCTAATTGCTCGTAATGGGGCAAACCTTGCGATGTCAGTGCCTCTGATGGACTGAAGGTGTTGGCTGAAATACTACCTCTCACCTATATTGAGAAGTACTCAAGTACCTCACGTAAGTACATGACTTGGTTCTCAAAAAGAAGCCTGTGGCCGCCAAAGTGCATTGTCAGTTGGCTATTTAGTTTTCCCTTTCAGAGAATTAACTGCCACCTCAGCCAACTGCAGCTTGACGTGCTCGCACCAATGAGTGTTGTTTCAGATCATATTGTGGGTATTTGCCTCAATCCGATTGATCGACTGTCTGCTAATCAGCACAGTCACATGGTACACATAGGCTAGTGGCTCGTAGTCCACAGAAGGTCTTCAAAGAAGACGTTCCAGAGTGTAAATTCGAGGACTGAGCCTAGTGGGCACCCCTTATCAATCGTTCTCCCGACTGAGACATGCCTGTATTGAACTACAGTCATAAATTTGGAATTCAGGTGCCTTAAAACGTAAAGTCTAAGACGAGATCGTGTACATGTGGTCATGTAAAGGTCGTTGGTCAAAATATAACGACCTATAAAATGACGAGACGCACATTCTCGCAGTGAAATCACTGTGTCCGCGAGGACCCGTAAATATTGAGAACACTATTTCTGTAGTACGAAAGGAACTATCAATGCTCTCTAAGTAAAACACAAACTCTGATCATTTCATGTGCGTAAGAGACGACGCTCATCGATCATTCAATATATTTATTAGCATTTGTATCATTTCAAGCAGAAACGTTATTCATATTGAGGGAATTTCGTGTTGAGCCAGAAGCTGTTCATACCGTTAGATGGAACAAGACGCTGAGAGAGGATTTAATGGGCGACGATCTCCTCAAGTGAAATATTTCACCTTTGCCGTAATGTAAACGAATCCGCTCAGCAGACTAAGCAAGAAATCCCTTGCTGTTCGAGTGATTCATACCACCAAGTCTCCCAATCTAGCACATTAATTTAACAGCACGAAGCCTTCACTGGCCTGATTGCATCTCTTAGAAGCTTTATAGTCGGGCTCAGTCTTCTGTAAAGTAATCTGATCGCATCGTCGCTAAATAACTTACTCCTTGCGCGAAAATAAACTCGTTGAAATCTAATTCTAGCACTCTCGATTGAATTTACCGAGGAAAACACCAGAAAAACGTGGATTTTATTGGTAAAACAAGACATAGAACTTGTGCAGCGAAGTAAATGATATTTTCAAGTATTACCTCTCGAACGAGCTCAATCGTATTACTTCGATCTGGAAATGACAATGTAGTTACGGACATGTTTATACTAACTCACTTCGTGTTTCAGTTGTAGCAGCTACCTGTACCACGCGCATTTTTCGAGTTTTCTGACTGACGACCACTCTGATGATTTGATGGAGCCAAATGACTCATTCAAGTTCGTTAATTTCACGAAAGTATTTTTACGTTTCCTCCTTGTACGCATTCGGGGGTTCTTTGAAACGACAAATATTCCATTTCAAAAACTGCGTATTCACTTTTTACCTTTTGATTAAAAGCGCTTGTCAATTTGGTTTGTTCACTAATTCCTGTTATGAGCAGATAATCCCAAAAATGTGCTCCGTCGGGAATCCGCTTTAACGCCAGGGGAATGAACCACATGCGCTTCCCACTCAAGAGTTACGAGTTTTTACACTCAGAATCTTCTCGTGCTACCCAGGGGTTATCAGACTTTATGAGTCTCTGTGTAATTCGATGCAAAACGAGCTCGCTCTCACAAAAAAAGCCTACGTTGACTCTCGTACCTCCTAAAATAACTTCACTCTAGAAACTCCGCTGCTTTCAGTGTTGCCAGAGTTTGATTGAATCTCTGGTGACAAGTACTGCTTCCAACAACATTCATTTCATCCATTAGAAATTAAGTGAGAGAGAGCATGAATTATTTGTGTTCGTTATCAAAAGAGAGAAAACTGAAAGGAATTAGAGATGGTGTACGGTTAACCGATTCTGCGTGGAAAAGACTATTATCTCTTTTGATAACGACTTTCCACAACGTCTCCACGAGTGAGTTAAATCGTAGTGTTCATTAGTCATGAAACTGTAACAGAATGACAACATATTCCTGAATGAATAAGCCTGATGTATTATACTTCCCATACGCAAATTGTTACATTTGACACAAAATGTCAAATATCTTCGTAATGTGAAAAATGGATGCATAGAAGCGGATTGAAGTTGGGGCAGTATTTTTGAAAATAGCCCTTATCAGCTCTATAAAACTTGTTCTTCTACTAATAGTAAATTATCCCCATTTATTGTTCAACAACCTCTAATTTTAGTCCGCACGTAGTATAAGTAGTTAAATGTAGTGACGCTTTTCCCATTGACTGCTGAAGACAATGTTAACGTAAGTATGTTAGTATCAGTTTTGAAAAGGAAAAACTTTAATATTACGCGTGAGACATTTTGTCGAACTAGTTGTATGATAGAGTGAGAGCTAAACAAAAATCGTGCACCTCGTCTGTGTTAACTAGAACGTGGGGTCGTTGGGCAATTAGGAAATTCAAAAATGACGATGAAAATCAACACAATCATACGTTAGGTTTTAGAGAAACCGAATTGTTTTTGATGGGTGAAACGTCCCATTTGGAAAGGATGAATAAACAACGTCAGTAGAGAGCTTGAGCTTAGGTAGAACATCCACTGGAAAAACAGACTCAGCGACGTTTGTCCAGACGCTGAGAGGCTTCAGAGAATGAGAGCCACGAGTATCAGGTTTTTATGACACTTTGGTGGTGTTTGGAACATGCCATGAAGCTTGTGACTATAACCCAAAACTACTGAGATCGATAAACTTGTGATCTTATGTAAATTATTACATTGAAGAAAATTCTCCAATAAAGAGAGGGCTGCCTATTCGATTGTTGGCTTGAAAGAATAAATCATAACGCTCATCATCGGATGCCCACCAAACCTCAAATGTTGCTACCAATACAGGAAAACTACGGATTGCTAAGAGCCGTCACGACTCGAATGGCTGATTCTTCATTCCAATTTCAAGTAGTTCATGAAATCGCGTGGAATTCTGATTAAGTTGTAATGGGACAATGTATCATTCGATTTGACTTGTTGGATAGCATTTGAACCACTTCATGTTAAACATATTATCAGTACTACTAAATTCCAAAGACAATGAATGTCTAGGTTTCATATTTGGTGTTAATGATCAAATTAGGGCTTACCGATTTGGGGTTGAAGAATTATGTGTGTTAGGAAATATGACTCCAAGGTTTAGCAAAAACTATTACACAACGGTTTATTATTCTCTTGCACAGCTTGACACCTCCGAGACCCATCACGAGGCCCCAACACGACCTGACTACAATGGAACGAATTAAATTACGCATCTCAGGCGCCTGTACGCAAATGGAACGGCGTAACGAGTCAAACTGACGGGGGATTGGACTGAGACGAGAGGTAGTGCGAGCGATGAAACTAAAACATTCGCTGTATTGTCCAATTCTTTCAATTAGTAGACTTTGGCTCACTATAATTACTGTGATTACACTGTTTTTAGTATAGACGCAGTCACAAACCTTTGAGACTCATTCCACTCGACCTAGAATCTATAAATTCATAAAAATTGTACCAAACACGGCCTAAGTGCGATAAAACTGCCAAATTAGCGGTTTGTAGAACCGTTTTTTGCCCATAATAACCATGGGCATTGTCCAATCGAGTGCCCGAGCAGGCAACAACAACCAATGCACCAACTGAGATTTTTGCGAAAGAACGAATTATTTCCACGTTAAGGGCATGGTGTGGCCCGTCCGGATGGCGAACGAACATTGCAGACTTGGTCAAACCATTCCCATCATGCCTTGCGCCCTTGGCGCTTTAATTTGAATTTGCTTGCCTCCAACACGCCCCCTCAAACAAATACTCAACGATCACAATCAGTACTTCTCACATTTCAATATGAACTATTCAAAAAAATATTTCAACTTACAAGGATTATTATCACATTCTCAAGAGACTAGTATTTGATTGACAAATTCGGACAATTTATGAGATGGCAAAGGCTTAGAAAGAAAATCTGCCAACATATTTGCAGTAGGAACATACATAACACAAACATTTTTTTTTAAAACATGATCTTTAACAAAACAATACCTAATATCTATATGTTTGGTTCTACAACTAACAACATCATTTTTACTTAAATGTATGGCACCCCTATTATCACAATAAATTGTAGGAACAAAACTTTTCTTTGGAAATATTTCACCAACCAAACTCCTAAACCACAGCATTTCTTGCACACAAAAGGCTAGTGACATAAACTCCGCTTCAACAGTACTTAGTGCAACAGTGGGTTGACGTTTTGAGTACCACGAGACCAGGGAACCGTTATACCTGACGCAGACTCCTGCGACTGAACGACGTTCAGTGAGAGGGCTACCCCAGTCAATGTCACAGTAACCAACCAGCTGTGAGTCTCTAGCACCTCCATAGCACAATTTTCGTCCTGCAGTGCCCTTCAGATAGCGAAATACTCGCTTTACAGCCTGCCAATGTTGTGACTGATAACAGTAATTAAACCTTGAAAGGGTATTTATCACAAAACAGATATCTGGTCTCGTCACCTGCGACAGATACAACAGGCATCCAATTGCTTCCTGATATGGAACTTCATGATTGTAGGGCTTCATTCCATCTTGAATCAGCAAAGGTGTAGAATCTAGTTCCATTGGTGTTGAAATAGCATTGCACTCCGCCATGCCAAACTTTTCCAGAACGCGAGTGATGTAGTCTGTTTGATCGATCCAGAGAGTTCGAGTTGCCAGATTACGAGTGATGTTCATATGTTGTGGACTAATAACGTGAGTAATAATTAAAACACGCAACGATAAACTCGATAAACGTTTTATAATCCCGACTAGAAGACAATAGCACTGAAACTTGGAGATTGAACTCAGATCACTAGGGAACGAATAAACAATCCCAGTATCCATAGTGAACTGAACAATGTCTGACACAATAGTCCTCCCTTGCTTAGATTGAAACCTCATAGTCTTCAAGATATGACGGTGGTCGACGAATTCGGTTTGAACGTCAAAGACTTGTTGTAACCTGCTCGGGCTCCTCAACCTGAGCTGGCGAAGAAGATAGTTGAACTGTTTGATGAGGGTCAAAAGGCACAAGCACCCTGTCACTTGCGATTTCTTGCTTGAGTTTAATGAAAGCTGATTCTTGTTTTGCTGTCCATTTGAATGAGGTTTTCTTTTTGATCAGTTCTCGAAGTGGTGCAATTAACGTTGAAGCACTGGGGATGAAGCGGGCATAGTATGTCACCATGCCAAGGAATCTTCTTAGGGATTCGAGAGATGTTGGCCTGGGCATGCTGATAACAGCTGCAATCTTCTTAGGAGATTTTTCAATACTGTTGAAGCGCACCAAATGTCCCAAGAGTTCAATATGTTCAGCAAAAAGCGTGCATTTGCTTTGATTGAGATGTAAGTCGAATTTCTGTAGTTGATTGAGGCAAGCAGCCAGATTTGCTGCGCATTCTTCCTTGGTTGCCCCATGTACTCCTATATCATCATAGTAGTACTCACAATTTGGAACGTTTCGAAGAATTTGATCGATGGCTCGGTTAAATTCAGCGGGGGCAGTCTTGATGCCAAAAGATAAACGATTTACCATGTATGTTCCCCGATGAGTGGTGATGGTTTGAATTTTTCTTGATTCATCGTCACATTTGAAGTGAAGGTACGCTTTGTGCAAGTCTAGACGGCAGAAGAACCGAGATTTGGCTAAACTGCTCAAAATATGCTCAGTTTTGCGAACAGGGTAGTGAGTGTCGATCAGGCGTTCATTGACTCCAATTTTGTAGTCAACGCATAAGCGCACTTTCCCGTCTGGTTTTGGGATGACCACTAGTGGTGAACCCCAGTCGCTTGTTTCGACGTTTGTGATGATACCTGCATTTTCTAGTGATTCGAACTCTTGATTGACTTGGTCTTCAAGTGCATAGGGAACACTGCGTTCACGATGATAGACTGGTTTAGCATTGTTTCGAAGTTTGAGTTTGATTTCGAATCCTGGAACACATCCTACCTTTTCCTCAAATACACTTGGGTAGCGTTCGATGAAGGTGTCAATACTGTAAGGGTTTTGGATAGTGTTGATGTTCGATGATACAGTAAGAGGAGATCTGGTGACAATATTTTGCAGGTTGATGTGAAGTTTCCTGATCCAAGTCCGTCCCAAGATCGCTGAAAAATTGTTGGGAACAATGAAAATTTCGTCATTGATTTCTGTTTCATTGTAACGAGCAAGAACGTTGATTGTGCCATCAGGAACAAAAACTGTTTGGGTATACGACCTGAATCCAATTGATGTAGGTTGCAGTGGTGTGTTAAGGTTGATTTCATTGAAGATATCACGTGGGAGGAATGTGTAGGCTGATCCTGAATCCACTTCAAATTTTACTGGTTGTCCATTGATATTAACCATGACAGGTGAAAAACACACAATTTTGAGGGGAGTCAAAATTATGGTTGATGTCCACAATGTGACTAACTCCATATCCGTGGTTTGAGTCAGAGGTTGCAGCTTGAGTTTGTTCTTGAATCTGGTGGGTGGAGCGAGAATTTGATGTCTGGTCGAGTAATGTTGTCACGCAAACCTTGGCCACATGACCAGTGCGGTTGCAAGCAGAACATTTGAATTTTAATTTGTCAGTCCGGCAGTCTTTTGCTATATGGTTACCTTTTCCACATCTCAAACAAACTCCGTCAAGGCCTAGAGCAGAATAATCAATTTTGGGCCTTCGTCTTGATTGCGATCGATGACGTGAACCTGGTTGTTTCTTTTTGCTTTGATTAGTGTTATTAGTCCGTGATGTTATTTTGTTGATATCAGTGGGTGTGGTTGGTTTAGGAGCCAGTACTCGTGAGTCGATTTTGAAAGTTTCCAACGCAATGGCGTCCGTCACTATTTCGGTGAAAACGGTTTTTTTCGATTGGAGGACGTTTTCTCGAATTGCGGCGGAATTGAGACCCCTAACGAATTGGGCCCGGAGAAATATGTCAGCAATCGAAGCCTTGCACTCACAGGGAGATATAAAATTACAATCTCCTATTTCAGAACGAAGAGAAGTCACAAATTCTGTAATCGTTTGATTGTCCCGCTGGTAAATTGACAGGAATTTGTGTTGAGCAACGAGTTCGTTTCTTGGAGGGGATAGATTGGCTTCGAGCAGAGCCATTAATTCCCGGTAAGTATGCTGTGTTGGAGTCTTGGGAGAGCCCAATGCAGCAATCATGTCAAAGTATTTGGCCCCTACCGAGTTTAACAATAAGCGTGCTCAATAAACCTGGTCTCCAGATATTGATTTCATCTCGAGATAATTTTCGAATCGTTGCTTATATGTTTTGAATGATTCCTTGGAGGAGTCAAATGTTTCAAAATTCGGTACGAAAGCTGTATTTGTATTTGAGTTTGACGATGAGCTGGTTGTCGAAGGCGAAGTTCTCGTTGATTGGAGTGACTCGAATAATTTTGTCATAAGAATGTTCTGGCGTTCCGAAAAGGCTTTGAATTGAGTTTCATCCATGATAGTTGATTAATGAACAGAGAAGAGAATTGATAATTACCGTAAGTGATTGTGATGCAAAAAACGTGTTCGCTTGGGATTCCCGTGCGAGTAGAACAGCAATTGATTTGACGAAAGAACTCGATAAACGTTTTATAATCCCGACTAGAATACAATAGCACTGAAACTTGGAGATTGAACTCAGATCACTAGGGAACGAATAAACAATCCCAGTATCCATAGTGAACTGAACAATGTCTGACACAATATCATACCAAGAAATTTGGAGATCTCTCTTAAGTCCTTCATGTCAAAATGGTTCATCATGCCATTCTTGACTCGATCTTTCGTTTCTTGTTTCGATTGTTCGAATTTGTTTGCCTCCAACAGGAACCCCGATGGTTTGAAACGTAAAGTATCAAATTAAGAGAGGGGGAGGGAGGTTCCCAACCGAAAACATAGGTGTATTATTCAGTATGAATAATAAACCAAAAGTGAATTCAATTGGAGATGAAGAAAACAGTTGTCAAGAAGAAACATCGACGCTAGACGTTGGCAACAAAAAACAACAATATGAATGTATAACGTGTGATCACGATGAATAAAAAGTGGAATTGAAATCAAAATAGGAAATGGTAGCCACCTTTGTTACAGTACGTCTTCGGATTTGTTTGAATAATTCGACACTGTTAATTGTAATAAGAATCACAGATGTAAGAAATGGTGTTTAAAAAAGCGCTGGGCACAACAAAACGTGGCGTTTATGATCCAAACAAGACTGTATCATAATCTACGTATAATGTTTTGGATGTTAGGCATAATTTCTTATGGAACGTAGGAGAAAGAAGGTGCCGGACAAAAAGAGGATGGAGCTCACCAATTCTGTCTCGGAGGAACGCTTCGAGTTGAGAAGAACATGAGGGTTGAGAGGATGTAGGGATATGGCGAAGAGGTCTTAGGATGATGAAGACCAAGCAATGTGTGAAAAGGCGATGGGGCTTTCAGTAATGAGAGAAACGTTTGTCTCCTTCACGCATGTGGTGAGGTTATTAGGAGCAGACTCTCTCATCTACGGCCCATAATAGTAATTCATACCTATATGGGTCACATTAGTTGCTAGTAGATACGCACATGTATCTACTATAGAAGTAGATAGAGGGAAGGACTATAGAAGTAGAGGTAAAGTAAATAGAAGTACTATGAGGTGGACAATTGATGTACTGGAAAGCAGAGTGATCCAAATCTCGCTCGGAAACTGCTCACTCAGCTGTGAGGGGATGCCTTCTGGGAGGGGTCTTATGTCCACTCCTTTAGAACCTAGTGATTAGCTCCCCGCTGGGTGCCAATGTTATAGGATATTATTGGGCCTCTCACAATAATCAATACTTCCTTCCTAATATATACGTGTAATAGGGTCTGTTTCCAGTATGTGAATAGCCCAGAAGAATATAGACAGAAGGACCAAAGTGAAGCGGTAGGCGTCTGAAGGAGAAATAGGACGTTATTCACATTGCACGCCGCGGAACCAGTTTTTCTAACCTCCCAATCGCGGCTATCTCCCTGCCCTTCGGTCGAGTTCATCTTCTCCAGTGGTAATCGAGGCATTACGGCTTTGAGGAACGGCTCTGCCCTGTAGGAGCAGCTCCGTGTTCCAGGTCACAGCTTAATCTGGTCTTGCCCGTAACGTATCCCAAACACTCGAAGTGGACGTCTTCCTCCACAATTTGGCTACTACTCCTCAAAAGCTTTTTCTGAGTATCTTCCGTCTACAGCCGCTCTCCACTGTACACACCTGGAGATGGGATTCTGGCCCGCATCTGACTATAGCCACTCGCATCTGTTGGCACCAGTTACAATCCACACGTGTCGAGCGAAGGATTGTTCCTGGTTGCGAATTCACTCCTGATTCTTGAGTCAGCGGCTGCATAACAAAACATTTGCAACAGCTTATTAATCAACTCCCCGCCTCACTACATAATAATATCTGAATCCAGCATGGTTCATTGAGTCTCACATTTCGGAGTTTCGATTGTGCGTGCGAAAAAGAGTTAAACGTTGTACATAACGACACTAGTATAGAATAATATAATGTTCACTATGAGCCTTGGATTACAAAATGAACCACAACACCAGGTTATTTCTCATTTGCGTGGGAGGGTCTGAACGAGCCGTAAAACCAAACTCGGTTGAGTTTTGGTTGGAGATACCAGAATAACTTCAGCAACTTACTTTTGGCAACACGTTAAACCCACAATGAACTCCCAAACACTTCTCTAAGTAAGAAGAAGATTAGCCCCTTCTTCCTCACCTTCCAGTCAGTAAATCGCACTCACCAACAGCTGCTTTTCTCGACTAAGTTTCAATCGCGACCACCCTCTCCAGTTCCCTAGAGTTGAACAATACCCTGATGATTAATCATCACTCGTGCTGACGGCAGAGATTTCTTGTCTCCTCAGGCTCCTTCAAATCAGCTGCGCTGAAAAGCAACATCGCTTTGCCCTTGGGTCCCGTCCCATTCAGCGCAGTCTAATGAGACATGCCTTATTAATAGAAATATGCCTTATAATCCGCATCCGCATAAGGCTTCGATCAATACGAAAGAAGCGTAAGGTTATAATTATCACAAGTAAGGCTTTGATAATTATACGAATTTCAAAGCTTTTGGGGTTTTGTTCAGAATCGGTCAAATCTCAAGCGTTTTTTATTTTCTGAGCCCCAAGAAATGAGAAAAGAAGTTGTATAATAGGCTCAACAAAAGTCGAGTTTTCTTTTGATATTTACGTGGTCTTGAGAGAGAAGAAAACGTTAATATGAAAAAGAACTGGGTGTGTGTTTGTGAACACGATTGAGAGGGAACCGCTGGACAAAAGAAATGCTTTACATTCAGCCGCCAGAAAATAACATGGAACGGGCAAGACATCAAAATAAACCACTGTGATCAACATAACAAACATCTTTACTTTCCTTAGCTTTACCTAGTAGGAAGAAAAATAACGCAATTGGCTGGGAAAAAATTGAGTTTACTTCAATTCGTTACGTTTGGAGAGCTACTTATCCAAAAAAACACCATTTGCAAAAATGGTGAGTGTGTGCCTTTCTGTAAACGCGGTTGAGAGACAATGGTTGAATAAAATCGGTACACATTTTTCATTTGACCCGCCGATCAGCGCGGGATTTCTGTCAAAATGAGGGCATAACCAAAATCGCGTCGATCAAAACACCAATTGTTTCTCTAAAAACACGGCAATAATAATTAGGATTTATTTTTCCGTATAGACAGTTCGAAGTAACGAAATCATGCTATAAAATTCTCATCCGTAGGGGAATGACGATAGAACACAATCAATTATGAAACATTTCGGAGAAACTCGATTTAACGCGCTTTTTTCTCATAAATCCCGCTCATACGATAGTAGCACTCCCATAAAAGCTAAGGTGGTAGTCAAATAAGCTACCTGTACGATCCGTTCATAAAAATGATTGGAAGTAACTCTGGAAATACAGGAACGGCGATATTCACTTCTCATCAATTTCTAATAGTTTTCACTCGATAATACCATAACAGTGAACTCCATCCTTTTGAAAAAAATCACGTCGAGTCTCACAAATCACCTGTGCGCAGATTGCTCAATAGTTGTCGTGCTATCCCTTGGAACAGCTCAATAAATTTCGGAACTTGAAACGCTCTCACTTTCTACGAACAACGTCACATTACGCTTTATCAAGTTCATACGAAATGGATGAAAAAACTGCAAATTGTTACACAACGGTTTATAACCCTATCGGGCAGGATGACGTTGTCTTACACCTACAAGACCCATCCCATTCAATTCAGTGTCGATAAACTCCAGTAGACGACGGGGAGGGGGGGGGTTAAAAAAAGTTTTCTAGACCGAAAACATAGGCAATCATTCAGAATGCATAATAAACCAATGGGTTGGATTAGTAGTGAAGCCGTGATATTCGATGGACGTACGTGGGGCTGAGGAAAGTTATAACCAACTCCCCTCGGTGACTCAAGTCAGTAGATTCAGTAGATTAATGTTTTACTTATATAGTGAACTTGGGTACACGTTGCTGCTCGTGCCCTGAATATATTCTATACTTAGTTTCGCAGTATTACCGCGCAGTCAATAGACCGCAGCCATTAACCCTTTTATGCAGGTTGATCTAAAAAAAAAGAAAAAAAAAAAGTAAAATCTGTGGAGACATGAAAGAAAAGTCCTGTTTTTCGCGTATTTTTTTTCTAAACTCCAATAGGTTCACGTATTACTTCATCCCCCTTTTAGAAAGAGTCTTGAAAGTGATTGACCGACCACTCACGATGCGCGAATTGGATAGGTTGTTGCCTTAGGGAAAGGGGAAAAAAGTCCCCCTTGATCGATAGGCTATGAGTTTTTTCTTTTCATAGGACCCTCCTGTGCTTTTTCTTAAATAAATGGAACCCTTGCCCAACCATGTTCGTGACAGGAGCGTTAGCTTCTCTCGTAACCTTAATCTGCCCGCAACACAAAAGATCGACTTTCGAGATGTGACCAACTAGTCTGGAGCACCATACATCAACTCTTCATTCCCCCGGCTCCTCTCCTAATTCACTAGCGCCTGAGGCACAGCTTTGAACAAAACACTGGTGAAGTTGCGTTTCACACAGCCGGAATAACTGCGATTGACATGACACGTGAGGTCAAGTAATTAACCGGAAGATATTTTTTAGAATTTTATATCTCACACTTTTTTCTCTTTTTTTCCGCAAGATCAGAAATTTAACATGAAGCCATAGTAGTGAGGACATAATGGATGTCGCTTTACAGGCTAATACCTATCTTTATTGCCAGTTGTTGTTATTGGGAGGTTGATGCCGTTTTCAAGAAATACTTTGAGTAATGATTATTTAACATGTGACCTGCTCACTACTCCAACGTTTTTCGTCACGCTGTGTCGTTATGCCTGATAATGGTACAGGAATAAACCAAACATCTAGCTAAAACCCCAAGAAGCTTATCCAATTCAGCTTTGTCCTATTTACATTATTCCATTAAGAAGAATATACTGCTTTAAATGTGATCCAGAGAAATACTCATTGGGAACTAATATTCGAAATAGAAAAAGACGGAGATTAACGTAAATGAGTTGACACATTCAGTCTACAATTTGGAATATTTCTTCCGAAAAATATGTTTCTTAGAACATAAGTAATAAAAAAAAGAAGAAAATATACAAATATGATATCGTGTGAGAAATGTGATCATTTCATTCGAAGATTCCTTAATTTGTTTAATCACTCGGGTGGTTAACTATGGGTCAAAATGCAACCTGCACAGTTGATGTTATTTTTTCGGAGGTTCAAGTTGGCGTTTTATTCCTTTCAGATGAGACTTCCTTCCACTTAAAAATACATTAATGTAAGTACATTTTGAACAATTAGAGCTGCTCGAGAAACAAAATAAGTCTGCTTGCTAATTGCCTACTCATTATTTTTCCTATCCACCTGCTCTGCTGTCATCTTTATACCCAGTTTGAATATCCTACGAGGATCCTGATATGCCCAATTATGTGAACAAGCGACTGATAGAATTTAATTTCATTGTGACAGAGAGAAACGCAGGACTTTCCTTCAAAATAATTTCCCAGACTTTCCACTTTAATTAATTTGAGAAGAAAAGTGTGAAGAGGAAGAAGGAGTGAATTTCATTCAAGACTTCCTCTACTTCACAGAATAGAATCTTCAATTTCATTGGTCGAATGTTCGTTCTTTGCAAAGCCAAATGGCTCCGAATTCAATTAATTGTCCGCTCCTAATGAGTGCCTCGGTGGACGCCGAGTGATAAGAGCGTAGCAGCGAGTGAGAAAAAAAAGGTGACGAGATGACTGGACGTGGGGAGAGCTTAGGGTCACGTGAATGGTTAGTGACATTTCAAATGGCAACTGGAAGGGGGAAACGACTTTTAAATGCTGCTGCACTGCTTTGTTTCTCCTGTTCAATGTGGGAAACGAAGGGCTTGAAGATAAATCGTTGGCATTCAGAGAAACTCCCGCAGCAGTCTTCCGGTCCATAATCCACGTGTAGTTAGTTTAATTGTATCCGCACCTACATCCACAAGTGCTGTTTCCTTCGAATTCGGTCCCTCCTAGTGCCAGATTGAAAGAGAACAATTCTACAGAAATAAAGTCAATTAAAATTTGATTTAATTTTAAATCGGCCGATGGCAATCATGTCAACATAGTGGTATCTCATAAGAAAATATGCGAAATACCTAGTGCTATACACCGCACTAATTTCCTCAACCCTACGCTCATGTATCTGTTCATATCGTTCCACGAACTAATCCACTCAGTTTTCTGTTTCGTTACATGAATTAGGTAGAACACAACTTGACTTGCCATAAAGAAACTAAAAGTACTCAGCGTTCCTGAACTGATCAAGTTACCCGTAATTACGTCACGGCTCTTCTTGAGTATCCAAAGTACAGGTGTTTCATGGAAACACGATTTTTTGGAAGGGTCGAAAGTTCAAAATTACTCCATTTCAAAATTGTTTTTTTTTTTGTCTCGGTTTATTTAACTGAATTCATAATTGACCATATGAAATAAAATACATTCCCTACAGTTTTGGCTTCCCGACGTTGAGGTATTGAAGAAACAATTATGGACCTGGAACGACTCAAGAAAATAAGGAAAGCAGAATGGACAAGTTTCAGTGAACTTGTTAATAAGACTGGCTTGAGTTAGTTGAGTGGTCGCCAAGTAGATCAGCTCATGAACAGTTTAAGCGCAAAACCAGATTCCCTGTGCGTAATTGACGAGGAAATGTGCAAAGCACTTTGTAATGAGTTTCGTTTTCGAGACTGAAGTGTTCATCGAGTTCAAATGATCACAAGTTATTGCCTGGGGGGGGGGGGAGAGAGAGAGAGAGAGATCAAGCACACTGCTCTGTGGTGGAGGAAAGATCGCACTCCCATTATTCATCGAGTAGATGAAATTTGGGGTAATATCAACTACTAGGCCCGGTTTTAGGGCCAGCTTGAAGTCGTTGATGGAGAACCAAATTTGAAACCCCAACAAATATACCTATACTCTAAGGATGTAGAGCTGAGGAAATTGAGAGTTATACTAAAGTTATTGGGAGTATGAAATTGAGGTCCGGCAGAGAGGACTAACTGGTTGAATCTTATCAGCGCGAATTATTAGAATTTGTAGCCTAAATATCATGCAGAGAGCACCTCTTGTACAAGTTTACGACAAAATTAAAACGCGGATTGACAGGGTTGGAGTTTTCTGATTCACCCCTTTTTTCAGTGACGACCTTTTTTGATGCCAGCAAAAACGCTTTCAGGTCTGCGTATTCCCTTTAAGATTGTGACAGCCCACAGTACGACGGTGCATCTATTCAAGTCAAGTATTGAGTTGTCCCTGCAAGCAATCGCCATTCCACTCCAAAACTGATAGCTTCGCTTCTTAAAGCTGGATTGGCTTCTGAAAGTTCGTTTGATCTCGGGGCAGATGTTTCGACGTCTGATAGCTCCATTATCGCCTGGATCAAGAGAGGTGATAAAGGAAGAACAAGGAAGACGATTGCAAGTAGTATCTGCAGAAAAAAATCGCGAGAGAGAAGAATAAATCGGAGGTTATTTCGTCAATCACGCTTCGTAAGAGTTTTCTACACCAGAAAATCCTTGACACAACTTTGAAGTTCAATCAGAACGTTCGAGTCATCGGGTCTCTTCATGAGTGTCGTATTAACTGAGAAAGAAGCTGATTTATAGTTATTTGGTTGAGCATTCTTCTAGCTTCTAGTTGCTTCCGAGTCATTTTAAAGCGTCTGCAACTTCAATTTCGTTACTGCAAGGACAATTCTGCGTTCAATTTCGTTTAGTTCGACCATTCGTTTTCTCTAAATGACACAGTGGCTATCGGCCGGGTATTGATTATCATTGAAGAATCGTATATATCAAACTTTTTTTGACCATCGTAGAGGGATTAGTTATCTCGTTTTATCTTTCTCTCTTACTTTCCCGCCGCTGATTGGGGACAAGAGTGGAAGGGAACTTTAGCAAGTTTTTATCTGGAGCTTTCAATGTAAGACCAATTAATTCCAATCCTCGCCTCGCCCGGGGGCTTCAAAATCCGAGCGAAACGGAGGGTTCGTTGGTTTTGTTAAGTGCTTCATTCTAGCGGCCCGAATGCTCTCAGCCATTGAACGAGCGATCTCAGTAAATCAAATTCAGTCAACTGACAAAGTTTATCCGCATCCTCTCAACTCTTTGTTGTAAGTGAGCGTTATTCGTCATTTTAGAAATTAGGCCGTGGCTCAACGAACGAATTGGAGTGTAATACAGTTGTAAGTGATTGAGCGAAGGGGTGACTATTCGAGAAAACTCAACACGGAATTATTCTATTCCAGCCTTCGTAACTCATGGAAGGGTGGATTAAAAACTTTGTTTCGTTATTTAGAGATGCTATGACATCTAGGATGTTAAGTGATTAGGCTGGAATAATGACTCCTTGCCTTGCTTGCGATGAATTTGCTAGTGAATTCCCTGTGTCAGTTGCAATGCGCAGGCAATCGTGTTGAGTGTCTGCAGTTTCTGTGATTGGAAGCATGGGGTTTGCTGTAGTGTAGATTCAACTAGCTCCTAGTACTTGGGGTCCGTGCTTTCAACAGATTACATATATCTACAAAATTGTGTGTTCACAGTTTGATGTGCGTGTAAATACACTCAATAATATGTGACTGATGAAAGAAAGAGAATTGTTACACCTCTTACCTTAGTTTCTGTGGGAACCTTGCGCTTTGGAGTAAATAATGTGGCCTCGGTTTTCGCCACATTAATTTCAATTTTTCAGCCCTCCAGTTTCTGTACGGCCCAGATGAGAATTGTGGCTTTGTTAGGTAAGACATTGGTTGTGTGTAGTGCGAGGTCATTAGCAACACCCGATTAATAGTTACTAGTTGTGAGCAAAAATGCGAATAGTAGTAATTAACTCCAAGTTAGGGTGTTTGAACGCGTTTCGTGTTTTTCTTCGCACGTCGCGTTGTAACGAATTTTCGATTTCGTGGCAAATCCAGCTTCACGTTTGGCAGGATTCTCAAATGCTCAGAGAAAATAAATCAACTAGAGAACACAAAAAAATGCCAATCTTGTCTGCTTAGGGCTGGTTTTGACTGCTTATGAAATGATAAGATGAAGGAACAAAGGAGCAATAAAGAGGAATAAGCATCGAGGAGTAGCGCAAGATGAAGAGTGGAAGAAAGAGGCTCATAGTAGGGTAGAGCGTAAGGAAAGAGAAGTGTCACGGACCAGGATGTTACATAGACATGAGTTTAGCATTGCGCCCCTGATAACCGACCCTTGGGAACACAACTCGTCTCTAATAATCACTCTAACTGTTGTCCAAATGGCCTTTTTCGAACTCAGTATATAACTTTCCTTTCTACAATTACTATGAAGGTGTAAGGTGAGGACGAAACTAGTAGTGTGCACGAGCTCGAAGCTACCGCGTTCGGCTAATGAATATATCCTGAATATCCTTATGGAAACAACCCTTCATCCTTTTACGAGTTTGAAATGGATCATTGTATCTGCGAAAATTCCTCAGTGGAACATTCTTTCTTTGAAGCGCTCAACGAAAAATTAATTTTGTTTCGTGAAAACTTCTGGAGCCGACAAACTTTCGAAAAAAGTGACGGTAAGTTTTTGAACAAGCTCCGGTAGCAACTTCAGCTGCTCGATGGGTTGAAGTTGAGCCAGAAAACGACTGCCACAGATTCTTAAGTCGGCTCCGATACTCTTTGACAAAATTTGCTTCATCGGGATACTGAGATCTTTTTGATGGGCGTGATAGTTTAGAGAACCAGCCGAGATCTCATGATACATGGAACAACTGCATCAATATTCGTTTGGTAAGGAGAACCTGGGATGTAAGGAAATGTGATTTAACTTAATGCGATCCCGTAAGGAAATAGTTTGAATGGATATCTAAGGAGGTAGTTCGCTAAGAGTCTTCTAAATGTCCGCAAAGGTTTTTGAAATGCTGACAAAAGCTACACCTCCTGCGGCTTTCCCTGCTCCCAACACCATTACCACTGACATTGTGGAAGCAATTTCGTATTGATACTAGCCGCAATATGCGAGGTCTTCTTTGTATCCCCTTTTTGCATTTAACGTAGCGCAGATCTTCCACATATTTTCCACCCTCGAAAACCACTTCTGCACAGAAAGTTCGAACAACACTAGAAGAATCCACCTTTTCTTGTCTCCCAAGATGGCTCACCAGGACTCTGAGACAGAATTCCAACTTTCTCAGTCACCAACAAAGCACAACAGTCACACATGAACCTTTTAAAATATTCATTGAAAAAATATAGCGGAACGTTAAGACGACATCAATATTACCGCAATCTATTCTAGAAAAATAATTATTATTAATTCATCGTATCGTATCGCATTATTAATCCATCTTACTATTAAATTAAACCATAATTATTGACATTCCATCATTATTTAGTTCTGGGGAATTTATTTTAATTTTTGTTAATAGTTTAGCAATTCCATACTCGTTATCGTTCTTTCACGCGGATATTGATTACGTGATTCAGACCTGTTGTACGTGTAACGAAAACTGATGTTGCACCTGATAAATGTGATGCAATTCACCCCACAACTTCCCCTCAGCCCTACGTACACCCATCGATTTTTACGCTTCAGTTACTAATTTAAACTATTTTGTGCTCATTTCATTGGAACTTCATATAACTTCACACGTTTTACATGGAAAGTTGTAGCGCGTAAAGTTCTGAAATTTACTGAGTTTCTGCTCCCCACATGACGACCATTATTGATTATTGAGTGCACAAATAATTCTTGAAACTGCGAACGAGGTTTGTTTGAGGCGGATTGTGCCACCCGTTTTGGATTTATCGACAAAACAAATATGTATAGGAGCAAGTACGTTGGGAAATCTTCTTACGATAATTGCAGAATCAAACAGACGTGCCTGTCCAAATAACACGCGTTATTTTGATATTTTGACTCAACTCGTTCCGTACATTTTCATAAACTCTTTGCTAGCCTCGAAGAAAACGAAAATGCTCAAAAATGTGATGTGGATATATCATAAGGACTATGTGATCTAGTTATAATCAGGAGAGCGTGGTTAATACTGGAGAGATCAAAGCAGTGTAACGCGGTTAGCAATCATTTGTTCTTTACCATCCATTCCACCATAACCAGTCACGGCCGCATTCTCCTCAGGAAGGTATAAAATACAGCAGAAAAAAAGGGTATGAGATGAAAGCACAATTTCCAGTATCCCAGTGAAGCATGAAAGCTCCAAACGAAGAATTATTTCTCAAATAATAAATCCTTCGAGTCGACTCGTAAATTCCACCTATCTGAATCTAATGGAACACTCTCGTATATTCAACGAGCAGCGGTACACGCCGTAGTAATCGAGAATCGCCCAACATTGCCAGTAACATTACCGCCATTCCCTTCGTGGTTTGCATTGACCCTCAGTTATCTGGTCCTCCCGCGCGTAACGGATGACACACCCGAAGCAAATATCTTCGGTGAAATGAAGTTGTGAGTTCACGATGCGGGTTTCGCGTTTTCAATCAAGGACACGCAGAATGGGAGTACTAGAGCCTGAGGGAACTGCGTTATGATTTCTTACAATGATTACTCAGACAACAAGAAACAATTCACCTCCCCTTCTTGCTTCGTGTCAGAGAAAGTTCCACGAAAATTGAAATGTTTACTATTTAACCTACAGCACCCTGCGTACGACTTAGCTCTGGTTAAATTAGTTAGTTAATTTTGGAATCACAAACCCTAATTTTCAACGTCAACGAGCAGAGACGTGGTGTAATCGGATCGAACTGAAAAAAGACGCTTGGTTTTGACAAAGGACGCCGCAATGAGATTTAGAGTGAAATGGGTTGGAAATTGAATTTGGTTGTATTGATCACAACTTCGGCGTTCACTACCACGGACTCGTCGCGCCATGAGCCCCGAGATGTAGAAAGCATCGTGAAGATGAAATATTGATTGATGTCTTCACCATTTGGGTTCACGACAGCAAGAGAGACTTGGTGAAGTAATAGTAGTGATTCTTCCGGCTTACGAATGCCTTGATGCTGCTAATAGCAGCGAGTTTTATTCTAAAATATAAGTATTTCACAGCTAATAGCTCATATCTCCACTAATTGGGAGTAGAACCTCAAAGCTATGAATCGGTTAAAACTGTTCGGATCTTTCAGCATAATACAAATAAGAGTTCCCCAGTTGTGGCTACGTTGCTGCAAAGAATACGAAAGACGCTGTACCGTTTTCACCATACAATAACCATAAATAGGTGCACGTGGCTTCTATGCTCATTCGAGCTGGCTGGTTTGAGCTGATTGTAATATCGTTTCACACGCAATATGACGCTCCAATGGCCGATAACCTTCAGAAACTCGATTGTGCTCAAGCCAGAGTATTGGGACGACCCCGTGTTGTGCCAACGTTAATGCCAGATCACCACTTTGGGGATCCCCGGGATGGGGGGGCGAGGCGTATATAGAGCTGCTCATCAAGTACAATTCGGAGGAAGTTAGATGCCCCAGCTGTGTGTTATGACCTCAATACTAAAAATGGGTTGGCGAGTCGTACCAGGAACAACGCAGAGCGATCACATGGTTATTTACTGTGCCATTGAAGACGAAAACATTCACTACAAAGGCACGCATGCTGACTGGCCTTGATTTTATAGAGTATTAGAAGGTGAATTGTGTGCAGCTGGAACTACAGTGTACTAAAGGAAAATCCATACAGAATATCGTAGTTGAAAACCCCAATGTTTACCTGGAGTCACTGGCAGTTCTCATTGGCAACAGAGGAGCGAATAAATGGAAAAAGATCGAATCAGACCTGTCTCAGTCCAGAGAACGACAGCAAATGGGTGCCGACCAGGCTCAGTTCTCAGACCAGCACTCTGGATTGTCTTTTTACGAGGTCTTCTCATGAGGCTCATGGACTGTCTGCGAACCATAGGTCTCGCTGTAGCCAAACTGTCATCCAATGGTGGAAGAGTGTCAAGCTGCTGGTGGCCGAGGAGAAAACCCAATTCCCCTGCCTCGGGGGAAAATTGAGAGCCAGACGTCAGCTCTGGCGGCCTTAATCTCCTTCTTGGGAAACAAGGAAAGTATTTAGATGTCAATATAGGCAAGAGGTGGCGTTTCAGCTAACACCTCCAGTCCCTGGAAGGCAATAATCTGGCATGGTTCACCTCAATGAGAGCAATTAGCAAGGCTACTTGAAGTGTGTGCAAGGCCATTTACTTAGGCCTGATTGGATACTTCCCGGTTTTCTGTGGCAAACGTAAAGTCAATCAAAGAAGGGTATTGGCTCAACTCCAGATGATCACCTAGGCCGACAAGACAGCATTCAATAATAGCGTGATCATCGGCCAATTGGCCATTGACATCCCATCAATTGCATCGTGGTCGAGTGGGGATTGAAAATGGAGTTTCCCACGCTCTGGACTGAACTCCAAGATTGGAAGAAATCTTGCCACACTAGATGAATGGGCATTATATAAGTGGCAAGCGCGATGGAAATTCTCGTCAAAGAAAGTGCGTTTAGCCAGGCCACTGGACGAGCTAGTTGCTTACGGGACATAGCCACTTGAAGGCTACGTGCGACGTGGCTACACTTCTTTTCTCTCAAAGTCTCTCCATCCTGCACGTTTTTCTCCTCCAGTGCCAAGGATCATGGAACCACATGCTGCTCTACCGTAGTTCCTACAACGGCGAACAATGGTTATTAGGAGAGAGCCGCCAAACCTGCCAACTTTTACAGCTACTGTGAAAGCTTATAACCATTCGACCCAATTTGCGAACACAGTTTACAAAGCTATAAAAAAACAGCGTGGCCACAGTTGATGCCCTTTGAAACTTGTCACCCAAGTAACTAGTTATATCACGTTGAAATCCAGATCAAGAAATCAACTCAACTGGGATAGTACATATTCCATACCTCCATGCGGGGACACACGGGCAACAGCTCTCCACCGGGAGGGGTTCTAAATGGCAACTAGCCAGCCGTACCTTCACAGGTCTGGGATGCTGAGCAAGTGGCCAGGCTCTTTCCTAATAGCAAAACAGCAATGAAGCAAAAAAATATTTTTCACTGTTTGGCGTATCGGAAATAGTGTTTTTGAACATTTTAATAATTTTCTGAGTAACAGTTGCACTGACTTTGATCAATCTTACGGAATGTCTTCCTGCAACCTACACCCATATTTCGTTCTCCTCCTCGTCCTATTTCTGTATCTATCTGTTCAACGAAAGTGTAAGTCGTGGTAGCAGGGAAAACATACTCTGTTGAACATTAATTTATCGTTTTTCCCATTCATTCTCAAAAAACTCTCAACTGACTAGTATCTTCATATTGCTGTCTATAACTTTTTTCGTAGAAATGTGTTGAACGAAGATACTACGCCCGTACGTATAGCACGGCCTGCGAGCATTGCGGTAAGTCGTGGTGGTCCAATAATTACTGGAGTAGTAAGCTGAGCTGGTCGAAGATCTACAACACAAACTGAACGACAAATGGAGAACTCTAAGCTTGCAGCACAAGCGATCAAAGTTTAACTGGAGTACCAAACCAAAAGCAAACATCTCTGGTATCATATAGGGCGTAGTAGACCAGGTGTTCTCTAATAAGTCAAACATCGAGCGTCTTAGAATGGGATTTTCTATTCGTGGCAAGTGAGACCAATAATCATACCACACTGGGTAGTTGAAATTATGAGTCACTTTAATGTTATTGAACGTTTCTTCAAAGGTGCATGGAAATTCTCAAACTTGAAACTGTGGAAGCACAACATAGTTTCTCGACTATATGAAATATCTCGTTTTCCGTACCAGCCTCGGGTTCAGTCAGACCATCGAAGTCCCTTTTGGAACAAGTCAAAACTGATTTGAAAATGTTCTATCAGGAGTTTCGAAGAATGCGATGGGGGTGAGGAGCTATATCAAACAATTTATTCAATTTCGTCGAAAGCGAGGCGCCGTGAGAACTTTCACATATTAGAGATGAGCAGATGATGGAGGGAGAAAGCTAGGGATGAGAGATCAAAGGATGGCGAGCGTTTTCGAATTTCCGGCATAGTTGAAGCTCGCTTTTATAGTATCAGGCCCAAGAACCAAACTGCATTCAACTAGCTCCCTCGATGTGAAATGCTGCAAGTCGAGCTGATCCATCATAAATGTGTGGTATATAAACTGTAGGAAGTTTCGAGAAATTTCGACTTAATTACGTCCGATAGAATAGATTTGGTTCTGCCAAGTTTGACGCTAGACGATGCTGTATTAGCAACTGTAGTTCCCACGTGTATCTGGAATAGTTTTGCTCCATATCTTTGATTTAAATACTATTTTGACGCTGCTACACACGCACATATTACGCTGCGACTCATTAAAAAACACACAGAGCAATAATTGAGGAACTGAACGAACTCAACTCAACACTAAAACTAAATAACCGATGCAACGCATCACACAACTTTCCTTGGCCTCACGTAAAGTCAGCGATGCTCTTGGCTCTAGCAACTAATAAAATGTGTTTGTAACAATGTTCTACTAGGCAGCGCTCCTACTTGTGCCACGACCATTAATGATCAATCAGTTCACAGGTGATTTAAGAGACTGTCTACGCGAGTCGTTTAAGAAGCATCACGTACAATCTTTTGGAATAATCGTAATAATTTGGAATAATAAAAACAGGGGGGGGGGGTTGGAATAGAGGAATTACAGGAGTAGCTTCTATATATCTTATAAGCGTTATCAAACGCTTATCGTTCAAATACTTGATTGTACTATGCCATTTTTCCTGAAGATCATGGTGATTTGGAAGGGAGTTAAAAAGGAAAACATCAGCTCCATGTCAATTAAATTGTGTTCATGGCTTTTCCTACTAACTCAATTTATTTTTCACTCAGCTATTTGAACTTGGTCAAACACTTCGCGGCGGCAGAAAGTGGTAGCGCTTACAATTCCGGAATTCATTTTGCTGCTTCCACTCATTTTCGGACCATTATTGAGCAATTGATACACAAAGAATTAATGGAGGCTGTAAACGCGATTTTTTCGATGAGGACAATAATAAATTTTCCAGAGTTATCGGGTAAAACCTGTTAAAAATGGTAGTAAGTGAAACGGCGGTGATTGAAATTCAGGAATTTCTGGACTAGCCCGTTTATCTTATGAGCGTTATTAAAAACTCATCGTATGGATAATGGGTTGGAGTACTACCTGAATTTTTGGCGCCACATTGACGCACGCACTCGCACATAGAACATTTTCCAAAATAGTGTTTTTCGAACTCAGTACGATCTGAAACGTAAAGATCTGAAGAAAACTAAAAACAATGTTTTTCAGCGGATTAACATAACTTTCCTTTCTACTTCGTAGAGCCAAAGAAAGTAAAAATACACATCACACATCTTCCCGCAGCACGACGCGTATTCGGATATTTTTATCATTCTGGTTACCAATGAAAAAGTTTATTGAGAGTCTCCTACTCACGTTAGGACTATTATTGAGTAATCAGTTAACAGGTAATTCATAAGACCCATCTTGATTTTTTTGAAAAAGATGTGTAACTGATGGTGTATTGTAACTATCGGGTACTAAAAGCAACGGTGGGAGATATCTGGATTCTGGAATTGCTGGGTTGGACGTTTTCAAGCCGTTATTGTGTAAGACGTTCATTAGACTAATATTCTGATTTTTCTGAGAACGTGGAAATCGGACGAGTGGGATTTACAAGAAAAAAATTGAGCTAATTTTCTTCGGAATGTGTGATAAATTGTTGGGCTGTGATAGGAATTTTTCACAAAGTCGAATTTCATAGCGCTGTTGTGTTATTTGGTATTGTCTTGTGATTTGGGATTTAAAAAATGCAATTGTATTGGTCACAATCGGTTTCTAGCAAAAAACATTTTGGTGGTTTGACCACTGAGACAACTATAATACGTTTTGAGCTGATTTAGCTTATTTTGGCGCCCCATGGTATTCTGCAGACAATTTCCTTAAATGGTGCTTTCGGACTCAAAAGCCCTTGAAAAGCAAAGATGTGAAGAAAACTCTACACGTTTTTTTCTGCCGATTATGTAACTTTCTTTCGTAGTACGAGCTACTAAAGAGAGCAAATAATGACTCTCCCTCACGGATGGAGATCGATCACGCAAATCAACATCCCACTCAGAGAACGGTGGACGGACAGTCGACAAAATCATCACCATATCCTGCAAACCGGAGTAAACCATTAATCCTCCAAAGCCGGAGTAAAAGACCTTTTTTTGTCATCTTCACTTTTCCCTAAAACGGATAAACGATTTATGTGAGACCTGGAGGGTGTATGTTATTTTTTCAGGCAAAGGTGTTATTCGGGAAACCTGTCGACAAAAGGTCAAGTCAAAGTGGCCCATTTTTCAAAGCTCAGTATTTACGTTTGAACTTTCGCCATAAATTGAAGCCCTCAGCCGCGTTGGAAATGTTGGTCAGGTAGCAAAGCTTCAAAAACCGCTAGGGGGCGAAAATAAATATGCAGAGGATGCGTGTATAGTGAGTGCTCACTAATCTGTTCAATCGTATCCAAGTAAATATATAATATTTTCGAGTTAATTTGCCACAGTAATTACATGAAAATGTCAAAATGCCTGTAAATTGGCGAGCGTGAGAGAGGACTGTAATTGCAGGCGAAACAGGATAGAGATACGACTGTGAGTGAGTACAAACTTCACGCACCGCAAGGATATCTTTGGATAGGCCAGTGCAGAGAGTATGAACTGAGGATCGAGTGTGTTCAGTTCAACTAGGCGAGAATTGAGTATCGATTGTCTAAGAAGAGATAGTTAAGTGAGTGGTAGGAAGTGAACATTTTGGAAAGTACAAAAGGGAAAATCCGTTGTGTAACATGGAGGAAGTTGAAGTGGAAGTAGGAAGGCTAAGAGGGCAGGTTATGAGAGAGGACGAGGTGTTCGGGAGTTGTAATAAAATCCGTTTGGATTCGATTCGTGATTGATTAATTGTTGAATCCTACACGTTGTTGCCTTCAAAAGCAAACCTTAAGCCTTTCGTCAGCAGGAAAAACTGATTGAACGAGTAGTCCTCTGCTACCGTTTCGAACGCCTTAAGTCAGAAGGCTCGACTTGAATGCTCAGGATGTTCCATTATGATCATGAGCGACGAACTTATTCGGCCAGAGCTGAGCTGAATAATACCTACTTAAAGGGCTGCATGAACAGATCTGTTATATCACAGTAAAAATAACAAACAAGATGGTTTTTCTTAAATGATATGCCGAGACAACTACATCAATTTAGTTGAAACTCGTGGCTATTCAACAAGTCAATAACTGTGTTGAGTTTCATACGAATTATGTGGGAAGGAAGAAGCTCTGCAGAAAACCCCATATTCTGAGATTCTACAAACACGAGCAATTAGAAAAATATCTGGTGCGTCGCAACACACAACACTCCTTAGCTCTACAACAATTCACTATTTACATGGCTAATTCTACTTAATCATTCATTTATCACTCAGTTAATTAGAACTTTGTCAAACAACGCTTTACGACAGCAGGAAGCGGTAGCGCTTACAGTTCCAGATTTTATTGTGCTGTTCGTACAGATCGCAACACCATTATTGAGCAATTGGTTCACAGATAATTAATGAGGCTGTAAACACAAATTTTTTTAAGAAGGATAGTAATTACTTTTGCATAGTTATTGGGTAAAAACGTTTAGAACTGGTAGTAAGCGAAATGGCAGTAGTTGAAAGTCAGGAATTTGTAGAGTGAGCCCCATGCATCTCATGAGCGTTTTCAAACACTCACCCTTCAGGTATTGGATTGGACTACGATACCAATTTTTTTTAACCTTCTACAAAAATTTCAGCGGAGTTTATAAGGAAAAACTGCGCCAAAAACGCTTTTCGTCGAAAGTTTTGATAATTTATCTGTGCTGCTCTCGTCATTTTCCCACAAATGGGGATTTCATGGTATAATTGCCTTATTGAGAGCTGTCTATATAAACAACTTAATCAAAATCGTTAGAGCCGTTTCTGAGAAAAAAAATTTGATGTTTTGATCACTCAGATAACTATAATTAACTTTCGGTAGATTTTGTCCGTACCCTTATTTTGGCTTCTCATGGTAACCTGTAGGCTAGACATCATGTTTTAGCTGATTTGGTACGGTTGTTTTCTCTAAAAACCGCGCTAAAACTGATTTCGACGAAAGTTTTGGTAATTTAGTGTGCTGCTCTCGTAATTTTCCCACGAATGGGAATTTCATGGTATAGTCGCCATATTTGGAGAATATAAAAAATTTAATCAAAATCGTACTAGCCGTTTTTGAGAAAAAAATTTAGTGTTTTGATCACTATGATAACTATAGTTAAATTCCGGTGGATTATGTCCATACCTTCATTTTGGCGTCCCATGATAACCTGCCGGCGAGATATGAAGTTTGAGCTGATTTGGTACGGTGGTTTTCTCTAAAAATCGTTCACAGTCACACATACACACACACAGACCATTTTCCCAAATAGTGTTTTTTGGACTCGTCGGGGTCTGAAACGTAAAGACCTGAAGAGAACTCAAAATTTTTTTTTCAGCCGATTACATAACTTTCCTTTCTACTTTGTAGAGCCAAGGAAAGTAAAAATGTCGTTACAGATCGTATAACATTTAAAGACGGAACTGCTGTACATGAACATTTTAAGGTGAAATTAACACTCACGACAGTTGTTTTTTTGGAGGTTGGATGAGCCAACCAGTTGCCAATAGTACGAATTGACGATACTGACCGAAATCAACCGTTTAGTAGCTGTTAATAACATTTAAAGCGCCATGCTGGTGGTGGGGGGGGGGCAGTCGCACACGAGATACAGCCTCAGATACATCCGCAACTATCCATTAGTGCTCTTGTTGACGCTCGGTAATTTCTCACGACTATTTTAGACGTTCTGCTCATCCTTACTGTTGCATATTGAGGAATTCATTGTTACTAGTTTTCTTACGATCGTTTCAAGTGAATTAGATTAGAACCGCCGAGCAGTCTCTTTTAACTAATGGCGTTGATACAGCACCTGTCCGTGTTTATTATTTAATAGATACTACTGTTCGTTATAAACGCCAAAATTTCTTTCATCGTGCTGTTGACACGTTTCCTGTCAGCCGTTACTTAAGCGCTTTTTTTCACAAGAAAAACAGAGTTACGGCAAAGTCCTCGGCACGAATGTTAATAGCGCTGAACTTAAGAAATGACTGACTGACTGGTCCTGGAAGAGGACTCTTATATGTTAGGACTGACGTGTTAGCAGCGTTAGTGGACGCCTGAGTAATAGTGATGAATAAGCAGGAGTTTTTCTGAAACGTGCTCAGTAGAACGTGCCAAATGATTGAACTCAAAAGAAACTTTGAACCTACCCAAAGTTATTTTCTGCCCTCCAGACATATGCATGTACATTTCTGAACCTTAAAACATCGTATGTATTGCTTCACGTCTAAGGGAGGTTTGTGTAAAACGTGTGTAACGCCTTACATTAAATATTTACATTTCAAATTGATTCTCTGGTTCCAATTGTCAGTGAGTCGTTCTCAATAAGAGCATATTCCATCTGTTACTTTTGGTTATTTTCCGAAGCTGTTCTGACGATGAAACAAGTTTCTCCTTCTGTAAAAGATGTCTCGGAGTTTCAAGAAGTCTGAATCTAAAATGATTTATCGAATTACCCCCCAAGAATCCGAGCTTTTCTTCATATTTCGAGCGAAGCCTGTTCCGAGGGAGTCGAGGTTTCCTCGGCTGCTGCGCTCTGTTATTTCATGAATTTCTCTCCCTTTCGTTTTCTTCTGACGGTTCCCCTATCTACATCTAAAATTCAAATAACGAGGGCCTTAAGTGCTTCGGAGAGGAAAGATAATTTCGTTACAAGCCGCACAACTGTGTTGAGCAGTCGGAGGTGAGCACGGGGACGGCTGTTGGGAAGAAAGAAACACGACCGGATCCTCCTCCTCATGAAGAAACGCTTAGCGGTTAACTGCACAACCTAACCCTCCTACACCCCCGTGCCAGCCACAATGCGTGGCGACCAACTAATTTAAGAGCTTTTCTCGACCCAACAGTTTTGGAGGCGAAACTTGGTTTATTCGAGCTGCTGGCTCACGTTTCAACAAGTGAAGTAATTGCTTAACCCCACGAGTCAATCCGAGTTTCTAGTTCGAAATAACTTTAGTTCTCAAAGTGCGGATTTCTATTCAGTTCGGAGTTAGTTCCATACGTTAAAGTGTTTCCATAACAAGTAAGAAATTTCCAATAAATTATGAACGTTGCTCAACAATTTAACGATTCACAAACTTAATGTGATCGGTTTTTAACGTAAAATGTCTTTTTGTGGCAAGATACGTTATTAAAGGAAACTGCAATAGAAACAACTTATATTTCAGCGGCTAACCTTAGCTAGTTTTACTCAGTCCATACGAAAAAGTACAAGTAACTTGAGCATCTACGGAGAAAGTGGTAGAGCTTAAAGTTTCAGAATTTACCGAGTTGGTGCTATTTATGCCAAGGCCTTAATTGAGGACCAAAGCACATGTAACTGATGCCAACACAGTATTGGTGGCTGAACGTGTTACCGCGTCCTTTGGTTCGTCCGTTGTCTAATTTCAAATGAGAGATATTCACGAAAGAAACGCATGAAACTAGTATGGTCGAAATGTTTGATAATTGAAAATATCAGGTGTGAAGCAAAACACAACTTTCCGCAATCACCGTAAGTTCAAAGATCTGCTACATCTACGGAAACATTTACGGAGAACAATATTTAGGGAGTGGTTAGTCGCGATTTGAGAAACCCAGAAAAACGATCATTTAATATTCGGCAAATCTCATTTTCGCAGATGTCGAGACTTATGTGTCCGTTCAGTGGAAAGATACAGACCTAGATGAAGAGAATAACAAAATTAAAAAACAAAACCTAAAACTGGGCTAAAAAACACTTCACCAGGTTAATCAATTTCGGTCAGGCGGTTACTCTTGAAATTTGATGTTAATAAAAACAGAGTTTTTTTCCTATTTTTCTTTGCTTGGTCGTTATCTTTGTTCAATGAACTGTCAGTGGAACATTTTTTATGAAGAATACGTCGAAGACATCATGTGAGTTTGGTGAAAATTGTCGAATTGCAGCTCTCGAGAAGAAAAACATTGAGCATTTTTATCGGGACAGAAAATAGGTGTATTATTCAGAAGTAATAATAAACCAAAACGGTAAGGTTGTGTTAGTACATGAATACACATACATTCAGCTAAGAAAACCCCATCCACTCCTTTCCGTATTGGAAAAGGGTTGGGCTAATGAGTATTGGACGCTTCCAGTTGAAGAAGGTCAGCATTACGTTTTCAGTTAAAGCTTCTCAGGCGTATCTCGAGACGGAGATTGACGCGTACCCTTGTAATTATTGGATACGAGCGATCGATAAGTTTGTTCTAAAGTTGGTAGAACGTTTTTCTCATCAGCTCGCTCGCTGGAATGGCTGGAGGACTCACTACGGAGAGCCAAATGAAGACTAAGTCAGGCTATGGAGCTTCTGTGGTCGTTTGGAGTACCTGTTATCTACCAGAGATGTGGTTTTCGATGAAGAGTAAATACCAAACATCCCGCAAATTGATGAAATTATTACAATGTGAAACAAGGAGCTCCTTCTGAAATACTCGAACTTAATCGTAGATTTCACGAAAGTCCTTTTATGATTAAAGTAAATTAAATTTCTGACATTTTGACGTGACGTGGGGAGTACGCGCGTGTGCGCTTATGACGATTTACCGGACGAAGCCAAAACTTGTACTCGTTAAAGCGTGTCAATAATTACATGGCCCCGCATTCGATGAAATAAACCCATATACAGATATTGATGAATAATAAAAAAATAAGCCTTTGCCAGCTAGCGAAAGGTTTGATCAAAATTCAAATTTGATCATTTTGGGGTAGTTGAAAAAACGAACTTTGAGTATTGAACTTCCTGAATCTTATCATACGGTATATTTTGGTATCTTTTGTGCCGCTGGACTCCCATTGTAGACAACACAGGGATCGTAGTATCGTGGTCAAAGAGAAGGATTCGTACTCCAAGAAAACTCGGGGTGTACGGAAGCTTGGAATCGCCATAATTTTTGCCTGAGTCAGCGTCTGCGCAACATTTCCAAACCTCTCGTAAGAAGTGTTGTCAGGTGTGCGGTAAGCAGGCCTTCTACTAGTTAATGGTCCAGTATTTCTATCATTATTTGGCCAAAATAGAGTAAATTTGTACACTGATCTGCTTCAGGGAGCCAGCCCATCCCTACAAGTTCGATTGTGGATTGAGGAACATGTTCAGTTACAGAGTAGTACTGAGAACAACCACGTGTAGCCAGTAAATTTGAAAAGGGGTCTTTGCGATTTGGACAAAAAAAAGGTCAAACGTTGTTCTTCTGCTACAAAGTTCAAAAGAAGTTTTCGAATTAAGATGATGGCACAGCAAGAGATAAAATAAGTTATAATAACAGTGCACGTAACAGTACCGCTGCATGAATCTATCGGGTACGGATGTATCACACAGCTTTGCCTCAGCCCCATGTCCACATCTTTTGCTTCTAGCCAATCTAATTTCCCCAACGCTCCATCACCCCTTTCACCTTTCTCTTTGTATATAAAGACCACGACCAACTGACTGACTCCAGTACTGACTTAACGGCCAGACGATGATGTCTTTACATCGAAAGCGCTTGCCCACAGTAACTCACAAGCCAGAGGAGACGGACTCACTAACAGGTACGTTAACTTTAGCAATCTACTTTCCATTCACTCAGGTCATTCGAAACTGGTAATACGAAACTCTACGTATTACGTCGAAATAGCTAGTGCTTAAAGTTCCGAAATTCATGAATTATTATTTCTCCCACACATGCCACGACCATTGTTAAGTAATCAGTGGACAAGGAGTTCGTAAGATGGCCAACTTGCTGTTTTTAGAAGAACGCTGTCTAATGTTCTAAAATTATCGGGTAAAACCCGTGAAGAATCGTGGTAAGTGAATAGCTGCTAGGAATGAATGCGCTGGTAGGAATTTCTGAATATCTAAGGTTGCTCCTAGAAATATTTGATAATTTATTGTGCTGATCTAGTTAGAAAATATGTCACTCTAGGTACGTTCGCAACCAAAACGAGAACTGAAATGTGTAATTTGACAACCAATAATCGAGTCCGTAACTACTGGAAACTATTTAGACCACAACTGGAGAGTGCTTAACACCGAAAATATCGTAGCACTGAAGTATATTGTGGAAGCTTCACAACACTATCTTCCTATGAATCAGAAAATGAAATGTGGTTGATGGTTTGGTCTGTACGTAAAAAAGTGTTTACGAAATAGAAGAAGCCGTTTTTCAGAAGGAAACATTTGTTGATTAAACGACTATGATTACTGTAAATAGTTTCTGTCCGATTTTGTTCATTCCCATTGTTGTCTTCTAGTCCCACAAGAAACTGCAGGGATCCAGTCGTTTTCTCTTGATCGTGTTGACGTACTCGCTTTTCTCACACAGACCATTTTCGCAAATACGGAACTAAATCATGATTAGAAGAAGACGAGGCTCTACAGCTCAATAACATTGCGATCTTCCTCCGCCAGTCTCTGTTCTAGAATGAATTTTGAGAACCGGGCCGAAGTTATGCAGTTATTAATCAGTCGAAGTCAATTTTTAATTTACTTCGGTCGAGGTATTCGCAGATTAAATAAAAAAGTACCCCTTCGATTAAAAAGGGAGAGAAGAAAAGAACGACACGCGCAGTTCCTCCTTGTGAGGGGGAGAAGGCTTCGACTTCATTTCATATTTTTATCGTCACAAATTCGACGAGGTGTCGAACTTTTTATTTGGAATTACTAGAAGAAGCAATCGATTAAAGCCCTAAGTTCATATTCATTTGAACCGTGAATTTACCCCACTATTAACATGTGGTACACACAGCTCATCTTGAAAGAACCCCAACTCGCAATTTCGCTCGTAATTCTGCGAATTTACGTAATATTTTTTATTTATTATTACGCTGTTGGCTAAGAGTTTAAACATCTGGTGAGCCGCACCTAACAACTTTCCTCAGCACTAAGGAATTCTCGTTGATTTCGCTATATATCTGATACATTGTGGACTCATTTCACTTGAAGTTGATAAAAGATTCAGGTTCTAAGAGGAAAACGGTAGCGCTCCAAAGTCCCAGAGTTTATTGGGCTGCTGCTACTCGCTCATCGATGAGACTGTTAACGTAATTTTTCTGGCAAGTCCACAACTATGGTCCACAGTTGTGGAACTACAATAGAAAAGTAGCGAAAAAAGTTATTCACGTAGACGACGTATGTTTGAATTTCGGAACTTCCCTGGTGGCCCTCGATTATACAATGTCCATTTTGTAAGTTTATATGCTTATTGGGCTACCTCTGCGATTTCGGTTTATTATTCGTTTTGAATAATACACCTACGTTTTCGGCCAGGAGCATTTTTTTACAACCCCCCTCAAAATTGTACACTTTATGTTTTAAGGCATCACAATGGGGTTTCCAAATCTGCAATATTTTACCTTTGACGAGGTCAAATACTTCCTTTCGCTCAAACATACCATTTGGTGTCTCACGTGTAAAAAGGCAGGTCTGCCTCCTTATTTAATGACCGTTCCTAAATCTTCGACGAGGGTTATATCAGTCATAGGTGTGCGAGGGCAATAAGACACAGAAGAACAAGACCACAGAGACCGTCAATAGTAGGGGAGAACAGGAACTATCCTGCTTTCACAATAGTATCTAGTTGTACCCGCCTGCCCGGCAATCCGTTCGGAAGAAACACGTCCAAAGAAATGGTCTAAGACAAACATTACCTGGGAACGAAATTTTGGCAGCTTCAATGCATTTACGTAATGTTTGGTATCGTTTCCCGGGTGTGATGTCCAAGGTGGCCTTTGACTCTACTCGATCTACAGGTTTTCCAACCTCGGGAAAAGTAAGGTTTTGCAATCTATAGAACGGAACCTTCAGTAAATAGAGCTGCACTCGCAGGTGTTAAGGATGAACTTATAGGAGTTTCTTTCTTTACGCGTGCAGCAAAGTGTACTGGAACGTAAGTCTTTCCCCTCGCGTGTCCCTTGATCGGGTGTTCCACAGACCGGCTAGCCACGAATTGCTTCGTCAAAGTGTAACTTCCCTATCGTACATAGTTCCATTGCCTCTGACGGGGCCGGCTCCAAATGATCTGTTGGTGTCGTTTCCCAGGTACTTTTTTATACTGAGTCAAAATGAATGGGTCTCAGAGGTATACAGCAGAAAACAATTAAATAGCAGTTTTCATTTCAGACAACAGTTCCATTTGGCCCTTATCACTCGTGAAACAATGATGACGAGAGTTCAAGGACGTGTCTCGACCCTCTCACTTACAATAATCGGCTCTGATGAGATGCGGGATTAGTTGCGACGCATTATCGACCAGGAGGGAACCGCGTTTAGACGCACAATAGTGAAATCACAGCAAATATAGTGAGGTGAATTCTAGTTGTAAGGACTTGCGAGGGAATGTAGCGGGAAGTTATATTTTCTCCCTGGCCAGCGCTCATTTCTTCTCACTGCCTTCTGCCGACGCCCAGAAAACGTCAATTTCCGTTGTTCCGGTGTAGTAGTCATGTTTTGTATCGTTTATTTGTATTTTTCTATGCTGAATCAAATGGGATGGGTCTCATAACTGCTTTACAAACTTTGTCGGCTGTACATCAGTTACTGGATTGTTGGTATAGCCACGCTATATTCTTAATATTTGTCGACGTTGGAGTGAATAGGATAAGTCCCAATTATGCTGTGCTAGTGATTAATAAACCGCTGCGTTATAATTGTTGCTGAAATCAGAGTTGGAAGAAAAGTTATCTAATCGGCCGTAAAGCACTTTCTTTTTCGCATCTTCGGAATAAAATTGTCTGTGTGTACTTGTGATCGTAAATGGAAGAAAATGACTGAACCAAATCGGATCAATTTTATATTTGAGCTGCAAATTAGCGTGAGACGTTGTAGTCAGCGTACGAGGAAAGACGGTCCAAAACGGACAATAGTTATCATAGTAACCAGGACGCCATATATCACGCATAAACGGCTGTAGCAATTTTTATTTTATTTATTTGCGTGGATACTTTCAAATGACAATGATAATACAATACGTTCATAAAATGACGAGAGCAGAACAATGAATTATTACAAATTTCGACGGAAAGCTACTTCATTGGACAAATATCGCTCTTGTGACACTGTCATTGTCAAAGAAATCAGGATCGAAATAATGTCGTTTTACTAAAGTTAACGTACCTGTTAGGTGAGTCCGTCTCCTCTGGCTTGTGAGTTACTGTGGGCAAGCGCTTTCGATGTAAAGACATCATCGTCTGGCCGTTAAGTCAGTACTCACGGTTAAGAGTACTGACTTAACGGCCAGACGATGATGTCTTTACATCGAAAGCGCTTGCCCACAGTAACTCACAAGCCAGAGGAGACGGACTCACCTAACAGGTACGTTAACTTTAGTAATTTGCCTACTGGCGGACATAACCCAATTTCTTTAATGTCGTTTTCTTCACTAACTTTTTCCGCAATGGTTTCATGTCAAGTTCGTACTGTGAGCAGCAGCAGCCCAATAAATTTCAAAAACATTAAGCACCAGTCATTTTTAGCTGCAGAACGTTGAGTTGAGTTCCAACGGGCTTTTTTAAAACTGTGCGCCATACTCATTGGATTAATTGTTTGAGCCTCGAAAATTGTAGAATTGAGGAATGTTGTGCGCTGTGTCGTATGAGATAAAACGACGCATGTTCATTGATTGATTGAACATTTGTATAACTCCCCAGCATATATCACACAGGTGGAGGAGATAAAACCTGAATTAGCTCGAATCATCACAGGGGTAGGTTCACGGTTGAATCATTCGCTTGCATGTTAGCTGCAACATGGTGAAGTAGGGAAAACGAAGAGTACCGAGCGATAACATCTCTCAACATCTACAAAATTTACATGAACAATCGCTATAAAGTATAAAATGACACATTCATATTTTTTCATAATCAGGTCACCAGTTACCGTTTCATACTGTAGACTGCTAAATCAATCGTTTCTTCGTTAACTGTTCAACAGTCCGGATACTCTTCTAAGAAACAACAAATTCCACCGGAGCGGTATTCGAATGTATAAATAATCGGGCCCTTTCCTTCGACCATGAAATGGAAACCGAACCTTGACCCTTCAAACGTCGATGTCTTTCGCCACTCACGTCATTCACTTTGAAAATAGCCCTTGCTGTTTGCATATTTTACGATCAAGGGTGCTGTGAACAAAGCAACAGCTTCGATCGATCTTCACTGCTCCGTGCACCGTCGAGTACGTTGAACCTTGCGGATGGTTTGAATTATCGACTGTATAATTGATTTTATTGTACGTTCGTGCAACGATCATGTGATCACAATTTACTATGGACAGGCATTGGAAGGACATAGAGTAGGATGAGTTTTGGGAGACCACTCAATACAACTATTTAGGTGTAATGCTCCGACGTGGCCGAAACCCCTCGTAAAGCTTCATGTTTAAAGTTCAAGTGATTAGAGATTTCGGATTCCTAATAAATTCACTACTTGATATTTCTACTCCCATTAATTCTTCTCTTCTTCATTGCTGTCTACGTACTTATGATTATATTTCTCCTTGGATACATGTAATAGCTTCAGAAAATGGGGAATGAGTGGCACGATTCATCAATGAATATTCTTCACTCCACAACTCAGTTGGAACCCCTTGCATACAGGTGTTTCGCACAGACACGTTCATGACACAATTCGAATAATAATTCCATGATGCTAGGGGGCATCTTTTTTCGGAATGAATTGCTGCCTGAAAGATGTCGATATCTTCAGATAAATACAAGCAGATACAAGCGCGATCTTTACCTTTCGAAACGAACGTTGTGAATAGCAAAAAATCAAAATCGACCGCCCAGGGCGCGCTGACTAGACGTCACAACTCTCCAAAGTAACTTCAGCGTCGTCTGTCTGAACGGAGTCGTTGTCCTAAGGTGTTCACTGTGCGCTCCCTTCTCCCTGTTCGCGAACCCTTTGGTCTGTAATTGCGAATGAAAATCCCTATTACCATCAGTCTATGTCGTTATCGTACCCCAATACTCCCCCACTCCCAGGTATGATAACTGTTCAGTAGCTTCGTGCTTAACTGTTTATTAGTGTTTGTTATTGGTGCTGAAGACGGCTCCTTCACAGAAACTGGTCTACCATTAACCATTTACGTAAGGAAAATATAGTTATCTCTTCTGATTATGAATTTCTATCATTTCCTCCGTATATGGTCTAATACTATGCCGCTATAATTTTGGCAATAGGATCTCCAGCAATTCAACTCTCTCACTACGACATGGTGTCAGACAACAACACGAAGGTCAGTTGAAAACGCCAAACTTTGGTTTACTCTCGTTGTCACTTCGAACAGTTCCTCTTTTGAGCTGTGGTTCTAGGGTCCAACAAATGACCAACACCAATCACACGTGTCGCCTGTTCTGGATACTCACAAAAGTGATGAAGGCATTCGTAAAACGTGGGCATTTTTGGCGGTCTCATAGTGATCTGCTGGCTAAGTATTATTGTTGAACAGTTTTCCTTCGCCAGTTTTCTCTTCATTCTCTGCATTCTTAGAAACACAGGCCACTTTCTCCAACGGCGTTTTTTCTTAGGAATTGAAACCTCCAGAAGAAAACACAACACTTCGTAGGGCTAAGGAATGTAAAAACAACAATTATTGATGTGGTTGTACCAAATTGATTTTTTCATTAACCTTTTCAGCAGAACATCTGTATTTGACGTCGCTAATAATGAAAGGAATGCCTATATTTGTTTCCTTCGAACTCAGTTCCATCCAGACAAGGAACAATGTGCGCGTTTCCGAGAGAAAAAGCTGACAAAAACCTCTTTCACAAATTTCTTCAATTTTTAGAGACCCGAAGTACGAGAATAGGCTGAGTGTATGAAGAGCAGATATACCCACCAACCTTCAGGAGCTCTGTTTGGAGACGTATAATTAGCAGGTCTTCAGGGCATATTCTTTTTAATCTCCACTTCGTGATAATAATTTTTTTCCCACTGTAGGGTTGTCTCTTTTCTCGAGTATCCTGATAATTAACTTATTCAGTTCATTACGAATGACGAGTTTTCCTCACTCTTCGCTTTTATGTTCTCGCTTCTTTACAAGCTACGAGGCTTATTTTTAACGTTCCGAAGATTTTCAAGTGGGTTTTCCACCACATTAGGTTTTTGTGGTTTTAAATGCAGACGTTGCGAACTCAGCACTTCTGGCAGGTGCTCAACATTCAAACGAAATAAAAATTCATCACCGTGAGAACGGAAAATGAAAGGATTAATGAGGCACGTTCTCATCTAGGTAGATTGCAGGAAAACATGCCCAAACAGTGGTGCCCACATATCGCCGAACTCTGTTTCAAAACTATTGTTGGCACTCGACTCGAGTAAGAGAATAGCATCGGACGAGTCCTATCAGTTCAGCTGCGAGGATGCGTTGTGAGCCTGTCAGTACCGATCGCTCTGTTGCTCACGTTCGAAGATATTCAATGTCCCACCAGTATAAAAATTTGGGAGGAAATCCAGGATAGACAGCTGTACACCGGTGTTACAATGCCGGCAATCCCCAAGGCGTTAGAAAGACTCATAGAGAACCAGATATCTACTGCGCAGGCCACACATTTCTAGCTGGCCCAACATGGCAGCTCAACCAGAACAAACTCTCTCCAATCCCAGCAGTTCATTTAGAACGCATATATGCAGATTTTTCAAAGGGATTTGATATGGTGGCGCGTTGTTGTTGAGGGAGCTGGAGTAGTTTGACTTCTGCAGAGGACTGCTGGGGCGGCTGTGTAAGTACTTAGACGGTCGGTGCTTGAAGGTTAGGATGGAGAATTTGAAGGTTGTTTTATGATTACACAGGGCTGACACCTCGGCCACTGGTGTTCCTTATCTTCATCAACGACTTTTCTCTGCAGAAGTTAATCTTCTACGCGAGGCGGGCGTCAAGATATTTGCCATCGTCCGTACCGAGGCGGACTGTGCTGCTCTCCAGAACAACTTGAACAAACTTCAACAGTGGTGTTCGAACAATCAGTTATTCCAGAATGTCGGGAAATGTTCCACTCCCACATTTTCCACAGTTCGCTTCGTGCTGCACGGCAATTACTTCATAGAAGGACAAGCCCTACCTCGTCAATCTGCAGAGCGGGACTTGTGAATGATTTTTGGGGACTCGCTCTTTGAGAGCTCACATTGAGTCAATCGTTGGAAGAGCTATGCGGACGTTGTTCGTCCCTTTCTGAACTATGAATTGTCAGATTGCTCACGAATTTGCCTCATGCAAAAACCAGGTATCCCGCGAGAGGTTTCAGGTGGAGAAGGTTTGAAGTACCTTGCCACGCCATGTCCTGCAGCAAACGAAGTTGGTTCCTGTCCATCACAGATTTTTCCAGTAAATGAATCTATTTATTCCATGTCTTCAACATACGGACGGTGCTGATGTTAGTTCCACCTAGAAAACATTGAATACCTATGAAACAAACAACAATTCATTGCAACAGCTTCACCTTCACCTCAGGATCGCCGGAGGGGACTGAAGGATCTCAGGTTATCACGTCTAAACTTCCGACTGTTGTACTTATTGATAGTGTCGAATTTTTCAACGTCACCTTGTGCGCAGTAGTTGCCCTCCTGCTATCAACACATTTGGTCCAGTCAATATATAACCGACTTATTAGTCACTATACCCAGGTTTCGCTAATTGTGTTTAGTTTGTACAAATTGGTTTAGTTTGTACAAGTTTGATAGGGGAAAATTGAGGTTTCTTGCTAAGTACATGTGAAACAACAATGAGTGATCAGCTTGCAAAAATAATAAATTAGACGTCTGACCGTTCCTGTTGTGAAACGAGGAGCGCGTAGTGATGGACGCCGGAAATGTCATTGGTGGGCTGATGTCGATTGATGTCATGCTCAGTGGGCTGGACAACAGCGTCAGGTGAAACGACAAATGTGGATTTCGATTGTTGTTGTATGATCGGATGAAAGCCAAAATTATAATTTAATTCTACGAACAAAAAACCACAACTCCCATTTCCTATTTGGGCTAAAATTAGGTCTATCGACTAGGTGAAGATGGTTGCTGATGGCACATTGCAGTTGTCAGTGCAATTTCTGTTAAACTCGTGTGATTGACGCATGCATTACAAATGGCCGGACTTAGTGTCATTCAGGTAATTACGAGCCTTTAAGAGTGACAGATGGAGACGGTAAACAATATCGATTCTTGAGAAAACCGATTATTTCTTCCACAAAATCTAATGCTTTCAAGTTACTAATTTATGTTAAGTATCATAAAATCGATTCAACATTTTTAACCACCGGTTGAACAAACATGATGAAAAAACACAACCACAACTACAATTGTAAGTGAATAAGTTAAAATAGCAAAACATATTAGGTGTGACGCACATCACGCAACTTTCCCCAGCTCCACATGCGTTCAGCGACTAATCCAATTTATTTTTGACTCAGTTGATATTAATATGAACTTGGTAATACTGTTTGAGCTTAAAGTTTCAAACCTTGTTAGGGTCCTACTCATGCCATGACCATTATTTTGGGACTCATGTTTCTGTCAATGTAATGTTTTTACGAGGGTTGTGTTTACCGTTTGAACTGATAGGGCAAAGACTGAGAGAAGCGTAGTGAGTGAAACGGAAACCTCTTCTTATCCGTTACCTCTTGTTTAACCTGTGACTGAGGACCAGGCCTTAGAAAAGAGGGTACTTACGTCAGATGAACAAGGCCTGACCAAAGTCAACCTGACGCTCCATGTTACACACCCCCAACGCTACGCGCCATTAAAGAAACCGACCTTGAACGTTCCTAAATAAGAAACTATTTAGCTCGGTGTTAACCTTCTCGCGCATTCTGAGAATTTCTTCTCGAATCGGCTACACTCGGAAGGCTCATTGTTTTTCGAGGAATAATTAACGGGAAAGTTGCTTAGGAAATCCACAATGGGAGGAAAAGTTGGGCGCCTGCTGAACTTTCTACAGAGGAACACTAATTTATAAAGGGGAGTCAATGAAATTTTCCGGCGGGAACGTCGAGAAGAGCTCCGGAGGGCAAGGGAATGTAAAACAATGAGCAGCTGGAGTTAATTGCAGCGGGTCTCGCCAGAAGTTGCTGTCTCTTGCTCTTCTATTCTTTTTTTCTCTTCGTCCTGGACAGTGGCTCATATTCGTTAATCAACGAGCGGAACAAGAAAAATAAGAAATCCTCCCTTCTCCCCTTACGCCCCTCACCATTACCCCTTCCACATCATCGCTCTTTCCTTCTCTCACTCACTCTCCACGTCCAATTCTCTCCAGCTGTCCTAATCTACAAGACTTTTGTTGTGAAGCTTTATATTATCCTTTATTATCTCGAGCACAACAGAAACTGTATAATAACTGTATTCCTTCTGCCGCCCTGAGTTATGAAAGATGCGGCAAAAAAATGGCCGAAAGAAAGCAATTTCGCTTATTTTCAAGCTCCCATCTTCAAAATTAAGAGTTAACTTCAGTTTCATTGCTTGTTAGGTTGAATATTGCATAAAGAAACAAGCCAAGTATTCTCTTAAATAAAGCCGCTTTTAGCGAGCTTTCCTTTTTTGAAGTCACGATCCGATTATTAAATGCATGTTATACTTCCCTTCACCCCCCCCCCACAAAGTCTTGTAAGTAGTCAACGAGTTGCGAGGTATTGAGCTTGTTGCAGTTCGCTGTGCTTGTTCTGAACTGTTTGTGGAGTCGTGATTGGCGTCCCTACAAGCTCACAGCCAATCAAAAGAGATTACTGGCCCAATCCCAGGGAACTGCTCTCCTATGGATCACCAAGATCTATAAAATAGTAACCACTGATACACTCCAAGTGACCACTGGTCCGTTACTAGTTCACTTGGCCGTCGAGTGCATGGATGAGAGCGAAACAAGCTTCCCCCACTCTGAGCTGAACTCCATTCAGAACTCTCTATTGGATGAAAACATACCGCGATACATGAATGCGCATTAAACAAATAGCAAGCAGAATCGTAGAGACGTGACACGTACGAGCTTTTTTTGAACGTCTTGGGGGAGTTTGTGCTGAGCCGGACCACTGGAGGAGCAAGTTCCTTGAGGCACATGGCGACTTCAATGCGTAGCCCTACTTCTTATGATTTCAAAGACGCTTCACCTTGCACGTGCGTCTTCTGTGCGAAGGAAACAGAAAACGATAACCGCTCTGTTATGGTGCCTACAACAGTGAGCAACAAACGTTGGAAGAGCAGCTGAGCTCACGAGTATTGACTGCTACTAAGCAAGCCTATAACCGTTTCGTCCAGTTTGCAAAGGAGGTTGTTGCAAGGAACGGTGGTCACAGTGATCTGTCCTTTTGAAACTCGCAACCCAAGTAAATAGTTACATCAAATGGGAAAGCAGATTAAGAATTCCTCCCAGTTTAGATGATACAGAATTCCCTAGGACCGTACCTCCACATGGTAACACTTTGCTTGGCTTTGCATTATAGAGAAACCACAAACTCCAGGACAATCAACTGACATAGCTCTCTCATGACGGTTCAGGATCAGTCATATTGATAAGGAAGTATGTTTGTAGAGTAAACTATGGATTCATTGGAATAAGGGAGAACGATACTGTAAACTATTACTACTCCTAACGGAGAGGTATTAAACCTGATGAATGATTATAGGGGAAAGAGCTTCCACCTTTGTTTTTTCTGTCGAAGCTACTTTCTCCCTGTCCAGGTGGCATTTTTATTACCTGTATTTTTCCATGGACTTAGTCATGATTGTTACTTTTTACGGACGGAGAGGAGAAGAAAACCCGACTGATAACGTACCCTTGTGAGATTAATTGCTGTGTGGGTTAGTGGTATGAGTGAAAGCTGTTTGAAGTGGTGTCCTGGGAGCTCCCCCTTAGGCATATTGATTTTAGCCATTTCACTGGTTCATTGAGGGTCGAGAGGAGGCCCCCACATGAGTCATAGCTGCCATTCCAGCCGCCTACCAGGACTACGACTCATGAGGAATTATTCGGCTGCTGCTCAGAATCAGCCCACGGCCGCTGGTGGTGTGGTGTGCGGGAACCCCGTATTCCCCTCCTCATTCCAAAGGCTGTATACAGGAGATCGCTTGTAGAACTTCTTCTTCCGCTCGTTATGCGTATATTTCAGTCAACGTGTACTGCAATGCACAATCGGTGCAGTGTTGTGTCTGGAATACGTTGGTAATGTCAATGTCATGTACTTCAAGCCCCTATAAGGGCCTTACGGCCACACAGAGGATACGGCAGGAGAAATCTGTCCTCTAACCTGCCAGGGAGTGATCCGCAGTCCCAGCTTCGAAGAAGGGGAATCCACAGTAACTTGTGTACGCGAACGAAAGTGTAAATTACGCACCCATAAGTCCGTTTGTTAGGGACCCACTGGGAATGCGGCAGTGGCATTGTGGACTCCAAACTGCAGGTTGATCACAGTGCAGCGAACGCACACTGTATTGCCATTGGCAGTTTAGCCTCGTTAGTTATTATATCCACTAGGGACCGCGTGGAGGTGAGATTGTCTTGACCAGCAGTTGGGGGATCTCCTCCAACCTCGGCATGTCTGGCCTTCCTCTGCAAACACACATACACATCTGTCACGAACCGATAACAGTTTCCGACGTTCATAGTGGAACGTTTGACTCCGCAATAGAGCAATTGGTTCATATTTTCGACTCTCTGATAACGTTGTTGTATTTGGACTGACTGGAACAACTTTCTTTCTGAACAGCACAACCATATTTGCTCTTCGTCGTGCGGAAGGGTGTGGTGGTTTGCGAAATTCTTTACGTCGAAGCCTAGAGCCAATGTTTGCTGGATATGAAGAGAGTCAACTGCTGGATTCACAAAGCGAGACAATTTCATCAAACCCATTCTGTTCGGCAATGAAGAAAGAATTGGTTGAACCAACACCTTGTGTGTTCGCTGTGGGTTCTCTCTTCACTTCTTTGGTTTATATTTATGCGGTTTTCTCTTTCAACTTTCCCTAGCGTGGAAACTCCCGAAGCATTTGAAGCGTTCAACGTGAACGTTAAAGGTCGGACGGACCGCTTTCTATTATCTGACATTCATCAAATCTGTTCTTTCTTTTCATCTCCTCCTCTGAACCCCAGTAGCGAAATTTTTTCAACAACTCACACATCTCTTTTTTTTACCAGCCGCGGTTTGTCACAATACAAAAATCAGAGGGGTGTAGCTATTGAAGTCAAACACTCAAAAGGCAACTTTGTCAGTTGTCTTTTTGATGTTCGAGGAGAGAAAAATGTAAAGAAGATTTTGATTTCGGAAGGGAGTTGTGGGATGAGCCACGAAAATTCCATAAAACCTAAACCCAAGCGAGCCCTTGCTTTAATAAAGTCGTAACAGCAATTCTGAATAGTCACCGGCCAATCTGTTCTCAAATGTTGGGAAGCTTAACCCTCTTTTCATTCATCTGCTTCTGTACTGCTCTGGTTGCTGAATACGAAATCAACGGTATTGTCTGTGGAAAGAGAGCGGAATGAAATACAGAACGTACAAATTACGTCTTTGAGAGAGAGAGGCTGGACCGAATCACCTCATACTTGATATTAGTCTGCAGCTCGTCATGGGACTAAAAAATAACGGAATGAGAACAAATGGTCCAAAATTAACTAATTAATTTTTTGTGTGGATATGACCGTAGCAATAGAATAGTATGATACTACCAATTATTATACTTTGGTTTTTAAATGAAGGCCGTGTCATAAGTAACAGCAGCCAAATAAATTTCGCTGTTAGTTGCGCGTAAAACGTGAAGTTACGTTTTCCAAATTCGATTGAACCGAGTCAAACATATATTAAATTATTAACTAAAGCCATGAAAATTGGTGAATACAAAGGTCTGGGGAAAGTTGTGTGGTACGTTGAACCAGATTTTTTGTTCTGATTTCACGCCCGGTAATAAATTTCTACATTCAATAGTATTGCATCACCACAAGACCTGAGCAATCGGACAAAAAGAATATCCTGTGTGGCGTTTCACAGTTTATGTGAGCTAGAGAACACTTAACGTTCTATCTCGTGAAACTAGGGGTGATTAACGTTCAGTTATTCATTGAGTTGCTCCTACTTACCTCCCAGTTTTCACTGACGGATGCGCAGGTAGCTTATGAGACTGTCAACGTGTTTTTGTGTGAGAAGGTTCAAGTTTAGTGTTCTGGAGTGTGTCCGAAACACTGTGAAAAATGACTACGACAGTAATATGTACTCAAGAATTTATCGAATCGGCCCCGCTGTCAACGATCTTTACACCCTTCACCGTTTCGGTAACACATTGGACGATCTGCCCAATCGGCCTCCGACCTCCAGCTATACATGAGCTGGATTTAATAGAAAAAACTTCTAGAATAGAAAATTTTCGTAATTTATTGTGCGGCTCGCGGCATTTTTCCACCGACGAAAATTGCATGCTGCCGTTGTGTCATTTGTAACTGTTCATACCAAAAATTTAATGATAATCGTAAAAATCTTTTTGAGAAAAATACTATTTCACTATCAGTAAATTTTGTTCGGGAGTCACTACCCACAGAGGTTAAAGCACCTCGTTGAACTTCTATCCCAGGCTTTGAGTAAAACGCCGCAAACTGTTACATATGGAGTATGAAAGTGATTGTGTTAATTCCGCCAGTAGGTAAATCATTAAAGTTAACGTACCTGTTTGGTGAGTCCGTATTCTCTGGCTTGTAAAATGCTGTGGGCGAGCGCTTTCGATGTAAAGACACCATCGTCTGGTCGTTAAGACATCGAAAGCGTTCGTCCGCAGCCTTTTACCAGCCAAGGGAGACGAACTCAGCAAACAGATACGTTAATTTTAATGTTACAAATCAGTTTATTATTTCTTGCACAGTATGATTAGGACATCACTGGCGTGTTTTTCGATTCCAAATGATCTACAAGAGCGGAAGTTGCAATCAATATTTCCGTTTTGGTCGTACAGCTTGACATAGTCTCACACCTCCGAGACCTGTTCCACTTGTTTCAGCGTCGAAAAATTCGAAACACAATGTTTGTGTTACAATGGAACAATGAAACCCGACATTTTCTATACCACTCCAGGCAATTTGCCGAACCACAACAATAAAACAATAAAACTGCCAAAAATTTCGTCGTTGATTAATTTCTCCAAACTATTTTTGCCCATGAAAACTGTGGGTTTACCCCAATCGGATTGCCGAACAGGTGGGCACAACTAGTTCCCAACTGAAATTTTTATGCGAACAAACGGATTTTTTATAGCACTGGAAGTTCCGAAGAGAAATCACAAATAGTGTCGAATAGGCTTACCTAGAGGGCAAATAAAACATTTGGTTCAGCCGTTTTCTTACAATTTCCTACAGAGACACACACAGACGTTTTCCTCAAATAGCGTTTCTTGAACTCAGGACCATAGAAAAAGCGAGAAAAAACTTGTTGACCGATCACTTCGTAATGAAATTCAAAATTCCAATTGAAGAACGGGTTGACATAGTTTTGAATGGAACAAAACGAAACAAACGTATGACAGTTCAAAGTTTGTTGCAGAAGTAGACTTCCAATACTTCATTCATCTTCGGATGAATTACATAAAAAGGTGTGAAAATAATTGGATTGAAGTGCGCGTTCATTTGCCACAAACAGTAGTTTCGAGAAGATTAGAAAGTGCTAGCGCAAAGATCGCTGGGAAGACGGATTGTTCTGCAAGAGGTTGAAGTGGCCTAAGGGCCGAAAGAAAAGGAAAGGTTAATGGGATAGTGAGTTGTCAATTCAAAGGGAAATGCGGTAAAGAGACTGACAGGCGCGGGAGCAGAAGGCATGTGAAAATCCTCCGAGTGTTTGTAATCAAATAGCCGGAACGGCCTCTGTCAACAAGGGTTTCGGATGCTGCGGCGCTTAAACGATTTGGAACTCCCCCGCTTTATTTCGAGTTTCGCGTTCTCAGTTTCCCATAAATCCCCCCCCCCCTCATCACCATCCACCCAAGACCTCCTCAACTCCACACAGCCAATTTCCAATACCGAGCGGTATTTATTGGAGCGAATTTCCGCGAGTTGATTCGGTTATATGAGCAAAGTAGCTCGGGAAATCGAAATACTTACCGGAAAATCCGCCGACAAATTTGAGCTGCGAGCTTATTACGAACTTCTCGATCAATTACTTCATTTTTTTATTTCGAAAGGTTTCAACTCAAGGCCTACAAAAATGTCATCATACAAAGAGCACTTCAGAAGAGGTGCCTTGCCCGCCGGGCTAGATCACTGAAAGAGAGAGCCCTTCTGCGGAAAGACTTCTCAGGTGTCTGAGGGGGACTGAATGCCAGCCTTATTCGAATGCGTACTATATGGTAAGGCTGGTCCGCCAAATTGAGTAAAAACTCATGACCTGCTCCAAATCGCTCCAGTGGCGCGAGCACTTCACGTTGCAGTTGACGAAGGAAAATGTGTGTTGCGACGCGTCACATGTTTGTTTCCTAATCAAATGACTGTTCCTGAACCCTTGAATAGGGTCATATCAGTCGACTGTGTGGCAAGTTTCAAAGAGGACTGTGACCACGTTACTTTACCACGACCTACTTCACAAACTGGATGAAACAGTTATAAGTTTCCTTAGGAGCCGTCAATGCTGGTAGGTTCGTATGTACTTCTGTTAACACCGTTATACAACGCTATTGTAGGGCTACAGTGGAGCTGCACGTGGTTTCTTGTTCCTCCGCACTGGAGACGCAAGACGTGCAAGATGGATAGTCTCTAAGAGAAAAGAAGTGAAGCCCCGCATCAATGTCACCATGTCCCTGAGGAACAGGCTCGCCCTGCAATCTGGTTCACTCTGACGTCCATTCATCGATAGTGACAAGTTTTCGTTCAGTGGGGAGATCCGTACGGAGTTCATCCCAGAGTGGGGGAAGATCCAGTTTCACCCTTCACATATCAACCATGCACTCAACGGCCAAGTTAACCAGTAACTAACCAGTGATCACCTGGAGTGCTTCTGTTAATGCAGTCTTATAGTGTGGTGACAACGGTTGCAGCTCTCTGAGATTGAGCCATGGCTCTCTTTTGATTGACAGGGAGTTTGCTATCTCAGACAACAGTAACCGATCACCCTTAGATAGATGATTTTGTACATAATGAAAGTGTCACAGTAATACACTCCGCATGTGACCTTACCGATTGCTTGCAGTGTGGCAAACCCTGTCTTTGAGGGACTGGGGTTGGGTGAAGCCCCGCCTTCCATCTATATTCACTCCTAGGTACTTGTATTGCTTCTCAAGAAGCCTGTGGCCGCCAAATCGTCGGCTGTCTACTTAGTTTTCACTAAGGATGAAAGGTTTCATCCTCAGCCACCTGTTGATTGATGTGTTCGCTTCACTGGTGCGACGCATCACACACACCCTCCTAGCCACTTATACTTTCAGTGATTTTCATGGCTCTAGCTACAATGTACGTGAAAAGTATCAGCGCTGAAGATTCCAAACATTATTTAAATTTTCATAGTTAATTCATAGTTAGTTTATTTAGCGTTTTTGAGAAGGTTCGTTTGCAATTATCGGAGTAAAACTGTGACAACTGATGGTGTGTAAACTGCAGTGGTTGGAATTCCAGAATGTTCGGGGTTGCTTCTAATTATCTGATGAGTCTCATAAATTGTCGTTGTATATGTAGTGGACTTAGGCGAGGACTGGCTACTGGCTCGTTTTACGGGGTAATTATTTCCCCTTGGGTTAACGCAAGGGAGAGCTTGAGGTGAAGTTAAAGAGATGGTAGAGAATAAATGGATTAACGGGATGAGCGTGAGAGAGGACTTAATTTACACACTTCGATATAAAGTAGTGAAAGAGTGAGATGTATGAGCGTGAATGAGTAAGAATATACTCGATACAAGGGGGTCTGAATAGGTGAACATGCGTTTTCAGGATCTGGGAAGAGCTGAGAGTTAAAATCTAAGGAGAGGTGGTAAAGTGAGTGGCGAAAAAGGAATATTTTGGAAAATCGAACAAGAGGAAATCCGTTATGAGCTTCGAAAATAAACTAATTCGATCTGAGCAGAGCCAAACATTCTCCATCTCAGAGAACTGCAATCAGGCAGGCAGTCTCGACTGGCGTAACCCAAGTGACCCCTGGCCAGTTACCAGGCGGTGACTTGACGGTTGCCTTCATGGTGGGAAACTGGAGAGTGATAAACGAGCTTCCCCCGAATGGAAACAAGAAGCGCTTGAAGAATAGGCGTCCTATCAGGCGCTATCAAAGCTAGTGGATGCTAGGCGAAGTTCTTGCTCGCTATCAAAACCACATATGCATTACATTCATAAATGACTGATATAAGGAAACAGACGTGTTTGTGCCTGAACTCAATTGAAGCCAAATGGCAGTACCAAATCAACCGCAGATCAACATAGAACGACAAAATGCGAGTATGAGCAAAGTCGGTCAAAAACTAACCATAGGTACCATCATCAATAATATAGCTCAAAGCCACCACTGCTCCAAAGGTTTTCAGGAGGTTTTTTGCATTGATAGTTCCAAATTACACAATAGTGCGATAAACTCTCATTCACGGAAAACCGACGAGATCGGCATAATAAGTTACTCCAAATTTCGACAAAAATTTGTTACGGTTTTAGTGCGATTCAGCATCGAAAAATACCTGTAAACCTTACGAGTACTACAACGGTAGGACGAAAATGACGAGTATGTATTCCAGACGCCTGTGGGCACTTGAAGGCAATTGGCACGATGTGAGGGTGGTTGGAATGAGACGAAAAGGAGTGCCAACGATGAAACGATTACTTTCGCATATTGTCCTGCAAGTTTTTTTTTCAATTAGTAGATTTGGGCTCACTATAATTAATGTGATTTTACTGATTTTGGTTTAGACGATGTCGTAAACCTATAAGAATCGTTTCATTCGTCGCAGCATCTAAAAATGCCTAGAAAACGATACCAAACACGGCGTATTTGCGATAAAACTGCCAAAATCGCGTTTTTGTTAATTTTGTCGGTCATGATAACCATGGGCTTGCCGAGTAGATACCAAATAGAATATTTTTGCGAAAACGCACTTTTTAGACCACGTTAAAGGGATAAAACCCTGCCCGGACGGCGGACGGACATTGCAGCGTTGGAATCCTGATGTATTGAAACGTTATGTATTAAATTTTGAGGGGCGGGGTTGAACAAAAAATTCCCTGACCGAAAACAAAGATGAATAATAAACCAAAAACTCTAGGGCGGTTAAAATCGGTGGATGTACTCAGGAATGGGGCTCTGAAATTGTGTGTTGCGTAAAAGTACTTTCTTTTTATTAATTTTTTTAACTCTTGAACCAGTAGCATAATTAGTTGCAAGGACTTCCTTAAATTCATTGCTATGATATTGACATTATAATTTCCAATAAAGCAAGTAGAGTTAGTGTTACCGGTTTGAATATTCGACGGTAAATATTTAGTGTGAATTATTCCACATTTGCGAGAGGCAAATGGCACTACACCACTCCAACGGAATACTTATTACAGTATTTCGGTGCCGTACACTGCGAGCGGCTTCCAATTCAGGCCCCTTTAGATCTGAAATATGCAAATCTATACGATGAGCTACTGAGTTAGGGTGTTCCGCCACATTCTCGACGCGATTGTTCGTCAGCATATTGGTGCCGAGCGAAGCTTTCAGAACGCAGCCCTTTGTGTCCCAAACGCAACGCAAAATTTGCAGAGAGCCATGTTACGTCTACTGTTTCCCCAGGCTGTTGCCGTACTGACTTAACGAGGGAGGTCGGGGATTTTTTTCAATTTCCTTTATTTCTCTGTGAAGAAGGAATTGTCTCTCTTCGCCTAGAGTTAGTATTAAGTAAAGTAGTACAACATAATGCGAGTATTTATCAACCACATAACAAGCGTCTGCTTTGCTGACGTTTTGCCCCAGAAAGAGCGAGCAATAAAGATATTTGTGAGTTGATTTTGATTGACAACAGGCTGTTGTGGGAAAACATATTGATTCCCGAGTTCAGAGGCTCAGTAAATTCCCGGGAACTTTTACTTTCCGATACCCAGAAGGTAAGGAAAACCTAATTTCGTCGCATGACTGTGCTATTAGTCAAATTATATTCCCCATCGTCGTAATCTTGAACATCCTAGATCCGCGGGAAAATGAGTGAATTCAGCAGGCGTTAAATGGAAGTCGCAGTTAACCGTATTAAGAAAAGAAAACAATAACAAAACCTCAGGAACCACAAATTTTAAATGAGTATGTTCGAACACTTACATTAATTAGCGTGGAAACAATGAATTAGTTCGATCAAACTTTTTATAAAACATTTGTGGCATTCCGTTACACTTCCAGGCATCACCAACCGAAGTTATTTGCGAATTTCGAAGAGCGACAGGGTCTTTTGACATTATGCATATCAAGTTGATGCGCTCACGTTATAGGTTCATATTTCGTTGAAAAAAGTGTTTATCAGGCTGAGCCGCATATGGGCCAATTGGCTGAAGTGGAACATACGTATTTAAATTCTTGGGAGTAGAGATAAGTAAAGAAACCCAACGCGAGGGTGGGATTGTTAATCCCTGGCTGTTCACCCAAATGTCCCCTCAGTCGAATTTCGGCGAAACGGGTCCCATTGGCCTGCCACACAATTTCCAGAGAAGGGAAGATAGTGGCCTCTCCCTCCCACTTGGCGATGCTATCGAGCGCTCAAATATCCCTGCAAATCCCGACGAAGTCCTGCAGATCCCAACCGCTCTTCCCGTTCTCGTGACATTGACAAGTTCAGTTTCCTTTCGCTCTCCATGAATCATTTTCGCTCTGCTGAACGCCCCGTTGAATATGACTTCAACTCCGTTCAAACTCCTTTACCCCTCACATTCGCCGCCGAGTGAACGAAGGCAATATTTACTCCCTCACACAACTCAGCTCTGGGCTATAAACTCTTCGACAAATTTGATGTTGCTCATCACTCGACTCACGAATTGCTCCGACGAGGACTTGAATTGAGTTCTGGTATTTAAACCTCAACCAACGACGCACGCGAAAAACATACAAACACATCCGAGTTGAACTTGTTGATTCATGATATAAAGGATATTCCAATATCATCGTGTGGATCCGAGCAAAATATGTCGAACAGCTATATTAATTTAATCAACGTATGCTTTGAAAAAATTGTACTTAATTTCGCCTAACCGACGGTGTTGATCGTGCAAAAAGTGGAATTACCATTACGTTTCAGTGCCTGCTGTATCGGAAAACCTCATTTCAGCACGTGTTGCGTTGGGGAGGCTCAAGTGTGCATATTGTGGTTCAGCCTCTGGCTTCACGAGGCTCCCCCATTCCAGAAGTAGATAAGCAGCCTATTTAGCTGGACCTAGCAGTCCCACATTCCTTGCCACAGTTGGCGAATGAGATCCGCGCGCAGGGGCGTAAGGAAGCTTGCTGTAAGTCAGGCAAGAGGCTGTTTCGGGTGATTTCGTTTGCATACACGAGGTCGCAAAGTGTCAGCTCCTCATTTCCTCACGTGTTGAGAGACCGCCTAGCGTAGGGACGTAAATCCGAAATTTATCGAGCTAACACTCTGCAAGTGCTCGTTAGGTGGTTAAGAGAATGAGGCGGGCGGAGTACCAGCTTCCAAAAGTCTTGGAGGAGGTACACGGGTCGACTTGTGACTAAGGCGCTCGAAAGTGCAGGACAAGGCAAAGCGGAGCCAAAAATAATAGTGGTGGCATGAATAGGAGAGTTCAACAAATTCCACAATCTCAAGTGCCACCAGTTTCTACATAAAACGAGAAGATAATTTGCCAATTTCAAATGATCTGTGGGAAATATTGGATTAGTAGCTAAAGCCATAAAAACCGCTGAATGTACGTATGGATGAGGTGAGGGGACGTAGTGGCATATTGCTTTATCTTAGGTGCAGGTACTTCATTCTTCAGTCCCTTTGCTGTGGGGAGTTCTTCTTCTTCTGTGGAAATGAATGCACCAAACACTCAACCCCCACCGAACATTCAATTGGAGGAAAGGATTTTGGATTTGCATTCGTAGACACATTTGAGCGTATCACTCTCAACTCTGCCACCATTGTTATGAACGTTTCACCGCTCTGGAGACTTTTTGGCACACTACATCAAAGAACCGAAGAGCTTTTATCTGGTGAACAGAAAATAGGGTGTCTGACGTCTGAATTTTAATTAACACATTCAACGCGAGTCTAATTTTTCTTGTTCCAACCCAGGACTGGGCGTGAAAAATACCATTTCATCGCTTCATACCATAAAATGTTTTATGAAATGTTGCTAAAATTATTTATAATAAATTCTTGTCCGGCGGCCTTTCTACTGTGGGCAAAAGGACATTCACGTTCTGTTGGGCAAAATCTGCAATACCAAAATGTCTTGATTTTTTTTCTTTTTCTTCATCTTTCTACGTTAAAAAGGAAGAAAGAGTTGAAAAAAAAACTTTAAAAAGATCAACTTTTCTCAAAGACTAAAATTAAAACATATACACTCAAAGAAATATATATTAGGACTTTTTTTTTTTGTATAGAATAACATAGAACTGAAAAGACTTGCAAATGGGAGAATATATCAAGAATTGTTAATAACATGTACAAGCACATATATGACAACCATGAAATTCTCTAAAAAGTAGATCGAGCCATGAGCCTGGCCCGGTTTCGGGCTGGGTCTGGGTAGCCCTGATAGTTGGAATCCAAGGAAATTTGAGAAGTGGTAGGAGGTGAATGTTTTGCAAAGTCCAATGCGGGGAAAACCCGTTTGCTTCGGAAATTGGAAATACCGAAGGCGAACCCCGTGGTCACCCGGAAATAATCCGAAGTCCTTTAAGTAACCCGTAAGTTAGCAGGAGGCTAATTGAAATCCCAAGGGGTAAGAAAAAACCCGCGCCGGGGCCTTTCCCGATAGAGGTAAGAGCCGCAATTACCTTGATCGGCCAATTCTGTGCCGTACAGTATTAATACATTTTTTGTAACTATTTAAAATATGTTAGGACACCAAGGAAAGTAAGGAAAACTCAATAATTACTTATCTTAACTGTAGTACATGCAATAATAGCTAAATTCAGAGGCGACTGCAGACTGAAGGTGTCTGGAAGGGTACTAAGGGACGAGACGTAGGTCTTAAGTCAGAACTGGAATACGGCTCCAAGGCAGATTTCAAACATAATGGAACAAGGCAGCCGATTGGGGCAGTCTAGAGGCTGAATGTGTTAATGCCTTGCTGTTACGTGCCCTAATTGCTCTGGTTATTTTAAGAAAAAATATCATTTAAATAGCTTTTGTTAATTTAATCTCAATGAACATCAAATACTACCCCTTCCTCATGTTTAGGCTAGAGGCCAATGTTTGGAGTATGAGAGTGTAAATAACTTCATCCCAATTCTCCATGATTGGATCCTCCCCAATTTCACTCCTTCAACATTCATCCCTTTTTAACGTTTCACAGGCTTCTATTGTCCCGCAGGGTCCGGGTCCACACAACGTGTGGAAGCAAACAAGCATCAGTAAACATGTCTTTCCGAACCCAATCTGCTAAAGTCAATTGAACGGTTCTGCATCATGTCCTTCTCGATAAAAGTGTCCTTCGACCGCTTCATTGCGATTTTATTTGAGGCGCGTCCAGAACTAAATGGCGCGGGATTGCGCGAGAAAAAAAATGCAGTACGGAGTAATTGCCTTGCTTCGATTTTACCACGTATACTGTTAACTGGTTATCGTATCGAGTATTCTCTTTGATGAGCATGTCATAGCCAAAGAACTGTACTCAAACGAGATGAGGGTCTTTCATTTCTCACTCTTATACCTTTTTCAATCGCCCATCCCACACACCAGGGTGCATTGAACTGGGATTCTCTCTAACCAGGTTCCCGGCAGAGGTCTTCACCATACTTCCAGGAGTCATCTTAATAATCGGGAAAGGGGTTAACGATACATCAACATAATGGGCGAGAATCGAGCTGTAGGAAACCGAAAGCGAATCGAAGCATTTGAGGTGCCTAGTCAGCAGAAATGCCCCGGACAAACATTCGCTAAATCGAAGAGTTCGATTAGTCCAGGTACATTACTTCTAATTATGACGCGATGAGATTGTCAACACCTGTGTGTTCCTGGTTAGTTTCCTGTTCGGAGTTCCAGAGTTGTTGAAGAAAGAACGAAAAAAGTAAGTAAACAAAATGTTACGAAATTTTTGTGGTTCTGTTGCAGATTATCCATTAATTCTGAGACCATTATTGAACTTTTTTTTCCGTGCGTTTCATACGCAAACAACTGCGATAAAATCAATCTTCATCGAGATTTTTGATTACCAATGATGGTTGCAGGGAATTGCACCGACAGTATGCCGACGCTTGGACACTGCTTGGCTACCGAGATGGTATTGAAGGCCCATCATCTGGGCCGAGATCTGCGAAGGGTTGTCCCAATAACTCCATCGGGGAAGTCAGTAATGTTCACTGGCACGCCAATCTATCTACTTCTTCTTCTACCTTATTGAGGTTAATTCAGCTTTATGCACTCACTTCACTCATTTTATTCAAGCGTCTTTCCATTTAACAAACTCATCTTGTTTTTATTATAACGGAACGACCTAACAAGTTAATTTTGGTGGAACTAACAAGTTAATTTGGTGGAAATAGCTTCTCTTTACGACGACCGTAAACGGTAAAATAATCGTGTAGTAACGTCGTCTCGGTTTTATGTAAAGAGTAAAAACGTGAAGCGCTTAAAGCAGCATCTTCAGAATGAGCCTTTTTCGGTGGAGTTTTTTTCCTACGAAAGGTTGACGGTACAGTGTCGAAATAGCTTCCGATACAAAGTTTCTTATAGTACAAGCTACTTAAAGGGTAAATATAAGAAGTTGATGCTCCTCGTAGCTTGTAAGACTATAAGGTAAGATAATGCGGGAGAGGCGCCTCTTTTCCTTGGCTCAGCGAGCAAAGTTATGCCACGTAATGGAAGACAAGACCTGGAAGATTCTCCGTCTACTCGTTCGAATCTCGACACATAACCCCTTCTCCAAGCCTTTTTAGTGAGAACTGGATTTTGTAAGGATGAAAGACACTATATTGCAGCTGTTGGTTCTTCTTCAAAGCATTTTGTCTAATGACGGAAAGCATGGATCGAGATGAGCGTGAAAGCTGAACCACAGAGACTTGAAGCGTTAGAAAAAGTATAAATTCAGTTACGAAAAGTCGATCTCTATGAATCAGAAATATTTTTTTGTTAAAGGAGAATGAATGATTTTAAGAAAATGTGGCTTTACGACCCTACCGTCACCAATCTGCCATCGTTGGGTTAAAAGAGCAGAAAAACAAGTAGAAGGAAGACATCACGGAAAGCAATTCAATATGCATTCAAAAAGAGAAAACTGTCGGTGCATCTGACGCCGGAATAAGGCTATAGACAAATTGATATGAAACTATATACAGAGATCAAAGGAATACTGACATCAATATTTTCTGCAAACCGGATGTACTATTCTGATTTTATTTTTTATAAATTGTTCATTCGGATCAACTCACAATGTTTTCGTCATTGCGAAAACTGTGAGACCAGAACATTGAAATCTTAACAGTACCGATCTACGGTCACATTTCAACTTTGCGTATGTTATACTTTCTATTTCTTTGATTATTTAATAAACAAGAAATGTCGGCGCTAGTTCACTGGAAATGCATTAAGTATAAGTACTTTCTTTTCAAATAAAATAAGATCGCTCGAGTTTTTAAATGTCATACCCTAGACATTCGCGATTTAATAATGCTACTCCTTCTAATTGTTTTTTCCATGGTTTTGTTTCGTCGCCTTATTGTTTTTGTTAGTATGAAGGTGTTTATCAACATTTCCCACCGAGGGAACCAAAAATGTCACTGTTGAGTGCAGGTGAGGGAGAGATGTGAAGTATAGTGCAGGCGGGGAAAAGCTGATAAATGAGATGATGGAGAGTGAGAAAGGAGTATTGCCTCTGCACTTCTGGAGGATAGAAGTATAGCAAAGAATAGAGCCAGTGAGAGGCAGAGTTCACAGAGCAAAAGGGAGTCTCCAGATAGGTGAACTGAAATAGAGGACGAGACCTGAGAGCTAGTGAGGGTAACTGGGCAAGAGCTGAGAGTCAACTGCTGTCAAGAGCCAGGAACTAAGGGCTAAGAAGTGAGGTAAAAGAAGGTGCTGAGGAAACCGTTACAGGGAAAACACGTTGTCGGCTCAGGTCACAAAATTGTTCTGCCATGGTTGAAACGTCAAAACATTGATAAAGACAGGGCTCTGGGATTGTTTAAGCATGGTGAACACAAACCCTAAAAACAAAACGCTCCTCGTTGCGCGCTGGTTACTCCGTGACGGAAGTCGGTGCAAATAAAATACAGTATATGAAGTTCTGGTGTTCATGTCGCTTGCTCCACCAAGGGATTGTGCAATGGGGGGATCTCTTTCTCCACCCACTTGCGCAAATTGAGAACCTCACAGAAAGGTGTTTTGAAGGTAGTGTTATCCAAACCTCATCTGAACCTCATCTTCTAAAAAGGGCCAGTGTCTTTTCCAAGCGACAGGTTTTCGTGAAATTTGAAGACCTCTTCTACCGCTCTAACCGCTGGGTTGTTTAGTTGCCACATACGCATACCCCCTTAACCCGATTCCAGCACCTCCAGAATGTGGTAAGCCACCAAATCAATTTGTCCGTTACCTCCTGAAGTCCGCAATATCAAATCCACCATCCGCATCTTGTTGGTGAGTGAGTGTATTGTATATTCAAAATGGAACTCCGCTGGATATGTATCTCTTTTGCAGTTAATTTCGTGAGTAGGGAACAAGTGGTATACACGTGGTCTGATTAGAAATGTGACCTAAAAATGTTGAAATACTTCATGGGCACCATGGATCTCGGAATTATGTTCTCAGGAAAAACTGAGAACTTTCTTGCATTTTCAGGCTCATCTCATGGCAATAGCTCTAAAATTGGCCATTCCACCACTGGCTACGTGATCAAGAGCTGAGCAGATTTGATCACAAGGAAATCTAAGAAACAAAGCCATGTAGCCCTTTCAACTTGTGCGGTGGCGTACGTTGAAATATTGGAGGCATGCTAATAACTTACGAACTTGCTTCCTACATTGACAAATGACTGATGCACCTTGAAACATGTGGTTAAACTGTGTATATATTATGTACATGAAATGTACAAAGATGAGAAACTACAACTAGAATAAATTTCGACAAATGAGCCAATTGTTTTACAATGGCACTGCCACTTAAAAAAATGAGTTGGCTTCCATGATTTCTTGTTAACGAACTTTAATGCTGTGTTGAAATATTTTTACAGGTGTATAGGGGCCCGGGTTCTAGCTCTCCAGCACTTCAAGAACAACTTCGCTGAGAACTTCTCAAGACCTCTGCCTACCTTCTGGTTCGACGCTCTCCAGCCTTCAGGAATTTACTAGATCATCCGTCAATCCTCCATCAAAATAGTCGTACCTTGACGGTGGCCCCAGTATGCTAACATTGTGAAGGAGGGAGTGTCGAAATAAGGTCCCCAAAGTGAGGCATATTCCGAATTTTGACAACCATCGGGGCTGTGAATCTGTCGATCCGAGTGATTAATGCTTTGAGCCTACTGGCTCTTTTGCATTGGAGTACTATTTGCTCGTTCGAATAATTAACCCTGAATGTTTGTTGATGGCTGGGGTGCGTGATGTGTTTCGCATGTACACGTTGACTCACATGTGAGGTGTGTGACGCCCTCTAGTAAGTGATTACTAGATGTTCAGGTGGTTCGGTTCCCGGTGGGGTATTGCGTTGTATCGAAAACTGGTTTGTCTTACAACGAGTACAGAGTGATATTTATTTATTTCTCCTTGTATGTAATTGACTTTAAACCTTTTACTATCGCTAAAAGAACTTCGAACTGGTAAGTGTACTTAGAATATTTACAGTATTTTGACTCAGCTTGAATCAGAATGATAGTCTCAGTCACCTCTGAAGTAGCCTTGTTTGAACCGTTTAGCTGGCAGATTGAAAAGACGTTCTGTTGAATTATTATTGCGCGTAATGATAGCCGAAACGAAATTAACTGCTACGTAAATATGGTGGATCTGACAGAAACTGTACTGAATCGTTTTTATTTACCTTAGTTTCAAAATCAGCCCTCTCATTTACGTTTTAGTGTAGGCTGGAACTTAATCAGGTTCCAGTAGCTACTTGAATCAATCCTACGTTCGGCTACTTAACACTCATTAAGACGGATTATCCACTCATTTTCTAGCACCTACTGCTTTGAAAGCGCTTCTGAAGAAGCAAAAGGAGCTAAGCGATCTCAAGCCTCTTCAACCGACCAAATTTTCGTCGGATTTATTCAAGTGCTATTATAATAGCGTAATCCTCTTTCTTGGTGTAACTGAGGCTTCTAGGAGCGAGAAGATTTTCAAATTGGAATATGCCAGCACTTCTTTCTTCGAGAAACTTGTCTTGTTGGAAGTGGGGTGGAGTGGGGGCATGGAATTCGAGAGATATCGCGCTCTTCGTTGTTTTATCCCGATTGACCTGAGGAAGACTTTCTTCTAAAAAGACCACTGAAAAAGTTTACGGAATTCAATTACGTTTTCTTACTTTAGCCTTTCGTTATTTCTGTTAGCAAAAGAGGACTTTCCGTTTCCCCCTCTGGAATTGTTCCTCTGAAAGATTCCAGAGCAATAAATATTGTAATGTAATGACAACTTACACGGCAGGTGGATTTCCTCTGTATAGTACCCGAAGTGTATTCCAATCTTCCCGATCAGGTCGTTCATTGACGTACTTGCGCTCTTTCTCTACTTTCCTCATCTCCTGGTTCGTATAAAAGTAATCGAAGCCAGAGGATGAAAAGCTGAACAGACTTTTCATTTAGCCACGACATTATAGATTCAACTTAAGTATTGTGGTATGTAGGGAAGTAAGACATCCCGACAAGTGAGAAGAGATACTAGTAAAGAGTAATCGGCCAGCTGACCTCTATGACTCAATTCAGTAGTGGGACAGGCTTCAATTTCCTCCCAGAGCTAATCGTAATGCTCCTCTCTGAGAGTTCAGTCACGGTCAATATGAGAAGGAAACAGGCTTGCGTGTCTCTGAGAACGGGATAAGCGAAAATGGCTGAACCGAGTCGGCTTAAATTTTTAGCGCGCGAGTCACCATTACACGCCAAAACAAGGGGATGATGAAAATTGGTCGAAAACGAGATATAGGTTTATCTTCCTGACCCAAACACCAAATACGTGAATACATATCCCCCCCGCAACCTCTATAACAACTTTGATTCAACTTTTGTATGGACAGTTTCAAGTGATGTTACGGTATTGTAAAATGTTTTATGTAATTATCATCTCAGGGAAACCGACGAGAACAGCACAACAAATTCCAAATTTTCGACGAAAAGCTTTTTTTGGTGAAGTTTACCTTAAACATCTTGATCATATGATCCAAGCGTTCCCAAATCATGCTGGTAGGTTACCGAGTAGTCAGAAGAAATCTAGAAATTCCAGAATTCCAAGTTATGTTGATTCGACTAGGTGTTTCTCATCCACTAGAATCATGTCGACAGTCGCATAGTTACGTACACGATGGGTTAACCGTTATCACTTTCTGCGTTTTGGTGTTGGACCAACTCAATGAGAAACATATTCAATTTGTAGAGAAACCATGACAATCAATGAATGTTCGTGAGGTTGAGGCACCACTTTTTTTTGGCAGCGTTTCGTAATCGAAATAGCTAATACACTGAAAGGACTCCAAGGGCTCAGTTTCTCACCTGGCTCATTTCCTCACTTTCGGTCCCCATCATAAACTGAATGATTAAAGTAACGGGACTTGCACGTAGTGAAGAGGTCGATAAGGAACCTTGAGGAGCGTCTCTGTATTAAAGGTTCCTTTTATCGTTGAATATTTCATGAATCACTGACTCTCGTCAAGTAAACTCCTTTTATGGCAGCGGATTCGCAGGTCATCGGTTGAAGTTTGAACGAGTGAGATGAACGTTACTCAGCGTAAGAAGTGCACGAATAAAAACTTTACGACTGATACATTTGATACGGAAATATCTGCACCGACACTCTGCAAAATCGATAAGCGAATAAAAAGTTACACATTAAACTGGAAATATTCATAAATCGGACGATCTTAGACTTGACCTACCGAAAACTAACATACAAATTCGCGAATGAAAGTCCGTATTTCTGCCCATAACTGCTTCTCGCAATTCGAGACTTACCCACCTTTTCGTATCAATAGGAATAGCTCCCACGATTGTTTTGGCGTCTTAAAACGTAGAGAATTCGAAGTACAACTCAACGGCACGTAACTGCATTCAGTCCCACGTGCATGTAATGATTTTATCATTCTAGTATTATCTAAATTTGTATTTCATTCATTTCAGAAGAATGTGGTAGAACTCAGCTCAACATTTTACGTAGAAACGAGTGGTTTTTGCGGTACCGAACTTGATTGAGTTCTCCTATGCACTTTATGTTTCCTGCTGTCGAGTTGGAATACTGAAACACGACGATAGTTTGAGTTGTGAAATTTCCTGGGATGTTTCTGGTAATTTCATGATCATTAATAAGTTACCATTGCGTAGGTAACCTATTGGCCTACGAACACGAAGTCTTGAGGACGCTAACGCCATAACACCATTAATTAAATTAATAAAACTGCCCGAAACTGTTTATAATTTATAGTGCTGCTCTCGATCTTTTTTCGAACTCAGAAACAGAAAGCGTCTGAAGAAAATTCAAAAAAAAATTCCAGTCGATTGCATAACTTTCCAACCTACTTGAAAGGGCTAAGAAAAGCTACTACCTCAATCAGTTCATCCGTTTATCAGGAAACCTGGCGACAGCCACACACAGCCCAAAGTTCGGTGTATATGCCTGAAGAGACCTACCACAGGTCGATTACAGCCATTAAATGAGTATTTTGTACTTTTTTATTCCGAGAACGGTTCTGTGACTTGACTTATGATTCCAGAATGGCTTTAGCCAGGACAGATTAGTATCTAAACTTATTTGCGATCCTCGTTAACCTCTGCTTATCCGCCGAAAGCCTGAGGGACGGATTCCGTTTGACCACAAGCCCTTCAGTGATCCCAAAAGGGCTTACCAAATTGATCCTCTTTTTTCCGTTTTTGACAAGGAAAAACTTTTTTCTTATGGGACCCAACTTAAATGTAAGCCACGCTTGAAAAATATTCAGCTCCTTTCCACATCCACTGCAGTCTTGAATTATCGTGGGTATAAAACTATTCGCTCGGTACATCTGCGGCCTAAGATAATTTTATCACACCGCTCTCTACATTAATTTCCATTCTTATGGCCAGTGTTCAGTTTGCTCTTGCCCGAGCAGTACAATCAACTCAAGTTTTGGACGACATTTTTGCGCGCATATTCCTCGAAATCGTATATCTTTTGCTTTGAGCACAATGCAGTGCTTTTTATCAGTTTTTCATTTCGGGCCGTATCAACTACTACTTACTGACGACGGCTTTAAGAGAAACAATACATGCATATTGACTAGAGGAAGACAACCTGAGAGTTTGGTGAAAGTAATTGAAGCCGTTTTACCAAATGGTATTACCAGGTGCGCCGCATCAACACAACTTTCGTTATCTCTATATAAATTCACTGGTGTTCATTGCTTTTTCTACGGGTTCGAGCTATTTTTCAATCAGTTCTTGTGAACTTGTGAAAACGCTGTATCGCACGCAGAAATTTGTTGTTCTGCTGTTGCTTGCATGTTTGAGAATCACTTTTCGAGAGTTATCGGGTAAACACGTTTTAGAAAGATAAACCTCGGTGTCAACGTATATCTTAAGAGCGTTATTGAATACCCATCGTATAGGTACATGTTTGGACTATCGCCCGAATTTTTCTGAAGATTCTAGTAACATTTGAGCGGGGTTTACGAAGGGAAAACTGCTCTAAAAATGAAGTGGTTGTTAATTTACTGTGCTGCTGTGCTGTGCTGACTGTATCAAGTTTTACAACGCCCTTTAGAGAGATCGCTCTTTTTCTCCACAAATGTACGGAGAAATAGCGAACATCCGGAGATCTGATTGACTCTCACCTCATTTTAGCAGTTATGCGTCTCGCAAGGAGAAATAGTGACGGCGTACGTTGGAACAAAGGGCTGCGATTGGACAATTGGACGACGCAAAAAACTCAAATTGGAAGGCTCCGACTCCAAGCTTTGAATATTTTAAATAGCGCGTTGTTTAAATTTGCAAGCTGCGATGGCGATGCAAATTCAATAGACGGAACCCCTAAATGTTCGGCGGTCGAACTAGGGCGACGCTGGTTTCGCCCTCAGGCTGCGTATGCGGCTAAGCTACGATTTTTCAACGCATTTCTCTTTCTATTCGGCGAGAAGGGGCGAAAAGGGAACTGAATACATTTCAAAAAGTAATCTAAGTGACGAGGGGAGCCGAGGGTTGGAAGAATTGCGGAAGGAAATAATAGAGAGAGAGAAAGGACGTTTGGTGTCAAAATCACGACGTAACAAAGTGACAAAAATGTACTGCCAGCTCACGCAGACCAAGTCACAAATAGCTACAGCTCGAAGGAACTCGGCTATAAAACCCTACTGTCACGTTTCCTCGGTTTTTTTGGAGGCACTCACCTTGTGCCAGTACAATGGCCTTCATTCTCTTTCTTTGAATTAATAAACGCGATATTATACTCTTGTCCTTCTGAAGGCCCGCACGATGTTGTTGGTGAATTTTGACTGCAGTGGCGTAGATATTCAACTTTTCCCCGGCCAGTTGTATTACAATTGCCTGGGAAAAGCCCCTTCGTAGAAATTCTTCGTAAATATTCTTCGCATAAATAAAAGCGGAAAACTACAAGCCACTCGATTTTCGTAAGATTCCGATTAGTTCAACAGTCATGATTGTTCGACCTCCTTGAGAGTTCATGTGGATTGTCTTATTCCTATTAGAATCCCACGCTTGTTGTTCCATCTCCACGTTGGGATCTTCAGGATGCATTCTCGTTTTTTTCGTTTCCCCCTTCGTTGGCCAATTCCAGTTACCTTGAGTTGTTATTTCGATACATCAATCGAGTTCCAAGACAAGTTTGCGGGTTATGGAAAAAATGTATTGCTCCGTGCGTTTTTTGAGGTCATTTCATTTCTCTGCATTAGTAGTTTCAGTAACATTCCCTCACGTTCTTATCCATTCCAATGAATCCGACTCAGTCTTGGATTCATTCTCTTAGCCATCTGAAATAGTAGGGCTGTTTTCTTACGATTTTTATAGCGGGGTTAGTTTTGTCACGTTGGCACATGACATACCGACAGGTGGTGATACAGTTCGGGGCAGATTGCAGGGCTTGTACGACCAGGGGAAAGGATTTATGAACCAGATCGTACAACGTTATTTTGAAGAAGAAATTTGTCTTCACGCCTTCGTCGAATATGTAGCTAGTCTCACCTCATTCTCGCTCTTGACCGTGTCAAACTTTGACGATGCCCCTCCGCCCTAACCTACTGGCTTCAAGTCCGTACTATTGTCCGTGAAAGTTATGAATCTTATGCTGTAAACTGTTCCAGAATACAATAGAGATGTCACTCAGTTTGTATCGTTAAAAACATTGTTCAACGCAGCAGTACAAAACTTTCCAGTACTATGAAATATTTGCTGTTCTTTGTGCCAACAGTAGCGGAAAACACAAACTTGCAGTCAGCACTTGGCAAGTATGCGTTCTATTCCTAACCAGTTTCCAACCAACTGTGTTGGAGATGTTCTTGTTCTCCGCCAAAGGGTGGACATGGCCAATGAAAGACCTCCCTATTGCCAAGCTCGCTAATTTCTTCGTGTTTGAGGCATTGTTCTCAAAGCTTTCACCTGAATTAAGCGTCAAGTTCAACAGGGAGGAAATTATATTTGGATTCCATTTCCAATCACGATAATCGATTTACATTCCTCGACTGGAGTTTCAGAACGAATTCACGAACGAGCGCACAACGCCTCAGCCCAGCGTTCTTGCAGGTGTGCGTGTACACAATTGAGAAGTGATCGTTCCGACGATAGAAACGACTTCTTGGGGTTTAATTGTCACTTCTGCACTTCTGCACTGAAAGGCATTACTTCTACCACAGTCCAGAGTTCCGAGTGCAGAAACCAGTGCTTCTCATTCAAGTACCAACTCTCACGTTGTACTTCTGAGTGCAGATCAGTCATTCTATGCTCCAATCCATTCAATCTGACAAAATCTCCGTTCAGTCTCAGGATCAAACTTTATCATCAAATGATTCAAGGGAATTATTATTGCAATGTATTAGCGATTCATGTTCGAACTACCCATCCCCAACTGAGCCGTGTTTAGGGCAAAGCAGGCAAGTCAGTTGGGCTCTATAGGAAAGTGTCCAGTTGTGAGTAACCCTGTTTTACCGTTTCAGTGATTCATGGGAAGCTTTCGCTCACTTCCCTGTTGAGGATGCTCAGTACAAGTCGTAATGATCACGATAATTTAGTTCCAACTCTCTGCTTGCAGTTATTCACAGATCAAGATTTAGTTCGGTGCTGAGGACTTCCAGCAATAACAATCATCCGTTCTCACTTTGATCAGGTGAACGGAGAGCAGGTTGTATCACGTGGTGGCTTGATCATACGGCAAAATTCCCAATTCCTCCACTCAGCAGCTGTATTAGCACCCAGAGATTGTTCATCTGAGAGAAGTAGATGTTCTATCAGGAAAATTCAATTTCTGATCTACTACCAACCGTAATGGGGTGTTTATCTCCTGATGTCAGTCACATGACTCCCATTTGGGCTGCGCTGGATTCCGTCTCTGAAGGCAGCACAGTATGCGGGTTTGATTGTGACGTCATTGGTTTGTCGATCAAAGAAGTTGGCAATACTCGGCAATGAACAAGGCTGCTATAGCTTACCTCCATACAACCACTGGTCGTATTATTACTTCACAGTTCACTAAGCAGAAATAAAAATCAAAATGTCCCAAAAATAATGTTATTTTTAAACATTTTTGTAATATCCCGAATAACTACGTCACTGTATTTTATCAATCTTATGGAGTGTCTTTTAGCATTTCAAACCCACATTTTGTTCCACGCAACTATGTCTGCCTCTATTTGTCGAACGGACATATAAGCCATGATAGCTCGGAAAACGAGATTTTTCGAATATTAATTTACCGGTTTTCCCATTTCACAAAAACGGCTCAAATAATTTGAACCAAATTAACGGAATACTCTCAACTGACTGTTCCCCATAGACATTACGGTTGAAATGCGTTGAACAAAGATATAGGGCTCGTATATACGGCATGTGCAATAGGTTGTGTTACTACGCGCCAGATTTTTTTTCTTTAAAAACTAACGATTTTGATTAAATTAAAATGTTTGTATATGCAGCTCCACATGACACAACTAGGGTGCTTCACAAAAATGTATACACACTTCCATAGAAAATTTATTTACCGTTCTAAAAAATTAAATTTCAGGAAAATAGAAAGCTGAAAGTCCAATGTAAATGAAACATAAATAACAAATGTTAATACTGTTCAAATTGGTGACCTGCAGCATCAATACAATTCTGAGTACGAGTCACCACAGATTCTGTACATCGTATCAAAACGTCCAATGAGATTTCTCTACACACTGCTTGAATCTCATTCCAAAGAATGTCTAGGTTACGTGGTTTACGTTTGTACACCTCATCTTTTACTGTGCCCCACAAGAAGAAATCCAGTGGTGTAAGGTCTGGAGAGCGTGCTGGAAACTCGATTGGCCCCCTGCGTCCTATCCACTGGCCCGACAAATTTTGATCCAGGTAAGTCCCTGTGATAGTGCGGCGGAGCACCATCTTGTTGAAAATAAAAATCATCATTACCGTATTATGCACGAATGGCAGGAAATATGGAATCAGCAAGCATTGTTAGGTAATTAATACCAGTTACAGTGCCTTCAAATCGAAAAGGTCCAATGAGTCCCCTTGAAGACAAACCGCACCACACATTTACACCAGGCAAATTTACAGCTTTTTCAATTGTAATGTGAGGATTTTCTTCACATCAGTAAACACAATTGTGCCTATTGACAGTTCCATTGAGTTTGAATTGGGCTTCATCCGACCAAATGATGCTACCCATAAATCCCGGTTCACGTATCACCATCTCCTGAATCCATTCACAAAATTGCAACCTTCGATCTGGATCGTCGTCATTTAGCTGTTGCACCTGCCTTGGAATGTAAACACGATACTTGCCTCTCTTCAGAGCGTAGCACGCTGCTGGCACTTACATCACTTCCACGTGCCCCTTGCCTTGAAGATTTGTTAGGAGAGCGTTGAAACAGTTCCAAGACTGCCGTTGATGACCCATCACTTGTAGCTGTTCGAGGCCGACTTGAATGACCTTTATGCACATCACACACTGTTCCATGAACTTCGAATTTGTCTCGTATGCGTGTAATTGTTAATCTTGAAGGTGGTTCTGTATCATACTCCCTTCTCCACTGTCTTTGAACTTCATTTACATTCTCAAACTTCAAGTACCACTTAATAACCTGCTTACGTTCTTCAAAACTCAAACGTACGTCCCCCATGTTGATATTACAAATTCCAACTGTTTGGGCCTCGTTGCGAGACGGTGGCCACGCAGCTCGGCATCCAGCGACAAGTTTCCTCTTGCCCATCGTCTTCCCCCGCCACTCCTAGCTTTTTCCGACGAGCCGTGCGAGGCGGAAACCAGTGCTTTTCGCGTCGTCTTTCGCCCTGGACCTTCGCTATTTTCTCTCAAAGTGTGTATACATTTTTTTGAAGCACCCATATCATAAAATTCTCATCCATGGGAAAATGATGAGAGCAGCAGAATAAATGACCAAACGTTTTGACGAAACGGATTTTAGCGCAGTTTGTTTCCTTGCAAACTCCGTTGAAATGTTACAAGAATCTTCTGGAAAATTGAGGTAAAAGTTTAATGAAGTGCCTATAAAATGAGCGTCACTAACGGAGCTACGGCATAGCTTCCGGAATTACCAACTACCGTTATGTTTCACCAAGTTCATATGAACTGAGTGAGAAATGTATTGAATGGGAAGAGCCATAAAAACTAGTGAGTGCACGTAGAGCTAAGGAAAGTTGTGTGATCCGTCGCACCTGATGTTTTACTCGGCCACAGTCGACAAAGGCTTGGAAATTAGACAGGCACAAGATCATTGGTCTGGCAACATTCTCCACAAAGTACAGTCTCGCTTCATGAGCATTCGGTCCCATCGGACATGGGTGGGTAATGGATACCGATGGAAGAGCTTAACGTTGATGTTACGTCGATTTCTGACGAGGAAATCAAATCGCACAGGCAGCGGCTCGTTCATCAAAAGGTTTCGACAATTTTCCCTGTCTAATGACATGGGGATTTCCGTAACGGGTTCGTTCGCAAACCAATAAAACACTCCAGAATGAAATGTTGGAAAAGTGAAAAGGGAAGAGAAAATTCCGTTTCCTGCTGTTATTAAACGAAGGCGAGTTCAGTTGCGGTGTGGGCCGTAGGAGTATCGCAAGCAGAGGGACGGAAACGTGTTTAACGCGGGGGAAAATATCCCGTTTCCTCTAACGAATTTATTCATCCAGCTTGCGGATTCCCTGTTGTCCTCTTTTGTAGACATTGACCTCCGATTGTGACACAAAAGGTCGTAATGAGCAAGTTGGGGGGTTCCCACTTTTCCTGTTTTGTCACGTACCGAACGCCGGAGATGGCTCAACGTTCTTCCGGAAATGAACCAAAACTGGAGGTTCGTTAGGCAACTTTTATTCACAATTCGTTAGATTAGTTTGTATTGTGAATTCAACCCTTGCAAGGTAACTAATGAATTGTACAACGCAAACTCAGAACTAAAAATCTGGCACGAAGCAGATCCCGAACCTTTATCAACCACTTAATTCGACGATACGCTGAAGAAGAAATCGTCTATACTTGGCACGCTGTAAGTACCTGCGAGTGTAGTTAATACCGTGAGACGGGTTCTCCGGGAGGTGTAAAACCGAATTATTAACACGGGGAGTCTAATTCTCTGATGAGTTTTGGCTTGTATTGCTGTTCAAGAGATAATTGTCGAAATAATAACCGAAAACAAATTGTGGGTACATTTCGTTAGAAGAACCGAAGATCGTCCCTATGAAGAATTCAAAAACGTCGATAAACACTGTTTAATCATAGTGCGGTAAGTATAATCTAAGCGTGAATAAAGACGCTTTCAGCCCTGCCTAGTGGAAAGGAAAGTTACGCACTTGGCTGACATTTTCTTTCTAATTTTCTTTAGATCTTCATGTATTATGAGTCCAAAATCCACCATTTGGAAAAATATTAAGTACCCGTGTCTAGATCATAATTGAAATTACTCAATCAGTTCAAATTTGGTTTTCAGCCTGCTGGTCACCATGGGAGGTAAAAATTAAGGCAAGAGCCAAGTCGATTCCAAACTGTCTGTAGTTATCTTTGTGTTCGAAACAGCAAATATCGATCTTCAAACACGGTCTGGATTTCGATTTAATTTTAAATATCGACAGTTCCAAACCGCATGTGTGGTACTGACCTTGAAATTCTTATGTTTTGTAAAATGCTGGGGGTGGCAGAATAAAATATCTGGCGCGTAGCCCCCGTAAACTCAACGACCTGTTACATATACGGGCGCTATATCTACGTTCAACGCATTTCTACAGAAACATTTATGGGAGACAAAATTTAGGTGTTAAATAGTTAGTTTGATGGAAATCGATGGACCGTTATTGAGAAAATCGGAAAGCCGATAAATTAATATCCAACAAATCTCCCTTTCGAGTTAGCATGGCTTATACCTTCGTTCAACAGAGAGATACAGAAATAATTACGGAGAATAAAATTTAGGTATGGATTTCTAGAAGACTCCTCGTAAGATTGATCGCGTGAAGCAGTTACTCCATAAATTACAAAAATATTCAAAAAACACAATTATCGACTCATTTTAACTTTTCTCTGTTCAATGGACATCAGAAGAACATTTATTCACGATAATATATAGGTATGATCTATTTAAAAACATTCCGTAGTTTACTAAAGTTAACGTACTAGTCAGTACTGACTTAACGGTCTTTACATCGAAAGCGCTTGCCCCCCAGTAACTCACCTGCCAAAGGAGACAGACTCACCTAACAGGTACGTTAACTTTAGTAATTACTAATTTGTAATTTATAATTTGCTTACTGGCGGACATAACCCAATTGCTTTAATTCTGTAGTTTGGTGAAAACCGTTAAAGCCACTTTTCTAGAAAAATGCGAGAACCCCTAGTTTTGGTACATTCCCCCCCCCCCCATAACCATGAATGTAAATCGCCCATAACCCTATTCTCGTGTCTACAAAGAATAACAAACAAAACAAAAAAAGTACCAGCTCAATCGATTCAGCCGTTCAAATCGAACATTTTTTTCGTATATGGGACGGAACACCCAAAATTGAAAAACTAAATAAATAATAAGTAAGGAAATGGGGAGGGCGCCCAGACTACCCTACGCCGGCTCTAGGGATAGGGAAATAAAGGTAAGAGGATGTTCCACGATGGAGTGACCCGAGAAAATGGCGTGTGATACGTAGAAAACGCCTGCTGACACCCAGCTGACGCATTTTCTCAGTACTTTCCTCGCACCACACCCCACGCCCGGACATGGTCAATGCTGCAACCCTGCCTCCACTCCAGGAGCTTCTGAAACCCCCATACGAAGATCCATCCCGTCGTATTTGCGCTTTTCAGCTTGCAAAGTTAGCAAGATCCCGACTGCCAGATACCACCTGAACATCCAGGATCAGTGCAGATTGGTCGGAACCAACGGCGACGATGTCAGGCCTCAGTCCTTCCAGAGATAACCCTGTAGTGCCCCTCTCTCTTTCTCTCCACTTCCCAACCCTCAGATGACACTGCACCAGCAACCTGCTTGCAGACTGCGTCATGATGCTTGACACGGCCCTTATGAGTACCTGCAACACAGGATTCATTGACTCAAACAGGTTACCACAGGCACGACAGCGAGAATTCACAACATAACGATCCCAGCCTCTTGTACACCTCATCGCTGTAGGCAGTGACGCCACACGAACGGTGTGAAAGTGCCCGTAATCCTTCCCATGAATGCCCTCTGAAGCCCACTCCACTCACCCAGAAGAGTAGGGGGAGTTAGGACGCTGCCTGAGCTCCCGCCCGTCAACCGAACCATGCAGAGCAGCCGCGAAACCCAAAGGTTTACTCAAAGGACACACACGCACAGTCAGACCACGCGCAGGAGTTAGCTTTTATGGACTCGATAGGTCTTATAAGGCCTAAAGGTTCTTACCCATTGGTTGGTGGAAAATATTAATCAAAAACTGAGTTTTTTTCCTTACACCAGTTTCTCAGCTACAAATATGAAGAACAGAGCACATCATACATGTATCTTTTCTTATCAAAATGTCTGTCCCGTGGCTCTGATAAAAGAGTTATATCAATCGAAAGCCGTGAAGATTGAAGTTTGGCTCAGCATCCAGCAAACCCAGAAATGTGGCAAGGCTCATAGTCATTTAGTTGATCTCCCGGTAAAGAACTGTTGCCCATGTGTTACCTAGCAAAGGTATGACCCCGGGAAATCAGTATCACCTGGGATGAGCTCTTACTCTGGTTTCGCAGCTGATCCAACTATTCCCATGGGTGGAAAATTTCAATGGGAAAGGTCAACTGGGGCCTCGTTTTTTATTTCCTTTTGCATTTTTTTTCCCGCTAAGTTATGTAATAGGCTGGAACAAAAGAATTTGATTTACTCTTAGGGCCTAATGAGCCAGAAAAACACTATTTGGGAAAATGGTGCATGTGTGGCTCTACATATGTGCCTGTGAACGTGATTGAGAGGAAATGGCGGATTCAAATCAGTTCACACTTGATAGTTATCCCGCGGATTACTGTAGGACTCCGACATGAAGGTATAAACAAAATCCACCTAAAACTAACTATAGTTCTCAACGTCGTCAAAGCGCTAACCGTTTTTTATTTTCAACAAAATTACAATTGAAATGATCACAGTTTGTCTATATATAGCTCCAAATGACCGAACACGACGTACAATTTTCATCCGTGTGAAAATGACGAGTGCAGCACAAACAATTTCCAAACATTTCGACGGAAACAGATGTAAACTCAATTTTTATTTTTCACTGTTCTAGGATAAGTAAAAATTGTTACAGTAAAAATCACGGTTAACATTTTTCCCCGCGAAAGAGAGTTGTTTTACAACACATCATGCGTTAGGATCCTTCCATAAATTTACGTCACTTTCCGTGTAGAAAGATAAAATGAATAAAAATGTACTAGGCGGTTGTTCCGAGAGATGAGTAGGGTACTGGCAGGATGGATAGGAAGATGGATACAGATGCGTGTTGATGATTAGTCGTCGCGGTCTACTCACATTATTTATATCGATAACAACGTCGACGTCCGGATATTGTTTCTGCGAGCAGGGGAACTTCAATTGTGAATTAGTGCCCACCTACCACACACATCCCCTTCAACCCCCAGTCTGTCCGTTGGGAGGAAACCTGGAAAGGGGGTTTCGGAAAGGGGAAGGAAGGGTTTCGCTTGTAGTCCTGGATTTATGAAAGGACGACAGGGAAGTGATGGATAGGGCTCCTGTTGTATCCACCAGTTTCCCAACCTTCGCTCAAACACTCCATCTCCTTTCGAAGCCCTTCCACCGGCTCACGGGTCTCTCTGCGTGCAGTTCTTCTAAAACGAACTTGATTGTTTCTTCATTAAAAATCGGTGACCCTCAACGAAAAATAACAAAATTTGGAGTTGACCATCACACAGCTTCCCAACCCAAGATGTTGAGATATACTTTTGGTGGATTTTGGTATGAAATAGTGCGATTTAGTCTCAAAATTAATTGAAACGGAGTCGATTATAAAATAATCCCTCAACGCATCCTACTCATTAGTCCTTGTTTAGGACCGACCTTCCCACCTGAGACTCAAAATGTACACCCTCGTGCCACCGGGCAACGTTCAAGTAATTACCATCTACATCGCAATTAGTGGTGAACAGGAGTTGAAAAACGATGAACGAGACTCGGCATGTGATGGACGGACATACAAGAAGTGGGAAATACTCTCTCGTTGCACTGTGTTACATGTACGACATGGCTCGCAGGACACCAATGAAAAGGTGTTTTTCTTTAACTTATGGCAACTGAAGAAAACGCTCACTACGGTCTCAGATGGGTCTTCAATGTGGCGTCCATAAACAGACTTGTGGCCTCTCCGCACTACCACTGTGGGAACAGGGCTGCTAATTCCTGGTTCGAAGTCGTCAAAACGAGCCACCTTCTCTGGCTGCTGGAGAAGCTCCCAAAGCACTATGTTTTTAGCTGAATGCATCATGGCCTCGCAGAATCTGCAACTCCTTACCTCCGACTTGTCAATCCCAGCTAGTTAGGCACCTTGGTGGACAGTGCTCTGTAAACAGGCCACATATCCGTATATTTTCTCTCTCCAATCCGAGCACCTCCCTCGATCGCTCAATGGAAAGCCCAATGCTTTTGGCAAGGCACATTCCGTGGCTGCTGTGCACTCTCCTCCCACTCGCCTTTACTCATGTAACCTCTTTACTTGTTGGTACCTGCATTGGGTTCAGGTTCCACCAGAGAGCAGATCCATTCCTCACCAAATGTAGTCCTCTCATTCCTTTCTAACTATTTATGGCCTGGCATCTAACACAAAGTTAAAGTGTTCTACCCGGCCGGATTCAACGTCAAACCTCTCCCTCATAGCTCTATTCTTCTCACGGTTCGTCAAAAAGATTATTTTGTTGTGAAGTTATGGAGCTTCCAAGTACTGTATAGCGTCCTCTGTCATACTGTATTGCCATTATAGCATATCTTTCCGCCCACGAGATGGCTTTCTGAATTAACTCCCACAGTAACGTTTTCTGCAACATCTCCGTATGACATATGTGCCACTTTAAGAAGTTGTATCAAATGAAGTATGAAAGACTGCTCGGCGAAGTAGCGATTGCTCTGCTGCAAAACCTGATTCAAGCCCTCGGCCAATGTTGTACAAAATGGCGGCTCGAAATCAAAGCGACCAAATCTAGCTCAGCGACATACACCATAGTACGGTGACTAGTCCTGTAAGGACACTGCAATGCCTTTCATACTAGTATGTTGGTGTGACACTAAACCACCTTTAGCCTTTAGCATTGACCTTTACAGAACATTTTACCATGATAATACATAAGCTCAAAAATCGTACTAAGCAATTGAAGAACTTATCGCATAACTAAAATATGCCACTAAACAATAAACTGCTAATCAACGCAGCACTGATACGCAGTACTGTTACAGTGCATGTTCACTCTCCCGATTCTGGAGGTTAGTAAGCCATTAAAATGCCATTCCCCATAGAAATCCACCACCCCACTCACGTAAGCAACTCCACATTGCATACCTTGACGTCGATACAACTGACTGCCTCAAAGAAGTAATGGAACGCTTCTTGACACGGAATTTAAACCATTGGAAAGACACTGTATTGCAGAGTGAAAGTAACTACTCGACTCACGGAAAGCGAATGTAATGAAGAAACGGCAACCAAGGGACAACGTGTTTTTCACCTTGCTGAACTCAACATACACATTGAATTGTTGTTGACTAGGCACATTGTACGATGTGATTCTTACTCAATAAATCGATTTTGGTGAGAGCACGTACGCTCGTTTCCAGTTCAGTCCCAAGATGAAATATGTAGTTGGGTGCATGATTGGGAGGGCGTTCTTTCCTGCCTGTTTGTATCGTACTTCAGTTCATTTTGAAACCCGATAAGTACAGCTTCGTTAGACGACCCGGGATTCGACTGTCCCTTGTACTCAAACTACTTTTGAATTTTCCAAGTCCTGGAATAGTTAAACTGTTCCTGATCCGCTGGCCGCATGCAAAGTCGCGAATCGATGAGGCTGTGAAATTGCCGGGGCGGCACTAATCGCCTTCGCCGTTTCTCTCGATCCATCGCACTCGATCGGCGGTATCTCCCCTTTAGAGGTTTTAGTGGAAATGATAACCACTGAGAGTTGGGTTGGGGCTTCAGAACTTTGGGAACCTCTTTCGGACCTTTTAAAACTGAGAGGAAAACTGACAATTTTTCAATATCAAGCTTCATTCAAGCGGCTTAGTCAAACGTACATCAGTGATTTAAGTGAAAAGCACAAAACGATCGTTTTATAAATGCATCTATAAACCATACCAACAATTTGTATGAATCGTGTACATGCTATTACCAATCTTCCGATGAGGTCTATTCATCAAGTTCAGGTAAAAGAGAATTTTATTCTACTAACTAAGAGAATTAAGAGAAATTATATTTTCCACACTTCGGTTCAGCCCCATGTCACAAAGCTTGACCTAAGGAAGTCGGGTGGGAAGTAGTCCGGACCCTTTGGGTAGCGGAAAGTGTCATAATCGTGTCAAAAAGAAAGTTTGGTTTTCTTCAGATCCTCACGTTTTGAGGCCTACTGAGTTGAACCTACTTTCCACGCATGGTCCGTGTGTCTATGTGTGTGTGTGTGTGTGTGTCTGTAGTTCGATTTGCGGGAGAACTGCCGAACCGATCGAGCAGATTCCAGATTTTTTTTTCGTTGTGTTCGTGATTTTTCGTAAACTTGAAAATAAGGTTATCGGCGATTTCGATTGATAAGAAAGGGAGTGGGGGACGAAAATGTTCCAAAAATTGGAGTTTTTTGCATATTTCTCGAAAACGGCTCTATTTTCTTCTTTTTCTCTTCTATTTTGATTAAACTATCAACTTATCTTCTACTAATTAATATCTAACTTCTCTTCTCCTTGAAAATCCGGTGAACGGATATATAGAGCTAAAAAGCAAAAATAGCTTTTTGGCAAAACGACTTCACCAAACTCACAGAATGTTTTTAAATATATAGTTCTGAATAAATGTTCTTCTAGCAGTCCATTAAACAGAGATAAAATTAGAAATGTGCCAATTCGGCTTGGGCTGAGTCGAATAATATTTTTGAACTTTATCTACTTAGTATTTTCACTCGACATATTTTGTTTTCCCATCTGTTATTCATTCTCATGTCTTCATCCTAATTTCCTGCTGTTCAAACTTGTTTTTCCCGCTATTTTATTCGATTTAGAGGGAGGCTACATTCTCAACTCTAATTCCTAAACGTTGTCACACGATTCCCTGACTATTTTGTTCGGTTAAAGTCGTCCGTACCACTTTTTCACCGTATTCCCGAACTGTTTGCCGATTCTTTTCCAGTGTGTTTACTCTGTTTCTCATCAGTTTTCTATTGATTCCTCGGTTAGTTTCTATTTACGACTTATGTGTACGGGATGCGACTGTAATACAAGATTTTTATTTAGGGAATTACAATTTCTTGGGCTTGGGTAAAAGAGGAGTGATCTGACTGCAATATGTAACACTAGTATCCACAAAGTACCCAGGGCTGTACATTAGTAACCATAAAGTACAAGAGCCGTACACTAGTAACCTTTAAGGAGGCGTTAACGAAGTCATTCGTACGAGGAAAGTAACTGACATGTGAAGCGGTTGATGCAGAATCAAGGGGCGTTATGCTGAGCTCACATCCGGAAAGAAATGTTTGTGGTTTGCGGTATGTTCTCCAAAGATCGATGTTTCGACAATAAAAGGGGAGACTAAGGTAAGGCACAACATTTTCGTCTCGTGTGGTGCGGCGAAGCCGTTGGGGAAAGACGTTATTGTCGGGCTTTCATCTCGAATGGAAGCCCTATTTTCCCTTATTTCACACCTTCGGCTCCGAATAAAAGGCTTCAAGACGCTTCAGTGGCGCTTTTCATCTTTGATTCAAAAGGAATGTCGAAGGGCGCTTCAACTAGAATTAGGTAGAAATTGGTCCTGGAAAAGTAATGTGAGAAACAGTCGACTGAGGCGTCAAAAAGAGGCGGGTCGATATCAAGGCTGGTTTGGTGTAACGGCGTGATAGTTCAGTATGTGTCGCTTTTAAGATAAGAATACGACGGCTCTCGAGTCGTGAGTCTTGATTTGTTACAGATGGAAACGTCAGGTTTTCTATAATGGAAAAATACCTCGCAGCCATAACTTCGAAACGAAACAAGACGCTGCTTTGAACCACAGCTTATCAGCTACCCAGTATACTACTAGCGAGTGCTACCAGGCTAGAGGCTTCATGTTAAATGGAGAATTCGAAAATAAAAGAAATTGACGAATTCGAAATGAAAGAAAACTTAGTTGGCCGTTCCTACCCAGCTATAGAAACGCACACAGGTCAATTCGCAGTTTTTAATGAGAATTTATTCTAATCCTTTTTACTTTCGATAGTTCTACGAAGGAATGTTACGTAATGGTCTATAAAAAATTCTGAGTTCTCTTCAGATCTTTACGTTTCAGACCCTACTCAGTCCAAAAAACACTGGAAAAAATGGTATGTGTGTCTGTGAACGCGATTGATAAAAAACGGCTGAACCAAATCAGCGCAAACTTGATATTTAGATCGCAAGTCGCCGTGGGACACCTAAATAAGGTTATGAGCAAAATCAGCTTATACTAACTACAGTTATTTTAGTGATCAAAACGCCAAATTTTTTCCTCAAAAATGACTTGAACGATTTTACCTCCAAATGACACGACGCAACCACGAAATTCTCATCAGTGAGAAAACGACGGGAGTAGCACAATAAATTACCGGAAATGTCGGTGAAAATCGATTTTGGCGCGGGTGTCCCCTCGTAAACTCTGCCCAAACATTACTAAGAGCTTCAGTTAAATGAAGATTCTAGTCCGATCAAGTTATCAAACGCTCACAAGATATATTGGGAAGACTCCAGGAATTCCATGTTCACTTAGTACCTTTTCTAAGGCATTTTTACCTGATAACTATGAAAAAGTCATCATTCTCAAAACAAACATGTTTACAGACGCATTAATTACCTATGTACCAATTGCTCAATAATGGTCAGGGCATGAGTACGAGCAGAACAATAAATTCTGGAACTGTACACGCTACCGCTTTCTGCCACCGTAAAGAGGTGTTTTACGATGTCCAAATGAACTGAGTGAAAAATAAATAGAATTTGTAGCCATGAAACCCGGTGAAAGTGTGTAGAGCTAAGGAACGTTGTGTGATGCGGCACGCCCGGTATTTATATTCAAGCGTTAACGTATTTTTAACAAAGAGAATATATGCCGATATACTAGAAGTCCACTTGGGGATTTCTTGTTACTAGTGGGTATGATCATACTGGGTCTGGTTGTTTGTCATGTTTCAACCCCTGCACCCTCGTCCTCAAACCCGCCATCTACATCAGTCTAACAAGCACGCAGTAAGTTCGTTTATGAAATTAGTTCTCTCTAATTCAACGACAAGCGTTTGCAGACGACCAGATGTCACAACAAGTGACAAATCACAAGATCCAGGAGTTTTGTTCGAGTTATCCTCCATATAATGAAGGACCTCGGAAAGGAGACTTGCTATACGTCTCAAATCGCCCAGTGCTTACTGTTCATGCATTCAGCTTCGTTTAGAGCTTCTGCTAGAAGTCGCGGAGGAGAACACTACTTCGGACGCTCAGCGAATCCGATTTTCAACTGTTTCTTTGAACACGCTCTGCCAATAACAGTCTTTCATTTGTGCCATCTTCTACGACGGATTTTCAGCTCGGATCATCTCTAGGCAAGACGACTGCAAAGCTTTTAAGGTATGTTTGCAGGTTTTTTCATGAACATCATGCTTATTCGGCATTACTGTTGGGTCATAAGCGCAGTTTGGCACAAAAATATACCTCGTAGAGAAAGGTAACTGTTCCCTTTGTACGGGGATGAACCGGCGTCGACAGAAATGGCGAAAGACATATAAAAGAAGAACACCTAACTATAGTATAAAAATAAATGGGAAACGATAAATAAAAACGTTTAGTGAGCAAACTAACAAATTGAACACTTCTTGGGAACGGAATAGGAGCTGTTAACAAAATTGATCGAAATCAAAGCTGACTAAAAAGTAAACAAACAAACGTCTGAGAAAATGCTAAAATCTGGACGTGAAAAGGCGAAAGAGCGAATCAATGCATACGGCAATAAGAAAGGCAGACAATAGACGAGGCGTTACAAGATTCATTTGGGTTTTGAATAGTTGTGTCATTCTTGGATTATACTCGTATCTGGGTTGAGTAGGCTGTTTAATAACTGCAGCCTGATTATATTCACACTCTTGAGACTGAATTAAAGCCTATTTTAAATCATAAACCACACTGCCAACCCCATCAAGAATTTTCACGGCTCTGGGGGAGACTGTCTTACTAGTCGACCTCTTGTTCCTGCGTTTCCAGTTCATTTCGAGGGTTCAAATCGGTCATTGTTGGACGTACCTGAAACAAACGAAAGACTTAATGCACGAAAAACTTTTCCTTTTTCTTATGAGTTATGGCGTTATCGTAACAGTGCAGTATACATTTGAAAAATATTCCCACAATGTCATATACTTGTTTAGACGAACAATGAAACTGAAGCTTTAGACTGAATACTTTGAAGGCTATCATTAATCCACCAACTTGTGACCATGCTCTAAATATAACTCCGTAATCCATATAAGAGAAAAACTATACACTTATGGCTTTTTGTGTTCACTATGTTTGCATATAAAAATGTTAGGTTGGTTTCTATACGCCTCAAAACTCAAAACGACTCGCTTAAAAGGTTGTTTTTTATCTACTTTCTGCGTCGATAAAATCCCGGGAACATAGTTTTCGACCAATTTTACCTTTGCCCTCTGTTGCCGTCAAATTATTGTAGTGGACTGCAACTGGAGGTTGAGAAATCCCAGGTATTACGCTCTTCTGGCTTTTGGTGCGTACTTACCTTTGCCAGAGAACGAAGACGACGTAAGATGAATCCTGGCGACGTTGACGGGAGACAGAGCTGCAACACTACGTATTTGGTGGGATCCACGATAAGTGGTACTTCAGGGAATTTCGCGAGATTAACCCGACACGAAGCTGGAACACAGCAGGAGGCAAGATTTTTCAGGTTGATAGTAACTGTGATAACACGGGAGGCGGGAAGTTTGCCCTCTCAGAAGAGCTGTTCCGCAGCTAACCGCTCGCTATTTCCCGCCGAAACACCCCCATTTCTACGTAATATGATAATCGCAATTATGAATCGATTCGGTTTAGCCTTATTCTCTAAATCGCGTTCACAAACACGCATACGCACACAGACCGTTTTCGTAAATAGAAAAACTCAGCAGGCAGTCGCCCTAATGACGTGAAGATATTGATAAAACTCAAAACGAAATTTCAGCCCATTACGTAACTTTCCTTCCCATTTCTTAGGGTTTAGGAATGTAAAATGTTCAATATTCTCCAGATCTTTACGTCTTGAGGCCTAATGAATTGACCAAACAAATGTTTTCGTGCACGGTTCCGTGTGTGTGCGTTCGTGTTCCAATCTGGCTAGACCGATTGAGCAGGTTCTGTTTCCTTTCCTTGGCTTTACGTAGTAAAAAGGAAAGTTATGTTTTTATTTGTTCGTGTTTTTTACGCACAAAAATGAAGTTGTGAGTAATTTTCAATGATTGAAAACGGGAAGGGACATCAACTAACCAAGAATGAGTGTGTTCCAGAACGGCTTAACGATTTTGATTAAATTTGGAAATTAGCTTCTACCATTAATCCAAATTGAGTTCATTTTTTGGAAAAACAGCTCTCAAAATGCGCGTATACGTTAAATTGAGACGAGATCGAAGGTTCAGATGAATAATATGGCGTTCTGTGTATAGCAGACAGTCGAACATGCTGGGGTTGAGGAAAGCTTTGTGGTGCTAAGGACAAGCTATTAGTGTTCAAACAAAACACCTTAACGCCTCTCACAATTCAACATTCGTCGTTATCATTTTACTCAAAAATGAAATATTGGCGAACATTGAAAAACTTCCTGATCATTGACCCGATCACGTGGTTTATCCCGGTTAAAGGATGTGGAGGGAAATTCACGCGGAAACAACTCATTTCGATGGCGTCGGTTGAGCTTTGCTCGAGCACAGAGATCTTCATGCGAAGGATGCGTCCTTAAGGGACCTTCAGCAGGTACTGAACTAAAGTTACTCGACCACGAAAGCTTGCATTCAGTTGGAAGTGGCAAGTTGGTGGTGGTCACTTCCTCTCAAAGTTCTCAGCTCTTCTCCATTTCAACTTCCATACGTTATTTTCTACATCAACCTTCAAACTTTTCCGCTTCAGCTCCTCCTATTTCATACTCCTCGGATGTGCGAAGATTTAGAACCCCCTGGTCGCCCGAAACTTGGTGATACCATTAGGTTGAGATCAAAGTGGTGAGCGTGTATGTCTCACACTTGCCTACTGTAGTGTTAGTTTTCAGGGATTGAAAAGAGCTATTTCGGAGTGTAAACGGAGTAGGAATAGGACTTTTTGGGAGCACTCAAATGAATTGTTTCTGGAATGAGGATTGCTGACGTGCGGTAGAAGAACTACCATGCTTTTTTCCATGAGATAAGACATTTTTGACAAAATTCAGGAGGAACAGTTGGTATCCACCAAATATAACCGCATCCACACTGTTACTTTCAAGTTTTCATTTTTTTTTTTCAAGCTCATCCAAAACACAGCTTTTGGGAGAAAAATGGAGAAAACCGATGTATCGTCTATCAGATCAATTTGAAGGCATGAAGGGAACCGTTTATTCGCGAAACCTACTTTTTTCTGCGCGAAATGTCGCGTAATACAGTATACTAATCAAATTTTTCTTTCGACTTCCCTAGCTAACTTTTCAATCTTCTCTAGGTAGATTTGACCCTCCCTTCCTACTCTTCTTTCTAAAAACCCTATTCCATATAGAATCATTGAGATCTTCATTATGGTCACACATACTTTTTTTCCGAAGCCCGTGGTAGTGACGGTGACAGTACTTTTCTAGCACCACATCCTGCACCAGCATGGTTCAGCACGGTAAATGCTGAAACCCTGACATTACCTGTTTCCACTCCACTAGCTTCCAACAATTCCTAATGAAGATCCGTCCTATTTGTACCTCTTGGCTTGTCAAGTAAGCGCAAGATCCCTGCTGCCAGATGCTACCTGGACATCCAGGACCACTGCAGACTGGTCAGACCAACAGTGACGCTGTCAGATATCAGTCCTTCTCCATAAACTACTCGGTAGTGTCGCTCGCTCCACACTTCCCATCCCTCAGATGGCAATACACCAACAAGTTGCTTGTAGACCGTGTAATGACGATTGGCCCGGGACCACCACTGCAGCTGATCCACAATGAATCCCAGAATACCAACAGCATGTGATACATCCCAGCCACATACCTGAGATTGAAGCACGCACAGCAGAGCGCACCGTTCTAGCCAGACTTATTAGCCTTCGGATGGTCAACCTCCCAAAAAGCTCTTGTTGTGGCTTCAGCGGCAACTTTCCGAAGATAACCACCAAGGTCTTGGTGATCTCGAGGACGGCTCTAGCAAAAACCCGGGGATTCGCCAATGACGAAACCCGCATCCATGACCTCCATGCTGCAACCTCGATAGGACGGTACCAAGGAAATCGAGCCTACACACACATAGGCCGTTTTCTCTAATGGTGTTTTGCGACACTGGAGCCATTAAACGTCTGAAGAAAATGTTTTTAAACTTCAAGCCAATAAAATAAATTACCTTCTTACTACGTAGAGCTAAGGAAATTAACAAGTATGGCAAAACGATGTTCAGTATACGAGAACGTTGTTTAAGTTTGCTCAGTTTAAGTTGCTTCTGCAGTTTCCAGCAGCCGTTAAAATGGCAGACATTAAATTTTGAATGTTCAAACGTTCGTTCCCGAACATATTCTTCTGGCCCCCAAACGAAAATGATGAATATTTGAGGCAACAGTGAGCGCTCCAAATACACGAGCAATCGTCGCGACTTACAGGGCTGTAAATGCTGCCTTCCTCTTCAACTCGGGCAAATAGCGATCGTCATAAAGTAAACTGAAAATGAATAAGAATGAGAATTGTTGATGAGGGAGAAGCAAGAGAAGAAAAAGTAAGAAGGGAAAGAACGTGCGACCGAGTAGAAGGAACGTCCTCAAAACTTAAACGACGATAAAGCCGTCGCTCATAAAAGACAGGTTGTCTGCGCTATTGATAGGCGGTAGAGTGGAAGGTTTGGAGAGGGGGGAGGGAGCGATAAACAATGACGTCAATATGAGAAACGAACGAGAAAAAACTCTACAACTGACGATAACCAGAAAAAAATCGAACCATAAAGAGCGATAAAGGAACGCATTCAGTAAAATGTTTGGAGTTGAGAGCAAGTTGATCAATACATAATTCCAAAGACAGTGCTATCCTACTTGATGATGCAGGTGGAAATGAGGAAGGCAGGACATGTTCACTATTTATGAGGGATGAAACGTGTCTCGTCGATAAGTTTCGAGACATAAAAGAAGAGGGATGAAATCTTCATTTCAAAGGAAGGAGTTTAATATGTGACGCCATACTTTTATGAGTAACTCAACTTTTTGTATGCCATAGAAATCTCAGCTTAGTGGCGTGAAAAATATTTCTCTTTTCCACATATCCCACGAGCATTCAGGAGTTTCCATCACAGGAAACTGATTAGGTTCTCCCATTTTAAGCTCAAATAAGCTATATTCGCCTCGAAATGTAGAATTATTACAAATGGTACACAGTATAGATGGGGGGGGGGGAATACGACAGAGTGATAATGAACATTGTACTCATGTTTGTGCAGTTACTGTGGCTCACCTTCCAAAAAGGTTTGAATAAGTTCAATCCCGCGGAAAAAAGCTGAGTTTGAATTATTCAAGCACTCGGTGAGACCTCCGATCAGAAGATAAGAATTTAGGTTTTACCAAGTTTAAGTGTACTGAGCAAAAAATTAATTGGATTTTCAGTTAAAGCCACTAACACCAGAGAACGTGTTCCGTGAAGAAAAGTTGTGTGATGAGTTGCACATTTAACACGTGATCTTGACTTAGTTTTGTACAGCATAGGTTGAGACGAGATTCCCACCTCCGCCTACTGAGCATATGGCCTTGACTACTCCCCTCGTTCCTTACTGTTAACCGTTCTACATACCACCGTTTGAGGAACCACCAAAGGCCACTTTCTGGTTCCTGGTATGATTAAGAGACAAACCATAAGAGGTGGGAGACGAACGAAAGAAATCAGTCCGAAAAACCTGTGATAGCTTCCAGATCCAATTGTATAGCTCACCAGAATTCCAATTGCCTTATAATCTTCAGGATATAACGCACATCACACACTACATTGCTCGCGATTTTCGTTCAGGGTTTGAAAGAAATGTGGTAACATCTGACACTAGTTTCAACGTGAATATTAATGTACGCTCCGTTATTACGAACCTATTTGAAAAATGTGTTACACGCTTCCTTGCTTTGACACCATGATCTAACTGTAATAAGCTGGGGGTCAGGGGTCCTCCTCGAAGGTCTTTATACAGTAAATGTCCCATCATGAACACTTACCAACGCGTTTTGTGCGCGTTGTGCTGATAACTGGAACCTCTAGTGAACTTCAACATTAAAATGATCGAACCAAGCTCACTTGGCCAGCTAATTTTCATGGACGTTTCTTAATGTAAAGAAGCGAACGATTTAGTTTTTAATTTTATTTGAGTAATGCCGTCAAACAGTCGACTTGCAGTCGGTATTCCCTCACCATACACCCCACTCCCAGTCACTCAGGCCATTCATTACCAGTGACTGTTAAACTGAGTGAGCCCAAAGACTACGTTAAGCGATATGTTTTTCGATTAAGTACGTATTCTCTGCCGAACATATGTCTGCCCGACAGCCATTTCGAGTTACACGAGGACACTTTCGTATCTTCCGTCCCTCGACCTCGATCCTATATTTGGAGACAATACTGGAGAAACCTAGTCGGAAGTGCAATAGACGTCGTGGGGTATTTTCTGCCCTTTTGAAAGTACATCGTTCGGTCGCGATCAAAAGATCCCAGCGGTGGCCTCGGCGACTCGAATGACTCACTTTTTCCCCCTCAGTTCGTTACGCGCCACGTTGCAGGTGATTTAATGCGCTTTTGACACCGCCGATATACTCGTATTGCAATTATTAGCCCAACACATTTCGGCTTTGGCATTTTGATGCTCCGGCTTTGGGTAACAGGAGGGTTCCACAGAACCAGGAAGGGGGCCCCTCGAGAACAAGACTCCCCTCACAGTTCGAACTGAATTTTGGTGCCAGCCACTAATTTTGGGCTAGTTAATACGTATACTGATTGTAACATCATTTGTTGGTCCTCCGGCCCCGAGAAAATTTTGTGAATAATAATCGCCCCAAAACAAGTTCAACACGCGTCGTACAAGCCTCAGAAGAAGTTTTATTGTTTTATTATGCACTCACTACCTCAACTTTGTTTTCCTGCAATCTTTACCTGCCACTCAATTTCCAACTCTCATCTCGAACAAACGCTACTCACGTATTTGACGTCTTGCAGAAACACGATCCCCCAGTACTCGTCTAAGTTAGCGCACAATGCCATATCTTACAACTTTCCTCAGTTCACGCACATTCAGCTATTTTCATGGATTTAGCTACCAATCCCACGTTCTATGCAAAAAGATATAGCGTTTAGGAAGAGTTGCTTAAGGAAGATCTTGTTTACTGTTTCAAAGTTATCGGGTAAGAATTGTGAGAAATACTAAGAGGAACGGCGTTGTTTTAAACAACAAAATTCCTGGGGTTGATCCTAAGTATAACGTAAGTTATTTCTTCCCACTATTTCTGTCATTTTGCGTTCACAAGCACAGCAATTTCTTCAAATGGTGTTGTTTGTACTAAAACCGAAAACTGTCCTTAAGCTGTAATAGTATGAAGCCAACTCAATTTTTATTTCAACCGATTTTATAACTTTTTTTCCTACTACGTAGAAATGATAAAAGTAAAAAAGCCTCTTCAAATTAAATGTGATAATATCTAGTTTGGAGATTCCGCTCGTATTTTCTGATAAATGGGATTGAGTGCGGAACTTTGCAGTTGGCACTTCATTTCCGTTCGAGAAGTCAAAAGTCTGTCGATATTGTTATTGCTAGTTAAAGGGAGTAACGTTGCCCTGCAAGCACAATCTGAATGATATAACCTAATAATGAAAACTAAAGATGAAGACGTGAGAGCGAATTTAACTAGAGAGAGGGCAACGAAGGTGAAGAATAACTGAACTTATTAATTCGTTGGAAACCTTCTTCTCTGCCAGCGCCATGGGAGCACGCCACATTATCACGTTGCGACTGTTTTAATGAAGTTATGAACTTCAGGTGAAGGTGAATTCATTTCGTCTCTTTGTCTCTCCCTGATGTTCGAACTATGGACTTCCAAGTTTCCCTTTTGTCTTTGAATGGAACTTCGTTTGAAGTCGAATGTGTTTGCACCGTTCCGCCGATATATTCTCGTATGACGAGTGATGAATATTCATAAATTCCTCGGCATAAATATGGGTTCCTTTGATTAGTTTAATGCGCTTCAAAAGCGAGTTGCATTAGGCTTAATGGAAACATGTAAAACAAAATGCTTAAGTTATTACTCACAACCACACCCTCGTAACACACCTGGTACCTGTGCGTGTCTGCGCGTATGTTAACGAGTCGAAGAACAGCTCTAACCTACGTAGTTGAAGAATTAGTACTGGTAAACGTGACATTTGGCTATGGAATTTGGTAAAAGAACCAAATCATTCAATCTAGTATGTAACACAGCTCCAGGTAAGTCCCTGGTGGACTCTTTATCTTTAGTCAGCAGCCCTCTTTTGCGACCAGATACCAGTTGGCTTCCACACCAGTCTGGGACCGTTTGTTCAATAACCGAACATGATGAAGGAGAACTATACATTATAGAATTTCAACAACTGATTTTGCAGTAAGTAAAGCCTTTCATCAAGTTCCAGCGATTCAATTAAAACAACCTCCACACGTTTCACGTCTTAATTTGTAAAATCTTCATCCATCCTCTCTCGGTTTATGCTTTACGCGTTAAAAGCACACGCTCTACATCGTAATTTAATTGCCAGTATCGTATAAGCGGGAGTTATAACGACAAAACTACGCAAAAATATTTTTCTTCGAAATTTTTTACTATTTATTGTGGTGCTTTAGTTATTTCTCCGCACTGTGGTACTGTGTAGTTATGGTAATACCAAAGCTTTGATCAATATTGTTGAAGACGTTTTTAGGAGTAAGTGTTTGGTATTTTGATCACTATGATAACTATACTCAGTTTTGAATAAATTCTGTTTATACCCTTAGTTTGGCTTTTCATTTTGATCTGCAGACTACGTACGAAATTTGATCCGATTTGAAAAGAATTGAATTTGAAAGAATTGAAATTTGAATTCTGAGTAACGATTGTGGATGAATTTTATTTTTGTCCACTTTAATTTGAATTCACTCTTCCTGGATCCAATACCTCTTCAATTGCTTCATAACACCCCGTACAGACGATACACTGAACACCCCTGTGAGCTCTAAGGACAACGTTTTTCAGTGTCTGCTCCTCTAGCGACCATCAAATGTGAAGCACCAGTCTTCGTCGCTAGTTGAGTGTATTACACTAAGTTATTTTTTGATTATTCAAAAATGTTCGAGCGGGAGCTACTTTTATGAACCGTAAAAAGGCGAATGTGAGTGGTGGGCCATTATCTCAATAGATACTTTCCACTGTAGCACCTAGCAGCACTTATTTTGATTACAAGCATCTGCTAAGAAGAAAAGACGCCAGAGGAGACGAAATTGAGCATGCAGAAGGTTGTCGTTACCAGCTTCTCAGGGAACCCTTCAACTTTCAATTTCCCCACTGATGTTTTCGCGACCAAATGTGCAACTGTTAATTTTGATTTGTTTTTCTTTCTTCTCGCGCAATTTTGAAACTCAACATTTACTTACCGCGTACATTGTGTTACATTTCAGCGTTCCACAATCTTTTTCCACGTTTAAAATTACCGTACGAAGAACTTTTTCTTTTGTCTAATTTTCACTTGGTTTCGTATCGTTGGAAGGCGACATTTAACTGATTCCTGACCTTTCGGGCCAAAGGGAGAAAAGAGCTTAGCTAAGCTGATCATGATAGCACGGGCTTCCGAAGAATATTGCTGAGTGATAATGATAAGAGGCGTATTAAGTGTGTTCTTCAAACTCATAAACGAATCAATGCTTTCTGTTGCAACGTACGATCGCCCGTCACAGGGCACATACGATGTATGCTATTATGTCGGATCGTAGATTCTTCTTTTGTTTTGAAATTGTAACGAGTCAACTCGTCCGACTTTGCATGAAAACATGAGATGTGACAAAACGTAGAGACGCGGTGAACACATTGAGGAGGTCATTCTCTAGTTTGTGTTGAGTTGGAAATGACAATATTCACTAGGAGGGAACCCCGTCAGTCACCAACTCAAAATGTAGACGGCACTAAACTCAATTTCCGTTACATTTTCGTGCGATGAATAGTTACAAATTTACTTCATCTAATAAATTCTCTTCTTCTTCGAAAGAGCTCAGAGCGGCGGTAGAGTGAGTTAACCCAATAGGATTTTCCCTCTTATTCCTTCATATTCAGGCCTTTAAGGTAGTCACGGAATTTTAATGGAGTTAACCTCAAGACGTTCGTAGATTCCCATGAAATTGTCAGGAATGTTTCCAGCAGCACAGTCATAGTACTGAACTTCACAGTCCAATCCTTCTTCAACAATAACAGATATCGGGTAACAGCTGTTGCCAAAGAGTAGCAATAAAAACGTAGAATCGACGTCAACAACTTTCGTTGATTACGTGTTTAAGGAAGTTGTCGATTTGAACGTGCAAGCGGGTAGGCCGTTCAGCGAGAATTAGTAGCTGCTTGACAGATTTTAAGATGTGCTGAGTACCGCTTCGCTGGGAAAACGTAGAGCAGCACCATCAGCGAATTGTTCATTAGAGGTTTATGATGGCATTTCTTTGCTTGGTTTGAGTACCAGAATTTCTGTTGAGAGTTTCTTTTTAGTTAAATTTGTTCTAAAGTAATGTTTCTAGTGGACTCAAAGAGTTCGGGATTGTTTAGGTTTTCGATTCTACGTTTTTCGAAATTGCTCTGCATTAATTTGAAGTTCAGTAACTATGTCAATATTGGTTCTCAGATATTGTATGTCATGATTCAGTAATTATCATGGGTAAGAGAAGGTCTACAATGTTTTTGTGTTGCATTCAAGCTTCCAACAACACAATAAATTATACTCGTACATACTTTGCTCTAATCTCATGCTATATCGTGTGTCAAATGACCAACCGTGGTAATTAACAGGGAAGTAAGTAGTCCTCTCAGGACTATCGACAACTAGCAATGGTGTGACAGTTGGCTCCAGCTAGCGAGATACCGTCCAATCTCCAAAAATATCAACGCTCCTATGTGCCAATTCCACCTCTGAATGTACATACTCTATTCTTTCAGAGGAAGTATTCTTTTCGTGATCTATAAACATATGAAACGGAAATTTGTTGCTTGATCTCAACATTTCAGTAACAACATCCAAAATAGAATAAGTACAAGAAGATTCTCCTAGAAATATTATGTGACTAATGTTTCACTGTTGAACGTAAAGCAAAATAGTTGAACCAGCCTTTGAGATACTGAAAACTTCGTACCTGAACAATTTGCTTACCTTTTCCTCGGTATTATCACTAATAACCTCTCAGAAAATAACGCGTCGATAACTGATTAATAACAGGCTGAGTGTTTAAGAGTTACCCGTAAATAAATTCCTAGAGGGGAGGATATAATAGAGGACTCAGATCGTTCAAACCCTTCTAACGTTTGTATGAATAAACGCCTTCTATCAATCAATCTCTATCTCCCACGGGTTCGAAAGCTCTGTTTTCAAGATCCTTCAATACTGGAGATTTCCCCGCTATTATTGATGTTAGAGTTTTCTTTTGGAAGGAACATTCCTGAGGATAGAAGTTTGAATGAAAACCGTTCTTCCCTTTCGAAAATAACTGGGACAGCCCCACGTACATTCGGCCATTTATATCCCTCCAGCAACTGATCCAGAACGTTTTTCATTCAGTTTATGTGAGTCTGTTAAAAACCAACGGTATACAGCGAGAAGAGGGTAGTTCCAGAGTTATTACGTTTCTACTACTTCCATCACGAATTTTATAGAATAACCGTCACAGTAATTATAAGACTGTCAAAATTATTTTTGTTGCGAGGCTAGTGTTTATTGTAATGGAGTTACGGAAAAAATACCTGAAAAGTTAGTCAATGAAACGACAGTTGCTTGATATGTGGAATTTATGGGAATGGTAATACCTGAACCCCTAATGACCTTTATTAAACATTTGTCGCATAGACGTTACATAGGCAACTAGCACGGTTTTTCTGTGTGTAGCAGTTCGCCTCCCTACCTACGTCAAGATGGGGAAGGGTACACCCTCTCCAACCCTTGGGCAGTTTACGGCAAGAGTCCGGACGGGGAGCTTGGCCATCTTGACGTGCTACTTTTCCGTCTACCAATTTCACTTTAAAATCTAATTCTTCAGTTGTCATTAAAACTAGTTTCTTCAATTGTGTCTTTGTCATGCATCGGGATTCGAGGACGACGAGATAAGAGAATATCACCCGAATCATCCTGACTCGGCTGCAACATCAGAAGTGGGATCTCCCCGACGTCCCAAGCGTCATTGTCCGTCATCAAGGAGTAATCGCGACAGGTATGATGATGGTTTTCGTCGATTTCGTTCTCGTTCTCAAGAAGTTGATTCGTGGAGGGATTTTGCTCGAGAGCAAATGAAAACCATGCAACAATTTTTGGTGCATGCGGAGAGAACCAAACAAAACGAGAGGACCGAGAGGCGGAACTCCGACCCCCCCGCAAGCTCCAGTCTCGCTACCTGAGTTCGACCCTGACGTGTCCTTAATAAACGCTGGCGCTTGGTGCTCTACCGTCAACGTTTTCATGAAGCGAAGTCCTCAGAAAGGTGGCAAACTGCTATTATCGTTGGGAAGAGCTCTGAAGGGTGCTGCCGCCCAGTGGCTACTTCAAATTCTATGTCATCATCGAGATCGACGACTGGATTCCCCAGGCCGGATGTCTTCTGCTACAACTGCAAGCGCCCATGGCATTTCTTCTCCAGATGTCCGTTGAAGACCTCAGAGAAGAAAGGCGAGCCGGCAGCTACCCGTTCACTGGATAAGCGAGTCGCCTTTTGCCTAGTCAATCCCATGGGCCAGCTCGATCATAAGGGTGAGCGTTTTTGTTACCAATTTGACAGTGGTTCAGAGTGCTCTCTCTTGAGACTAAGTCTAGATTCTAATTTTTAGGGCACACGATTTGGAAATTCAGTAACGTTGCATGGATTAGGTGAATCCACAGTGTCACGTACGAGTCAAGTACATTGTTCTGTCATTATTGATGGGTTTCCATTGAAAACTCTTGCCTAATGTTAGATACGAGATAGTATCTATTGACGGGCGCCGTACCTACAAGTATGCACACGATCGAGTACGACGTGTGCCTGATTCAACAGGTGGCCCATCACTGATTGTCAGTGAAGACGAGGCAGACAGTAGTGAACAATTATTACAATTTAAAGTTCCTGTATTCACGTTTCTCTTCATACGTGTTCCATGCCGCTTTTATGCTGGCTGCTTATATTTCTTGTTTGAGTTGACTTTTTATGCACCTAGTGTTGAGCTGTCAAGAATGATCACACAGTGAATGTTTTAATCTTAACCTCACAAAGTCAGACAGTGTTAGGATGCTTGGGATGCAGATATGGTAGGGAGTCTCGAACAGGATGGTTCACGTAGGCATGGTGTCAGTCTCGAGTGTTTGCTCAGTATGGGGTTAGCTCGAGCAGTTGCTCAGGATGGGTTTTCTTCGAGCAGGATGTGCACTCAGTGGGGCTGGTCACCTGCCTCAGTAAGTGATGCTTTTGTTCATTGGGAGACAGCATTCATGACATCCAGTGCTGCCTACATCTAGTGTGAACGTGTTTTTGTACAGTCATGTATGACGATGGGCCGTTTTGCCCAGTGATCTGACAGGCCAGCAGGAGTGTGCGCGTTCAGTCAATTTGATCAGAGTTTTCTGGGTTGTGGTTTTAACTGTTAAAATTGCGATAGCAGGCAGTGCTGAGTTGCAGAGGATAGTGGTGAGGTGTCCCAAATGAGTTGATTCACGTAGGTGTTGTCTCGAGTGTACGCTCATTATGAGGTTTACTTCAAGTGGTGTGCTCAGTATGGAGTCTACCTCGGGCAGTATGTACTCTCAGTGAGACATAGTTCCTAGCCTGCAAGTGGTGTTCTCGTTCAGTGGGTGACAGAGATGCCTCATCTGGTGTATCCTTTGCAACTTGTCTGTTCTCAGATTTTGCTCAAGTATTTGATTTTCTGCATTCAGGGTAGCATTGCCCTGTGGTCAATTAGTGTGTGTGGTTGTTATGTGGCACAGTTGTTGTCACAGTTTGGTCAGTGGGACCATATTACTGATTGTTCTGGATGGAATGTTTCAACATCCCTCCCCAAAGTTTGAGCTTGATTTGCTCTTTGCCTTTGTGCATTCACTTGGTAGGGACCTTAGTGGTTTTTGATGAGAACTGACCACACCCGTTTCAGTTGAGTTGTTCTAGTTGCTGCCGTCGAGGACGACGTTCCTCAGGATGGCCGTGTAGCAGTTCGCCTCCCTACCTACGTCAAGATTATCAGTGTGATCCTCTAGCGTCGCACCCTGTCGGACGGAGGGGGAAGGGTACACCCTCTCCAACGCCAGGGCAGTTTACGGCAAGAGTCCGGACGGGGAGCTTCGCCATCTTTTCCGTTTACCAATTTCACTTTAAAATCTAATTCTTCAGTTGTCATTAAAACTAGTTTCTTCAATTGTGTCTTTGTCATGCATCGGGATTCGAGGACGGTGATATAAGAGAAGATCACCCGAATCATCCTGACTGGGCTGCAACATGTGGATGAGCGTGATTTGAAAGAAAACATCCAGTGCAACCTATCACATAATTTTCCTCGCCCCACGTACATAAAGCAATTTTTGTAGCTCCAGCTACTTACCAAATATATTTGTCACTCAGTCCGTTTGAACTTGGTAAAACCCAACTTCACGAGTTAAAGTCGCAAAATTTATTGAGGCAAAATTATTATTATTTACTACAAGACCATTATTTAATGATCAGCACTAAAGAAATCGATGGGACTATCATCCTGATAATTCTGAGAAGTATCGCGCTTAGTGTTTTGGAATTATCATTTCATGTATTTCACTAGTTATAGGAACTCACGGGACAATGTAGCTAAAGCCATCTTTTTACCCGTACCTGCGCTCATTTTCTCTCACTGCCTCCTACCATCCGTCAGTTCAACACGTTGCATCATGCCAATGCCTAGCGTCGCCTTGAAAAGGTCCATTTTCATCATTCTGCTGTAGTCAGCTCATGTTTCGTATAATCTACTAGTATTTTTTGATGGCGAATCGAATGGGATGCATCTCGGAAGCGAGAGAGAGAGAGAGAGAATTAATTGGTGTGTTTAATTAACCAGCGGCAGTTAGAGCTCCTCCAGGAACGCAAATTGCTCAGGAAAGTGGTCACTGTGGTGACCCAGACGTCCTGAACAGCGCCGTCTCAATATGTAGTTGCACCTTCACTCTTCAGCCATCCATGCTTGAGGAAGTATGGGGTAACGTGGTCATCCCATTTGGGTCGATAGATGAAACGTACTACAACATTCTGAGCCCTCCGGAGCATGGTAACCTGCTCGCCAGTCATGTAACTGAGGGCAGGCAGACTGTATGCAAAGTTGTGCATAATTCGTATGATTCGTACTCCCACCTAGTGACTTGAGATACCTGGGACCTCCACCTGAGCGAGGATTTCATTAACGGTGCGTAAAATATAACGGAAATATTATTGTTTGGCAGTAGGCGGAGCCCGTGTCAACAGACAAGAGCAAAGCATTACGATCTAATAATGTTTTTAATAGTTTTTAATTTACGTACTATTTGTTTTACTTTCTAACAAAAATATACATTAATCCTAATCACACTCCCAAGTATTAGTGTGGGTTAAATGGATTCAACGAGCAGTTATGGTTATAAAAATAATAAAAAACGCTACAATTTGTACCACGTTATTATACTTATGAACTACGTAATAAAAAGGAGCAAATGTCGAGCCCACATCGGACAATCCAGGTATATTTTCGTTTTTTATACAAGCCCCGAGAAAAAAAGAAATTGGAGATTTCATGTCAAAAAGTAAGGTAAGTTACGTAATAAATAAATCAAATGAAGCGAGTCGATGATTTACAACTCGCTTTTCAATGGTGAACCCAGTTTGGTGCTGGTTGGAGGTCGAAATGGATATAATATTTTGTTTTTTGTGGTGCAGGAGAAGAAGACTTGGCTGCATCGATTAGTTACAACCTTGGGGAGATGACCCTCGTGGGGATTTAGCTTGCATACTAACACTAGTGCTCTACCTACATTGTAGTTCACCATTGGAGTTCACTTGCCTTGTTACTGATGATGGCCTAACCGTCGAAATTGATACAACATTGTAACTCAAATTTAGTGGATATTGACAATCGTTTTAACTCCATTTTATTAATAAAATGATTGTGGGTTTCCACAATTTCGTGCCGTGTGATTTTACTCCTCTTTCTCACGTCCGTTTCTCAATATTTACCGATGACCGGGAGGGTATTCGGTTCAATTCTACTTTGATGTGTGGATGTAGGTTTGATCCCTGGCAAATATTTATGTCCTGAATGCGGTGAATGTATGAAATTGTGTGAGAGGAGTAGTGGTCTAATATGGAGAATGGAGGTGTAAGGGTGGCCACAACTTCAAACGTTCTGTGCGTACAGGGTCTTAGTTTACGCTTAGTTGCGCAAGTATACGCGACGTTCTAATTGTCATCCTTTATTGGATTACGGGGTTTGCCGGCAGATATGATTGCTTTGGAAATGAAAGTGCCCTCTCAGACCGTCACCGTGAACGACTACTGTAATTATTAGCTTCTCAGTGCGAATCGTATCCTCGAATTTCGGATGCCTAAAAACTAAGGTGAGTGCTATTTTAAATTTAACGTACCTATTTTGGCGACGGCATATTTTACTTTCCTTTATTTACTAGATTGCGCTCGTCGCCTTTGTTCGTTTACATTTGGTCAACCGGCCTCAATTAATACTATCAGCTGTTATCGTGAACTCTTTTGTCGGAAATTACAGTCCGTACAATGCAATTTTACCGCCACGCTCCCAGCAATGTGGAACCACTGAGTCTTTTCGGCTTCTTACTTTCTATCAGTTACCATGTTGCAACTGTGGTGGACGGGCAACATGGGCTCGTTTTCACTTAAAAATGATCTCTACTACTGTCCTCCGTCATAGCCAACGCGTCTAGCAAATGTGATAATGTAAAGTTAACAACAGTTTGTCGTCTTTAGCGTGAAGAGTATAGGACATGGTCGAGCCGGAAACAAGGTCTCCATCCTTTACGAGGTGCATTGAAGAATTTCCCGACTGTGTGACACGTGTTGTTGATGATGGGGTTTGTTCATTCTATGTAGGTTTTGTTATGCAGGCCAAGTGTGTGTAGTGACTCGTGATGCGTTTCTGAAATGATATCAGAGGAGGATATGATAATTGTCCGTATGTATGCCCTTTTCATCCTCCACTGGTTTCGTATCTCTTTTGAAGTACGTTTAATGATAATTGCTCCGTCTCAGTACAATCTGTAATTATGGTGTAGCGGAGTACGTATTTGTAGAAAGATGCATTAGGAGGCGTACTGCAAGGTTTTAGGGTATGCTGACGTCGTGTCTATGTTTATAGTCCGTCACTGACTGTGTTTGGGCTCTTACCTAATTGTGCCGAGGAAGTACATATTTTCACTCGGTTAATTATTCGTAAAGTAGCCTCCATCGCTTATCAAAGATGTCGGGAAGCGAAAGAACACCCTTCTCCGCCAATTTAGCGGCAAATGAAGAAAAGGGAAGCGATCTTGATGTACAAGGACTAATCCTCAAAACGATTTGAATACAAAAGCTCTGGCAGTAGCAAAAACCCTCCTGCAGCATCCCATTTCAAGCCCAAGAGCGGGCTTTGTACCGCCCGTATGGATTAGTTGTAGGAAACGGATCCTCGGTGACGTGGTTTTGCTGATTTCAAAGCGACCATCATTCGGTGCAACGTTCCTCATCTCGCTCACGAGAACTTACAAAGCCCGTACTATATATCCACCCCTGGAAACCATGAAACTTAAAACCTTACAAGTAAATCCTGTTTGTCAGAAGAGGGTTTTTCCAAGAGAGGCCTTTTGTTATGTTGATAATCCTGGGTACCGCTTTCGAGGAAATGAAAGGCAACGTCTTCCTTTGCTCGGCCTTTTGAGTACTTTGTCACCTTCATGTCATTAATAACTTTCTTTAATTAAACGCCGCTTCAGTACCATAAAAAGAGAGTTTCCATTTCTATGAAATTTAACTGAGTCGAAAGCGTTTCTGAAAGTGATAATCATAACTCCGAATGCGCCAAGTTTGCTTTGCAAAGTTTTCACGCCAGATATTCATAATTACCCCACTGGTTATCTGGCGGTGTAGAGACCGCCGTTGCTTTTCAAATCGTTTGACTATCCTTCTATAATACAGCAATCTGAGCGCTTTGCACAGGCGTTGTGCATTTAAGGGCTGGCTGTAGGTTGTGGCGTGCCAAACATATCTGCCCCAAAACCCACGTAAGCCTTTTAAGCTCATAACTGTTCTACACGGTTTGTTCGACGGACAAGAACTGAGACAGTGTTTAGAGAGAGCGTTCATTCGTAAGGACAAACTGGAAGTGCTGCAAATACTCCAATATTGAATTGGATACTGCTGAACAACACTTCTCATCTCAGCCTGGAGTGGAAGGCCGAACAGCCTTTAGCACCACAGTTAGTTTGTGGGCCACCAGCAAAATCTTTGGTGATCAACCATTCTCTATTACTTTGTTATTTATTCATAACAATACACGAAGTACAAAAGCGGTTGTATTTATCTAAGTGAAGATTGCAACGAACGCAACTAACAGTAACAAGAATAAATCGAGCTGAGCTAAGTGAACAAAAGTGCATAATAAAGTATATGAAGTAGTCCACCCCTAGTTCTCAACTCAGTGTGAATGGGTGGCACTTCAGGCCTTTCTCCATAGTCCACTCTCTGGAACCTATGAGGCGAAGAAGCGGATACTAAACGTCTTTTGGCAACTTCTGTGGGGACTGCAGGACGGAACAAAACGGTGGGCTCCATTCCGAACCAAGGGAGGTAGGTTCTACTTCATTGATCATTTGAATGGGCTTTGCAATTTGTGGTACATGATCTATCAAAGATGTTACAATATGTACTCATAGAAGGAGTCTATTATGGCGACAGGTCGCACTGTGGGAGTTCTAGCTGTAACAAGAACCGACATTTTTCCTCTCAGAAATTCTGCTTGCTCGACATTTTATGAATCCCCCCCCCCCTGTAACACATCCCTCTCCGCCTTTGGCACAGGTGAATAGCTTCTTTAATTAGCCGGTTGTCGTTTGTGACTAGAATGGTCCCTTTTTAAACCATTAACTTCTCTGTAGCACAGTTAATTAAATCTAAGTGATGATGTATGAATCCAGCTCACAATTTGCAGCTATTATTCCCCTTTATTTTCCCAGTATAATTGGGATAGCAATTCGGACAAGTGGACGCTCTTATGTAGTGAACACAGTATTTTTCATTTTGTCACTCTGAACCGAACTGAAAACTCTCTTTGAAGTCCTCGTCCGTTGGTTGCAAACCACGGAAGTCAAATGTAAACTTGATAACGGAAGCAAGGATCCTGTAAACCAGAGATTTCTCACAAAAGCAACGTGTGCAAATGGAACTTCAATATTGCGAATATTCCATGTTGGAAATAATCTGTTGAAACACACAAAGACTTCCGCATTCTTCTGATATCACTAACAACAAAGCAAACTCAACACAACAAAACGGCTACTAAATGAAATGCGTCCCATTGGACGGCGGCTGTTAAGAAAGGCTTGTAAGTGGGAAACGGGAAGAGGATTCGGTCAGGAATGAGTTCCAGGCGCGCAATTCTCCTGATGTGGGAGTGTTTATCTTAACCATAAAACACAGACTGCATAAATCCTAATCTAAATATGTAGATGTGGCACTTGAATATCTCTAGAATCGCGCAATGTAAAATACCATGTCGAATTAAAGCGGCTGGTTTTCGAAATGAAAACTAAGCGGAATATTCTTGTTTGTTACTTTTGTATAAGGCACACCAGTTTCCATCATCAGTAACACAAGCAAATGGACTAGGAAAGCAGTATACCCATAACTAAAGTGTGTAAATTGTGTGGAAGTTTTCATCTTTTCGATTATAACTTTTCACGATTTCTCCGTGAATAATTTAAATCCTACCAAACAAATATTTTTGTACAGTTTTGCTGATTGTAATAAACATATTGTGAAGACACATTTCCTCGCAAATAGCCTAACGATGAAAAACGTGGGAAGGCCGGAGGCGTCCCCAGTGAGCACCGGCTGCTCAAAACGAGGGAGAATCGCCATACTACGGAGTAGGAAAGGAAGTTTTGTGATCGGCTGAAAGAAAATGTTGAGTTCTTCTCAGATCTTCATGTTTCAAGGGCTCCCGAGTTCAAAAAACACTATTTGGGGAAATAGTCTATGTGTGCACCTCACCTCCAAACGGTTCATGCTGCATGTGTAGGGGATGATATAAAAACTATCGAGGGCTGTAAGCGATTAATACTTTTACCAAACTTCAAATCAAATACAACTTGCTATAATAAGATTCATACACTGACTGTTTCGAGATTCATTCCAATAATGTTGTCCGCGAGTCTTTTTTTCGTCTCCCGGATGCGTTGCTCGTCTCCCAGGTGCGTCCCCTAGGCTTCGAGCGTCCGATTCAGATCCTACACATGTAATAACTAACGAGGCACAAAAGTCGAACTGGGTAACACAGCGTACATTCGGGGCTCTGAATTCCTCTGGCGTATTCCCTGTGTATCATAACGTTCACTTATTTTCACGTACACAACATACCGAAGAACCTTCCTTAAAGTTGAGACCGCAGAATACATCCCCGACAGGTTGGGGTACACGACATTGATTTAACCAACATATTTCAGACGCAACACTCCATCGATTTGCAAGCCAAGAGGCGCAAATATGGCGGTGTCGGAAGCTCGTGGAGTGGAGGCTTGTAACATCAGGGTTACAGCTTTGATCTTGTCCTAGCGCGGCGTGTGGTTTAAGAAAAGTCCTGAGGAGATGCGTCAGCTTGCGTTCTCCGAGGCATCACCATTCGCATATTCCTCGAGTCTCATCAGAACCCATATCATCTCCTTCCGTACCCTTCTTTTGGCGTTCCACAGTAACCTGCAGGTTTTTTTTCGAAGCTCTCCGTATTTGGGACGCAGATAATAATTAAGGAAATGGGGAGGGAACCCAGGCTGCCCTACACCACCACTTGGAATAGAATAATTGGAAAATGGGAATGATAAGAGGATGTTCCACGGTAGAACGACCACCAGTTTAAATACAGGCAACCAGATACAGACCATTTTTCCTCAGTTTGCGAGAAAAAAAATTTTCAGCCGATAACATAACTTTCCTTTCTATTCGTAGAGCTAAGGAAAGTAAAAACCTTTTACGGAAATAAAAACAACATAAATTGCAAAATTCTTCTTCCAATCTCGGACTATCGTTCAGCTATAAGTTCATGCTTGCCTTAAAGAATTAGACAACTGGGGCATTCAACAGTCGGATTGCCTTATTTAGTGTGACCGATTTGTAGAACCCCATCATTGTAAATTCTGCCAACGCTGCACGCTTACAAAGGAAATGGTACACATTATCTCTCTCGCACATCCAAGACTATAGAACGGTTTCACCCTCTAAGTTTAAAAATCCATTGACAGCGTGCAGATCTTACACAACACATTGCCTCTTCGCACATCCAAGACTGTAGAACGGTTTCACCCTCTAAGTTTAAAAATCCATTGACAGCGTGCAGATCTACATCTTAATCCTTCTCCAACTGGCAGACACGGTAGTGTGAATCTTACTGCTGTTCCCTTTACAGCGAGATAGTCTGCGGCTTTTCCACTCACTTCCGGCTCTAGCTACCCTTGCATTCCTTAACTTTTACAACCAACTTTTCTACCTGATTAACTTTTTTGGTAAACATGCTCCATTGTAAGTCGCCCAGCTCATGCCTATGCTTGCCACCTCTTTCTGGCGGCGATTATCCGTAGCGTTGGCCGATCTCGCGATCGATGATGAATCCGGGTAGAACGGATCCAAGTCGTCTTCCTAATAACCGAGAGTGATTGAATGAAACCTGTCACAGCAGATTCATTACGTCTTCCGCTGGAAACTTCTAACATTCTGCCAAGACGCTCTGGAACACAAAATGTGAGAGGACATTTCACATTCTGAAAGACATTCTTGAGGATTTCCCTACGTTTGAAACCGTAAAGCAGGTCAACATTTGAATTCCCAACCGCCGCATTGTGAAAGGTGAATATTTTATTTGCTGAGGGACTAGTTTCACTTTAACTAAGTTTTTTTTTGTTTTTGAGAACCAGCTGAGGTGCTCTTCGAAATTCTACGGCGATATTTCCCAAAGCCGAGTGTTTTATAATGCGGTTCGTTTTAGGAGAAACGCTTGAAATGAAAACCTCCCAGCAGCTCGATCCACGCAGTATTTATTTTTCTTCCCCTTTATATAAATTTTCTCATCCTTTTTCTTTGTGAAAAGGTAGCTTCTCCGAGCTGAGCAAACAAAGGAAACTTGATTTCTCGACTCTGGAGAACTTTATTGTCCTCCCCCTACGGGTTGTTTCTCCATTGAACTCCCGGATGGTTCTAAAAAGGAGATGATCCTCCAGGCCGCCCTCTTCGAAAAGTAAAAGAAGATCGCAGTTTAATCTGGAAATGTCAGTTGAAGTTATAATTCAACTCAAGGGATCTTTGGGAGTTCCAATAAATTGTAGCCGAGACTCGATTTCGTCCGTCACTCTCCTCTATGAAATTCTTTGGGCACCGTCGAACCTCTTGGATTCTGGTAATTTTCTTCCCCAGAGGAAACTTTCAAAGTTGATCGAAAAGCCGCTAATGTCTCCGCAACTCTGTCGAAAGTTTTGACAACGCCACCTAAACGACGAAGCTCCTCGTCAATGATGACAAATCGTTTATATGTTTCCCGGCTCCACTCCATTTTCCCACTCCCCGGAATTTTCAATTTTGCGTAAAACCCTCACGTTCGGAGTTCCTTTTGTTTACAACGGAAGTTGAGGTGCAAACGTGTCAGACCCTAATTACTCGAACTTGAAATGAAATTCCCTGGAACGTACATTTTCATTATTTTCTAATTCTCTATCCCATTGAAATTGTGGACTAATGTTATTCCATGCCAAGGAGTGTGAAACCACCGAAGAAATGAAGAAAATGAGTCGGTTGTGTGGGTCCGTCCAAGACACTCTGCGGCGTTATTCAACAGAAGGCCATTCTATACGTGTAATCACCGCTACATTCTTTCCGTGGAGTCTCGAGTAGTCACTTTTTTACTTTCCTTAGTCCAACGGAGTAGAAAGGTGTGTATTCGGCTGAAAAAAAAAGTTTGTTCAAGAGTGTTCGTTGTGTTAAGTCTCTACATTTCACAGGGTTTTCATTGATGCTAAATTCGATAAACGCCATTTGAGAAAAGGGCGTCTTCTGTGAACGCGATTTACTAATAACGACTGTACTAAATCGGCTCAAATTTGATATCAGACTAGAAGATAATTGTGTAATGCCAAAATAACGGTATGAGCTAGGTCGGTTTCTAACTAAATTCTTGTAATTATAGTGATCAAAGCTTGAATAGTATATTCATCAAAACAGGCTTCAACGAACGTGATAAAATTTTTTGTTTGCATTCTTTCAAACAACCCGACAGTACGATTATTTTATTTTATTTTTATTTTTATTTTATTTTATTTTATTTTTTTCCACCCGCGGAAAAACGACGAGAGCAACACAATAAACTTTCAAAAAGTCCAGGCAAATTCGGATTTAGTGCAGCTGGTACTTCATAGATCATACTCATATGATTCTATGAGTTCAGCACGCTCATCAAATAATTAGTTGCAACGTCACAAATTTCGGAACTCAAACCCCTACCGAGTTTCACTTACTACATTTCTCACAGTCCCTACCACATATTTCCAATCCATCGTGTTGACAGGTGTAAGTCGTGTAGTCCAACACCTGAGGCGGTGGAGAGTACCCAGCCTTTACCTCTCCCCTGCCAACACGCTATGAAACATGAGGATCTTTCCATGGACCACACGAATCCAACACCTTCGGCTTCGCGGCTAGCGACACTGTCTTACGAAACGCCACGAGCAGAAGCCTCCCGCAGTGCAATTTGAGTTAGCTACGGGTTGAGGGGGTGGCAGGCCCCAGCGCAGGAATTGCCAAGACGCGTTCTCCCTGCTCACATGGATTCAGACGTACGGCGAACCTGTTCTCAGTGAACGGTCCAGAAACACATTCATCAGGTAGCAATCTGTAATATTACATTGCATCTATTCAGGGATGACAAGAAATCATCTACGAATAGCTTTAAGTTCAACCCTTAAGTTTCCATGGTCACAAGTCTGCGGTCCGCTAATCCGCTGAGGTAAAGATACTTCTACCTGCTCCCCTTGTGGATGAATACCTGGCTGAACTGCTTCTGTACTCATTCCGATTCCGTCGTACGACTATTCCCACTCCCCTAAATTTCGTATCGCCGATTCTCTGATCACCCGCATAGCAACACTTTGGCGCTAACTCCCGTCTGTGCCCATATCATTTGATCTCGGTGAACGTTCATAAATGATGCGTTCAGCGTAAATACCCCCTCTCCCTCTCTTCTTCTTCTTCTTCACCTCACTGCATCGTTTGACATCCAAATCAGTAGGGGACACTAAAAAAAGGTACAGGCGAAATCAACCAAAAACGCACTTTTTTCTAAAACAGCTCAACGATTTTGCGTAAATTCTTCGTAAGAAGAGAGCCATATTACACGACACAATCTTACAATTCTCATCACTTGGTAAACAACACACCTTGGCACTAGGTCTTGTGTAGGCATTATCAAATGCCTAAGAAAATGTAGGCGCTGTGTTTGTCCATCAATGACGCTCAAATCATGTCAGTAAGCTAAAAGATATATAACGAAAATTTAACAGTTTCGCTTCTACCAGTGCTCATAGCCTTTGCCCGACAATTCTAAAACAATAAGCACGTGCATTCTCAGAAAAATCACGTTGACTGTCTCAAGCACCACCTACGCTTTGAATCATCTCTCAGAATCCCCAATCTCAGAAGCTTGCAGCATCTACTAGTGTAAGAGAGTTTCTCTTTTTTCCCCTTAGTGCTTCTTCTTCGTTGACCTTCGGGATCGGTGAGTTTTCTAGATCCTCTATTTTAGTTCTGCAGCACCTATCAGCATGATTTGCTTTGTGAACAGACCGTCTTGCAGCTGCTCCTAAGCTTTTGTAGTCGCTATCGGGGTTTCTTTACTGTGTTTACAACGAACTGCTTCCACCGTACCTCTCCCAGGCACGACGCTCTTACATCTCACTGATTACCCAGCAATGATTGAAGCTCCCATTGACCAAGTCTCTTCGAATCGTACCGTTCAGACTGACGCCCTGCATGTTTCGTCCGAAATTGAGTCGAAAAGTCTCATTCAGAGTATTGATATCAAAATATATTGTTGACTGGTTAACATGATTGTTAACATGATGCCTTCTCAGTTAAGTTCGAGCAATTACTGGCGGAAGTCGTTGATCTTAAAAACGCAGATCTCCTTAAGCGCGAGGCTTCTCTTGAGAGCGCTACCTCCAATAGCCCTTTTCACGCCACTGACCGCCCTCGCCGTGCCAGTAATATATTAGTCTCTGTCTTCCCGAGTCACTGGTCACCGATCAAGTTACAGCCGTTTAAGATAATATTCCTGGCTGGTATCCATAAACTTCAGTCTCTCTCACCGTTCCCTGAGGGACCACGTTTGACAAGCAGAACGCATCTACTCGAGTTCTCGTCGACAATCGTTCTGTCGTTCTGTGCCCCCCCCCCCTGGGTGTTGAGCCTCTTCAGATAGAAATCATGTACAACAGAAGTATTTGGTAAATCTTCGCAACAGGCTAAAGGGGCGTCCCCTCCCAATAAAATATATTCATGGGATTCCAAGGAGCGTAAGAAACTCGTTTGTCTCACAGGCGTCACACCATCACTGAGTGTATTTGCAGTCAATCAGTAACGGTCTGTGTGGAGAGCGTTAACTATGTTCTCTCAAGTTCATTTATAAACTGAATGAAAAATACATTGTATGCGTTAGTATGGTGATTGAAACCTCTTAACGCCCGTGGGGCTGAGGAAAGTAGTGCAATGCTTCGTATCAGATATTTCAACTTCGGCATGCTGATCAGAGACAAATTGATTCATATTCACGCAGCACTAATTACGTAGGTTGAGCTCTGTGTCATGTGGTGTCTCTTTCGCTTGTGGGCTTACATATTCAGAAATGATTGAAAATCGTAGGTAAAGCGGCACATGAATTGGTATTTGCTTCCAAAAGCACAATGGTAAATTTTACTAAATTGCTAAAGGGAGAAGCGAGGATCACGAAGCGATATTCGAGAAAAGGTGTCTACAAGACTTGGCAAGACATCAATCACAAGAACCGCCTCTTCACTGTTCTACCTCAATCGGCCGAGACGACCATCAACTTGTCAATCAGGAATTCAATCCAATTTCCTCAGCCTAGTTGTGCACTTAGACCGTCAAATTGGAAATTGACGCCTTCAATTCAAGCAGCGGAGAAGCCAGCAAGTCGGGACGCTGTAATTAGAGCCGTATTCCGCAAAGTGGCCCGAAGGGAGATGGAAGAGTCGGGTTGCAGCTTGTTGGGGTCAAATTCTGACGGAACAGTTGCAGACTCCCGGGTTAATAGAGGTATTTGCTGCAGCAGGATTTACGTCGAGGCGGAGGAACGAACTGCTGAAGTTATTGCTTTCGAAGTAAGAACCATGGTGTACACATGGCAAGACTGCAGCCGTTCAGTTACATCATTGGCATGTCAAAAACTTATATTTATTTCTTATGGACAGTTGCACTAGCTCTATTGAAATACATACAGTCCACTGTGGAAAACTACTTACTGCTACCCAAACGGTAAGGAAAGTATTAGGATCGTGTTTGGAGGGCCATTGAAGTTAAAAAAAAAAAACAAAAAAAAACGCATTTTGACTTGTAGTCCGTGTGTGTTAGTATCCGTCAAATAGAGGCAAAAACCCACCACGTGATCCGAACTGTCACCCATTGGTGCGAGCACGTCAAGCTGCAGGTGGCTAGGAAAAAAACCAGTTAATTCTCTTAAAGTGAAAACTAAATAGCCTACCAATAAGAAGCTTTCGCGGCCACAGGCTCCTTGAGAAGCAAATCAAGTACTTAAGAGTCAATATAGGAGAGAGGTGGAGTTTCAGCAAACACCTGCAGTACCTCAAAGGCACTACTATAGCAAGGTTAAGCCATTTTGGCAGTGTGTTACGGTAACGCAGTCATCATGTACAAGGTCATTTACTTCGACGTGATTAGCTACTGCCCCTTCTTCTGGGGTCAATCAAAAAGAGTATTGGCCCAACCAGAGAGCTGTGCTGCTGTGGATCACCAAGGCCTATAAGACTGTACCGACAGAAGCACTCCAGGTGGTAACATCAGTTGACTTAGGCGTTGAGAGCATGGTTGACAAGTGGAGAGTGAAACGGGAGCTTCCCCCACTCTGGGCTGAACTCCGAGCAGATCTTACCACAGAATGACAACTTGCGTCATCGATAAATGAGCGTTAGAGAAATGGTAAGCGAGACGGGAATCCTCGTCAAAGGGGCGTGGCAGGTGTGAGTTTTTTTTCCAACGTCCATGAACGTCTGAGGAGAAAGTGAGTTACGCCAGACCACTGGATGAGTCAATTCCTTACGGGACATGGCGATTTCAATGCCCGGCTTCACTACTTTTCTCTCCAGAGCACAGTGATCAAGAAACCATGTGCTGCTCTACTTTGGTTACTACAATAGTGAGCGATGGTTGTTGGAAGAGCAGACAAACCTAGCAGCATTGACTGCTACAAAGCAAGCCTATAACGGCTTTGCCGAGCACGCGAAGAAGCTCAAGCAAAGAAACGTGGTCACAGTTGATCTGTCCATTTGAAACCTGCCGCCCAAGTAAATAGTTAAACCAGATTAAGAACTCCTCCCAGATAGTACGAGATTCCCCGCATATTTGGGGCCTTTGAAATGGTTAGAGAGAAACCGGGTGTGAGCGTTCCCGAGGCGGCTAGTAGTGTGTGTTGGCTCACCAGTGGTATATTTTCTACTAGTTAGTACCCCTTTTCTACTTCTAGTACAACTTTTCTCTTCGATAAATGTGTGAATATGGAGATATAGGCCTATAAAGCAGCAATAGGTATTTCTTCACTTTTTGGCAAACTGCTCCGGCGGGATTCACCAAACTCACAGGATGTCTTCAAATAATCAGCATATACTATATACTGTTCTCAATAAATGTGTCTCTGACAGTCCAATGACAGGAGTTAAAAACGAAAACGTGTTGAAAATAATGTTTTTTGGAACGCTGTGACAACTGCCAGAGTAACTGGTTCGTCGGATTTGATCCATCTTTAAAGTGTGGTGTCGTAACCTATACCCATATCATGAACCTCGCAACTATTTCCGTTTTACTGAGGTATAAGCTCGGAAAACGAACATTTATTGATCGTTTTTCCAAATTTCGATCGAACTTACGGGGTACTCTCAATTAACTAGTACTTGTGTACTGTTTCTCATAAATGTTTCCGTAGTAATGCGTGGAACGAAGATGCAGTGCATATATCTGCAGCAGATCGTCGGATTTACGGAGGTTGTCGAAAGTTGTCTACGCAGCAGATATTGTTTGTGCAACTAGACGTTCCTTATTTTTTAATGGGCGATTATTTAACAGCAGGTCGTTTAATCAAGGTAGAAGTCGTGCAAGTATTTCGTAATTGGCGTCTTCCACACTTCAAGCGTAATAAATTAGCAAATACTTAGGCAACAGGGTGAACACTCACGTAAGAGTGCAGGCAAGTGGAAATTCCACTTTGACATATTTTGATGCTTTCCTTATCTGTCGGGTCAGGGAACGTGAAAACGGGTGTGCTGAAAATGAGCGCCCTAGCAAACCACCTTTACCTTGGAGGTACGTGAGGATAGTGCCGATGTCTAACGAACAAGAAGAATTTTTGAAGGCCAGGTCCTCGTCTGGCAGTTAGATAATAAGTTTATTGCGTTAGTGAAGAAAAGTAAAACGTGAAACTCGTTGAAGTGTTGGGAAAACACCTGTACCACTGTGTTCCAACTGAAGAGTTGTAGCTCGTGCCAGTCTCGGATTATTTCATTTAATGCTACGTTTTCATAGCGTCACCCAAAACAACCGTTGGCGTGTTTCAGCGAGAAATTTTCCCCTCTTCTCACTCGCGAAAGTGGTGGCCTTCACAGAAAAAAGTGCTCTTTTCACCTCTTTTTTTCTCCAGTCTCTCAGTTGAACGTCAATCTCCTGTCGACACTGCTGTGGGCGATTTCTTTTCCCCGCGGCTCAGCAAAAAGGAGTTAAGATCAGTTCAGACTTTCGTTCGAAGGCCCAAGGGGTCATTTGATCGCTTCAGACCCGTTTTATATTTCCACGTCGTGAGAAAAGAGGGGAGGGGTGGATAACATGAAAACCACTCAAGGGGAAGGAAATGTTAGATTTTCCTGCCATTGAACGACCCAACGAACAATATCACAGTAAATTCGAGCTCTCGACACACGTAGCCTGGAAAAAAGGCGTCAGAGGCACTCGGTGGAACAATAGCTATGATCGATCAGTTCATATACCTCCATCAGGTTACTTGAGAACGTTATTATTTACGGCTCTCGTAGCTGAACGGTTATGGAAATAGTGGTTGCAGGCTTTTGAGACGCACGACGCTCTCAAAAGCCCCGACTAAATTTGCTATGAATAAAACCCAACACGCTCCTGAATTGAACACTAACTGATGAGCCAATAAGCCTCGCTGGCTCTGCAAGGGGATAATAAGACTCCGTGTTTCATATGCCTCTGGTGGAAGGCGACAAGCCGTCGGGCAGATCTCGGAAAGCTCCAGGAACTGCGGAGATAGGTTTGCCTTGTAACCACAACGTACTTAGCTTCTTAAAAGGAGCTGGTACTATTAGGTAAGGGGCATCATCATAATAGGCCCAACGTAAACGACTGCGTAACTGTGTATCCCTTAGAAGCCCAATGCTCAACAATCCGGATTTGACCAAATTATTGTTTCTAATTATTGTCAGACACTAAAATGGCCGCATTAACCTCTGCCGAAGCTGAAACTGGTGAGGAGCATAAAGTGAAAATACAGGAAAAAGCCAAATTAGTCCGGGAGAATGCTTTGTGCGTGCAGGAATAATCGGAAGGGTTACAAGAAAATGAGAACCGAGCAAGAAATAATAAAAACCGAAATTATGAGGTTACAACTTTTACAAGCAAGGAAATTTAACGAGGAAGGGAGAATTGTCGTGTTTAATACACTAATGTGTGTGTAAAAGCGAGGGATTACTTAATATTTCCTACCTATCTGCTATTAAATCCACCCAGGTAAGCCATTTGCGTTTGGGTTTTCTAACACGGCAATATGACGACTGGTTTTTACTTTCCGCTACCCGAAGGGAAGGAAAGTAGAGTAATCGGCCCAAAAAAAAAATTTGAGTTTTCTTCAGATCTTTACGTTTCAGACCCTACTGAGTCTAAAAAACCTAATTTCGGCGCGTGGTCCGTGTGTATGTGTGTATGTGTGTGTGTGTGTGTCTGTAGTTCGATTTGCGGGAGAACGTCTGATCCGATTGAGCTGGTTCTTTTTTTTTTGTTGGTTATTTTTTGTAAACACCAAAATAAGGTTATGGACGATTTCGGCCGATGGGAAGGGGTGGGTGGGGGACGAAAATGTACCAAAAACTAGGGTTTTTCGCATTTTTCTCGAAAACGGCTCAAACGATTTTGATTAAACTTTCAAATTATCTTCTCCTAATCAATACCTAACTTTTCTTCTCCATACATATCTCCATGAAAATACGGTGAACGGAGATATAGGCCCATGAAGCAAAAATAGGTTTTTTACGCTTTTTGGCAAAACGTCTTCAGTGATTTTCACCAAACTCACAGGATGTTTTCAAACAGTTAATACCTACATATTGTTCTCAATAAAGGTTTCTCTGACAGTCCATTGAACAGAGATAAAAATCAAAATGTGTAAAAAATAACGTTTTTTCAAACATTGCCGTAAATTCCAGGGTAACTTTTTCACCAGATGTGATATATCCTAATGAAGTGTCTTCTAGTCACCCATACCAACATTTCGTTCTCTATAGTTATTCCTGTATATATATGTTGAACAGAGATATAAGCCAAGTTAACTCAGAAAAGGAGATTTGTCGAATATTAATTTATCGGTATTCCAATTTTCTCAAAAACGGCTCTAACGATTTCGATCAAACTTACGGAGTACTCTGAGCTAACTAGTCCCTACATTTAGTTATCCATAAATGTTCCTTTAAAATGCGTTGAACGAAGATATAGCGCCCGCCTATGTAGGTGGTGTTCGAACTTAAAGGGGTGGCGGAAAGTAGTGTGTTGCTACGCACCAGATATTTTCAGAAACTGCTCAGCACACATTTTACGCAAACAACAACTTGTTTTCGACAATCGTAATACTTTTGTTCGCAACAGAATTTAAATGTATACTTCTAGAAGTCGTCGGGCCGCGCTCATAGCCATCTGAGGCGCCGTGTGAGATGACGATAACCCAACATATTATATTATCATCGTAGTGGAATAGCAACTGAAATAACTGCGCACTTCTAATCAGTATCTTTGTTTATTATGATCATTCCAAAATATACGTAAATTATTCATATCAATAGAAGCCAATACTCGGCGGAGCACGGTAATGGCGAGCAAATATCAGAATATGATAAAGAAAGATAAGAGCTAACCGAACCTAACCGCCCAACTTTTTGGGGTTCACGTTTGATCACGGCTAGACCTTAACCCAATTGGTAAAGCCCTTTTTTGTGGCGGGAGCGGGTTAGATGATGTTAATCTACTCTAAACGGGATCAACGCAGTTGGCCCTTAATACAGTCATTGAATGGGGCAGCAGTAGACCGACCCCCAATGTCGAATCCTCAATAAGTGACTCATTTTTAAAATGCAGTTTTTCTGATTTTTTCAAAAATATCTACAACTTTTCAGCCAATTGGATTTTAGACTTTATTCCTCGTTTAACGAAGATATGGAACCTACGAAAGTTGCATTGACAAAAATACTTTGCCCGTCAGTACCTTAATTTATTTAATATTTTCTGTTCCTCGACGTTTTCATATTTTTTAAGCATATCTAAAGAAAAAAATTCGTTTAAAGTACAATTATGCGTCAAGTGCTCCAGAATAAACTGATATACCTTTCGTTTTCGTTATCAGGTGGCAATGCTCCCATTTTTGTAATGTCGTACCTGAAACATTCAATTGTATACAGTTAAATTGGCGCCTATTCAAATCACATTTTGGTAAAATCAATGAATTTTACTAAATTATTGGCTAATTTTGCTACATGGAAACTGGTAGGTGGATTGACAAACAATCACAACGGCCCTCTGTCACGTCCACATGTTCAATACTGCACAAGGAGAAGTAGAGGGAATGGAGTGGATGCGAGTGTTATGGCGAGTTTGAAGGGAATGAATTGATCGTCACTGATGGAAGGATGCGGTGAGGCGGAATGAATAAGACGATAGATTTCGGGGACATCCACGAGAATATTGGTAAGAGTTGGTCTAGAAGAGATCTAGAAGACGACCCAACACTTACACAAAAAATAGGAAATAGAATGCGTTTAAAGCCAGCCTGACATTGATAACGCAAAGAAAAAACCTAGAAGCGTATTCAACACCTAGTAAATGAAGTTGAAGACACATTTTTCAACCAGTTTTGATGACGATTTATTATTTAATCCAGTTTCTGAACTTATTATACAACGAATCTCAGAAATTTCAAACCTATCACTAGCAGGTATGAACGAAGGGGACAAATACAGTAAAACCACGATATTACCACAGTTATGAATCGACTTTCATAATTCTTGTTGCGTTATTCCTTCAGTTATTTCATCTATTAAAAAAATATACGAATGAACGAGATAATTTACAGAACGAACGTTGGCTTAGACCTCGACTGAGGAGTCATTAATGGGATGTCGATAATCTTGGTTTTAAAAGAGAATACAAAAGGAGAAAACAAACATTTGAGAATCAGGAAACTTTCTCTATTCAACAACGGTTTATTATTTGCTTGCACAGCAGAACTGACACCTCCCACGCCATTCGATTCAGCATTGAAAAATACCAGTAAACCTCACGAACATGACCTGACTACAACGGGATGACAAAAGGAAAATTTTCCAGGCGCCCGTGGGCAATTGGCGCGCCGTGGTGGGTGGTTTTAATGAGACGGGAAGAAGGGAGTACAAACGATAAAACGATTACTTTCGCTGCAGTTATTACCGCGCGAGTTCTTTCAATTAGTAGAATTTGGGTCTGTTCTAACTACTGTGGTTTCATTATTTTTGGTCAAGACGCACTGTGAACCTCTAAGAATTGTTCTACGCAACCTAGCATCTGTGGCCTCTAAATTCGTACGAGGGTTGTACGACGATGGCCCAGACAAGTTGGCAGCCAGCCTTCCAAAACACATGGTAATTCACGGAGTTGGAAAACGAATGTAGCGGCTACAACTACCCTCCCCCTAGTACAGAACGTGGTCTAAGGTCCAAGGTGTGTTATTCGTACTTCCACTCATTTAGAGTCGTAAAAAGGGTTGAGGAAACTTTCATCATTCAACGTCACAACAAAGAAGTTTCCGTTGAGATAGGATGATTGAAATCAGCAATCATGGCTCAGGAATTGGATACTGATCCTCCATCTTCTGAGTTTGAACTTCGGCAGAGAACACCTCCAGCACCTGAATCACGAAAGCAAGAACCTCACCATGAAGTTTCTTCACAACTTCTTTCGCCTCAATCAAGTGGGAATAACACACCTTGGACTGCTCGTCCGAAGACGACGATCTCTGGCTGAACTGTACGACTTCCAGTACGATTTCAAGACCACGTTCTGTACTAGGGGGAGGGTAGTTGTGGCCTCTGTGGTCCAACTTCCTGAATTTCCATGTGTTTCATTTCAGCTCACCTTTTAAAACTTGTTACAAAATTACATTTTTATTTGCTTCCTCGTTTCTTCGTCTCGACAATTTGTCTTTAAATTCTTTATACTTATAATTAGTATTCGTGGAATAATACTTCAATTCACTACACATCTATAAATACCCTGAAAACGATACCAAACTCCGCGTATTTGCGATAAAACTGCCAAAATTGCGTTTTTGTTAATTTTGTTAACCATTTTTTGCACATAACAACCATGGAACTGCCGAGCGGGCGGGCACAACTAGATACCAAATGGGGTTTTCGTGCGAAAGAACGGAGTTTTCAGACCACGTTAAAGGCACAAAACGGCCCAGGCGGCGGACGGACATCGCAGATTTAGAATCCCGATGTCTTGAAACATAAAGTATCAATTTTGTTGTAAAAAAAATTTCCTGACAGAAAACGTAGAACCAAAACAACCAAAAAACGAAATATTACTACATGAACAAACTAAACTAACAAATATAAAAAGGCTTGCGCAAAAGCCCTCGTACATGGGGGCTTGAGAGAATGCCCCCATACATTGTCAAAGTGAGGAGGTGAAGGTCTTAAGGTTCGTTTCGGTATGATGCAACTTAAAGAGTGAAAGACTGGGGATACGGACTGCAATCTGATGAGTCTTCACGTTTGTACTGTAAGGCAAGCCGTACAAACATGAATGCACCACAGCGCGGGGAAGTGAATGTAGTTTTGTTTTTTGTTAGACAGTAAAGCAAAGTTTGAACGTCCCTATCTATAGATTGCAGAACAGCGAATGGTGGTCTTCAGGTTTGGGCTGAAACTGGATCTTTCGGTACTAACTATAAAGTAAAGAATGAACCTTAAGATTTTGACTGTAAAGCAATGAGCGGCGTTTCGAGATTGAGGGTGACAAGTTTTTAATACACTTCAAAACAAAAAATTTACTGTTTTTTATTTACCTCACTGCGGGGAATGCAAGTTTTCGCCGGAAAGTATTGTCTAAGATGGTAGGGACTGCAACGAGAAGAATGAATGTCTCCATGTATGGACCTCAGTCCAGGCGGGAAGATCTTTACGTTCGGTATTCAATGTTAAAAGTGAGAGCAAAGAGTTTATGGCAAGGGCTGGAATGTGATGGGTGAAGGTCTTCAATTTCAACCGGTACCTGATGAGATATGGTCTGAAGGGACAATCAGCGAAGCAAATAGTTTTAAGGATTGCAACGTTGAGGAAGAGACAGCAAGATGGGAGCAAGATGTTGACAGTAAAGCTTTGGGAGTAGACCGTTACGGATAAATTTCAAGATGTGGACTGCAAACTAGAGTATCAAAGGCTTTGTGGATGAACTGCTATGTAAAGATTGAACGTCGTTAATTACGGTTTCCAAGTCAGCTGTTTTTGTACCATTCTGAGACATCGTTTCATTCTCAAAGGAAAACATCTCCAATTTATTACAAATGAAGCTATAAACGATTCAAAATCACAAACCACTATTAAACGATGCGAAACGTGACACGACTACACCGAACAGAAATAATTAACATTTGATAGGCGACACTTGGAAGACGTGATGAGTCGAACTGATGGGTGGTTGGATTGAGACAGGAGGCAGTGAGAGGAAATGAGCGCAAGCCAGGAAGAAACGATAATTTTCTCTACGCTGTCCCGCGAGCTCGTTCAAGCAGTCAAATTTACTATATTTACTATGGTTTCAGTTTTCCGCTCCTACACGTCGAGACCCATTACGGCATCAAAAATTGCAAAGGAAACGGTACCAAACACGATGTAACTGTAATAAAACTGCCAAAATTTAGTTTTTCGCTTTTTTTAAAGACAATTTTTGCTCATAACAACCATGGGTTTCGTACGATTGGACTGTCCAGGTTTCGAATGGAGTTTTTTTGCAAAAGAACAGATTTTCCAGATCACGTTAAATGTGGCCTGAACGTTGGACGGACATTGCTGATTGCAATCCCCATGCATTGAAACGTAAAGGGTCAAATGTTGAGGGGGTGTTGTAAAAATTGTTCCTTACGAAAATCCGTATTATTGAGAATGAATAATAAACCAAAATTCGGAATCTTTCCGCGCCTCCCATTTTCGGTATAAGGAAACGAAAACGTGAAAATTTGCGCGATTATGTTGTTGGCTGCTACGTGATTTGTCAAGAAAGACGGTTTGAAGAGAGAAGGAAGAAACGTTTAAAGCTCAAACTGAGTGAGGAAGTGAGGAAGAGAACGATGATTTATGGGTGCCTTAACGAAAAAAACAAATAAAAGTCCGTTCTCCGGGAGAAAAATGGCAGGCTGGTGGAGCGGGGCAGCTCTCACCCTCGATTGCACTCGTTTACCCTGCAAGAGGAACTGGAAGAGCCAGCCCAGCCCAGCCCAGTATTACAATAACACAAATCTTCCACCCGCGGAGTATTTCTCCAACCCTTATATATTCAATTCAATAATATGCGACCACTTCTTGACTTCCAAACGCTGTAACCCTCCGTATTTCTTGTCGACCGTTCGAACGGCCATGTTTTTGAGAGAAGGGTTTTCACAAACTGATGCGAATAAATGTCGTGGGAAGTCCCTTCAAAGGAGAACGAGACGTTTTCCGAAAGCAGCTCCTAAAGCGCGCTAAGGTGAAATTCGTTAGCCATCTCAGATGGAATTTCTATATAGAACGCGTCGTCGAGAGAAGGTTCAGAGGAAGAACTGGGGAATTATTCAAAGACCCGACGGAAAAAACGATTAACAGAGACGTGGGTTATTTTGGTTCATTATTCCGAAGAACAGAATATTCTAAATAAATATGAACTTAATGTGGAAGAAACCCCGTGCTGCGCCGGAGGAATCACTTACCTTCCATGAATTCAAAATTCTTGTCACATAAAAACACGTACTAAGCCAATTAATTGTGAGTTATGGCAGTTTTTGACACCGTTTTTGTAGCTTACGTTCCAGAACGATACGTATCACTTATTTAGCATCGCGAGTTGTTCAAACTGTTAAGCTTGCAATACATAACATTTCCCAATATTCCTAACGGATAACCTCATAACTTGTTTATTTTCCCTTGTTCGACGAAGAAGTTAAGAAAGTTGAGTGATCGACGAAAAATAAGAAAGTTCGGGATGACTAGCTCAGGCTGATCAGTCCAGGACTAACGCTGTCGACAGTGTAATACCAAAAGCTCCAAGGTAACCATTTCCCATTGTAACCCGGATTTTCCTTGTTGAATTTTGCCCCTTGCTTAATGTACTAGAAGTAAAGCAGTTCACGGAAATTGGGGGTTTTAAAATGAATTTATTTCAGAACTACAAAGAGATTAGCTATATATCAAATATGGGGCGGACACATGGCTGGCGGAGGCTGTAAGAGCTGATGGCAGTTGAAGATTGGTGCTGATGCGTAAGCGGGTTTGCTTGGGTCGGGACTAGTATACTCTGTTTATATACTTTTCTACTCTCACGTGAATGCAAATAAACAAAGAAATGATCTATTGTTAGTTAGATTGTCTTGAACGGAATAAGTGGATGATTTGGCGTTGGTGGCAGGAGTCAAGTAGTTATAAGTGAGGTGTAGGGAGGGTCTGATGAGAGCGATTGGTGGTGGAGGGGGGGGGGAGAGATAAGTGCTTCGTTGAGCGATAGTAAAACTAGAATTGGTTTGGCACAGCTCGAAACAAAGTGGCACCAAAAAGATCACTATGCTCAACTCGAATGGGATTCTTGAAGTCGAGCTGCTCTCAATGCTAGGTTTTTCATATGGCGTTTGAAACCAGCAGCTGTAGAAACCAAATCAGTCAAACACTTTCTTCCTTCCAATATTTCAAGCCGTGCAGAGCACCAGCATTAGTATTACCTGACCCGAAAACACAATTTTCCTGCATACAAACTTATTACGGTTTTCATGTAATTCCGTCCCCTTATCGGCCAGGGTTCGTCAAACCACACAAACTTCAACATCTACTTGAAAGTGTTTTATAGGCTCTCAGTCTCTCCCTGGTGCTTGTTACTCACAACTCTATTTCTCTTTTTGTTCCATACAGTTCTATCTCGCTACTTTCTGCATTTGATCAGTTGTACTATTTTATTGTTGATTTGTACTTGATTTCTGTATTTCATCTCTCTCTCCCACTCTTGCAACCAACATATGACATAGGGCTAACTAGATTTGCCTTGGAAACTACGAGATTTGGAGAAACAATTTTGAAAACACTTTGTTGAAGTTGAAAGGTAAGACAGACGATAAGAAAGATTAGAGGGATCCTTCTCTAGCCTTTCCGTGAGTTTGGAAAAATCAGCCTCATTCAACGAGCCATTAACAAATACGCATTATGTTTGTGGTCCCCAAACGGTAGTAGCTCCACTTTAGTAATAAATATTTAATTGTACCAAAATAAAGTGTAAGGCCTGGTACGAGAATAATAGTTCGAAATTAGTTCGTAGCGGCTAGGAAAACCACTAGTCCATTGTATGAACCTAGACAACATGACTATTACCGACAAACAGCAAAGAACCTGGTCCGGTTGGAACAGGTATTATACCAATCTGAAACGTCCCATCATGAAGATTGCGTCGTCGGATTTATTGAGAAGGGTAAAGGCTCCATCACTGCAAATCTAGCGGGAGTATCGAAAACCGGTTAAATCGTCGGCTTTGAGTGAAAAACCAACATTTCAAGAAGATTGGACTCCCCAAAAGATGGCAAAGTTGTTTCACGGCAAAGAGCTCGTTTATCATGCCATTCCGCTATTTTCAACCTTTAAGCTTCGAACACCTCGACGCTCTTCCTGCTCCACTTCACCACCTTCGTTCAGGACGTTTTCCATTCAGCCCTCACGGCCCGTAATTTATTTCTTCGTAGGGTATTTGATGGGAGCGAGAATGAACGCTTTTATGGGGTTTATTCCCGAGCGAATCGCAGTTCAAAAACAGTCACATTGTGACGATTTTTCTTTCGAAACTCGACGTAAATGGCGACAAACTTTCTCACGAAGACGTTAGTGGTTGATTGATTGAATGAACTTCTCAGCGCTATCTTGCTTTATCTAGACATTATGCAAGTCATCTGAAAGAACGCAGCCAAGCGCTAAGACACGCACCACTGAGTCCGTCAGATATGTGCCGTACCGGTGGAGGTGGATTTTTTATCATTCCACCACGTTCAATTACTGAGAGCACCCAAAAAAAGCTTTCCTCTGCACCAAGAGACACTTTCATCATGGTAATTCGTGATAGAATAATTAGGCATCTGAGTCCAGCAAAATATCTAGTTCCATTACGAAGCATCGTGAGTTAGAGAGAGCGATAAAGGAGGAAGTGTGGGGCGTAGAGGAGCGGTCGGTAGCGGCGGCGAACACCATGATTGGCAAATAAGGACTTTCCGTTACGTTACGAACGAAAAGGCGGTTGGCACGGTTTTTCCTGCTCTAACGTACTGTAGTACTATCACCAATCAAATGCACGCCCCTCCATCCGATCTAGGGCTGATCACAACACTAAACTACTTCAGATTTAAAAAAGGTCAAAAATATATAAATAACCTTGGGCATGCCCGAATATTATAACTGGGTTGTTGCCATGTGATTTTTCATATCAAACCGCCGAGAGCAACCCCTCAATGATCACTGGCACGGTTCCGGAGCCTTGATCGTTTTTCAGTATAATCCTCAGAATTTTTAAATGCCATGATGGCGCGTCTCGGTATATTTACACAACTATTCGTATATTGTGTGGTTCTAGGTGACCCCAACATTTTTCATCGGGAGGACTGCGAACATAAAACGTTTCGGTCCTCGGTGGTTGCGTAACGATACCGGAATAGAATCGTTTTCAAGGGCGTGGGTGTCCATGAGTAGGCAGTATTTTACACACTTGTGAGTTCTCGTCCTTAACACACCAGGTTAGCGAATAAACCGTACTACAGTGCGTACGGGGCACATCTCTGACTCCTTTCTCCACCTCCCTTTCATCGCCTTCCCACCAAAGCATTTCAAGACGCTTCCAAGAGTCGACCATTGTATTGGTGCTGCTGACACCTAATTGCTCTCGCTTTCTTTCATTTCCTCCGTCACGGGTTTCTACCTCTTTTTCCTTTTATTTTTATTTTCTTCTTCCCTCTTCTCTCAGTTTGAAGTTCTCAACCCTTTTCCGCAACGCCCTGCTCTGGAGGCTCTGCCTTACTTTATTCCGTCGACGCGGTAAATTACCCCCTTCAACTCGCTTAATACTCCTTCACAATCGGGTTTTTCTTGGTAGGGCCTTCTCTTTCCACGGGGTTGAGTTGCGCTATCAAACCTAATGGTTTCGAGCCATAAATTAACAATGAGGCGAAACCGAGACGAACAACTTCTCCCACAGAGTTGCCGATTGAAATTCTTCCTGGGACTTTGGATTGGCTAATTGATAAATGGCGCTCCATTAATTCACCAGAAACACAGTTCCGTGAGAACCAAATCGATCCTTTTGTTCCCTTCATTTACTTGCTAATTTCACATAAATCAATATTACCATCAAATTATGGGAGCTTCTTAATGAGGTAAATTGAGTTGATGATCTTCAATAGCATTAAGATATGCATTACACTCAGCCCTATCTAATAATTTTATTTATTGTGGTACTCAATTCAGTAGATTCCAAAAGTGATCCTTCATGTTCTCTTTATCAACCCAAAGCGTTACCATACTAATCAGACATTTGGAGATCTCAACGTGTGAGCGGTTTGCTTCTAAGAAAAGAATGGTAAAAAGATACAGGTACTTTACACAGACGTTCCTGGCGAGCATGCGATCTCTCAACCAACATGTTTAACAATGAGTATTTCGCTCGGTGTTCCTAGCAGTTTTATTACTCTCAACTCCCACGTCTTTCACTATTTCTAGTTTACGTAAAACAATCAGAGTCTCGAGAAGTTAACGCTGCTTCAAAATTATAGATTCAGCGGCTACACCGATGAAACAGGATTTATCTACCTCACTACGCTGCGAGAAGTTAACAGAGAATAAGAGATTGAACAGCCCAATATAAACGATATATCCCCTAAACACGTCGTGTCGTTCATTTACGACAACTAGGTTCCATATTCTGCAAACCAACATCAAGGATTCGGGCAAAGGATGGATCCACATTGATAAATAATGTTTCTAGGGTCTTGGAAAATAGCGCTAGAGGGTCAAGGCATTAAAGAAATTGGGTTATGTCCGCCAGTAGGCAAATTACTAAAGTTAAGGTACCTGTTAGGTGAGTCCGTCTCCTCTGGCTTGTGAGTTACTGTGGGCAAGCGCTTTCGATGTAAAGACATCATCGTCTGGCCGTTAAGTCAGTACTGGAGTCAGTCAGTTAGTCGTAGTCTTTATATACAAACAGAAAGGTGAAAGGGGTGATGGAGCGTCGGGGAAGTGGCGGGGAGAGGAGGTCATGTACCTCCTCAGTTTTTTTGTTTATAAATTTCCATGTTTTCTAATATGTTCAGTTTTCGTCCTTTGTATTGTTTGTGAAGTAAGATGGTGCAGTCCTGTATTTTGGTGGGTTCGTGTCCAGTTGTTTTGAGGTGGTTGGCAAAGTTTGAATCGTCTTTGTTCCTACTAAGAGATTTAATGTGTTCTGAGTATCTAGTCCGTATTTTTCGTCCTGCCTGTCCTATGTATGCGTTTTTACAAGTACAAGTTATTTTCAGACACATGATACGTAGACTAAAAACTATCCCACTATCCGAACAAAATTACAAAAAATAACTTGATATTATAAATACTATCGCAGAAAATAACGGTTACTCTAAAAAAACCATAAACAAATTATTAAGACAATATGACTCCAAAACAAACGACTCAAAAACAGAAAATACACAGACTTTAACAAGACGCTGCACATTCACGTACACAGGACCACAAATATACGGAATAACTAATATCCTCCGAAAGGAAGGTATACAAATTGCATTACGTACGGACAACACACTTAGAACCAAACTAACTGCAAAGACTGAAAAGACAGACCCGCTCGACCAAAGTGGGGTGTATAAAATAACTTGTACTTGTAAAAACGCATACATAGGACAGACAGGACGAAAAATACGGACTAGATACTCAGAACACATTAAATCTCTTAGTAGGAACAAAGACGATTCAAACTTTGCCAACCACCTCAAAACAACTGGACACGAACCCACCAAAATACAGGACTGCACCATCTTACTTCACAAACAATACAAAGGACGAAAACTGAACATATTAGAAAACATGGAAATTTATAAACAAAAAAACTTCAATGGACAGATCATAAATGAACAAATCAACACAAAATGCGACACCATATTCACACCACTCAAAACACTACACAAACGAAAACAACCAACTGACGGATTTACAGACCACCCTACACAAAAAAGACGTAAATTCCACAATTGACAGACCATCCAACACGTCCCATTTATCTCTAGGGGGTTTCCCCCTGAGGTACATGACCTCCTCTCCCCACCCCTTCCCCGACGCTCCATCACCCCTTTCACCTTTCTCTCTGTATATAAAGACCACGACTAACTGACTGACTCCAGTACTGACTTAACGGCCAGACGATGATGTCTTTACATCGAAAGCGCTTGCCCACAGTAACTCACAAGCCAGAGGAGACGGACTCACCTAACAGGTACGTTAACTTTGGTCAAGGCATTTTTTGGCGGCAATGTGTTCACTTCCTGCGACATTTCGTATCGCAGTAATTAGTCATATTTCACGCATCTCAACCAAAGCCTCGAGATCTTACGCGATAATCAACCTGATAACATTAAACTTCGATGGAGAACTAACTTCCTCATCCAGAGCCTCTTCGTTCGTTAGCTTGAGGGAAGTAAGTACCTTCAGCAGTAAAGCGAAATTAAAGCTGTATTAAAGCAAGATGCGGGTCTGCGCATACAAATTACCTTTTAGACGGATTTCACTTCGGCTCCTTCAGATCTTAGTAGGCGCTCTCCCTTAGGTAGCAGGTCGTCATTAAAGAATAGTAGATGGCGAATTAATTAGTCGCTTGCTCGTTTGAGGTTATACGTTGAACTTAGAAGAGCTACATAATAACCCTCTGACTCCAACTCATTTGTTCACTTAATAAGGAGAGTTTCTTAGATGTTATTATCAAATTATCTTTCTAATTATATCGTTAAGTTTGCGACCGAAACGAAATCAAACTGGCTTACAATGTGTAAGAAAACTCTTGGAACATAAAAATTATACAGAACGTAGGTACTGTTTATGAATTATTTGTCTACACTCTAACTTTATGCTTCTCATACGTAGTACGAAGGAATGTTAAGTAATCAGCTGAAAACAATCCTCTTCACATCATACCGTTTCAAGAACTTCTGAGTTCTAAAAATCTAATTTGACAAAAAGGTCTGTGCGTCTATATATGTCTGAGTACGCCTTCGTGTAGAATCCCGTCAGGTTCTGCGACTGAACTCTCCGGCCATATCCTCTGTGTGGCCATAAAATCCAGCCTTATTGGGGCTTGAAGTACACAACACCGGCATATAACATATAACGAGGCTGGCGACCAAAGCTATTTTCGACCAAGCACCAGTGGCCACAAAATCCTTAACCACAGCCCTGTTGAGGGTAGCTGTGGCGGCAGAGGTGAAGGAGGGGCTTTGAAAGGCAATCAGCAGACAACCCAATCACGCTCTCGTCAGAAACCAGGCCCCCCAATGCCACAGAAAAGATTTGCTCCCCCACCCCCTCTCATGGATTAGCAGCCCCTCTACACAACCGGGCTCATCAATGATGGCAGGACCGTCCACTGCACCCTCCAACCTGGGACCAGTGCCGTGGTAGCCAAGCGCCCCTCCCCCACATGGGATAGGAGCCTCAATCAGCCCCCTAGGTCGCTTTCAGCGCCTGCACGTGTGCGATTTGAGGACTGGCCTAAACAAAAAATAAAAAAATCTGCCAATATAAAACCTTACTAGTTTTTTTATTAGTAAAGTTTTACTCGAACTTTGCCTCTGCCAGTAAACTATGCTAACTTAACACTAAGTACCTACCAATAGCCACAATGAAACGTTGGGAAATACGATGCCCCTACAAAGTGCAGCAAATGCTAGAATAGTGGTGTGTGAATGGTGCGCCATGTCACATCTCAGTAAGGTGTCTCTCTCTTAACTACCTCAACTGCGTTGAAGGCAAATTACAGCAGGTTTTGTATTCTATACGCAATTCACTAGCAGGCACCCTCCGCGCGGGGGGGGGATTCCCTCCAGGAGTCACTAGAAATAGGTCAAAAACCGTTCGAACCCTTCAGAACAATACAAATAAGAGTTCCCTGGTTATGGTTGAGTAGGTGTAAAATGATAATATTAAAGAAACGCTGCAAACATACAGGAATCATACGTAGGTTGTAAGACCTTTGGTCTATAATCGCAAATTACAAGTGGTGGACTCATTCGAGCCGGCAACTTCGAGCTAGCAGTGATATCATTTTAGAAGCAATACCACCAGCCTTCAAGAAGAAATGTTCAAGCTAAGGAGACGATATTAAGAAAGATAAATCTATAGCAAAAGACTGGAAAAGTTTGTAGTCGGAAAATAAGAGAGAGGCAAATAGCTTGTATAAATGATAGCAGTCTCTCTTCCACTAGCAGAGGTTTATTGACACGCCACTGCCCCAATAACGGTTCAGTGGATCTCAATCAAGTTCGGCCGAAAGTTATGATCTGACCCTTATTTAATTTTCACTAATAACCGCAGAACGCTTCAGGTCGGCAGTTGGTCGCTAAATATCGTTTGATCATTTGAACTGCTTGCAAGCCAATTTGTGGTACGGCGTAATAAAGGCGTAGGGGGTTAGCCCTTGGGTCTTGAAGTGTATTTAGTACCAATATTAAAAGGGGATTCGACGGAGGTTATTAAATACGCAACCGCGGCCAATGCAATAAACATAGCACTTACGATAGTCTTGACGTATTTATGCACAGTTTTTATTGTGCGTACTACACGATGCCAAGGCGGAGGTTAATCCCGTTCTCCTGATGTGCAATGGGTGCCCGGGAAGAATTTCGAATCTAACCGTTGATGATTCGTTGTCGTTGAATGTTCGCATTGTACGGTATGACAGGCGAGAGTGTGCTTGGATTCTGAAAAGCGCTGGATGAATACGAAAGCCATGTCAATTACCTAGCCAAATGTAAACATTTTTCTATCGCTCCATTCACATTGAAGAGCTACATGCATTATTTGACGCTGGTTATCTTTTATGCTAATCCGTGAGTGTGGACTCAACGTTATTACCAGACTAGACGTTCATCACTGTCTGCATCGACGGAACTATTTTGTAAGAATTCCAACGAATCATACACAAATGCTTTTCTTCAAACTCAGTGGGCCCCTTAAAATGTAATGATGTGTAGGAAACCCAAACATTTCTTCCTACTACGTACAGCCATAGAATGTAATTAATGAAATCAATTAATTTATGTAGTTACGTTAAAGAATAAATTGACAATTACACAACGTGTTGCCTATCAAGATGCTAAGAGCCTTTTCACAAGTACTCGCCTGTACCTGGGTTGATATTGCTTGATCCATCCCAGCGGGGTCGGAAATATATGAAGTAAGGAAATAGTTACATTTGATCAACGACAAAATGGTATTTTTCATAAGGTATTTCAACATCGCCTGCGCACCGGAGGTTATTTGTTGTGAATGTAACCCTTGATGCCTTGATGCACTTCAGCCTTCAACTCGTTTCATTTCGTCGCTGGCCCGTTACTCTCCTGGTTTCATTTCACGGGCAATAGCTTCGCGAATACCTAGAAATTGTATCGCTCTCAATGGCCTACTTCCGCTATTCCGTCAGCTTCCATTCGTTAAATTTTACAAAGAGGAGATGGGATGTTCACATCCTCCGGCTCCGATGCTGTCAAATATTCATCCCTTACGCCAGTCGAACACCGCCGAATAGACAGGACGTTACCCTACAGACACTACGTGCAATAACCGAGTGTTTCCAGACACAACCGCGATACTCAAAAAATGTTTTAAAGCGCGGACGATTTGAATGTTTAACGGAATACGTTGTCGAAGCTTCGTATGAAACCAATTAGGCCGCTATGTTGGCAGAAACATTCAGTTGCAACTGAGCTCCTCGCTTTAACATCAGGATGTCGATTTGGACGTTCAAATGGAAGGCTGAGTAATGAATACACGAAACGCCATTGTTAGACGCGAAATGACGAATCATTAAGTATCAGTTTTTGTTTATAATTCATTCTGGACGGTCAACAAAATTTGTTAACAACCCCACCCCTCAAAATTTGATACTTTACGTTTCAAGACTTCGGAGTTCTAAATCTGCAATGGCCATCCGCCGCTTCAATTCGTTCTTTTTGTATCTCGTTGTGCCCGCCTACTCGGCAATCCGATCGGACGAAGCTCACGGTTGTTACAGGCAAAAAACCGTTAAAAAAATTAACAAAGCAATTTTGGCAGTTCTATCGCAAATACGCCTTGTTTGTTATCGTTTTCAAGGTATTTTTAAAACCTCGGTCAAATGGAATATCAGACGTTTACAACTGCATATAGTGAGCCTCATACTACAACTACTAATATAAAAGAACTCGCGGACAATAACTACAGCAAAACTAATCGTTTCGTCGTTTCTACCTTACGGGCGCTTGGAATATTTGGTTTTCGTCGTTCAGTTATAGTCAGGTCGTGTTTCGTGTGGTTTACTGGTTTTGTTCGATGCTGAATCGAATGGGATGGGTCTCGGAGCTGTCAGATAATTTGCAGCGTTTTTTGACCTCCGAGTTCCCACACCTGCCCTATTGGGACCCAGGCCCTTAACGGCTCATTGTTTCCCCAAAGACCTTCGTACCTGCGGGAATTCCACATCCGCTCCAACGGCGACGGATTTCCCGCTTCATTTCCTCCTCTCCTCTTCACATTTCTCTCCACAACAGACATCTCCTCCCAAATTCATTAAGCTACGAACTCTCGCGAAAGTCGCTCGTCCCTCTGTGTTCACTCATCTCCTTCCAATATAGTTTCCCTGGCCAGTTCTCGCATACTCCGAGTCGTTCCCTTGTGTCACCCTTTTGTACACAAACTCTACTCAATTCATTTCACATAATACACTCCTCCGCGCCCACACCGATTTTGTTTTAATTCCATCTTCAACACTCACCCTCTCGTGTGCCCACTACCATTGAAAAGAAACCAAGAAGTTTCATTGTGGATCTTCAAATTCAAATGTCAAATGTTCAAATTCTGCAGCGACGTGAATACCAAAAACATGGAACACGCTTCATACACGCAAAGTGTTCTGACCTTAAGCGCTTCCACTTTCCCGATAAAACGTCAAGTTATGTTTTACCAAGCTCAGATAAGCCTGTGAACTGAAAAAGCGAAGAATAGATCGGATTTGTATCGGAAGCCATGAAAACCACTGAATGTATGAGACTGTAAATGTCTATGTTTTCGGTTTTTAGTAAGTTCGATATTTGTTCCTTGTTTTTGGCAATAGAATGGTTTAGCTATGGAAGACGAAGATACCTAAAATATATCTGTAATTTTCTACACGCATGTGGAGGCATGGGTTCCTGGATCTATAAATAATAATAAGGCCACTTCTTTAATAAACGGTGATGCGATTCCGCAAAGCCTAGTTAATCCAGTATAAGATCCCAATCTCGAATCTGGAAGTGGAAAGATCAGCACTTCGAGACTGGGCTGCATTCCTTCCTGTTTCTCCTCTGCCTTAACTTCAACTTTAGCATTGAGCTCCTCTAGCGCTTGATCTCGTTCCATTCGATTCTCTGCAGATTCCATAGGTGCGGATTTGTGTAAGTAGGGGAGGGATGTTGAGTACTTTCCCTACGAAGGTGGGGGAGGCTGTGATAGGTTATAGGTTTAGGATAAGGATTTAAGGTAGGTGAGGCTGTAATGTAGGGGAGGAATATCGAGTACTCCCTTACTCAGGTTAGATTGGACTATGATAGGGTTATATAGGGATAACGTTAGTATTTGGTGTTGTCGATGGTGAGTGGGTAAATGTGTGTCAGATTTCAATGGGAGGTGTCCTAAAAGGCCGAAAGGGGTGGTAAACCTCCCTTCTGAGGATTTTAGGGCGCCATTTTTAATTAATTTATTTTATTGCCATTGAAGATTGAGTTGTTTAGTTACAATTATTCTTTAGTCAATGAAGATCTCCTTGGCAATAAGAAAATCTTGAAAAACGGACCCTGGGGGCCATTTTCGCGGGTGGGCTCGAGACCAGTAAATTATTTGAAGTGTGTCGTGTTGGGTGATGTGGGAGGGAGCAGAAGGGAATCCCAAATTCCTGGGGGACGAAAAACTGGCATTTGGGAGGGGCTTTTGGACTCTCGCCAGATGCAGGGCACTGCTGGTTCGCAATGGTCTCTTGTGTACCAGGGACCTGTGTGCCCCTCCTAGGTGAATCCTTTGGTTCGTACACGAGTCTGAGCAGGCTAACAACCATAATAGCCTTGAGAAATATTTTCCCAAAATGGCACTACGGGAGTGCACAGCCAACAGCGGTAATCCGATGCATCAGGCGCAGGGCGCTAGGGGAAAGGCGGAGTCATTCTCATATTGCAGTGGTCGAGAGTTCGCTGGAAGCAGAGTTCGTCCCACCTATCAGTCCGTCAATGTAAGCAGGTTCTAATCGTGCCCGTAACACGTGTATCATAAAAGTTCTAAATTCCTCATTAGACCTAATGAATATTGTCACCGTATTAATGGGCCCAGGAGACCTTAGCGAGCTGCTACATGGAATCGAGTGTTTTTGAAATACCGGGGACGTAGACATTCATTCACAATGTTGTCCTCTCATTTGCGACGTAGAATAACAATAACAGCTACACCGGTACAGGCACAAAGGGCCGGAAAGAGGTTGACCCAAGAAAGTACTCTGTGGATTAAAACGTAAACGCTGAATTCACGCAATACAAGTGGTGTCCCGTTTGAAGGCCGACCGGCGCTCACGGACAGGGCTCACCCTCATCACAACTTTAACACAAACGAGAGCCCCACTAGGACAAACAAATTAGCGAGGGCGCATGCTCGAGAGAAAGAGTGAGTGGGAGTAAGAGAGAGACCATTTAATAATCATCCAATTGTTTGTATAACCTCCCTCACGCAGAGCGAACGGGCTTTCAGACGACGTCGGAGAGCGGCACATTACAATTCACGCCTTTGCCTTTTCCTCCTCCGCCAAGGACCCATCCGCTTCTCCTGCCGCCACAATGCTTTCTAATCCTAATAAATCTAATTAACAGCTCGCACCGCAGCTCTATATCACACTCGGAACTATTAAACACAATTACTGTGCATTTCTCCTTCCTCCAAGTAACAAATTACCTTACTCACGCAATTTAACTCGCAAGAGGACGTCCCAAGGGGTTGGGATCTATATCTTCGGGGACCGCTCTCTGATATAATTTACTGGACCTATTATTAGCACCCTTCTCAAGATATCAAATAGGCGAGCGCACGTCTACACTGTCGCGAGTACCCAGCCTCTTCTTTCAAACCTTCATGTCTGGCTTCCATTTCAATGGGCATAACCATGCGGTAGCTATGAGAAAACACACAAAGTCTTGGCAAGGGTGCCTTGTTGAACACAATGTCTGGTCCACTTCTTTTCTGCAGCCAATTATGTTTAGGATTGCTGAAACATACATGATACTTTTACATGATACATGTACATACATACATGATACATGATACTTTTTATGTCTTTACTTTGCTACATAAACTCGAAAATGTAACGCGGGATATGTAACGGAGAAGCGTCACTAAATTTGTGTTGGGTTAAGTGCATGGTAATGTCTGTTACAAAATCTAACGCTTGGTAACATCACATGTTTTAATAACCTCAGTGACTAAGTGATGATGTCAATTGCAATTGACGCGGCCATTATATCGAAACCATCAACGAGCACAATCAAACGTAGTTATCATTGCATAAAAAATAAAAGAGATAAAATGTTCCTAGTGGTTGCGTACTTGTACGAAAGCTGTACCCACCGTTTGTGTTAGTTTACTTGTGTCATTTCGTACTTGTACTTGCTATGAATCTTTTATAGTAATAATTCTATGGAACATGAAAAAATTATCTTCATTCATTCAATAATTGTAAACCGAAAAGATCTGGCGCGATTCATCACATGCATTCAACGATTTTCATAACTTTTGTTTGGACCAGGATAGACGTGAATGAAACTCGGAGACGGATATTTACTGAGCACAAACTTGTAATCGGTGAGCTGGAATATCACAAGATTTGAAGACTTGGATTGTACAAAGAAGAGGTGACTTACACGGGAGATGAGTTGAGTATGGAATCGCGAACAAATAGGGCTCTGAAGACGTGAAAACTGGTTGTACTCGGAAGGAGGGAGAAAGCCGAACTAGAAGTCGATGAGAGGTGAAAGAGGTATCCGTTGGGAGAATTGGAGACGGCCGTATCGCGTAAGGTGTTGTTGTAAGGTTAAACAAGTGTTGGGAGAGCTGGGGACGACTCACTTCGGCGACACTTCGTAGCAGAATGAATATTTGGGAGAAGGTACCTGTTGTAGAGAAGGATCTGAGCAGGGTGGAGAGGGGAAGGATGGGAAAACCACCGTTGGAAATATCCGCCGATTTGGGATTTCCATGGGCGCAAAGACCTTAAGAGGAACAATGACCTCGCCACAGGAGCCCGTTAGGCAAGGAGCGGAAATTCCAAAGTCAAAAGCCTGGAGGGATTCGGCGCTTGCATCGAACAACTTTAGTTGCTAATACAACGTACTTTTCACTCAGGCAATTCCTGTAAATTGTTCGTTGAGGGGAGAGAGCAACCAAAATGTGCTAAAACCCTGTTTTTGAGAATTCCACGGTAAATACCGATCTGGTTTCACTCAATGTCACTCAATTGTCTTCTGACTCCTTAAAGTTTAAACCGTTTCTGTAGCCACTAGTCTAGCCAGCCAATCCAAGCAACATCGAAAAATGAGGGTTATCGAAGATGAAATTACGTGTGAGCTTTGGTACCAATAAAAATACCCCCAGTTGTCGCATCCTAGTCAACCCACGTGTTCAATAGGCGTAAGAATGCACATTTTTGGATAGCAATAATATGTGGGTTACCTATCCATTTCTCGTCTGTCCTGAAAACGGCAAACCGTTTCTCTGTCCAAAAATCGACTGTCATGGTTCCATCAAGCCGTTAGGGGATCATCTGTCTTGGTTCCAACAACCACAGTACCATAAAACCCTCATCCGTGGACACATGACGAGTGCCCCACAATAAATTGCCAAACATTACAAATAAAATCAGTTTTGCAGTTTATTTTCTCATTTACTACATTCACATGAGACGGAGCAACCTCAGAAAAATCAGGGTGGAAGTTCAATTAAAGTTTGATAACATTCGTAGGATAATTAGGAGCGACCTCAGAAATTTCACCGCCGTTTCACTTACTACCATTTCCCACAGTTTGTAGTTGATAATTGCACAGAGAAAATACGACCCTTCTCAAAAAACGCCACAAATTAACGCACAACGGCGTATTATTAACTTGCAGAACATGATTACGACTATCCCATTGAATTTAATATTAAAAAATGACAAAGAAAAAAAAAAGAACAAAAATTGAAGAAAAAAAATACACGAACAAAAATAACTAAATATCGAAAATATATCATTTAAACCGTTGAATGACAACAATGTCACATCCCTAAATCACTTGGAAAATTCGGTATAAGTTAATTAGTACTAAGCAACTTTGGCAACTAAAAACTCAACAAATATAAACTTTGTTACTATAATTTACGTGAAATAATTTACGACATTTCAAAGCAGAGAGAAAATGTAGGGTGGAAGCTTCAAAAATCAATTCATAATTTTTCGGACAGGTTTTTTACTTTTTTAAAAACAGGTGCCTTCTCTCTTGTTTTTCCTCATCTTCCTACAATATATGCAACAACGCAGCAGCTGCACCAGTCGTTGAGAGTTCCTTTGTAATTAAGGGATCAACGCTAGCAGCTGCATAATTTGACATCTTTTGGCTCTCCTCAACACTTGAGGTCTATTTAAATTCACTTTTTTCAACGTTTTTCCAGCCGTTTCTATCAGCATGAAAGTTGGTAATTCAGCTTAAGCGAAAACTGAATATGTGTCAAGGTTGCTTTCTTTTAGCTCTCTTCGGAGAGCCTGAGCTACAGAGCCTGAGAGTCTCCGGGAGCGGTTATCCTATTCTTACTAAACGGATGAAGCTCGGTTGGTGAATCATCGTTGAAACCAAAGTCGCCATTTTATCGATATTGAAGTTTTATGAACTCTTCGTGATACACGAAAAGATATCAACCCATTTTCCTGTCTTTGAATTTCAAATGCACAGAGGGAAGTGGGAGGTTCCCAAGCAAGTAAGTCCTCATTGCGGAAGCTCCCACCCGAAAGGAAAACTAGTGAGCCAGTTGTGAAATGCCGCGTTTCGATTGGTGTTCTCAGTTATCGTCATCACTTTTTTCACAGGGTATGAAGCCATTGGCATACCTGGATGTGTTGTTGTTGTTGTTCATTTTTCAACGTTCGTTTTCGTGGTCGATTTCGTTGAAGAACCAACCGTGAATCGTGAGTTATAAACTGTTCGATACGCTTGAAGTTAAAACCGTTTATATAGTGAACAAGAATGTCTCAATTGATAGAGGCATCCAAACATAACTTGTTACGTTTCTTGTAATGTTGGGGTAATGTAATGTCCATTGTAGTCACAGTAAGTGGCAATTATCGTCAGTTCGTATTTAGCAGGTTTGTTTAGTAGATACGCCAAAATGGTATCGTTGCACTAAACCTATCTATCAACAATAGATAAATAAACTACCAAAAAAAATCAAAACAAGAAAAGATAGTTTTTCCGTATATGCTCACATTGATAATGAATCTTGACTCTCAAGAAGGGGCATGTAATTTGACTGTTGAGACAAAATTACTCCACACACAATGAGCTGGTTGTTAACGAGGAGTCACTCTGGCTGAGAGACCTTGTAAGATTATACTCAGTTTATTGTGAGACATTAGAGTCATAGATGATAACATTGTCAAGACAAACAAGGCCAATCCAATTCAGGAGGTATGACAACTTCCATCAGCCTCTGGAAGGTTCCAGGGGTATTGCAAAGGCCGAATGGAAGAACCCTAAATTCCCATCGACCTTTCTGATAAATTATGATTCACGATCTGTAGGTGATTCTGATTCTTTATCTGCAGGTTTCAAGCCAATTTGCCACTACCCGCTTTTCAAATCAAGTTCACAAACCATTTAGTTCCACGCAACGTGCCCAGTCCAACAAGTGCTGGACGGTAGGTGAAGCGTATGAGTCCTTCTTCGTAATGCTATTCAGTCGTCTGTAGCCAACACAACCGTGTCGTCCCATCTTCCTTGCGTACTAAGACCACAGGTGACGCCCACGGACTCGTCTATGGTTCAATTACACCTTGGGATGACATATATTCAAGGAGTTTATCAACAAACATTATTCATGGAATGTTTCACAATTTTTGTTCGTTATGTCTTCCCATTCTCTCCAAATATTGCCCCATAGCACCGAAGACATGTCCTATCAGAAACGTAGTCAGCAAATTGTGGCACAAAATCTGATGTCTCCGAAGCACAGATTTGCGAAACGGGATCAACTGATTATCTTCAGATACTGGGGAAGGGCATGACATTTGCGATGGTCCTAGTGACCTACGAATAAAGTGTATCACACATTCCCAGCGATGGATGAGTGGAGAGAATCATCTTTACCCCCAACGTTTAGAGTGGCCCTACTAAAGTCAGCAGAAGCCCCTACTTTTCTCAAGAAGTCAACTCCCAGGACAGCCTTGTCTTGAATTCGTGCCACTAATAATCCGAGTTTCACCGCTGGTAGAGACCCGACAGTAATCTCAGCGGTGTATTCCCCGAGAACTGGTATTCTCCCTCGAGAAGCAATGTGCAGGCTGCGAATAGACATAAACTCTTAGATGATGATTCTCAGCTACATCAAGGCGTATTATTGATACTCAAGCCCTAGTGTAAAGAAGAAAGGAACATGTCTTTTGGTTCTAAGTGGTCTCCACAAAACAAGCACCTTTTCCGTGTCCAGGTGTTTTTATCGAAAAGCATGTAGTTTTTCTCAAACAGGTTAAGGTCTATTCCCTGGGGCATATTCAGTCCCGAAGCGGCCGCCAAATGTAAGAATAACTATAATTCCGCTTTGTCTAGTCTTAAAAACATAATCAACAGTTATAGTATCTCAAACTCGACGAGACAGGACTACTTTTTTAAAAATCAACAACACCACCTCCTCTGGAGAAATTCCCAAAAGTAATGTGGCGTTACATTATGTTTTTGAAACTGAGTGAAAAATAGCATCGCTAAATGTTTTGTGAGTTTTGTAATGAATTACACCACCAGATATTTAATTTGTAAAGTTCAAACGAACTTCAGATGACGACACGAACACGGCGAATGCCGTCGTTCATGTTCAATCAAGCGCCCTGCGGGCTACCGTTCTCAGCCTCACTTTTCGTTTGGTTAGTTGCTATCCGCATTCGAACAGGGAAGTGCCGAATTTTAGGTTCATTTTTCGAACGTTCATGTGTTTTTGATTTCTTCTTTACAGGTTAGTTTCGTGTTTTATATTTTACTGTTCCACTATAAATAATCAACCTATTTTATTGTACATTTAACTACTTTCATGTGTTCAATAAATCTTCTTTACATGATTCATTCATCCCGAGTACGAATCTTATAAATTAAAATCCGGACATATGAAAAGAAGCATAACTTGCGACATGTGTGGCAATGTGTACAAAGCAGAGGCTGCTGAGTGTGCATGAATTTTCCCTAGTGTCAACGTACAGGCATAATAGGGCTCTGGAGTGTCCTTCGAACTGTTCAGGCCCAGAATAAGTTTTGTAGGTACAAAAATGTTATGTAACGAGTTAGTATCACAAGTATTGTTAATTGCGTACTGTGGACACTGGAAAGGGTTCCAGAGTTTCCTCATCACTTGAGTAACTTGAGGAAAGACTCAAACCCGTTTCATTTTCGTGGTATGGTGAGAAACGAACTCGCTCAACACAAAGAAGACCTGAACGTGGGGTGGCCCTGTTGAACTATAGTTCTTCTTCGTGGTTCTCTGTCTGTGACATGGTTGTTAGAAGAAACTGGCCACTTGGGAAACCCCTTCCAGCTTTAGAGGGTGTTGGAAGTGTGCACACTTAACATTTCTGATAACCGATTGGTATTGGGTTTGCTTGCAACAGTCCACATCATAATACAGCAGGTAAGAGGATGTCTCTGTGAGCCTTTCACAGCTTTGCCTAAAAAAAACCTGCTATCGAGGAAGGGTCCCCCTTCTACTCATCGAGAATATCCATTTCAAACTCTCTTAGAACTTCTGTGGTGCATGTGAAAGAAACTCAGCTTCAGTAAGCTTCTAAAATTCTTTCCAGATAACTGAGTACGAAGTTCAGCTGTGTTATGTACCAGTGTCCTCAGTACGTAGTAGCGAAGGAGTTTCTTTGTCAGCGATTACTGAGCTTCGTGAAATTAAATTCTTGCAACGCCTGTCGTGTTGGAAGGCTCCTCAGAGTGAAATTCGTTTCATCGCTGTATTCATAGGTCGTATTGGGGGTTTCAGAGCGACGTCTGTTCTGGTTTAGTTTCCGCCTCTTATTGGTTGCCAGCGATGAGAACTTGAGTATGTGGTCGTTTGGTAACTGAAAGGATTTCAGCTGAGGTTTGCCGGAGAGGGAGGAGAGAAAGCTCTTGAGAATATCCTCACTTAACCGCCAGCGCTTTGGCGACAGCTCGTGCGTTGGGACGATTGAAATTAGCCCACATGCGAAACGCTCCAGTAGTTGCCAAATGCCTGTCGACTCTGTGATCCACGAGGTCTGAGGGTGAAAGTATCGTCCTCGCGGCAGAAGCGTGAAACATTTCCGTGGTTTGATTCGAAAAGGGAATTTCCCCAAGAGAGACTGTCGTAATTTTAAGCACTTTTGAGTGGAGCCTGCCACTGGAGCGAAATAATTCGTTCGAAACGTGCAAATGTGTTATACGGGTAGAGTCACCCTTTTAATGTCCTTCTTAATTCCTTTAGTTCTGCCCAATACCCACAAGACTAGAATTAGTTTGAAAGGCTCAGAGGAAAACACAAAGGACAGTTTTGCCTTTTGCAGTTGTACAAAGATGTCACACGTTATACTTCTCTTCGTATCTCCGAAGTGAAATTAAAATATCTGGTGTGACTCATCACAAAACTATCCTTAGCCCCATGTACATTCAGCGATGTTTGTCGCTTCAGCTACTGATCCAATCTAGTTTTCACCCAGTTCATTTTAACAAAATGTAACGCCACGTTACCTTTAAAAATGTGTCCAGAGAGAGTGATGTTGTTGATTTTTAAAAAGCTGCCACGTTCAACTATTTCGCAGCTTCAAAGACTAACGAGAAGAATAACGTTGACAAAAATCCATCCCAATTTAACGCTGCGTGTTCGAAATGTTTAAGCGCTTGTACACGAACAACAATATCCCTACCAAGATATTCAGTTAGATTGTGATAAGTAATAAATGTCTCCGCTTTATGAAATTTATTCGGATTTTCAAAGAACTTACTACGGAAAAAGTTTCAAAACTTTCTTCAGAATAGCATTTCATAAGTCAAGAATAGTTGTACTGTGCTAACCAAAATGAAAATAGGAAAGGAAAGGAAATAGAAACGAGTGATCCATCAGTAAATGATACATCATGTTAAGGTCTTGTATTCCACGAAAAAATAATTTGAACTTGGTCAAACAACGCTTTATGGCAGCAGAAAGCGGTAGCGCTTACAGTTACGGAATTTATTGTGCTGCTCTCGTCATTTTCCCACGAATGAGAATTTTACAGTATCATTGCCTGATTGAGAGCTATCAATATAATAAATGTAATTAAAATCGTTAGAGCCGTTTTTGAGAAATAAATTTGGTGTTTTGATCACTATGATGACTATAGTTAACTTTCGGTGGATTTTGCCCATACCCTCATTATTGCGTTCCATGGTAACCTGTAGGCTAGAAATCAAGTTTCAGCTGATTTGGTACGGTGGTTTTCTCTAAAAACTGCGCTAAAATCGATTTCGTCGAAAGTTTTGGTAATTTATTGTGCTGCTCTCGTCATTTTCCCACAAATGGGAATTTTATGCTATGATTTCCTTATTGAGAGCTATCAATATAAAAAATTTAATCAAAATCGTTAGAGCCGTTTTTGAGAAAAAAAATATTTGGTGTTTTCATCACTATGATAACTATAGTTAGCTTTCGGTGGATTTTGTTCAAACCCTTATTTTGGCGTCCCATGGTGACCTGCGGGAGAGATATCAAGTTTGAGCGGATTTAGTACGGTGGTTTTCTCTAAAAATCGTTCACAGACACACACACAGACACACAGACACACATACCATTTTCCCAAATAGTGTTTTTCGGACTCAGGGGGGTCTGAAACGTAAAGATCTGAAGAGAACTCAAAATTTTTTTTTCAGCCGATTACATAACTTTCCTTTCTACTTCGTAGAGCAAGGAAAGTAATATAGAGCACGGACCATTAACAAGTCTCGTTAACCACCGTTAATAAACTGTACATAATTTATTATTGAAAACATCGCATAAGTATTTTTACTTTCCTTGGCTCTACGAAGTAGAAAGGAAAGTTATGTAACCGGCTGAAAAAAAAATTTTGAGTTCTCTTCAGATCTTTACTTTTCAGACCCTCCTGAGTCCGAAAAACACTATTTGGGAAAATGGTGTGTGTGTCTGTGACCAATTTTTAGAGTAAACCACCGTACCAAATCAGCTCAAACTTGATATCTCGCCTGCAGGTTACCATGGAACGCCAAAATAAGGGTTTGAACAAAATCCACCGAAAGTTAACTATAGTTATCATAGTGATCAAAACACCAAATATTTTTTTTCTCAAAAACGGCTCTAACGGTTTTGATTAAACTTTTTATACTGATAGCTCTCAATCAGGCAATTATACCATAAAATTCCCATTTGTGGGAAAATGACGAGAGCAGCACAATAAATTATAAAATTTTTCGACGATAAGCGTTTTTGCTGTGGTTTTTTCCTTTTAAACTCCGCTGGAATATTAGTAGAATGTTGAAGAAAATCGGTACTGTAGTCCAATCCAATACCTATATGGTGAGTGTTTAAAAACGCTCATAAGATGGATGGGGCTCACTCCAGAAATTCCGGAATTTCAACTACCACCGTTTCGCTTACTACTAATGCTAAACATTTTTACCCAATAACTCGGCAAAAGTGATTACTATCCTCCTTCAAAAAATCTGTGTTTACAGCCTCATCAATTTTCTGTGTACCAATTGCTCAATAATGGTCCTGAAATGAGTACGAGCATCACAATAAATTCCATAACTGTAGGCGCTACAGCTTCCTGCTGCTGTGACGTGTTGTTTGACCAAGTTCAAAGGAACTGAGTGATAAATGAATTGATTAAATAAAATTAGCCATTTACAAAATGAATTGACGTAGAGCTAAGGAAAGTTGTGTGTTGCAACACACCAGATATTTTACCTTCTTTGCAACCGTACAAATGACGATTTCATCTATTCGATGAGATGAAATACACGACTACGTCGATGAATAGGACTAAAAAAATTTTTTTTTGCGTGCCGTTTGTGCTTTACCTTCGATATTTATTGGTTAGCCCGAGGTGTGTAATATAAACAACGACATCTACTTCTGTATTATATTCCTGCTGTTTACCAACTTGAAATAGCACAATATTTTTTTCCGAATGGCGTGCTAATTGGGAAAAATGAATACACTAGTCAGATTGAAAACATTTTTTAGTAGCTGAGTTTCTTCAACATATGTGCACGATCATTACAAATATTAGAAAAAAGTGATGCTCCAACAAGCAAAAATGTGGAAAAAGTGACCGGAGTCGAACGAATACTTCAATACTGTCACCGATTCCAAAGTCGATATTGTTGAAATAAATGTATCTATTAGGCGGATTTTACACCTTTAGTATCTAAGTTAACAGCTGCATTTTTCGCATCAAAATGACAATAATTAGAAATGCCTACAAAAATGATGCTCCGACCAAATAGCAATTACGTAACATAACGTATGAACACGGTTAAGCGCCATTATTTCGATCAAACCCGCGTACGTGCAGTTACCGCGCAAATAATTATAAGAGGACACGTACTTGAACAGCATAAAATGAAATTTTTGGCAGTTATTTATTGAAATTACGTCGTGTTTGATATCGTTCCTAGGTATTTTTCGAGGCTAAAACAAATAAGACGGGTCTCACACGTGCATTTCGGCGTGTAGATGAACAACAAACAGTGAAATAACAGTCATTTAATAAGAAAACGGGCCTGAAATCGCAGCAAATATAGTGAGGTGGTTTCTAATTGAAGGAACTCACGGCACAATGTAGTGAAAGCTATCTTTACTTCCTAGCCCGCGCTTATCGCCTCTCACTGCCTCCCCTCTCATTCCAACCACCCGTCATTTCGACTCGTCGCTACATGCGAATTGCCTATCGTCGCCTTGAAAACGTCAATTTTCGTGGTCCATTCTTGTCAGGCTATGTTTACTCGTATTTTTCGATGCTGAGTCAAATGGGGTGAGTTTCGGAAGTGCCCTACACATTGTCGTTTGCTTATGTATTGTGGTTTTTGTAGGTGTAAGTACTGCTTCTAAATCACAGTACAAATAGTGAGGCACATTCTACTGCTTGGAGGAACTCGAGGGAAAATGTGAAATGTTTTTACCCGGTAATTCAATAATAGTGAATATCGGAGCCCCTTTGTTCCTCGCCATTAGGCTAAGGTTTGACGCTTCGTGCGCTCTCATTCGTTGCCACAACGTGCCATTTCCATTCTTACCTCAGACCGCATTGGGATTGGACGTCCCTTCGTGTCATGCACATAAGCTACGGGGTAGTGTGACTAATATTATTGAAGGATCATAATAGTGTGACTACCTCTTTCTCGATCATTCTCCTCTTCCCCCTCTTTTATACCAGCCAGTGCCTTTCTGTGTCCTCTTTCCGTTTCGTCGGATTCGAGATCTTCATAGCGCAAGGTGCTCAGTAAACATGACATTTTTCAGAAAATGTTGAAAGTATTTATGAGTTTCCTCTGTACCGATTGCTCAATAATGTTGACACACGTAAGAGCTCAGTAAGAGATCTCAATAAATTCTGGTACTTTGAGCGCTTGCGCAGATACTTTATGTAAAAAGTTAAATTATGTTTTAACTAGTTCAAATGCACTGAGTAAGAAATCGATTGAGCTAGTGGTTTTCATGGGTGAGTGTACGTGGGGCTGGAGAAAGTCGTGTGATGCGTTGCACCAGATACTTTTTCGGCTTGAGGAACTTAGAAAAGAGAAAAAACACGTTTTTGTTTTAGCAAAGTAAGTTAGATCGATTTCTTTGCCCCCCCCCCCCAGATGAAAGTGCCCGGAAAATGAACGTGAAGAGAAGGCTATGAGAAGATTCCTGTTACGGTTTCTGTTTAGAGGGGGAGAAGATGAGCTGTAGCTAATTGGCCGAGTTAATTAAGTAGGTGGCTTAGAAACTTCAAAGAGCAAAGGCGACCTCTCCCCTTGATTTTGTAGTCAACGCCGTGGGTCAGGTGCAGAATGACCTCGTTCAGCTCATCAAATGCCTAAAGAGAGTGCTCAGCTCCACGCTGAACCAACTAAATGAGTCCCTTGATCTCCTCAGAGCTCCAGACCGTTTTTCGTTAATATAGAATGCTGCTTCACAAAACCACGTCATATTCAGAGCTCCTCGCGGTTCAGCAACATGTGATGTGGCATTTTGTGTTCTCGAAGAAGAAATAACGGTAAAATCACGAAACTCTACATTTTCTTTTCGTGAAAAGGTGTGCAAGATGAAATGCTACAAAAAACTACCTACGGTTAAGAGCATAATTATACGAATAGTAACTGCGTGGTTACACAGCAGCGCTCTCAAGCTTATTGGTGTTGTAAAAGGCCCGGGGGTGGATTTTTCTCGATGTCCTTTTGGTTGGCTTTCGGTGGAAACTTGGACTTCAATGAGAAGCACTCTCCAAACTTCTGTTTGAACACTCATATTTTCCATCTGCCGTTCATGCCCTCGAGCAAAAAGCACTCCGATCAATCACTTCCAGAAAAACCGCTAGATGCAAGGGACCGAGCCAAACTCCTAAGATGAAAACGATATTGCCTCCTATCGTATCTGAGGTTCTGGTTGAAAGAGAGGTGGGCGTGGAGTAACCTCAAATAGAATCGAATCGTTCTGTTGATCCTGCTCTTCCGCACCTAAGCGTCGTAGAGAATTCAACTCCCCAATAATTCAAGTGATACGAAATGTCCAGCATGAAATGCCCCGGCTTTTTTCGACCGATGAAAATTACATTCGCCCGAAATGGATTGGGGGAGACATGATACAACGCCCCACCAGCAGCAAATATTCGTTCAAAACCTCTCTATTTGTGGGACGAAATGAAAGCACTATTTCCGACATTCTACATACTTAGGGAAAGTAATTACTTTTTCGCCAGCTAAAACAATACTTCCGACACCTGCGCCACAATTATTCAGCAACAGAACCTCCAATTTTGGCAATAACGTTCAAATTGGTTATTCCCGAATCACTGGGTATTGTAATTCGTAAGTCGATGGAAAACTTTTTGGTGACAGTTAAACACAGTCAGCATGTGACAATACATTGTGAGGTCGATAACTCATTATGTTGAGTTTTCCACACAGTAATATATTATCTGTTTGTTGTTTAATAAATTAACATATCTAATGGGATACATCGCACAAATTTCTTCTCCCACGGGCGTTCAGTATTTTCATGGCTTTAACTACTAATCTGTCCTATTTTTCAGTGAGTCGATTAGAACTTGGTAAAACATGAATTCATCTTTTAGAATAAAGAGTTACCTGTTAAATTACCGGAATTTATTGAGTTTCTGCAACTTATGTCACCACTATTATTGAACTATCAGTGCACAAGTGATTCGTGAATGGTTAACGCAATTTTTTAAAAAGAATCGTGTTTACTGTGTGTTCAGCTATCCGTTAACAACTGTGAGAAATAGTGAGTGAAACGGCGGTGGTTTGAACTCTGACATTTCTGGGGTTGCTCCTAATTATTTTATTAACGTTACTGAACTCTCATAATATAGGCATTTCATTGGACTACCACTCCGATCTTTCTTCGAAAGTTTCGATAATTTATTGTACTGCTTTCGTTATTTTCCCGCGGATGAAAACTTTACGTTATTGTAGTGTTATTAGCATCCATCCTTTAAAAAAATTAGTCGAAATGGTTAAGCCGTTTTTGGGGAAAAAATTATTTGGTTTTCAATGCTGATTAGTTACTTTTGGACCGAGGTGGCCCACGCCCTAATTTTAGCGTCTCAAGGTGATCTTTAGGCTAAGAATGAAATTTGAGAAGATTTGATTCAGCTGTTTCCTTCCAGTCGTGTAAATACCAATTTTTCCAAATGGTTAAGCAGAATCCGAAGCCCTTTATAAACTCAAAATGTATTTCTATGATTTTACAACGTTCCTAGCAGATTTAGCGTAATAGTAAATAACTAACTCTGGTTACAAGAACAGATAAAAAGGTATGACTCGTTTCGAGAAAAATACTTTTGAATGAAATTCGTAAAATTAATAGGAATCTTCTAGAATGCATGCAGAAAGCAACTACATGCAAACATGAATAGTCCATGCTCATGAAAAAAAGAAAGATCTTTTCGAGAAAAAAGGAACAATCAAATTTCTGGCCGTGATGTTGGAGTCGACAGAATGATGCGTTTCGACGAATGTCCTTTGCGACTTCGTTCGTTCGTCCGTAGAAGAAAGAAAGGCAGAGTAAAGCGGACCTTGCTTTAAGTATACCGTAGATCTGGGTCGGATACTGAGGACTCCATTAAAAGAAATTTGATAGAGCGCACGAAAGGGTGCTGCAGACTCGAAGGCAGAGGAGAAGGCGACGAGAGGGCAAACAAGTTCTACGTACAACATTTCAGAGAGTTGGCAAGACCGTAAACATGATCGTTTCGTGGACGAATATAGTCACTTATCCAGAATTAATGTATGAGTGTTGTCAACGGGTAATGTATTGGACTATCACTTCAATTTTCTGAAGAACCTGGTAACATTTGAGCGGAGTTTATTTTTAAAAACTGCGCTGAAATCGATCATTCAAGTCATTTGAAGCTGTCTATACAAAAAACTTCATCAAAAATGTTACAGCCATTTTAGAGAAGGTTTATTTTTTGATCACTATGATAACTATAGTTCGTTTTGGGCAGATTTTGTTCATCGTGTTGAAATGATTAACTCACGTAAATGTTTCAAACACTTGTCTAGAATTCCCCTTCCTCTTCCATAAGTTGTAAAGGTTATTGGTTTTAGACCCACTTCCAAGTGACTTCTTTGGTCATAAGACGCTTTTCCTGCTGCTGATTGTTTTCTGTTCCCCGCCATACGTTTGGCAGAAACACATTACACAGTATGACGTATGGTGCAGTGACCGTCACAGTTGAATACACGAGAGGGGGAGCTTGAGGTTGAGTTTAAAGAATAAAGCACGAACGGAGTATCTGAGATAGAGCTAGGAGCGGTGTCACCAGAGGCAAAACCCACTGAGGAAGAGAAAATACGTTGTCGGCACATAAAGTGTCTTCACATGGAGGTCTGACATTTCCTTGATGTGGCAAAGGATTGATCGGCAAGGGTCTGTGGGACTGTGGGGTCAGTAGCTAAACTTCAATGCTCGGGAAAAGGCCCCTGAGCCTGGGACTTTCCATTAGGGTCAAGGAGATCAGAATTCGGCCAGAGTTGCAGTCTCTTCTGGGCTGCGGCAGCAGAATAACACTTGAGTTATGATTATCCATTTTGCTGGTGGTAGTTCACCTAAGCACAAGGCTTAGCACACACAAGAGCTGAGTAGGAGGGCTAGGGCATGCCTGGGCTGAGGAGGAGGGCTAGAGCATGCCTGGACTCAGCATGCGGGCAAGAACACAGAGTGATGACTCCATGGTAGGTCATCAGTATTGGGAGACAAATTATGGGTGACGAGCTGAGCGTAGACGTAGATGGCAAGCAACAGAGCACTTGAGTTTTGGAGCAAAAACGAGCGTGAATTAATAAGTACAAGGTTTGATTGGCGGGAGCTCTGGCATTCTGGTTAGCAGCTAGACTTCAATCTTGAGAAAAACCCATGAGTTCAGGATATTTTGTTAAGGCAAGTGTGCCTGAACTAATTCGGCCCAAACTGAGCCGAACATTCACGTTCTATAAACCGTCGGGGTTTGGAGGAATTTTAAGAGATAGTTGTCTCATAAAGAGGTTTAATGGAAAGACGAAGCGAATATCAAGAAAGGCGTGACCTACATAATTTGATGGCCACACGTATTAGCCACGTGCTACGCCTAGTTTTCCATACACTACGAGAAAGTAACCAATTTTCACCCAAAAATTTCCCTCATCTAAATTCATAAGAGGCTTATTGAAGTCGGGAGCTTTGTTCCTTTCAGCCCGCTTCATCTCAGACTAATTACTAGGTAACCTTGAAGGAATTTGTCTTGCCATATCAAGGGCTTGAGGAGCAGTTGGTTATCTTTGTGTTGAAGCTTCTCGCTTTCTCAGTTCTTCTTATCCCACTCATTTTCGTCTCCCTCTTCGCTTGAGTTGGATTGAAAGACCGAGATAATTACCTTTCCTCATTTCCCCCCCAGGTGTAGAGGTAATATGATTGTGTTCTTCATTAAGCTCAACTCTCCTTGTCAGAAAACCGTTCCGAAGCCTGAAGTTTCATTTTGAAGTTGAAGGTCACAATCGAGAACCTCTTCTTAATCACCGTGCAATTGGGTGTTTATGAATCAATGATTAGTTTTCTCAAATTGGTGCGTTATCTTGCCCCTCATTCTTTTTTTTTTTTACTTTGAGCTGTCTCCCCCAGAGATGAGTTCGTCTAAGAAGTATCTACAATTCACAAGATCTCAACAAGCTGAGCGGATAAATACTAATTTTCGTCTTAATTGCAATGATGCTAAACAACACACAATTTTATTTTTACCTTAAGGTAACTATTTTTTTGGAAGTCGGCTGAGTCCTAGTTGTCCAATACTGTATCTGTGGCTGAACCTCGGAAGTAAACGAGATATACAAACTTTCTTGTGGCCATCAAACCGAAAGAAAAGTATTGATTCTTTCCTTCCGGCAGTCGCCTTCAATCTTCTCCTGCAAAGGCCAAACTGGAAATCTCCGAAAAAGCTGTTCGACTCAAGGTAATTATTTACGTGGTATATTAGAGGTCCCTACTGGTATTGACAATTTTTAATCAAGATACATTATGTAACAGAATAACTAGAGATACCCAGATGGAGTTGTGTTAGTCTTAATCTGATTGACACGTTTCCTTCGGTACAACTCGTAAATATTGAGTTGAGTAAATTTGTTTACCCTCCTAAACTTTCCATAAGTTATGTAATCGGGTGATCGTCTTGTACGTATCAAAACTTCTAAGTAAAAAAACACCGTTTAAATATATGGTCTATGTGTGTGTGTTATCTACCCTGAAAGGTATAAGTGTATCTTGGTCGGGGCAGGCGTCCCCAGCCACCACCAACCTCCTCATGGCGGTAGATGGTAACACTATAGAGGAGTACTAGACTCTTACTAGTGGACCTTCATGCTATGCAAGAGGTCCTCTCGGGTGCTCTGCCGGCCAAGGGTGAGGGGGGGGGAGGACTTATCCCCGAACTTCTTCATTGCCCTTCCCCCACCCAGACTGACTAAATAACAAAGACTCATAGCACCTGTTTGCTCATTAGCAACAGGGTCGCTCCAGCCAGGGACGTCAGCATCCTTCTCCATCACCATCCTCTTCCTCTGAGGAAGGCTCATATCCTTCAGCCATCTCCACCATGATAGCCAACTACCAATGCCAGTACTGTGGCCAAGCATTCAGAAACGTCAAACATCTAAGCACCTAGAATAAGCATCGTGTCTAAACGAATGAATAGATTAACGTTGGTAGGACTGTGTACAGGTATGCTTCTAAGGAGATGAGCGCCTTTGAAGTTCTTCAGGTGCAGACTGCGAGAGAGGGGGTACGCCATGTCAACAAACATTTGGCAGATCGATTCTCCTCCCAGACAGCAGCAGCCATTAAAGCGCTGTGCTCGGAAGCCTCTGGTTTTTGGGATGTTGACCGGTCAAAGGCCAATAATTCTCCATAGATTGGTGAGCTCTGCTGAACATGCTTGGCCAGGCATCTCACATAGCACACAGCGTGAGAATGAATAATTCAATGTGGAATCGGGTGTGAGGCTCACCACACATGAGAAGATGGAGCCTTCTGAGTGTGGAGATGAAGGACCTAAGGTAGATATTGGAGCCATCACTGGCACCGACATCCCACGATGCAGGTTGTAGTGTCACAGATGAGGAAACTCTCTATCGACTCCTATCCCAGTGCTGGAGACTTGAGGAAGAAGGATTATCGGCCTTTGGTACAACTACTCCAAGGGGGGTCATCAAAGACCAAAACTAATTTTAGTTATCATAGTGATCAAGACACTAAATGTTTTTTCTCAAAAATGGCTAAAACGATTTTGATTACATTTCTTGTATAGACAAGAAATAACACGACTAAACCATAAAGTTCTCATCCAAGGAAAATTGACGAGAGCAGCTCAATGATTTTCGCGCAGTTTTTACCTTAAGCTCTGCTTAAATGTTACAAGAACCTTAAACAAATTCAGGTGGTAATCCAATCAAGTACCTATACTATGAGTTTTTAATAAAAACCTTATAAGGTATATAGGGGCTACTATAGAAATTACAGAACTTCAACCATCGCGGTTTAACTTACTACCAATTTTAAACGTTTTTAACCAATACCTCTGGAAAACTGATTATTGTCCTTCTCAAAAGAATCATGTCCAAATCATTGTCAATCCTCTGTCTACCAATTGCCCAATAATGACCAGGGTATGAGCGGGAGCAGCATAATCCAGATCTGTAAGCGCTACCACTTTCTGCCATCGTGAAGTTATGTTTGACCAAGTTCAAATGAACTGTGTGAATAATAATCAAACCAACAAAAGCCATGGAAACCAGTGAATTTACGTGGAGCTAAGTAAAGTTGTGTGATGCGTCGCACCTGATATTTGTTGTTTGTAATGTTCTTCATATTGTTCGTGAGATTCACGGTCCGAAACAAACCATTTGGGAAAATGTTCTGTGCGTGTTTGATAGAACGAAATTAAGGGAAAATGGCTAAATCAAATAGACTCAAATTTGATATTTAGTTTGCTAGTCATTATGGGTCGCCAAAATAATCGACTGAAAAATAACTTATGTTGTCATAGTGAGGAAAACACCAATCCCCCCAATGGCTGTAACGATATTACACGAGAAGCAAGATGATTTATCAATAATGTCCATGAAAATCGCTGAATGTATGTGAGGCTTGAAATTGGTGGGATGCGTTGCTCCGATATTTGTAGTAGTTCACTGTGAACTTGACGTGCGCTTTCCTTAAGAGATTTTGGTCGATTACAACCCCTTAGTATAATATTTTGTACGTGGAACGTAACATTTTCTGCGTGTTGAAATAATTCTCGCTAATTAAGCCGGTACATTAGTGACCTCCCGCAGCGTGCGCTAAAAGAGGTGTAACGTGCAATCACGTAATATGAGTCTTGCTACATAATCACGTAAAATCGGGTCAAATGTGATGCTCATACGAGAAAAAAAGAGTGTGGAACGAACCATGCTAACGTCGAGAGAGGGTTTAATTAAAAGCCAAATTTTAAAAGCTGGTCAAAAGCAATATGAGAGAGAACATAACCGTTAGGATAACGGAGATTGTACTTCCCATCAATGTGCTGACTACCGCATGTGTTGTGCCTCCACTTACCTCATAACGAAGTAATCGCGGCTAAAGAACCCGCTCGGCACAGTTTTTTTTATCCTCCTCTGCTGCCTTCCATAGGATTTTCAGTCTGCATTTTTAAGAAACAAAAGTGCTCCGCCATATTCAGCGGGGAGATCGTGCAAGAGCCAAAACGAATGATTGAACAGGATCGTCCTAGTTAATCGGGGTTTACACATCAAAGCGTATTCAAAAAGCGAGTCTTATGAAAAATTCAATCTCCAAAGCCCGTAACCGCGATTGTTGAGGCGTCAATATGGAAAGCAACACGGTGAGGGCTGGTTTTTGAGATAAAATACAATATTTGCGAAACAGGAGGCACCCGCTTTTCTGGCGTTCACAAACACCGATCACCAAATTCATACACTCATTTATTGATAAACTGTGGTTACTTCACCCGTAAGCCCCCTCACACAAAAATTCATCTAACAAGTACAAGCGTGGGCGCACGCAGTTTTGGGTCGGGAAATTGCCTGGCGGGTCCAACGTCGGGGGGGGCATCATGATCGACGTATGACAATTTGCTTGCTCAACACTGGTTATTAGAGAATGTCGGTATGATTGGAGATCTAAAATGAGGACTCCAGTGGCGGCTGTATGTGTATGTAGTTGACGGTTTTTAAGCATTTCTGTTTCGGAGAATATGGCACAGCATCTTGTTCCCCCTCCGACACGCTCTCTCTATCTTTCGGTAATTCGTTCACAGCTTCTCAAAGATGTAGTGAAATGATGTGGTTTCAAGTAGTTTATTCCCAGTACAAATTGTTTCACAAAGTAATCGATCCATTTATTTATTATAATTTCAATGTCATTGCAAGATAATTCGAGGAGCAAAGCGCACAGACTAGGTGAAGTGGAAGATCCAAATGATATATGGTCACGCATAGACAGAGAAATCCTTTTGTAGAGAATGACGAAAGAGTGGGTCGCACAGGAAGGCGTATCAAGAACTAAAGTCATTCATTTCAGTCCGAAGAGATTAAACGACGCGAACTACAAACACAAACGTTGTTTTGGTTTATTATTTATTCTGAATAATAACCCTATGCTTTCGGTCACGAAAAATTTTTTACAACCTCCCCTCAAAATTTGATACTTTACATTTCAAGACTTGGAGATTCCAAATTTGCAATGTCCGTCTGCCGTCCCCCGTCCACCATCCCCCGTCCCCCGGCCGCCGTCCGGGCCGTTTTGTGCCTTTAACGTAGTCTAAAAAATTCGTTCTTTCGCCCAAAAATCCGATTTGGTATCTAGTTGTGCCCGCCATTTCGGCAATCCGATCGGACGAAGCCCGTGGTTGTAATGGACAAAAAACGGTTAAAAAAATTAACGAAACACAGTACAACGAGGGAGCTACAGCGTTTCGTCGTTTTAACTCCCTCCCTCCCCGCCCGTCTCATTAAAAAAGCAACCGCGCTCGCTCGCTTCCCAATGACGCCGCCTTCGCTTCGAGCGCCCCCGTTCCAATTTCCCCGACGACGGGCAAAATCATCAGACGTTTTGTTTCCGTAGTTCCATTGTAGCCAGGACATGTTTCGTATGGTTTACTAGTATTCAATGCTGAATCGAATGGGATGGGGGAGCACTAATACTAGGTCAAGCTGTTCATGAGAATAATAAACCATTGTGTAATAATTTGCAGGGTTTTCAGACTACAACGACGTTCAAAGATCATGAAGACAATCTGGCTGTCTATGTGTTCCTTTTGTTTCTTCTGGAAAGTAGCTCTGAGAAACATCTGCACGCATGCTCTTGTACATACTCCGATCTTTGCATTAGGTACCATTGTTGCCAAAAACGGTGTTTTGAATTAAAAATTCGCACAAGTTTTGAGAGCGAATAGTTTCCAATCACAAACCAGAACTGTAAAATTTTCTTCGTTCGAAAAGGACGAGAAAAGCACAACTAACGATAAAAATTTGTTTTAGTACATATTTTCTGACAAAAATTGTGCTGGTATTCTAATTAAACTATGATATTTCAAGAATGGTCGTAACATAAGTGAGAGTAACCCGATAAATTCTAGAGTTCGAACGAACGTCGTTCCACTAACTAAATTTTTCGTAGTGTTTAACTTTAAAGTCAGAACATAAACCCGAACCTTCCGGAAAAAATGTATTGTGCGTGTGCAACACAGAACTTTACCGCAGACAGAAAGGGATATATTTATCAACTACGAAGAACCTGAAGGATTTGATGGTTCGAAAGAAGTTTCTCTCTTCGACTCGCAGTGAAACTGAGTTGAATTGAGGATGTCCTCGTAGATCTCCTGTCGACAAAAATGGGATGGGAGAAAGGTAGGTGAATGTTAAATTCAGCAAAAGGAAGAAGAAGGTCGTCGAGGCGGAAAGGGCTATAGCAGACTGGGGCCAGTGAGAAGATGGCACAACCTCGGAGAAAGCCAGACTGTAGCGGCGCGTCGTCAATCGCCGTTAGGTCGGAGCTTGAGCGTCGGGATTTTTACGTAGGGGTTTTATTTATTTATTCATGTATGAAACGAACCCAATATAAAGTGGCTAAACGTAACCAACGCCAGAATAAACTTTCTTCTTACGCGGTTCGAGAGTGTTCACATAGTTACACACTGTAACTAAGCGGGTGTAGGGGAGAGCAAAAATGAAAAGAATCACGAGGTATTGGAACCAAGAAGTTGGCCATACTGAGGAACCTGCACAACGGGCGATGTTAGTAACAATTCCAGGGGAAGAAGGAACATGTGAAATCGTTAAGATCGCGGGATGACGGCCTGAGAACCAGCATACGAATCAATTCGAGAAGGAGGAGGGGAGTAAACTGGGCTAGACATCAGTGCACTGGCGTCTCATTAGGCCAAAACGACGGTCAAACCACAATTAATCCAGGTCCGCACTTGATAAGCCCACCATACCAGGCACATGCCTAGCTTGACTACGACTTCAGTGGAGCCTTGGTGACTTTCCAAAGGCGGCTTCCAGTAGAGGCGATTGCACCGAGAAGCTCAATCCCAAAGTTCTACGTCTTGAGGACTTTGCTAGACGGGACCCGGAATTTGTCCTCGACGAAACTGCTGTAACTTTGATAAGCCCAATTACATAACTTTACACTGGACTGAACTTAGCTACACACTCAAAATCGAAAGATAGACCGTTTGCTCAGCAAAATCAAATTTGAAGTGTGGGGCGTCCTAGGTGGGACGTCGAATTTGCCCTACTGTTTTTACTATGATTTCAGCGCTTTCCATCTAGTCGCAGCCCAACACCTCTGATAACCGTCCTATTCGACGTTGCCCAGAATTTCGTTTTTGGTTCATTTTTATACCATTTTCTGTCTAATACCACCATGAATTGCATCCGATCCGGTTGCCGAGTAGGCGAGCACTGCTCGATTCCAAATTGACCAATCCAAATATGTATGTACCACCTGACTCTCATTGTATGCCCCCCAGTGATCGTAGTCTAGTGGTTATACGTCTCGTGATCGCTGTAATTTTTCCATTTGTTACGAGCGGTTTGGAAATGTTTTGATTATGGATTATGGACGATCACTGGGGTGCCTACAATGGGAGTCAGGCGGTACATCTACAAAAAAGCCACAGATGAACTCTAGATTGTGAGCCAACGAATGAAAGACTGAGTGCCACATTAGAGTCGCGAGATAAGACATGTATCACACAGGTTTCGTTCAAACGGTTCTCCTTGCGTCTGTGTGGAGTTGGCAGATACAGGCAATAATTTTCAGGAGGAAAGTACAGGTGCACATTAACGCACTCACAAGGGGTAACAATAAGCGCCTCCGTGACCTGGAGCCACTCCCCACTTTGTCATAGTCTGCTATCATTGGCTTTACTTTGGATCCCAGAAATTTCCTGAAAGCGCTTGTAAGTTATTGGCTCGTTTCTTTTCCTCCAGCCTACAGTTGTAGACGTAGTCCGGTTTCAAGTGTCCTGGTTGAATTTAAGTTTTATTCTCGTTTATGAATTGATGTTAAGACTTGACATAACGTGTGACTCACATCACCGTTGACCAATTGCGCTGCTGCTATGATTTCACGCCCCTGGAAATCGTGAAAGTTTCTGGAAAGTTACTTATGTCAAGGAAGTAATTCTGACTAGAAACTGTGTGCGGAAACGGTTTACTAGAAACGCTTCATATTTGCCTAATTGTTTCACAAACGTAGCGGCGGTGTGAATTACTAAAACTGAAGATGTTTTTACCGAATCTTTTAGGACTCACGAGCCGCGAGGTCCCTCCCGATGTTTTAACTGGAATGACAAGGTAGTTTAGGGGTTTTGTGAGCAGTTTTTGGACGGTACTTACACAATTAACTAACTGCTGTGTACATATTTTTCATTATCTGCTGCGATGGGATATGGACATAAAGAGCTGGGAGAAATAGGAGGATGTAGAAGGGAACCCCACACACTTTCTTGAATAGTCTCTCAAACCACGGCGTTCTCTTCTAACGCGAGAAAAATGTAATACTGGAATACTTCTTTGCTTGGTGGCCCTCTACAGCAAAGAAGCATTATCAATCTGATGAGTAATTTGCTTTTACGCACAACTTGATCACCGATCGTGTAGCTCTCACTTAGGCCAAAGCATACTTTGAAACGGATCTTCTACACTGGATGACAGATTGCCTTCATTTAGGCAATTCAAACACCTTCAAAGAGTTTCAACCTTTTCAACTCTTCAAAGAGCTTCTCCAAGAAGATTCTTGAATACGTTATTCATCTAAATACGTTATTCGATTTTCATTTTGCAGCTTGCTAACGCTTTTTGATTTTTTCTTACCTGAAGGTTTCCGAGAAGTATTAGGTGTAGTATTTTTGGTGTACTTAACTAACCAGTTATCTAACTCATGCTTTGGACGCTAATTTTCTTGGCTGTTCAGCACTACATAAGGCCGGTTAGTCATAATGATCGATCACGCAAGCACTAAGTCACTTAAAGCAGGAACCACAAAATTCGCGGCATTTTCAGTAGCAAACCTTCGTTTTCTCCTTGAGAAAACCTTTATTGAATCCCAGCTCAATGGAGAGATTTTGGAGAAAACCCTCTTCTCTTAATAAACCAAGTGCATCAATAAGGCAAGTCAGGCACCTTACCAGGCGCGGGTTTCACTTTTACTTTAGAAATTATAAGAGCAACGACTGATTGTAAGCATCACTAAGATTAGTGCCATTCTAGGCTCTGCATCGTGTGCATAGTCCTTTTTGAGGAGCCTAGAGTGGACGATTCTTCTTCCTTTTAGAGCGAAATCACAGAAGTGAAATTAATTAAAGTTAAAGTTCACATTCGCTCGTTCACGGTCCAAGCACGTCGAACCTTACTGTCAACTGTCAACCTCCGTCTCCCACTGCTGACGGATCCTGCGACTGGTGGCCCCCCTAATCAGTTAAAGGCTTGAGAGCTGAGAACATAACATTCAAGATTCGACAACCTCGATGCTCCATTTTGAGTGTTCTCAACCACTACTGGTAAACCCAATTACTACCGCAGGAGACAGTTCGCTCATATTTCCGCTTTTTTTCGTAGCCCACTCTCAACAGCCCTCAGATGCCGGTAAATGCCCTTGGCAAACAACAGTAAGCAAATGCTGCTCGAACATTCGGCATTGATGTACTCCGAATACCTATCGAAATTCAAATTGAAAAGAGATTCGGCTCCTTCCTCTCTTCAATATTTGGACTTCTGGTAGCTCTCTTCCGCGCTCTTTATTTGATTAGGCGTTTCCTTTTGCAAACCTGAACAAAAGATTCCTGATTCGATTCAGTTGCTCAAAGAGTGAGCTGAAGACCCATCACGAAGGGAAAGATAAGAGTTGGAAGAAACCATTTTGATCTTCCTCCCCAGACTTTCTTTACCAGTGGTAAATGAGTTAGAGGAAATCAACACGGCTCCCTTTGATAGCTTTTGATACGATTTCAGCTAAGTGAAGTGAGGGCCGATACGGATTTAACTTACCGGAGAAACAACGCGGTCCAACTACAAGCAGTACCACCTAAGAGTAAGGAAAGTATTGCAAAAGTTGGGTTTTTTGGAGCTCTTTACATTTAGAGGAAAATCCTCATTTCGGCGCGTGGTCCGTGTATGTGTGTGGCTGTAGTTCAATCTGGAGGAGAACGGCGGAACCGATTAAGCTGGAACTTTTTTAGTTTTGTATGTCATTTTTTCGCGGCATGAAAATAAGATTATGTTCGATTTACTTCGGTGGGAAAAGGGAGTGGGGGACCAAATTGCAAAAAAAACTAGGACCAGCTCGAAAAACGAGATACGTCTAATATTGATTCAAAGTTTTTCGATCAAACTTATGAGATGCTCTTAACTAATCAGTACATACATTTGGTCTTCATAAGTGCGTTGAACGAAGCTACAGTTCCCGTGTATATTGCAGGTCGTCGAATTTACGGGCGTTGCGGGAAGTTTTCTGTTCTTTCGCACCAGATATTTTCGGATTAAACTCAAAAACGAGACTGGCCAGACGGAAATACGACTCATCAAATAGCAGATTACCTCGGATGCAGAGTGTAGCATGGTCATTTGAGAATCCCTTGTACGTGCCCAATTACCGTCAGTCTCTACGAGTACGAATTCCTTTTAATGCGGTCGATCGAGGGATAACATCTGCACTGAATTAGGATGCTTAGGCGCTGTTACCCTGTGTTCATGCGTAGCTAGACTTCTAATTATACACGTACGTAACACAATTCATTCTACTGACATACAAGAACAAACGTTGTAGGCAGGAACTGTCCACCATAGTTACTAAGTGTGCAAGCAGCAGTTAAGGTTGGAATGATTTTATATACATGCCTTAAAACATAACTTTAATTCTTAGGACGTCCCTCAAAATAATCTCAAATCAGTGCTATAGATGGCCGTAATTTAAGGAATTTCATTCCCGTCATCCAGCAAATCTCTCGAATAGTATGATTATGAAAGTAGCGATTACTCCATTTTGCTTCTTGCGCCCAATGAGAAAGGGGACGCGAAGACAAGGGCCCTATACAAAAAAAATTGTGGTGGTTTGATCACTCGGACGATCTTTCTAATGTTTTTTCAACGCCTGAACCGTTTGCAGGCCTTCGGATACGCTAGTTCGCCACATAATTGGCTTCGTACCTTTAATTTATCCCTTTCCTCAATATTTCTTTTTGTTTCTCTCTCTCTCTCTCTCTCTCTCTCTCTCTCTCTCTCTCTCTCTCTCTCTCTCTCTCCTCTCTCTCTGGTTCTAATCACGATGTTTAGAATAACCTCATCAAGAAGGCCCAAGTACCTCGCTGACAGATATCAGATGTTCTGCCAAATTCACACCCTTGAAACCCGGAATAACGATATATGTTACAGGCTGCCGCCGTGCCGCACTACAGCCTATCGCCAGTCATTCCTTATGCAGAGCATTTCATATTACAACGGACTTTCACCTGACCTCAAGAAATTGACCAGTTATCCTGCTTTCAAGAAACATCTGAAGGAATACTTATTATCTTTTTATACTGAATGAAAAATGAAGGACGTAATTACCTATGTGGAATGCAGTAAAGAAGACATTTATTTACTTTTATTTATCATTATTTTTTTTATTAGTAGTAGTAGTTTTTTTTTCTTATACACAAAGCTGGAGAATTTTGTAACACAAAATTGATTGCCATGTAATGTCGCCTTGTGCCAATCTGTGCTCGTTACTTGTTGACTGAAAAGTTCTGGTTAGGTGGAAGAATGGCCATGTCATACATCACCCAGGAGTTTCCGTCAATTGTTTACTTGCCTTAGCCATACGAATACGATGGAACGTTATAGGGTCTGTTTAATGCAAACTGCGAAGAGATGAGCTCGAGGGAACGCAAGAATTAGTGGGGAAACAGTAGAAGATAGCAATATTCGAATTTACACAGATTGATATATGAACACGTAAAAAACACTAAAGATCACGATGAAGAAAGTTCAGAATGAAGTCACTGGGGAATGGAGACGTGACACGTTTCCCTGTGCTGATACACGAGGGTAAATTCGGAAGAGACTCAGATTAGTCGAACTGACGTAGCACAGCGAGAGGGCTCTCCAGACGAGAATGATTCGGGGGTGGTAAAGCGTGTCCGTATATACCTGGAGTCCGAGGGAAAACCGTAACGAGGAAGTTTAATAACGCGGGGTAAAACCCGGGCTTTTGGAACATTTTTAGTTTCCTTGACATCTTTACATTTTCAAGGGCTCTCTCTACTATATTTAAGAAAATTGGTACTCGTGTCTGAAAACCAAGTCAACCTAAACTTCATGTGTAGCATATAGGTTGACATAAGACTCAAAAATGAAGGAATGAACGAAATTGGTTTTAATCAACTATATTTATCAAAACGACCAACCAGCTCTTAATCTTCATTAAATTTGTTGTATCAACAGCCCCAAATGACCTCGCCAGTTGTGCAAGAGTAATTAAAGGGAACTGTATATTTGAAAAAGAATATATTGCACAACCAAAGCGTGAAACGTAGCAAACTGGAGGCAACCCTGTAAGAAAACGCGTATGAAGATGAGAAGTAGATGGAATACCTTTCGCATGACGCCCTCGTGGCTTCTTCCCAGAGCCCTGGGGTGTCTGGCATGAGCGTTCATTAACATCTCAGTAAATTAATGAGATGAAAAACCCATACGGAAATATTTTCAGGGAAATTTGAAAGCAAATAAAATAAAATAAGGGGAGAATAAGATTGGAGGTGCACAAGCATTATACAAAGGTCGGAGTGCAAGTGAAGAAGGAGAATGAACCAGCACAATAAAATTCTCACCCGTGAGAGAGTGACGGGGATGGCCCAATAAATTATCAAAAAATTCAGCTTAAAGCGATTTTCGAGCAGTTTTTGTCCTCATAAATCTGGCTCATACGACACTAGCTTTCTCTCAAGAATCGCGTTGTTTATACGGCAGTTTAACTATAGTTGTTTGGCTCGCCTCAAGCCAAACTGGTACGGAAGATAACTATGCTCAACCCGATTGAACTAATCGAGGCCGAGCTTTCTTACTTGTGGCTGTTCGTTCTTGAAGCCCCCGGAAACTTCAAACTACCACTGTCAATCAACTTCGTTCTTTCAATATTCTAAGCCCAAGGGCAGCCAAGGATTGGTTTTTCCATAGTCGGCAACGCAATTTTTCACATTTGAGCGCTCGATGGGTTTTCACGTATCTCTTCTTACCTCATTTCTAACTCCCTTCTTTTGCCACCTTCTAACGGCTGGCCAGCCCTAGAACTCGTATACTCTGTCTCCCAATTGCTTTACTCTGAACTTAATCTCTGTCGTGCATCTCAAGTGAACGTTGAACTAACCTGTGCATTTTCACACCACACAGTTATCTATAACTAGTCTCATTCATCAATAATAGTTCGCCTTATTCAGGTTCATCTCGTGAACCCAACAATGGGTTCAAACTACCTTCATTTGATTCACTAACTTTTTTCTTAGTGAGTACTTTACTATATGAGCTACGTAATAAATTCCGGGACGTTAAACAATGCCAGTTTCTCGCCGAAGAACGTTGAGTTAAGTTTTAACCGGCTTACGTCAACTTCGTGATAAACATACTGGATTAGTTGCTAGAGCAATAAAACTGGCCGAATGCGCGTGGGGCTGAGGAATGTAGAGTAATATGTCGTAACATACATTGTCTTTCCTTTCTCGATGAAAGGTACAAAGCTATTGCTTCATATCGTAAGATGAGTGGGGCAAATTTGGAAATGTGCGGTATCGTCAGTCGTTCGTAACAATGAGAACTATCATGTCCACGATATCGACACCTATCTCTTATCCTTTTCAACTGCTATCTCACCGTGTAGCTGACCGTGAAGAGTGACTGTGAAGATTCGGAAGCCTTCACTTTTTTACTCCGCTTAAGAAATCCTTGGGAAGTGGGTACTTCTAGATTAGCATTCAGGAGTAGGTCCTTGCAGATGAAGATACATCTCACGTTCCCCTGGATGGGAGAGATGTATTTCGGCTTCTTTGTGCTCCGGCTGGACGGAAGATATGTCTAGGAAAACGAGAAGTATTGTTTAAAATGCATATGGAAGAGGGTTCGCCACTTTTTCTAACGTACATCCCCCAGCTAAACCCTCAACACGCCCTAGTTGGACGAGCCAGGCTCAGATGAATATAAAAAAGCAGCTTTGCTCTAGATTCACCCTGACACAAAGTTAATTGCCTTCTCGTTCTAAAACTACATTTACCCTCGTAAAACTGAATCTTTCTCTCTTGGTTGAGTGAGGCATCCACTCCTGGGTGATATCCCTTAGCAGTTCACCTCTGAGTCGTGTTCATTCTCAACCCGTTTTTGTCACGTAGCCCAAGTTTAAATCCAGAACGTTTAGGGATTTTCAACCTTCCTCAGGTTACCATAAAAATGAGCACATAAAAACAGTGCTTTCTCATTCATTTCAGGATTTGTTAAATACTATGCTCATCATACCACTACGCGAATCCAGCATCGTGGTTCCATCCTCATTTACGGTGCTACAGCAGAGTTAAATTTCCAGGTGGAGCGTTGACCACATTGCCATTTGGTCTACTTATCATGACAGTAGGGTAAAAATTGAACTGATTGTTAATAGTGTGTCAAAAATACTTCGAACATAACATTTATAAATTATCTGGCACTACGCATCACACACCTTTCCTCAGCCTCGCATGCATCGTTTAGGTCTCTTACGTGACCGAGTTTTATAGAGAAAAGTCTACCGGAGAATATCGGGTTTGTTCGAAATTGTTCATAATTTATTGTGCAGCTCTCGTCATTTTCCCACGGTTGAGCATTTTTGGTACTTTTGTGTTATTTCAAGCTCTTTATGAAAAATTTGATTAATACCATTACAGCCGCCGTGTGTAATTAAGCCCTCATACTATCATTTTGGTATCTGCTAGTATTTTATCTCATCTCGTTCACAGACAGGCCCCGTTTTTGCCAAAGAATGTTTTCTGGACTCAAAAGCTCTTGAAACGTACACATCTGAAGAAAACCCTACAGTTTGTCATTAGCCGATTATATAACATTCTTCTCAACTTCGTAGGGTTCCAAAATGCATAAGGGGACGTCAAGTGCACCGCATCACCCAACATTCCGAAGTTCTACATAAATTATCTAGTTTTCATGTTTTTTGCTCAGTTCATTTGAACTTGGTAAAATACCGCTTCACGGTGGCGGAAAGCGGTAGTGCTTACAGTTCTGGAAAATACTGTGTGGCTCTTACCTGTGCCGCGAACATTATTGAGAAATCAACTCGCAGATAATTTAAAAGGGTGGGCGAATTGAGGTGTGTGTAGCAACATAGGATTAGAATGGCTCGGACTCCGCTCAGCTAATGAGAAATTGGCGACCGAAAGGCACTCAATCAACGCCCACAGCGAGCCAATAGGTATTTACACTGTAAACCGATTTGACCGGAGTCGTGTCAAGGATTTTGTCAATAATTATGAGAGAGCTGCTTCACCTAAAACTTTTTCGGTTGTTATCAATTGACATTCGTCGACTCACTCCTGAGTACGTCTTCAATAATAAGCAAATGTCAAAAAGTTCCTTCCTAATAAAGTTTCACGACAAAGCCTAACAAGATCGACCCCTTGCTGTTGAAGACAGCTGACAAGAAATCAAAAAGGATGAGGTTCCCAGGAGGAAACCTCTTAAACTTCGTTTCTCCCGTCACTTGTTCAAGTTCAATATTCGTGGCTCAAACGTTGCAGAATTTACGGAAGGACACGTGACTTCTACAATCCTCGCGTTTAATTATCAAAAAAGCGCCGGTAGTAACAAATTAAACTTCGTAGCGTCGTTCCAAGGCCAATCAGTGTCATTAACTAATCGGTTTTGGTTTTACATAGTGGCTGACGTTGCGATGCGAGATCGGTCAATTCAATCATCTCACAGAGTTGTTGCCAGAAACCGTTGCTTGTTACAGCTAATTAATCATGCGCGGTCGACGAAAACGTAAGACGTCACTTCTAATAACTTCCATTAGCTGTGAGCTATTTTTTACACTTCATAGGAAAATTATGTGCTAGGGATGTTCTTTATCAATAACTTATTCGGTGGTTGGCTACTCCCTTTTTTCACTGGCCAACAATAACTCCCTACAAACGCATGCATTACAGGCGTAAGCGTTGAATGGAAAAAAGGATACTGCATTTGTATCTGAGCAGAGTAAAGTGTCTATTTATGCCATGACCATCGGTGAAAAGTATAAAAGGAACAGTTTATTCGACTACTGCCATCATTTTTTTGCTGAAGTGGTATATCATATGAGCGGGATTTATTAGGAAAAACTGAGCTAAAATTGATTTTCTTTTACTTGTTGATTGATCGCTCGTCGTTATCCCACAAATGATACTTTCATGATACTGTCACGTTATTTGGAACAGTTTACGTATGAAAATTAATCACAATCATTACATCCGTTTTGAGAAAAAAACAGTTTTTGATTTGTTCATACTTATTTTGTGTGTAGGGGATGATGGTGGAGAGAGAGAAGGGAGTGAGCGTGAGGGGTAGGAGGGAGGATTATAGTGAAGTATTGATTAGTTATTTTGTAACATGATTTCGTTCCCTCCCAACGTGATGCTTTTTGGCAGTTAATTGGAGGCTAAAGCATGTTCCATGCTAACAATGTTTCAGCTGAACACAAAAATCTCTTGCCTACTACGTAAGGCTAAGGAAAGTAACAAAGTATCCATAACATTCGGCTATAACTTGAGAAGTGTGTAAAATCGTAAAGGGTTCCATAGCTCATTCCAATTCCATTGAAGTGGAAAAAGAATAAAAATAACTTTCAAAGTATGGTTGGGTTAAATCCAACTTGGCTCTTGACTAGCAACAAACGATTCAGAAACATAAGAGGCTTATACCACGCTGCCGCTTCCACGCACTATTTAGTACCGAGAAAGTGTCTTGGTCTGCAAGAAGATAATGATGACTAAAAAAAGGGGGGGGGGGGCTTTAATTAGCTTTTTGGTTGAAACCGAACCGTCTGCGGTACTTTCAGCTAACTGACATGTAAATTTTTTATTTGAAAATCCATAGAAATGAACTCAAATAATTACAGAGATCATATATGTCGCACATCATGAGGTTGCAAACGTACTGTTTGAATCAGCGTGTATAAAGGTGTCAACTGCTTCTTAATGGAAAAGTTGATGTGGGCAATACGACATTCACTATCATTCGATTGACAACACAGTTATTTCGTTGGTGTAAATAAATAGCGCCATTCAAGTATTTAGTCGGCCGCTACTAAATTTACTGAACTGACGCGGAAAACGTCCAGGGATGTTGAACTTGTTTTCCCCAGTGACGCACAATCCAAACTCAAATATTTTTCGTATCAAGCGAGTCGGGGTTTATCTACAGCGATATCTTTCAGTCCAAGTTAACTATGCCACCATTTATTCCCAGAGGCAACGGAGATAGTTTGGGATGGTCCGGTTTCATCGGGAAAACCGAGGGAAGCCACCTAAGACGATAAGGGAAAGGGAGAAAGGGATTTGGTTCGGGTCGTGGTGGCAAAGTCAACCTCGGATTATACTCTTCGAAGGTGGATAAAGGCAGTCTAAAAGTTTGTAATGAGGTCTACTAATGGGATCTCATGTCCGCGCTTCTTCGTCTCATCGTACGAAAAGACAGAAAAAGTCTTCGCTGCTCGTCGGGTAAACTAAGTTGGTTGTCTGGAGAAATACGTTGTCTACTTTAAACTTCTTTTTGACCTAGAGCCACCGCAAAGCCCAAACGTTGTTACAGAGATGCTTACAGAATACGCCTTGTTCGTCTTGAGAAGATATTGTTCGACATTAATTCTTGTTGCAAAAACAAAACAAAACTTTTCATCTTTTTAACATCGTTTCAGTACATCAGAATGAATTGAGTTACAGGACGAGGGAAACTTGTACAGTACAGCAAAATAAACTTGATAATTATCGGAGCAAAGTTCACATCCGATGAGCCCGAGAAAAGACGTAACGATGAAACGCCAACTGAGTATATGGTATCCGAGTTCAGGGTAAATCGTAGCGGCGACTCGGTTTGTGGTTGCCAACTTACTGTTTGAATCATCAATGGGGAAGGGAACTCCAACAACCGATATATGTCAAATCAAGCATTGTCTGAGCCTTTGCAGAAACTAAAAGGACTGCCATGAAACTGTTTGTCATTGCCTAGACACTTCAACAGTGGTTCACAAAGATTGACAGCAGGGAGAATGTCGTCCTTCTTATTTTTCTTAGCCGTACAAAGTAAATCTGAATGCTGAGCCATCGACCGAAAAAAAATTTATTTGGATTCTCTTTGTATCTTTGCCTTTTGAAGGCTACTGTGCATGTGTCTCTGAGTTAGTTTTGAACCTTGTCTATTGAAATTTCCATGCGCAGTCGAGTTCTTCCTAGGGACGAAGAACTATTAGGGTAAGGGTTTATACAGGTTCATGTAACCTATGCACCGCTTTACCTGAATGCTTTGCCTTATACTGCCTTTATTAGCTATTGTACGTAACGTAATTTTTATGTATTCAAATCAGGAGAATTCGAGATACCGACCACATAGTCTACAGCAAGCATCGTCTTCAGTTAGCTAAACCAAAACACTACGATCTTCAAGTGTTGAAAGAACTTGTCCCTCAAAATACTTTACTGTAGCACAAAACTTGTAATTCGAAGAGTTAGGAGATCACAACAAAATAGTAGAGAGTACTTACATGTACAAAGAAGAGGTGACTAGAATAGGATATGAGTTTGAGTATACAAGCGCGAACAAAGGGTCTCTGACTACGTAACGGTTGTACGGGGAAGGAGATAGAAGTGCGAATTAGTTGTCAGAGAGGGTCTAAAGCAAGAACTTTAGCTCAACAGTAATGCGGAGGACAACACACACTATTAGGATTGGTGCATCTCCACAATATTTTAACGTTTGTTACAACGATTATATTCAAGTTCCTGTAGAATGATTGGGTTAGTGCTCAAAAAAAGAATATTTCAGTTAACAAAACTATAGTGACTTGACCGTGTTGTATTCCTGTCAATCCGGGGTTTTTGTGAGAAATGACTACTCGTATTCGCGCAAATGTTTTGAGTTCAAACGTGTTGTGTTGTACCAGTGGATCTAACGAAACTTCAACAATTGAAAACAAATTTTCCGATGTTTCAAACCTAGTTGTTCTTTCCTTGCATTTGAGAACAACTCATTATTGACGCATTTTTGGCCAAGTTTCTTTGTAATGAACTCAACTACAGAGAGTACTACATTTCCGCTTTGTTACAGTTTTATTGTGTTTCGTAGTATCATCTTCATATGAATTGGGTAAAGAACAAACAGATTGTACTAGTTGAGCTTTTTTCGCTCAAATTTCACTCATATGTGTTAGTGATACTGCATGCAAAGAGTAAACATAGACATTATTCCTGTTTCTAACAGGCCTTTCCAATAGCCACTCACAATCGGAACGACTCCTTGAAATTGCGTTGCAGAATAGTCGAAACATAAAGCTCTTACCTTCCAACAGGTTACGATCAGACAATAACGTAAAGGGATCAGACGCTTGTCACGACGTAAACAACATTAACGTAAATTTATGTAGATGGAAAACGACGTAAAATTATCATTCCCGATGTTTCGCTAGAATTCGTGCAGGTTAAATGGAACGTGTTCGCGTTTAAATTGGATCGCTCCTGAATCGTCCTCACCATTTGGTCGAGATCCGAACGACCTGAAAATATATAGCGACTGGAAGAGAAGTGAACAAAAGGACGCGAGTGGCGGGAAGGGAGTTTCACGTCGGGAGATGACAGATCGAACTGTCGTTTCGGAAACAAACAACGGGGTTCTTGAATTGGCCACCGCGTCGAATCGACTTTAGGTCATCGCAGTCCTTTTATCGGATCAGTAGAGAGAGAGAGAGAGAGAGAGAGAGAGAGAGAGAGAGACGACAAGGGAAAAATAGAAATCACGAACTTGAAACAAGTTTTTGCGACAGAAGTTATCACTGGATTTATTCTTTCACAAAGTAAAACTCGAAAAGTGCTGACATCCAGAAGTTATTGAACATGAACTAACTTGTTTGAATAGGAAATTATTTCAGTGCATCAAGAAACTGGTAGGAAACGTCTTTACGAAAGAAATGAACTCTTGAACATTTCTGAAATTGCGATATGGCATTCTTTTGCGTTGAAAATATTGGATTGGTATGGAATCTACCTATGACAGTGGAAAAAGACTTAGGCAGAGATTGGCCAAACCATCGTCTGCGTATGTGTGCTCGCGAGGAGGATCCCCCCCTTCATTCATATTGCGCTACACTTGAGCTTGTGAACTGCGGTAAATAAAGCCCAACTTCCCCGATTTCCTCTTTTCCCCTCACTACGTAATGTGTTGGGTCGGTCCTGGTTTCTTAGATCGCCTCTGCTGCCGATACTCGGTGGATGCTGCAATGGCCCCATGACCAGGACATCACTGTAGCCGCACCTAGGCGTGGAGGTAGGTCTCATGATTAACACTGTTTAATGAGCAAAATATCGCACTAATACAAGGGGGGTCCCAGAAGTACCCGGCCTGTCTTAGAGATGGCGGTAGCTGTGCGCGTGTTTCGAGTTTGAAGACGCCACAATTAGTTTGGTAGCCATCAATGGTGAACGCTATCAGTGAATTTGTGAAAATGGAGGATATTGGTCATCGTTATGTGATACAATACTTTTATTTGAAAGGCCTCAGCCCAACCAATATCAAAGCTGAACTAGATTCTACTCTAAGTGAGTCTGCTACTTTGTTTACAACAGTAAAATATTGCAGAGTAGCGGAGTTTAAACGGTGCCGTACGAGCTGCCAAGACGAGTATCGCTAAAGGTCGACCAAATGAGGTGACGACTCTAGATATGTTGAAGAAAATCCACTAAGTGGTACGAGATGAACGGCGACTGAAAGTGCACGAGCAAGCAGACATAGTAGGCATTTCAAAAAGTTACATCGCATATTTTCTGAAAATTTGGACATGAGATAGCTGTGCGCAAGATGGGTTCCGCGATTGCTCACACTCGAGCAAAAACAGTGTCGGAAAGGTGTTTCAATTGAGTGTATGGCGAAGATTCAATGCAACAAAGCAACATTTTTGCACCATTCCATAACCATTGATGAATGAACCCTTCACACCCGAGACAAAATAACAAATACAACGACGGACTGAAAAGGGAGAACCGGTTCCATTCCATCGAGCAACTTCATATTCCCGACAAGTTGAATGTTTTCACTTTTAAACATAGCTGTTGAAGGGTTTTCTATGTTATTACTGTGCTATGTATAGTTTCCCTGAGAATGAAAATTATTACATAGACCAAAAAAATTATGAGTTTGAGTTCTAAGTTGAAAAAGCCCAGTCTGAAACGACGTTAGTCCACCATTGTAGCAGATTTATAAATTAGTGCAAACTGAGATATCGATCAGCTAACTAAATTTTTCTTTTTTATGTAAAAACCATAGCTGTGCTGAGATCAACGGCCACTGAGCCCTCTAATAACTACGCGGCAGGTCTCTTGAGCCTATTGGAAGGCGGAGGAAGTCAAAGACAAAAGAATCCCATTTAACCGTCCTGCAACGACCAGTTAGCAGCCCCAAATTATCCTGGGGGTTCAATTAGGTTACTTCAGTTCCCGCCCTTACGAGACTAGGTCAGCCTAAGAGCCAAATGTCTATCATTCTGTCACTCCCATTTCCTTCAAGTACATAATTTGAGTATCCACCCTTAAAAAGTTGGTAACAACCTTGTTCACGTTCTTCTATCCGTTAAATCAAAGGATAGCTACCAAAGGCGTTTCATTGCTTCGGATAGTATTATGTCTTCGTCCCGTTTGTTCCTTTTATATGCTTTTGTCAACGCATCCGAGCAACACATGCTCAGCCAATTCATTCAACTTAGCTTCTTGAAAAGTATTTATTAGCGCCTTTGAGCATCGCTAAAATTCGAAGTAGTTGACAAGATTCTCTGTCTCTCTCTCCCCACTCCACCGGGGTCTCTCTCTTTTTATACAGCGACAAACATCTGGTTTTACGACAATGTAGAGAAATGTTTGAAAAGAACAAAAAGTATAGCTTCTTGTTAGCTAGCTTTTTCAAGACGTAGAACTCCGACGCCGTTCCGGCCAGTTACCGGAAGAGGGACGTTTGCCACCTAATCGGATGGAAGTTTAGCTTTCAGGGACGAGTCTGAGAGTAACTGAATGAGCAGGGAAAACCGAACAAACCCCGTTTGTGCTTCCGCTAGTCAAAGTTGCGCATTACCCACCTAACTTGCTGTTTGATCCAAATTTCTAGAATCACGTGCGATACTACGCTGCAGCTGGAGCGTTAGTACCACGACGAAGATCCCATTGTTGCAGCACTGTGGCTTGATGGAGCTTCAGAACTAACGAAGCACAGAGAGCAAGACAATTCACTTGAAATATTTTTGTATCCTGTACTGGCATCTACAGGGTTGGGTTACATCCTATGACTCTAGTTAAGTGTGGATTCCAAGAGGATCCGTAAAAAATCAATATTGATACCCTGAAAGCCGAAAAAACCCAGCACAAAACCTTTCAACACAAGCGAACTGACAAAGTTAAATCTGGTCGAGGGTGGAACATTTAAAGCTACTAACTGCCTTTTTTAGTTGATAATAGACATCTTCACTCACGTTCCAGGGAAGATAAGAACTAACGGTGGCTATAACCGTAACGTAACTTTCTAGTGTTGACGATTCGGGCGATCGAAGTTTCACTTATCTAATATCATGAAATAGCGTTTGTCGAGATCAGGAAAATTGTTAAGTAACCAGTATAATTCACAGCTGTTGTTGACGTCTTTGGCGTTTTTATATCCAGTGAAAAGGGCATATACCACAGAGCCGTTTAGAAGAGCTCCGATACAAGACGTTTTTACCGATATTGCTAATCACGGCTGAAGTAGCTTCGTGTGATGAGGAAAGTGTGCGATGTCGCATGACTCACTTTAACGTCATCTCATTAGTAGTAGTTATAGTCAGATAAATGTCTCGTTATTTATGGTATAAAACGATTGCTTCACAGAAGTCATATCTTTATCTCTTAAAAAATTTTAAAAACGGTTTTGTACCGTTGAGCGCGAATTTTCTTCTAATTTCGCACACTTTCGATTTCTTTTCATTTGCTTTGCTTTTATGCTGAGAAATGGAAGGATCACGCTACGAATGAGTTGACGTTGAAAAAACAGGTACAGAGTTAAATGTTCCCAACGTTCGGTAAAAGTGCGACAAATCAACCGACGCAGATTTCTCTTCGTTTATTTGAACGGCAACAGTTCAGTTTTAACTTCAAGGGATCTGATATGCCTAACGTTTCCCTCTCGTCATTTGAATCTGCCCGTTCCCTCCCTCACACCACTACTGGATAACATGCCAATGTAAAACGCAACAGTCAAAAATTCAGGGAGCCACTTTACGCAAGTTCAACAGAAAGGGCTTTATGAGAAAAGCAAACGTTAATTACAAAAGCTTTTTGCCTCGTGAGCCGACACAAATTATTGAGGCGGAAACGCCCTCAGAACTAAACGAAACCGTTTAGCGCGCAGGTAAAAGTTAGGAATAGGTTCCTTTGAAAGACCTTTCGTTTCAAACTCGTATTTTCGTAAATATAGAACAATATCTCCAATTGGCGAAGTCTGATGGGATCAAAATCACCTCGCATCCGTTAACCCTTAACTCATTCAGCTCTTTATTTTCTCTGTTGTTAAACAATAATTGCAACATATGGCTCCATATGCAGTCGTTCAATCAACCTTATTCCACACCAAAGGGATATGTTATTTATCCGGAGTACATACTGAATGTTTTCAGTGCGAACGTTAACCTATTTGCTAATGTTTAATACTGCTAATTAAGAAAATATTCCCCTGTCAAGAGATATTTTCTAGGGTAGCTCTACAGCTGGGCTATTATATGAAACAAAACACGCATTATGTGTACACGACTAACGATAGGCAACATTATTTATTTTTGAAAACAAATAAAAGAAGTCCAGGGAGGTAGATAAGGCTACACGGAGGTAGAACTCAAGAAGGCAGCCTAAACGATCCCGGCAAGAGCGACGCAGGAAAGTAGCTGGCGAATACTAGACTGTAGCTGGTCATAGTTTTGTACTGGACCGGCCGAGTAGTGTCATCATAACATCTAAAGGCCTAGCAGATGGCTTTGAGGGTGCTACATATGGTTAGATTGATGGAAGGGAACTCGGACTGGGGGCGATGCCTACTATTACTATACGATGCGCTTCACGCATGCATCCTTCAACTCCGTCACTGGTTCTCTATCATTCCACGTTTGGGATATGGAGATGGACGGGGAAGGATTGGTAGACATACAGATGGATGGATAGAATGAAGGACAAAGACTGAATTCCTAAATTCACAAGCTTTGTTGGGCTACAATGATGCAGGTTCTCTGCCAAGGTCGCCTGTGGTCAACGTTGGGATGTCTGGCTCTCTCAGAGGGCATCAGCTCCCTTGCCCTTGTTGCTCTCTGGGCTTCTGAATCTAGTTCGCCTTCGGCAATAAACGACCGACCTGAGTGGGATAGCTCAACGTCCAGCTTTTCCTATGGAAGACTTGTAATGCTTGCCACAGGGATTCTTCCAGAAAACTACGTCAGCCTTGCCTTTTGGCTTTCCTGATGACGTGGTGGAAGGCTCCCTTGTCCTATATGGAGACAGTATGGATGTTGCATCTCGGCCGTGAGTGCCTTCTGGCTGTATTTACTCTCTGCTTGAGGGTATTAAGTTCGTCAGTACACCAGAGGACTTCGATCGCCCAGTGCTTATGTTGCCTAAGCACACGCAGACGTCTATCAGAGTACAGAGCTCTTAGGGTGAGCCCACTTGCAATATTAGATAGCACGCAGTTTGTCTTCTAATACTCCAGGCAATTGAGCCCAGTTAGCGGTTTTAATGCGGAATCGTTTTTCTCGTAATTCGTCGCAGTGGAAACTTTGGTCTGTAATGGCAAAATCCACAACCAGGTGATCGCTCTGCGTCGCTCCTGGTACCACTCGCACTAAAAGCACCCCAACCCTTGTCGCTTGTCATATCCTACACAGTTCGGCGTTACCCATGGAGCCATTGCCCAAGCGGTGTTCGGTAGACCCAATCTGGCCCCAATTGGTGTGCTATTAACACAAGAAGTTAGTAACCCACCGAGGATTGGTTGCGGATTTTGCATTAACATTTGTTCAAACACATAATCGTTGTGGGGGACATTTATTGACACAGAGAAAGAATAGAGCTCTTCAGCTGGCTAAAATTTTGGTCATCACACTGGATAGTTGACAAGGACAGAAAACGGCATCTCTTTCGGATAAATGGGACACGAACTTGCATCGAAATGAGTCACATTGCCACCGAGGAAGATGTATTCTAAATGTTAACTTCGTGTGAGAATGTCATTCGGCATTGAAGAACTAGATATTGGCTTGCTGTTCAGCATCAGGAAAGTAAGAGATGCTGTTGAAATAGATGCTGAAGTGCTGATATTCGAAGAATGCAGAATGTATCCCAAAGCGCAAGGTATATCGTACCTACGAACGTGCAATAGTTAGGAGTGGTATTGAAAAGAAGCAGAAGGATTCTCGTAGGAGCAAGTCTCTGGCATTTCGTGGAATAGAGCAAGGGCAGGCATTTATTGCATAATTTGGAGATCTCCATCTCCCCGGCACACAGTCGATACGCGATACGTGAGCGGGATAACAAATAGAATCTTTCAACCACCGGTGAAGCTGAATGTCTCGCATTCTTCTTCCGACCACTTATTTGGTTCGGGGGACCCGCCGAAGGCACAAAACGCCGGCAAAAAAACCTTACCATTCAAATTGAAGGAGACAGTTTCTATAAAAATCTCATTTCACGAAGACCGAGACGATTTCCCGCAGTTAACTGCTTCGAAGGAATTCCGTTATCGAATCGTCAAGTAGGAGAGTACATAAAACGGACTGCGCAATTCCGCCGTTGGCTGTTTGCGTAAACTATACGGTGGAATCCTTGAGACGCTCCAAGTTCGATTGGAAATCTTGAGTCTACGCTGGTTATGCGAATAAAGATAGTGTCGATTCAATTCCCACTTACATATAATAACGACATTTATGATAAGAGTCCTGTGTATTTTCGTGGAACGTTCTCACATTCTCGCACGTGCCTCCTCTTTCTCCCAGTGCTTACATCTTATACGTTGTGCATGTTTCACTCGCCCAATTGTACCATTCCTCCTACTCACGACGGCGGAGCAAACCAGGGCAATAGAAGAGAGTACTTGGCACTGACTGTACAGAAACTGTAATCAAAATCGTTGGACGGGGGGGGGGGGATGTTGGTGTGTTGATCACTATGATAACTACAGTTATCAGCGGGTAGACCCCCGCACATACCCCTGTACATTAAACATCAAATATGAGCCGATTTGTTTTTGCCGTTTGTTCTGAATGGCGTTCACGAACAAACGCGAACAGGAAATTTTCAGTAATCGTGTAAGAAAACTCAAAAACATTTTTTTATTCGGATACATAACTTTACTTCCCACTAGCATTCTCGCCCAAAATGCAAGACAGCCTTGAGGATCATTCTTTTAACCTCATTCTGTCGCAGCTGAGGAACCTCAAGCACTCTGAGGTACATCTCAGCCAGCTCATCGCGAGTACTGCTACTGCGGAGTGCTTCGCTGACTACGTTCCACCTCCCAGAATCTGCTACTCTGTACCTCTGACTGGCACCTTAATAGACAGTGTCACACGATCGTTATACTTTATCTCTCCTGACTGAGGACCTCTCTACTTCGCTCCCTGGAGAGTCTAATAAACAACGTTGACTGGCACATGTGCTAATAGGCAGCCCTGCACTTCTTCTCCTACTTGCCAACCTTCTTATTGAAGTGGCTAGAGGGCTCCTTGTTCGTACAACTCAATGCCTAATTGCCGGAAGCGAATTAAATGAACATTTAACAAAACTGAAAGATTGTTAGCTTTGTAATTCTGCTTGAAAGTTGGTGAAACTCGAGACTGCCAGCATAGAAACAATGCGACAATGTCGACGAACTGTAAATTCCCCTAGGAGAGAGCACTGTTGCTGGCGGAATGCGAATCACGGTAATAGCTCAGGTGCTGCAGGTAATTGTATAGGCCCCCAGCTTACGCCTTATTTGGTTCTTACAGAGTACCCGTCATTAATATATGTTCGGTAGATTTTAGAACGAAATTGGATCAGAGCGTGGATTTCAAAGATTCACCATTTTCTGCAGCGATAGCTGGACATCGAAAGTATCCACAACGAGAACTGAACGAGAGTCCCTTCTCTGAGAACCATGGTGGGGAGGGTACAAACCTTATCTTAAACTAATCTTAAACCTTACCCTTTCTGTAACTAATAACAGTTATTTATTGGTATTTTGACAAAAGAGGCGTAGGAGAATGGCTGGGGAATTTTCGTCGATTTAGAGGATGAAATTACCTAAACTTGGAAGGATTAGATCCACGCATGGACTGCACAGGTTCAACATTAACAGCCCGGATTGCACACATGTAGCAACTTTCTGGTGCATTTGGATGAAAAGTACAACAGCATTTAGTTAGGCAAGCAACCCTGCTGATCCACAAGAGAGAAAGAGAGAGAGTGCTTGCTAAAATACTTAGGTTATTAGTAAGTTTGGTTAGGTCTAATGGTGGAAGGACGCTTTTCGTCACACTGTTCAATGGTTATGCAATAATTGCAATTATCGCAATTTTTGTAACACTCAGAAGTGAAACAAATTTTCCGTTTATGTACCAAAGTAAAGATTCCTCCGTTACAAGGGATCCTATCGTACGAGGGTTACTGGTCCTTGTAGGCGGAATGTCGCGCAAAAGGCCCTCGATGGGCCTTTTCTAAGAACACCTAAATAAAGAGTTCGACTGCCCAGAGCTGCTATCCAGAATTAACTTCCTTGCCACTTGTATCAGTTCGTTCATCTCTTTTATTCCCGCTGCTCTTCTCACCTACGAACTCTCATCCGCTAGACTTCTCCGTTCTGCTAACTCGTTCCTGTGTTACCTACTGACTGAACTACGGGGTTTTTAGCGAACCGCGATCATCTCTGAGATCCATCATAGCCTCGTCTTCTGTGCTACAATTTTTCACTTCACTACTTTTCTTGTGTTGGCCTATACTACCGCATTACTGCAACTTTGCATTTTGCCTTTCCTTTCTGAAATTCAGCGTGCCCGTGTATGATTAATTAATTAAAGACTTACGAAGATTGGCGCAAGTTAAGTGAAGCAGACAGTTGTGTTGGAAATGAGGCCCAAACGTGGCTTCGATATTTTATTAAAATGTATTACAGTAAAATGTTTCTCGATTAGTTTGTACCAAAGCCCCCCCATATCTTCCAGATACCCACAAACGTGTAATTGATTTAGGTGAACGGAGGGAAGTTTTGGTCAGCTCAATTGGCACTCTTCAACTTCAGGTGTTGGGTTGGAAGGAATGTAAACAAGCCTAGAAAAGAATGGTTAAGCGCAGTAAAGGAGAAATAAGAATTTTCCTTCCCTACAAACGCCCTGAGATGTGCGACTTCATGATCCTCCCGCGGCTTTTCGTATTCAGTTCCCCGAGATATTCGACATCCCCTGTGCTCCACCTGCGGTGCGCCATAAAGTGTTCGCAAAAAGTGAGGTTGGTGCGAGTAAATTGGGAAAGGTTTCAGGGAAGAAGGGACCGACCAATCACGCCATTCCCTCCGTCTTTTTTTCTCGCTGTGGATCACATTCATCGAGCAAGGTGGCAATTTCATAGCTGCTGCGCCGGAGTCAACATTATATTTCTTGGCTCCGGAGGAGATTTAGGTTGTGTTTTAAGGGGAATTCTGTCGTCATTTATATGAAACCCCGAAGCCGTCTCGGGGGTTTTCACACCGAGCAACGGAAAGAGACATCCGCCGACCTCAGGATTTTAAAGATCATTTTCTTCCGGAACGAAAGTGTGAAGTTTAGCGGCCAACATTTCGTTCCTTGCTAAATTTCAGGAAGCCAATGTGAAAATACTTCGAAAACTGTGGCTGAATTCTTTTCGTAAATTAGTTTGGAATGGCAAATCAATTAATGCCACCCCCTTGCTCTGCTTTTCTTGAGATAAATACCCAACAACAGTAATTATCGTGAATTTATGAAAGATTTCGATCTTTCTGGGAGAGACCAACAAAAAGTGGCTTATGGAGGAATCACAAGAACTCTTTAGATTTGATTACATAACTTGTACATGGTGGTACAGGTGCTTCCTCACATTACTCTCTTTACCCAAAAGATAGGAAAAAGTCTAAATGTTCTCGACCGCGAATCTAGTCACGATTTTATCCATTTTTTAGCAACCTATACCCACTGGTTGTTCTCCGCGATTATTTCTGTATATCAGACGCGGACGTATACGCCATAGTAGCTCAGGAAACGAAATCGGACTGTTCCAACGCTTTCCATTAAAGGCGCAAAATATCTTTTACTCTGTGAATGGATATATAGGTCTACATAGGATGTCTTTCATTAGTCGATACTTACATATTGTTATTTCCGTTCCTTTGACAGTCCAGTGAACAGAAATAGCACATAATCGGCGTGACTAAAATTGTGTTTTTAGTTTTCGAAATTTCCACAGTAACCAGTTGGCTGCAGAGATCTATACTATCATTTCCAGGGGAATCATAATGCATGAGAAACGCTATAGAAATAAAACTATCAACATAATGACTGATTGTCAAGCGCCTTGTATGGCACGGATGAACTCCTGCACAACGTTAAAACTTGTGGGTGAGTCCAGGACGCGGCTTAACTTCTTAACGCGAATACAGTTAACGTGTATTGTATTCCTGGGAATGAGGGAATCATTGGCAATGAGAGGGTGTACCATTTGGCCAGACGCGGTTCGTCAACTGTACCTATTGGGCTACCTCCCCATTGTGGGATTTCTCTTCACTAGTCAAGAGGGCTGTGAGAGAATATGCCAGAACAATGCATCAGACAGTTTGGAGTGCTGCGGGAGTGAAGTATTCCAAACGCTTTATCTCAGAACAGGCACGTGAGATAGTAGAGAATCTTCCGAGGGTGGAGAGGAAGGAGCCAAGCTAGATTGTGGGGATTATCACCGGGCACTGCAAAATGAACAAACACATGTATGGTATGGGCATAGTCGATACCCCTCGGTGTAGGAGGTGTGGCACCGATGAGGAGACTCCTTACCCAGTGCGGAGACTTGAGAGAGAGCGATATCTGGTCTTTAGTAGCATCCCACCTAAGAGGCATTCAGAGAGCTATACTCGTATATAACCACTTCACTGAATCTACTCAACCCTGACCCGAGTCTTTAATAACCTGAATCCACATTTCGTTTTCCGCAACCATTTCCGTGACAATCTGTTGAGCGGAGACATAAGAGACCGGAAAGACAGAAATTTGTAGAACATAAAGTTATCGTTTTTCTGCTTTTCTTAAAAAAGAAAGCTCTCACTGTTTCAGTCAAACAACTCTTGACCCTCAACCAACTGCTGTCAAAAATGTTTCCCCATAAATCCTGCCATAGGAGAGCGTTGAACGAAGGTACAGCGCTAGTACGTAAAGGAGGTTTTCGGATTTCCGGGAGAGGCGGAATGTCAATCGTTCTCTCCGGTCAAACGATTTGGTTATTTTACTTCTAGAACTGAAATGACACTTCTCCTCTCATTTTTTCACCATTAAACCCCGAGCTAAGACAGCGAATGTTGCTCAATCATTCCGCTCCCACTGGTGAAACAAGAAATGATTGAAATATGACACGATAAAAAGGTCTAAAAGTTAGACGCTAATTACTAGCAAGTTACCGCTCTAATTACGTTTGAAAAGCGACAGCCGTGATGAACAGCAAATGAGAGCCGACTCGAAGAAATGTTCGAGCCTCAGTTTATGAAGCGGGAAACAACGGAAATTCATTTTTAAAAAGCGCAGAATTGTCTTACAGAGTAATTAAGGTTTCTTTTCAACAGCACCAGGTTGAATCTTTACTGGCACTTCTAGTAAAAGTTTACTCCAACTTTGCTTCGTACAAGCGCCAACCGAAACGAACTGGCGGTAGAATGAAAGTCTGCAAGCAGTTAAGTTCACGAACAAAATCACTTTCTCATGAAATACAGCCTAAATGTAGCAACAACACTCCACTCAGTTTTTAATAGTTTTCACGCCGCAGCTGTTCAACTTCTGACGGAGTCCTACGCGAGGTGCCTTTCCATCAGTCAATGTCGTTAGGTGTAGTAGTTGAACAATGCTTGAACGCAGATTAATAATTAATGGCAGAAAACATTCTTTGGCAATTCGTTAGACTCGAACTTTTTCGCTTTCCTTAAGCCCACGTAGTCGCAAGAAAAATTACGTTATCTGCTGCATTTCCTTTTTTCGATTTATCTACAGATCTACAGCTACTCACACGATGAGGGTTATCAAGTATATTGGCGTAATCCACAAGTTCCGAACTTTACGACATCATAATTCTTCTACTAACAGTTTGTTTTGTTTTTTTCAGTATAATTTCAGAAGAGTAAACTCGAACGTTACAGAAAAATAGTTCTGACAGTTCAGAAGATAGACAACGCATAGGTTGCTCGCAAAAGGTTGCTAACTCGAAAAAGGCAAACCCAATAAACTCCGACATGCAAGGGCGAACCGACTTATATCCATTCCAACACGTCTTTATCCCTTGTAGAAATTGACTTAACATCCTTCCTATCTTTGAACACTTAATTGAGGTTACTAAAATCAAGAGCATATTTACGAATTCTCGAAACGATTTGTATGACTTTTAGGGTTTCTTTTTAACCCATTTTATAATTTTCTAATGTTCATAGTCGTAGAACAGCTTGGCATCAAGTTTTTGCTCAATACCTTACACTGTAAACGACATATCAACCTTTCCATAACCAATTCGATTTCATTATATATATCTACATTTTCGTCGGCTCCACATTGCAAAAACATGGAAAAATTGACACAGAGAGGGAGGGTGAGTTTTAAAGAGTGGGGAGGAGAGCTTACTGTAGAGGTAAACTGTATTATCGAGGAAAACAACAAAATGCGCACATGATTAATACTGTAATTTCTTTAAAGTTTTTTTCAAAACCATTCATTATTACTCGCTCATATTGTAGCCAATGTTAGGCCTTGTTAGTACTGTTTGGTAAGAGCTGTTTAAAACTAATGTTCCTCATAATAAAAGGAGTAGGTTCTTTTGGACGTATCATCCACGTCGAAAATGAAAGAAAAACAGTGTAAATTATACTATCCCCTTGCACAGCATCATTGGGACCTATCCTATTCAATTCAATCCAACGTCAAAAATATTGGGACTGTAACATGGTTATAGCAGCAATCCGGAAAACAACTCATGTGCAAACGATTATGCACTTTTCAGACTCATCCCATTCGATTCGGAATGGAAAAATACTATCGGTTTTGAATAAATTGTCAAAGAAATTATAACTCTTCATGAATAATCAACACGAGCATTTGAACTTCATGTACCTCCTCTAGAAATTCGAAGCTATTGGCTCAATTGATTATGATGCGAATACAACAAATAGATAGAATCTCTTGTCATCGAGAGTATTGGTCTATTGGTTTCACTCGAATGTTTTGATAATTTTTCTGCTGCTTCGGTCATTTTCCCACGGAAGATAATTCAACGTTGCCGTTCAACTGAGTTAACCTGTCAATACAATAAAGGGCCAGTCAACAAAACCAAAGTTAATTGTAGTGAGTTTCGAACTCGAACCCGTATTGCTCGTGACATTTTTTATAAGTTCCGCGTCATTCTAAAGATTCAGTCTCAGCCAAATACGAGGTGTCTTAATACTCTCTCAATCGCATTTTGACACACTTTTCTTTTTTTTCGAAAGTGGCATCCATTAAAGAAACTAAATAAATGATAATTAAGGAAATGGGGAGGACGTACAGACTACTTTACGCTGGCTCTAAGGATACAGGGATTGGGAGGAGGAAGGTAAGTAGGATAGGAGGGTGTTCTACGATAGAACGTCCACCTGCTCAGCAGCACTCGGGTAGTGATAACTTGGAGAACGTCTGCGGACACAGCCAGTATACGCATCTCCTCAGCACGTTTCTTGCACCACTTCCCGCGCCAGAGCACAGTCAATGCTGCAACCCTGCCTCCACTCCACGTGCTTCCCACACCACCATGTGAAGATCCGTCCTGTGATAGTTGCGCCTATTTGCTTGCCAACGTAGCGCACGCCACATACCACCTGCAGACAGGTGGGGACCAACGACGACGATGTCAGGTCTCAATCCTTTTCTAGTGACAACCTGGTAGGCGTCCTCTCGCCACTTCCCATCCCTCAGATGACAATGCACTAACAACCTACTTGCAGACCGCGGTCCCCATGAGTATGTGGACACACAGATGCACAAACCGTTTCCCCAAATGTTAATATTTGAAGAGAACTCGATATCAAATAGCTTTTTTTTTACTTCGTAGAGCTAAGGAAAGCTCAGAAGAAGCCTTCTGAAGGAAACTCAATAGATTTTTTCATGTGACTCCGCAAGGCTAAGGAAAGTATGAATGACCGCGTTTTTCGTTCCGTTTATACTCACAAGAACGTTATTAGCAAAACATTCCTGGGCGGTAAACATCACTAATAATATGTGGGATTGACACTCGTCCTTCTTAATCGGTGAGAATTCCTTTAATCCCTGGCGAGACACGTGGACTAAACTGTTGACCTTTCGATTCGAACGTTCATAAAATATGAGGTCCGTTGTTCCCTCAGTTTTGAAGTGCCCCTTGTTTTGTTGTAGTCCAGGGCTCGTCGGGAAACTTCTGTTCCAGCCTCCAGAGACTCGACAGATGCACGAGTTTCTCTCAGGAAACATTCATTCGTTTTTCCAGCTACGAGGATTTTACGGAACGTTTCTGAGCTGACCTCTAAAGCTGCTAGCCTGACCTTCTAAAGCTGCTGGATTCAGGATATTTTCGTATGACTAGAAAAACTCTACGGCCCTTCTCAGCTTGGTCAAACACGAAGGAATATCTGGTGCGACGTACTACACAACTTTCCAAGCCACACTTCCATTCTGCGATTTTGTTCGCTCGCTCAGGTACTTTATTGGACTGCTGCCTGGATTTTTCTGGGAACATCTGACACCGTATGAGTGGGATTGACAAGAAAAATCTGCTTATCTTCGAGGTTTTTGATCATTTCTGGTTTTCTAATTTTTCCACTAAAGAAATGTTATTTGGAACTGCTCACACCAAAACAAAACTTGACGTTTTACATACGAAGTGATGAAGTTTGAAGTTTCGGAATGTCTCGAGTTGCAGACTGTTACGCAACGTCGGTTATTCAGCTATCAGTGCGTAGGTGATTTATGAGACTGTTAATTCAACGTTTGTAAGGAGGAACGTGATTGCCGTTTCTGGATCTTTGAGTAAAAACTGCGAGAAAAATGGAACGGTGGTGGTTTGAATTTCTGGGGTTGGTCCTAGGTATCTTATAAGCATTATGAAACACTCATCGTACGGGCTTTTATTGTATTACCGCTCATTTTTTTGCTGATTTCGAGCGGGATTTAAGAGGAACTTACTGCCCCTTTAATTCCCGTTATTCGAAATTGTTTGTCAATTTACTGTGCTGCTCTCAACGTTCAAACATGCTTTCCCGGTTCATCATAATGTCGTGGGAACGTAACGTATGGCTAGGACCTGTGATTTTTATTCTTTGTTGAATCTATTCATTCAGAAGGGCACGCCGAAGTTCGGCTGGTTGGATTGTAAAAACCCCTACAGAAAGTAAAAATAACGTGATGGGAAAGTGACTACATTTTTTAAAGCGTAGAACATTTGATGTAACAGACTCTTGATAATGGAATCTTGCTCAACTCAGAAGCCCCGGAAAACAGTTACATTTACCACACAACCACAACAAAGTCTTACTGGGTAATACTCCTCCGACTTGCAACAAACTTTTATTTTAGGTCGTTTAACTTTACTTGAGATGAATTCTTTTCGTCGAAAGAAAATGGAGTTTGTGGTAAACGCATAACAATCCTATTTCACTTACATCTGGGTTTGAATATCCTGCGAAACGATGAGAGAATAATGAAGTTTTCAGCGCAATTGGAAAAACGTGCTGCTAACCTAATATGATTTACTTCAACGCAAATGAACGACATTTTGCGTTTGGAAAGGAAATGGCAAAGAGTTCTGTGTTTAATGAGTTCCTTTTACTGTAGCCCTTCAAAGTGCGCTCGTTTTCTGATTTTGAAGTCAAAGAAAAATTAATAGCGATATTTCCAATTAGTACCATCGATGTGCCTTTTCAACGTTGTTCTACACTTCGCCCGTTCAAAAGTTAACAGATTTCGCGAGAGGTGACGTGTGACATTTAACTATTGACTCTACGCCCGTGAAACGACTGTCGTACTGCCAATTGCACTAGTAACTGTTTCATTCACTTCACCAATTGTGTGCTACAATAACACAATCGGAAACATTTATATAAATGTGAGTAATTTCAATAACCATGTTTAGATTTTGTTTTGCACTCGTGAAATATAACTCGCATACCATCAGAGTCAGGAAGCCACGCACTCACGGAACCGACAAAGCAGCACTCGTCTTCTAGTTTCATTTTTATATTATAGATTTCTAAACTATCTATAATATAAAAATGAATGGCAAAATGTGTTGGTAAGCGCATAACTCAACAACGCCTGGACCAATTGGTCCAAATCGTTTTTAAAATGTTCAAGTTCAAGGATGGTTTTTACGGCGAGAAAAATTATAATTATTGCTGGGAAAACCCTAAAAATAGCCATTTTCTTTTTCCCATACAAATGATTTGTAACTAAAACGTAGTCAATTTGAGCTTTATTGTTGCTATGGTATAACAATTGCTTTCAAATGACTTCATTTGGGGCAACAAATGTAGTTCGGGAAAATTTTATGCCAACTTTCAAGGTATGTATTATAGCAGTTACTCATAATTATTTTGGCGAACAAAATTTTCTGTCACCAAAGTTAAGGTGTGTCACTAATCTTCAATTTCTTAATCATTACGAAATATATCACTTAGTCATCATATTATATGGTGGTAAGCGCATAACTCAACAACATCACTTTGTAATCAGAGCAGATAAAACACCTGCAGGTTAACATACAAGACGTTTTAATGCACCAACTATTGATGAAGTTGCTATCGTTGTAGTTGGAGAAAACTTGGAATCCCGTGATATTGTTTTACATCGTCGGAATGATCAATTACAACGTATAAAGGAAACACACCGCTCATATGATGCACTGCAATATCCCATTATATTTTGGCAAGGTGAAGATGGCTACGATTATGTTGTTGACATGTATGTTAAAATTGAACCGGAGAGATTAACATTCATCAGGTTGAATCAAACCAAACTCCGATCTGAAGAGTATATTCACCTTCGAGATGCGATTAATACTGATGGAATGCACAGAATGTCGGTCGGATGACTATTCTTCCAGCAACATACATCGGAAGCCCTCGGCATATGCACGAATATGCTCAAGATGCCATGTCGTATGTTCGTCATTATGGTACAGCAGATTTGTTCATCACATTTACATGCAATCCGCAATGGATAGAAATCAAGCAGGAGTTATTCTCTGGGCAATCACCTATTGATCGTCATGATATTACAGCCAGAGTCTTTAGACAGAAGTTGAAATCTTTAATGGATTTCATCGTAAAACATAATGTGTTTGGTGAGACACGCTGCTGGATGTATTCTGTGGAGTGGCAGAAACGAGGATTGCCACATGCACACATTTTGATTTGGTTGGTTGAAAAGAAAAGGCCAAATGGAGTTGATGCAGTGATATCGGCTGAAATCCCTAATGTACAAGTAGATCCTGGATTGTATGAGGTAGTTATCAAAAACATGATACATGGTCCCTGTGGAACTCTTAATCAAAATTCACCGTGTATGATGGATGGTAAATGTTCAAAACGATATCCACGGACATTAATATCGGAAACAATTACTGGTAATGACGGTTATCCATTGTATCGTCGCAGATCGACAGCAGACAATGGAAAATCAACAATTGTCAAATTAAATCAACAAGATATTGAAATAGATAATCGTTGGATTGTTCCATATTCACCCATTTTATCAAAGACATTCAAAGCACACATCAACGTTGAATCTTGCCATTCAGTGAAATCTATTAAATACATTTGCAAATATGTAAACAAAGGGAGTGATATGGCTGTGATTGGAATTGGTGCAGAGAATTCCAATGATGAAGTTACCCAATACCAAATGGGCCGCTATGTCAGTAGTAATGAAGCAGTTTGGCGAATATTTTCTTTTCCTATTCATGAGAGACACCCTTCTGTTGTTCACTTAGCTGTGCATTTAGAAAATGGACAAAGAGTGTATTTTACAGCACAGAACGCAGTACAAAGAGCTGCTCAGCCACCATCTACTACATTAACCAGTTTTTTTGAGACATGCCAAAACGATTATTTCGCACAAACATTGCTATATTCTGAAATGCCAAAATATTATACCTGGAATCAATCCTCAAGGAGATTTATACGACGGAAACAAGGAAAACCAGTTCCAGGATATACAGATGTATATTCCACCGATGCGATTGGCCGGATTTATTCAGTACATCCAAGCAATGATGAATGTTTTTATTTACGACTGCTATTAGTCAATGTACGTGGCCCAACATCATTCCAACAGTTACGAACTGTTGATGGTGAATTGTGTGGATCCTACAGAGAAGCCTATCAACGTTTGCAATTGCTTGAAAATGACGCTCATTGGGATCAAACTCTCAATGATGCTGTAATATCATCACACGCTCATCAAATACGAACATTGTTTTCTATAATCATATCTACATGCTTCCCATCAAACCCAATTGATTTGTGGATCAAGTACAAAGATTATATGTCTGATGATATTTTGTATCAAATACGGAATAGAATGGGAAATCCAAATATACAAATCAGTGAAGAAATTTACAATGAAGCATTATTTCAATTGAGGACATATGCTTGATAATGTCAAACAAACTATTAATTCAATTAGGCCTGACCGCGCCCAATCGTCCAATGCATGACGCTTTTAACTAAGAGTTGCATCGAGAAAGACTGTATGATCTCAACGCTTTGAAACAATTAATTCAAACAAATCTTCCACTGTTAAATGAACAACAGAAGTATGTATTTGAAACTCTTATGAAAGTAACAAATGATGAAACTGGAGGGATTTACTTCTTAGATGCACCTGGTGGTACAGGAAAAACTTTTTTGATTTCATTAATATTAGCAACAATTCGCTCACAAAATAAAATTGCACTTGCACTCGCTTCGTCGGGAATCGCAGCAACTTTGCTTGAAGGTGGTCGAACAGCCCATTCAGCACTAAAATTGCCATTAAATATGCAAAGCAATGAAACTCCAACCTGCAACGTTTCGAAGAACTCTGCAATGGCAAAGGTTTTGCAGCAATTTAAATTAATTGTTTGGGATGAATGCACGATGGCACATGAAAAAATCTTTGGAGGCTTTAGACAGAACCTTAAAAGATCTACGGAGCAATAATAACCGATTTGGTGGTGCAATGATTTTATTAGCAGGAGATTTTCGTCAAACATTGCCAGTGATTCCACGATCAACGCCAGCTGATGAACTCAATGCATGTCTAAAGTCCTCCAATTTGTGGAAACATGTCAAAGTACTTCATTTAAGCAAGAATATGCGTGTCGAGTTGCAAAATGACCAATCTGGAAACATATTCTCTAAACAACTCATTGACATTGGTAATGGCAAATTTCCTATAGACATGTTGACTGGCTGCATTAACTTTCCTCAAAGTTTTTGTCAGTCAACTCGATCAAAAGATGAACTTATTCAGAAGGTGTTTCCAGATGTTTCTCAAAATTACAGAAACCATGATTGGTTGAGCGAACGAGCTATACTGGCTGCAAAAAACATAGATGTAAATGAATTAAATTTCAAAATTCAAGCACAAATTACAGGCGAATTGAGGATATATAAATCAGTTGATTCGGCTACTAATCAAGATGATGTAGTCAACTATCCACCGGGATTTTTAAACTCGCTGGATTTGCCAGGATTGCCACCTCACAATCTTCAATTAAAGGTTGGATCGGTGGTTATAATGTTGCGAAATATCAACCAACCGCGTCTTTGCAACGGTACACGGTTAGCGATAAAAAAATTACTAAACAATGTGATAGAAGCAACTATACTCAAAGGAAAGTATAAAGGAGAAGATGTTCTCATACCGCGCATCCCAATGATTCCGACTGATGTGCCATTTGAGGTTAAACGACTACAGTTTCCAGTGCGGCTTGCTTTTGCTATGACTATAAACAAGTCCCAGGGGCAATCATTAAGTGTTTGTGGTATTAATCTAGAAAACCCATGTTTCTCACATGGTCAATTGTATGTTGCCTGTTCCCGTGTTGGAAAACCATCAGATTTGTTTATCTATGCGCCAGGTAATCAAACAAAAAACATCGTATACCACAAAGCACTACAATGATAATAATAATAATTATGATTCACATGATTAACAATAAAGCGATTACTTACTTTTAAATCCTTATATATGTTTTATTTAATTATTTTTTATTCACAACGCCCCATCACCAGGGTGACGGTTCTGTTCAGGAGAATTTTTTAAAATACGTTGGCACAAAAACTGCCACATTACAAATCTTTTTGACAGGACGAAGTCTGTCGGGTCAGCTAGTTTTGAATAAGTTCAAAGGGACAGGCAAAAACTCCAATATTAGAATTTGGAACCAATCCCAATTATTTGGAAAGTTTCAATTGATCGTGCTGAACTTAAACTGCTCTCACCAAGAAGCCTTTGTAAGCGAAACCGGAGATATCACCCCGCTCTACGGAGTTCACTCGCTCATGATTCGTCTTTGAGTTATAGCCCGCAGTGTTTCTGCTACGATTAGTTACCAAATTCCGTGAGATAGATGGGAGGGTCTTGCGGGTATGAGCGAGCAACTTATATTCTGTTATTATTTGTCACGAAAGTCATTATTTACGTACTTGGTGGTAATGTTGAATCATAAGTTTGAATTACGATTACTTTGTAGGACCTTCGATATATACGTAAAAAGAGCTATCCAATCAATGTTTCACTCAACTCATATGAACTCGGTAAGACGTCACTTCACGTTTTACGTACAACCTGGTGGCGCTTAATGACCCTGAAATTATTGAGCAGCTGTTATTTGTGCCTCTACCTTAATTAAAAAAATTAACGTATAATTGTAATTTATGAAATCATGATTTGAGGGACAGAAATTCAGATGCGTGGCAGACGAGCCTCTGGGCGATGGATGGAAGCTTGCGGGGACCTCTGCCGGTTTACTGGAGTCCTCCCGAACCTCAGGGATGGCAGAACCTTTCCCTAATGTCCTGGGAGGAGGAAAAACCGTAAGTACCATCGGGTTGTTTGATCCAAACATGGTACCACGGGACTTCACAGAGCCTTGCGCTGGTGCATTATGGGTTAGGGCTACAACAGTGCAATCCAACTCCTAACCAGGGCCAGGCCTGAAAATGCTGGAAAATGTGGTTGGTCTGCGGAATCCGTGGCCGTGGAATCGCAGAACGGTAGTTTTCCCATCCCATATTTCGTTTTTAAACTGCGGGGTATGAGAGAGATATGGGCCACCAGTCGCTACTCCCCCAGACATCCCCAAATGCAGAATCGTAACTATCATCATGATTTTTGAGGGAGGTTGGAGTTTACAGTTCAGGAAATATAAGAGAAGCGCTGAGGAAAAAGTCAGTAACAAAAGCGTTTTATTTCCGGTTTTATTACTGAGGTTCTTGATTATCTTATGAATTTTCTTAAACCTAAAACACACGCGTAGTTCACTGGAATACTGCCCTTATTTTTAAGAGAATGTTGGTATCATATGATCCGGATTTATTTGAAAATGTCTGGTGCATAGCAACACACAACTTTCAACAAGCCCCGTTAACTCGATGACCTGCTATACGTATACAGGCACTATATTTTCGTTCAACGCACTTCTACAGGAGTATTTATTGAGAACGAAATATAGGTACTAGTTAGTTGGGACTACTCCGTGAATTTGATGTGCTTTTTGCCGACCAATCTCGTTTTTCGAGTTTTTGTGGTTTCTATCTCCATACTACAGAAAGATACATAAATAATGACGGAGAACAAAATGTGGTTATGGGTGGCTAAAACACTTATGGAGTGTCTTTGTTGTGTGTGATTGATGAAATCCAGTGACGCAGTTACTCGGGGAATCACTAAAATGTTCAAAAAAACATTATTTTCGACACATTTTGATTTTTACCTCTGCTCAAGAGACTGGCAGTGGAATATTTAATGAAAAGAATATGTAGGTATTAACTATTCAAAAACATTCTGTGATTTTGATGACAATTGTTGAAGCCGTTTTGCCAAAAAACGTAAAAACCCTATTTTTGGTTCATAGGCCTATATCTATCCGTTTACCGTACTTCCCCTGAGAAATTTAGGGGGAAGAAAAGAAGAAAAGTTAGGTGGCTAGTCAAAGATAAATTTAATGTTTAATCAAAATCGCGAAAACCCCTAGCTTTTGGTACATTTTCGGCCCCCACCCTCACCCCGATCGATCGAAATCGCGTAAAACCTTATTTTTGCGACTAAATAAATAACGAACAAAACAAAAAACCAACCAGGTCAATCAGTCCAACCCGCAAATCAAACTACAGACACACACAGAACACGCGCCGAAATTAGTTTTTTATCGATTCAGAAGGCCTCAAAATGTAAAGATCTGAAGGAAACCCAACTTACCCTTTGGGCTAGTTACTTATCCTTACCCTTTGGGTCGCGGAAAGAAAAAACTGCACAAAAAGTAGCCGAACGTTTTGATAGTTATTGCGCTCCTCTCGTTATTTTCCGTGGGAGAGAATTATATGGTAACGTTGTGTTATTTCGACCCGGTCTACACACAAAAAGCTTTGAAACGTAAGGACTTGAAGAAAACTCATTCTGGTTTATTATTTCTTCCGAATAATATTTCGATGTTGCAAGACACGGCGATTCCAAATGTATAATGACTGTCCGCCTTTTAGGTAGTTGTCCTTTTGACGGGACAAATAAAAAATCCGTTCTTTCGCACAAAAATTCCGTTCGGCATCTAGTTGTGCCCGCCTACTCACTCGGCAATGAGATCAATGAAAGCCCATAATTTAAAAAAATTAGCCAAAAACGAAATTTTGACAGTCCAGGTTTCTCGTTACTGCTGTGTTGAATAGGACGGATTTCTAATATCGACCGACTATCGAGAGCGGTAGAATTGATCATAATTCATTCATCATTTGTTATCAAGTTAGACAACTTAGCATACCAAATGTTCTTGTCAAGCGCTGTTCAGCAGAAAATGACATAAACATTCGACTTCGCACATCGAGTGCACCAAGAGTTAGGTGAGAAAGATTGTATCAGTACCTGATTTAATGCTTACAATGCGGAAGCAAACTTAGAAAAGTAGTTGACCAAACGTGATGTGGCCACGTTAAAGTTGTAAATACTCTCTAAAAACGTGAGTTGTAACGTGATTCATCGCCCGATCGTACAATCCAAATGACCTTTACTGTAATTTTAGTGAAAAGTGGTCACTGCAGGGATTTGAAATCGTTGGTGGACTCGATAAACTTGTCTGGGACAGCTGGGACTCTGAACTGTCAAAGCAGCCGCTGCGATAAATGCACTGAGCGGAACTTCTACCGGAGCTTTAATGTGCATTTGTGGAGTTGCATTGATCAGTAAGTCCTTTAAAGCCGTCCATTGCAGAAATACCTACTCGAAAACTAAACGAGGATGTTGCTGTGAAATGGTTAATGTAAATTTAGTGGGTACTTAAAATAAATTAAAGGCACGCACATCTGACTGCTCGAAATTACCAAAATATACACACATCTTTTGTTAGTATTTTATGTATACAGTGTAGTTTACTTGTACAGTAGTCTACACCAGCCACGTGGAATCGAGATATCAGCACCTTTTGGAAGTACTAGAAAACCACAGACAACCCAGAAATACGAGTGGGTCTCTAAACCCTAGCCCAACTAGGCGGAATAGCCGCAGGGACAAAGACAGTTCGAGACAACCTAACAAATGTTTCCCTATCTAGAGAAGGGGGTGCAAACCAACTGCTCAATTGCCAGGCTTCAGAAAATACTATCAGCCGACATTGAGCCGAAATGGAGTTGTGTTGACATGGAAAGACGTCATTGAGGCCAAGAAGCAGAAGCATCACACGCTCTTCAAGGATGTCGTTGGGAGCTCTCATCAGAAACCTCCAAAAAGCCGCAAACTCCTTCAGAGTAGGCTCAATTCGGTCCTGTTCTGAACTCTTCAACCCCTCAACAGCGACTGGACAAGCTCTTCCCCAACACTCTTACATGCTGGTACTCCACCCACCTCATTTAGCTGCGAGGTTTTCAATTCTCACTCCAGGTGCATTGTGACCTCGTTAACAGAAACGCCAGAGCCAGAAACTACGCATAGATGTATGAACCTGAGGCGTCCGTACCACCTGGGAGAAGTTCCTAATCTGGTTTCCCACCAGATCTAATGATTTATTTGTGGAGCAGATCAACTGTGGCCACTTCTCTTTGACACGAACATCTTCGCAAACTGCGCAAACCGGGTATAAGCTTGCTCAGTAGCAATCAAAGCTGGAAGGTTTGGCTGCTCTTCCAACAACAGTTTCCCACTACAGTGTGGCAACACGTGGTTTCATGATTCCTCTGCACTGGAGGCACAAGATGTGCAGGATGGAGCTTATTTGAGAGAGGAGAAGTTCCGTGAAGAACCAGCTTGTCCAGTGCTCTGGCTCAACCCGCATTCTCCTTTGAACAAACGCAGATCTGTCACGTCCCTTTGACTAGCGCATCTCGCTTGTCATTACTCTAATGCCCGTTCATCTATCTGGGGTCTATATGAAGTTCTGTGAGTTTGCTGCCCCAGAAAATGGGGTAGTAGCCAATCACACCTAATTAAAGGGACTTGTACAAGTGGCCTTGCTAATTGCTCGTAATGAGGCAAACCTTGCAATGTTGATATCTTCGAGGGACTCGAGGTAAAGCACCTCTTGACTTGCTTCTCAAGAAGGAGCCTATGACCACCAAACAGTTGGCTAGTTAAGTTTCCCTTGAAGAGGATGAGCTCGGGTTTTGCCTCGCCAACCTGCATCTTGACGTGCTCCCACCATTGGGTGACAGTTCGATGCATTTGATGGGTGTTCGACTCGATTTAGCGGAACGACTCGCAGGTCAGCACAGTCAGTTCGTCCACATTGGCCCGTAATCAGTCTCCTTGAGGCTGCTGAGAAGACTCTCGAAGAAGGCAGTCCAGAGAGCTAATCTGAGGACCCAGCCCTGCAGGCACTACTCCTCTATCGTTCTGCCGACTTAGGCGTGTCTGCATTCGATCGTTACAGTTCTATTTGTCAGGTAACTTCAGACGAGCAAGCATAGCTTATAAGGAATTCTCTGACATTTAAGCTCTTACGCAGTCCACTGTGGGTTGTCAAACCTACCTCTGACTAGACCACCAGCCTCCCGCCTTAAAGGGAAGCGAGGCCTTCCTGCCACTAATACTAGTTTTATAACCCTCTAGGCCATTGGTTGCACACTCTACGACGGGTGTGAAATGTAAATATTCGAAGAATAGCTTTCCTTTCCACTTCGTATGGAATATGGTGGTTTAAAGCGTTTCATGCTAACCACGATATTCCAGTTTCCCATCAAACCTGATATCAATGCCCGTAAACTGCGCAGAAATTCAATATTCCTGTCCCTTCGAAAATCGAATTCACCTTCATCCAGACGACCGCTGATAGGGCTCTAACGCTGTTAATGACCACTATCGGATAGATCGATGCCACTTCGCTGGACTTCGTTCGTTTGTTTACGGTCAACCTCGGTTAAGCGAGTAATTAGCATGCAGATTAGCAGACCAACTGATCCTCTCTTTTGCTCCCTCGGCCTTTCACTGGTTCTCTACCGCTCGGCTTTGCAAATGAATTCATTGAATATTTTCGAAAGACTAAAAGCCGATCACGACAGTTCATTAGAGACCGGATTCGTCATTGCCGTAATCGGGATCCAGAGCCCGTTGGCTCAACCATTCCAATCCCATTCGGCTCGAATAAACGTCCAAACGAGGGTTTGTTAGTGAACGTTTCGTTATGAACGCTGCTTCTGCTCACACCTCAAGTTTACATTCAGATCAGTGTAGGTACAATTCCCTCATGCACCTCTCATATATTTATTTGCGTATTTGACCGAAAGAAGATATTTTCTCTCGTGAACGTATTCACAATTGTTTGGCGCTTGTTGATCCGATGCTGAACGAATATTGGTTGTGTTTGTATACGATCACTCTTATTTAATTTTGGGGTTCTCTGTGCTTTACTACTATTCCATTGACATTTTTTCATTGACTTGTTAATTAGATTTCGAGTCAGTATGCATGATAAATAAATTCAAACAAATGCTGAAGTAAACTGATGAAGACTGAAAAAAAATGTCCTCAACTATAATCTACTTTTTTCTCACTTGTGTTGTATAATCTAGAAATATTATTACTGGATAGAATCAAATTGTTATTACTAAGTAACTCAACCTCTAAATAATAGTCACCTACAGATGGCATCGTAAATTTGATTTGGGATGTAGTTGCGCCAGAATTGTACAAAACTTCTGCAGTTTAACTGCAATTACGTTGTCCTACGTATTTTTCGACGCTCAAACGGTGCGTCCAGATGGAAAAATGGGCTCATTTCAGCTCTGGCTCCCGTCTCACTCAAATCTCACGTCAGTTCGACTCTTTACGTCGTGCCAATTGCTTAGCGTCTCCTGGAAAATTTCAATTCTCGTTGTTCCGTTGTAGTCAGGTCGTGTATCGCATCGTTTACTAGTACTTCTATGTTAGGCTGCCCTTTTTACTTTTCTTCAGATCTTTATTTAGTTTTCTTCGATAGTAAGTTTTAACGATCACTATTTGCTGCCAAAATGGTCAGTGTGTGTAAACGCGATTAACAGGCTAAAACATCACAATTAGCGTACAAATCACTGTCATACAAATCAAAGAGTGTAACGTTGACAGTCACATAAACACATGCACTGATTATTCAATAATGGTAGTGGCGAAAGTAGGAGCAACTCAATAAATTTTGGTACGCAGCGTCCCACCAGTTCATCTCTGAACGCCAGGATTTTCATTCCTTCGAATTTCGTCAGTCACCCGCACATTCAACGATTTTTAACGCTCTAAAACTGATTCAGTGTGTTTTTCAATCATCTGGTGCGAACTCAGTAAAACCTGGAGCCTAAGAATTTCGTGGGATGTTGCTAATAAGTCTATAACCACACATATATATATATATATATATATAAGGTTTCATGAGAACTGTCATATGAGCAGGATTTATCTGAAACTGAATAAATTCGAATTTTAATATTGTTGGATGAAGTTGAGCAAACCCCTAGTGTATTTCATCCTTCGTCCCTGTATTGTCTTTCATTGCGACCCGACCTATTGATTTCATATTAAAGAAGAGTTCAATTCGCTTTTTTATTAACTTCAAAGCGAGTCTTATTGAGTTCATGATTTATTTTCCTAGTTTTCTCCCCAAGAAGTTTTATTTCGTTCAATTATATTACAAGATAAGTTTTTTTGGTTTTTGTCTGAATTACTTAAATTGAGTTCAGACACGAACTTCCACTTGTGCGTTGAGAACTGTCGGTTACAAATAGAAATCCCTTAAACACATTACAACTTGCACAATTGTGATAAACGTAGTTGGTGTGGGAGAAGGTTTTTCTAGTAATTTCGTATGTTTATCTTTTGGCTGAATGTCAAACTGATTTGGTTTAGCCGTTGTCCTTCACCCATTATCACATACCCTCATGCCGTGTTCTCCAAAAGCGTTCGTTTACACTCAGAAGATTTGAGAATCTGACGTTAACTCACTTCTTTTGGGTGACTGCGCAACCTTCCTACTTACCTCGTAACTGCTTCCTTTCCTGCCGACTTCTTTCCCTACCTGCCTTGCGCAGCACGAAGAAAGGTGATGTATGTCGCGATCATCTGGCCGAGTAACAAATGATTCGAGCTAAGCTGGGGAAATCTTAAGCTGAGGTGCTTTTCCGTAGTGCTTGCATCTTCGTCAAGGAATATTACGACTTGTCTTCAACTACAATATGTATCTCGCTAAGACTATTTGTGAAAATCTAGTTGAGCGGAATGGAGGGAGACTATTATTTAACATTATGCTGCGGTGACCTAAAGAGAAGTCAGTAATACAATATTCACCTCGAAACAAGGTTAATTGACACATTGGTCGAAAAGCAATCAGCTACCAAAGTCACTCATCGTGGATAATGAAAACCCTTGTGTCCAGAGGGACTTGATCACTCGCCACCGAAGATTAATTATTCAAGGGGTGGAACTATACTCAATAACCATTCATCCTTAGCAGTATACAGCAGGTTTCACGAAAACCACTGTAGCTGCCGTCGAGATGAGTTGATAACTTGATCTCGTTGAGAACACGGCCTTTACTTTCGCTTATTTCTTGTTTTGTTTCTCAGTCTCTGTTGTGGCTTTTCTGTGTTCGCTAATCGCGTTGAACTCCGTACTCGGACGGTTTCGGACGTACCTGACGTCATATCGCGTCGGCCGAGCTGAGATATCGCCGGTCTTCATTTGTCAGGTGTTCCAATTCGTTACAGCAACTATCCCGCGAGCTCGGGTAGAGCGGACTACTGACATGGACTGTGTTAAGTGCTCGGGAGACTTACACTAGCCAAAAAAAAAACTGCAACAAGTCCCAATGTAAAGCGTCATATTACCCGTATTGTACTCGACTCCAAACTATATAAGAAGAATATAATAAGAAGAAATATAAGAAGACTAAGATCACTACCCGCCGTCGGCTAGTGGCTCCTCCTCCGGTGATGATGAGAATGATAGTCACGATAGACCCGCTGGTGCAGGTCCGGCATAAATAAATCGCAAGCTAGACAACCTCATTTCCATTACCGATGATGTGAGAGAGCCAAGTCTTCAGAGTGGCGTCTGTGCGAGGAGAAGTGGAGGGACATTCACGAAAAATCCTTATTGTGCTCAGTTCAAATCCCTTGCTGCAAATAAAATCTGCCCAATGGCACCTTCTTCTCAATGGGAACTTGACGTCTTTTCGGCAGAGTTGCTCCGCAGAGCTAAAGCCAAGGCCAAGTAAAGGAGATTTAAATTTGTACGGTTGAAGAATCATGTTTTATACGTCAGGAAGCTGGAGGGAGACCGTGTAAAATACGTAAAGTCATACTAGCACGTTGACGGGAGGTTTGGATTTTCCCCTTCACCCCATTCATAATAAGACTTAATTCAGTCGACCTCCTTAGTTATTGAATTTGAAAGGTTTGGAAAGCAGTGTTATATGTGAGCAATATACTAGGTTTAGGACGTATCTTCCAGCCTTTCATCGGAGTGCAAAGAGCAACTGGATCAGGAAATCGATCGGATTAGGAAGTTAAGAAATTGACATCTCCTACTTCTGCGGAAGTTCCATAGACATAAATAGGGAGACTTAAATATGCTCGCTGAGCGAAGATTTTTATCATGTATCAATTGTATCACGAGAATCCCAGCGGGTAACCGATCGACCACATCGTTTACAAGGGACGTTTGCAAACACAGACACTAGGTATAACTTGGAAAACAACACTTACTGATCATTTCGCCACCATACTGCAGTTGAATGGATCGGTGCTGAATAAAACTGATACATATCACAAGAAGGAGCGTGGCACTGTATATTACAACATTCTACAAACAAAGCTCTAGTCAACAACCTGGGATACAGTTATTAATGTTGAGAATTTCGACCTAGCTACAATGAAAGCTCGCATAAAGAATTCAATGAAAATGGCAAAAGGACCCTTACATAAAAACACGAGTTTAAAACCTTAAAACCCCTGCGTTGTTGGACTCGATACGGACAGAGGAAAAGCTTAGTCAGCGTTTGATTCGTCAATTACTTAACGCCTCCCACATAAGGAAACTCGCAAGATACAGGAAGAAACCTAGAGAAATAATCAAACTGCTAAAAATAACTTCGACGAAATTACAAAGGCGGGCCGAGATAGTAAAGGAAAATTATTAACCAACGAAAAAAGCAAGAAACCAACTTCATAAATTTTGAAGGGTGACCTCTCAAAATAAAGGGCACCCCGTTAGATAAAGCTAGGGTACTTAGGAAATAGGAGAAAGTATAGCTAAAATGCTCTCTAATGAAGAAGTAACATCAGTCAACTCTACTACTATAGCTTGAAAAGAGGGATCCAGAGGTTTTGGCAAATTATCGAGCAACTTTTTTATGATCCGTCGTTGCGAAAATGTTTCAACGTTTAGCTAAGTTTACGTTGTGCAGCATCTGGAGAGTCAAGGGAAGATCCGTGTAAAGCAATTAGGGGTTCGAAAAGGTTGGAGCATAGATGATGCAAATTGTTTGGTGATGATGCGTGCATTAGATACAGGAGAGAAAGTATTAATGTGTGAGAAAGGTATTCAGAAGCGTTATTGATCAGTATGTTATCTGCGAACCAGTTTTGAGTATTTTCAGAGTCATTCGTTCCGCCTCGTTGCCATTCACAACTGAGGAACAGCTCCCAGTTGATTTTCCTGAACTTGTGTGTTTGTAAGTCAAAAGTGGAAGGAAAATAAAATAATATCTCACGTTAAACTTAGTAGAGCTATAACAGCGCTAAATTTGTTGCTTCAACTAATCAAGTGTTTCCTCAGGTGTAGAACTTCTTGAGAATTCGTTGTTGACTCATCCCATTGTCAATTCTGGTTTTACAGTTCCGAAACTTCAAATGCTATTCGCATCACTATTTTCTTTCCTATTTGCCTTATTTTTATAGAGACCAGTCCACATCATTATTACTTCAGAAATGCAACTACTAGCCTTGTACTAAAGGAAACGCTTTAAGGGTACGACGGAATAACTCGATTTCTTGAAAAAGCCTCCACAAGCGACGAGGGTCACTGATAAAGGTGGGAACTGCGATATTTGGCCTTAGATACTACCTAATCCCTTCTTTTATGGAACTGTGTCAAAGATGAAGATGGGATGGAGGAAATGTGTCAATGACATATAAAAATATCACTTAAGCAATACAATTGCAAATGATCGTGTTTGAACCGATTGGCCAAATGGAACATACTGAATCCCAAGGATAAGCGATTCAGTCGGACACGAATTTCAAACCGCGAAAGCCCCTTCATCTTGGTTAATTAGGTAGAGAGGTCTCTCAGCGTCTCGACGAGAGTTATCAAGGAGAAGTTGATTGGGATTTCTGTTGGCGAAGTTATCCGTCATGAGCGAAGAGCCCAGCTACGTGACCAAGGGTCTATTAGGGGACAAAGATTGAGCAAACAAATCAGCCTCCAGGTCATGTTTGCCTAGCTTCAGGAGATGACCTCAGCTCGGCAACTTGGTCCCATCGCCATAACTGGATACACCTTCCACGCTAAATAATTACGAAGGGGACCGTCGAACCTGAGGGGAACCAATAATTCATCAGTTGGCCATGCTGTGGACACACGATCCCTCTCATTCAAATGAAACACGAATTAACAGTGTCGTTGAAAGTACATGGGAGGGTTCGTATCTCTACTGATAACTCACAGATATGCAAAGAGAAGCAAAAAACCATCAAACAATCAGATTATAAAAATTATTGCGGCTTACCAAATTACTGGCAACTAATAACAAAACATCCTTCTACATGTTAATAATAGTGGGGCATCTGTGATTGACAGTTACTCAATTTTGCAAACCACCCCAATCCGAGTTGCGTTATAGGAACCTTCCAAAGCCATCCACAAAAAAGTGCACTAAATCACTTCAACACAAAATTGAAACAAACTAAGAAATTCTATGACATATTCCGCACACGGAAGACAATGGAAATACGGTGTCTCCGACACGGTTACAAAACAGGGCTGGTTAACAAGAACAAGGAATTGGATGGGGGAGAACACCACAGCGGAGAAACGAACATAGTGACACGGTAAAAGGTGATGGTGTCCCAACATAGTTACCCAGAACACCGCGTAGTAGGAGGTACAGATTCAACAAGACCTCCGCTCGCCGAAACGGAGAGTTGGATTTGTTGTACAAACGCAACAGGTTCTCTGATTTTACCACTGCTATTTAAACATAATTTTATGCTAACACATATAACATAATATACAAACAATCGATACCACTTGATCCATCCATACCGTGTAGGTCCTGTAATATTGATAAGAGAAGAATTTTGTGACAGCGAGGTAAGGTATAAAAGCGTTGGGAAACTGTTAAGCGAAATAAAATTTCATTTTTTTCCTTCTGGGTACTACTTTTAAGGAAAGATCAGAAAATCCCCGATGGTTCGTAGCTGAATAAACAGATAGCGATTCCATTAGGACAAGACTAACAGTAAATATCTGGTTAGACGAATTACAAATATTTCCTCCCCACCCGATTCGATTATCTGCTCTACAGGCGCTTCACACGTTTTAAATAAACGTTCGTAAGAGAGAATTGAGGAGTTAATTAGTTCAACGTAACCAGTGGGGATTTAGAGACAATTTGAAGGTAAAAACGAAAAGCTTACATTGTTCGAAGAATCTCATCCGTGAAGTATTTTGGTTGGTTCATCAGTTCGTCAGACATTGAGATTGTGAGCTGTTAGATCAAAACTGGGAAAACCTAAGAAGGCCTGAGCAGCTCGCCCTTGGGGACTTCATTGGGGGTTGCAAACACTGAACATTTGCACCATTTCGTTTCGAGGTATGCTGAACCAGTGTACTGCCCACGCTTAAGAATGAGCTTGTGGGTAAATATTGCAAGTCGCTAACTCCAAGCTTACGCTTTGTATTTTTCCTGATTCCTACCGACTCATGCCGGCTCCCTTATATTCAGTCTTCTGCAGAGACTGCTTTATGGAGAACTCACTCTCCACTATAACTCTTGAAATCTAAGAGGTTATCAAGATGTTCCAGAATCACTGAAGACTTGTTGTTTTATACCAATAAATCGTTTGGGGCGCATGTTATATTTTTTGTCACGCAGATTGTTCGTTCCTTTGACCTCGGACTTCCCCAATCATTGTCTCCTTCTATTCCGATACCCCTTCATACCTGCGGAAATTCCACCGCTTCGGCTTGGGTGGGTTTTTTCCTTTCTTTATTTTCCCTCTCGTCAATTTCAATTCCTCTCCACAAGAATAGACTCCTTCCAAAATTCATTCATCCAAGCAGAGAAGTCACTCGTCTCCCTGTGCCCGGTTATAGCTCGCTCTCTCGTTACCATACGGTTTCTCACTCCAGTTCACGCGTTCCGCGTACTATCCTTGTGTCGCCCTTTTGTACACGAACTCAGCTCATTTCTAACTCAACACATCATCATCATTATCATTTCATTTTCCCAAACTTTTTGTTGTATTTATACTTTTTAGTTATATAAATTATATGTGCTCGGTATGTATTAATAAAATGTAGTTCCCAGCTTAATTCAAGACATTTTAATAACTATATTTTATCATATGTGTAGAGTAAGTCGCACACTCCTATAAAATCATCTGTTGTGACTTCAGCAACGGATCTTCAGACGTCCGTATACGACGATCTGTAGCTTTCTCTACAACTCAATGTGGAGGACCGAATTGTGTGGACGAAGGAAGAATAACCATAAAACACGCCGAACATCATGTCGTTCCACTAGGAATCCTGAAGCGGACATTTTTTTGTCCCTTTCTTTTAGGGGAAAGGCCACTGTCAACTGGGAGATACCGGAAATGGGACAATATTTCTTTCTTTCGTCGCCTCGAGTCCACATCCTCCGCCCGAACACTTTAAGCAATTCACATCCGCTACATTCAACGAAATATGAGGGGCGCAATTTCGTATTTTCGGGTTTTCTCCTTCTCCTGCCTTACGGCGAAAACAAAGGAAGAGCTATTTAACTTCATCCAACTCGGGTTTGTCGTGAGAAACTACTCCGTAGGTTGAAAGAGACCTTATCCAGAATCGTCTTCAATTTCGTTAACTGCGAATTTCTTATTATCTTATAAACACAAACGTCGTAAACGGAGCAGAATGTCTTGGTACACTATCTATGTAGGTGAGATTTGTGTGCATTTTCTAGTTCTGCTGGACAGCCCTAACCCCCCCCCCCCCACCAACGATTTTCACGTATACGACGACTGATATAAGTCCACTTTACGGATATGATCGCACTTGCGGTTAAAGCTACCAGCACTATGAGATGAAACGGACCTACTCTGGTGCAACAGAATATACTCATTTATCTTTAAAATTCCTCAAGAGCGGTCTTTTCGTCCAACGTTTTGGGAAATAGTGACACCGGTCTAAAAGGCTCACGTTAGGAAGTAACATCCTTTAGCAAGAATATTAGAATATTACGAGAGAAAAGTACACTTGTCTTTCGGAAAGAGATCCAAAACTCACCTGTGTCAAGAAAATTAATTTTTTATTTTGACACTTAAAAAAGCAGAAAGTTGGCAATCATGAAGTTTGTGCGTAGCGCCAAGAGCCAAACGGAAGGCGAAGAATGGCCGGCGGAGGGCTCTTTGGTCGAGGTTAAGTGGAACATCATGGCTACGTTCAGATGGCTGTATGGTTACCATGGTGATTTATGGTGAACCTAATTGGTTATTTGGTGAATTGGGAGACTCCTCCTGAGTAGAACGTAAGTGAAATCTTCTGAAAATTGACACTGCCCCCCATAATAACTGGCACTAACGCTCATTATTATTATTAGTGGTCAAACTTATTATCGTGCAAGTTCCATTTAGCGTACGTTACAATCTCGAGTTTGGAGCGAATATTCTCCGTCGCCGGGAAATAGGAAAACTTTTGGGGAGGTCTTACGTACCAGCGCACGTTTCATCAATCTGCTATCAGTTGTGGCTTTGCTGTGTCAAAGATCTTAGTTGGAGAAATAAGATGGAGAGAGAAGATTAGAACTTCAAGTGAAGTTGGTCAAGCGTTGGCGAGAAATGGAAGTTGGGTGAACCTCAAGGGCCTGATATTTATACGGTGGGGGCCGCCGCCATAGTCGTCTCCTTTGAAATGAATTTCACGTTTGTAGAGAAAACCACTTGGGACGCCACGAGACCCATTAACTCGTCCCAACGCGGACATAATTAGGCCATTCACAAATGAATCAAAATGAACTTCCATGATGTAACGAACTTCATATTATTTCTTGTTTCCATTATATTTTATATTACTAATAATAACTTCATTTAAAGAAAGAAACAACAACAATGAATTAGGCGGATGGCATAAAAAATAAGTTGGAAGCAAATAGTCAAACAAGAGCGTGGCGCTATGAGGACGACGTCCATGTGAAGGAGCGTTGTGATGTGAGGAAGACTTGTTTGCGGACAAGACAAAGGGACTTCAGTCAATAGCAGGCTACTTGTATTAGTTGTTAATGGGATCCTAAGGAGCTTTGAGAACACAGAATCAAATGGAAGCCCTGAACAAGCTAGGACGGCGAATAGGGCTCGGCAAACGATTTTCAATGTCAATGCCGCTCCCGTCTCAATCCAGACTTTCGCCTAACAAGAGGCAGGTAAATGTTCTGGTTGATTTAGGACCGTTCTGCCCTAATTTTTGGGGATGGGTTGTACGTTAAACCCACTTCCAAATGGAGTGCAAGCCTCCGAAAATGTCAATATGAGAAATAATGTAAGGAAATATACAGGATGACTGAATCTGAAAAATTTGGCGATAAGATTTCACGCCCCTGAATGGATGAAAAGTTCCTGAACCCCGTTTTTCAAGTATCTACCATTTCCAAGCTAACTTATATGATACGTGATTTTTGACGATCATCCTACTTCAGAGTATAGCTCGAATTTCTGAGTGTTTTATAATATTGTGATTTGATGCAGCAGGTAATAAAAATTAATCATCAAGAGGTTGTGTTATGCGGTACATAACGTATGTGGATGAACCGGGTCCCAGTGAAACGGTGCTAATTAGCAAACAACGGTTAATCATGCTCTTGCACAGTTTGACGTAGAATGATACTTCCAAGACTCATTCATTCAGCCTTTAAATGTACTAGTAAAAAATACGAAACATGACCACTATAACGGGGAAAAGGAAGATTGACATTTTCTATGCACGACGAGTCGAGTCGAGCTGACGGGCGGTTGTGGTGTGACGAAAAGCAGTGCAGGAAATGAGCGGAGGGAGACGAAAACTTCCGCTATGTCCCGCTAGTATCTTCAAGTAGTGGAATTTGCCTCACTTTCTTTACTGTGATTTCACTGTTTTCTACCTAGACGCAGTCCTTCACTCGTGAGATCTATTCTATTTGATTTGAGCGATGCCGAACGTGACGTAATTGCTATAAAACTGACTTTTTTTAAACCATTTCTTGCCCATAACAACCATGGCTTTCAATATGAGAATAAAACTTATGTTGCAGCCGCTATGAATCAAGAAAAGTTGGCAGCTAAAAGGAAGTCACCTGGAACACGATTCTGTTTGCATTCTATGTTTGCACTCCCTGAATGAATTTCAGTGAATACAGTTCATCGATATAGCAACTTGGTTATCCGTCTCAATCTACTGTTCCAGAGGCACCCCATCTGCAAGATTTCGTCGTTTTACTTGTCGTCAAAAGTAGAAGGAGCAGTGCTGCATAAATATTCCAGAACTTCCTAAAATATTATATGGTGTTCCTAGATTATGCTTTCTCTAGCCCTGCACAATACAAAAGAAAGTTATGTAATTAGATGAAAACAGAAATTGAGTTCTCATCAGTCCCCCCCCCCCCCCCAGTAAATAGTCAAGTCAAATATAGAAACAGATCAAACGCAGTACGGTACAGGACTCCCAAGGACCATACCTCCGAGTGGTTAAATAACAGCACGGGGCAACAGTTGTCCGCCGGAAGACTGGCTAAATGGCGCTACCTGTCGAACCAGCGCATGTCTGGGTTCGGTGGATGTTGAGCGAGTGTCCACCCTCTCACATGCTAGCAAAGCTGCAACCGGCATGATATTAATTAACGTCTGATATAACCCCTTGAACTGAGGGTTCAGGAAGGATTATTACGGAAAGATAACAGACCGGTGACAGTACGTAATGTGTATGAACGTGATTGAGACAAAACAGCTGAACGGTTGAAATTTGATATTTAACCTTGGACGAAAAAATTCGAGTAACAGCAAAACCGGTTCAAAATTGACTGTAATGGTGAACATCAACTTTTTTCCTCAAAAACGCTCCGCAGATTTTTATTGGATTTTCGTTAAGACAGGTTCAAATGATCTAACCGTATCTGAGACCTCTCATTTGTGGAAATGACGAGAGCATCACCAAAAGCGATTTCATTGCAGCCTTTGTAAATCTCGCTTATACGACGAAGTCTCCAATATTCCCCCTTAGTGGTAATCCAATAAGCCACCAATGCGATAATAGTTTATAAATAGTCATTTGATAATGAGGAGCAACTGTACGAATTCCGGTTGTAGACTTATTTTCTTGTCAGTCTCTCATTTGAGAACACATCTGCAGACACAATCTCGTGTTGATGATACGATTAATTCTTAATTCGGAGGTCGCGTCATAAGTAAGTAGCAGCAGCTCAACGAATTCAAGAAAACATCTAGCGCTAGCCTTTCCTACGTAGGACGTCAAGTTATGTTTTACCATATTCATATAAACTGAATGAAAAATAGATGTTATTTTAGCTATAGCCACGATAGTCGCTGAATATACGAGGGGATGAGGAAAGAATTGTGTGATCTCCCGATCTAAATATTGTAGATTAACCTGAATATGAACGTGATAACTAATTGGCTAATGCGCAGATTATTTTAACCCTTTATCAGGTCTTTCACACCTTGTCCTCCATATCGCCGGCCTCTGAAATGAATCAAGGAAAATTAAACGCCGAAAGATATAATATTTTGTGGACCTAAGCGACGTGTTGAGGATTACTTCACGTGAAATACTTACCCAGAAGTTGGAGAGGCAATGAATACCCTAATAATTAAATTTATCGGCGATAAGGAAATCCTCTTTAGATCATAACTACTTCGACCTTCTTGTGCCATTGGCAATGGCAGGGGATGGCGGTTCGTTTAGCTACGGGAAAGGGTAGTAGCAATCCAACCTCAGGCCAGTTGGGGGGATACTCGAGATGCTATGGGTCGATGGTCCTTTAATGGGAGATGGGAGACCCGAGCATTATTATTCCATGCAATTACCGGTGCCAATGGTGGGAAGTCAAAGGGGAAGGGGTGATAAAATGGGAGGGATGCAGGAAAGAAGAACCCTTTACTGAAATGCGAATAGGGTTGGCGCAGCGCACTACGATATTTTTATTAGTTGATGAAGCGGTTAGCGGTCTCTCTCGCTTCCATTCCTTTTTCGCTGCATTAGCGTGAGAGCTTTCTGAACAATTTATCCTCGACGAATTCATTGTTTCCGATACCAGATCCCGGCAAAACTATATTTAGACGAGAAATTCGCTAACTAGTTTTCATCATAGAGTCACGAGTATCTGTTGTTACGATTCTAAAAGCTTTGCCATATTTTGAAAACAAGGAAGCTCTAAAAGCGAGAGAAGTTGTTGCGGAATGAAAAGTTAAACATCGGTTTGAGGGGTTGCACTAACTTTTGCTAAAACTTAATCTACTGGTCAGTTCCGTTCGGAATTCATTCACATATTTTATTGTGACGATGGAGAATAACGATCGAATTTCTTCGTTTCATTCTCTTTGCTTATAATTTGAATATACGAAAATGAAATTAAGACGAAAAATCAAACAAAAGATCGGTCATGTCAGGGTTTGGGACGTGATTGTTGTAATAATTTTTATTTCAAAGAAAACACAACTTTCCTTAGCTCTATATTTCAAACACCGAAATTCGGGGGTTGCTGACCTTGAGAGATTTATCAGATCATTGTGTGGGGATATGAGCGGGATACATAAGAGAACTCATGGCTTTTTCTACTAACGCAATTTATTTTTCACTCAGTTCATTTAAACTTGGTAAAACATCACCGGTGGCAGAAAGCGGTAGCTGTTAGATTCCAGAACTTACTGTGCTGCTGTGGTTGAAATTCCGACATTCTGGAGTAGCTTCTGTATTCTGTGTATGATGCTATTTCAACGAAGTTTATAAGGAAACAAAAGCGCTAAAATCGATTTTCGTCGAAATGTTTCGTAATTTATTAGGCTGCTCTCGTCATTTTGTGGTATTGTTGTCTCATTGGGAATTGTCTTTATAAAAAAGTTAATCAAAATATTTAGAGCCGTTTATGAGAACCAAATTTGGTGTTTTAATCACTTATCACGGTGTTTTAAACTATAGTCAGTTTTTCGCAGTCAGTGCAAATTGGTCTTATCTTTCAAAATAAGCCATAAAACCAAGATCAGATGTTATCTGATCTTATGATTAAGATCAGTTCCTACTAAGCAGACGGAGCACCTCATGTTAACATTTCCGAACGAAACGTCAGTCATCCAAGCTGTGATGTCACTCCTAAACAACTTCTTCATTACTCATTTCTATTATTCATTGTGCAACGTCTGGGAATACTTGGTTACATTATACCTACCTTTTCACGGTATACTCTTCTACTCAGCATCGACAGCCGCTCGCTGCGCTCTGCCTCAACACCGTAACAAGAGAATTACATTAACGACCTTAGGCCTCACGTCGGCAGAATTTGAACTGATCTTGTTACCACCCTTCATTTCGCACAGTACGGTTACACACCAGAATGCTCTTATCGAACGTTTGTAGTTTCATTTAATCCCATTGAACAGTAATATTTTCTTTTTTTCAGCGGGACCAACAAATGCGTTCTCAATGGTGTTCACTGCCATTTGTTATGTTAAACGCTAGGCGTGCCGCGTCACTTAACTTTCCTCACTTCCTTAGAAATTGGATGATACGGATGCAATATCTTCTTTAAGCCCTTTACACGAAAATACGTTGACTGAAATGTAGTTTCTAGATACTTGAAATTTCCCACTGAGTTTTACCAACGTATTAGTAGTTCTTTTAATATGAACCACGAACTTCTAATGTTAGTGGAACATAATTCTTTAAAATAAATTTTAGGCCACACTTGCGTTATCCAACACTCCAGAAACGGTCGTGTGTCGGAGAAGTGTGCAGAACACGATTTTGTGAGCACTTTGGTTGTGACCACCGTTTGATGGAATGATGGACATATATCGACTAGTTATGGATATATATCGCTGTGAGAGTTGAAGAGATGCGTCGAAATCGAATGGTGTTGGAATGTTGAGACTCCAGAAATGTTACACAGTGTATAAGAAAGATTGGCTGTAGTAACGGTTTCTGATGACCGGTAACATAATTTGCTGACGAATGAAAATCAGAACATCATCGAGACAAAAACAGCATAACTACAAACACGTAGATAACTGCAGTGCAATACTCTGTACTGCAACGGGAACAGTCAGTCACACCGGGATAGTAAGTTCTCAGAAGCTTCATTCGGTTAGATGTCACAGAGAAAAATCTTACCTTCACGCCCGCGTCAGTTGGAAATACGTAGGCGTTAACCAAACGAGCAAAAACCAGGTTTTCCTTCATAGACCAACATCTCCACCCTCCATTTTTACTGACCTTAGCCCTACGCATTGGCCAAGTTGTATAACCAGGTGAAAAAATAGTTAGTTTTCTTCAAGTCTTCTCGCTCCACGGGTTACCGAGTCCAAAAAACATCATTAATGAAAAAGGTGAGTGTGTGTGAGCGTCTTGAACTCAATTAACTATAGGACGCCCAACTTTGGTGTCTAGTTGTACCCACCTGCTCGGCAATCCGATCGGACTAAACCTACGGTTGTTATCGGCAAAAAAAAGGTTTTAAAAAAAGGTACAAAACCTCAATTTTGGCAGTTTTATGGCCAATACGCCGTGTTTGGTATTGTTTTCAAGATACTTTTAGATCCTGGGTCGAACGGAATAAGTATCAGACGTGTACAACTGCGTATAGTGAAATTACAGTAATTATAGTGAGCCAAAGTCTACTAATTGAGAGAACTCGCGGGACAATAACTACTGGGAAAGTAATCGTTTCATCATTTGATGTCCCTCCCTCCCGTCTCATTAAAACCACCCGCCAGCTCGACTCGCCACGTCGTGCCAATTGCCTTCGGGCGCCTGGAATATTTACTTTTCGTCGTTCCGTTGTAGTCAGGTCATGTTTCGTATTGTTTACTGGTATTATTCGATACTAAATCGAATGGGATGGGTTTCGGTGCGGTGAATTCTAGAGAATAATGAACCATTGTGTAATAATTTGCAGCGTTTTTTTCCTACCATGTCTCATAGTATCTACCAAATATTTCCAAAACAGTAAGCATGGCACGCTTCAGTAAAATAGGATTGACAGTATCGTGAATCTTTGATGTACTGATTACTGAATAATGGTCGTCCCAAAGGTAACAGCAACTCAATAAATACCGAAATCTTAATTGCCATATGTTGAACTACGTTGTACCAATATAAACTGAATGAAAAGCAAATTTGACTAGTTGCTAGATTGATAAAAAATTTCTGAATGCGCTGGGTGCTGAAGATTGTGTGGTTCGTCGCATTAGATATTTTAGTGTTTATCCTCCGGGTAAAATAGCAAGTTGATCTGCTTAGTGTTGGAATTAATTAAGTATTGAAATACATATTCCTGGATTTTCTCAAACACGGCTTCGATGATTTCGATTGAATTTGCTGACCTCCTTCTGAAGAGACACGTTAAACGAAGGCGCAGTGACAGTGTAGCCTAACATCATATTCGCGGTTGCTCAATATTGTGTAATACGTCGAACGGTATATTTGGAGCGAAATATTGTTACAGTTCCGTAAAATACGTACACATTTATTAAAGTTAGTTTCACGCTCGTTAAACTTGATAGTTGTGATACGCGGCACGCTTAGCTAGGAGATGAACAGCTTACTGTGTAATACAAACGCCACGATTCTTCCATTGTAATTGGGCACTTTTCGTCCATGTTGCAAATGCAACGTGAGGACTTTGTACCCCAAATCATGAAACAAATGTATTCATAAAGTCACTTCTAAGCGGATAATCATGCCGTCAAATATTGTCGCGTAGCACGAATTCCGTTTTGGTGGCCTATTTCGGTTTAGTCGTTAATAATGAAAAAAAAACTGGACGGGGAAGGTCATTTTTTTTTTTTTTTTTTTTGAGAAAGTAGCAATCTGTACCTTTTGTCTTCGGTCACAAGGGGCAACACAAGAGATCATATATTGTCCTGTGCGAAAGGGTTATATAGGTTCTAGCGGCCTCTTTTGTTGTGAGTGAAGATATTGCTACCAGCTCGAATCGATCACATCCCAAACTTTATTGGATACGTAACCTCAGTCAACGTGGAGGCAAAGACTTCTCAGAAGTGGTGCTGTCCAACATTTTTGTTGTATCTACACACTTCAGTACATTTTCCAAATATATATATATATATTTTTGTTATTTCATAGACGCATTATGCGCACCTTTACTATGTCAAGAGTAAAATCATACTCTCCAATCAAGAAGACTGCGCACTGTGGTGCTTAAAATGATCCAGAGAAGTGGTGGACGCAATCCTAACTTTCCTATACGATGCTCGTTGAAGTGAAAAGACGGCGGCCATTGTCTTACGTAGTCTGAAATGACTAAGCAGATTCTTCGAACCAAAAATCAGAGGGAGAGAGAATAAATTAACGCTATTGTATTGTATACCATCAACATCACTAACAGTAGCGGCAATGGGACCATCATCAGCAGAGACGTACTACCCGACTCTCATTGTAGGCACCTGAGTGATCGTAGTCCAGTGGTGACAGCCCAGGTTAGCTGCAACGTTTTGCCTGTGTCAGCGGATCCCAAAATTTCCGATCCCCTTATAATAAAGACAAGAAGACTTCGAAGACCGATCAAGGAAATAGGACCGCAGATCCAGGGACGACAACACTACGCCCAGTCCAGTGACCGTTCCCAGCCCAACCTGACATCAACGTAATGAACAGCCACAAGTCGGTGATAGTATTGAAGGGGTCCAGTTACATATCGGTATTTGCGAGGTATTGACTGAGTACACTGTCGGATAGGTGGATAGGTTCCCTTTATTAATATCTGGTGCTCACATTTTTCTGAAGGTAATTAATATTTTATTAATAATTAATATTGAGAAAAAAACTGCACTAAAATCGTTTTTTGTTTTTTCGACATATTTGATCATTTATTGTGATGCTCTCATTATTTAATTAGTTTTAGACCAATTCGGATTTAAACCGATTTCGTTCACCTGTCTTCTCTCAATCGCATTCACACTTTCCCCAATGTTCAGACTCAGTAGCACTCGGAACGCAAAGGTCCAAAGAAAAGTCAATATTTCTTGTTCAGTACATAACAGCGGAGGCCATTTCGGATTCAAATCGGATGGTTGACGAGCTCGATGACATGATGTGTTAATTGCACTTGGAGGGTGCCTGGTTATGTGAAACCGTCCACTGTCAACGATACAGTCGTTAGTTCAAGTGAGGTTAACATGGGCATTACGTCATAGAAATTTCGTCTGATTAAACCTTAAAGTACGCCCATTCAAACGGATAAACTTGAAAAGAATGTAATGAGTCTGGTTGTCTACTTATTTCGATTTCAAGATTTTCAATTATTCATCAAACGGGTTTTGCTGGATTCCTCGCCGGTTCTCTTCAACGTTAAAAGATTCGGCAGCTAATCTGACTCTTCAAAGTGTTGGGAGTTGTGTTTCGTTCAACGGACGGGATCTAAATAGAATACTTTGTCTAAGGTTAGCGGGCATTGGCAAACTAAAGGAAACCCTCAGCGAATCACTGAGTTGAATCAACTCCTGTAGCGGTTGAAACACGAAAAATTCCTGTTCGTGGCGGTAACTCACGATTTGGTGTTTACTGGGACCGTCTGAGACCAATAAAACCAAGGCAAGCAGCGAGACCGTCCACGTGTTTAATTTACTAGCGCTCTTCTGATTTCGGGGTCGGACACATGTGATGTAGCACTTTTCCTTTCTCCGCAAATCCTGGTCCGACAGGGAGAACCGATTCCCTGTCAAAGGTCAACTAAGATGGATGACACGGTTGAGGAACCCAATCCAAGCCATAATAAAATACGTCGAGGTGAAAATCTTTAAATTAAAATCGTTTACTCTGCCGGAAAACTCCTCGCAGATTGTGTTGCCTCAGCTCTCACTAGTCGTTTCAACGCTACAAAGAATCTATGGGCTATACGCCTGTTGGTATATGACATGTACTACGGTATATCTTTGTAACAACTATGGCGTGTCTAAATGTACAAATAAAATTTTTATTTAGAAAAAAAAAACAAGCAAAACTTTCATTTCACTTTGGAATAACCCTTATCCCAGCTAGAATCAAAACGTCGAGTAATCCCTACCTACGAGGCCTCCAAAAACCTGCACGGCTTATGTCATTAATTAGGGGGTCTCTTATCTTGCCACATTTCTTCTCATCCTTGTGATCAGTAGGGCTTGTAATATCAAAAGAAAAGAATTTGATTGGCAACGTTGGTTTGCAGTTTTTTGCTCTCAAATTAAACATCCAAAGCGAGAATCCGGCCATCGCAGCAGTTCTTACTCGGGAACTCCATGGTGACTTTTGACGCGCTTTCCCGCCCAATAAATTTGGTGACGATATACAAATATAACGAGAAACGCGCCTTCATTTGCAGCAAGTGTCGATGGTCCTGATTATTACATTTACCAATCAATGGGTTGAGCACTTCACCGAAAATCTTGGGAATACGTACGTCGACGTGATACCAATACTGGAGTGAATTCAAATCAAAAATTGTGTTTTAGTTGAACTTTGAGCATTGAAAGTGAAAACGCCAAAGGAAGAAGGCAGATTGGGACGTTTTATAGCTCAATAAAGTTAGTCAGATGTATTGCGTTACAACCCATTAAAAAGTGATGCGGAGTACTCGGGTTGAGACTAGGATTTTATTACAGAAAGGCCGAGGTCGTGAAATGTGATCCAATCTGTCCCCTACTTCTCCCTCTTAGGCGACTTCTCCGGTCTAATTATTTTTCCAGAAATGAGATATTTAATTTTTGTTATCTTGAAGAATACTTTTTTCACCTCGCGTTTCAAAACGCTAGATGCTTTTTATTGTATTCATTACACAACATCACGTTTCTTAACTGTAGCAGCAGTTGGCATTCACATGAATCACTTATTCAACTTTATCATATTAACTCTGTTCAAAATGTTGGTCTACAGCTGTGTCCGGCCCAGGCCGAAATAGATGGGCGTTTTGACCTCAGAATGTCCGCACTTGCCCTAACAGAACTCACTGGCCTTAATGCAAAGTCATTGTTTCCCCGAACACCTACTGTCATCAAGCGCTTTTATTTACCCTTGGAAAGTCTACTTCTTCAATCCATCCTTTCCGATTTACAACGGATAATACAAGCGCGTTCAAATCTTGTGATTCCCCAACTCTTCAATAACAAGTTTTGTGCTACAGTAAAACCCGTCTCCGTGGTCGAAACATTTTGGTCTCCCAGGCCGGATAGGCAAACAATATTTTCGTGGCTTAAGCATTCCGGGTCAGGATGCAAAGTGTATATCTCCTGTTTGAAGCAGTATTAAGATGGACTCATCACCTGCATTGGATCACAAAGCCGATCTCCATCAAACCTCTTCTAACGATACACCTCTGTCAAAATTGGAAAGCTCAGAGGAAGTAAGTAACAAATTCTATCTCCCTTCAGACCTCGTCATCAATGACGTAACGCGAAGGCTATTCATTTACTCCCGAAAACTACATAATCTACAACTCTCAGCTCAATACACCCTCAGCTTCCGCTTCATTCGCAGCCTGCACGTTGTCCTGTCACTTCGCCGAAACACTGAGTCAATTCTCAGGGATAAAGAACTACTTATCAGGTATTGCCGATGAGGTACTTGACACTAAATGGTACGGCACAATCTCTTCCAAACTAGACGATAAGTCGTCCACAATTGAACTTCACCTTCTTCCACAGATGAATTTGCTGTTCATAAACCCCATTGATTAGACCACCTGCAGTATTCACACCTACTCCTCTTCTCTGGCGGCAACCTTCTGAAAGACCTTCGACTCTCGAACGATTTCTTCGCTACCATCCGTCAAAGAAGACGCCGAGACACCACCTAAACATCCCTTCACCTACACCAAGCGCTCCAACCTCACGACATGCCCTCCGCTTCCACCAACCATTGTGACAACCGTTCATTCTTCGCTGAATCGTGTGAACTGGTTTCCCACATTAGAATATAGAAGCTTCAGGTCCTTCCCTTCAGAGGTAGCCCTCTGCCCCTCGTGCTTATATACCAAAATGTATGTGTTTCACCAAGCCCCACCGTACTGAACTCAAATAGTTAGCCTACACTAAGGCAGTGTCTCGACTCCCCCTACTCTTTGGTGTGGGTGGAGTGGGCATTCATGGGAAGGATTACTGGCACTTTCACGCCGTTCGTATGGCGTCACTACATGCAGCGATGAGGTGTACAAGACGCAGAGATCGTAATGCTGTGCATGCTCGCTGTCGTACGTGTGGTAACCTGTTTAAGTTGCTGAATCATGTGGGGCAGGTGTGTCCACGTACTCATGGGGCCGCGTCAAGCGTCATGACGTGGTCTGCGAGCGGGTTGCTAGTGTATTGTCATCTGATGGCTGGGAAGTGGAGAGAGAACGGTACTACTGGGTTGTCTCTGGAGCAGGGCTGAGGCCTGACATCGTCGCCATTGCTCCCGACCAGTCTGCAGTGATCCTGAATGTCGAGGTAGTATCTGGCAGCCGAGACCTTGCGCTAACTTGGTGAGACAAGGAGCGCAAATACGACAGGATAGAACTTCGTATGGCGGTGTCGGAAGCTCGTGGAGTAGAGGCAGGTAACATCAGGGTTGCAGCATTGACCGTGTCCTGGAGTATGTGTGGTGCAAGAAAAGTGCTGAGGAGATGCGTCAGCTGGTGTTCTCCACGGTATCACCACCTGCTTGTTGCATCGGTCGTATCTAAACTGGTGGTCGTTCTATCGGGGAACATCCTTTTAACCTTGTTTCCTTCCCCGTCCCAATCCTCATATCGCAAGAGCCGGCGTAGGGTAGTGTGGGTAGCCCTTCCCATTTTCTTACTTATTATTTATATAGTGTCTCTCCTTTTTGGGTGCCACGTTCCATTTACGGTGAGCATTGGAAAAAAATAGTTCGATTTGCGGGGGATGGCTGAGCCGATTGAGCTACTTCTTTTTTTGTTTTGTTCGTCATTTTTTGTAAACGCGAAAATAAGTCTATTGGTGATTTCCGTCGATAGGAAAGGGGGTTGGAGACGAAAATGTACCAAAAACTAGAGGTTTTTCGCATTTTTCTAGAAAAGCGGCTGTTGCGGATCGCGCTGGGTTTATCCTCCGACTGTATGAAAAATAGGAGGGAATCTAGCTCTGCTTACAGGAAAGAAAACACTAACTAGGAGGTACTAACGATACTTGGAGCTGAGGTTGCAGAAGTTGAACGGTATAAATGAATTTATAGCAGAGTGACGGAGGGAATTTAAGACACACTTAGACAGCCGACAATAAATAAATATAACACGGAAACAACGAAGAAAAGCGTGATAGCACGGGAGTTAGACCAGAGAAAACCCGATAACGGCGAGTGACTGACTTGAAGGAGCAGGGTAGAGCAGTATGGCTTGTGTTGTCGCACATTAGGTGACGCCACCTCCTGGACAGCGCATTTGAGCGCCTCATTTCGATTTTGATTGGACTTTCGCAGCATCTTCTACTAGTTACTACAAAACGTTTCTTCTCCATAAATACCTCCATGAAAATACGGTTAACAGAGATATGGGGACTTAGAAAACAAAAATAGGTTGTTTACGCTTTTTGGATAAAAGGCTTAAACGATTTTCACCAAACTCACAGTATGCTTTTAAATAGTTAATACCTCAATCTTTCTGGATAAGTATTCCTCTGAAAGTTCATCGAACAGAGATGAAGATGAAAATGTGTCCGAAATGATGTTTTTTAGAACATTTTTGTAAGTTCTGAGTAACTACGTCGCTGGATTTCATCAATCTTATGGAGTGTCTAAAAAGTGACCTACTCCCTCATTTTGTTCTCAACAAGTATCTCTATATCTATGCGTTAAACGGAGATATACGCCATGGTAGCTCGGAAAACGAGATTTGTCGAGTATTCATTTACCGGTTTTACAATTTTCGGCTTTGACGATTTTGATCAAACTTACGCAGCGCTCTCAACTGACTAATACCGACATTTTGCTCTCATTAAATGTTTCCGTAGAAATGCGTCGTCGAATTTACGGGTGTTGCAGAAAGTTATGTGATGCTACGTACCAGATATTGTACAATAAAGTACGAACTAGTGGCACTAGAGTTTCTGATCCAAATGTAGTATATTCCGTTCTGCTCACTTAAATCATCGAACAGTGCGGTGAAGCAGTGAATTTGCAGGCGCAGGATATACCTCACCGACATTACAGCTCACCATCGAGGGTTTCTTCATGCGGTAATAAAGTGAAGTTAAAGCCTCTCGCCGACACAATCAAAACCCACATCCCTTCGCATTTCTGAGTTGGGCAACCGTAAAAAAGGAGATTTGAAAACGGCGGTAAGGTGAAATGACGGTCGCTAGGAAACCTCTAGGTGCGTAGAAGGTACAGGGGAATACGAAGGGTCGCCTGTATCCAGGAACTCACCCTTTCCAAGGCAATCGTAACAAGGGAGGTTTTCAAGGCAAATGAGAGCCCCCGCCTAACCACAGAGGCTCCATCGTGCCGTTGAAAGGATCGAGAGGGAGTTACCGTTCGGAGGTCCTTCTGTGGAATTGATCGACACAAATCTGAAGAAAGGAGAGTTAAGATTAGATTGGTCTCAATCTATCATTGAGATAAAATGGTTCAGTCACGCGAGATAGCTGCGAGACCTAGAGCAATAAGAAAAACATCCATTGTAATGCAACGGCGCGGTTTCTTTGCTCATTTTGAGCGTATCCCTCCGAACACTTCTCCTTTCCCGTTCTATTGTGACGATAATTGCGGTGCTATAGGAAATTCAGTACGAGACTTTAGAAATTCTGCACGTTACCCGTTCGATTTAGTATTCAACTTCATCATTCCTTTTCTCCCTCTCGCCGTTTTCAAATCTTCGAATCGTGATGCGCCGTTAATATCTAGTAGTGAAAGAGTTCCTAGAAATGCGACAAAACCACTAACAACGCAACTTAGCCCTCTTTTAACTGTGGTTTCCCTCACTTCCCATAGGCCGCCTAGTGAACCGTACTAGTTTTCATTAATGTTTTGTAATAAAATGCAAAACTGTTTGTATTTAATAAACTACTTTCTTCTTCTTTTTCACTTCCACTCTACCAGTAAACCTAATTCACCATTTTCGCCCATCACATGCACAAAAAATTGCCGGAAAGAGACGATTCGCACGGACAGCGCTCTCAAACGACTTTTTCACGTGGTTTTAGGAAATACAGAACACGCCCTGGCCAGAAAAACTCGCCCTTTGCTCGACAGTAAACAATTCCCAGCGACACCCACCACTTTCGCAGTCATAGTCACCAGACTTCCGCCACCCTGTTCTCTCAGCTGTCAAACTGTGCGCTCCAGGAAGCCAGATAAAGCCCGGGAAGTTTACCCGGCCGCCAATTTGTTCCTTTGACACGCACCTCAAATATGACTATTGGCCAAATCAAATTCCCGCTTTCTGAGGTTCGTGGGTTTGATAGTTCCTTTGATACCATTTCACTGAACACTCTATGCCTCCCCTGAACAATACCGCACCGTTGGTGTTTCGTAGTATTGACTTCTACGCCACGTCTGCAATGTTTCACTTTTTCCCTCGAGATGATTGTGATTTTATTGTGGCTATATATCCCAATCCCAATATCCCTGAAGCAAGGTTCACATTGAATCATAGTTGCAACTGGGCGGCATCGATTTCAGGCGATATGAGGCCTTCTCGGTCTCTTAAGGAACAATAGGCTCAGAGAATGGGCAACTATCACAAAAGGGTCGAGCCTCCGTATATCACCCGCACAATAGCTATGAAAGCGAAATAGAAAAGAAATAATGGCGTACAGAACCTCTTTTCATAATATCGTAGAACACACAGAACCTCTTTTCATAATATCATAGAAAAATCTGAACAGAACTAGTGAGAAAGGAAGAAGAGAAAATTAAAGCGGCTTTCACGACCCTTTTTTCTTTAAATGTCAGCGCCACATTTTCTTGAGAACAAATAAGCCAACCTTGTATCTCAACGGGGGATATTTAGTTGGAAATGAAACCTCTAGTGAAGATATAGAAACGATATCTCATGCTCTTGGAACTACGAAAGACTAGTGAAACACTCAGCAGCGGATTCACAGGGAGTAAGGCAAAGTAGAGCTCACAATGAGGTAATACTCGAACGAAACTAATTCAATGGAATCAAAAACATAACTTTGTCCTTCCTCTTAACTTCCGTCGTCCCCCAATGTGGCGAGCAGTGCACTGCGTCTCAGAAAGCTAAGAAGTCATAGAGGAGATTGCCTCTGACATCCGAACTGGAACTTGATGGTTACCTACCCACGCTTGAAGCACCGTGAGCATCATAATGGTTGACGTTCCCATGAGCACGCAGAGATACATGCCTCACATCACTCAGCGGCTAAAACCAGTGGTTACCACAAGCAGAACAGTGAGCATCCACAACGTGTCGACTCGGCCTCTTTTACACACTCATGCGCACAGAACATTTTCTCGTATGATGTTTTACGGCCCTTGAAACCTTGAAATCTGAAAAAACTTTGAAATATCAGGTGCGCCGCATAATACTACTTACCTTAGCTATACGTAAATACACTGGTTTTCATAGCTTTGCTGCTAACTTGATTTATTCTCCACTCACTTCATTTAAACTTGATCAAACGTCCATCAAACGTTCATTTAAACTTGGTGGCGTCCAATGGTGGCCTGCAGCTGATTTGGATTGGTCGTTTTCCATACATAAACACCCACACAGACACAGACGGACCATTTTTCCAAATGTCGTTTTCAGGCCCAGCAGGGCTTAAACCGTAATGACCTGAAGGTAACTCAATTTTGTTTAGCCGATTACATAACTTTCCTTTCTACTTCGTAGAGCCAAGGAAAGTAAAAAATTCGCCTGAATTCTGCCAACTCCATCGGACTAAGGAAAGTAACTATAAACGACATAACTTGAGTTCACGAGAGGGAACAGATATTAACTAATAACAAACGTCATGGAAGTCATAATTAAAGGAAGACACAGCGATTAATGATTTTTAAAATACCTTGTCTATGAAATCGGCTTAAATTGTTGAATTGCAGCTCTTAAGAATTATTTAGCAGATCTAACCACGAATTGATGAAATTTTAACGACAATATTGTTTCTCGTAGGGGAAGAACGTGAAGAAGAAGCAGACGAATCTGGGTGGTGGTCGATCCTTAGCTCATTGGCGTCAACTCACTCAGAGAAATCCGAACTGATCCTTTCAAGCTCTTGACTGGCTCCCATTAAAACCCCTTCTTGGTATCCACCCTTAACCCGTCAGTACTCGCTGCGTGATTTTCTCTCACAGGGCTGGATAAAACAGCATTGCCTGGAATGTACATCAACTACTATATTCCTGGAGGGAATGGGCACCCCTAGAGGTCACCTGCTTTAGTTTTTGCGAAACCTGAGTCGTTAGTGCACACACGCGAGTGCTCAAGTTTCACTTTTTTGATTGCCTGTGAAACTTGTTCTCACCTGTGAGCGCTGCCGTAAGTATTTAAATTTAAATCAGTTATTTCTGAAGTTTTTCCCCCCAATTCGTTCACCATTCATATTGCAGATTACGTGCTTGCTCGAATGCAGCTTTTATGGCCTTGCTTTCAGTTTAAAACTTTAACACACACACATAGTTTGCTTTTTCCACGAGTTTTCTGAAAAACTATTAGCAGTGATTCCAAAATGTTCTGCGATTAGGTGTTTTGTTTATTATTTATTTTTGCATGTTTCTCCAACGTACAACCACGACTTTCTATCTGTTTTATTTCATGTCATTTCCAATTCAATCGGTTTTATTTCATTTGCAATAATGTCAAATCTCTGGTAGAGTGCAGGACATTTGTTTCTGCAACTCTTTGATCGAAAGAATCGTGTTCTACATCATTCAGGCACACTGTTCACAATTCCGCTGATGGCCGGCCTAACTCGTAAATGTGAACGACCTCTAAGCTAACCTTATTCATAACTCTTGAGACAATCTATATTTGACGAATAGAGAAAACTGTTTCGGCTCAGTTCAGACCGAATAAGTTAGTTGGTCTTTTAGCCATAACGGGAAACCCCAAGCAGTCAAGTTCAGCTCTTTATGATCAAGTGCCTTTGATATGGAAGCCTTCAATCGGTCCTCCAGCTTAGGGTTTATTTCCAAACCCGGCAACGAGTTTCCCCTTTTTGGATTTTCCAATATATTCCTTTCCCCCACTCACTTTACGACCTCTCCTTAGATGCCAACTCCCATCTCTCTCTAGACCCGACCTGAAAACGCACATTCGTCTCTCAGTTCTCGCACTACTTACTTGCTCGCCACTCTCATCCCCGCACCGCAGTTCACCAGTCTAGAGACCCCCTTGTGTTGCGTACATTTTCCCTCACACCCATATTTCTAACATCTCTCCTCTTTGATACTTTTGTATCATACGTGTACGGATACAGTCCTCTCTCACACTCATCAAATTAATCCACTTATTCTTCAAATCCCACCACAAGCTCCTCCTCTCTTGCTCCGAACACAAACATCGACTTTTGCAATTCTAAGTACATTTACCTATCGATACCAATCAAAACACCAAAACTTGGTAACCTTTAATTTTCGGAAGTTAAGTTTTAAAAGTGTAGTTAAAAAAGTAATGATCAACAAACAATTATATTGAAGGAGACTGCTCTAAAACTGAGCAGCATTTACACAGAAATCTCATATGAGAGAAAATGACACGTACAAGTAATGGCGTCCCATTGTGCCTAGCGAGTACTGGAGGGTTAAATCTGCACGCCTAAGTTGTACATTTGCACTCCCTAATGCGTCCCTCTGACCTTTATCACCACTTCAGGAGATCAATTGAGGCTCATTTTCCAGATCCCCTAGCGATCCCTACCATTAGCTGTTTTCAGCCGCAATAAGTGTTCTCTAAGCTTGCGAACGATATGTGGTAGTGTTTCCTACCTACACACGAACGTTCTTCTTTGATGATCTTTAACAATTTTTTCATCGGTTATACACAATGCACACACAGTAGTGGAATGTGTGACGTGAAAAAATGAGATAGAGGCGCTTTAAAGCTAAACCTACTTTTCACACATTTTTCATGTTAGTGAGGATTTTAAAACTTTACCCCCTACGCAATCCCAGTAAATTGCTGAAATACAGCGTGGAAGAAAGGAAGATATGTGAGTAATTTACAGGCATTTTCAGTAAAGTAACGTGTGTGAGAGTTATAGCAAGAACAATGACGTATTGAACTAGTTGTTGTTCCGCGCGATGAGTTTAGAGAGATATCCTGTGCGACGCCCCACCCAACTTTCCTCAGCTCCACAGCCATCCATTTGAGCTTGAAGTGGTAGCGTGTGAGTTTCAGGAATTTATCAAGGGGCGCCTGTTTATGCCACGACGAATATTAAGCAGCCGATGCACAAGTTATTTATGACAGCATTCGTTTTTTTCTGTAGAATAGATCAGGAATTTCTGGGTCCCTTATGAGCACTCATTGTACAGATAGTTTATTATAGCACCTCTGCGATTTTTCTGAAAATGTTAGAATCGGGATTTATGAGGAAACTTGTTCGATAATTTATTGTTCTGCTCTCGACCTTTGCCCAATGATGAAGCTTACATGGGACTGTCATATTGTTTGGAACTGTCAATATGAAATCGTTAAGGCCGTTTTTGAGAAAAAAATGGTATTTTGACCACTTCGATAAATATAGTTAGTTTCGAACCAATTTTTCTGATATTCTAATTCTGGCGGACAATGCTGATCTGCAGGCATAATATAACCTTCGAGCTGATTCAGTCCAGCTGTTATCTCTCAATCGCGCTTGCAAAGACGCACGTACGCTCACACTAAGACCATTTTCAATAGTCCGTGAGACGAGAAGATCTGAAGAAAACTCAAAAACAAATACAACGCTGGGTTAAGGAAAGTAAATGACAGAGTAATTCAGTAAAAAATCTCGTTATGGATGGTTGACGTTGGGGATTGTAGGGGAAATTGGAAGAATGGTGTTCAAACATCGTGTTGTTCGTTAAATCATCACCATTGTATGGTTAACTCAATGGAAACAGTTGAAAATCGAGTGAAGAACTCCGTAAAATCAAGTATGAATAAAAGCATTTACATCAAATGGAAACTTAATGCCGAAATGGATTGCGTATCGAGGGACACTGTCAGGAAAGTGGCGAATTTTTAGGAATACTCGTTGCAAAGTCGATTTAAATGTTTGATGAAAATTGACTTTAATATGTGGATGGGTTGCTTGTAAATTGAAGTTTTCGATTCGCGTATTCGTACGGTTAAGAACTGAGGGAATAAACGCCGAACAATGAGAGCATGAACTGATCGTGAAAGATAAAATTCACAGCTAACAGACCTCATGATGGCTATCTAATAGCTAGTGATCTGCCAATGGTCCAACCAAGTAGGTTCATCCATAATAGTAGAGGAAACAGAAATATGGCTTGCATAACTATCATGGAGATGAAACGTGCTGTCATTTAGCACGTTCTGGTCATCAATTGCCCATTGCTCAGAAAGCCTTAACACAAGCAAGAATGGTTTAATCAATCGTTACCTGGGACATTTGACTCATTAGGGTCAATTGTTTCATTAATGACTTGTGAGTGCACGGAAGGATCAGGTACGGGTTTTACCCAGTCCTACGTACGATTGGTTGGGAGAGATTTAAGCAAGTATCGGTCACGTTCAAGTACATCGATAATTCCCCGAGGTTGCAATTGTCTGATTACGTTTTGTATCAACACTAATGACTTTGAATTTCCTTTATTGAAGCGTAAAGTGACATTTATCGTATTCAGCAGCTTTTATGATGTAAAGCTCTTCCAACCTTACTAATCATCAGCTCGAATAGAGAAGAACGAGTTACACGATGGATTGTACAGTTAATGGCCAATGGAATATCAGAGATTGCATCTTGCCATGAGTGTTCTCCCACCTCAGTAGCAGTTAGCATTTTGGTCAAAACTAACTCTTTCTACTTGAGCATTAGCGCGGGCAATATAACAAAGATCAATTTGTGATAACTACAAAATTGCTTGAAATCATCGCCAGCAAAGCATGTACCTTTGGTCAACTACCCCTCGAGTAGGCGCTGCAAAAAGATATATTGATATTTCCTAAGTATTGATACCATCGGCCGCATCAAGTTGGCGTGTATGATGAAGGAGGGCATATTTTGTGAAAACATCGAATTCTTTAGAGTCATTCTTGCGAGATAATTTTCTTGAAACATCCTCGTGCACAGTATGCAATGGTATGATTGTTTTAAGTATTAGACGTAATTGAACTCTAGCCTTTCCGAAGAGACAATTGTTTGCAAGTCAAACAATTTTCATAGAATTTCCTAACGAATTTTGACATGCGTCTGAACTAGAACATTTCTCAGGGGTTGTCTCCCACCTTAAATGCATTATTGCTTCATGAACTGTCGATACAAACAATTTAGATAAAATTGGTACTTTGATCACTATGATAGTTTTGAATCGATTTGTTATCTGGCTTTTTTGTCAAGCGCATTCACAGACACACATTCGAAATTCCATTGGTCAGAGGCGTCTTTTTTTTTCTTTTTTTTGCTAACTCCACAGCATCCATAATCCCAAAAAAGTCGACAAGAATGTTAAAAAAAAAAAACTGACGGTGAAATGAATGATCGATATGCTGATAAGCTCTATCAATTTCAACGCACAACGAACTCAAGTTCTTCGAGGTTCGTATAAAACCTAGAAAAACTTAACCAGAGAACTAGATAGTCCTCTAAAACTAAAATGTTTAGTGTAAGTTGAAAACGTAATAAAATCTCTCCAACAGATTGGATTAGTCGGTACATCACTACGAACCGCTGAATATACTACTCGCATTATACGTCGCGCCAGATATCTTCGGCGAAAAGATGATGATATTTGAACCACACGAGGATAAATGAGATTTTATGATTTTTTTAAACTAGAATTTTCAGGGCCAATGGATATGATTAGTTTAAATAAAAAGTTCACTTGTTTGATCTAAATATACGAGATATGATGGGCGAAAGTAACTGCGTGGAAGAGAGCAGAGACAAAACCTTTGAATCATAATAAAACAGCGGTACGGTTTAGGGGCTTCCATACTAATGCAATTATGGAAGAAAAAAAAGATACACACATTTTCAATTAATGTAAAGAATGGATTCTAAGGAAACAAATTATTGAACATGTGGCTGACCTGTAACGAGGAGGTGATGGAGCACGAATAATCTGAGTGGCCCTGACATGAGTTCGTTTCACGCTGCGAACATTTCGATCCAACTTGAAACAACACAGGCACCCAACCACCTTCACGGACCGACACCAACTGAACTGAGGAGCCGCCAGGGCTCACCGCCACTCAACGAAAGGCTGATGCTGGGGGGGGGGGGGGGGCACCGAAGGGTTTGGCTCACTCTAGTCGCTCTCATCTCCCGTTCCTTCCACCTCTTCCTACTCCACAACTCGTAAAGAAAGAAATTAGTTGATGGAGAAGGGGGAGAGGAGGAGATGGAAGAGAAAAATCCAGGAAAAAGTCACCGCTTTCCTCCTAACAGCGTATGGAGTAGGAGGAAAACTCACCAGGCTCGGGGAATCACAAGAATCTCCCTTTCTGTGTCACTGTTGTTCAATACAACCGGCTTCATTTGCACACTCGAGCGGCCACCACAGGTAGTCCGCGACGGAGAGCGGCGTTTATCCTTTACACGTATTTATGGAAAACACCGGCACGAAATTCGTGATTGCTTGTGAGTGAAGGTGGAGAGAGAAAAATGAATTGAAACAGGCTGCAAATAAATTACTTCTGAAAAACCCCGCAGCAAAGCACGGCAATTTATTTCTTTTACTTGTTGGTGAGATGTCCGATTCACTACAAACATTAGGTATCTACATAGAACACGGAATAAAGAACGATATAATAAATTGCTCTTGCGGGGGCTAAAATTTCAGTTTGAGGGGATATACCAGCTCACCAAAATTATGATTCATTGAGTCATCTGGAGAAGGCGTTAGTGTCATAGAGAAGAGAGGTTTACCCGTTCTTAAATTTCTTTGGGACATTGCTGCCACGCAACCCACAAAACAGGGATCAATTTTACGGAGTGAGTTAACTTAATGTTCGACTAATCTCGTTTGGCGAGCTATCACGGCTTATATTTGAATTCAACACATAGACACAGAACTAATTGTGGATACCAAAATATGGACACTCAGTAAGATTGATCGAATCCAGTGAAGCGACTGCCATAAATTTTTCCGTGGAAATGCGTTGAACGAAGATACAGCAACGCCCGTATATACAACAGGTCGTCGAATTTACGGGAGTTACGTTAAGGTGTGTGTTGCTACGCACCATTCTGTTTGCTTTTTTACACGATTACAATACTCGATTTCCTTCAGGTCGCAGGAGTAAAAACGTCCATTGGATTTCCACAGCAAAAAAAACCAAGCACTATCCAAAAAACTCTGCGAGTTATTACACGAAGATTTATTATTCTCTTGCACAGCTTTACGCAGTCTCTCACCCCCGAGACCCATCTCATTCGATTCAGTACCGAAAAATACCAGTAAGCGATACGAAACATGACATGAATGCAACGGAATGACGCGCCCGTAGGCAATTGGCACAACGTGACGAGTCGAGCTGGCTTTTAATGAGGTTTTAATTGCCGAGTTTTTTCAATTGTTAAACTTCGACTCACTATAGTCACTGTAATTTCACTGCGTTTGGTAAAAACGCAGTCACACACCTCTGAGACTCGTTCCATTTGACCCAGCATCTAAAAATTGCGATAAAACTGCCAAAATTACGTTTAAATTAATTTTTTAACCATTGTTGATCCATAACAACCATGGGCTTAGTCCGATCGTATTGCCGAGCAGGCGGGCTCAACTACATACCAAATGGATTTTCGCGCGAAAGAACGAATTTTTTAGATCACGTTAAGTGCAAGATATGACCCAGGCAGAAATTTTGACGGTTGGGATTGTAAAAAGGGTTTCCTGACCGCAAACATAGGTGTATAATTCAGAATGAATAATAATGTAAAACTGTAGCTGTATGCTTTTTTTTTTTCAAAAAAAGTAGAAACGTTTAAATTTTCAAATTACCTTCTACTCTTCGGGGTTTTTAACCAATTTTCAGGGAATGTCTTCAATTAGTCAATACCTGCATTTCGTACCCTAAAATTTTCTTCTGTCTGTCCATTGAACAAAGATAACCCAAATTAGTCAAACGTGGCTGAATTGAATCATCCTGACTGGGCGTCTTTGAACAACCTATACCCACTTTTTGTTGTCCTTTATTGAACCGGATTTGCCGAACTGTAAATGACCGTTTCTCTGATTATCTCCAAAACGGCTCTAATTATTTCGATCAAACTTACTGTATACTCTCAACTAACTACTTTCTAGGTAAATTTGTTATTCGTAAATGTTTCCGTCCGGTACACGTTGCGGATCGTCACATTTACGGGGATGTGTTGCTATGCTCGAGATATTTATTATTTCGCCGACAGAATAGTTTTCTAATGCGATCAGAGCCCGTGCGAGAGCTATCAATACCAATAGTATATCAATATCCCACAATCGAGAGAGCTGAAAGAACTTTCTTAGTGCAACCGGAAGATTATAGACGAGTTAGGATTATAGAGGCGAAGTCGTAATTGGTTTATGACCTTCCCACAAGAAAAATGAAGCCCTGACAAGCTCGCTAAATGGTCAATTAAAAGGCTTTGAGAGTTATTATAGCGGGTTTAAATTGTTGTATGGATGGGGCGTAGGCCCCAGAGATATCAAAAGTTCATTACCGCGACAAGTAATAAAGGAAGTCATCCCCCTAACACAGGCTTCATCCCATACAAGCGGTTAATTTTGAATAATTCAACAAATTACTCTTCCGTCCCATCAATTTGAAGTAAAGTGATGTTTCATCAAGAGAATTCTCGCTTTCGGCCCGTTTTCAGAATGATGCGTGATTATGTGTTGGTTTTGAAGTGGGGATTACTCTACTGCCACGTCGACGCAACTTTCCTTATTCTTATTCTAAACTAAATTGTAATAAACTGTAGATTTTTATCACATTTCGCTACAGTTCTGGTCGTAAATTATCAGTCATTTCATGCGTCGATTTTCACTGAAATCCTTTCAAGTTCCTTCGGCGTGTTTTTCATACTGAGGGCGCCCGGATTTCTCAAGTTCTGTACATTCAACAACAATTGATCCTGAAGTGCAAGATTCTATGAAATTAGAACCACTCATGTGGTGCATCACACAACGTCCTCAGCCACGTTCAATTTAAACTACTAACCCAATCTATTTATTGTTCACTGAGATCGCAGGAACTTGTTAAACAGCGTTCCACGTAGAAACTGTTAGCCCCACAGTTTTGAAATTTAATGCGCGTCTGCTCCAAACCAAACGAGATATTGACAAGATTCTTCAAGGAAGGTATGAACAGTTTGAGATCACCGAAACCATTGAGAAAAAAATGTAAAAATATCAGGTGGGACGCGTTATACAACTTTCCTTGTCCCACGAGCATTCACCGACATGTGTTTCCCAACTTTTTTTTGTGCCATGCCCTTACTTATCACGTTTCTACAATTTTTCTGCCCCCGTACATAATTTTTTTTTAAATTTATTTGTTACTTAAGACACATAATTGATAGGTTTTGTTTGGAAACCAGTATAAAATGTTATCGAAACATAGTAAGTAAACGAACTACATCACTCGCGACGAAGTTGTGGAAACCCATTTCAATAATAAAAGCGAGAAAGAACGATTGTCCATTCCCACTACATAACTCAAATTTAGTGGAAATAAACCACTGTTCTTTCTCCGTTTTATTATAGTAAGCAAAATTTCGAAACATATAATAGGAAAATTTAATTAAAAAATAAGATAAATCTGGGTTTTTAATGGAATTAGTGTGATCCTTGCGCTTGATGCTTAATACAAAGATATTTTATATTTGGCTCCAATTTAGTAAGCTTTAGTAGCAAGTCTCCACGTTGTGTTATTTCCCGTCATTTTCAGCACTAAATCCACATTCTGCTAAACATGAAGTTGGAAACGGTAGTAAAAGTTTCCGGCTGTTGTACAAACTAATCAGAAGTTTAGTTGGGTCAATTAGGTATATAACGGCGTTGTTGGGCGAGTAAAAGAAGTTCGGGTTCCCGAGAGAGGCAGCACACTCCACGGTTAATCCTAAATAGGTTGTGTCGACGACTCTAATCACTCGGTATAATTTGGTTGCATCACATGAAATTATACCTACCAATTATTTACAGCACTGCTCAAAAAATTGCATTCTTGTTCAATTTTGCACCTAAATCTAACATTGCATTAAAATAACCAATGTCCGTTTTTTACTTACTTTGGCTCTACAAAGTAGAAAGGAAAGGAATGTAATCGGCTGAAAAAAAAATTTTTCTTCTGATCTTTACGTTTCAGACCCTCCTGAGTCTGAAACGCCCCCCCCCCCTGTGTGTCTGTGAACGATTTTTAGAGAAAACCACCGTACCAAATCAACTCAAACTTGATATCTCTCCCGCAGGTTACCATTGGACGCCAAAATCAGGGTATGAACAAAATCCGCCGAAAGTTATCATAGTGATCGAAACACCAAATATTTTTTTCCTCAAAAATGGCTCTAACGATTTTGATTAAATTTTTTATATTGATAGCTCTCAATAAGGCAACTATACTATAAAATTCCCATTTGTGGAAAAATGACGAGAGTAGCACAATAAATTACCAAAATTTTCGACGTTATCGATTTTAGCGCGGTTTTTTCATTACAAACTCCGCTGGAATGTTAGTAGAAAGTTAAAGAAAATTGGTATTGTAGTCCAATCCAATACCTATAGGGTGAGTGTTTAAAAACGCTCATGAGATACATGGGGCTCACTCCAGAAATTCCTGAGTTTCAACTACCGCCGTTTCGCTTTCTACCAGTTCTAACAGTTTTACCCAATAACTCTGCAAAAGTGATTACTATCCATTCAAAAAAAATCGTGTTTACAGCCTCATGAATTATCTGTGTACCAATTGCTCAATAATGGTCCTGGAATGAGTACAAGCGCCACAATAAATTTTGGAACTGTAAGCGCTACCACTTCTTATTGCTGTGAAGTGTTGTTTGACCAAGTTCAAATTAACTGAGTGATAAATGAATCGATTAAGTAGAAAAACACGTGTACAAAGTGAATTAACATAGAGCTAAGGAAAGTTGTGTGTTGCAACGCACCAGATATTTTTGTATGCCTTTAGCGTGGTCTGAAAAATCCGTTCTTTCAGACAAAACTCTCAATTGGTGTCTAGTTGTGCCCGCTTCTACGGCTATCTGATCGTGCGAAGCCCATGGTTGTTATGGGCAAAAAATGGTTAACAAAATTAACGAAAACGCAATTTTGGCTGTTTTATCGCAAATACGCCGTGTTTGGTATCGTTTTCTAGGTATTTTTAGATGCTGGTTCAAATAGAACAATTTTGAGAACAGTGAAATCACAGAAATTATAGTGAGCCAAAGTCTACTAAGTATACAGCGTAGGAAATCGTTTCGTCGTTAGCACCTCCTTCTCGTCACAGTCAAACCATCCGTCATCTCTTCTCGTCATGTCGTGCACCTGAAATGCATAATTTTCATCGTTGTAGTCAGGAATCTGTGATTTTCGTTTCGTTTACTGGTGTTTTTCGTCGCTGAATCGAATGCGATGTGGTTCGGAGGTGTGAGACTACGTCAGGCTGAGCAAGAGAATAGTAAACCTTTGAGTAATAAGTTGCAGCATTTTTCTGATAAGAATCGTGTTTATGATTCCGATCCAATACATTTTTACTCAGTTCACAAATAACTTCACGTTTTATGTACAATGTGGTAGCGCTTAAAGTTCCATAATTGATTGGGTTGTTTCTACTCATCTCTCGGCCATTACTGAGCAATCAGTGCACAGGGGAATTCTTGCAACACGATTTTCAGATTTTAGATTTTAGCTTTTCGATATTGTAGAAACATCGCGTTCATAGTTTTGGAATCATTTGGCAATAAATGAAACGACGGTGGTTGGTATTCCAGAATGTCTAGAGTTACTTCTCATCGTATAGATAGTTGATTGGACTACTGCCCTAATTTTATTGAGCATTATAATATCATATGAGCGGGCTTCACAAGGCAAAAACGGCGCTAAAATCGAGATTTTTCGAAATATTGATAATTTATTGGCTTCCCTCCTCATTTCCCCACAAATAAGAATGTCATGGCGTAGTTGTATCGATGAGTTTTGGAACTATACGACTGCAAGCAATACAAGACGATTTTATCATCAAATAAACATTACGTGACGATTTGCAAGTTGATATAGCCTGAAAATACTAAAAAGGTTTGAGGCAGTGCAAAGAAAACACATTTATGATGTAAGAATGTGCGTAGAAGTGCCCCGTGGCATATGTTCGAGATTACGCGTAGAAAAATTAACAAAATTTCTCATGTGTTTGTTTATTCTTAACTGAAAATTATTAGCTCGCAGTTTATGCAGCTGATTCAAGTCGAGACCGTCCGCGTCAAATGTGTGACAGCGACGTCAAAACCAGCAGTGAGAAACTCAAATTTGACGGGGCGTGACGACAACTTGAGAAATCTTGGGTTGTGGTAACAGCCAGAAACCGTTATTACCCCATACGGCCTAGCGCAGGTGATCGGTTTATCAAGCAGTGTTCGCATATTAATTTTCCAAGCGGCTCTAGTTATCGTATGGTAATTGGGACTTACCTCTTTGGATGTTGGGGAGTCCATCCTGAAGAAAAAATAAAAGTTGAAGCACTGGAGTAGAAGTAGACGATATACATCGATGTTTTAAAAATACTCGATGTATAGTAACGATGCATCGAATCAAACCGATGTATTGTTAAGTTTTAAGCATTGAGTATACATCGATGTTTTTTTTTCGAAGCATCGAAAAGGCAAACAATCAAACCTACTCCCCGATCTCTCTACGGTTAATAACTATTTTTTTGTCTTTTTCAACTACATTATTTAGCACTCGCAAGGTGTTTCGTCAAAAAGTGGTACCACTAGTTGAAAAGGCCGCGAATATTATAGAGATCAGTGCAACCAACCCATAAAAAATAGAAATGCAAATGGCCGATTGAATTGACCCGTCGTCTCTCTCTTACTTACAGTTAGTTCCAGTCTCTGGCTTCAAAAAGCATATTATCTTAATTTTTGTATTTATTAGATACCTACTCAGCTTGATTCAGAATTCATTTTAAAATTTGCTGGGTCGTGTTAGCAATAATATTTATACATCAAAGTGTTAAACTGAACAACGCGTTATTTGTCATGTTAATATCATAATAAATTTGGAAAGATTATAAAATACAGTTTCCAACATTGCATAAAATTGCCTTTAAGTATCTAACAATGGTGGGCACATCTGTGCCATCAGAGAGACTGTTTTCGCGAGCGGTGCATGTAATACTCAACAAAGGAATACATTAAACGGTAAAAGATTGGGAAAAATTTGGTTTTTACAAAGTATAGATAGAAATTATCGGGATATATATTAAAAATAAATGTAAAGGTAATAAAGTTATTTTAATAGGTGCTTGCTTCTTATTTCTAAACAACATAGATATTTAACTTATAGAAAAACAATCAATGTATAGAAAACATCGAAGTATTTTTTGATACATCGATATTACATCGATGCAGCAATCCCATGCAATCAATTGAAAAAACAACGATGTTTTTTTTAAATTTCCATCACTACACTGGAGTACAAAACACGATGAGCTTCCACTACTGCTGATCTGACTGATCAGCTGATCGATCATCTGTCAAGAGGACGTTAACCATGTCTTTAACGGTCGGATTCGTATTTCAAGCCGTGAAAGCAACCGAAGTAAAGGTTAACACCCGCATTGTTTGCTATACTATAGACATGGAGATAAGGAAGTGTCTCGGTGGAACAATAATCTGAACAAAAACTACGAGCCCTTAAGAAACAACGTTATCAACTTCCTGGAGCAGATTTCGTAGACGTTTTGGGCTGCAAAACCTCTGTGAAACCACCCTAACTTCCGTATTGAAGCTCCGCTGCCTCAAAAACTGGTAAAAACTCCCACTAGGGACTGGCAAAGCGCAAGTTATAATTCGTTTCAAACCAATGCATTACCTAGACGTACCCCATTTTGCTCTTCTTCTATTGTTATTCCGTCCTTAGACTTCAAATGTGTGTGTGTGTTTGAGTCGGTAGTTCAGTTTGCGGGAGAACTGCTGAACCGATGGAGCTGGTTCATTGTTGTTCTGTTCATGATTTTCATAGACACAATAATAGCGTTATGGGCGATTTCGGTCGATAGGAAAGGGGGTGTTGGATGAAAATGTACCATAAACTAGCGGTTTTCGCATTTTTCTCAAAAACGGCTGTAACGATTGTGATTGAACTTTCAAATATCTTCTACTAATTGGTACCTAACTTTTATTAGTTATATATCTCAACGAAAATACAGTGAAAGGCAAAAAAGATACAATACAGAAAAAATAGGTTTTCATAGCTTCAACGATTTTCACCAAACTCACAGAATCTTTGTAAATAGTCAAGGCCGATATATTGTTCTCAATAAATATTTCTCTGGAACTTCATTTAGCAGAGATAAACGTGTAACGTATCAAAAATAACGTTTTTTGAACATTTTAACTGCGTCACTGGATTTCATCGATCTTATAGAGTGTCCGCATTTTTTTCTCCGTGATTATTTCTGTATATACCTGTTGAACGCAGGTAACTCGAAAAATGAGATTCGTTGAATATTAATTTATCGGTTTTCCAATTTTCTCAAGAACAGCTCTAACGATTTCGATCAAACTCAGGGAGTGTCTCCACTAACCAGTACCTTTTGTTCTCTATAAATGATACAGAGCCAGCATATACAGCAGGTCGTCTAATTGTTTCTTATTTGAAATATTAGAAGTTCGATTATCTTAATTTTTTTGCGTATTTTGCTGTATGGAGTTCGATGAACTGTAGAAAAGCAAAAAGAAAACCACATTCTGTTCTTATGCTGGCAATTGATCAGAGCTTTGATGTTGAACACAGAGATAGGTCGATACCGTAAGGGCTTTCGCTTTATGGAACTATTCATCATTGTCGAAAGGCTCTTCGTTCACTCCGTTTGGGCCTACTGAAAGGAAACTCGTCTACACGAGAGAGATAGAGAATAGCCTTACCAAGATAACCAATAAATAGGTACGGCCCTTTTCTTGATCGTGACAAACATTCTTTCAATATTTACGAGATGAGTGGCGGGGGAAAGGCGGGAAAGAACGGGAGTTGAGGAGCCGGCGATTCTTCGGAACTCCTCTTTCTACCCCCTGACGGTGTCATCTGTCAACCGCTCCCCCAAAAGTATTTCTCATCATCTCTCTTCCATCAATTTCAGGAGATTGCGATGAACGAAGCAGTTCTCGGTAGCTGTGGTCAAACGTGTGAAAAACAAGGGAACATGACAGAACAGTTGGGGCCCTTCGACACGCATGAACGTTCGGACGGATTTCCAATAACGGGGAAACGCATTCTTCATATAACGATCCGGAGGTCTGACTTACGAGATTATTTAGTTGCACGTCGAAAAGGTTTTTGACTTACTTCGCAATAATCAATGTCATGTGCGACGTTGAATAATCCCGCATTTGGCTCCTGACAAAATTTATCTGGAAGGGCTGAGACAATTCCACCTGATTATGACGTGAGCCATTTGGTGCTCACTTTGGTTCGTCAGAAACTACCGAACCTTCCACGACTAATTCAAACGTTCAACCAGTGCTTTATCTCTTACAATAGTATCTGGTTACAACACACAACATTTCTCATCACTTCAATATAAAACTTGTGCAAATTAAGAATGACTTTACAAGAATGACAGATGGAGAACACACGAAGGCCAACAGGGGAAGGGGGGGATGACCTAGGCTGTTAGTCATCCCGCCTGAAACTGAATATTAATTGAGTGTTGTACAAGCTTGGTTCCTATGACTTCCTCCCCCCCTTCAAAAATAATTTGAATAACGCCAATCCGATCGAACGAAAGGTGAAAAAAATGGTTTAAAAAATTAACAAAAACGCAATTTTGGTAGTTTTATCACAATTACACCGTGTTTGGTATAATTTTCCTCGTACTTTTAGATGCTGGCTCGAATGTAACAAATTTCAGATGTTGATGACTTTTAGACCAAAAACAGTGAAATCGCAGTGGTTATAGTGAGCTAAAGCCTACTAATTGAAAGAGCTCGCGGAACAATGCAGCGAAAGTAATCGTTTCATCGTTTGCACTCCTTCTCTTCTCAGTCCAACCACGCGTCAGCTCGACTTGACACGTCGTACCAATTGCCTACAGGCGCCTGGAATACGTAATTTTCGTCGAAGTAGTCGGGTCGTGTTTCGTATCGTTTACTGGTATTTTTCGACGCTGAATCGAATGGAATCGGCCACAGAGGTGTGAGACTACGTCAGGGTGTGCAAGAGAATAATAAACCTTTGCGTAATAATTTGCAGCATTTTATTCTTTAAAGGAGATAATAACGTTAGATCAACCAATGCAAATTGTTTGATAGGTTTGTTTTGAAGTGTAGGTTTTGACTTAACGTTGTCGATCGAAGATGGTTTTTCCGCTATCTGTCTGTATACTGTTTCATTTGTATAAATCACATTTTCTTTGCCAGGCTTTATTAATAACTTTCTCGGAGGTTTTTGTTTATTATTCATTCCTAATAATAACCCTATGTTTTCGGCCACGAAAATTTTTTTACAACCCCCCCCCTCAAAATTTGATACTTTACATTTCAAGACATGGGGATTCCAATGTCCGTCCGCCGTCCGGGCCGTATTGTGCCTTTAAAAATTTAAAAAATTCGTTCTTTCGCACATAAATCCAATTTGGTGTCTAGTTGTGCCCGCCATCTCGGCAATCCGATCGGACGAAGCACATGGTTGTTATGGACAAAAGATGGTCATAAAATTAACGAAACGCAGTGTAATCGCAAATAAGCCATGTTTCGTATCATTTTCAAGGTATTTTTACATCCTGGGTCGAATGGAATGAGTATCAGAGGTGTACAACAGTGTATAGGGAAATTATAGTAATTGTTAGAGTCTACTAGTTGAAAGAACTCGCGGGAACTACAGCGGAAGTCAACGATTCGTTGTTAGTACTCCCTCCCTCCCTCCCATCTCATTAAAACCACCCTCCTGCTTGCCTCGCAACGCCGAGGCCCGCTCGCCTCGCAACACCCCTGCTCGACTCACAACGTCGTGTCTCCGTCCCAATTTCTCTGACACTTTTTTCCCGAAGGGGCAGAGGAAGGTTAAGACCACTTCCTCCGCACACCCGTGACATACTACAGACGTTTACGGGGGAATATTTAGTTTCCGTAGTCCCATTGTAGTCAGGTCATGTTTCGTATGGTTTACTAGTATTTTTCGATGCTGAATCGAGTGGAATGGGTCTCGGAGCAGTAATACTAGGTGAAGCTGTTCATGAGAATAATAAACCATTGTGTAATAATTTGCCGAGTTTTTTATTTCAATGCCAGTCTCAACTGGAAAAACTACCAAATATTGATTACAAAACTACCTGTATCAAGTCCTACTTCAACATATTTACAATATTGGACAGTTTCCGACCACATGAAAGTTTTTTCACATTTCAGTTCTGTTCGGCATTCGAATGAGCTGGACATGTGACTACTTTTCCTGGAACACAACTTTTACTGAGCCCTATTACTTCTAGTAGAGATTTCAATGTATACTTAATATCCAGGATAACTTCCGGGAGTTCAAACTTATTGGGTTTTATTATTGGAACGTCTAGGAAATATGCCATTTTTTACTTCTTTACGTAACATTACGCTTTGACGTAACTTAATATTTCGAACGAATTTTCATCTGCAAAACTAAGAAACCTTGAGCCTTGAGTTCGATTTGCGTTGTCTGTTATTATGGTTTATAGTCTCCACTGTTCGATTGAAGTTAGCTAACTTGATTTCGTTGACTGAATACTGTGAGTTAACTGAGGTTTGGAGATCCTTTTGAGTTTCTTTTAAATGAGCCATAATTTCGTTATATTTTCTCTCATCTTCAGCATTTAGGTTTCATGTAATGAATTCCACTAAACTTCCCAGACTGCTTATTAAATCTCCCTCAGTCCTAATTTCGGTGCTTGGCACTCTAATATTTCTATCTTATGATCTATAATTTGTAAAGAATAAATTCATCGAGGTTGATGGTATGTCTGTTGTGCCCACTAGTTTTTTATTGAACCTGAAAGATATTTATTGTGTGGCGTACAAGTTTCGCTCCTCCCCCACCCCCACCCGTCCACAAGAACAGATGTGGCCCTTCAAAAAATAGTGAGCTCAAACAGTTCTCAGCCATTCCTCCACAAATCTAACCACATCTCTCGCCGAAATCATGTCTTTTCGATTTAGTAGTCCCCACAAAGTAAAGACGGGAATAATAATTTGTTTTTCGTACACGATCGCTTACCTTTTGGGTAGGGGAAAGTAAAAATGGCTGCTCTTGGATCAGCACGCTCAGAATTCGATCAGTCCTTGGTTTTTCCCGACTGTAATAGCCTCATCAAGTCGCATTGGAATCTCCAATATACTCACCTGCTTCTGTCTGGATCATTCAATCCCCTGACGCATTCCCTGACTTCTTTTCAACGGTAATTTGGAAGACAAAACTTTTTGATACAAGTTTCTGTTGGATACCAAACTTTTATTCTCCTATGATCTTTTTTACTTTCCTTAGCCCTACGGAAGAGGAAGAAAAGTTAAGTAACCGGTTGAAAAAAAAAGAATTTTCTTCAGGTCTTCACGTTTCAATAACCTACGAATCACCAACTGAAGCGGTGGATCACTTTGTATACTTGGGGGTATGGTCAGTTCGTATTTCCTAGGTTTACAAACTGTAATCACTCCCAAACACAAGGTAAGACGAATGTGGCAACGCACTCGACTTCCTGATGACAAGCAACAGACAGAATTAAGGAAGGGCTGGCACGAGCGATTGGATAGCATGAACCGGGAGAACAAAACCGTTTGGAAACTGGCGAGAAGTTTCAACAATCCCTCATCACACGGTATCCCCACCCTTAAAACAGCAGAAGTAACCACTACTACTGATAGTTACAAAGCTGAAGTGCTGGTTCGGCCACTGAGGCTGGTGCAAGGAGTAACAGCTTCCTCCCGAATACGAAAAAGCTCAAATCATGCTAACAGCTCCCACGATAGCCCAATTAAGCCGAACCAATTTACCTCCCCCAATGAAGTAACCTAACTCCCCTCAAGGTTGAATAGCTTCTAAGTACCAGGTCACGATTCTATTCAAAACGTTGCTCTCAAAAACCTGCCCCGCAAAGTTGTAGTTCTCATAGTTTACATCTTCAACTCCAGCCTGAGGCTCACATATTTTCCCTCTCCCTGGAAGCCAGCCAGTATCATTTCCAACCTCAAACCTAACAAAAACCCAGTGACTCGGCTTAGCTATCTTACCATCATCCGACTCCTCCTTTGTCGAAGCTGTTCGAAAAAGTTATACTTATCAGATTGCTGAGGAAAATCTCGAGACATTAAATATCATCCACCCATCCCAAATGGGTTTCAAGAACAACCATGCAACCACCAGACTTGCCAGAGTTACAGACCGCATCAAGCTCCAGATGTCTAAGGCCGACGCATTTGATTTAGTCTGGGCGGACGAATCGATCACCTACTTGCACTACTCTAAAATAGCCTTGGGTATATGCTAGCTAGTCCTTTTATACCTCGAGGACAGACTCGTCAGGACATCGGAACTTGTATACACTGTTCAGCCCGGTACATAGCAGATGTACTTAACGATTTGCCACCCCATGTGCATATTGCGGTCTTCGCAGATAATTACTTACTGCAAAGCGGAAGGTAAGCAACAGACAGCGGGTTTATGTTTACTCCCTGTACGTGTTATTTATTGGAGTTAAATCAATTTATTGGAAGCTCTCGAATTTAATTTATTGGAATCCACTGGACTTATACTTAAGATCAAATGCGCAAGTTCTATGTTGGTATTGGTGCTTTCACCATTCTTAAAAAAATGTACATATTTTGTTCCTAATTTCAGATGCTCAGAAGGTGGTGTGCCTGACCCACACCCCGGCGGCTCGGGTACGAATCACCATCTCGGTTGGGAAACATGGACAACCACAACTTTTGTTAAGGTGATCTTCACGAAGCCCTGAAGACCATCATTACCTTACTCTGCTACCAATACAGCTTACTTTACATAACTCCTCGTTTACGTTTACCCTTTTGCTCACCATTCAACTTCTGTTTCTAGCACTGAACACTCAGAAAGATTTTTGTGCTCATATTAGTTGCTGCTGGTCAGAATTGAGTTTGAATAGGTGAACTGTGTATGTTATACCGATGTCAAGGTGCGCTACTTAATACTTGAAATATACCTACTTGTGATATCTGCAGTAAAAAATGTACATTTGTAGATATTTAAGGTATTTTGCCTCTGGTTTTCAATAATGTAAGAAATAGTTTTGAGAAGAGCGTTGTTAAGACTCATGAATGACGCATTTACTGTCATCAATTAACGCATCAGTTTCACAGCCCATGAGTTCGTTAAGCTCTAAGGGTGTTTCACGAAGAAGAGATCATAAAACAGCAAGTGAGTTTATCTTCGGAAAATAATTTGCGTCTTGGTGTTAATTATTGATAAAATTGACAACTTCTGCTTTAGCACTTGTAGGCGCGCTCGTGTAAAGTTGGAGAGACGGGGTAATTCGATTTCTTGAACGAAACGAAGTTATATTTAATGATATTCAATTATCGGCGAACTACAACCGGAAGGTTCTCGAATGCCCTCCAACTCTCGACAGCAATTCAATGAAAAGTTGCGAAAGTTCAAATCTTTCTTCCACGTCAATTCTTAAAGCTACATAATTGGCGTATCATTTATTAATCGAGGGACCAACAAAGTGAGGCACTTCTTGAAAAGATGACGTAGGAGAAGCAAGAAAAGGCCGGGGCCATAACGTAACTACCGACTACTTCACCGAAGGATAAAAGAGAGCGGAGGGAAAGAGCGAGAGAAAACCCCCGACAAAAGACGGAGAAAGGTAAAGAGGATCGGTATGATGCCATTTTAAACAACGTGACTTGAATACGAGGATTCTCTTTTGGTATGAGGCGGGGAAGGGCATGGGGGTGGCGAAAGAGAGAAAAAAAAGAAGAATTGGTTAAGGCCCGAGGGAACCGAGAACGAGTTTCTGAATACAAACCCTGCACCTTTCCCTGGGCTTCGGGGCCGGAAAACCAGTGAAAACTCGAATAATAAGAATTATAGTAAGGGAGATTGTTGAGGTGAATTCATACAACTTTATGAGAGTAGCATGCATCCACCAGGTCAATAACAGTAAACGAACCTCTTCCTAGTTTTCCCGTATTCGTAATACAGTTGTATTTGTTTGGTGTACGAGTGCAGAAATGAAATGAAGAACATTTCACAGTCCGGAATATTTTGGAGAAGACAGCGATACATTCATTGATTCTGCAACAATTTAAATCGAGTGAGAACCCGAGGGACTGAATATTAACAAGTTAAGGGTCATAAACGTACAGTGACAGTGTGACACTATGTGCACTAATTGCAGCAGATCATGATGAGAGGGCAATCGAGAAAGTACGAAGCAACCGAAAGCAGGTTGAATGGAAATCAGGGAATAGAAAACGACACATTAAAGAATTAATATTGGGAAACTCACGAATCGTGTTTGTTGGGTAGCTTGAGTTGGATATGAGAAATAAATTTCAGCATGAACAAGGGGGTCTCTGAATAGGCAAATTGGGTTGTGAGGGCGAGAGTTGAGGAACGAGTATGTCTTGTTGGGTTGGGTCTAGGCAGAGCTGAGAGTTGGAATCCATGGAAAGGAGGTAACCTGAGTGGTGGGAAGTGGGCATTTTGGAAGCCCAAAAAGAGAAAACTCATCAGCTTCAGAAATAAAGTTAAGCCATTTGTCGACAAGAGAAGCCGATTTCAGACTTTCCCGTGGCTACCAACACAAAGTCTCCAGGTCAGAAAGAGCTGGACTGCTTGCACCTGGGGAAAGCACAGGCTCAAGATTTCAACTAATTCGGCTGTGCTGAACAGCATTATAACTGGAGGAGTGGGCGAGATGACCAATGGATTTCAAAGAGCAGTAAGAAGGTCATTTCGTTTGCTGATTCCTGAAAACGATTGGTGAGGGACCAAACAATTGACAGGTTTTTGGGAAACAGACACGTTGTGATACCTCATCTTTGAGAGGGTACTGCGGGCGGCACACCAGTGACTTGGAGAATTTTATTAACTGTTCTTATGAGAAGAGCCAAACACTGTTGTTATTTGTTAAAAACTAATTGAACAAATGATTTTAATTTGCTCTTATTGTGAACCGCCCTATAACGTCCAGGACATCATAATCCCACTCCTTTATGGCTTGGTCTAGTTCGGTATTTGACCGTATTCTTGATCACTGCACTTGCTCCAAGCGCGTTAACGTAAAAAAGACCTTTGATGGAGCTGCCGACCCACATCTGCAATGCGAAAGCCTGGCGGTGCCTAGTCGCTATTTGTGGAGGTTTGGCCCTCCACAAGCTGTGTATATTTGGGCTTTCGGCACAGAACTCTAATGGCTGCTACAGAGTGGGAGGTGAACCGCTCTACCAGATGTTTTTTGGCATGGCACCTCGCAGCCTATGCCTCAGCAACAGCAATTAGGCTCATCTCCTCATAAGCACACCAGTGCTATGCAGCTTCACACAGTAATATCGATGTTAACCTCCTTAATCCTCTTGACAGGATGCTCCTGTTAGACGTGGGCATGTAGGCATTTGACATTTCTGAATGCCCAGCCACATTACCAGTACTGGTAGTCTTCTACGGCGATGGAGATGGTGGAAGAGTATGAGGAAGAAAAGGATGACGATGGAGAAACGGAAGAAGGCTCCCTGTTAACTGACCACAGGCATCTTCCTGAAACCATCGGGTGCCTATGGGTAGCTGAGAGCTATGAAGCTGGATGTTTCCATTACTGATAGCAGGGAAGGGGCACTGATGAGGGAAACCAGTACCTCCTGAACAAAGTTCACTTACCCTCTCGCGTGTTACCATCCATCACCACGAAAAGGTGGGTGATTTATGATGGCCTGGGCCGCCTGGCCTGGCCAAGAAACGGTTATGTACCTTTAGGTCGACAAAACACACAGACATGCGGGCCATTAGGACTCAAATCATTTGAAACGTAAAAATCTAGTGAGAACTCAGCCGATTACTTAACTTTTTCTGTCTATTACTTAGAGCCAAGGAAAGTCAAAATATTGCTGGGCTGATCGAAATATCGTCAATCAACGGCTCGGAACGCTGTGCTGTTTCTCCCTTATGTCAGAATGTTGACGATAACATTTTCAAGGATGCATATTGTTTACTGAAGTAGCTACTGCAGTAATTCACTACTGATATAACTCTCTTAGGGACAGTCATTTTATAGAGAAACAGACCTGTAGTAATTTTTAGTTTTTCTTAAGCTTATTCTTGTGATTAAATCATATCTTCATAAAGTTAACACGATTAACATTACACTAAAGTTTCATTCGCCGTAGCCGTGTAAAAATAGAAAAAATTGTTATCAAAATATGAACTGTTAGATCATACCCAGGTAAATTGAATCATCTTACCTACATCTTATAAGTCCTATTTGCTGTTCCGTAGCAGAAAATCCCACTGTATTTCACTCCCAGAAGAAAGATCCTTCAACTTGGCCAACAACTGTATAACGAAGGAATATCTCGAGAATTAATTTCAACGACAACGTTAAACTGCGAAAACGTCAAGTGCGTTTGACCTTGAGATTTCCGCTTAATTTATCGGGAAATCGGTATTTATTTACGGCACGTGGTACTTGAATTTTCCTTAAGCGCCGCCTGTCGAAATGAGTTGCCCCTCTGGATAATAAACTACTTGCCCAACTGTTAATTATACGCTAGAACGACTAAGGACCCGAGTTCTCCGAAGGTTCCCGGCGGGATTTATAGTTTGAACGAGATTTGAATTTTCATTCCCCACTTGAAACCCCTCGATGGAAAATATTTCATAAAAGTTGGGTTTCCCGACGAAATACTCGTAGAGGGAGGTGGTTGCTCTTCTGGACGAGTTTTCTCAACGCACAGATAACTAGTAGCTAATAAACTAACAATAAAGCGATAGGAATCTAGTAATACGTTATTGTACGCCGATGGATCGTCAAACCACGTTATCCTACTGGTGGTGCCTGTCTCCCTCTTCGTCTGCCACTGCACCAAAAACCACTCTTTGGCTTGTGCGATCCATCAATCGACCAAGTCCTCACAGAGCACCTCTGGGACCAAACCTGCCAGCAGACCTTGGTACAACGCCGGGCCAGTGGTCCTAATGTGGTGGCACATGGCGTCGCAATCCAGCTGAAGGTCCAATGGAGGAGTGCCTGCGAGATTCTGCAGAGCGAGGTGCGAGGTGGTGCTATACGCCAGGAGGAACGACAGTAGCGTGTCCCGCTGAAGCGTCTTAGCACGCCCGTGTGTACAGCTGGAATGGAGCAATCCACCAGGGCGCTACGCAGTATTGCACAATGGGCAGGAACACTCCCCGGTAATAAAGGTGTCTGTGGTAATGCCACCTATGAGTGTCCTGTGAGGGCTCAAATATAGACCTTTAGGGCCGATATTCTAGTGCAGAGGAGGGACAAGTGCTTCATGGGTACTCCCCTCGAACCAAAGGTCACTCCCCGATACCTGGCTATGGCTGTCGGGACTTTTGAGGGGCCAGGTGCTGTCTGAATTGCGTGGTATTGGAGTGACTCCGTCGATTGCATCACAATGACTTGTGTCTTGGTGGCAGCATGCTCCAACCACATCTCTCAACATCATCCCATGATGAGCCATGTGGCTGGCTCTCTCTACTTGGAGCCTAGCAGCTCTGGGGCTATCTGCACCGACGACCACGTACGCGATAGGAACGTAACCACTGCCCAAAAGGAGACGGAACAGGGGTCTAAGAGGACCGTCCCCCGGAGGGTCGATAGTACTGCCTGCTGAAGGCACTCTGCTGTGATGCGGATTTCTGCACACAAATTCCCACACCCTGAAGTGGTGGTGTAAACCTCTAGAAAGTCATCTCAACAGTAGGTGTATATAAGTTATGTACTATAATATTGCCCAGTGTACTACTATTATTGCTGACTCAACCCTTGACAACCCATTCTCATATATCCTACTAACCTAGCAATTCCTGTCTTATAAAACCCCTCCTTCGAGCTGGTCTCTTCAGTCTCTTCCCGTACTTCCATCTGCCCGCTTATTCTGAACGTTGTGTGGTCCGTGTAAATAAAAGTGTTTTTTAAAAACTGATTTCTCGGGGTTGAACACCTAACTGGCGCAGTCGGTAGGACGAGATTCGTGACCGACTTCTTAGACAGAATATCGACGAAATCGGCGGAACGCGCAACCTACACCACCATCGACCAGGGGCACATTTCAACGGGAAGACTCCTCTCAGCGATGATACAAGGCACCATCCTGTGAGTAACTTGAATTCAAATCTTTGCAAACCGCAAAATTAAACTCAGAAAAATCGTTGCCCACCCTGCGGATTTTTCTATTCCTTTCTAAGTGAGATACCGTTGCACAAGCACCCCTCACTAAAGTGGATACCGTCGTTAGACCCCCACTTTCAAAAGTTTAAAAAAGTGCCTAAAAGTAAATAAATAATAAATTAATAAATTTTCAATCGGCAACAAAAGATACCGTGGAGAAACTCCCCCCTTTGATTGCACAAACTAAAATTACGACGTCGAGACGAGATCGTTCGTAACAACTTCAACGGAAGCTAATCAGCCTTCCAACAATAAAAAGAAGACTAACTCACATCTCCGCTTTTGCGAGCCCTTCCTTCGTCAGCGGATTCCTTCGCCACTGATACGGCACCTGCGAACCCCATCGTCGCACGTCTTTTAATTTTAACTAGTAACATTCAACTTTGTCTATATCACGTTATATGTTAAACTAAACTTACAATAACTAAAACGAAATTTTGTGTAAAATTAGGAACACTAAGACTAACCCACATTAGGTTTTCACAAAACTACCAAAATTCCAAAACACAATAAAAAATTTACCCACGACAGTTTCCCGTGGTTAAATTTAGACAGTTTCCCGTGGTTAAATTTAGACATTTTCCCCCGAAATTTCCCTACCATAAGAGAAGAAAACATGAGTAACAACGAACAAGTACAAGCTTCCATTCAACCCTCAGATTACGTAGGGATAATCCACTCTCAAACTCAACAAATAGGTCAATTATCGGCACTTGTCGAGAACCTACTAGTGAACCAAGTGGTTACACCCCATAATCGTAGGAACGAAGACGATAGTCCGTTCATCAAACGAGAATATCTCGATCTAATCCCTAATTTCTCAGGCATCCCGGAAACTCTTAATCAATTCTTAGAAACGTCACAACAAATACACGATAGGTTCTTCGATACCGAAAATCCAGATAATTTTCGGAACGTAGTACTTATAAATGCTATTAAAGCTAAAATAGTTTCACCAGCCGCGGACCAAATATTCGCTGCTAACCTAACCACCTACGCGGAAATTAAACAAGCTTTGATAGACACGTATTCCGACAGACGTGATGACCTGACGCTAGTGATCGAATTGGTGAATCTACGCCAATCCGAAGGCGAGACGCCAATCCGAAGGCGAGACGCCATTCCGATTCTACGATAAAATTAGCCTACTTAGTCTACTCATTGCCTATTTACAAACCCACCAAATTGAGGACTCTAGAACACTGATTGCAAATTACAAAAAATTAGCGCTCAGATGTTTCCTATTGCAACTGAAAGAGCCTCTAGGCAGTATCCTCAGGACGCGACAACCGCCCGATTTAGGCACGGCACTGAGTTGGTTAACGAACGACTACCAAACGTTATCCACCTACACGAAACAGAAACACCTGCAACAACATCCCGCGAATCACTCTCAACCACACAGACCTCACCGACCGCAACAAAACTACCTCAACCAAAGTCACGGTCAAAACCTATACAGACCTCAACACTTCAACCCGAGACCACCATTTCAAAGCACAAGACCACCAAATTCTCAACCGGTTAACAAAACAATGAACCACCCTCAGTCAGCGAATAACAACTATCCCCCAAAACCACCTAACTACCCAGCACGCAACCCAAACTTTCCTTCCCAAGCCTACTCCAGACCTAACTTTCCAAACCCTCCTCGCTTGTCAAACCCAGGAACAATGAAACCAACACACATGTCCTGGCGTACAACAAACCCAAATCTGCACAACCTGGACGAAAGTCAAGACAGGCACCAAAGTGAAAAACAATGTTTCTCTCAAGGGTACGAGTACGATGAAACCGCGGAAAACGGAAACTTCTATAACGAAACTCCGGAAAACTTTAACTACGAAGAGAGAGAGAGGAAACTGAAGAAAACGGAAGTTTTTTAGGCGAAACCAGCCTCGAATCCCAAAATTCGAGGTGATGAATATCGACCGAAAAAGCGTGAGTGAACTCCCTTACATTACGTTCCCGAGATCCAATCTGAAGATCCTCGTGGACACAGGGAGCACAAAAAGCTACATAAATCCCGAGATCGCCGAAAAAACGTTTCCAAACAAAATTCGCCTAGAACCGTTCATCGTACAAACTGCCCATGGCTCTTCGCGTTGCGAGTTCACCACCAAAGTACCCTGCGGCGAAATTTTCCAACAAAGACATTTAAATTTAAAGTTTAATGTATTTCAATTCCATTCTAAATTTGACCTTCTTCTTGGCCTAGACAATCTAAAAATCATCAAAGCGTCAATCGATCTCGATAATCACCTTCTGAAAACCCCAAAGATCAGTATCCCGCTCTGTTATCTTAGCACTGGGACGGCCGAAACACACTTGATAAACGCCCGATCCGTCCAAAAGGTAAAAATTCGAGTGCGAAACATAGAGAATGGTGACGACATCCTCCCTTACATAAAGACAGGTATCCTCGAAATCCCAGAATGTCTAGTTAGAGTGAAGAACCACGAAACCTATGTCATGGTTCTGAACCCTAAAGACAAATTATTAGCGACAAAAAGACAAAAAATTAGCGCTACCTTCCCCAGTAGAAGTACACGACATTGAAGACACATACAACTTAACCGACACGGAAACACTTAACAATTACACAGACGACCACACGAAACATGAATTCGACCTATCGATGTTAAGACTGAGTCACATGAACGAAGAAGAAGCATCTTCAATCACCGAGCTAGTATCCAAATACGCCGATGTATTTCATAAAGAAGGTGAACCTCTCTCATTTACCAGCAACGTCAAACACGTGATTAGGACCACTGACGAAATCCCAGTTTATGCACGAAATTATAGGTTTCCCGAAATCTATCGTCAGGAAGTTGACCGACAAATAGAGGAAATGCTAGACCAAGGCATCGTCAAACACAGTGACAGTCCTTGGAACGCCCCTTTGTGGATCGTTCCCAAAAAGGCCGAAAAAGCGAAAGCGGAAAAGCTAAATTCCGGATTGTCATCGACTACCGGAAACTGAACGAAAAGATGATAGAAGACAGGTACCCACTCCTCTTTCATAAAGAAGGTGAACCTCTCTCATTTACCAGCAACGTCAAACACGTGATTAGGACCACTGACGAAATCCCAGTTTATGCACGAAATTATAGGTTTCCCGAAATCTATCGTCAGGAAGTTGACCGACAAATAGAGGAAATGCTAGACCAAGGCATCGTCAAACACAGTGACAGTCCTTGGAACGCCCCTTTGTGGATCGTTCCCAAAAAGGCCGAAAAAGCGAAAGCGGAAAAGCTAAATTCCGGATTGTCATCGACTACCGGAAACTGAACGAAAAGATGATAGAAGACAGGTACCCACTCCCCCAGATTTCGGAATTACTCGACAAATTAGGGCGCTGCCAATATTTCAGCATAATTGATTTGAAAAGCGGGTTCCACCACATCGAAATGGACCCAGGCAGCATGGCAAAAACTGCTTTTAGTACACCGAACTATCACCTCGAATTCAACCGCCTACCGTTCGGTTTACGCAACTCCCCTAGCACGTTCCAAAGAATGATGGACAATATACTGCGAGGTATTGCAAACGAGTACTGTTGTGTGTATTTGGATGACATTATCATCTACAGTACATCGTTACCCGAACATCTAACTAGGCTCGAGGAAGTATTCAAACGTCTACGCAAGGCTCGGTTGAAAATTCAACTCGACAAAACTGAGTTTTTGCGCAAAGACATCGCGTACTTAGGCCATGTAATCACGCCCGACGGAGTAAAACCAAATCCGGACAAAATCGAGGCCATCCTGAAATATCCAATTCCGACTACATCCAAGGAAATTAAATCATTCCTCGGATTGCTTGGATATTACAGGAGGTTTGTAAAGGATTTTGCGAGAATCACTAAGCCAATGACTCGTTGTTTGAAAAAGGGACACAAAATAGACACCACGGACCCAGAATACGTAGAATCTTTCAACACATGCAAAAACGTACTGACTATATTACAATACCCAGACTTCACAAAAATATTCCACTTAACCACCGACGCAAGTAACGTCGCAATAGGAGCCATCCTAAGCCAGACAACGAACGGAGCAGACCTCCCGATAGCGTATGCTAGTCGCACTCTATGCGACACGGAGAGACGTCTGTCCACCATCGAAAGAGAACTCCTAGCAGTTGTCTGGGGCGTCCAACATTTTCGCCCATACTTATGCGGACGAAAATTTAAAATACATACGGACCACCGCCCCCTCCAATGGCTTTACTCGATTAAAGAACCAGGTTCGAAGTTGTTCAAATGGCGCACGAAACTATCAGCCTACGACTTCGACATCGAGTACAAGAAAGGCTCTCTAAACTCGAACGTCGACGCTTTGTCGCGTGTCGAGCTATTGAACAACAACGATGACGCTAACAACGAAATCGTAGACGCCGACGTATCTGTAGACACGTTTATAGACGCCCTTACCCCCAAGACACTACTCCGACTAACTGACAAAGACATTGACACACCAGATTCTATAATAGTAAATTTTGACTCAGATGACGAAGCAGAAGCCAAAGAAAACAAATCCAATCCCTGCAGTACCGTTCACTCAAATGCGATTGGCGATTCCATTGTATCAATCCCAATAATAAATGAACCTATCAACAGCTGTAAGAACCAAATTATCATTAAACTCGTAAAATTCCCCGCCGAAAATCCAGTAGTAATTAAGAAAATATTTAATAATAAAGCCCGCATCACCGTATCATTTTCGCGATCAAACGTGGAACAAGAAGTAATCAAATTCGTAAAAGAATACGTTTTGCCGCGGATAAAATACGGAGTCTATTTTGAGGATGATTTCTACGAGCAATTCGTCAACATTATGACCAAAAATTTCACCTTTTCAGAAATTCAAATGACGAAATACTCGGTGAAATTAGAGGACGTATACCTTGAAACTAAGAGGTCAGAACTCGTGAAGGAATATCATGAGGGAGCCACAAACCACCGTGGTATCGAAGAGACGCACCAGCACATAAAAAGATCTCATTACTGGCCAAACATGAGGGAAACGATCCCTCACAAAAGTACATTAACAATTGTACCATTTGCACCCGATGCAAATACGATCGAAATCCTCTCAAGGTAAAGTACAATGTGACACCAACTGCCTCTCGTCCTCTAGAAACCATCCACATAGACAAAATAACTCTTATAGGTTCGAAATTCCTGACGATAATAGATTCGTTCTCTAGGCACGCCCAAGCCTACCAATTAAAATCCTCCAATGCCGTAACCATCGTGGACTCTCTCCTTGATCACTTCTCAAACCATGGAATACCGGTGAATGTAGTAGCAGACAATGGTCCCGAGTTCGAAAACTCGCTAGTAAGGGAACTAATGAAGCTGCACAATATCAACATCCATTTCGCTGCATCCCAACATCCGGATTCGAATGGGTTGATTGAACGTTTTCATTCAACTCTAACCGAACACATCCGCATCCTCAACGAACGTCCCGAATTTAAAGGAGATAGTGTGAAAACTAATGTCAAGTACGCTGTCCTAGCGTATAACAACTCAATTCACACTGCCTCCAAAATGACTCCGTTCGAACTCCTCTACGGGCATCTCAACCAAGATACTCTGTTAGATTTAAACATTGAGCAGTTCCTAGCTAACAATTATCTTGCCCTTCACAGAGAAAAAATGACAAGCAGATGTAAAAGATGACAAACTCTACACAAACATACTCAACACACGATCAAGAAACCCTCCGGAAACAAATTGATTCTCAATATTCTATCAATTTGGCTTTCGCTCAAAATTTCAACCGGACGATGGAAACGATCAAACATAACAACCAACAACTACAACGCGAAATAAAATCACTTCAAGAATTCTACACCGGTGAAAACAGCCACCCCTGAGCCACCAACGACCTTTTGGAACACTATCAAATTTCCCTACACTTACTGCTCAACATTGCTCAGGATATTGAAACACCCCTCACTTTCTGTGAGCTCGGCAGACTACACCCCAGCATCCTCGACTCGGACTCACTACAAATTGAATTATCCCCGAATTACCCCGAATTCTAAATTTTACTGGAAAAGATTTATTCGAAATCCGATCACACATTAAAGTTCAATGTTTCGTTGGTACAGACGAGATAGTTTACTTTTTAGACATCCCTATAGTTGATCCACGAACCTTCGATCTTTACCATCTAGAACCCATACCAACCACGTTCGAATTAAATTACGTTACTATCATTCCCGCAGTCCGACATTTTCTTAAAGCACATAACGAAGTCCTAGCACTTCGCGATGCCTGTCTGTTGGGACACTATTTCCACCTATGCCCAATCCAACAAATCTTCGAGACTGACCTTCCATGCGAAACGCAATTTTTACTGCACCATTCCACCGAACAGTGTGAGTACACTCGACTTAACGCACTTAAAAACAACGTGAGACTATTACCTGAAATTAACCAATACCTTTTAAACTGGACGTAACCAGTGAATTTGGCACAGAAACCATAACTCTTCAAGGAATATACCTTCTTAACCAAGCTTCTGGACCATACTCCTGTACATATTGTTAACTTCCTTACTGACATTCAATTTCAAAAGGTATTATAACCATGTTAGCAGACAGGGTACCATTGTTACGTGACCCTGTACACACTTTGTAAATATCATTGTTCTTTTTGCTATTTCAATAATTTCCAATAATGTTAAGCACTCTGTATGTGCATATTTACCATTTGTTGTTCACTCAACAATCAAATTCGTCTGGTATCATTGTACCCCAATTTTGAACTTCTGTTAATTTCACCCAAAATTTCGTTCTCGGGGGGGGACGAGTTATGTACTATAATATTGCCCAGTATACAACTATTATTGTTGACTCAACCCTTGACAACCCATTCTCATATATCCTGCTAACCTAGCAATTCCTGTCTTATAAAACCCCTCCTTCGAGCTGGTCTCTTCAGTCTCTTCCCGTACTTCCATCTGCCCGCTTATTCTGAACGTTGTGTGGTCCGTGTAAATAAAAGTGTTTTTTAAAAACTGATTTCTCGGGGTTGAACACCTAACTTACATAAACTATTTAATCAAAATCGTTATAGCCGTTCTCGAGAACAAAAATATCCGGTGTTGTTCCTTTCTACTTCGTCAAGGAAAGCCAAGGAAAGTAAAAAAGAGAAAATCGTGCAGGCAACGCCAGTGCTAAAAATTTACATAAACGTGAAACAATTAAAATGAAACGTAATGTTCTGAGAACACATTTGAACAGTGTGTGTACCACGTGATGTGAAACGAAAGGCGAAATTTCTTATAATAATTGTAAATTCTTACGTTATGTTGAGAGATAAGCATAGAGACGAATTGATGTAACGCAACGGAGGAGTGTAATGTATTGTTCATCCTGGAGGAATGTAAGAGGGCGAGAGTGAGAGATAGCAAGGGAGAGCGAGAGAGGAAATGAGACAGACAGAGACGGAGAGAGATGTTGTTTGAATATAATACAAAACGTCAGAGCCGTGTTGAAATTATGTGAGCACGTAGAAATGAGCTCAAACATCAAGTATCCCGTTGGACACTTCAATTGACGTCGTTGCTCTCGAAATTGCTGCGTATTTCGATGACAGGCGCCGATGTTGATAACTTACAGGTTTGACGTTCAAAAGAGAATAAAGAACGTGACAGCGAGTTTTGTCAGGTAATGCTAGGGACTCGGAATACAGTCATTAAATAACTGGACCGTCGAAAAACCTTTGAAGTTGATGAAAACTGTGGCACGCGAATCTTGAGTACATTGCCATTATACCAAATGAGGGAATGAGTCAAAAAATGTAATAGGCTCCACGTAATTAAAGACTCAACATTTCTCATACGTTCATTTCGATTTTTATGTAACCTTGGTAGTGTTTCTGTTACGGCAATACAATATCAGATCAATTGTCCTTGAGATAGAGGTACACGGCCCTACGGTAATGCTGTTGACGGTCTTAGTGCTACCATCAACATAAACGTTCTATATTCTAGAGGCTGTTCTCGACCTATGTTTTCGTTAAGGTGACTTGGGATATAAAATTGCAATGAAGTAGGCTGGCAGCATCTTTTTTTTGTTGTTTCAAACTTTGTACTTGAGGTCCTGACGGTTGGAGCTGGGATGGTTACTGCATTGTAGCCGCTCGTCGCATCGCAGGTTCTATCATACACTCCATTTTTCCTGTCATTAGCTCGGCGACACGTTTGGAAGATCGGTGATGGGATCGTCATCGGTTCCACTGAATGCCTCGCAATCGCCGATTACGCGAATAACCTCTTAGAGCGAAACAGGTTGTTTAAAAATAAGGGACAATGATGCTCTAAGCTCATGAAATGTTATGGACACATGATGTGAGAAAATCATTCTCTCGGTTATGGACGGGAAACGAGGCGAATATAAATTTTTTGGCCAACCGACTCCAACTTAGTGAGAGCATTTTCATATCGCGGGATAGCAAATATTGATGTCGGTGTGTTGTTCGTATTGGTGTTGGGGTTGTGTGTTTGTTGGTGTTTTGGACACCCTCGCCTTTAAGCGGGATTTATTCTTTGGCTCTACAGAGTAGAAAAGAAAGTTATATAATCGGCGGAAAAAAACAGTTCTCTTAAGATCATGACGTTTCGAGGTCTACTCAGTCCGAAAAACACTATTTGGGCAAATGGTATGTGTGTTTGAGATGGCAGAAGTCCCAATGGTGTGAGCATGTCATGCTGCAGGAGGCTGAGAGAAAAACTCACCTCATCCTCTTGGAGCGAAAAATAAATAGCTAACCACCAATACGTTTTGGCAGCCACAGACTCCTTCTCGAGCAAGCCCTTCAGTACTTCATAGCCAATATTGGTGAGAGGTGGCGTTTCTGGCAACACCTAGGCAAGGTTTGACTCATTAAGCGACTTGGGATGCGTGTTACCGTGACACAATCCTAACAACCTAGCACGCTCACAGTCAATCAAAGAGAAGTAGTGTTGTGTAGATCACCACGGTTTTCAAGACAGTGTCTACAAACGAGGTGTCCAAACGATCACTGACCAGTTACCCGTTGACTTGCAGACTAGATATCAAGTTTGACCCAATTTGGTTCACCTGTTTTCTCTCAAACGCGTTCACACACACATACATGTTTGCTTCCTTACGAAAAGCACCTCCATAACTCTCAAACGAGAGCTATATCAGTTCAGCGGTTTAGCTAGCATGCAGGAGCACTGGCAGTCGCTCAACTCTCACTGAACTGAAACCTGTAGAGGTGCGGCAGGTGGTAATTTAGCTAGTCTCTTTGCTTGCTCATGAGCATGACCCTGGGGAATCCGCATCATCTGGGCAAAGTTTTAAAGACAGAGCCGCGTGTTTTTTTTTGTCATAAACTTCTTTTTAAACTGGACGAAACGGTTATAAGCCAGCTTAGTAGCAACAACCATCGCCCACGGTTGTAGGAAATACTGCGGAGCAGCAGATGGTTTCTTGTTTCCTCCACACTGGAGGAGCAAGATGTGAGGATGGCGAGAAAAGATGTCTCGTTAGGAGCTGACTCGCCCTGCAGGCTGACTCATTCCACATTCTTCTAAGGCATTCACGGAATTTTGGGTGAAAAACTCATACGAAGCACGTCCCTTTGACGAGGGTTTCCTATCTTACTTCCCCTTACATCAAGTACTTCAAGTTTTCGTTCAGAGAAGTTCACGAAGTTCGGCCCAGATCCATGGAAGCTTTGTTTTCACTCAATGGGCTCCTTCAGTGGTAGTAGTGCAGTGGAGAAGCGTATTATGTTTTCGAACCTTTTGTAGAAAATGGATAATTGAGCTGGGAACAATGATTTCTGATATGGATTTGGGCTTCCTCCCAGACACCTCTACATCCTCGATGGCCTTTAACTCGCTGTTGAAATGTGTTCTCAGAACCTTACGTTTCGTTTTAATTGCTTCACGTTGATGTAAGTTTTTAGCACTGGCTTTGCCAGCACGCTTTTTTACTCTCTTAAGTAGAAAGAAAGGTTATGTAATCGGCTGAAAAACTTTTTTTGAGTTCCCTTCAGATTCTTACTAAGTCAGGAAAAAACTATTTGAAAAATTGGTCAGTGTGTGTGTGTCTGTGAACAACTTTTGGAGAAAATGGCTGAACCAAGTCAGCTCAAACTTTATATCTAGCCCCCAGGTCACCATAGGACGCCAAAGTAAGGGTCGCAAAAATCCGCCCATAACTAACTGTAGTTATCAAAACACCGAATATGTTTGTTCTCGAAAATGGCTATAACGATTTTTTATTAAATTGTCAACATAGACTGCTACTGTTCAGATGATAATACCATAAAATTCTCATTTGTGGGATTACCAAACCTTTCGACGAAAATCGAGTTTAGCGTAATTTTTGCCTGATGAACTCCTCTCAAACGTTACTAGTTTTTTCATAAAAATTCAGGTGGTACTTCAACCAAGTACCTATAGGATGAGAGTTTAACCCATTCAATACGGAGAGCGCCCTGGGGCGCTCTCCAATGTTATACCTGGTGACGGCAAGCGCCTCGAGGCGCTCTTCCGACCCTTACCCAATGACGGCGAGCGCCCCGAGACGCTCGGTTTTCTTTAGTTTCAAATGTGCTTCAGACCGTTCCAGTCACTTGTGGAAGCCCGTTATTTACTGGCAGTCACTCCTAACAACATTCTGAACATTCCGCAGTTTGCCGTTTCTGAATCTGACGTTTCCTTTAGAAACTGCATAGTTCCCAAATTAAGGTAAGTAAAACTCCATTATCTTTATATTTGGACGTATAATTTAAACTTATTACTTAATAATAAGCTAATATATACCTATTTTTTAGCAGATGCTTCGTAGTCGAGGAGGAAAAAAGAGGGCGAGTGAGGAGCCACAACCCTCAACTTCAAGGTTTGCGTATTTTTTACGTTTCACTAACATTAAAATTACGATGATGACTTTGTATTGATTTTTTAATAATGATAATCATTGTAATAATGATTTTTTCAGCACCAAACAACCCAAAGTTGGTGAGCCAATGCAAAGAAAAGTGATGACTGACGAGGAACTTCATCATATCCTGTCCAGCTTGTTCTGATACACCTGCTTTATGTATCGAAAATTGTTTTGTAAATTTTCACAAAAATATGAACCTTGATGGAAATTAATTGCTTAATGTTTACAAGTACTATTTACTACCTATGTAAAAATTTACGAACGATTTCTACGTTATTTACTGTATAAATACTTGTAATTTTATTGAAAAAGTTGACAAAAAATTGTTTTCCTCTCTTTATAATTACACCTTATTCAATACAACTTACCTTCTGAAAGTACCTTTTATGGATTAGTTTATTATTTTAATGGTCTAATGGTTTCAATTCGTGTATAAATGACGAGCGTCTCGAGGCGCTTGCAGTCATAGCTGTTTGTGTTTTGCGTGATAGCCTACCTACACATTAGTTATGATCATGAGCGCCCTGAGGCGCTCGTCAATTTATACACTAATTAGACATATTAGAATTTTGAAACTATTTTTTCAAGCCCATACAAAAATTAACTAAGCCATATACGTAGAAAAAGTTGTGCCGTCAGTGACGTCCGTTTATGAAAAACTAAGCAGTATACTGCATAGGGATCTCAATATGGCCGCCGTATTGAATGGGTTAATTACGCTCATAGTATGTACTCCAGAAATTTCAGAATCCAACTACCGCCGTTTCACTTACTGCCATTTCTAAAAGTTTTTACCCGAAACTCTGGAAAAGTGATTATTCTTTTCCAAAAAATTGGATTTACAGCCGAAACCATTCTCTGTGCAGCAATTGTTCAATAATAGTCGAGGCATAAGTACGAGCAGCACAATAAATTCTGAATCTGTAAACGCCACGCGTTTCCACCTCCGTTAAGAGAGGTTTCACCTGAAAAGTAAGTTGAGTTAGTAGAATAAGGCATGAACACAAGTGAATTGACGTAGACCTAAGAAAGTTGTGTGATGCAGCACACCAGATATTTTACGTTTCTATCGTGATGCTACTCTTAATTTCCACGATTCCGGGCAATCTTCCGTCAATCAATTATGAGGATGATGAACACCCGCTCCAAATATTCGCGGATCCCATGGTGTCTACCGAGTGACTGGCAGAAATCGTACAAGGCAATCAACTGGAATCAATCAAGCTTTCTATCAATCGTCGTCCTTGCTTGATTCAAGCCACACTTGATTCAATTGATTCAAAAGCAGAAAAATGCCCAAATAACACTCGTTACGGTGTAGAGTAATAAGGATATCTCCACAACGGCTGGCAGAAGCTACCCAAGCGTGGTTCGATTAGAACTGAAAATACCCGGTGCGTAGCGACTCACAATTTTCCGCAACCCCCGTAAATTCGACGACCTGCTCTACAGGAACATTTATGGGGAACGCAATGTAGGTATCAGTTAGTTGAGGGTACTTCGTATGTTTTATCGAAACCGTTAGCGTCGTTTTCGAGAAAATTGGAAAACCGACGAATTATTAATCGACAAATCGCGTTTTCCAAGCTATCATGTCTTATATCTCCGTTCAACAGGTGATATACAGCAATAATTTGGGAGAACAATCCCTTGGGATTTTTTACGTTCCTTGGTTATTATACCCAGGGGGAGAATGTGTTTCTAAAAGACACAAGATTGATAAAGTCCAGCAACGCAAAAATGTTGGAAAAAACATAATTTTCGACACATTTTGAGTTATATCTCTGTTCAATGAACTATCAGAGGAGCATTTAAATAGAGCAATATATAAGTATTAACTACTAAAAAACATTCTGTGAGTTTGGTGAAAATCGTTGAACCCGTTTTACCAATAAGTGGAAAACCCCTATTATTGCTGTTTAGGCCTATATCTCCGTCCACCGTATTTTCATGGAGATATCTATGGAGATAAAAAGCTTTGTAGTAACTAGTAAAAGATATTTTGAGAGTTTAATCAAAATCGTTTGAGCCGTTTTAATAGGAAAGTGCAAAAAACTCTAGTTTTTGGAACATTTTCGTCCCCACCCCCCTTTCCATCGACTGAAATCACTTATAAACTTATTTTTGCGTCTACAAAATACATAACGAACAAAACAAAAAAGAACCAGCTCAATCGGTTCAGCCGTTCTCCCGCCAATTGAACTACAGACAAACATACTCGGCCTACCCGCCGAAATTCTGTATTTTGGATTCAGTAGGCCTCAAAACGTAAAGATCTGAAAAAAAAACCCACGACCACTACACTTCCCTTGGCCTTTGGGTCTTGGAAAGTAAGAGTACCTTGGAATAAACCAATTCATCAAGCTCATTCGTCGATGAGTCGCTAACCTTTCAGAATGAAATGAGGGGTTGGGTTGTATTCCCTCCAATCCTTTAACATAGAAGAAACATAGATTGTGAACGATGCTAATTTTTATTTTATATCATCGTGAGAAAGCAGGTCACAAATTTTGACTGAACCAACGAACCGCGAAATAGTATTTCACGAGTTAGGCGTCTCAAAACGGAGGCAGCGAACTAGACAAGGGGAATAAACCAATGTGGTTGTCCTCGTTCAGACACAAATCATACGCTCGAGAAGCTGATTTATTTCTGAAGTGAAAACTAGCCCAGTCGGCTCAATCTTCGAGATGAAGGGGAAGGGAAACTTTTGAAGAAGAAAATTGAAAGAGATTGTTTAGAGAAGAACGGTAATTTGATTCGACGTTTGGGTCGGCCTAATGACTTCAGGAATCGCTTTCAACTGGGAAATTCAAAAAGCTAACGGCCCTCGACTCTTTATAAATCTACTCCTAATTCGCTTCGACGGGAATTGAACGGGCTGTGGGATGAAGATTCTCCGATTCCCAAACGATGCAATTCAATTTGTCATCGATTACTAAATTTGTAACCCATCGAGCAAACGATAAATCATCACGGAATCAACTGGAGCTATTTGAATCCATCCAAAGACTATTAAGAGAGTTGTGCCAGATACAGAAATAATGATGGGAGCTCTCTGTGGGCGAAGTTCCTCTTCATCAGAAAGTAAACCCCAATTAGTAGCTATCTTACTATTTCGCTCCAATGTGCTCGGAATCCAATCTTCATAGAAATGCTAAGTTGAACAAGTCGCTCTTTTTAAGGGTCGTTTTTAATTTCCTCGACTTCACAGAGTAAAAAGAAAAGTTATGTGATCGGCTGTGAAAATTATTATCATTAGGTCTAAGTAGGGAGTGTTTTCCGATGACGCACTGAATTTCGTCCTAAAACAATGTATCTGTCACGACTCGTTAGCCTGAAATCTTGGCTTAAATATTCATTCGCACTGTTGCACGTGAAAAATGATTTCCGTACCTTTCTTTTGGTTTGACAATAATGCGCTAACTCAAAAGAAAAGGATGGCCACGAACAAGAACGACGGTGGTCTCGAGACTTGATTCAAGGGTAGGGATCGCTTCTGGTGGTACTGCCCGAAATTCTTCTCTCATGATAAATCTTGAATCGAGACGATTGACGAGAAAGATTGTCAACAATCTTTGTTTTGCGATATATATCAATTACTTATGAATATCGTTGTGGTTTCGTTAATCACGGGCGGCCACCGTTCCCAGACCGGTCGAGACATTGTCATTTTTCCAGTTTTCCGGTACAGTTTCCGTATGTTGCCGCATGTAACCACGCGGAGGAATCCAGTACCTTACTGAACGGGTTTCTCACCTAATCTATTTACTTCGCAAACTAGGCGAAACACTAAAAAGCTTGGAATCAGTCAGAGCTCACTATCGTAGGAACTACAGTGGGCCTGCACACGAGTTTTAGTTTCCTCCGGACTGGAGCAGTAAAATGGAGAGGCTTTGAGAGAAAAGAAGTGGGGCCGCGCATTGAATTTGATGGAACTGTCTCCTACAATGATCTAGCTCGACCCATTTTTCCCTCTGCCGTTCAGAGAGAAATGAATGTTGGGGAACAACTCATACGTGACCTTTTTTAGAAGAGGATTCCAGTTGTCCAACACCCATTGCTCTAGTGATCCGCAGGTGCTGGCTCTGGGATTGAGCCAGTACTTTCCTTTGGTTGACTATCAGTTTACTCCCCCAGACACCGCAGCAGTAACCGAATGGCCTTTGTACGTGAGGATGGTGTGACGCTAACACACACTTCATGTGTGTACTTGACTTGAGCCTGTCCAAAACATGGAACACAATCCTCCTCGAAAAATCAAATTGGCAGACTCAGGAATTAAGAATACACTGATTACTCAATAACCAGAATTGGTTTATTCCAAGGTACTCTTACTTTCCACAACCCAAAGGCCAAGGGGAGTGTAGTGGTCGTGTGTTTTTTTTCAGATCTTTACGTTTTGAGGCCTACTGAATCCAAAATACCGAATTTCGGCGGGTAGGCCGAGTATGTTTGTCTGTAGTTCAATTGGCGGGAGAACGGCTGAACCGATTGAGCTGGTTCTTTTTTGTTTTGTTCGTTATTTTTTGTAGACACCAAATTAAGGTTATGGACGATTTCGGCCGATGGGTTGGGGGGGGGAGGGGGGACGACAATGTACCAAAAACTAGGGTTTTTCGCATTTTTCTCGAAAACGGCTCTAATGATTTTAATTAAACTTTCAAATTATCTTCTACTAATCAATACCTAACTTTTCTTCTCCATACATATCTCCATGAAAATACGGTGAACGGAGATATGGGCCCCTGAAGCAAAAATAGGTTTTTTACGCTTTTTGGCAAAACGGCTTCAGCGATTTTCACCAAACTCACAGGATGTTTTCAAATAGTTAATACCTACATATTCTTTTCAATAAATGTTCCTGTGACGGTCCATTGAACAGAGATAAAAATCAAAATGTGTCAAAAATAACGTTTTTTCTAACATTTCCGTGAATTTCAGGGTAAATTTTTCACCAGATGTGATAAATCCTAATGGAGTGTCTTTTAGTCACCCATACCCACATTTCGTTCTCCGTAATTATTTCTGTATTCATAGGTTGAACGGAGATATAAGCCAAGTTAACACAGAAAAGGAGATTTGTCGAATATTAATTTATTGGTTTTCCAATTTTCTCAAAAACCGCTCTAACGATTTCGATTAAACTTACGGAGTACTGTCAGCTAACTAGTCCCTACATTTTGTTCTTTATAAATGTTCCTGTAAAAATGCGTTGAACGAAGATATAGCGCCCGCCAATGTAGGTGGTGTTCGAAATTACGGGGGTGGCGGAAAGTTGTGTGTTGCTACGCACAGATAAAATATGAAATCTACGTGGAACGTTGAGCTTCCTTTCTACCAAGTTTCAATTCAATTGTTCCTTCAGTGTTGAGTGTTGCTCATGAATTTTAAATTGGTAACAAATCGATATTATACTGAGATGGCAAATCCTTGTAATCCGTTCGTAGATACAAAAACATCTATTGGAAGAGCAGGTGAGGGGTAAATGAGTTCACTTATCACATACAATGAATTTATCATCAATTGAATATCGCTCCCAACAAAAACCGAGGCAGACGACGTGTGTGCCAGGAAGATGATATGTAAGCAGCCTCCAACGCAGACGGTTTTCCATTATCCGACAGGTTGGTGACATAATGTATTGGGATCTGAGTGCTTCGATCATTTGTTGCGGCAACTACCCCATTAATAACGGCGTCCTGAATAGCATTTGAATTATCTCCATTGATAGCGGCCCTCAATTCGGCACATGCTCGATATTATGATAAATGGTATACGCGACGTTAACTCCCATTCTATCCGATTACGTCGTCTTGAATATCTATGAATAAATTTGGATCCACTACATGAGTTCCCGCTTCTCATCTTCGACTGCCGTCTGTTGACGTCGCCATTTCCCACTTTTACGTCGCTTCTTCCGCATAATGTGAGAATAATCACATTACTGCGTAGTTTACACCACTTCGGTTGTATTTTTCGAAGAAAAGGGGTTCTTGGCTCAATATACGATTTACGACTAATACATCCACACCAAAGTAAATAAATGCGACATATTTTAAGCCCATTTGTGTGCTCTACACGGCAGTCCATGGGCCCTTTGAAATTTACTTAATAAAATATATCACACAACCACGCGCATTAAACGATTTTTATCGCTCTTGAAACTAATAAAATCTGTTTTTCATCCAGCTGATATGAACTTTCTACTTAGAAACTGATCTTACTAATGCCACAACAATTATTAGTGAGACTCTCAACATAGTTTTCACGAGAAAGACCGCGCTCACTGTTTTGGGATTGTCGGATAAAAACACAATTCTAGATTAATCTAAAAATCATGACAGTAGCGTGAATTACTTACGCATTGATCTACCAGTCATGATCGTGGTATAAGTAGAATCAACTCAGTAGATTAACGAGTTTCTATTTAGATCGTTGAGCTACCAAGTTCATGTTAACTAGGGCTGGTTAGGTCTGGTACCCCTGACTATTAGCCATTCAGGTATTCACACTCACCCATCACTCCTTCCCCTCTTGCTATCCTTTCCGTTTCCCAAAACCAGCTGCCAGCCATTGGGTTTGGGGTGCCATTGGCATCCAGATCCCCCTGGCCGACAGCTGGTTTTGGGAGGGTCAAGCTTATCCTCAACAGTTTCAGGTAGTAATGTTCTTCCCAATGGCGCCTGATAGTACTGGGACCTGCTCTTTGGTAACCACGAGGGCGACTGCCCTGAACAGCATGAGTAAAATCCCGGGGAAGCGGCCATGGTACTCCCCAGTAGGTGTGCCTGGCGCAGGTCACAAGCCTAGGCCAGCCAGGTGGCAAGGACTGGAGTCGTGAAGGCTGTGGAAATATAGAACTCTCCATGCTCTCCCACAGCAAGCCTCATTGACTTCAACCTCTGGCTTCACCCCCCCCCCTCTCTTACTGGATTATTGGTACTGACTCTCAGCAGAATGGCAACAGACAAAAGGCTGCAACTCAGAAGTGGAACGATTCATCACAGAAACACCAATGAACTGCTTCTACAGCACACTAACCCTCCAACCACAAGTGTAATTGAGTGTTTAAATTTGGCTGTTGGGGAAAGTACCGAGCCCTGTGGCCTCTACTTCTCCCCTGGCACACTCTACCCTAATGTACAGGGGGGACCTTCTAGCAAAACTCAGCCCCCATGAAGCCAAACCCCAACTAGCGGCACCACACCCCAAAGGCTCCACGCCACAGGCAGATGCGCCCGTGGTACCCATCTTATTCGGCTACGACTTAAGCAGCCTAAGGGCCTGAATGGCTAGCAAGCCCCAGTGCCAGAATTGCCGAAAGGCGTTCTACCGGCACCTACACTTCATCTCCATGAGGATTTCGGGGATTAGACTTGCCCCCATCCTCCCCCTCCAACGACAGTCACTCCTAACTGCACTACCCTAATTGTGCAATCAACAAAAGAAAGCTTCGCACATTAATATTCAAATGAGATGGGCCTCATTGCCTAGCAGATAGACTAAACACATCAACACAGCACATTAAACAATCAACACAGTGATACAACATTAAGAACTCAGACTCCACAGGTTAAAAATAAATTGGGATGGGTGAACTTCTAGCGACCCCACGACCAACACGATGTCTGAAGGAATGAATTTCCCAGCTTTTTCAGGCCTTGCCCTGGGTAGGAATTGGATTGCCTCATTCTACTTACCTTGCCCTGTGGAGGCAGCCACCTGTTGTGGCCCTAACTCATAATGCACCAGAAAAGGGTACGGCTGTGCATTCCCTTAGTACCATGTTTGGGCCAAACAACCCATTAAGACCAGAACAGTTGCCCCCTTCCCCACCTTTCAACAGTATTTACATCTTTTCCTCATCCCGGATCAAGACAGTTTGGACTTTCTGCCTTCTTTGAGGTTTGGAAGGGCCAATAAGCCTCGGCAGAGGTCACCCAAGCTTCCACTGACTACTCAGGGACTCATCTGCCACACATTTCGCTTTCTGTTCCCAAGACACTGCCTTAGTTCCCTTCCATCAACAAAGCCATCCAACGCAGCCACCAATTATGAAAGGTTACTAGGTTTAGGAGCAAGTTGACTCACCATGTCACACCACCACAGCTGACTCTGAATGAATAGTGGTAGAGAACCTCGGATGAGATCAAACCCTACATCCTTAAGCAGCTTACGCAAAACAATATAAATCACTAGATTGAAGAGTATAGGAGGCAGGGACCCCTGCCAAACGCTAAGCCCAGTTGCCACATCCCAAGACGTCTCACCTTCGACTCGGCAGTCACACCCCCACAGTACAGGGAGCTCACATAATCAATAAGTCTATCAGGAGCCTCCCCACCCCAGTGGCAATCAGCCAAGACTTACTGTATCAAAAGCTTTAGTAACGTACAGAGCAAACCAAATACAATTGCTTCTTTTTCTTCGGGGCCTGGAATAGCACCATTAATTACCTACTTATGAGCGTCATCCTCGATGACTGTAAAACACAGGGGGAACCAGGCTACGGATTCCCTAGAGGCTGCAAGAGGCAACACACACTCTTCAGGGATGTGGCTGGGAGCACTCGTGATAGACTCTTGAACCGCCATAAACTCCTGAAGAGTAGGGTCAACTTCCCCATGACCTGCACAAGCCCCAGAACCTCACTACTCTAAAGAGACAAGAACTAGAACTAGGGTACTAGATCTGGCCAGTGTTTGGTGGGGCTGGTGACCCACGTCTGCAACTGAAGATCCTGATGAAGTTCAGTCTTTATTTAGCCAGACTTCCAGCATGGCTGCTGTAGTACAGGAAGGGAACCACTCTACCAGATATTACCTACCTACCAGATAGCATACCCCCTCCCACGCATCCCCCTGCCTCAGGAACCCGTCAGAAGCACAACTCTACATAGTCCCTTGACGTTAATCTCTCCATTCCTTTCGACATGATGCATCTGCGAGGTGTGGGTCCTTAGGCCTTTGGCATGTCTGAACCTCTGGCATCTCCTCAGAAGCGTAACACACATAGACGGACCATGCAGGGAAATGAGGTTTTTCGAATTTCTTAGTCCTCAAAACATAAAGATCTGAAGAAAAGCCAACTTTTTTTTTGACACAATTGCAATACTTTCCTTCAATTGCGAGGATGCCCCCTCGCTGCAGCGCATTCTGTTCCCTCAATCGGTCCCATTAACTTCTTTATCTACATTTCCTTACTTTGTGCGTTTGTAATAGTGAGGTATTTTGTGGGAATTTGAACAGTTTATTAAAAAACCAAATTCACTTTCTACGAATTTATCTTATATAAATATATATATACACTTTTGGTGTTGTTGATTGTTGAATGGATATATTTGCAGGATTCAACGGATTAATTCTCCCTCATAATCATGCCAGTAGGCGCAATTGATTCCTACTATCTGACATTTACATTCTTCATAACCAATAAACCACAGCAGTTTCGAATTGTACAATGGTGTTAAGCGTACATGACATCAGTATATAAAGGAAGGAGGCCCTGTTAACGTAGTGAGTTCCTACAAATACCTTGAATTGAGAAGAGGACGTCAAAACAAGGTGACAAATATACTATTAGCATGGTAACAGTATAATATAAGAACTGTGGGCCATACCTAGGACGAAATATGGCAATAATAAAGGCAATTTACTGAGTGGGGGGGGGGGATGCCACAATGATATACGCCAATCGATATTCCTGAACAAGCTCTACGACCGAGCCAGTCATAGAGCTTGCTCGGGAATGTTGATAATGCCATCTGGAAGATTGTCAGGAAGTGCCACTTACATTAATTGATTACACAACAGCAAGCTAAGCTCTACTCAATGGGCCGAACATACCTGAAATATCTTCAACTTATTGTACTGCTGTCTCAATATCACGACCATAATTTTTTTAAGCCGACGTTCTAATTGATTTGTGACCGACTTATATTATTGCTATACCTGCATAAGGTCAGGTCTACCATCCAAATGAAGTTTCTCAAATGCTCTAAGGACAATCCGCCTCAAGATATCCGTATGTTTCAAGGGCTCATACGTTCTTCCTAGTCAGTTTTCTTCTTTTGTAAGGCCTCACACAAGGCAAGTTTTATATAATACAGCTGGCTAAGACTCACTAATCTTGTATTTCATTGACTGACAAACGAGGCAATACCAAAGCTATTGAACATAATTAGGAGCGATCTAATGCATTTGGGGAAACACTTAACCACGCCCTGACCCAATTGGCAGTGGCCCGACAGGAAGTGGTTTCTGGTCTTCAACGCTTCGAACTCGTTCACACCAGGAATAGACAGCAAAGGGCTCCAACGAGAGCTAATCCGGTCCTCAGGAAGCTGGGAATGGTAAGAGTAAGAAATCAGGACTGACTTCATAGGAGACGAGGCCTCGATACTTAACAGACGGTTATAGTAATCTGGGCATAAGTGGGGGTGAGTCAAATTGGAAGAGGTGAAACTTAGCCATTATTTTGGTTCTATACTCACAGAATATGTCAATACAAGCCTTGACTGGCTATACTTTTAACGTCTCGACTCTCACAGTGTTAACAGACAAGCTTATAAGTTACAACAACCTTATAACAATAAATATTGAAATGGAGCAGCTCAATTTGCCAAATAAACACTGTACAAATGTTTCATTGTTCACTTTTCACTCACGTTTGTTGCATTGGAATGGTTTGATATATGAAGCTGGTAGAAGATAAATACAAATACTTCTTACACGGAATGTAACAGAGTCCGTCAGTCTTTAAGTGATCCCATTTCCTTATGTTTCTAGGGGTCAAACAACTGACTGACATGTACCAGGATACCCAAACGTTAATGTCAAGTACATGAACTTATATATCACAGACATCTGGACAGATAATATTAAGCAGCACGCTTAGTGTGCATTTCGACCTCCCACCCCAGAACTCAATTCACAAGGCTCTTTTCATAGGCTGTGGTATGGAAAGGCTCTGTAGACCCACTGGATAGGATCCTTTGTCTTTTGTGAAGGATGATGCGCAATTATGTTGATCACAGAGATAAAGAGTGGCCCACCAAGCACACAATGAATGAGTCATCAGGCCAGTCAGCGGAGCCTATGAAGGCTGCCGCCTTGTTGGTGGTTTCTTCTACACGCGACCTCAAGCTCAGCTAGCTTAGTGATAAGGGAGAGGGTAAGATGTTTGACAGTTGGTTTCAACAATCGTTAATCCTATCACATACACGCAGTAATCACTTGCCACATGTAGTTTGGAACATACAACTCCCACATAGCTAAGCAGCACTAAGCAAAATACAGCATTGGCGTGCAATTAGAGGATGGGCGAGATAAAGAAGAAAGAATCACGATGATTGAAGCCTGGCAGAGGGGTAGCTGGACTACCATTCATCACCAGCAGTAAGACTTGGGTGGAGAGGATAAAGGAAAAGCCAACTTCTACCACACCCAACCGCAGTCAGGGCAGGACATCAGTTGTTCAGGGCAACCTCCACAAGATGCGAAGGGTGTAGTTCAACTGCTACACAATGGTGGACACTGTGGCGGCCAACTTCACCCAATAACTTCCATACTGGATCATTAGCTTTCTATAAGGATCACTATTCCACATTTTGATCTAGAGCCTTCAGAACTAGTCAAAGATCTGGAAGAAAATGTACAGTCTTGAGCTCTGTTCCTCTTGATGTTTTCAACAACCCACAGGATATGCTTGAACTTATCATATCTCCAACTATACAATTTTGCACAATCGTTATAAGTAAACAAAAAAGTGTTTAGTACATCACATTAAGTACGATAATACTGTAGCAATACCAAAGGCACTGACTGTTTCTTGTTGAACAACATAATTTACTCTGCGTCGTAAACAATATATGAGTTAATGGTGTGGTAAGTACAACAGAATCAATATATAAAATACCTGGGATTTACAAAACCCACGAGGATATTGCCCTCGCCTACTGAGAACAATGATGCACTCCAGCCCTATAAGTAGTGAGTAATGTTTCAGCAGCAGGCCAATTTTTGACACATGCCTTATAATCGTATGGTGACAGACTATGCGAACTGCCCTACACAGAACTCCATAGTCCGCATAATGCTGCTCCTACGAAGAGCTTCTCATTATTATTGTATCAACAAACTGAACCATACGTCATGTGTTAAAGTGCGAAAGTGCTCCTTAGATACAAAAATAGACATTGAATTTCAAATTAACAAGTAGTTTTGTTTTCTGGAGTAAGGCTAATATGATAGTAACAAAATTGAAATACTTGTTTTCTCCCCCTCCCCTCTTTTTTACTGAAAATTATGGGAGGGTAGAGAGGCACAGTTAACATTTTCCCTGGCTTAAAAAGGCCTCGAGAAAGTTTCAAACTTCAGCCTTTTGTTGTTTCCAAGAAAGAGGGCCGACAGCCTGGACGGGTTCTTTAGGAAAATTCAGTTTCATCCTTGTCGTCAAGGAAAAGGTGTATCCGGTCGTTATTTGATCACGACAGATATTTAAGGCACCTGTAAAACAAAACATGAATTTATATTGAAACAGTTATGCTTCATTTGAAATGGAGTATACGAGAAGAAACCATAGCAAACTATTGCAACTGACCCAGTGGACTCCCCAGCCCCCTGCAGGGGAGCTGCCACAGGGTTCAGCCATCTGGTTCTAGCTATGAGGACAGCAGATCACACAACTTTTCTCAACCCCTGTATAGTGATGATACGGTATATCATCCTTCAACGTATTTCTGTGGAAACATTAATGGTAACGAAATGTAGGTACTAGTGATCGCAGGCCAAGGGTTTTGGAACCTATGTTCTTTCATGGCAACGTTTAGGAGCGCATTTTGTAGCAACTCAGCCATGCCCGGGGAACTTTTTGCATTGTGTTGGAACAATTGAACTGTCTTAAATCTATTCATATTCTACATTTGATTTTTGGAGAGTGATTGCTCGCTGAAATATGGGGTACCAGGCATCGCACTGAAATGAGTGAGACACTATACAGTGCATTCAAAACCGTTCATGCGTTTCAGTCTCTAATCCCTGCCAGGCATAGTCACATCACGAGGACACTTCTAGCTGGAACCTAGTACTCGCCAATGACAAAACCCATACCTACAAACTATTCACATTGCCCTGGAGATGACGACACCAATGAGATCAAGCCACGCTTCACCCCCAATCCACACATGCCAAGCTACTTTGTAAGCCGTTCTAGGGCGATATGCAAGCCCTGCTTGGTACTTGCGAAGAAAAAAGGCTACCGTACCAACCACTAGCACCTTCAGAAAGTTAGGGAGATTAAAGGCAACATAGAAATTAGTCTATAGTCTCCTGGCTTTCCCACCAACCTTTGGGACCAGACCAGTTGGGTGCATAGCAAGACAATTCAATAGCTTATGAATCAGCAGGTGGCTTAACAGAAGCCTGAGGTCCTTTCAAAGGCTGCTGACCCACATCTGGGATCTCTCATTGCAGGGAATCGACCGGGCATACATAATAGCAAGGATCCTATTGGCAAGGCTTCACAACACATTCACCTCCTGCACAATGGTCCACTAATAGGAGTTCTGTGCCCATACAGCTTGTCACATTAGAAGGTTACTGATGGGTAGGTCCACAAAGTCCGTCCAAGACATGACTGCACCGCAGTACTTCTTCCAAGCAGAATACTGGGAGCAGTGAGATCTGCAATACATCACCATAAGTTATATCAGTCGAAGGAGGTTTCACTAACTGGCCAGTGATCACTTGTGTTTCAATGGATGCTATCTTGTACGCTTTGGTGATCCGCAGGAGCACAGCTTTCTGAGATTGACTGTCACTACTTTCCTTGGATTGACTGTAAGTTTACTACACCAGACAACGAGGCAGTAGTCGATCACGCCTAAATAACATGAGGATTGTGACACGGTAATGCGGCATTAAGCAGCCTTTCTAAATTGTTCGTAATGAGACAAACTTTGGGAGGCAGTGCCCTTGAAGGACTTGCTATGTAGGCTGAAACGCAACCTCTCACCTATATTGACTACTAAGCACTAGACTTGCTTCTCGAGGAGCCTGTGGCTGCATAAATGTATTGACAACTATTTAATGTTTCCTTAGCCACCTGCAACTTGACGTGCTCACATCATTGGGTGACAGTTCAGAGCACTTGACGGGTTTTGCCTCGATTAGGTGAATTGACTGTGCACAGTAAGGTCGTCCACACAGGCATATGGCTCTCAGTCAGTCTCCATGAGGCTCTTGAGAAGACCTTCGAAAATGACATTCCAGAATGCTGGTCAGAGGAACTTCTAACAAGCAGGTATAGTATACGAAGGATTCTTCAGCCTGTGGGCACATTGGGGAGCATGGACGACCATAGGTTGTCAAACGTTCTGTTGTCAACTGCTTGTATTGCTTGCCACAATAGCTTGGGTTCCCAGAGCTGTCAGGTTTCACTAAATTACGCCAAATTTGTCGTTTAGCTCTTTGGACAGTGGTGGAATCCTTTCTTCTCCTGGATGAAGGCAGCTCAGAGTGCTACTGGTATATCCTTGTGGCTCTACTCCACTTGAGAGGGTTGAGTACATCAGGCCATGAGACGCAGCTGTGACATCTATGGATGACCCCAATCATAGGTTGCCTCAGTCATAGGGTCTTCGGCAGCAACTGAATTGTAATTGGTGAGTAGCTCTATACACGCCATGCCAGCCCCATCCAAAGTAGGGGATCCACCAGTGATCATCTAGTGCTACCATCCACACTGGCCGTGCTAAGTCATCCAGGGAGTCTGCCTAGAGCACGCTTGAGTGGTTGAAGGCTGTCAGTGCGCCAATTACCTATAAAATGATATAACAACCAGTTCAATACCACCAGCTTGAATGGGTGCAATGTCCAAATGCTAGCTGTTCAGGTAAGTTAGCTAGATCACATACAGAGATGGGTCAATGTAGGCAACTGCCACCTTGGCTCTTGCTCCAGCTATCACTCGTTCTTGCAATCTGAAACCAAGGGTTTTGGAACCTATGTATGGTTCTTGTATGACCAGAATGCTGCAGCAACTCAGCCATAACTGGGGATCTCTTATTTGTACTGTGCTCAAGGATGCGAATAGTTTTTCCTGCAGGGAAATTGCTCCCTGATGGATAGTGTGGAATGCAAGACCAGCTCTAAATGCCAACAGAACCTTTGGAACGTACATCACCTCTCCCATTTGAGTCGCAACCCACATAGCAACATTTCCACGAATAGACACATATTTATTTCATTCAAGTAAATTCTCACCTGAGGTTCACTAATGGTAGCATTAACTAAATGATCGAGAATCGTATCACCATCATTGTCTAATCTAATTGAATCCCCTGACGATGTTGATTCCATTGACGCAGAGAGGCGCCTCTCAGCAACTAGGTCGAGAGAGGGAGTTGCCTCCGAGCACCTCATTAGACGAACTCGTTCTGCCTCTGATGGCACAACTGGTGAAATAGAGGGTGGCAGTGAAGGAGGTGGCTCGGTTCCTCTCTGGTTGGCTGGTCGAACTGTCATAATTAGATTCCAGGAATTCGCTACCATCATATCTGTCACCTATGGACAAACAATAATTATTAACACTTGGAAGTTTGTGGCACACTGAAACATGCAAAACTTGAGTTATCATTATTATAGTAATAATATTATATTTCCGTAAGGCGATACAGAACCTGAGCATGTCTGCAGGCTTCTTAATTGCATCATCCAGTGCATCCCAAGGTTAGAATATATTTTGTTGAAAACAAACTGTGGGCCTCTACATATAGCACGCAATCGGATTTCAAGAGCAACCAAGGGAACTGCTTTGCAAATGAGCACAACAGTTGAACACGCACCAGTGTTGATAGTCGAGTTGTGCAAGTTTGTATTAAAAGCAATGTCAATGTTAAGGAATGACCAATGGTGAGCTCGTCACGTGACATCCAACCCCAATTGATCAACAGGATACCGACCTGTCAAATGCTACAGTCAAATCGGTAGCAAAAGAAGTTAATGAAGCTCCCCAAAGTGGAATGATTGTTACAGTAATGACAACCCGAAGTCATTCATCATGGTATGTTCCTGTCGCAACAATACATCTTATCTGCGTATTTGCACCCGTCAACCATTAATGAGTGTAAGTTCAAAGTCAACAGAAACTTCGTATTTACCGAAACTCGAGACACAGGTGGAACATCACATTCTGCGTTGCTTTGACGATGCAATTCCCTTTCTGGATTCATTGACTTCTGCAATCGCGCAATTGTGTTTTCACGATTTTCGGAACACCAACCCACAATCATTCTGACTGCAGCAGGTGATGATAGCCACCAGTACTCCAACCCCACGCAATCCTGGGGGGATTGGCTTGTGTAGAGATACTGTGGCATCCTTTGGATTATAATGTCTACAACAATGCAAAGCCAAGGACTAGAGATGACCCAATGGGAAGAAGGGCTCGAAGATTCGTTGCATGCCATCCAATCTATCTCATGCAACTCAACTAACTGCTCTCTACACGAAAGAACGTACAGCCATGTGTGAATGTGACAAACGATGTCGCCTTACCTCCACGGTTGACCAACCCAGGGGAGGTTCTCATGAAATACCATGTAAGAAGATCGAAATGCACACTGTTAATGGAGGAAGGCAATGTGATTGGTGCTCACCACAGTTTCCTTGAAGCATTTAGCTCCTACAGGAAACGAAACAATGTTAGGGCAGGAACAACAAGACAGCAGCAGTGATCTGGCTCAAGAAGTGGTGGCACCTAAAATGTTACTGGAACCTGATGATTTTAGCCTCCCACTTAGAAGAGATGCACACTTTGGGATGCTGCAAATTCAGACTGTCAAACTCTGCTTCCTGGATTGAAACGATCCCAAAGCTCAAGAAAATTGCCAGCTTACTTGCAAGACTACGAGTTAAATTATGGGGGGGGGGGGAGAATACGCTAGATCGTCACTTATTATTATAATACAGTTGCTAGAGACACTTGCCTCCGTACTAGGTGACAACAATAACTTATCCATTACTCTGTTCTGTTCTCAAATCGTGTACGTACATTTTAGCGAAATACGCCTTACTTCCAGAAGGTTTATTTTATTACAGAAACAGACCTGCCCTTGACTGCTGAATAATAAATGGATATGTTTGTTTGAGATCTTCGACAAATCAATACCTAAACTTTTGTTATAGGCCTAAAAAACTGAAGAAGGGATTTTGTACATTTTGAACAAATGGCTAATGAACTCGGGAAAACTGGCGGAGTAGTTTCAGCCAACTAGTATCTACGTTTTGTTTTCCATGAATGTTTCCATAGAAATGCGTTAAACGAAGATACTGCAAGCGTATACAGCCTATCGTATGTGCTTACAGAAAGTTGTCTAATGCTTTGCTACCCTTCGAGTAGTAAAGTGTGAAATGAAAACCTACGCAGGAGTTTAACTTGGAGAATTTGAGTCATTTCCCATGAAGCTGCGCTAGAGCTGAGATTAATGTCACTCAGTTGATTTTCCGTCGATATACATACACCTTAGCCATTCATCAACGACACTTAGTACACTTGGAATTTACCTGGTCCAAACTTTTGCCAGCAACCTCAATGCCATTGACTTCCAAAACTTCATCGTTGACTGCCAAAAGACCAGTTGATTCCGCAAGACCTCCAGGAACGAGACGTGATATAAATATACCTGGGACCTGGAGAAAGCAGTTTCACGTCACAATTAATACAATTGTATCATGTTACGAGATGAGTATGAGAACGAGAAATGACTACTGCACATGCACTACAGAGTGCCTAATTCGTAACTCGGAAAAATAGAAATATTGTCCAACTACCAAAAATAGAACCCCCCCCCAATGAAAGGGCTTGAGGTAAGTCAGACCACTGCAGTGTCCTCACTATATCTCCAGCTAGCAACATATTAGAGCTATAACAGGTACATCCAGAAAGAAAGTTCTGAGGGTAGCTCACTAGCACCTACAAACAATCCCCTATATAGGTGTGGCAGCGGGAAAGATCATATCTGTGGCTAAGTCCAGCTGATGGGTGTACACCACATGTCCAGCACGAGACCTAGATCCAAACTATCTGCCAAGCATTGCCAGGCTGCCTACCAAAACGGGTAGCAACTGGACATCATGCCCCAAGCTTCCAGCTTCCGCTGCAGGGGACAGCAGTGGTGAATGAGGAGCTGTACAACACAATTGCTCCGCAGCCCACCCAGCTGGGAAATGGCAATGCAGGCCCCTCTATGCAGCCTGCCCAAGCACTAGCAGCTCCATCTACTGCAACCCCCTCAATCCTCAGGCCCTAATATGCAGCAGTAGCCGCTACTGAGCCCCCCTCCCCTCATACAGGGTCGTAGACTCAATGATAACCCGCCTGGGCCAAGCAGAAAAATAAAAAGAAGGTAGTCATAAAGCCCCATCGTGAGAAGGTGGAAGCTGGTCCCTCCCAAACATCTGCCATGGAAGCCTTGAACTGTGGAGTCCCAGCAAAGAGCTTCCAAGTCCTCAGCTGGTCTGACGAGTTTAATAGGAGCAATGTTGAGCGATTCCCTGGTTATTGACTTTGCCATTGCAGACAAACACATTCCCATTACAGACAAGGGTGAAAAACGATTCCGCACCAAAAATGCTGACTGGCCTTAATTTTATAGAGGTCTGTGTGCTGCTCGGTCAAATATTGCAGAGGTGGACATCAAAGTTATCACCACAGCACTGCACTCCACTGGGATTTTTTTTTTTTTTTAGTAACGGAAGCATAGCATAGAAACACCAGCACAGTTGTGACCCTGATGTCAGAGCCACACTCCTGAAAGGCCTTCCACCGTGTCATCAAACAAGCCAAACAATAAGGCTACCAGAATTTTGTGGAAGTGGAGAGCTCTGAAATCCCCTTAGACATTCATCACCAGTCTTCCACAGGAAAAGCGAATGTGAAGCCATTTCCAAGCGATACAATAGCTTTAGATACAGAAGCTCAGAGGAAGATAACCTGAACGAGCCAGACATCCCTTTGTGGACAACAGGCGACTTTAGTAGGGCCCCGTGCAACCTACATGCCCAGTAAACCTCCTGGGCGCCCGTAAAGGCTGTCGAGTTTATGCACAGAAGTAAGGGCTTGAGCATGTCAGTAACTAGTGAGAAGCACGTCATCTTGTTAATATGTTAACACGTATTAGCACTAACATCAACGTAAACAGCTAAATTACTTTTTGAACACCAGCAGGGGTGACACGAAACGACGTTCCATCTCTGATGTAGAAGCCAAGAGGTCGCTCTGTTCCATGTTTGACGAGTCGGACTCGGCGACAGGTTTCAGGCACGATGTCCACATCAATTATCGAACTGACCTGCATTAGTTACACCATACTTCAATTAGCACAGACTTATTTTGAGTTGCTCCAAGAAACTACACATTGTAGAAGATGGTAAATCTTACTGTCACCATTTAGTTATGTTACTATTACGATGATCTACATGGTTTGGGTTTGTATGATTGCCATAATTGCTGCCTAATATCAACCTAGACACACTGGCAATGATTCCCTAGGTGGCGTGACACTGTATAACGTCTGTTTGTTCTTCATGCCAATGCATCCATAGAAACATGGAGACATTGCATTACGTCAATATCAAGGGCTGTCGTGTTGGTTCTCTTGCCTTCGTAATTATTAAGGGAACGTGAGTATAAATAAGAGCAATAATTATATCATTTACTCGACACAAACTAGGAAATTTAGTCAAGTAGAGTGTGAGAGACTGCAACAACAAGGAAGGAGAGTTTCATACTGTCACTGTAAGTCAGATATACACCTGCACACAAAGGGCAACCCTTTGCATTGTTGGCCAACTAAAAACTACAAGTACTTGAAACATCAGAACCAACAAAGCACTTGGCCTTCAGGTTGGGCAACTGGCAATCAAAGGGTTGGCCTAGAGACTCATGCGTGATATTGATGCTTAAGCGCTGATGAAGGATCACATAGAGAAAACTGAGTTCACGAAGCAGTCAGCAATGCCGTACTCTGGAGTAACAATTGATACCACACTGGAGTCTGGGCTCACATCCAGTTGGTAAACCCTGAAGTCCCCTTGAAGATAGTGGAAGGACACTGGTGTATGGTGTATGGCTAGATTCTTTCCAGAAGAAAAAGCATAGAAAAGAGCATATACCTCCTGAATGGTCTCGGAGCTCACAGCAATGGTGTTTCCAGGGTGTTGCACTCCCACTAACCAATGAAGAAAGATCGATTTCACGCGTAGTAACACCAGCACAGAAGAAATAAACAGCCAAGCTAATAAGCCGCAGCTGCGAGTAGAACGAGAGATCGATAACTACGTCACCCAGTCCTGAGATAGAAGATTCAAAAAATGAGCTCATTTCGCAAGTCTCGTGATGTTTTGATCCAAGACGAGTTCAGTATTTAGGGTCAGTTTATATTTGTTTCTCTTGCCTTGTTTATTTTGAAGAGCGTTATCGATGTGTGTTCCCCAAAATAACACCAAGTTCATCCCCACCAACACAGGGCACAGCAAGATATAGCGGTGGATTCGTCACAAAAGAAGCCACCACTACTTCAGTCTCACAGTCAGTGCTTCCGACATATTTGTCACTGTGAACTTGTTATGTCGAGAGTGTTCATTTCCAATTAACGTTACCATAGAGACGGGAATTGAATCGAGATCGCCACGATCATGTGAATTACGAGATCACAACAATGGCTGATCTTAGGCAGAACCACCCAACACTGTTTCGCATCCCAAATTAACACCACCGACAGCAGCTTCGAAGTCCAGCTAAGAACCCTTTGTTTCATCCTGAGAAACCTTTTATGTATTTCGTTTTCCACCACATACATTGTTGGTATTATTCGTTCAAATTGTTTATTAACGAAGTTTTATAATCCGTTTTTCATCGCCAAATATTTACACCGCACACAAGATGAGCACAGTGGATGATGCTGAACCCACCATCGATCATGGGAGAAGCACTGGCAATGCCTACAGGAGGCTACAGAAAATCTAAACTCAGCATTGATGTGGGAAGGGGTTGGTGGCAGACAGTAGCACGCTGAAAAGCAGCTGGAAAATGTGGATAAGAGCTCCTCCTCAAACCTCAAGTATTAACGACTAATGAAGACGAAGACCAACCCTGGAAGGGAAAGGTTGCCTATAAAAACGATATCTGTTCCAGTGTTGACGAGTCATTGGCGGTTTGAACAAATGTGATTTGATTCTTCAGTATCAGTTTCTCATCAAGTCAAATAGGTTTAGTTAGATTCATTAAAATAAATGTTAGTTACTGTTTGTCTCCATTGCTTTCCTCATAGCACTGGTTGGTTGAATTATGATGGGAATAAGGAGGCATGTGAGGAATTTTCATAGGGAACGAAGTAGTAAACAACACAGCCAATTCCCTTGGCTCCTACCCCAAACAGCATCATTTTGACAACCAGCGTACGTCCCAATGACTAACCGCCCCCTTCTACCACAAATATATCAACTTAGCACAATGAGTACTGCCAACATGAGCGTTGGCGTACTATGTGTTCTAACTGAAAATTATTTCCACTAACTGAATATCGGAAATAAGAAACTTAAATGAAAACATGTAAGTAAATGGTGTCTACCTGTCTGAAATCGTGAGGATTCGAAATGGCGAGAGTTTTGTTTTTGTGAGGGTTGCCAAGTATCGTAGAAATAATGTTCCTGTGTTTATTCATCGTTCCATAGCCATTCAATTCCTCCAGACTTTCGCCTATTCACAAAACAACCATCAAAATGATAATATTTCAAAGGTTATTTAAAGTGATAATTAATCAACTCTGATACAATTCATCAAAATAACACAAAATTCTGGAGTTCAAATAATGTGTCCTCAATATTTACCCGCAACATACCGCAATTCGATAATACCTCCTCGACAACATCCTTCCGCCCTTCAGTTCTGATAAGCTACATTTTGGTACTTCAAAGGGCATAAAACCAAACAAAAACAGATAGCAGCGAAGGTGATCGTAACTGGTTGCTAACTCTAGAGAGCGGGAGAGAATGGGAGAGGTATTCACGCATTTCCAACCCTGAGGTTGCATTGGCCTGGAAACTCAAAATAGGGTTCCTGTGCACGCTCCTAAATGGGACAGCCTTTGTGAAAGATGAGGCTACCAGATTAGCTTCTATTCAGGTTTTGACGAAGGGCGTTGTAAGCTATTACTTTTAGAGGATGGGGGATATGGTGTAGTACGTCCACAACCACTTGCTGGCAGATTTGGACTGGGTCCATTGGTCTAATTCCAGGAGTAACCGCTCCTTCTAGCCATTTCTAGTCCCCAAGCACTTGCTACACTTGTAGCATTCAAGCGAACGAGTCACTAGTTTTGTGAATCGAACTATAATCTCCCATAATTCTGTCAGTGGTATAAATCAATCAATCAATTCTGTTTACTATTCTACAATATGTCCTATCAAGGGCGAGGTTGAGATATGAGTTATCTGATTTTTCATATATGCTCCCGTTTTCCAGCATTTAACTGTTAAATATTTCATGTTCATGCCCTGGGTGTTTCTTTCAAATTTTCTATTTGAGTCTGTTAGTTCTCTCAATTCATTTAATAAGAAAGTGGGCTGTTTTTTGTTTTTTTTTTAAACTTGGTATTCCCAGATTTAATGCAATAAGGTTAAACTCAACTTTAAAAATTGCACTTTAACCCGTTCAGCGTGCCACCTGAGACAGCCTCAGACAAATGCGTCTTCCAACAAGTGCCACTCGAAACAGTCTTTCTCAAAGATCCCATCACTTCATCCATTACTTGCTACAGCGCCGTATAAGGCATTATCAAGTATAGGAAACATTTCTCCTTCTCACCCCATGGCACGACGATTAAGTTTAGGTAGGGGCAAAAACGTTTTTTCTCTGTACGGACGAAGGCCTTCGAAAATGGAGGAACGTTGATGTTTCTTCGAATTGCACACCCCTCCTTCGCGAAACGTAGGTTGTTAATTTGATCATTCTTTCTACAGGATGCTTCTGTCAATGTAAGGACTTAGGTCTCCACTTTCAAAATAGGCTTCGAATAGCCACATGATTTAGTTTCTTCAATTATTGCACAGGGTTAGCTTACAGTGTAGTCAAGTTGTTTATTGATCCCACCTCATCCATTGATTTTAATTTTAAAATTAGGGACTCCTGAAGAAACTGGGAAACCCCTAATGTTCACGCATAAAGTCCCACACTAACTATTCCGAGGTTTATAACAGGTAGCACTGCCTAGTTCGTTTGTTGATATCAGCAAGCTCCAACATCTCAAACTATAAATATTTCAGAACCAACCTTTCCTCTGTATGATGACTCTGAGAAGGGGTCTAGCAGATGACAGGGCTCTGTTCAAATTGTCGTCGTTGTTTATGGGCAACAGGTCCCCATCTCGGGGGTCCGTGTATGACAACAAGAATGGCACATCATGGAGGTGGTGAGTTTTCTCAAGGAGTGCGCTGAAATCTTCGTATGTCATCGTAGAAGACTTGGGGAGCGAAAAACGTCTGAATTCTGCATCGAACTGAAAAAAATGTACGTTTGAGCTGAGATAAAAACTGAAAAAGCAACAAAACAGTATTTTGAATAATAGAGCTTATTATGGCATGCCAACCCATTAATGAATCAGGTGGACCTAAACAGTCAGAATTTTGTCGGCTAGATTGCATGAAGGGTGACTACTACTTTTGAAACTCTAATTGTTGACCAATGAGAATGTGGCAACTTGTGTTTTGCTGGCATACCAACGAATTGAGTAAACTCACTAGGATGCTTCTTAGCCCATGACAGAGGATACGATAAGAGGTTCAGGGAGAGCAGCAATAGTGAATGCAACTTCTACTGATGTTCGTGACTTTACGAAGTAGAAGGGAAGATATTGAATGAAAAAAAATCTCTTTAAAAAAATAGTTCTCTTTAGATCTTAACGTTTTGAGGCCACCATTAGGGAAACTGGTCTGTGTGTGTGTGTCTGTTGTAGACCTAGGTCTTGGTCACACCAGGCGGCCGCCTCAAACTTCATGGTGGTAGATGGTAACACCTTGGAGGAGCACAAGATTCGTATTAGTGGTCCAGGACCATCATGCAGGGGGCCCTGGTTTCCCTCTTGAGTGGCTATGGGGAATCTTTCACCCGGAGTTTTCAGAAAGACGAATGGGGTCAGTTAACAGGGAGGTCGGCCTCCTTTCCCATTCTCCTCTTCCTCCTACCCTTCCCCCATCTCCACCACAATAGACGACTGCAAGTGCCATTACTGTGGCTGGGCGTTCAGAAACATCAAAGGCCTATAAGACTAAAGCTAGCAGAAGCACCCTGACGAAAGAAATGAGTAGATTATCATCGATAGTACTGTGTATAGGTATGATTCAGAGGAGATGCACCTCATTGCTGTTGCTGAAGCGTAGGCTGTGAGGGGAGGGGTAAGTCACGTCAATAAATGTGTGGTAGAGTGATTCCCCTCCTGTACTGCAGCAGCCATTAAAGCCCTGCACTGGAAGCTCAAGTATTGGTATCTTGTGGATTGTCAAATGTCCGTAAATAGCTAAGGCCCTGCCAGGCTTTCCCATTGCAGATGTGGGTCAGTTGCCTCCGCACCATTGGCCAGACCTAGAAGCCAACTTCCTCCTCCTCCTCCTCCTCCCTCCTTATCTCTTTTGGGGAATATCAGGCTTGCTGAACTGGTGAGAAGAGCGACTGCGTGGCAAGGACCTGTTTCCGGCCGGAGCATTTCTATTGACAAGGTTGCAGATTATCTGCACTGAGGTTTCCTCTGAGTTGAGAACCCAACTGGTGAAGGGCACGCTAACTATCTTTTTAAAAAACCTCTAGCTAGTGTCATTGGCAATTTCCAGAGGATATTCCAGCCAGTAGACAGTACAGCTGAGAACCTACAGCCAGAAACCCCTTTGGCTGGAAGCTGCGTGGACCTTCGTGATTATCGCCGGAAAGTTTCCATGGCTCCACTGAATCCACAATAGAAGCTGCGCCCCCAGTGCTTCACAAGCATCTAGCTTGGATGTTGCACACGCTGTGGATAGTCCCGGATTCATTTAGGATCGGCTGAGGTGGTGCAGCATGGAGACTTTGTCTGCCCGTAAGCCTCGTAACCCTTCAGAGTTTGCAACTGCTATACATGGTTCGGACGATAGACGGAAACTCAGGCAGTGCCTTGACTCCCCCCATTCTTCAGTGTGGGTGAGTGGGCTTTAGAGGATATCCATGGAAGGGATTACTGGTGCTTATACGGATTAGGTGTATGTTGCTGCCATGCCAGTGGTAACCAATTTGAGCCACTGAAGCATGTGATGCAGGTTTGTCCATGTGCTCACGGGGGAAGTGACAACCATCATGGCACTGTATGCAAGGTGGTGCCTAGTGCATTGCCATATGAGGACTGCAAAGTCTCTCTGGAGAAGGAGTAAGGCATGACATGACATTGATGCTGTTGGCCCCAGCCAGTCTGCAGTAATCCTGGATATCTAGGTAGTACCTAGCAGGTTCTAGAGGCACAACAATGACAGGATGGATGTTCACATGGTGATGTCAGAAGCTGTGGGGTAAAATAACATCAGTGTTATAGCATTGACTGTGTCCTGGTAGCGTGAGGTGCAAGAAAAGAGCTGAGGAGATGACACAACTGGATGTGCCAACTGGCGCCCTTGGAGCTATCAGAACCTGGGGGTTGCTCAGATAGCATCTTAACTGGTGTGTCTGTGAACGCGTGAAAATGGCTCAAACCGAATCAGCTCAAACTCAATATCTAGCCTGCCTAACTATACTTATCATGGTGATCAAGACGCCAAATATATTTTTTCTCAAAACCGGCGTAAACGATTTTGATTAAATTTCTTGTATGGACAATATCATTAAATTATCATTCATAAATTACTAGAATTTTTGAAGTTTCTGTGAGACCTTGCAAGATGCTCAATTAAGCCTGTATCACATGTGGGCAAGTTGTTTGATAGTCCAAATTTAGCTAGCTGAATGAAAGTAAGCATCTAAAAATAATGGGCAGTGTGTTGGATGGCAACATTAAAGTGTGGATTTGCTACACACAATGGCACACATTCTTGAGGTTTTCAACCAATCAGATCATTTAGCCTTATTTTAAATAAAGGATCTCTAATAGCTAGAGATTATCCTTGGTTTGAGTTGTGCTACTTTTTACCTAGCCTTTAACTTTTAATTGACTCGTGATTGAGTTAGATGCCCGGAAACACCTGGTTTTGTAGTAATGAGTAATGATTTTTTAGCCATCTGTGGTTGCTGTGTACATCTCTTTGAGATAATATGAAGTGAAGGTAAAATGGCGCTGTATGCCAAGTGATGTCAGAACACTGATAAGAGATAACGGTCAGTTGAACGACCATATTTTAACAACTGGTGTATTAAAGGATGGTTGAGGACAAAGCGATACAACAAGCTGCATCCTACTACCGCTCAGTGCCCGCAAAAACATCACAGATGGCTCAACAATATGAAAACACTCATCAGTACTCAGAAGTCACATGGGATAGACAGCGAGTCAGCAATTATCAAATTTATGAAGCCACTCATGAAGAAATGGTAGAAACCTATTTCATCAATTAATGTAACAGAGTTATCAAAACATAGTTTGACACATTGAGTGCAGGTCAAGTTATTACATGTTGTTAAGGACAGGATAGTTTGCGACATTTAACCTTACCACAAATTATACCTACCGTCGCTGTTTACTGTTCAGTGCAAGGGTTTTATGGAAATCCAAATTGAATTACTTGACTGTTGAACTACAAAATTAAACTGTTCACACACCCCCCCCCCCCAATTCGTCAGTTTCGCATCCCCTCCACCCTTTCCAGATTCACCATCTTTGCTTTTGTGCCCCTAATTTGACAATCAGTGTGGTACGTGAAATTGACAATCCACAATTCAAGAAGCTCGCATTGGGGGACTACTGTGATGCTACGATGGTAGTACTCTACATGTATCGCACCTAATGTTGACTGTTATCGTCAAAAGGCGTATCTTAACAGAAACTGACATCACGACCGTCTCATTCTTTTCACCAATAGTCAATTTTTCCAATTTGATTAACTGTGTTCGATCAATTTCAAAGGTTCGCTGTAACACCAGTAACAGGTTGTAAGAGTCTTCGTACCTCAACTATTTTCTAACAACTCCGTTGCCACTTTTAGTTACGAAGCTACGCAAACGGTCAAAATAGAGTGAACAGGCCATGACGTCTAAGTCTCAGTTTCTAATCATCAACGTTTCATCTTCACCACAGCCCTCTCTTCTTTCAAAATTCGAACTTAGTTACTTTTGATACATAGAATTACTAGTCCCCGGACAGCCTTCCTATATAATAATAAGGAGAGCCGATATAAAAGCAAGAGTACACTTCCTTTCCTCTCAGGCAACGCAACCGCACTTGAGGGTTAATTGACGCCTAATTGTGTTGTGAATTCTTTGAAATACTTTAAACAAAACGCTTGTGGATCATAGTGAGGCGAGAAGTTTCACAACAGTTAGGAGTGTACAACAATCGATGAAAAAAGTGTAGTTCGGCACAATTCAACCCAATCTCTTCCGTAGAGTGACACATGAACGGCAAAATAAAAACGAATACTTGAAAACATCTTACTCACTTTGCTTTTAACTTCGACGACACCCGATTCGATTCTTTGCTCACGCTTGGAATGACGAGACATTTTCACTCTTCTTTAAACCAAAAAAATCGACAATGACGGCTGCAAAAGAAATAAAAACACCTTCCCCAACGGCCTGCAGAAATGTTACGTACTTAACAGTCAACAGAACCGTGAAGTACCCTGAGCACTTCAAAACTACAGAATGAAAAACCAAGTCGTCACGAAGCACTAAAACTACAAGTGACTGAATAACACAACGATTTCAGCACACTATTTTGCCAACAAAAAGAAAATTTATTGTTTCAATTAAGGGGCGTAGCGAGTGGCGTTAACTTCTTATCAAACGACAAGAACGACTAGGCGGCCAAAACTTCCGAAAATTTAAAAACTAAAAAAAATAAGTGGAAATAAAACACTACGAAAGTTTACATTCTAATACGAAAAACTGCTCACATTGGGAAAAACAAAACGCAACAAGACGAAGAGAAACAACAAGTGGGAATTGGGGACGGGGGCCATTTTGAAGTCCAAGGCCGGACAAGTTGACCAACATGGTAGTAACAAAACTCAAATGGTCAAACGATAGTTTGATGGAGGATAGACAGCATAGGTTTAAGGTAAGTAGAGTAAGTAACTCCAGCCCTAAAAATAAACCAAAATGATGTTTTTCGGCAAAGACCACTATTGCCGTGAATGTCATTTCTATTTCCTTTGTTGTTGTTTTGGTTTATTATTCATTCTGAATAATAACACTATGTTTTCGGCCACGAAAAATTTTTTACAACCCCCCCTCAAAATATGATACTTTACGTTTCAAGACATGGAGATTCCAAATTTGCAATGTCCGTCCGCCGACCCACGTCCCCCGTCCACCGACCCCCGTCCCCGTCCGAGCCGTTTTGTGCCTTTAACATGGTCTAAAAAATTCGTTCTTTCGCCCAAAAATCCGATTTGGTATCTAGTTGTGCCCGCCATCTCGGCAATCCGATCGAACGAAGCCCATGGTTGTAATGGGCAAAAAACGGTTAAAAAAATTCACGAAACGCAGAACAACGCGGGGGCTACAGCGTTTCGTCGTTTGAACTCCCTCCCGCCCCGCCCGTCTCATTAAAAAAGCAGCACGCTTCCCGCTTGCTTCCCTCCCAACACTCAACTCCCCCCGGGTTCGCTTCGAGCGCCCCCGTTCCAATTTCCCCGACGTTTTGGTTTTAATACGATTCAATTTTTTTAGATTCTTTCGTTTCATTCTCATTTTGTTTTTTTTCATAGATTTTTGGTTAAATTTTGATATTAGTATTTAGCGTGCATATTTTCATATTAAAATTCAGTTTTTTCTAGATACTTTCGTTTTTTTTGTTGTTTATTTTAATATTACGATTCAGTTCTTTTCGACCTTTTTTTGGGTTTCATTATGATATTTGTCGATGCTGAATCGAACAGGATGGGTCTCGGAGCATTAATGCTAGGTCAAGCTGATTATCCGAATAATAAACTGTTGTGTAATAATTTGCAGGGTTTTTGTGTGTGTTATTCATTGATTCATTGATCATAAATGAACAAATCAACACAAAATGCGACACCATATTCACACCACTCAAAACACTACACAAACGAAAACAACCAACTGACGGATTTACAGACCACCGTAGATTTTATTCTCCATATCATGTGTCTCAATGCACTTAAGTTCATGTTGTTGTGGGTGGTTTGATGTAAAGTGTATGGTCGTGTTGGTAGCAGTAGGCTTTCTACAAATGTCATATTGTAGTTCATTGTCCAACCGTGTGATTTTCAGTAGATTTCACAATTGACAGATCATTCAAGACGTTCCATTCACCTCTAGGTGGTTTCCCCCAGAGCTACCTGACCTCCTTCCACCACCCTTCCCTGACGCACGATCATCCCGTTTACCTTTCTCTTCGTATATAAAGACCACGACCTACTTACTGACTCCAGCACTGACTTAACGGCCAGACGATGATGTCTTTACATCGAAAGCGCTTACCAACAGTAACTCACCAGCCAGAGGAGACGGACTCGCCTAACAGGTACGTTAACTTTAGTAAGATAACAAGTGACCAGCTGTGGCCTGGGGACAATGACTGAAATCGTGGCCATTTAACCTCCTAGTCCAATCTCCTCAGAGTTTATTGGAATTGGCTTGCCTACTCTAAAATCTAAATTCAAATTCAAATGAGAAGACTGATCGTTATGCTGTGAGGGAAACACTAAATAGAATCAATCCTTCCACAGGAGCACAATGCGTTTGTGGGGAGATTGAAACAGTAGTGCACTTTTTATGCGCATGTCCTCTATGGTTGAGAACCTGATTAGAGCAGCTGAAGGGCCGGACAGTGGATAGGAATGATATGCAAAACACAGAATTGAGGGCAATCCTGAAATCCACGAAAGGGGACCGGAAGATTTTAAGATACAAAGCCCCTTTAACTTTAGTGAGATGGGAAATCCCCGCCCCCAATCCGCTTTGGTTGGTGCACTGTTATCTCTTGGCTCTAATGACTAATATCATTATTGCACTGTTATCTAATATGGACCGCTCCCTCTGATAAGGTAATATATCGATATATCACGACCTAGGTCAGGTTATCGATTTGCCCAGCATCGTAGGTTTGACTCGCCATGTCTGAAATTAGAAATAACGGCAGCTGTACGATTATACCAATTATTTAATGTTCATTATGTAATACCCCGTTATATAATTATTTCAAATGTACGAAGACTATGAAAAGGAAAAAGGAGTTAATTCAATGAAATTAAGAATGGGTATATGAAATAAATATAAGATAACTAACGGATTGATATCGATACATGCAGTCGTAGCGTTATCAAGCGGTCGGTCCATATTCTTTGTCTCACCTGTTTCAGGGATATGAATCTATCGGTCTCCACTGTAATTCAAGAATCTTTTTTACTCTATTCCTATCAAACGCGTGCCATACAGTATTTTCTCGTCTAATTTGTCGATTCCAGTGCCAAACCATGATAGGCACTCCGTCAGTGCCGCAAGTAATTTCGTTATTTACAGACGTCGAATGGAGGGATTACGTCATTGACGAGGTAAATTGTTAAACGCGCAATAATGATATTAGTTGAAGATGAATACGTTGGAGTCTGCATGATCTGTTAGCCATCAGTTGGTGCTTTACTTTAGTTGATATTAACGTGACCGTAATGTTAGATCAAGTCCGGAATTAATGCGTGCTAATTTTTTTGACTAGCTTTACCATTGAGTATGGTATGACAGCAACTCATTTTCTCACCATAATGTATTTTGTATATTGTTTAGGACGACGATGTGTGTGATTCAAACCCTTCAGACTAGTCCAAATCCTCACAATGCCGAAGTCTGCGTCCGAAGAGGATATATTTCTATCGAGGCACCAAGTGGACACCATCGGCAATCTATTGGATGATATAAAAGGGGTTTGCACTCAACAGCCAACGCCAATTCAACAAGAAGCGATTCAGCAAATATCCTCGACGACTGCTTCCACGACTTGTCGACGAGAACTCTTGACGACTTTATAAGCTCGCTTGCCAACGCGGCTAATTCCCAATACAATGGCCAAGGGTACATTCGCCCGGTTCTTCGGTTCACGATTCGGAACGTTGAAGAGCGTCACTGATACTGGTGCTAGTTTCAGTTTCATCACTGGCAACTTTCTAGCGCTAGTATTATTCAAAATATGACTTAAATCGTTCGACTAACCGTTGAACTATGGAATCATTCCGCGAATCCCACCCTTCGGTAAATTTCCGTTGTAACCGAAAATTTGTCCTTCAGTTGTCGAGTTGCCGCCACCCCATGCGCCTTTTTCCGATCTTCCTTGGTTACGTGTCCAATTTTTTTCGCGCCCGTCCGGATTCTCCTGCTTTAGTGCTTTCCCCACTGCCCACTTCGCGTTTATTTTTTGTGATATTATTCGGCTAGCCATGGATGGGCCAATTAATACCGATTTGATCCATCGATTGAGAGTGGAAGGCTTACGGAGTGTTGTGCATTGGTGTATGGGTGTCGGTTTTATCTCAGAGAAGTATGAATGTCCTGAATGTGGTGCGTGGATGAAATTGTCTCCAAAGGCTGGTTCCTTGGATGGTTATGAATGGATGTGTAGACGGGATGGCCACAACTCCAAACGGTCAATTCGTAAGGGGTCGTGGTTCAGCCTGAGTAAGTTGAGTATGACTGACATCATGCTTCTCATCCTTAATTGGGTAATGAGATTACCGGCAGAGATGAGAGCGATAGATCGGAATGTTTCCAGGAACACCGTTACCGACTGGAAGAAGCCTATTCTCCTCAAAGTTCGGATACGTAACTTGAGAGGTGAGTGATATTTTTTGTGGTCGTCAATGTCTGTTCTGTTGCATTACGCCAGTGATATTTATTATATTTGTGGTCTTCAATGTCTGTTGCATTAGGCGAGCACTTTATGTTTTTTTGTTCACTTCGACTCAGTTTCGCGCGCTCTCAATTGTTTACATCCCATTTCTTTCGCGCGCGTTGTTTACATCCACTTATACGACAAAACTTTGCTCAACTCTTACTGCTACTGTTACGCTCACCAGTATCAGTGACGCCAGTAAACCATTCCGAATCGCGAACCGAAGTTCCACGCGAATGTACCCGTGGCCATTGTATTGGGAATTTACCGCCAACGCCAATATGACGCCAATCAACTCGCCAGACATGGTAAGCAGACTATTCGCAAAGCCTGTGCAAACCCCGATAAAAGCAGTTGCCTCTCGACCCGTCAAGCAGCTATCACGAATGCTTGAAGAGTATAGCGACACCCCATCTAGCCGCAAGTCAACACCATCACCCGTCTATTAAATAAAAAGGTGCACTCAACAACAACGAGCATCATCGCAGCCAACATCAATTCGACAAGAAGCCTCACAATTTCCTCGACGACTGCTTCCCACGACTTGCCGACAAGAACGCTCGATGACATTATAAACTCGTTTTGCCCAACACCAATACGACGCCAGTAAACTCACCTCAAAAAATCGTAAGTCAGCTATTTGCAGAGTGTTCACAAGTCCTCGACCCATCGAGAAAAAAAATATGGAATCGAAGCGATCTTGATCTACCACAGTACATGAACAAGCCGCGCCAAGAACTGATAGAAAAGTGTATTGTTGTTTCATGAAATGTTTTATTTTACCCGAGTGCGAAGTTGATGGTTTAGCTTGCAAATAGTGTAAATGTTACGGCACGTGTTTCTGTCATTGCCAATATTTTATTAACAACAATGACCTTTATATAAAAAAGGAACAAAATAAACTGTGTCAATAATTAACCAATAAACGTTCATGTATTGTTACAATAAATCCTTTTTATTTATTCAACTGCGCTCTTCAAAACCCAACCACTTTACATACACTTTGCTGGGGGCACGTTTCAATATCTTCTCACCAGGTACACATCGTCGTTGTTGGGGAGGGGGGGATTACATCACTCATCCCAGGTGTACCATGAACCTAAACACTGTAATTGTTTATTAGTAGGTGACGAGCACAGTTGTCTGGTGTGACCCGACAATGTTGTCTGCCCAGAAAATAGTCAACAGGTACGTCTCCTTCAGCCATAAGCTCCTCCCAAGGAGCTGGAAGAACCACTTCTTGTTCTCTAGGTACGTTTTCTACAGCTCTTGTCGCTATGTTGTGTAATACAGCAGTAGCTGTAATGATTGGGGGAATGTTATCTAATTTGACTCGTAATCCAATTGCCTCCTTTTCCTAACCCCAAACAAACGTTCGACCACATTTCGTATACGAATTTGGGATTCATTGTAGAGGGTTTTCTGCCGGTGTGTGGCACTCCTGAAGAGGTACCATCATGTACAATTGCCGTACAGTCCTTGCTCAAATAATCGCCTTCTCCTGCGCTCTCAAAAATTCGTGAATCTTGAGCGCGTCCAGGATATCCTGTCACTATGTCCGTTATTTCCATAATAGCGTTGCATATGACTTGTACGTCGAGTGAAAAGAAGCCTTTCCTATTCCTGAAGCGCTCAGGAGCTTCTCCACCTAAAACCAACATGTGCGTAATTATAAAAAAACATTGGTTGATGAATAAAAATAATTACTTAAATTATCACATAAACATTACTCTAATGGGCTAGTTTTGAATGCCAGTGGCTACTTTCCAGGCCTATTTACAAAGGTTTAAACTTATTATTTAGCTACAAATATCATGTGTGGTATGACAGATACGAACCTGGAGATTGCCCAAGTCTAAAGTGGATGCAATCTATCGCATCTTGGAAATCGAGACTTTTCATAGAATTGACGTTGCGTTTCCCTCATTTCTTCCTCGGTCCCAGGAAAATGAATGTACTGTCGGTGTAATGATGCAATCGCTACGCTAACTGCCAGCTAAACGGTTCAAACGAGGCTACTTCAGAGGTGAATGAGACTATCATTCTGATTCAAACCGAGTCAAAATACTGTAAATATTCAAAGTACACTTACCAGTTCGAAGTTCTTTTAGTGATAGTAAAAGGTTTAAAGTCAATTAAACACCATGAGAAATAAAGAAATATCACTCTGTACTCGTTGTAAGACAAATCAGTTTTCGATACGACGCAATACCTAAATGGAAGCGATGTGAGAATAAGAAAGGGGGACGAGGCGAAGCCGAGACACCATCGGGAACCGAACTGCCTGAACATCTGATTACCACCAACTAGAGCCCGTCACACATTCCACATGTGAGTCAAGTAATACATACGAAATATACCATGCACCACAGTAATGAACAAACATTCAGGGTAAATTATTCGAACGAGCAAATAGTACTCCAATTCAAAAGAGCCAGCAGGCTCAAAGTACTAATCACTCGGATCGACTTTTGACTGAACCGGCATTCCCTATGGTTGTCCAAATTCGGACTATGCCTCACTTTGAGGACCTTATTCCGACACTCCCTCCTCCTCAAAGTTAGCATACTAGGGCCACCGTCAAGGTACGACCGTTTTGATGGAGGATTGACGGATGATCTAGTAAATTCCTGAAGGCTGGAGAGCGTCGAACCAGAAGGTAGGGAGAGGTTCTCAGCGAAGTTGTTCTTGAAGTACTGGAGAGCTAGTTCCCGGGCTCCTCTTCGCTTGTAAAAATATTTCAACACACCATTAAAGTTCGTTAACAAGAAATCTTGGAAGCCAACAAAAAAATTTTTTTCTCTTTTTTTTTAAGGCAGTGCCATTGTAAAACAATCGGCAATCTGCTCATTTGTCGAAATCGATTCGAGTTGTAGATTCTTGTCTTTATACATTTCATGTACATAGTGCATACACAGTTTGACCACATGTTTCAAGGTGCGTGAGTCATTTGTCATTGCAACTGCAATTGCTGGAGCACAGTCGCATTTTAATGTAGGAAGCATGTCAATACCAGTAAGGAATTTATTTGGAGTTATAATGTTCGTAAGTTCCTTGCATGCCTCTGACATTGCAACGTACTCCGCCTCACAAGTTGAAAGAGCTACATGGCTTTGTTTCTTAGATTTCCATGTGATCAAATCTGCAAAGTTCTTGATCACATAGCCGCCAGTGGTGGAATCACCATTTTTAGAGCTCGTACCAAGAGATGAGTCTGATAATGCAAGTAAGTTCTCAGTTTTTCTGAGAACATAATTCCGAAATCCAATGTGCCCTTGAGGTCTTTCAAAAATTTTAGGACACTTTTTCAATCAGACCACGTATAATCCTATTGTTTCCTACTCATGAAAATAACTGCGAAAGAGATATTCGGACGAGTTCCATTTTGAATATACAAGAGAGTCCCTATCACTTCCCGATAAGGGTCATCCGGAGATAATTCCGATTCCTCAGTTAATTTCATTTGGGCGTTCAAGGTACAAGTATTAGGAGACAGAGGTATCTGGCTGATCCCTTCCTTAGAAGTGAGAAATCTACCCAACGGACTCTTTACTTGAGTTTTCTGATGTATAAAAAGAGTCTGATCGGACATATCTCTCACAATCTCAAAATCAAGGAATTCTGTAGGGGATCCCAGATTCTTAATTTTTATTTCCTTAGTCAAGTTCTGAATGACTTCCAACACTTTATCATTGTTATTTCCTGTTAATAGACAATCATCCACATAAATGATGATTAAAACATATTTGGCATCCATTTGCCATTTAAAGATGCAAGTCTGAAATGGGTATACTTCAAAACCTAATCCTGTCAGAATACTGCTGAACCTTTTATACCATAAATTTGGCGATACCTTTAGACCATACAGAGATCTCTTGAGGAAGCACACATGGGTATCTTTCAATTCCAGTGCCTGATTGGCAAGCTCCTCAAGACCCTCTGGTACATACATATAAACAGGTTTTTCAAGAAATCCGTGCAAGAAAGCAGTTGTAACATCTAGCCGATATAGATGTAAGTTTGTTTACCACTGACAAAAAAAAAACACGAACATCAGCAAGACATCTTGCTGATGTTCGTGTTTTTTTTTGTTTTTTCAAGCGCATAGATCTCTGAAATTAAATAATCGTTTACATCAGCAAAACCCTTAATGACAAGGCAACTTTTGTATCGGTATGACCCATCTGCCACCAATTTTCTTTTATACCCCCGTGACTTGATAATTTTGGTCCGTGGGGGCAGGCTATTCCTGGGTACAAGTTCCCAAGTCCTCATCTCTTCAAGAGATTCAAGCTCGCTGCGAATAGCCTCCTCCCACAAGTCTTTATCAGGAGACAGCATGGCCTCCTGGTAAGAAGAAGGCTCCAGATACTCGCCTTGACCAGTACATTGAAGAGCTATGGGGTCCCTAGGGTTGTCACTAAGTGAGTCAATCAGGTCGGCATTGTCACCCAAATCAAGTGTATCAGCGTTAGGAGCAAACTTGGACTTATTAGTTACATCCACATAGTATACAAGGCATCCAAAACGTTTCAGAAATTTCAAATTAGGTTTGGACCCCCTGAGCTTTGCGAATGGACTAACATACATATTCGAGGAGTGGGGCATCCTGTTGTAAACAAAAACCACATAATTCAAGGCATGGCCCCAGAAAGAATAGGGCATTTTAGCCGAATGCAAGTTCACCCTGATCTTATGTTTCAGTTCCTGGTTTACTCTTTCAGCACGTTCATTCTGTTCAGGAGTATGAGGTTGACTTGGATCCCAGGCAATACCCTCACCGTGCATCACCCTCTTCATGTCTGTGGTCTGGTATTCTAATCCTCGGTGAGACCTGATTCTAAAGACAATTTTCCGAGTGAAGGTGATTGATTCATGACATAATGAAGACATCTCCCGAGCGCCAAATGAACCTCTCTCCTGTTTTTGAATGTGTATGTAAATAGATAGCGTGAGTAGTCACACACAAAAATTACAATATAGGAATCTCCTAATCTAAAGTTATTCGGACTAACAGGACCCATTACATCAGAATGCAAGATTGCAACTGGTGTATCAGCCCGACGTCTAACCTGAGATAGTGATTTCCCAATTGTGTTTGCCCGATGACAATTCTCACTGTTCAAAATATCTTTTATGAAATTGACATATTCGAGTTCAGGTAGTACTTTCTTGGCCTTTTCAAGGTACTGCATGGAGGCATGATTCAAGCCCAAATGCCACAGAATGTCTGACCTCTGTGGTGAAGATTTATTCAAATTATCTGTATCAAATTTTGCAAGTTTGAGATCCAAGGAGTCAAGTTTGGGATCAAGGTTATCTGCTTCAAGACCTTCTCAGGTTTTCTCCCTCCCAGACTTGCAAGATCCACATCAGGTTGAGTCTCAGACTCCCTCCCTCCCACCTGATCACTGCTCGAAAGCACCCTGTCAAGTTAGTGGAGCTACAAGGCTGATCCTGAGAAGTGGCCAAACTCAGTCAACCTTACATTCCCTTTTTTTTTTAATAAGAGTAACACACAGGTTACCCACAGTGATGGGAGAGCAAATGGGCAATCAATCCACTCGAGATTATCTTTAAAGTAACCAGTTTCTATAATCTTTCCTGATGAATCTTGAATGAAGTCTTTCCAAAAAGAAAGGATCTGAAATCCTAGCAGAAGGTTTTTCAAACGTAAAGAAACAGACGTAGGATTATGGCAATCAGGGGCAACATGTAGATTGAAAGACCACATTTAAAACAAATCTTATTTGCCCTGAAGCCGACATCCCAAGTCGCTTTACAGTACGTACATACTAGTTTCTTTGTCTGTTTAGCGATTTGAGAAGATGAACAAGCTCCTAAGGCAAGAGATGAGACTTTCCGGACAGTCCCACTGGCAAATTTACTAGAATTTTTACAGGCTGGCCTGCCCGGGATCCCACCTCCACTGACGACTTTTTTCCTCGCCACCACCCAAGGAAGGAGCTATCCTCGATCGAATGAGGCTAAAGCTGAACCCACTCAACGACTGACCTCCTCGCAGCTGCTCCTCGAGGAGCATGTCACGAAGCTCAGCCTGGGAGAATCTAGACCCATGTAGTTCAGCCCTCTAGTACGTGACAGTCCCCTCGATCGAAAATGGTCACTCTGCTGTCGGGGGTCAGCATAATCGAATGCAAGAAGGCTAACCTCCTCCGTAGTTCATCAAAATGGCTCAGAAACTCAACGTATTGAAACAATGTCTTCTAAGTCAGTAGAGTGAACCATTTGCTATGCTTTGGCTTTTTCTTTGACTTCTGACGCGCTTAATTTCGTCAGGCTAGTAATAAAATAAAATTTATTTTAAAGTGATTTATAAGCATCTCGTCGTTTTTAGAGTTCTTCTGACAATGTATCAATTATTACCAAAAAATTAGTGGTTTTGTTGCATCTCTTCACCCATATTAGTCTCGCTAGGAAGTAGCTTACGCTTTCGATTGCATCAAAAGTCTCTTTCATATTCCTGTACAAAGCACAAGTAACTTATACGCTTTAAGGGTAATTATTGAGTTTCAATATTTCCACACCTTACATTATGTAACACAGTACGTTTGTTTAACCTACGAACGCACGAGCGAGTGTTTTTAAGAATCCCAACAATAGTCTTCTTAAATCACTTACACGTAGGAAATAACATATTATTTATATTTTATTTACAAAACGTACCAGAGTAATTTAGGAAGAGCACTGTTATACGACGCAGTGCAGTGTAGCCCACCATAAAGTGAGCGAGCCTTTAGAATATTTACGTCTTTGAGTTATTTCTCGTTATCATCAGTGAATTTTTGGCCGCCACGTCTTGGCCAATGGCAGTGTAGAAAGGATCGGTAAATTCTGGCGCCCTTTCTGACTCGTATAAACCCTGGGGAGATGGGAAATAGGCTTCGATTGTCCACGACTTCGGTCAGTGTTCCCTCGGCTTTGGCTCATGCCCTGTTATCTTCTTCTGTGTAGCAAAATTTGACTTCGTGCTGAATCGATCGCACAGTTTGGTGAGTTTGAAAATCTCATTGAATTTGTTTATTAGTTTACTGGACGTAAATTTTCATACTGCAAGAGTCGTAAGTGTCGTATTGAGGGTGATCCTTGAAGTTCCCTGAAATTAGTATTATAGTGTGGTCGGTTTGGCCACATACAGGGGCGATGTGAGCTTCTCCTCCATGTATCTGACTAGCAGACTGGTTCACTAGGGTATGTCCTCCTTTACACACTGAGGCCTAACGAACGCTAACCAAAGGCCTGGAAATCCTCGTCTAAACAAATCACTTGGTTTTTTTATGACTGTACTTTGCATAATCTCATAATTGCAGATGAGGAAGCTTGTTTTCTATAGTGAATGGAAGGCACATATCATAGAAGGTATTATTCAAATTATGGAGAACGAACGGTTTAGGTAATTCTTGGTTACATATTGTGGTACGAAGAGACTTGCAATTGGAGACGTAACTCTGTTAACACTCCAAAGTTAGTACATGCAGATCGATGCTTTGCGAGCCGAAGGCTCATTGAAGGATTCTGTGAAGTGAACTCAGAGTGAGTTTGCTATGGGGGTTATACGTGTTCGTTATAAAGGATTGTAGATCTTGGAAACTATTGTGATCATTGTTTTAAAAGAGGCCTGAAATTATTTGGGGGCTTGCGGCTTAGAAATTGTCTGTGGCTTGCGTTCATTATTGATCAGAATTCGATAGTCATTGGTCACAGAAGACAGATCAGTACCTAAGTCCAGTGTTTGGCGTTTCCCTAAGTGACTTCCCGGAGGTTCTCTCGGTTTTTGCAAAAAGCACCTCAGGGCGAACCTTTTACATTTCGTGGTGAGAATGACTGAGTGTTGTGTTTCGTGGTTTTGGACCTGGTCATAGAATTTAAACGGGTTCAAGCAACTCTATTATTGCGGTGACGTCTCTCAACGCCAAGAAGAGCTTCTTTATTTGGTCGTACGTTGACAGACTGTTTGAAAATATTTGAATATTGGCGAGCGCTCCTCAATGAGCTTAAAGGTAGGATATCCCCTGCAACCTATACCCGCTCATCTGAAGTTACCTGACAGACAGGAGGCTCATGGAGACTTGACTGGGAGCTGTACGCTTATATGGATGTCCTGACTGTGCCGATCTTTGCAGAGTCTGTCCACCAAGTTGAGGCAAAAACCCACCACTTGCTCCGCACCGTCACTCGAGCATGTCGCAGATGGCTGAGGCAAAAACCCAGCTAATCCTCTTGAAAGGAAAAGAGAACTATCAACCCTCAATATGCTTTGATGACCACAAGCCATCCTTGAAAAGCATGTCAATTATTTAGGAGTGAATATAGGGGCTTCAGCCAACACCTCCAGTCCCTTAAAGGCACTACTATTGCAAGGTTTGCCTCACTGCATGCAATTACTGAGGCCACTTGGGGTGTGTGTTACCATGACACTATCCTCATGTACAAGGCCATCTATCCAGGCGTGATGGTTTGAGCCAGACCACTGGACCAGCCAGTTCCTCATTGGACACTCCACTTCTTTTCTCTGGAAGACTCTCCATCATGCACATCTTGTGCCTCCAGAGTGGAGGAAACAAGAAACCACCTGTCACGCCACTGTAGTTTCTAGAACAGCAACGGTTGTTGTGTGGGCAGACGAACTTAGCAGCATTGACTGCTATGAGGCAAGCCTGCTGCTACCTACTGCTGCGAAGAAGGTGATGGCTAAGAAACGTGGTCACAGTTGATTTGTCCTCTTGAAACTTGCCACCCAAGTAAGTAGTTAGATCAGGTGGGACACCAGATTAAGAACCCCCCCGGCAGTACAGGATCACCTCTACGTGGTAACATATGGGCAACAGCTCTCTACCAGGAGGCTTGCTAATGACCAAATACCTGCTGTACCTCTGCAGGTCTGAGTTTTATTAGCGAAAACGTATTTTCCATGGGTGATATAACCCTCGTCGCAGGTTTAGGAACCGTCATTAAACAAGGAAACAGACCTATTGGTGAGTTGAAGGAGTTTTGATTTGATCGTTATGATGAAGGTCGTGGTAATACATTTTTTGTGCAGTTTTGAGGGTTTCAGGCTCTCATAAAAATCGGGGAATAGTAACTGCTTGATTTGATTTTGTTGATGGTTTTTCTCGAATTAAGGTATTTCCATTGGCGGTTTGTTCACTGGGGGATTTAGCTCAATTATTAAGTGTTAATGTACGACTGGTAGAGGAACTTTGTACTTCCTTCGAAACAGTCGTGCACAAGGTGATGGTCAACACAATTGGCAACTAGCAATAGCAGTTGACAACCTAAGGTCCTGGGGCCTTAATGGTCAGGGGATTCCTCGTAATCTATACTTGTCAGAAATTACCTGACAAATAGAACTGATACGAACTAATGCAGACATGTCTCAGTTTAGAGAATGATAGAAAAAGGGTGCCACAGGACTCATTCCATGGACCTACACTCTAGAAGGCCTAGTTCAAAGTCCTTTCTCAGGAGCCTCATGGAGACTGGCTGCGAGCTATACACCTGATATGAACCACCTGACTGTGCATGATTCGTGCACAGTCGATCCGCCAAATAAAAGTGAAACCCCTTCAAGTGCTTCAAACTGTCACCCATTGGTGTGAGCACGACAAGCTGCAGGTGATTGAGGAAGCCTTCAAAATGTTGAGAAGCGTTTAGTACAGAAATGCGTAATCTGAAGGTATTTGAAATCAACTAGCCTCTCATGTTAGGAGAGGCAATCTATTAAGTTGACAGTGATACTGCTGAGGAGACTAGCGTGCTCCCGGGGATGTAGGAAACAGGCCTCCTTTGGCCAAGGCTTATGCCACTGCTCACCTTCTTCTGGTAGTCAGAGAATTTTGGGAATTCTAACTTCATGGGTTAAGAAGCTTCGATTGAACCTGACTCAGGTTACTGACATTGAACCTCTTGTTGACTGGTTTGTCCTTGTTTTTTTCTTCAATATGGATCCTTTCTGTGAATCAACATTTCCCGTTCTAACATTCCTGAAATGTCGCCTCTGAATATGTGTCATTACTGACTGGACCCCGAAAACATCCATTTATTGTCTTTAAAGTCAAGAACATTGTGGCTGTGGTGGCAAAAAATAATGACAATGTTGGAACTGTTTAGTATTTCAGAATCAAATCATGTCTGACCTGTTTTCCTCATCTTCGTCAGATCTTCCAGTAACTTTGGAGAATGACAAAATGGAGAAGGAGCTTCAAGAATTTTTGTTGGTTGAACGCGAGAAAGCGAAACTTCAAGCTCAGGTAAATTTATATCTGTACCTGAGGTTAAAGCGGCCTAACTTGGCTATTTTAAGAAGAGCAGTTGTGTTCGAATGTAAACGTTAAAGAGGTAGCAGTGAGTTGTGATTGGCTGGTGGAAGTTGTGAAACATACAGGTCTGTTTCCTTATTAGATGACTGTACCTAAACCCTCGACGAGGGTTATATAAGTCATAGAAGTTGCGGTTTCGCTAATATGCAAGAGGCTGGCCCCTGCAGCATCCACCGAACTCAGACCTGTGGAGGTACGGCAGGTATTTGGTCGTTAGCCAGTCTCACCGTAGAGAGCTGTTGCCCGTGTGTTACCGCGCGGAGGTGACCACCTGAGGAATCCCGTACCATCTGGGAGGAGTTCTTAATCTGGTTCCCTACCTGATCTTACTGTTTACTTGGGTGGCAAGTTTCAAAAGGACAGATCAACTATGACCACGTTTCTTAGCCATCACCTTCTTCGCGAACTTTGCAAAATGGTTATAGGCTTGCTTTGTAGCAGTCAATGCTGCTAAGTTCGTTTGCCCTCCCAACAACCGTCGCTCACTGTTGTAGAAACTACAGTGGAGCAGCACATGGTTTCTTGTTTCCTCCGCACTGGAGGCACAAGACGTGCATAATGGAGAGTCTTTCAGAGAAAAGAAGTGGAGCCACGCATTGAAGTCACCATGTCCCGTGAGGAACTGGCTCGTCCAGTGGTCTGGCTCAACCCATTTTCTTGAGAGACGTTCACGGATGTTGGGGAAGAACTCATACGTATCACGTCCCTTTGACGAGGATTCCCATCTCGCTTGCCATTTCTCTACAGCCCATTCATCGATGGCGGCAAGTTTCTGTTCTGTGGTGAGATCTGCACTGAGTTCAGCCCAAATCGGGGGAAGCTCCCGTTTCACTCTCCACTTGTCAACCATGCACTCAGCAGCCAAATCAACTGGTAACTGACCAGTGATCACCTGGAGTGCTTCTGTTGATACAGTCTTGTAGGCCTTGGTGATCCACAGGAGCGCAGCTCTCTGGGATTGGGCCAATACTCTCTTTTGATTGACTGTTAGTTTGCTACCCCAGACAACGGGGCAGTAGCCAATCACACCTAGATAGATGGCCTTATACATGAGGACAGTGTCGTGGTAACACACACCCCAAGTGGCCTTAGTAACGTAGTGAGGCAAACCTTGCAATGGTAGTGCCTTTAAGGGACTGGAGGTGTTGGTTGTAACCCCACCTCTCACCTATATTTACTCCTAAATACTTGACGTGCTTTTCAAGAAGGAGCCTGTGGCTGCCAAAGCGTATTGTGGGTGGATTATTCACTTTCCCCTTCAAGAGGATTAGCTGGGTTTTTTCGGCGAGAAACACGCCGAATCTCGACAATGACATCCTGCGTGGACCTTCCTTTGGTACACTCGTATTGCCTGCATGTGAGGTTGCGGCCAAAGACCCCCTCAAGGGACTGCAACATCAAGACTTCTAGTGTTTTGCCTAATATGGAAAGAAGGCTGAGTGGTCTCCATGATCACGGGTCTGACTGATTGCGGTCGCCTCCCTTTTGAAGAGTGACAACACGCGCAGACTTCCACTGAGTGGGGAACTGTCCGACCTGCAAACAGTCATTAAATAAATTGAGGAGGCCGCTGGAGATTGTCCGCTCAGCCTTCCTTTGCATATTGCTTTCCATTTTATCTGGCACAGGAGATTTATTGGGCTTTAAGGTCGCAAGGGCCCTGCCGAGGTCGCCTGTTGTCCACAATGGGATGTCGGACTCGTTCAGAGGGTCCATGATCAGCTCCCTTGCTGCCCTCTGGGCTTCAGTGTCTCGAGCCACTTGGTCATCTGGGAACGCCTTCTCAAGGAGGGTTTCCAGTGAACTTTCGATGCTGCAGGCCCAGCCTGACTCATTTTGCATCGCAGCTAAGACTTGTAATGTCTGCCCCAGGGGTTCTCAGAGCTCTCCGCTTCCACAAAATTTCGCCAGCCTTGACGTTTGGCTCGTTTGATGGTGCGGTGGAAGGCCTTCTTCTCTTGGATGAAGGCAGTTCGGAGTGTTGCTCTGGCATCAGGGTCACGAGTGTTTTGGTACATCCTTCTGGCTCTATTTACACTATGCTTGAGGGGATTAAGTTCCTCAGTCCACCATGGGACTTTGATCGCCCTGTGCTTCTGTTGGCCTAGTACAGAGAGCCCAGCAGAGTGCAGTGCTGTGGTAAATATGTCCACTTAGCTGTCCACCTCTTCAGGTGTGGATGCTTGCACTATTATGTCGGTGTCTGCGGAACGTGAAACATACAGCAGTAGCACACACAAACAGGCCTAGGGTGAAGCCAGCAAATGTTTTGCTTTTATTGCATAACTAGACTACTCATTATGTTGAGCTCCTCACAGTTTTTGGGGTGGAAGTGCGTCAAAGATGGAGGTTGTTGGGCACTGCATTAACAAGGTAGTGTAGTAGGAGGATTGGCAAGTTAAGATTGAGGGCTCTTACTGTAATAGTGAAAGTTAGTACGAATCTGGTATTCGCAGCTTTCAAGGTTTGTTGCAGCCTTCCATCTTAAGGACGTGAGAGGGTAAGATTTCGGAATAGTTCAGGATGTTCTAAACTGACCACAGATTTGAAACTTATTCACAAAACTCGTTCAGCGCTACAGTCCACTTTCCTGCTATTTTTCAAATCGGTTCTACCAGTTCCAGTACTTTTTCAGGACTATCTGTTCAATAATGAAACGAAGACTACCAACTCTTGGTTGGGGGGGATCAGTTCTGTACGATTCTGAGAAGTGCTCGGCTATGCACAGTTCTCGAATGGTCCATTACTCTCCATGGTTAAAACTGGTTTATGTGCTTAGCCAACACCGCATCTATTAAGCATGAAATTTGCAACGTGAATCAGTCCTCAGCCCACACCCGTTACATAGTGTGCTGTTGTGAGCCACCTCTTGCCCTTACAAAGTTTTTCTCGAGAACTCTTTAAGGCCTTAATTTGTATCCTAAAGTCATCTAATCCTCTCTACGAAATAAATCACTCGCGATGAAGTTGTGGAAACCCATTTCATAAAATAAAACGGATGAAAAGTATATAACGATTGTCTATTTCCACTAAATTTGAGTTACAGTATTAGATCGATTTCGACGGCCAAGTCATCAGCAATAAAAAAACCCTGCAAATTATTACACAACGGTTTATTATTCGGATAATCAGCTTGACCTAGCATTAATGCTCCGAGACCCATCCTGTTCGATTCAGCATCGAAAAATATCATAATGAAACCCAAAAGAAGGTCGAAAAGAACTGAATCGTAATATTAAAATAAACAAAACAAAAAAACCAAAGTATCTAGAAAAAACTGAATTTTAATATGAAAACATGCACGCTAAATACTAATATCAAAATTTAACCAAAAATCTATGAAAAAAAAAACAAAATGAGAATGAAACGAAAGAATCTAAAAAAATTGAATCGTATTAAAACCAAAACGTCGGGGAAATTGGAACGGGGGCGCTCGAAGCGAACCCGGGGAGAGGCGGCATCGTTGGGAGGGAAGCGACCCGCCTCGAGAGAAGCGAGCCGCCTCGAGAGCGGTTGGTTTTTTAAAGAGACGGGGAGGAATTCAAACGACGAAACGCTTGTAGCTCCCGCGTTGTACTGCGTTTCGTTAATTTTTTTAACCGTTTTTTGCCCATTACAACCACGGGCTTCGTCCGATCGGATTGCCGAGATGGCGGGCACAACTAGATACCAAATCGGATTTTTGGGTGAAAGAACGAATTTTTTAGACCACGTTAAAGGCACAAAACGGCCCGGACGGCGGACGGACATTGCAAATTTGGAATCTCCATGTCTTGAAACGTAAAGTATCAAATTTTGAGGGGGGTTGTAAAAAAATTTTCGTGACCGAAAACATAGGGTTATTATTCAGAATGAATAATAAACCAAAATGAAATTGAACCAAAAGAAGCCACTGAAAGACTTTCAGTTGCCTTTTTTATTACTGATGACGACTGTAACTCAAATTTAGTAGAAATAGACAATCGTTATATACTTTTTATCCGTTTTATTTTATAATCCTCTACTAAATAATTGGTTGGTTAAGTTCAATGGTGCAATTACCAATACTCATATACCAAATGATTATTTTTTAAATTAATTTTTATTTTATTGAGTTTTTATCCATTAATTTACAGATCCACGAATTCGCCGACATCTGTTGGGACAAATGTGTCGACAAACCATCGAGCAAGTTGGACTCTCGAACGGAAACTTGCATGACCAACTGCGTCGATCGCTTCATCGACGTCTCACTCCTCATCACTAATCGATTTGGACAAATGCTTCAGAAAAATGCTGGATATTAGTAGAAAACAGCAACGGTTTAGTGTAGTTTTTTAGTTTTGATATTTTTGAGTAAATTAAGTGTTGTTGAATTAAATAAAAATTATTTAAGACTGAGTTGTTTGCATCAATGGCTTGATGTGTGAATTGTGATGTTAGCGAGCTCCAAAAAATGACCTTGTTGGATGGAGATTCTTCAAGTGAAGATAATGGTGTATGGTAATGAGTCAGTCACCTTTCAAAAACGGTTTAAGAACGTCAGGTGCTACGCATCGCACAACTTTCACGGTGGTAGATAGTGGTAGCGTGTACAGTTCTGAAAATAATTGTAGTGGTCCTACATGTGTCTCGACCATTATTGAGCAATCATTACGCAGGGAATTAATGAGACTGTAAGCACGAGGTTTTTTTTTGAGAACGACAATAACTACTGCTTCGAATTATTGGATGAAAAACAACAGCGGACCACAATGTAAATTTTTCTGAAGATTCTACATTTAAGCGTTTATACCGAAACCCCCCTTTCTCAGTTTGTTTAGCCAAGGAAAGTAAAAACGTGTTGTGTCAATGGCTCTTGGTAATGACCTCGCTCTTCTCTGTAACAAAAGGAAGAGGAGAAAACAAGGGTAGTTAAAACTGGGAATAAACTAAACTGCAAATGTGGGCAGGACTCCCCTACTTCTCCCTCCAAGCAGCAGGACCCCAGTCAATCGGAATCCTGACTGAGCTTACTTGGTTTCCTACTGCATGTATGACAGATGATACTGGTCACAGAAAATGATTTTGGATTCACGACGAGGAACAACAGTATTAAGAGAAGGAGCAATGACCTTCAGGAACATGAGAATCTCGATTTTAAAACCCCTGCAGATTGTTACACTACAGTTTATTATGCTCACGAACAACTTTACGGAGTCTGACAGCTCCCAGACCCATTCCATTCGATTCAGCGTCGAAAAATACCAGTAAACGATACGAAAAGTGACCTGACTGCAATGAAACGACGAAAACTAAATATTCCAGGCGCCTGTAGACAATGGGCACAACGTTTGAGTAGAGCTGGCGGGTGGTATTAATGCGACGGGAGGGAGTGGAGGGGGGCAAACTATACGATTACTTTCGCTGTGGTTATTCTCCCGCGAGTTCTTTCAATTAGTAGACTTTGGCTCACTATAATTACTGTAATTTCACTATACGCAGTGCTTAACGTCTGATACTCATTCCGTTCGACCCAGGATCTAAAAATACTTAGAAAAACGTTATTGACCGAAAACACAGGGTTATTATTCAGAAAGAATAATGAACCTAAATCGCAGGCATATTTAAAGAAGAAAAGAACACGATAAACTTGATGGATATGTTTGTTGCGGACCAATGAATGGCATATTCAGCTGCAACGCATCGAGGTTCAATTCTTCCTCGTAATTATCAAGGCAGTTGGCATGGCCGATTCTTACTCTCCGACACATTCCACGATTTTCCTTGCTCTATCTACTAATGATTGCTACTCCGGCACTCGAGTCCTCTCCACATGCGCACCTGGTCGAAGAGCGACACGTAACATTTTGAGGACGTGTATCGTAGAAACTTTTGCACTGTTATGTTCGCTACGTGTAGTTTCGTCTTCGTGTACATAAAACTTATGGGAAACGGTTAGCCCCCATCAACACCTTTTTATAGAGTTCAAGTTGAAATTATTTTTTACTTTCCCTGGGTCCTTGAAGGGGGGAGGAAACACTTGTTAACGACTGAAAAATCATTATTGAGTTTTCTTCAGATCTCCGACCATCAAAGACTAAGTAGTCCGCAAAACAACATTTGGAAAAAATGTTCTGTATGCGAACAAAATTGAGAGAAAACAGCTCAAATTTGATATTTCGTCTTCAGGTCAGGATCGGACGCAAAAATGAGAGTACGGGCAAGTCGGTTCATAATTATAGTTAGGATAGTGACTGTAACACCAATTTTTTCTTTCATGCACATTTTTACGGAAAATTGGTACTAGTTAGCTGAAAGTATTCCATAAATTTGATGAAAATCGTGAAAGCTGTTTTTGAGAAAACTGGGAAAACGATAACTTATTTTTGTGTAAATGTCATTTGCGTTCAATGGACGACCACTAAAATAGTTGCAAAGAAAACAAGGTCGGTATAAGTTGCTGGAAGACACAGCCAGGTTGACCAACTGACTGTTTACTGTGGAAAAAAAGAAGATTTTTAGCGTTGTTTGGTTGTTTCTTTTTATGGCTGGAGGAACGATATTTGAAGACACCTGTTTTATATAACCGGCTGTCCGTTATTTGGAATGAGCACCAAGGCCCTAAGTCCTATTGTCCTACTGTCTCACAGGTCCAAAGCTTCAAAAGGAATGCCAGGTATTTTCTGCTCGTGTCTTCTTTGATGTCCACCCTTGGGGAAGTACCAAGGACCAAAAATCACTCCCTTTCAAGTCTCTGGCAATGGGACAGGACATCCCCATTTGTACCACTACAACTACACACCTAGGAGTATTGACTATGCCGATAACATACGTCCTATGATGTCCTCCACTGCCTAAGTCTTTTCCATCACCACCGCGTTTGCATTCTCCTCAGTCATCTTGACTGGTGATGTGCTCCACGTGGGGAAGTGGCCTTAGAAGTACAGTAGACAACCCGAGTTAGGCTAGATGGTCAGCCCTCTCATGTCCAGTGATCCCTTCCTGCCCACGACTCCAGTAAACGTTAATTCTATTATTGTTTGCTAAAGAGTTGAGCCACGTCCTGCACTCCTCTGCCAGTTTTGCAGTAGTTATTCAATGCCTTGCTAGGTGCTTGACTATCAGTCATCATATTCATAGTTTTATTGCTATACCCTTTATCATTTTTTATGATACACCGAGAGCAAAAGTTAAGTATCAATCAGTAGGGCATACTTTGAAAATCGTTCAAGCCTCTCGTAGAACAATTAAAAAACCCCTCGTACTTCTTACATTTTGGTCCCCTAGTGTCCCATCGATGGAAAATGCTCATTTTCGCGCCTTCCAGAAGTAACAACCAAAACAAAATAAGAACGAGCATGGTCAGTTCGCCCGTTTTCCTATAGGAGCTAATCAACACACTTATAAAATGAACGAAAGTACAATTTTTCAATACAGTGGGCAACAAAACGTGAAGTTTATTGTACGATTACAAATCCGAGTGATGGCAAAGATCGATTGGGGATTCTTTTCCATACGCACTCTACATGAGGAGTTTCTGCATTGTCTCTTCTTGGAAACTGAGGTCCTAAAACTCCCAAATTCCTCTCACACTCTTCTGCTGGCAGTACTTCCTGGAGCGTGGAAGGAGTTGTATGCTGGTAAGGAACACCAATAAATAGATTATTATCCTATGAATCCAAATTTTAGGAACTGTGTTCTGCGCCCATTAGCCTATCATATTTTTGTAACACCTAATCGTTCCATTCTTATCTGATAGTGTACCAATTACTTCTTCTTCCTTCTTGGGGAATTCTCATTGGTGGCCTGAATCGTGAATAGTCATCCTTGACATTGCTTTTCAAGGCATTCTTTGCCTTAAGGTTTGAAGTGCCAGATCAATGAACACTGAAATCATGCTGCAGCTGTCCGTCCTATTCACTAAGTTAGGCTCCACATTCCTGACATAGTCTAGCATCTAGGTCGAGCTAATAGTTTATTTAATAGATCCGTTCCAGATCTCATAAATGATCCTCTTAGTCTACTGATTTCGACTCTCCCAGCAACATTAGTGTTGCAACGTCTGCGGGGTCCTGCACTTTGGTAGAAGGACTCTCTGGTTTGGTAGGAGAGGCAGCGGCCAGATTGCGAACATGCACAAACACAGCTAAATAGTACGAAGCTTGGCTGTGGTCTACTTACACTTATGGTTCATCTGAGCTGTGAATCACCGATCACATCAAGCAGCCTTAGGGATCTTGTACAACCAACGTAAAGCTGTAAAACAGACTCCCTCATGGGGCAAGCAAAGAACGCATATCCATACTCTCATGGAGCCCATTCACCGAAATTGGGCGAGGCATAAAGTCCCATGCATTTGTTCCTCGCGATCCTTTGACTCATGGTAAAAAAACCCGCTCTTGAGCAAGGAGAATGAACGAGAAACCCCAAGCAACCCCTTACCCACTCTCCCATCTCGGCACATAGCTAATTCGCTGCAGATTCTCAGGCAGGGCCTCAAGACTCCATCAATCCATATCTCTTGAACAAGAAGTTGTTCAAATCTTGTTGTGAATGGATTCCATTCCATTCATACCAACTACTAAATAAGGGAAGAAAATTATACCATGAAAAAAACGTTCATCACGGTATAATTTTTGTTCTCCAGAAAAAAGTACAAATTTTCGTTATATTTGAAAACCGATTTTTTCAAAAATAACATTTTATTAAACAAAATCGCAATCGTCGCTTTAATTACAAAACAGAAATTCTCTTATTGCAAAACATATCGTACAAATAAAATGAAAAAAAAGAAGCATTTTCACAAAATGTCTGTAAAAGCACACACAATAAGTCTAAATGTTTTACCGCAGCTATTAAGTCGACAATTCGAAGAACAGCTGATAAACATCTGCTCAAAACAATACTCATCATTAAGTATTACAAAATACGAAATTAAATTTAATATCCAAGAAAAAAGTAATTTTTACTTCGACTATAATTTAATAACAGAAGTTTTTCTAGCGACTTTCAGAATAAAAAATGTGTAATTTGACAATTTGAATGTTCTGGCTGATTAAGTAGCAAAAGCATTGTCTTTGGAATCTTTTATCGAGTACTGATCCAGATAAGATTAGATTGATGACTTGTGGGGATATGCATAGGGAAAAGGGAACTGCCCATTCGTGTCATCAATATTGGGTGTCGAGGTCCCAATAATTTCTCAAATGTGTTTGATTTACAACATAACAAGGCGCAGAAGCGGTGCTGTACTACCCTTATTTCACGAGAAAGTAATCTAACATGAAGACGCCACGTAGAGGCCAAAGAGGCAGAGATTGGCAGATTCTCATAGGTTGGTAAAAATGTGTTGTACTCAATACCAAGACAGCAACCCATCACGGGAGGGTTTGATCTCCCATCCCTTGACCGACTAAGGATTAAGGGAAGGAAGTTTCGTATTCTAATTATCCTGCATGGTTAAGGAATAAGGTCAATTGCGAATAAAGTGTAGGAAGAGTTGCCAGTGGCAAATCCCTTTTGAGGAGAGGAGTTGTTGCTGAAAACTGAGTGAAAGAAGTATTTGTAGTCCTGAAACCTCCTAGACAGTGAGAGCTGGGAATCAGGCAGAATGTCCCTACTGAGTTGTACGAGTATATCCCTAGAAATTCTCAGAGTGAAGTAGTTCTCAAACCTTATGGTTACAAGTAGAATCGATATATCAAACCCAATCTCTGAGGTAGACATTCTCTGTGATAGGACGTTTCATATGCCCGGAAGCGTCTAGAGAGATAAAAGCCAGTCCGGATGGATCATGGCTCAGTTTCAAGGCGCAACCTGAAGATATTTATTTGGTCCACTTGAGCATAGAAATGCACATCAGAACCCTTGAATGGAGGTAAGTAAGCTCATTTCAACAAACTCCCACAAACAACTGAAAACAATTGGCAGCAGTGAAAAAGCAAAACCGAATTACAAACTAGAAATGCAATTATCTACCATCAAAATACTATTGTAGCACAAGCCAATTATATCACGGAATGACTGTTTTGAACGATAATGCTTTCAACTATCTACAGTCTACGGTTTGGTTTTATTCTATTTTTTCGGCAGAAATCACAAATATTTAAAAAGTTCGAACTGTTCAAGAGTGTACATTATTAAGGAATGGGTTTAAGTGAGAAGTAACGAAAAGAAATGTCTTCTTAAGTCGAGGTGAGTGAAGTAGAAGGAGATGGCGGAAATTCAGTTCTCTGTCATTCATGTTCAGAACATGACTACTCTGGATATGTTATGTTAAAGGTTGTTCTTCCATGAAGTTATCAGTAAACTTCTTTTTAATCACCATGAGCCGATTCAATGCATTAGCTGCTGTTCCATTTCCTTGATTACGCATTTACTTTGATTCAATAGTGTGGAATGCTACCTGAATGTAATTTGTACCTCCATTTATACGTACACAACTACCTCATGCTTGTTTCACACTTAATAGGAATGACATTACAACAGTTTTCACTGTTAGCCGTGCTATTGATGAGGATGACCAAAAGAACACCCAGGAAGGGACGATCACCTGATCACCAATATTGGTCAAAGAAACGAGCTAAAGAACAGAGGGCTTCTTATTTATATCGTAACTATACTGCCTGGCTTTCATTGTAGGCACCCCAGTGAGTCTAGTGGTCAAAGACAAGATGCATATTCCGAACTTGGGATCGCTGTAATTTTTGCCAGAGTCAGCAGCTCCACAAATTTTTCAAACCCCTCGTAAGGATGTCAGAAGTGAGATGAAGCTTTGCAAGAGCAACAGCGGATATGTCTAACAATGTGATGTAAGAGCCTGTATCCAGTGAGCATTGTCTCCACATGGAGTCACTCTACAGTAAAAAGGGAAGCGCAGGACTCAGCTGGTAGATGGTGACAATGGTAACGGAGCGATAACCCAAGAGCCAGAACATCGAAGATGAGAGGGGTAGTGCTTATTGGGAGGTGCCCCTTTGCTGCCCCATCGTGATACAGGACTGGACTGACTGAAGAGTATGTGCTTGCTGAAGTATGTCAATCCTCGTTTGGGGGTACATTTCCCAATTGACGACCCTCCATACAATAGTCCAATCCAAATTTCGAGATTGTGAAGATCTCTCAGTAGAGGGTTATAGTTGCTGGCTAGACTAGGGCTTGACAGATTGTGGTTTCTCTCATCCTAATGAGTGTGGTCTTCTCACCTTACACAGAGTCTCCCAGTGAGAAGTCCCAGGGTTTTGAGGATCCATTTTGGTCCTCACACATGCTCAATGCTGCTTGAACTTAGAGCATGGCATCTGACATGGATCTCAGATTCACAGTCGCCGTGCTCTATAGGCAAAGCTCTCATAATACTTGCAGAGCTACCACATTGTCATCAGGACGTGCTCTCTGCTACGAGTTCAATCAGTTCGCCATACTGGGCGATACTTTCCTTAGGCTACAGTACCACACTCTAGTTCCTGAACCCAAATATAGTAATTCCCTCAAATCTAGGCGGATTATGCTGCAGAAACATTGCTGAGTAATTTCGCGCTCATGAAATTGCTACCTGAACCCACATTTACTCGGGAGATAGATACCACTCATTTCTTTTAGTTTCGAGGTTTCTAATCTGCACTAACCATGCTTCGCCTGGACCTGTACCAGATGTACTCCACTTAGAACTGCCGTTTGGTAATACATATGAGAGTTCTTTAGCGTACTGAGTGTTGAAAGAAGAGAATGGCCGTTTGTATAGTACAGGATGGAGTTGGTTGCAAGTAGTAAGGAAATCAACTAGAGTTGGATTGGGGAGGGTAGACCAATTACATTGGTGGCAGCGACTACGAACAAGTTCATGCTCTCTGAAATGACAAGTATTAGTCGTAATATCTTTCTGGTTGCAATAAATTTTTTTTTTTTTTTTTAATTGTAGGAGCGCTAAGAGTTGGTGTTGCATAATTCATTCATTCACTTTTTTTGCGACACGTGTTCCCAGTTGAGGTTTTTCCCTAGTCTTCCTGCCCCGAAATGATATCTACCTTAATAGGTATGATCTCGCTCAGTTCTGCCGTCGTAGTTTAGTTGCTGTTTGACGAAATTATTCAATCCCTCAGGATAGCTGTACCCCGAGTTTCCTCGTAATTTGTGCCTTCATGTTTGACCACTAGATTAACATTAACTGGGGTGCCTACAATGGAAGTCAGGGGTCTGTAACCCTTAATGGACTGTCGAGGGGACTTTTTTGAAGTATATAGTGCATCTTTAACTTTGAGGGTTGCTCCTAAATATTTGATAACCTTCATTAAACTTTGATTGTGCCGGATGTTTATTGGACAACCAACACTATTTTGCAGAAAATGTTAATTTAATTGAGATAGATTTACAGGACGAAAAGTTACACTGACGCAGTTAAACAGATCTGTGAGTAACCCATCTCCCTTCTTGATAACCCCAGTCACCTCGATAAATCTTAAAAGAATACGTCGAAAACGAAAATAATAAAACTTATATGGGAATTTTTCCTGAAACGATGATTTCATCGACGTCTTTATTTCTTAAGCGAATCTGATCTACTACGTCCAGAAGATTTTTAGCGTCCATCGCGAGGACGTGGGCAGCCAACAACATTCCTCTGCAACACCACGGCTCGATTAGCAATGTGCCATTGTTTGTATTAGGAACAACAATAAGGGGAAGATGAAAAAAAGAGCTTACTTGCGATAGTTGCCATCGAGTGTTGTTGTAGAGTAATGCTGCGCTAATTTCATAGCATTAACAAGTTCCGACATATCTTTGCCAAGAACTTGATGAGCCATTTCGACCTGAATTTGAACGCAGAAGTAATATTTCAATTATTAGTAATACTCGTATTTTAAGAGTTGTGGTGACCAGTATTCACTAACAGCTTAATAACATTGCTTATATTTAGCAGGCCTTGAGGGCTATGCAGAATGAGGGCGTGTACGAATGAAATGTTTTTCTGAGGGTATGGTCAATTTCTTCTTTTGGTTTAATCTGCATAGAAAATGTATTTCCACTATTTCTTTGCCATGTTTGACGTATCTTAGTAAGGACTTATTTTGGACGTGATTCATGTCTGGATATTGAAGGAGTTAGTAGTGGCGTTTATCTGGAAGCTTCGTGAGTTAATACCAGACTCGAATGTGGTAGCTAAGGAGGAAACGACTGGTCTGGATGCTAAGGTTCAGTTCAGCCTAGGCCACTAAAGCTCGCGTCGACCCTGGAAGGTTAGAATGTTAAGGCCTTGTTTACATGATCAGTTGTAGGCTGGTCGCACATTGTTATGACCTAATATAGACCAGGAAGTAGCTTCAAGTATGATCCGGATTCGAGGCTGAGAAAAGTATACATTTTCAAATTCAGCTTGGTTTCTAAACGAAGGAGGTCCATGCCTTGCCTGGAAGTACAGCAGGTTCAGACCTGATCTAGATTTGGATACTGAAGAGTTCTGGGGTCTCCTCTGGATTTGAAAGCTTACACAATTCAGGATTCGTGTTAATCTAGAGGATTCTGAGTGCTTGACTTCAGAAGGATCTGTAAGGTTAGATTGTTCATTTCTGGTTTAGCTAAGGAAGCTAAATATGACGGTTCAGCCTGGTTTCTAACCACAGAACACATGCCTGGGATGAAAGTTTATGAATCTGGATGCTACAAATTAGGAGACAGCTGCTAGGTTTGGAAGCATGGGAGGCTAAGTCAGTTGTTGATTGGGAAGCTTAGTGGGTATAAGCCTAGCCTAGAGAGTACAGGTTGGTGCAAATGGAAGCTCCAGGGGGGGGGGGGGGTGCAAGGCTGGTCTGGAGAGAAAAGCTAAGGAGCTGGTCAAGTGGTGGCACAATAGCCCAGCAAGTTGGTAAAGATCGAAAGAGCCATCTTTAATTGACCTCACATTCAAGTTAGATGGGCAAATCCACTGGATACTCAAGTTGACTTGATTTGATGGAGAAATATTAGGGTACCGTAGCACAAGGAGAATGCCAGCAGTATGGAGCTGCTCTAAAGGCTATGCAGGTAATGAGCAGCTACGCAGTGATGGGTTCGATGTTTACTAAGATATAAAATATCTCCTACATAGGTGAACCAGGTTTTTAGAGCTGGGTGTTGTAAGCTAAGGAGCTTTGTACAGGCTTCCAGGAAGTTCCAGAGGTGCTTGATGGGATGAAGCTTGGCAAACATACCTGACAATCCAAAATAAGATACCACATCTAGGGGTCCCGTTGAATTGCCCATCACCAAGGGAAGGCATAGACTAAGGGTAACACAATTTGGAGACTACAACATCTTTGGTGTTACCACCCCACAACGCATTTCAATGAATACATTTATTAGCTAATGATAATGATCAGTTAGCAGATAACAAACCTCTCGAATGGCTGACTGGGGGAAAATCCCAACAAGAATGTCCACAGAGGCCAGTAATAGCCGCAATTCCGTTCCAACTTTTCGAACCAAATTGAGGTAGGTGTCAGTTTGCCCTTCTTGTACTCCTGCAGAGATAGAAAAAAGGAGTGTGTTTACTATCTGATGTACACAACACCTGTACATTTTCTACAATACAATGAACGACAAACGTTACCTTGGGAAAGGGCCATGACAGCTCTCACGACTAGAGTAGTGCACTCGTAGACTTTGTCATTGGTGCGGTCCAAATCAGCTGTTGGGGTTGGCTCCATTTTCTGTTAATTATCGTCATGATGTTAGTTAATTAACGCGTAACAATAGATTCTAATAATAATGTAACAATAAATAAATAATGAACGTGAGAGAAGTAGACTGTAAAATACTAAAAACACCAGTTGATGAGCACAAGAGGCTCAGGAGTGAGAGTTCAGAGTATCGTCCAAGACAGAGAGAGAATGAACACCAGGGAACTTAATGGCTTTGTCTCCAGGTGAGGTGAACTGAACTGGAAAAATTTGAAGTGCTGAGGAGTTCAAGCACAGAGTAGAGGTACCCGTGTGGATTTAGGAGACAGATGAAAGGACTGGGGGTGAATTGTAGGGGTAGATGGGTGGAATGGATAAGATGATTGACTGATCCACAAGAGGGAAGGTGAAAGGAGCTTTAAAGGTCGTTACCAGAAAATGTTCAGTGAGTAGGAGGCTAGGGGTGTAACGGATAAGGGAAGGGAAAGCAGTGAAGTTTGAACAGGGATTTTCGACAATGGTGGTTTGGGTTGTAGAATTCAAATTGAAGCAAGCCCTCGATGGTTTGAGAGGGTTTGATAAAATGGGATTGGTCGGCGGATGACTGGCAACAGTTGGGTAGTGGACGTAGTCACCTTATTTTTAAGAGCTCCGTTAGGATCAGAGCAATGGCCTTGGGAAAATACAGAAGAACGAACTACAAACTTCAAACTAGTGCGTCATAAGAAACTTATAACAGACGTTAGCAGCTGTTGAACAGGAGCCTGACAATGAAGAAGTAAATGGAGTGAGAAAACAAGATTTTCATTGTCTCATCTTCTCTCAGGAGTGGGTATTCTATTAGGGCCAAGATGATAGCACGTCTCAAGATCGTTGGTATTTATGAAGGGCGAGTTATTCAAGCTGGTCGTTTGTATCATTTGACAGCAATTCGGCCTACCAGTGGTCACCAATCGTGCTCTAGCCTGGGCTACCAGGATGTCCCTGCACGGTCTTTGCAGATTAGAATGTCAGATCCCCAACCTTTAATGAGCGGGAGAGGCGTATATAGAGTTGCTCATCACGTACAATTTGGTTGTAGCCAAAGACAACCTATGATGGGCAGGGAGTTAAGAATGCATAGACACCACTGAACATTGAAATTGCCATTGCAGACGAAAATATCCACCGCACAGTTGTGCATGAAAAACGATTGGTCTAAATTTTCATGTGTATTAGAAGGTAAATTGTATGCTGCAGACATCGACCTAAGAGTAGCCTTAGCCCAAACATGACACTACGAACAGAGTAAGATTACCTTTAAACGAACGACAGTCTCAGTTTTTTCAGCAGTTGCCCTCCTTGACAATGAGTCAGTGGCTGAAGGTTGCATTGTTTTACGGCTCAATGAATCACAATTTAGCGACAACCCATCAGTCGAATCGTCAGAAAGAGAAGCTGCGATGGACAACCGCTTTTTCTGCAATGGAAACTACAATTAGAAACACGACAACAACATCACTGATACTATGCAAGATTGAACGTGTCTACCCACAAGGCTGGCTTCTCCTTCGCTCAACCAATTCGAATCTTCAGCAGCTTCTTTGGCCTGTTGCTTGAGGCGTTCTTCGAGGCTTTTTTCGTCCAAGTCTAAAGAGCCAGTAGCACTAGGGGTGATGACACCACGCTCAAGAGCTAGTGGGTCGCCATATAGAGAAGACGAGGATGAGCAGCTTTGTGGCTAAAGGCAAACGACAAACGATATAGCAACAGTTAGGGGAAAGAGAATTTAAGACATGCTGAGGGTGCAGACACACAGCAATAGCATTGTTTATGTACAAAGTTCATAACAAAGGGATAAGACAGAAGAGAAAGGCTACACTTTCGAGCGAAAGGCGAAACAAGGTATGTGCAGTTCAAATCAGTAAGTCATGCGAGGCAGTCTAAATGCAAACGACTAAGTGCAAATTTAGTGAGCAACATTAATGGGTGCCAGGGAAAAGAAGAGTGTGCCAGCGGGTTAACTCAAGAGGAAGGTGTACGGCTGCATGGACATGTTACGTAGCCAGACTAGGATGATAGGCCCCCATTCAATCCCAAGTTGAACTAAAAACCAAACTGATGGTGTATGCCATAGAGGACAAATCTTTAATGTTGCCACACAAAAATGAATATATTTGGCAAGAGAGTTAGTGAGTAGGGAACCTCACTCTTGATATCGAAGAACATCCCCATACCCTACACTGAGACTTAGTTGAGGCATCTCCCAAAACTAGGCAAAACTGCAAGCACCTGAGAACATTCCTTGCTCCGCTTAGACATAATTTGGCACATCATCACATTGACACTCAGACTAAAGTTGAAACTCTTCCCATGACAGAATTCAAAACCGCTCCCTCCCTCTGCACATTATGGAGATTTGAGAATTCCCATCTTGACAGCATGGAACATTCCTCAGCCCATTTACACAACGCCAGGAGCATCACCATCCCATTTGGCACCAAGACCAAGTTGAGAACTTCCATCTTGATAAAATCACAGGCACCTCTACTCGACGCAAAAATACAATATTAGAACTCCTACCATAATAAAACTGTGCCTCCAACCCCTCACCAGCTTGCGAAAAGAGCTCCCAGAATATCAGTCAAGACCTATATTTACTCAGAACCGACGGCCCCAGTGAGACGAGGGCACGAATCAAGAACATTCGCCTCACTTTGCTATACAAAACCAATGCCTTATTGTGGATTGTCGCTACCTGCTGCCTTCCTCCATCGCCTGAAGTGCCTCATTTGGCTCCTTAATTCAACCATTTTTTTTGAAAACCATACAGTGGTCAGCAGTTCCTTGTGAACCTCAGAGAGGGCCGAAATTCCTAACTGCCTTGTCCTGGGAGGATGAGAAGCTGTTAAGCACCATCGAAAGGTGGAGCGGGCCAGCGACCATTCTGGCCTTGAAGGTTGTTTGACCCAAACATGGTGCTACGAGAATGCATAGCCTGGGGCCTTGCTGCAGTGCATTATGGGTTGGGGCCACAACAGGTGGCTGCCATCACAGGGCCACAACCTTACTTCCACTTAGTTCTTACTACATGTAGTAAGTAACCCCCTTCTTTGAAGCAGGGAATGCAGCGCACACCCTCGGCAGGTTGGAGGACAGAATTCTCCTGCCGTATCCTCCGTGTGGCCGTCGAAGCCTCAACGTATATGTTTTAATGGCTCAACGTGCACAACACTGACATAACCTGCATATTCCAGAGACAACATAGCACTGACTGTGTTTTGTCACAACACAACTCAAATGCAGTAGTAATGATCAAGAGGAGAGTCTAGAGGTAGCTCACTAACATCAACGAGCGCCTGCTCACTACACCACCCAGCTGACCCAGAGCAGCAGCGGAATAATCCACACACATCTTAGTTCAGGTGGGTGGCTGGACTGGCAGCTATGGCTAATGTGGGAGTAGCGTGCTCAAACTTCACCAACGAAAGAGGATAAGTTCAATATGCTTCACAGTGAGCTTGCAGGACACGGCTTCCCCTCATACAACTAACACAACATCATGCTGCTCTTCTGGCACAATCCAAAGTAATTAATCATGACCAAGTCACAAAAAACATGCAAGTATTAAAAACGCCACCTGTGCCCCACCCTCTAGTTTGCCAAAACCCCCCCCCTCTCCTATTAGGATGACAAGCATGCTGCCCATCGACCACAAAAAAAAGGCGGAAGTGAGCAAGCACTGCCCCTTCCCCTACCCAAACCCTGTGGCCCACCAAAACGTTTTGACGGCTGGCTATTTAATTGTCTCTTCATGTCGTTCATAGAAACTGGTTACACCTAAAGTTCTGGCATTTATTAGATTGCCCCAACTAATTTCAGAGCCTTTATTCAGTGCCCACAGGACAAGTGATTCATGAGAGGATTTTTACGTAAACAGCTGAAAACAAATTGTTTTCCTCAGATCTTTATGTGCCAAGGGCTTCTGTGCCCGAAATATCTGGTAGCGTGCATCACACAACTTGATCACTCTAGCAAGTAATAAAATCTGTCATCACTAAATAAATGAAAAATGTACTTACAGAAAACACGTGGCACTCAAAGTTCCAGAATTTATTGAGTTACTTCTACTTATTCCACGAGTATTATTTAGTGATCAATGCATTGGTAATTCAGGAGACCGCCAATCACATTTTTCAGAGAAAGTACAAGTGTACTGTTTTGGAATTATAGAGTAAAAACAGTGAGAATTGGAACGACAATGGAATGAATTCCTCAGTTTTTGGGGTTGCTCACAGTTACTTATTCACTACCCTCATCATGGGAGTAGTACATAGAACCTTGATTTCTCAGAGAATGCCAGTATCACTTCAAAAGAAAAAACTGCGCTAAAATAGATTTTCTTCGAAATGTGATAATTTATTGAGCAACTCTCGTCATTTCCCCACCAATACTATTTGGAGACTACGCAAAACATTTAATCAATATCGTTGGAGCCGTTTTTTAGGAAAAACAATTTGGCGTTTTCATCACTATACTAACTACAGTATTGCACTGATATTGTTTCATGGTGTTTTGCAGGCTAAACATAAAATTGGAGCCCAATTGGTTACGCCGTTTTCTTTCAATCGCGTTCACCAACCCACACACACACCGTTTTCCCAAATCGTGTAATTAAAGCATAAAGATCTGAAGACAACTCAATGTTTTTATCAGCCTACATAACTTTCTTTTCTACTACCTAGCGCTAAAGAAAGTAAAAACGATTCCCTCCTATACCCATCATGAAGTAGCTGAGAATATTCGAAAAGACACCGAGTTCTTAACTATCATTGAATGATCTATAGTACTTCAGCTTTACATCGATGAGATAATCTGAATAAAGAATTTTAAGATCTCAGGCTTTCAGTCATAGTTGATTCGCTAGGCAAAATTGGAATTTAGGTGCTGAATGGGTGATAAGTTTCTGCTATAACGGCTACATGAACAGTCGCCTGTTCTCCCTGCTGGCACGAAATGTGGCACAAAAACAATCTGCATGAGCGACTAACTACAATCGTCATTTCCTTTTCTTTCGAAAATTGTAACCTCTCTATCATTTGGGAGCTGCTCTTCTTTGTCTTTAGGTTGAAATTCTACCGCAAGTACATTGAAGGGAGAGGCTGCAGCATTGTAGAGCGACGGGTTGAGTCGTTTCGTTACTTCGGCCTCTTTCATCAATTGAGCTAGAACTTGTGGATCCTGCGCCACGATGTATGTCGTACCCCCGTTTCCTTTGTCATCTGGAACAGAAAAGGATTCATCAGTTAATGACGGCTGCGAGAGGGGAGAAGGAGGAGCACCAAACGAGTTAGTAGTGGGCATTACTCGTATGTACTCACCCCAAGACATAGCCTGAACCCTTCGATTCTCCCTTCTCAGCGACTCCTGCTGTTGGTTCTTCTCATCCATCATTATCTCACTGAAACATTACCATATCTGATTAACAACACGTCTTTCACAATTAAAATTGAAATGCGAATGGGCCACTGAATCACTTACTGCAAACTGTCCTTGAGTTGGTTGGCTTTGGGCCGCTTGGACGGTTCGTAATGCCAGCAGTGAACCATGAGGGAGTAGAGGCGTGGAGGGCAGCCAGCAGGCAGTTGCAGTCGTTCACCATTGTCCAGTTTACCTATCATCATACCAAACAAACACGTAAGACTGAGTTTCAATAGTCTGCGATTATGAAAATATCTAGAATAGACGAGTGGTGTTACATGGAATATTTTGGTTAGGTGCTGAATATTGCAGATCACCAGGTCTCCAAGTGGACTATATAAGAGGATGGAGAAAAATAAAACAAGAGAGGACAAAAAACCCTGCAAATTATTACACAATGATTTATTATTCTCATAAACAGCTTGACCTAGTATTACTGCTCCGAGACCCATTCCATTCGATTCAGCATCGAAAAATACTAGTAAACCATACGAAACATGACCTGACTACAATGGAACTACGGAAACTAAATATTTCCCCGGCCCCAGGCGCCCGTAAACGTCTGTAGGCATTTATGATCCGATGTAGGGGTGTGCGGAGGAAGTGACCCTAACCTTCCTCTGACCCGTCGGGCAAATTGGGACGGGGACTTCCAGCGAACCCTCGGTGATAGGCATGACGTGGCGAGGCGAGCAGGCGTGTGGTTTTGATAAGGCGGGAGGGAGTACTAACGACGAAACGTTGACTTCTGCTGTAGTTCCCGTGAGTTCTTATATTAGATGACTTTGGCTCACTATAATTACTGTAAGTTCATTATACGCAGTTGTTCAGGTCTGATACTCATTCCATTCGACCCAGGATGTAAAAATACCTTGAAAACGATACGAAACATGGCTTATTTGCGATTATACTGCGTTTTGTCAATTTTTTAAACCATTTTTTGTCCATAACAACCATGGGCTTCGTCCGATCGGATTGCCAAAATGGCAGGCACAACTAGATACCAAATGGGATTTTTGTGTGAAAGAACGGATTTTTTAGACCACGTTAAAGGTACAAAACGGCCCGGACGGCAGACGAACATTGAAGATTTGTTATACCCATGTCTTGAAACGTAAAGTATCAAGTTTTGAGGGGGGGGGGGGGGTTGTAAAAAATGTTTCCTGACCGAAAACATAGGGTTATTATTCAGAATGATAATAAACCAAAAGTAGTACTCATGCTTCTACTCTGGCATCAAGGTTTCAAGAATCATGGACGAACATCCATGTTGAGAGAAGCGAGCATACTTGGCTGAAGGATAGGGCAAGCGAGTCGTAGGAAGGTATTACGTGATAACAGTCACCACAATTGCCTCAAACCATCGAACTCCTATAGGTCTGATCATAACAGAAGTTTTGCCCTTAGCCCCCTCAAGTATGATTTGACCGAAAAACAACAATGACCATTGGCTGACAAATAAGCGGCAGTTTTGTGCTGAATGACTCCTGTTAAAGGCAACCGGTTGATCGTGGTCTAGTGGTCAACACAGACGATTCATAATTCTCAACCTAGGTCGAGGGTTGTGGATCGAATCTCCGGCGCGATTGCCGTAATTTTTGCCTGAGTCAGAAGCTCTTCAAAAAGCATCTCCAAACGTCCTTCCTTTCGTAACAATTGGCGCCCAACGTGTGGTCGAATTTCTTCTTTCCAAGAAAAAGAAGAGGCCCAGAGAGAAAAATTAAAAAATTAAGAGAGAAAATAATGAGACGAGTTCTCGGGTCCGGGATTCGCTGACGCTGTGAAAGTTCCAGCGCGAAGGTAAAATGGGCGACGCGCCCACTACAATGCGAAAGAAAAAAGACTTTCCTTGTAGCCCTCTCGTTTCTCGAATCAAAGATCGGATTTTCTGGGGATTCGCTCGACTCTCGTAAATTCTTTCCTTAAAAGAGTCCGCTCCAGGAGCAGCGGTTAACAGACGAGGGGGGAGATGTGCTGACTGACTCCCATTAAAGGCAACCGGTTGATCGTGGTCTAGTGGTCAAGACAGTCGATTCATAATTCTCGACGTAGGTCGAGGGTTGTGGATCGAATCTCCGGCGCGATTGCCGTAATTTTTGCCTGAGTCAGCAGCTCTTCAAAATGCATCTCCAAACTCCGTCAGTCCCTTCGTAACAGTTTGAGTTGTTAGCAACTGTTGCCTCCTCTAGTTTAACGGGTTGGTGATGGCAGAGCAAAACCTACCACTCACAAGGTTGTTCGCACCTTGTGGCTCGTGTTTTGAGCCTTTCGATAGCTCGTGTTTTACTCTTGCAGAGTATGTGTGAGTTGGGCTTCATCTAGTCGACGACTGGAATAAAATACGTGAGTGGTGTTTTAACACAGAAATTATGTGATTTGCGGGAGGTGAGTGGGAGGGAGAGGGGAGGCGAGGGGACTGTACAGCACAAGCCATCCTTAACTTTTGCTCGATATGAACACTCAACCTCCCTCATACCCATTGCACAGTGGCCATCTCTCATCAGTAATGCCTACTAATTCCAAGCCCCCCCCCCCCCTGTAACAGTACTCAATCGCTCCATGTCATGGAACCAGTGAGCCCTATGCAGCTGTGGAACGAAGAGTTCTCACAACCACCTACATCCAAGGGCTAATAGCCCATTAGCACAAGGATAGCGCCCTGAAGCCTCATGATCATAAGGGCATGTTTTTTCTGCAAGTTGGAATGGTGTTACAGACACGATTGGAACCTTTAGGGTTTTGTGAATGGTTACGATACAGCAGGCTCTAATTATTGTGAAAGATCACGAATGAAGTCGCTAGATAAACCAGAGAGGAGGTTGCAAGGGTACTGAAGCCCCCAAGAAGAGACTATCGAGCAGAAAGGATGTGAGAAAAATACAAGCCTGAATTGTATATCTGAGCCTTATTCAATACCAGAACCAGTCTTATCCTATGACACAACAATGGCAGCATGATATTCCATACTCAGTCAGCAAAAGACACCGGAGCATTCCCAGTTCAGCAAAATGGAGCCTGTCTGAACAATAGAAGACCCTGGGCCTAGAAGAGAGCCTCTGAGTTATTAGAGGAACTCATTTCTGGCAGGCATTGCTTCAGCATATCTATTATATTACCATACAGTTCTTTGATGTGTGCCTACGAAGAATACAGGATGACTACGCACATGGGTCTGCGAAACAAAAATATGTGACACAAGTAAAAACTTAATGTCCACGTGTAAAAACTATAAAAGTAAAGACCTACCGATGACTTCATTGTTGCGAACTCCTTGAAAGGGTTTGACCCCGAGTGACAATATTTCCCACATACACACTCCTGAAACACAAATAAATAGGCCATGTTCATCCTGTTACTGCTAGTTGGGCAAGAAGATGAGGAGAACAGAGTGAAATGAACTAACCAAACATCCAAACATCGCTGGCAGTGGTGAAACGGCGAAAGCTGATGGACTCTGGCGACATCCATTTAATTGGCAGTTTTCCACGAGACGCCTTGTAATAGGAACGATCCTCGACCCACCTTGACAATCCAAAATCACCTAGTTTGACGCAGTCTTCAGAGGCAACGAGGACGTTCCTTGCTGCAATGTCGCTGCAATAAATACGTAAGATTAGGAGGAGGGTACAGCATCAAATCTGAGCATGTGGAATGTACCAATTTTGATTTTCATCTTCAAGGCAGGCCAAATGGTAAATGATGGATTCACAAGTTGCTATACCTCTCACCAGCTTAACAAAGTGGTCTTCAATTAGAACATACCACACACAAAGGATGTGTAGGGGTCAACAACCACAAGATGTACGTGTAGCACAGGGCTTGTAATGATGGATTTAACTTTCCTTTAACCTGAAGCCATGATACATACCTTTGGCAATCACCTGCAGCCGCAAGGTGTAGCTTCTATCTCGAGCCCAGACGTACAAATTATTGCCATTGTCCAGTCCCTTCAGCCAAGACAACACCCGCCCATGGCGTACAAAACTGCTTGCTTGTTAAGGGATCACTGCATGACTGATATAACCCTCGTCGAGGATTTAGGAACAGTCATTTAATAAGGAAACAGGCCTGCTACATGTTACAGCCATTGTTCAATTCCTTCTGCCATGGAATAAACCTTTTGTTACGAGACAATAAACATTGCCTACAGCCCACAACCACAGGGCATCGCAATTATCGAACCTCTTGTTAAAGAATGTATTTGTCTAATGGGCTTTAACTCATTTCCTGACATGATCCTCGAAAACAACCTCTAGACTGACAGCCTAACTGACAACTTATCACTTATTTTGGTGCGTCCATCTCTCAATTATTGAGGTGCGTGAGAAATTATTTTCCATGTTTAACGATTTCCATAGTCTTATGAGACACAGGAAGGAGAAACACCTGCAGTAAGTGAGACTGAAAATTGTTTGTCTTCCGTTTTTCCGCAGGTACAAAACCAAAACAGTATTGGACCCTCAATCTGATTAAATTACGCTGTAAGACGCAAATTTTCTTGATCAATTTGATAACGTAGAGTAGACTCGAGATATTAAATGAAGCCAGCCAGGTCACTGTATTGAAACAGCAAACAGGGAGAAACAAGGGAAATGAGTTTAGTTGACGAAGAATATCTGGAAGCAACGCTTGAAAAGTGATTTGGGAACACGTACAAAGCATTTTTATAATCAATTAATTTTGTATAATTAATTAATTTCATATTTTGTGATTACAACGTGAAATAACTTACTAGCGCGGAAGTAACCACACTTGCCTATTTGTTTGTAGAAATGCTGAGAAAGTCCTGCTCACCAAAGTAAATCTAAAAGCCCTCAAAGTACTGATAATAAAAATTTTTGGTATAAACTTGTACTGATTATTCAACTTAGAATTTCTATTGGTCGCACGATTTTTTGTTAGTCCCCCTCACCATGGCTTGGTCTACCCTGGCATCCCCTGCGCCGCATTTCTCCAGGTTGGTCCTTGGAAGTCACAATGGGGGAGTTTGGCTGCATATCAATGCGTCTAAATGATTCACACAAAAAAGGAAAACACTTTTTTGAACAGAAGATAACATTTAACTCACCGGTGAACGTATTTTTTACTCTCCAAGTACGACAAGGCTGTGCTTAACTGGTAAATGTACAAGAGAAGCGTTGGGAGGCCGAGGGAGTCTTTGTTGTCGTGCAAATATGCTCTCAGCTCCCCCAATTTGGCGAGCTCCATCACAATACACACAGGGTTTTCCGTGCATACACCCATCAACCGAATGATGTGCTTGTGGTCGAACTGCTGCATTACATCTATTAAAAAAATAGGTAAGAACAATCAGAGTGTGGCGTTATTACAGTTATTATTACTATCTTTTGGTTGTTATCGAACAGTTGTTTCTGCTGGTAACGAGTTGAAAAGTAAACGTTTTTCCCGTTCGTCGTTCCTAGTTCACAAATTCAAATATTGATCGTCATTTTCTGAGCATATTATTTCAATTCGTACAGATTCCTCTATAAGGGCATTGTTTGGAAAGACATTTCCAAGCATAGAACAGAAATGTTTAAGTATAGGTGCAGACTTGTGTTCCAAGTTTCAACCAACTCATTATATTCCTAAAAACACAAGTGAAATTTCCTTTACAGCATCTGGGACAAGCTGTTTCGCCAATAGGTTATACTATGAACGTGGAGACAGAGGAGTGGGGGCTTCCAATGAGGAGACTAGTTCTGATTTCTGATTACATTCAGGGACAAGGACTTTGAAGGCAACAAATTATGAAATGTGAAACGTACACGCTTCTTCAAGGAATACTTCAGTTATGGCCATGTCTGAGCCGGGTTTACAAGTTTTGACTGCCACCTGTCAAAGAAAAAGAAAGAAAATCATAAACTTCATTATGTGGACGCATGGATTGAAGAGATATATCAAGGAAACTCGCCTGAATCTTATTCCTTCTTATTATGCACGTTCCACGGTGAACATCTCCAAACTGACCTTCTCCAATAATTTCTCCAAGTTCAATCTGTGACCTTTGAAGTTCGTAGTCTTTGGCTGCAAGGTAGTAATAGTATGGTAAATAAAGTGTTAAACTATGGGTACTGGGTTTAATGGGAATGGCTGTTGACTACATTCTAACGAGGATGGCAGGGTGGACTAAACTAGATTAGTAATTAACGAAGCTCCAGACTCAGCTCAGATAAGAAGAAATAAAGGACAGGTCAAATCATTGCTTACATCTGCTTATTGTGGACTGACTTAACGGCCAGGCAATGATGTCTACACATTGAATGTGCTCGCCCACAGTATCTCACCGGCCAGAGAAGACGGACTCACCAAACAGGTACGTTAACTTTAGTAATTTATCTACTGGCGGAATTAACCCAATAACTTTAATAAATAACTCAGATCAGTCTACAACATCGCATTTGGTAAGCTCAAGACTTAAAATTTGCACATCTTGAATCAACCTACAGGGGAAAATAGTAACGACAATGTCCACAATATACTCACTAGTTGGCGTTGAATAATCTCCTTCTTCATCAGGGATTTCCGCATAATCTTCACAAGTAGCGCTTTGGGTCTGACCATCATTGGGCACGTGGTTTTTTTTCGAATCTGCCAACCAAGACACCAAAATCACTCTTTTGAACAAACAGCGTATAGCCCAATTATTTTGATATCTGAAAAGGGTTGAGCAGTACCTTTCTGTGCACAGGGGCAGGGAAATCGCTTCCAAACAGCAGCTTGTACAAATGATGAATTAGACCATATTAAAAATTATGAATTAGACGAATCTTAGAAGCATTTGAATTGAACGTGGGGTGAGAGAGCTTCAAAGGAAAAATGAAGCAGAGGGGGCAGCAGTGGAAATGCCTGCTGAGAGCCAAAATATCGATCTGTTCTTCCAATCTTGTGCAGGCTATTGAACTGTTGTATATAATACATCGCTCGTATTATTCATGGAAGAAGCCTCTTCTTGTGAGTTGACCCAAGAAACATGTCATTACACTTGTGCTAACGAAATATTTTTTGTTAAGTTTTGCGAAAAAGAGCTGGCATGAACACATGTAGATTGGTGCAATTATATACACGAGCTGTGCATCTCCGCGAGTTTATGTGGCGCCAGCGTTGCTCAGCAACAAATGAACCCCTTCGAAAATATACTCGAATAAATTGCCATTTTCTATCTTCGAGCGATACTTTTAACATAAATAGCCATAAAATTGTTTTATTATTTATTATGATGAAAACCCTTATTTATTAATATAAAAATACTTGGAAAACTTTTCACTCCCCAATCAACCCCATCCCCCCTTTCAGTGTTGGTGGGGGTCTAACAACAGGAGGGTCACTTGATGGGTGGCTGAGACAGCTGGTGGTCATCAATGGAAAAGGCCCCTTCAAAGGGGCAGAGAATCGGCCTCAGCCACAACATTCATGAAGGTTCCTCAAAACCCTCAGTTTCATTGTGTCACCATTAGAGTTCTAATAACACAGTTGATTAGGGTAACAACGGGATGGGCTTATGCTCACTAAGTTCAAAATAGTGCTGCAATGCCCGGCGAAGTTACAACAATGATGGATGCAACCTGTTCTTGTTAAGTTGAGAAGACACACGTGTTCATTGAAAGTGCGTTCTACAACATGAGTGTTGTATCATGGCTTCAGCCTGCAGTAAGCTATCAGAGAAGTAAGATCGACTCACCCAAGAGGCACATATACTTAAGGGAGAATTGGCTTGCCACTCGTTGAGTATCTACTTGAACTCTTTGCAGAGGCTGTCCCAAAGGTTCACCCTGGGTTCCTCCTTTCATCCATCGGGCCAACTATTCAGTTACAACTAACTAGCACCCGAACAAATTATGTTCTTTTGCGCTACGTCTTGAAAAGTTCTTGTATCCACTACTACGCCTGAAAATTATTCAGGAATACAATAAGCTCAAAGGGGATTTTCGTATTACTAGTGAGATCCACTAATGGGCTGCAACACTGGCTACTTGCAGCACACATTACCAGCACCTTTGACTTACACTATGAACACAGAGTTTCATTTACCAGTTCTGTCCCAAATCTGGCATTTGTCGAGTGACACATTGGTTAGCCTCCAGTAGCCGTCAAGGAGGTGGGCCAAAGATTCTGCTTCAGAGATATTGGCGCAAGAAATTGTCAAAGCTGCAATCACAGACCTCGAAATAGTAAATCATGTACAAACGGGGCATAAATTGAGCGCGTTGACAGAAACGAGGCCTACCTTCACTAGCGTCAGTGACACTTAGTCGCAGCAATGCTTTACGATGGGTTTTACAATCTGAGTAGAGGGTTTGCAAATTTTCTATGTTAGAAAAATCCGCCATTTTGGTGGGAGTAGTCGATCGATGGCTGAGGTAGGCAATGCCTGTGAAGCAAAATTTTGAATGAGACCATAGAGTATTAGTAGTTAACAAAGGGGCCTAATGTCAAGATTATGTGTTACCTGAATTAGGACCAATGACAAGTTCAACAGGTATCGACCAACCAGAGCCAAGAGCACACTGGAATCTAATGGAAATTATGGAAAATCAGTTTGGGTAACTTGCTATAGTACAGGAAATATCTTGGCCAATTACTTGCAATCGCAGGCGAAATTTCACTAACCTCTCTTCGTCATACGGGTATACTGTCTGCAACGTGTCGAAAAACTTCAAAAGGCAATCTTTGTCGCTGATTGCATTAATTTTCTTAAACTGAGTAACAATCAGTTTTCGGAGAGCTTTGGTTTTGTGTGCTTCAATTATCTGAAACGAAGAGAGCAGAACTCATGGCATACAGACACTTCATGACGAATAGTTTAATGCTAAATCATTGGGGTAAGATGTAAAATTGAGCAGGGCTAATTGTAAATACTGCCTGTGTACCAAGATGATAACATCAACGTAACTAACTTCGTAGATGGAACACTATTGTCCCTCGAAGATTCCATAATGAAGGTATTGCACCACCAAGATTTGATGATGAAACTACAATGCCTTTCAAGGCCCTATAGAGAAACTGCACCCTATTCTAAGATCTGGTACCAACCTTTATTTAATGATTATCGTTTTATCTGATCGGATATTTTAACACTTATCACAAAACCTTAATTTAATTAAACGGGGATGTAGCATTTTGAACGACGATTTAACGGTGTCATGAAGGCATTTGCCCACCACATAAAAAGAACTTTTTGGACTACAGCCAAGGTTAAGTGATATCGTGACAATATTGTTTTCGCAGTGCATTTTCTTTGTACAGTTTTGCTAGTATCGTATTTGTGAAGGAGGGCGCAGGTACAAGGCAGTTCAAAGATTGTTTGGCTAGATGGTGTGTGATCAATATGTTAGTCATTCTTGTCAGAATCTCGAAACCAATTTCATACAGCTTGACCTTAGTTTTCTATCTTATCCTCTTTTGTCCTTGTCAAGTTCGTCTTTCAATATCAACCGAAAATCCATGACAAAATGAAGAGAGCAGGACAATAAGTTATCAAAATGTTTTCCGAAAACCAATTTTTTCCTTATAAATCTCACTAAAATGATATTAGCGCTCCCAAAGAAACCCAAATCCAGAAGCCCAATGTTGGAAGTATAATTGGGGCCATACATGAACGACCGCAGAAATTCTGGAATTCAAACTAACTTCGTTTTCTTGACTAACTTTTTTAGCGGTGTTTCCACTAAAACTCAACAACTGTAGACACAAACCTCAGAAAAATCGTTTCGACAGTCTCATAAGTAGCAGCAGCGCAATAAATTCTGGAGCTTTAAACTCTTCTAATTTCTACTTACACCGTCACGTTATATTTTACCAAGTTTACATAAATGAAATGAAAAATAGATTAGTAGCTAAAGCCACAAATGGGGCTGAGAAACGTTGTGTCATGCGTCAGTGATACTAGATATTTTTCAGATTAACATATAAATCTACAGCTCCTCGTACGGCATCAAGACGAATTTTAAACTTCTTCGTGGACCAAATTGCGAATAATTCAGGCCCTAAAACTTTTCAAACAAATACCAAGCCGTAATATAGTTGTATCGCTGTTTAATCAAATACCTTTGAAGGAAAAAATTTGACAAGACCAATTTCTTTGTCTAGGAATTCTATTGCTTTTTTGTCCAGTCCAGACATTGGCGTGTCGCGTAAATGGTGTTTGATGGCGTAGCATGCAATTGTGACACTGAGATCGAGGTCCACTTTCGCTGCGGCAGGGTTTTTAAGGTAGTCTGATTTAACCTGTTGATTCAAATCAAATTTTGCTAAATCATTCAGGATGTAAGCTTTATTAGACTCCAGTGATAAGCAATGAAAGTATTGAACATTTCTTTTGTCTAAAGGATTCTAACCTGATCATAATAGAAGAACAACGTCAACCGATCCTTGTCATACAAGTCACTCAACGATTTAGGCACAAAACGCACTCTAAGTTCAAACGACCACTCTGCCATCGGGTGGATGCTGTCAAACCTCGCCACAACCTGAATCAATAAGATAATCAAGATATAACATAATATCACCAAGTAGGCATAAAAAACAGAGACTCTTACGTACCTGACACATGGTAGTATCCTCATGGAGCCAGTAAATGTCCTCCGTTGGGTAGTGAACAATGCGCAAGCCACAGCACCCTGTGACACGGCGCGTTCCATCCAGCGTTCCAGTGACCCCTGATATGATATTCTGCAAATAAGAAAGTTGCATCAAGCCTGTATACAAACATGTCTTTACCTGTCTCCCAACGAACTATGATACCAATACAACATTGCTACATTTAAACCGACACTTCCATTAATTCGGTTTACTGAGGGAATTACTGGACGAAGAGGCGGAATGATAGCTGTAGATGATTGATTGTTGTGTATGTTAGTGGTATGAGCAAACTAAAACATTTTATTTATGGGTACAACGCATAGAGTAACAAAAACATTTCAAAACAAAACCAGGCCATGGCCAATGTGTGAACTCACTCTGACATTGGTTGAGTCGTTATACTTGACAGTCTGGTAAATTCCCGAAGGCAATTGAACTCTGATCTTCGAAGGTGTCTCATCACTTTTGGCAGCCATTTTCGACTCATTATGACTGCAACAGAGAAATTGAAGAATTCAAATGCCATGAAAATGATTTATACGCTTGTTTGCGAGGAGTGGTGACACAGTGGAAGGAAAGGTAGATTGCAGGGTTAAGAAAGATGAGAGGGAGCAAGAGGCGTGCGTACCAAATATCAAGAGAAATGCCTGAATGGGTCGGGGCGCAGGAGTAGTGCGTGGCTGTCAATGCACCCCTGCCCCTACAGTGCCGAGCAATGTCACCCACTCCTCAACCCTACCAACCACTATTTATTACGAGGGTTAGCAGGAAATGAGCAGGAAGACCTGGTTGTCCACAAAACAGTATTTAAAATATCAAGTGCGTCGCATCAGACAACTTTCCTTAGCTATACACTGGTTTTCACGGCTTTTGCAGCTAATTCAATTTATTTGTCACTCAGTTCAAATGAACTGAGGCAGAAAGTGGTTGCGCAAGCACTTCCAGAATGTATTGCCCTGCTCCTGACTATGAATGGGCAATGACTACACAGAAAACTCATGAGGCTGTAAACACGATTTTTTTACAAAGGGTAATAGAAATGGTAGTAAGTGAAACGGCGGTGGTTGAAATTCCAGGATTTCTAAAGTAGCTCCTACATATGTTACCCACGTTGTTAAACCCTCATCACACAGGTACTTAATTGGGTTACCACTCCCATTTTTCTGAAGATTTTAGTAACATTTGAATGGTGTTTACAATGAAACAACGGCGTAAAATTAATTTTCGTGGTGATATTCGGTAATTTATTGTGCTGATCTCGTCATTTTCCTACGAAGGAGAATTTTATGGTACTTTCGTGTTGTTTGGAGCAGTCTATACAAGAAATTTAATTAAACCCCGTTTTACAGCAACAAATTTAGTGTTTGATCATTATGACTATAGTGTTTGAAAGGATTGTGCTCATACGCTTATTTTGGCGTCCGATGGTAACCTGTGGCTACAAATCAAGTTTCAGCTATTTTCTCTCTATCGTGTTTGCTATTAAATTGGTGAACCCTTTTATAGAGTTACAACAGTGGCACGTCATGGAGGTTGCAGTTTTGTTATCATGCAAGAGCCTAGTTAGTCGCTCACTATCCACCAAACTCAAGACTTTTGTAGGTATAGCAGCTTATCATTAAACCAGTCTCCCAGTAGAGCGCTCCTGCTCTGTGCTACGGCCCAGGGGTATGCCCCTGGGGAATCTCGTACCACCTGGGAGGAGTTCTTAATCTGTTTTCCTACCTGGTCTAACTATATTTAAAAGGGCGAAACCAACTTAACCAACTTTTTTTTGTCATTCCTTCTCCACAAACTGGGTGAAATGGTTTTAGCTGCAGTCAAAGCTGAAAGGTTTGGCTGTGCTTCCAACAATTGTTACTCACTGTAGTAGGAACTAAAGTAGTGCAGCACGTAGTTGCTTGTTTCATTCACACTGGAAGCACATGACATGAAGGATGGAAAGTTTTTGAGAGAAAAGAAGCACACTGAAGTCGCTATGGCTCAACTCACTTTCACATAAAAAGTTAACAGATGTTTGAGAATAAGCTCATACGTGCCATGTCCCTTAGACGAGGATTCTCATATTTCTTAACATTTAGCTAATGCCCCTTCATCTGGCTGGGCACATTTTTGTTCAGCCCAGAGCGGGAGAAGCCCACTTTTCAGTCTCCACTATGCACTCGAAAGCGAAGCCATCAGGTAACTGGTCAGTGATCTCTTGGAGCACTTTAGTAGATGCTGTCTTGCAGGCCTTGGTGATCCACAAGAGCGCAGTTTCCCAGTGAGTTTGCCAGCCCAGACAACAGGCAATACCCTATCATGCCCTAGGTAAATGAGGATTGTGTCGCAGTAACACACGCCCCAAGTGGCAGGGGGTACTTGACTCCTCAAGATGGAGCCAGTCAAAACGTATTCACTGTTACCTCTTCAAGAGGATTAGCTGGGTTTCTTCCTCTGCAACTTTCAGCTTGACGTGATTTGGTGGGTCACATCGTCCACATCATCACACGGATTGGCACAGTCAGGTTCATCATAAGCCTGGCTGATGCACTTCAGCTTAGTGACAGAGAGGGGCCAGCACGGCTCATTAAACCAAAAACGATGTCCCACAAAATGAAGCCAACCAACTAAGATAAAACGAACTTTTCTTTTACTTTTGTTAATGTTATACTGGTTTCAGATATGAAGGGCCAGTTTATCAATTATCCAGTTGAAACGTCGAATTGGCCGCCGGAGATCAACGATTGGTTAAACCCCAGAATAGTGTACGCGGGTACATTTGTCCGGTTCTTCGGTTCGCGATTCGGAACGTTTAGTAGTGTCACTGATACTTTCTAGCGCTAGTACTCTTCAAAATATGACTTAGATCGTTCGACTAACCCTTGAACTATGGAATCATTCTGCGAATCTCACCCTTCGGCAAATTTCCGTTGTAACCAAAATATCATCCTTCAGTTGGCGAGTTGCCGCTACCGTATGCGTTCTTCCTCCTTCGTCGTTCGTTACGTATCCAATTTTTTTCGCGCCCGTCCGGCTTCTCCTGCTTTAGTGCTTTCCCCACTGCCCTCTACGCGTTTATTTTTTTGATCTTTTTCGACCAGCCATGGATAGGCGAATCAATAAGACTTTGATTCATCAATTTAGAGAAAAAGGCCTGAGGAGTGTTGTGGATTGGTGTATGAGTTACGGTTTTATCTCTAACAAGTATGAATGTGGTGGATGGATGAAATTATGTCGAACGATTTAAGTCATACTTTGAAGAATACTAGCGCTAGAAAGTTGCGACAGCCTCACGAAGGCTTTCTTCGAGGCGATAAAACGAGCCTATCCTCCGCAGAGTTCGGATACGTAAATTGAGAGGTGAGTGATTTTTATTTATTTTTGTGGTTGTCAATGTGTATTCTGTTGCACTACGCGAGTGATATTTATTATTGTTGTGGTCATTAATGTAGGGGATGATATAAAAACTATCGAGTGCTGAAAACGATTATACTTCAAACTTAAAATCAAATACAACTTGCTACGATAAGATTCATACACTGACTGTTTCGAGATTCATTCCAATAATATCGTCCGCGAGTCTTCTTCTCGTCCCTCGGATGCGTTGCGTAGGCTTCGAGCGTCCGATTCAGATCCTACATTTCAGCCATTCTGACTAACCATACGTCCCGTATGAGTTGGCCATGGTTTCATGTACTCTGCACAAGTGGATGTAGTTCTTGGACCACCTGTTCCTTCCTCTGCTACCACATCGTAGGAGTTTCCACCTTTCACTTGGATAATCTTGTAAGGACCAACGAATTTGGGCTTCAACTTGAAACCTGGCTGGATACGTTTGATCGCCACTAGATCCCCAAGGTTGTACTGATGTGCAGCTTTTCGTCTTAAATTATAGCCATGTCTTTAAAAATTGGACTTTAGCTTCCTTGCGTAACACCTCACGATCTTCAATAAAGGTGTTTCTAATTTCCTCTTCTACTGCAAGTCTCAAGTCAGCTGATTTTGTTTTCATTGGAACACCCGTCAGAAGTTCGAATGGTGTCATCCCGATGCTTCGCTGATGCGTTGAGTTGACGGTTTGTTGAAGTTCTCCAACTTTCTGATACCACCTTGTTGGGTCTAATATCGAGATCTTTGTTAAGACAGCGATGATTATTCTGTTTATTCTTTACACTTGCCCGTTCGCTCTTGGCAAGCCTGTGGTCACCATGTGCAATGCAATACCTTCTTGTTGGCAGTATTCCCTGAACTCTTGGCTGCTAAAGGCTGTGCCTCGGTCACAAACTATTCTTGTTGGATTTCCAAACGTCTGTTTTTGGATCTCCAGCTTGCGTATTACTTCTACTGAGGTGGTAGACTTAGTGAGGTATAATCACACAAATTGCGTAAACTATGACCAGGATGTGGACGTACATTTTAGATGTTCGCTCCATTGGCCCAACGTGATCAATGTGGTAGGTGTCTCAAGTGGTTTGTAACCCTTAGGAATTGGAAGTAGCAACCCCTCCTGCTTGCCTACCTTGTGATTAGTCAAGATGCATGGTACACAGTTCCCAATGACCTCTGCCACTTTATTCTTTATATCTGGTATGAAGTAATCTTGCTCAAGCTCCTGTTCTGTACGAGAATTGGCAAAATGTCCTCTTTCGTGTACATTCCGAATGACTGACCCTTGAATTGCATTTGGTACAACCAATACCTCTTTTCCTTTGATGAACTTATACAGAACGTCACCTTTTAGCAAATAATCTTGATACGGATGCGTTTTCAGGATTTCTTTTATAGCCATTATTTCACTATCTTCAGTTTGCGCTTTCTGTATTCTTGTCAGAACTCCTCCTTTCTCAATGAACATGATGGGACGTCTACTGAGAGCATCTACGTGTATCATCCTCACTCCAGGTCGGTGTTCAATGGAGTAGTCAAACTCTTCCAACCACATTGCCCATCTGGCTATTTGTGTACTAAGATCCTTCTTCTCCATAGTTTCAGTAAATGCAGCACAATCTGTCACAACTTTAAATTTGACACCTAGTAAGTATATCCTAAACTTCTTTAGAGATTCAACAATAGCCAAGACTTCCAATTCGTAACTGCAATACTTTTGTTGTGTTGGTGTGGCTTTCCGGCTGAAATAATGAACTGGGTGTAAATGACCGTCTTGGGATCTTTGCAACATGACACCTCCAAAACCTTCACCACTGGCATCTGTATGAAGCTCCGTCTCTCGTGCTTTTGCCTTTTCATGCTCTTTTATTCGTTCCCTAAATTTCCTACCAGTTTGACCACAACACTCAAGTCCACATGAACATTTTAGTTTATAGACCCCACTTTTATCTTGGACGTTAATTTTATCCTTTACAGAACCCAATAAAGCCTTAAGACTATTTTTATTTCTAAAACCTACTTTGAAACCTCTAGATGATAGAATTTTGCCAAGTTTATCCGAAATTTTCCCATAGTAAGGTATTCCCATCCATTTTTTCTCTTCTGCCACATTTTCCCTCACTAAATTTGAGACCCCTTCCCTACTTTTTTTCCTAAGAACCCGATGAGCTCTCCTCCATATCCATTACTCGCTGCTATGCTTTTAATGACTGATTTTTCTTTTAATAAATTTTGACTATTCATTGGTTGGTCTATACCAATGGAACGAATAAAAGAGCATGAAAAGGATTTTAGGGACAACAAAGGTGATTCTGCGTTTGCAAGTCATCTGAGGGAATCCAATCATGACTTTAGTTTTGATTTAACAAATAAACAGTATATAGAATTTCTTCACTTTAGCCCAAAAGGAGGTATGTTAGATGTTCTGGAAAAGTTCGAAATGATTAAAAGTGATAGGTGTGGGAAGTCTCTAAATGAAGTAATCCCTCAAAACATTTCACCACTAATAGGTTCTTTTTTACAATAGCTTGGGTTTTTCCCTCCACCATTGTCTTGAGTTGATTGACATCGGGTTTTTCCGATGTTACTGCTCTGCTTTCCCCCTGCCCCGCCCCCTTTCACTTCTCTGAGCCAATAGAACTCAATATCTCCGTTCACCTAACTATATAAGATGTTCTTTCTATGAGGTACCTTCAGTTCATGTTTGTTACTGATGATGACCTAACCGTCGAAATCGATTTAACAATTGTGCTCGTTATTTCAGTGGAAATATAGACAATTTACTGTTTATTCTGTTTTTTAAGCGTCAAGATTGTTTGCCATCATCATGTTTCGTTTTCCAAGAAACTGAACTCGTCTGGCAGAAGCCTCGGGGCATCGAAAGCACTTAGATCCTTTCTCCTTGTGAGGGCAATCTGAGCTGGAATGTGATTTTTCCCCATAGTTATAGCATCGAATTTCTTTAGAGCTCTTTCGTCTGCTGTCTTCTTGTTTCATCTCTTTTCCCTTCGGGAGGGAATGTTGAGAGTCACTGGTAGTTGTCTGTCTTGAGGTGCCACCTTTAATCTTATCATAAAGCTTGAGCTTTGCCTTAAATTCAGCTAATGTGGTAGCTCCGTACAATATAGCTTTATTCGCCGAGGAATCATTTATCCCATCAATAACATATTGAATAAGGGACTCGTCATCAATGCACCCTTTGCTTGCTATTTCCCTCATCATAATTAGATACTCCTCCTGGGTTGACTCATTTCGTTTTCTCATATGGCTGGCGAGCTCCTGGTGTAACTCATGACTGGTAGCTTTTCTTCCAAACTCTTCTCTTAAGTCCTTTTTTAGTTTTTTCCATGAGGTGAAAACTTCTGTTTGAGCGACAATTTTCGCTAAGCCTTTTAAGGATTTTAGCAAAAACCAGCTGTTGTAGCTCACTGAGATTCAGTAGGGTTGCTACACCCTCAAACTCTTCAATCCACTTGTCGACGGAAAAATTGTCTTTTCCGGTAAAGCATCTAACCATTCCTTCAACATCCTTGAAGGAAACGTCATTTATTCTTGCAATTATTTTTCTCGTTCTTTTTGAATCATCGTCTTCATCACTTTCTTCTACCTCGTCATCTTCTTCAATATCTTCATCTTCATCGGGGGCGTCGTCATCTTCTTCAAGACGGGCGTTATCCACTAGTCTTGCGGCTTTTAGACGGTCGATCAACTCAGCTTTCTTCCCAGTCGTCTTCAGTTTTCGTGACTTAAGTTCCTCCTTCAACTCCGATACTTTCATCTCATTTGGATTTTTATCCATTTTGCCGAATAAGTTATGTAAAAGTGTGTTGACTTCTTCGTAAAGAGATCGTAGATGAACGTCGTGAATAGATAAACAAAATACCTCGTCGTCTATAATTATATTAGGAACCGGCTCACCTGAAAACTTCACGTCGTCGTTTGTAGTTCGTCGTTCGTCTTAAAGATGTCAGTATCCCAAAATAATCACGGTGCACTTCGTTGCGGTAACTTCTTGTTTACATCCACCACTTACTAGCACTCAACGAGTCTCCAATTATCATCCCGGAGCGGCCCCCAAAATTGTAGGGGATGATATAAAAACTATCGAGTGCTGTAAACGATTATACTTCAAACTTAAAATCAAATACAACTTGCTACGATAAGATTCATACACTGACTGTTTCGAGATTCATTCCAATAATATCGTCCGCGAGTCTTCTTCTCGTCCCTCGGATGCGTTGCCTAGGCTTCGAGCGTCTGATTCAGATCCTACATTAATGTCTGTTGCATTAGGCGTGCACTGTTTGTCCACGTTGGCTCACTTTTGCGCGCTTTGTTTACATTCAATTTTACGACAAAACTTCGCTCTACTCTTACCGCTACCATTACGTTCACCAGTATCAGTGGCACTACTAAACGTTCCAAATCGCGAACCGAAGAACCGGACAAATGTACCCGCGTACACTATTCTGGGATTTTACCCAACGATTTTCAGTCAGTGGAAATAGTGGAAGTATCAAGCCCCAATGACTGACACCTAGCGCTAGCAGGCTGTCAAAGTGAATTGATGAAGGAGTTATTCGAAGATTTGACTTACCTGACATTTATTTGGGACTGCGAATGCCACTTATAAACCTGCCCTAGGCCATCATCAGTACCACTAACAAACTGAATGTATTACTCTACACTAGAATGAAGCCAAGTCTATTTAAGAGCGCTCTTCCATATGAGCATTGAACAATTAGGGAACTGAAAGGATTCAAAGCTGGCTGGTAGGAAAAGAATCTACAAGTACGCACCTCCTATCTGGGAGTTGTACCATAATTACGTTTCAACGTACACAGCCCATTCCTAACTCATCCTATAACCTCTCCTTCACTGATCTAACTATTGAGTTTAGACAATATTTCGTTTACAGTAATTCCTAAAAGGGCTGACCGATGGCAGCTAAAACGTCAAAACAAAGGTGTGGATAATATCATTTCTCTTAGTTTTTATCTCGTTTGATAATGAGTTTCCGCAATATCTCCAAGAATGATTTAAATAGGTAAGAGTTAATAGGGCTGCTGTCTGAAAAGTGGTCTCCCATCAAAGCCTCAGACAGCACAGTCCCGACATCAGAAATTACCTTATTGTAAAAATAGCACCCGTTTATTACGATCCTGTAATCTCTACCAGCGTTCTGATTTTTTGTTCGCTTCGCAGCACAGGACAGCAGCAAAACTTCAAAAAATCACAACCCTCTTAGGTGGGGATTTCACTACTTTCATAGATTACGGATGAATGACTGTCTTTCTGCACTCAAAAACCCTGTTTGTCTTCATCACTCAACCACACACTTTTCAAGAAGTTGAATGTGAAAGTGGAGGGTAGAAGAAGAAGCGTCACAGTGAGGGTTAAGAGAACTGAAGAAAACAAAAGTTATACGATTCTATTGAGTGCAACTCACATTTTGTAAGGTCTCCAAGGAAGAAGTACGTAAATCCCGTCGTAAAGGAAAGCCATATTCGGCTTTCCAGAATTAACTCGATCCACTTCCACTCGAACTTTTGTATCCTCAATTAACGAGGTAGTCGAGCCGACGACCTGAACACAGCGACCGACAGTAGAGAGGTGCAGGAGCTTCCGGGCGGACGAACCGACAGGAACCGATAAGAGAAGCCGGACATGACGATTGAACCCGAGAGACGGTCTTACGGCGAATGTCAAAAAGACGTGAAGTCGATGATCGCACGATAAACAATTATTACAGCGAAACTTACGTACGTTACTGTCAACTAGACCTTCCACTTACAACACAACATCGATCATCTAAATCGGGCATCGATGTAAACGAGCTCGCTCGTTCGCCTTCCAGTCTTCGCCAAAACAAATCGCCTTCAGACCCCGAGGCGTCAACACTCAACACTAATTGTCGACATTCACCTTGACGGCCGCAATTCCTATAAAGGCCAAAGAATTCCGCGGAAGGTCGAACTTTCTCGGGTAACTCGAACCACTGAAACCCCGTTAAAATCTTCTGTTTATTTTTTTACCACCGACGCCCCAAAACCGATACAAATTGACAAAGACGTTATCAATTCAGAGTTTGGCACTTCGGACGTCACTGCTTTCATTTTCCAGCAATCAACTCCCAAATGTCCAAAAGTATAACATACATTTTGGAACTAAAACAAAGTGAAACAAAGGTGGATATTATCGACGCTTACCTCATCTCATGTTACGTCGGTAGATCCATATTCAGTCGAATCGTCAAATAAGTTCAGCAATTTCTCGATCACAACACTTATCAAAAAAACACAAAAAGGCCGGAAATAAAGGCAAAAAGCACCACAAACGCCGCTTACACAAAGTTATTGAATAGGATAGAATCCCGAATCATCAAACTAACTGATATCCATCGGTTTTCGTCGCTCTGACGCGAGTTGAAATTATGTGCACAGAAATTGGTGCTCTTTTTTTCGACAAAAACACAAAAACAAAAGGAGGCCTCTCGTGCTGAGCTGACAAACAAAGCTACCAATACATCGACAGTGACACAAAATGCTCGTATCCTTCTGATTGCGAACTAAATGGAGCTCGGTCGGTGAGTATCAAATGAAATTAATTATCATCGTCGACGTAGTCATAAAAATAATATTGTTTTAGATTGACGTAAATTCTAAAAACAAAAGGAGAAACAAGTGGCAACACTGGTCTGAAAGGGGCACATGCAAGAGTGACAGGCTGTCTGTGCGATGGGCACTACATTTACTTTCCTTAGCTCGACGAAGTAAAGAGGAAGGTTGTGTTCTGCAGAACAATGTTTTTTTGAATTTTCAACAACGTTTTGGTTTATTATTCATTCTTAATAATAACCCTGTTTTCGATCACGAAACATTTTTTTACAACCCCCCCTCAAAATTTGATACTTTACGTTTCAAGACTTGGAGATTCCAAATTTGCAATGTCCGTCCGCCGTCCGGGCCGTTTTGTGCCTTTAACGTGGTCTAAAAATTGGTTCTTTCGCACAAAAATCCGATTTGGCATCTAGTTGTGCCCGCCATCTCAGCAATCCGATCGGACGAAGCCCGTGGTTGTAATGGGCAAAAAATGGTTAAAAAAATTAACGAAACGCAGTACAACGCGGGAACTACAGCGTCCCTCCCTCCCGCCCGTCTCAATAAAAAACAATCGGCCTCGTCCTCGCCTCGCAACGCTGCCGGGCGGGGCGGGCGGCTCAACTCCCCTTTCGCCTCCCAACGGGTTCGCTTTCCCCGACCCGACGGGGCAAAATCATCAGACGTTTTGTTTCCGTAGTTTCATTGTAGCCAGGACATGTTTTGTATGGTTTACTAGTATTTGATGCTGAATCGAATGGGATGGGGGAGCACTAATACCAGGTCAAGCTGTTCATGAGAATAATAAACCATTGTGTAATAATTTGCAGGGTTTTTCACTAGTTTGAGAGAAACCGAGTGGAAAAAGATCCTAGAATTCGTGGAGGGGACTGGTAGATTCCGAAACCCCTTTTAAAGAAGCCAAGCCGACTCCCAATAACTCTGGGGAGATGGGAAATGGGCCTGAATGGCCGCTACTTCGGTCATTCTTCCCTCGGCCTTGGCTGTTGCCCTGATATCTTCTTCTATGGTTGCTATGGCGTTTGTTGATTATGCGCCTATAGGTGGCCACTGACGATCGTTCCAACAGGCCGAATGGCGCGGTAGCGCTCCAATGGAACGACGTGAATGGCGAAACTCGTCGGGTTTGGAGTGGAGTGACGGGGCGTGATGGAATTCCAACCGGTTCAAAAGCCATCGCGCCGCGCCAAAACAGCATCACTCCAACTGCTCGTGAATGGGGAAACAGACAGATGGCGCGATGGAACGAACGTGAGTGGCGGAACCGGGCACTTTCCTGTGATTCACAATCGAACAACTCACTTATCGCCTTTTGCCCTGTGTTTAATCTGTCAGTTCTTTCCCCAATATACGGTTTTTCGCCGCAAAATGAGTGTTTCCAATAAGGATTTCGTAATTTCCGTAATTGATTTATACAAGGCACATAGCTGCTCGTGGAAAACGAGTGACCCAAATTACCACAACAAGGTGAAAAGAAACCTCGCTCTACAAAGCCTCGTGGATCTTTTCAAAACTGTAGATCCCACCACAGATATTGCAGTGACGAATTTCAGCTCTTCAAAATTCATCCCAGTTGCCAGAAATCGTAATGTAGCAGTGAGCCTCTCCTGGGGAGTAATGCACTGTCTCATGACTGTGTCATTTTTTTTACTTTCCTTGGCTCTACGAAGTAAAAAGGAAAGTTATGTAATCGGCTGAAAAAAAATTTGGAGTTTTCTTCAGATCTTTACGTTTCAGACCCACCCTCCTCAGTCCGAAAAACACTATTTGGGAAAATGGCCCGTGTGTGTGTGTGTCTGTGAACGATTTTTAGAGAAAACCACCGTACCAAATCACCTGAAACTTGATGTCTAGCCTACAGGTTACCATGGGACGCAAAAATAAGGACATGGGCAAAATCCACCGAAAGTTAACTATAGTTATCATAGTGATCGAAACACCAATTTTTTTTCTCAAAAACGGCTGTAACGATTTTAATTAAATTTTTTATATTGATAGCTCTCAATAAGGCTATTATACCATAAAATTCCCATTCTTGGGAAAATTACAAGAGCAGCACAATAAATAATAAACATTTTCGACCAAAAGCGTTTTTAGCGCAGTTTTTTCTTTATAAACTCCGCTGGAATTCTTGTAGAATGTAAAGAAAATTGGTATTGTAGTCTAATCCAATACCTAAAGGGTGAGTGTTTAAAAACGCTCATGAGATACATGGGGGTTACTCCAGAAATTCCTGAACTTCAACTACTGTCATTTCGCTTACTACCAGTTCTGAAGGTGTTTACCCAATAACTCTGCAAAAGTAATTACTATCCTTCTTGAAAAAATTTGTGTTTACAGCCTCATTACCAATTGTGTGTACCAATTGCTCAATAATGGTCCTGCAATGAGTACGAGCAGCACAATAAATTCCGGAACTGTAAGCGCTACTGCTTCCTGCTGCCGTAAAGCGTTGTTTGACGAAGTTCAAATTAACTGAGAGATAAATGAATTGATTAAATAGAATTAGCCACGTACAAAGTGAATTGTTGTAGAGCTAAGGAAAGTTGTGTGTTGCAACACACCAGATATTTAATCATTGGTGTATCCAAATGGAGTAATTGAAAGTAGACCTCTTCATTCATTCGCAAGTAATTTCTCCAGTCAGATGGTTCTAACCGCAGCTCTTGAAGTAAATTTACGTGTGTGTGCTGTCTTCTGTTGAGAAACCATTGTTTCGCCCACTTCCGTTTGGGTCTTCTTTGTTTGGCGTACAAGCATACAACTGTGGCGAAAAGGAGAAATTCTTCTTCGTCCATCTTGCGGCAGGACGCTTTTCAAACTATCATTAATAAATCAAATGATAATACAGGTAATAGGCAATTCTGATACACCACTTCCTCTTCAAAAGACAGAACGGCACTGGTGGATTGGAGCGATCGTCAATGGACCCCACTTTCGACTCTACTTTCCATCATTCCAATATCGCCTGACTTCGCGCCGCGCCACTCCACTTGGAACGATCGTCAGTGGGCGCCTTAAGTCTGAGAGCGTCTAGACCGAAAACAGAGAAATCATAGTAATGATAGTTAGTCAAAGTCTACTACTTGAAAGAACTGGCGGGACAATACAGCGTAAGTTATCGTTTCATCATTTTTACTGCCTCCCGTATCACTTCAACCAACCATCAGCTCGACGCCACGTCGTACCAATGCCTGCAGACGCCTGGAATGTCATTTTTACAGTTCCGTTGTAGTCAGCTCATGTTTCATATCATTTACTGGGATTGTAGATGCTGAATCGACTGAGATGGGTCTCGGAGGTGTGAGACTATGACCAGCTGTAAATGTTTTCTTATATTTAAATTAAAAAAAGTGTTGTCCCAATAATTGAAGAAGAGGAAACAGGCACCTGCGCCACAAAACCACGTTAACACGAATTTATCTTCTTTTAGCCTGAGGGCACACAGGATATACATCGCCAGAGCTCACTCTGCTTATCAGGCTAATTCGTTTCGTACGGCACGTTTGAATTTTAGTCTTGCTGGGATGCTGTGTGAGGATTCCCTTACAAATGAAACAAGCTGTAATGTACAACCGTGTACTGAGGTAGTTTGGAGAGGCTTTTTGAAGAGCTGCTGACTCAGGCATAAATTACGGCAATCGCGCCAGAGCTCCGATCCACAATCCTCGACTTACGTCGAGAAATATGAACAATGTCTTTACCACTAGACCACAATCGACTGGTGCCTTTAATAGAAGTCAGTCAGCACAATGGCAATGATGTAGAATAACGTGAAAGTGTCTTAGTTGCCTCTTAGATCCCAAAGTTTCAAGGGATCCAACAACAGTATTCGGGAAAACAGTCTGTGAACACGATTGAGAGAAAATGGCTTGACCAAATCGACTCAAACCTCATATTTAGCGTGCAGGTCTATGTGGGGCGTCCAAATAAGATCAAGAGCAAAATCCGTTCGAAAGTAAAAATAGTTACAGGATCATAACACCAAATATTTTTTTATTCAATAACGGCTAACGATTTTGATGAAATCTTTTGTATCGACAGCTAAGGCTAAAGATGAAATTCTCATCCCTGAGAAAAAACGATAGTACAATAAATTACCAAACGACCAAAATCGATTTTTCCAAATAAATTATCCCCAAAGTACTAGTTTTCTCAGAAAAAGTATAGTGAGAATCCGATAAAGTACCTATAGAACAATAGTTTAATAACCCTTAGGAATTACTCCAGAAAGCCCAACCACCACTATTTCGTTTACTACCATTTCTCAGTTTTAATCCGATTATTCACCGGATTCGCCACAGTTCTTCTCAATGAATTCATGTTGAAACGTCTAACGAATTCCAGCGCACTGAACTGATCAGTAGCCAAAGTGAAGAAAATAGTTGATGCACGTGGGGCCAAAGGAAAGGGGTCGCACCAGCTATTTTAAATCCAACAGGCTCACAATGAAATAAGCATTGCCGCCCTCACCACGTACGTGCGTAAAAATTCACGTAAAATCTACTGGCACACCTTCCAAACTAACTTCACTGCAGCCTACTTCCCTTGGTTAGTTCTTCAGCAACGAGTCTCAAAGCAGCAGGTAGTGCTACGTAAGTGTGCGAGTACAAGATTGAATCACTAAAAATGCATTCAGTCACATTTTATATTTTCCATTTACACGATTTGTTTCATCTTCTAACTCACTTCACAATCTCAAAATTACACGTCTCATTTTCACTTCACTTCTCACGAATATTTAAACAAATTCAAAAAAATTCTTGTCGCAGAAAAAACAATTATGAAATCAAATTAACCGACGACGAAATTCAATTAACGCAAAAGTACAGCAATTTAATAATTAAATTGGAAACGATAGTAACCAAAATTGACACAACACGTCGCAACGAACAATTTTTCCTACAAGTCGACAATTATATTCTTAATTGTACATATATATATATTCATTTCTATACTTGTAAGTCAAGCGTCACCTCGAATAAAGGTTGTTATTGTATTCCTTAGAATAAAATTGTACGACGGGGAGAAAACTAGAAAAATAAAATTTTAGTGATGAGTGGCAAGGGTAGGGGAGGGGGCATAGTGTAGGTTAATCGGCACTAATTACATCGTTCCAAATTGTCCTCTCGTCGAAAATCACGACTCATCACGCCTGACTTACACATTACACTTACAATGAAATGAAGTTTTAACAGTGTAACATCGTTGCGTCTGAGTCAGCCTGCAGTAGAAGCCCCGGGCCCGACGACGAAATGGAACGAAGTACAAACAACATAATAAAAATATATACTTTTATATAAAAGATGACAGGCCATTTGAAAAAGTCGACGAACATTGATTTAATTACCACTAATTAAAATGAAGAACGGAAAAAAATCAATGAACATAGAATTAATGAGATAAAATTAAAAATAAAATTTTGGTTTTTGTCTTCCCTTGTTCGCTTGTGAAAGAGCTGACGAGGGGCTTCTGTTTTCTTAACGCGCTGTTACGGGATTTCTTCAGGCTTCTCGTTTGATTCCGTGTGGAGCCTCAGCTAATCCTTTCACTTTAAGACGGTCTGCCGTTTTCAGGAAGGTCGATAGTTGGTCTTGCGACACGTTTACCTGAAAGGGTAAGTGTGGGATGATCGGTTGTAAAATTACACATGAGGCTACTTTTTAGAAGAACTTAAAGGTGAAAGGGTATTGGAACGAGCAACAGCTAGTGTGAAAGAGGCCTTCACCCAGAAACTCGGCTTTGGAGGTGGATGCAAGGGTGTAGATCTAGTCTCTTCTCATAAATTGTCATGGAAGTCCAGCAATAGTCTTGAATATCGCAGCTCTACAGCATTACAATGTGGCAGGGACTCAAAGCCTTCGAGTGAGATAGGCGAGGCTGCTCTTTGCTTATAGAAAATACACTTTCTTGTGGGAATGCTGATTCACTGAAGGGAATGACTTGCAAATTTGCCTTAATAACCTCTTGCTAAGAAGCATGTGCTGATAACCCTACTCCCCATCAGGGCAGCTCTAACTATCCCCACATATAGATCACGGTGTGTATTCATAGCCAATGACACTGAAAAGGCACAGAAGGACCACTCTCTAGGTATGGGGTCGACAGCAGTTGCTACAGTCTAGATACAGCTGGTCGCCAGTTTCCTTTTGACGCTCCTATGTCCTAAACACTATCCCTCCCAGGTGATGTCTGGGTCTAGAAAACCTCCACCTACACTTAAGTGAATCTCACAGCATACAAACTGTTCAAGGTGTGCATGAACTCACACGACAATTATTCTTTTCGTTAATATACCCCTTCCACAAGCATCGCCTGGCTGGCATTCAAGACAATCGGTCGCCCAGGCTTGTGAAGCTTTGATAGCAAATATGAGATAGAACGAGGTGTGTAAACTCAAAGATCAGCAGCTGAAAATCCTCCAAATGCTGATACAATTTGCGAATCCTGACTGTCGACAGATCCTTAGTGTGCCCGTGTTCTTTGCCGTTACCCTGGCCCTTTTTCAGCTCATATAATCTTCATGGTGGGTCCCTTTGGAGGATACTCAAGGCTCTCCATTCAACCAGGGACAGAATACTGGGACTTGCAGTACTTACCAAGAAATGCCTAATGAACTGCTTGAGTGGGTGTGAGGCAGCAAGTGGTAGGGCCTGAAAGCCTGAAACTCAAATTCAAGGCTAGAATGGCCTCATACTGTGAGATACGGCTAATGGTGGGAGTAGGAATGAACGACCACCCCTTTAATATTTATATATAAGTGCACACGTTTGTTAGGGTTCAGTTAGTAATGACACATTCAGAGTTGTAAATTTTCCCTCATTTTCATGCGCTACAATAAATTTAAAAAACCCTGCAAATTATTACACAACGGTTTATTATTCGGATAATCAGCTTAACCTAGCATTAATGCTCCGAGACCCATCCTGTTCGATTCAGCATCGAAAAATATCATAATGAAACCCAAAAAAGGTCGAAAAGAACTGAATCGTAATATTAAAATAAACAAAAAAAACCGCAAGTATCTAGAAAAAACTGAATTTTAATATGAAAACATGCACGCTAAATACTAATATCAAAATTTAACCAAAAATCTATGAAAAACCCCAAAATGAGAATGAAACGAAAGAATCTAAAAAAATTGAATCGTATTAAAACCAAAACGTCGGGGAAATAGTAACGGGGAGCGGAGAGCGGGAGGCGGAGTCGTTGGGAGGAAGCGGCGGGAGGCGCAGCGCTGCTCGCTCGCCTCGAGAGCGGTTGGTTTTAAAGAGACAGGCGGGGCGGAGGGAATCCAAACGACGAAACGCTTGTAGCTCCCGCGTTGTACTGCGTTTCGTTAATTTTTTAAACCGTTTTTTGCCCATTACAACCACGGGCTTCGTCCGATCGGATTGCCGAGATGGCGGGCACAACTAGATACCAAATCGGATTTTTGGGCGAAAGAACGAATTTTTTAGACCACGTTAAAGGCACAAAACGGCCCGGACGGCGGACGGACATTGCAAATTTGGAATCTCCATGTCGTGAAACGTAAAGTATCAAATTTTGAGGGGGGGTTGTAAAAAATTTTTCGTGACCGAAAACATAGAATCATCATTCTGAATAATAAACCAAAAGGAAACATTAGAAGGTTTCAGTCACATCATAAGCTAAATCTGATGTATCTGGTGTGTGTGTGGATGTCTGTTTTAGTTTTTGTACTGCCGGTTTGTTTCAGGAGTTGAGTGAGTAGACGCAGATGTACCTCTATCCAATTTTTCCCTTTCTAGGAAAAAGCCAGACCAGGTCATCTGTGGGCTTCCGTCGGAGAAGTTCAGCAACTAATAAAACATTTTTTCGCTCGGGAAGACGTTGACAACTTGATTCACTAGAAACTGGTTGTCCTGCATCGCAACATCATCTTTCAACACGCCCACAGGAATACATCAACATGTACTCTGATGCGACAGAAAAAACCACTTTCTAGGAAAACACAGCTTTTGGATGACTGCTAATTTCATTATCTTGTTACTGATTACGACCTAATTGTTGAAATCGATCCAACACTGTAACTCAAATTCAGTGGAAATAGACAACCGTCCAAATTCAATTTTATTATTGACATGGGTTTCCACAACTCAAGTCTGGGGTGTTTAGTTCGTAAAGATGTGGACGTGTTATAGCAGGGCATTGGTAAGAGTGGCGGGGTTTAAGTAGGCCTATGACCACTTTTGACCAAAACTGAAATATTAAAAGTAAGATCGCCATTTGAAAGAAAACGAGAGCAATTCATCACTTCATTCCCCATTGACTGCACTTCCTGACAGAAAGATATGTAATGGAAGTCAGAGTAGTACTAAAATAACGAAATCCTCCCAGTATTAGAACACAACGAGAATACAGACAAATTATAATGTTGTTTACATTCAACTTTAACCCAGACACAAGTGATTTCGAGTGAAGTGAGCGTAAAAGCAGATTTCAATTCCCATGGCTTTCAGGATGAATTTTATCAGGTCCTGTAGGCGCTTCAGTGATATAGGGTACGCTGTGGATTATTACTTGAAGAAGGAGGTCCAGCAGCGAATAAGTTTCGGATATTGTAAGGTTTATGGAAAGTAGTCAAGGTGGCTTTAGATCCATTTCCAACATGTGCATCCAGAGGCAAACTAATGGTAATCAGGTAGTGTAGTTAGTTCAGCACTACAAGGCTCGAGTAATATATCAAGGTCATTATAGCTTGCTTGAGTGTTTTAATCTTCATTGACCCATCAGACTTAGGCCCCGCTAAATCTGTTGACACCTACGTGTCTCTGCTGGTGACAAACTGGCAAGAAGACATGTTGTTACACTAAGCAAACTCCAATGCTCTAGGACGGTAGGCGTTTCAATTAAAAGCAATACCATTCCACTGCAATGCGCTCAGATAATTTGGGAGCATGCAAATTAAAACTTACTTCTCCGGCATACATGAACTCGAGGATGGCCTGAAGGTGGTCGAATGGAACGTCCTTGAGTATTATTATTGGATGCTTCGACGGGTTCTCCTTCAAATTAATACACAGCAGTCAACAACTGAGGGCTCCAAATGAAATGAATTATTCTTTAATAAGTTACTGAATTGAAGTTACCTCAAGGAGAGATTTGAAATAAGGAGAGCAGGCGGACAGGACCATTTTATGCGCTTTGCAGGTCTGTCCGTCGCAGGCGAGTGTAACATCGGTGAATGACTTCTCATCCCTCAAATGCCGGAACGACGTTACCTGCGGGAAATAAGTTGAAGTTAGAACAATATAAGAAGCATGTGAAGTTATATGAGAGCCCCTGATTGACATAAGGTCGTAGTTAGCATGTAATTCTTCTGCTTATAAATAAATCTGGCTGTGACCCCCCCCCCCCAAACAATTGGTGCACCCCTACGTGTCCATAAAACGTAGATCTTGGGGTCAACTGACTTCTCAGCAGGAGCGTACATTCAACACTTATGGTCCCTTGGCTTGCATTATCTCGTTTATGTGAGCACCTCAAGGAGAATTTGCAGTGGAACTTGTTCATTGCTTTGAAATTTGTTGCCTTCCCAAGCTCTTTTCAACAACACAAACAAATTTTAATCATATGGTGATCGGTCTGGACTGGACTGAAGCAGTTTGCTTTCAGAGCATTCCCCCCAGCTTGGCCTTAGTAATGACGGCAGAGTGCCGAGAGGTGAGACGAACTGTTATGCAGCTTTTATTATATCAACTTAATCCAGCCAACGTTACCAGTCTTATTTACTAAACAAAGAAACCCGAAAATGAAGACCCCCCCCTCCCTCCTCCTTATGCATGGAGTGACACTCCAGCTGATGACAGAGCTTCAATATCTTGTGGTGATGCTGGATAAACAACTCACATGTTAGATGATTCTGTGGGCATGCTAGAGGATGTACAGTAAATCATGGCGCCTCACTACAAATTATCAATTGGCTCTACAGGGGATAATAAGACCCCCATGTTTCATACGCCTCCACTGACAGGTGGACACAATTCTCCTGCCGCATCCTCTCTGTGGTCTCATAGGGGCTTAAAGTATGCGACACTGACGTAACCATCATATTCTGGACACAACACTGCATTGATTGAACACATTGATTCAAAAGAAAGTTCTGGCTGTAGCTCATTAAGTGATACCTTATTAAGTGCAGCAATTGGAATGAGGAGGGAGAAAAAGCAGGTTTGTGCATTTTTAGGGCAGCTGATAGCGTGCGTCCCGCTCACCACATCACCACCACCAGCCAAGCGTCATAGTTCCAATTGGTGGCTGGACTTGCAGCTGTGGCTCATGTTGGAGCCTTCAACCCTGGACTAACAAAAGGTCCTAAAATCAATACGCCCGAGGGGAAACTCCCATGACACTGTTTTCGAGCAGCATTAGCTCATACCACTACCACACACAACAATTCAACTTACAAGCTTCACCCTCCGACCAAAAAAGTAAAAATCATGACAAAGTCATAAGAAACACATTCAAGTAATAAAAACCCCACCTGCCCACAGGCTCACCAAGCTAAACCCCTTCCCCTTCGCACGATGAACATGCTGCCCACCATCCAGAAACTCAAAGGCAAAAGCGAACAAGTGCTGCTCTTTCCCCCTTCTCAACTAGTCCTCTACAAGTCCAGGAAATCTGGCTACTACTTATGCTCTTGATCCAGGCACAGAAGACCCAGAAGGAACCACAATGGTACAAACCAGCAGCTACGTCCAGCTGACCACTGTCAACTGACACATATGAGCAAGAACACCAAGAAACAAAATAAAGAGACAAAAAGTGGGACATCCAGGCCGGGGACAATGCCCCACAAGCGCCCCCACCCAAGAATGGCCGAATCAAAAATAAGAGTCCTCCTCTTCAACTTCCCCCTAAAAACCTCAGCCAAAACGTGGTACCCCAGTGCCTGGGTGCTGGACTTCACTGTTTCTGTGAGGGGTTGAGCCGTCTTTGAGCTGAGATGCCAGAAATAGAGTACCCACGAGCTACATTTACAATAACCAGGAGTTGAAGCTCAAAGCATCGACTCCCCTGGGTCACTCCCCACACTTGCTCTCGAGTGATGTGATGACTGACCTTGAAAGAGACGACCTGGCCCAACAGCTTGTTGACCACAACCCTGCACTCTGCTTGCTACAACAGGATGTTAACACACCAAACTGTCTTCATCCAGGAGAAAAAGTCCTTCCACTGCGCTATGAAACAAGCCAAAGCACAAGGCTGGCTGAATTCTACCACAGGGAAAGCGAATGTAGAGCAGCTCTTAGCTACAATGCAAAGTGAATTAGGCTGGGCATGGAGCATCGAAGGTTCATTAGAAACCCTCCTTTTGAAGGAGTTTCCCAGCAACACAGTAACTCTAGTTAGTAGCCCACAGGGCAGCGAGGGATCCTATCATGGACTCTCTGAGCTACAATGACATTCTACTGGGGCTAACATGCAACCTCGGCAGGACTGTTGTGACTTTAAGGCACAACAAATCTTCTAGACCAGATAAGCCTGTTGTTGCCTGGGCAGCAATGTGTTAAGGAAGGCTAAGCACAGACCATCTTCTGAAGCCTTCTCGTCGACCCAACAAATTGAGGCGCCCTTCGCATCCCCAGAACTGTCACCTAATGGTATGAGCATGTCAGGCCGCAGCTAGCTGAGCAAACCCTCCTAAATCTCAAGAAAAACTACAGTAACTGCAGACGGGCTGCTGTTTCCTTTGCAACCACAGGGGCATGTACACTTGCCCCACAGCTGCAATAGAAGTCCTATTGTTTATCTCCTCCCCACCACTCACACATATTCAGCAGACTGTATATCTAGGAGTGGTAAGGCTTTTGCAAACCAGTGGAATTTCTAACAGGCAAAGGCAAGCCTCCAAGGAACAGTTCAAAGCAGAAGCAGCAGTCCTTGCTGCTTTATGCAAAAGCGAAATAATTTTCAGATGCCATTCAGCATCTGCATTGTCATGGGAACAGTGGCCGAGGGGGCTGTGTTCCCAACCGAGTGCTGTTCTGGTCCATCATTACCAAGCCACTGGGAGAGTATGCCAGAATATATCAAGCAGAAATTCTAGCAATAAATAACTGCGCAGAAGAGACTATGGCATAAGGACTCAGGGGATCTATATATATTGTCGGACAACCAGGCTGCCTTGAACCCTCAGATCCAGGCTGACACTGGAATGTCTTCAGGAGCTCAAACGACCTAGTGCCTATAACAGATCCCGGCCTATAGAGAGCAACAAAACCCATCAGGGACAGAGCCTCAGATAGGAGCAATGAAAAGTCTCCTAAATTGGCAGATTACAGGACAGGAAAAACTCGCCCATTCGCATGGCCATCCACACATTAAGATGAGTGAAAAGGCACATGGCGCCTTCCTGTTCCAGAGTGAAGGCAATGCTTGCCCTCAGCAGACATTAACTATTAGCCCTTACTAGCTTCCTAACTGGGTACTGCCCAATTAGATATCAATAGAGAAAATCAAAGGCAGTTGAATGCAGACTGTGCAGCAGGGATAAAATGGAAGAGCAACTACTTAGCTTCTTGAAAGGGGAGATACGTCTACGTACGACGTTTTTTATTCGCTAAGATATATCGTCCCAATAGGGGCTTAGCCCTGCGTGCTCTTGGGACAAAAAAGGGGTTTTCCTACTAACATCATCATCAATGTAGTCCTGTAGTAAAAGTTCGAATTATCAAAACCGGGTGAACTAAAGAACATGGACCGACCGCTTGATAATGCCACGACTGCAAGTATCGATATGCGTCACCGACGCAGTTGGTGGGGGAGAGCCTATGAGCAATGTCTGGCATATCGATAACCTGACCTCGGTCGTGATATATCGATATATTGCCTTACCAGAGGGAGCGGTCCATATTCTTTGCTTTTACCTCAAAACGTTATCTACGAGTGGTGTCACAGCCCAGACATTGGGAATCAGCCCATATTTTCCTCTCAAACATCGACTGTAATAACCGTCTTTATGAATCCTGTTAATGCAGTTACCATCGGGTGAAACATTTTACCTGTAACAGACCTGGCCAGCTATCTCTAGTGAGCTGTCAGTGCACTGGACTGGGAAATTACCTAAATGCTACCAAACAAGGGCTTGATAATTCCAACAACTGCAATAGATGTGTAACACGTCAGTGACAATAAAAAAAAAAATTGTTACGAACTCACCATATTTGACTGAAAGTCGTTCCATTTCAAAAAAAACTGTTGTTGCTCTCCTCCAGCCATCGCTTAACTTCGTTTTCACAACGAAATCGCAAACGAAATTATAAACTGCCCTCGCTTCTTGTTTTCGGCGCCGGACGACAGGCCGCCTCACCTGAAACCAAAACGATGGCCTTTAAAAACGTCATCGACGTTCCGAATTGAGGACGTCGGAAAGGATACATTATCTAGCCATAGACGACGAAGGGCTTGGTATAAGCCGAACGTCAGCTTCGTCGCGTAAACACTATAAACGTCGCTTTACATCATCAACATTGTCGTTGAAAAACATGCGACGAAATTTGTCAGCGGACGAGCCGCAATATTTGGGAAACGAGGAAGATGGAAAAATTATTTTACGGAGAAAGTTCGTTACCTGATTTCGTCTACTTCACATGAAATAACGACTAGCGGCTGAATTTTTCCTTTCTCTTCACGACTAAGTCAACAAAGTGAATAAACTATATTTTTCTTCTCTCTAAATTTTAGAACGAAAACGAAGCGCGTCGTACACCAACGGGAAGGAGGCAGAAAGCGAGAAGAGAAAACACAAACTTAAAAACCAAAAATAAAGAAAAAACTAGTTAAACGAACTTGAAAAATAGTTTGAATTTAAGAAGGAAAATAGTCTGAACGACTCGACAAAAACGAAAAAAAGGTCGCGTCTTAGAGAAATTGCCGAAGTCGTATATGTCGCAAATATGGCGTCTGTGTCTGAGGTAAGGCTTAGAAACAATAATCGATACCTTCACAGTATCGATTTTATATCCGTTTTTGAAAAAGTTATGCGTTAACATCAGCTAATTTTCAACAGTTGATCCCCGATACACGAAGAAATCAACGATGAATATATTTTATTCTATATAAAAGTTTTTCATGCTGTTGGGAGATCATATTGGGTTTTACTCAGAGGGGAATTGCGCCGTGTTCATGAGGTTTAATGATCAGTTGGGGCTGAAAGGAACTGGTGTGGAACCGTGGAAACATTAGCTTTTAGAGTGGACGACGAACGTGACTGTTATGTGTAGAATCACTGGTGTAGCCATAAAATTCGCTGCCGTAGTGGGAGAACAGAATGTGTTATCTTCTTTTTCACCATGGTACATAGTTTAGCCTTCATCCAACTCCCAAAAATCGTCACAGCGGAGCGTTCCTTAGACACACCCCTCATCTCACACTGTGCCTGTGAACAACACCAACTACAAGAAAAACGCTACATATTATTACCCAACAGATTACTATTCTCTTGCTCACATTGTGCAGTTTCATACCACCGAGAACCATCCCATTCCATTCAGCATCGAAAAATACCTATAAACGATACCAAACATAACCTGATTACAATGGAATAGCGAAAATTGACGTTATCTAGGCGCTGCTAGGGGATTGACAGCACGCGGCGAGTCAAACTCTGTGGAGTGAGGCGGAAGCTGTGCTGGAGATAAGCGCAGGCTGTAGAGTAATTATACGTTTCGTTATTGTCCCACGAGTCCCTTCAAGAATTGCCTCACTATGTTTACTATGGGAGGCCCTTCAATCCCATGGTGGTGAGGCAATTGATGCTGGGGACACTGTGCAGGCCCACTGCGTAGAGATGGGAAAGATTCCCAACTCGTGGCCACGGTAACTGCCACTGTTCCCGCTGCTTTGGCTGCCTCCCTGAAGTCATCATCATTGGAGAGTTACTCATTCGATTCAAACTCCAACAATAGGTCAAATAGATTTTGATCATAATGTTCGGAGGTTACGGAAAGTTGTGAGTCGTTGTGCACCAGATATTTTCCATAGCAATTAGCAATAGTAATAAATGATTTCAAGACTAATACATCAATCTATTTTGATTGTGTGAGACCGATGTATCGATTGTATAGTTAGTATATACCGATGACAGCAGCGATATTTCGGTGCAGATATTGCTGCAATACTCGCAAAGGTTCATACGCAAGTCAAAGGTCCAACTGTCCGTTGCATGGACAGCATTGTTGTTAAGTGACGTTTGGCGCCAGCGCTGCGTAGATAATTTTTCAGTTTCAATCGTTTGTTGTTTTTGTTTTCAAACAATCTACGTTTCGCAGGGTGATAAATATCGTAGAGGATCGCGAACATTTTATATTTTTTGTTGATATGATTTCAATTTGTCAACGCCTTCTGTATTTCGGATTGTGGAGGCTGCCACGGGTCGAACGCCGAAATTCGCCATATTGGTCGCTCCTGCCATTCTCACCGCTTCGTCGGCTCTGCGAGGGTTAATTTTATTGTCGAGTTTGAGGGTACGTGAACTTTTCGCGAGCGCATTTCGGTGAAATCGAAATTCGTACTTTTCGTTAGTATTTGAAGCACCGCGGGTTTTATTTCCTCACCTCGACATGGGAGTTTCTGTCGAGACTATCGCTGAAGGCGACGGTGAGTAGAATGAGAACGTAATTGTAGCGTTTTAGTCGATTCGGATTATGGTCTCCAATCCATGTCGTAACGTCTAATTTGAATTACTTTCGACGCCAATTTGTTAACGCCGGTCGTTGGCCCATGGGCTGGCGTGTGTAGCGCCGATGCGCGTTGTCTGCTGTGTCATATTACGGTTGAGTTGATTGCGATGACCCTAATTGCTCATTTCTCGTGGTAAAGTCGATCAAGTTCTGTCTTAATGAAGTTTGTTTGTTTCAGGATCTACTTATCCGAAGACCGGGCAGACTGTAGTTGTCCACTACACAGGTAAGATGTTTTAAAAAAAAAATTGTATTACACATTGACGACCTAGAAGCCGAAATTACAAAGGTGATTATGCTTGTAACGAGTATTTCCCTCGATACACTTGACGGGTATTTCCATCAGGGTAGTGGCGTCATAGGGAGGTGAGAACTGGTTAGGGTCGTGAGATCAAATCGCACTTGTTAACCATTGTATATGTGGTAAGTTATTATTTTATATTGCTAGGTAGCTATTATCTTTAGTGTCATGATTGACAAAATCTATAAAGTTGGCAATATTAGTAAATAGTGTATGCACAGTAAGAGTGAGATGTGGCCAAAAGGAAGTATTAGTGAAAATCCCTGGCTCTAATCATCTCTTGCCTACCTGTGGTGTCATGGAAATCTTCTCCTCGTAAGCCCTAACATCAGGGCTCCCAGGGGATTTCCGAAGTTTGTCTGAGGACCTCTCTCTTGTTAAAGCTTCTGTGTCACGACCTGATTCCAGGGTTGACGCTACTAAACGTTCCAAATCGCGAACCGAGGAACCGGACAAAAGTACCCGCGTACACTATTCTGGGATTTTACCGATTCCAGGAAGGGGGAATTGGAAGAATGAATTGCCATGCGAAGGGGATGAATAGATAAATTTCATGTTGGTCTAGTTCATAAAATCTACAAAACTCCCAAAAATCAATCTATAAAACTAATAGCTCTGCAAAAATGCATCTAGATGCAGTTATAACTCTGAGACCCGTCCCGTTCGACTAAATTGAAAAAAAAAATTTTTTAAATCATACCAATCATTACGCAATTGCAATAACGCTGGCAAATTTTCGTTTTCAGCTAATTTTTAAACCATTTTTGCATGTATTAACCATGGATTTTGTCTGCTCAGATTGCAAAGTAGATGGGCACTACTAGATCCGTAACTCGTTAAAGGATTTTTTAGACCTCATTAAACGAGCATTAACAATCGGACAGACATTTCAGATTTGTAAACCCCCATGCCTTCAAATGTGAACTCTCAATTTATGATTGGTGGGGTGGGGGGTTATTTGTTATATTTGTACGTGATGTTTTGTTGTATTCGTACTTGAATAATGAATATAGTTTAGGTCAGAATTTGGGTATGGGTAACAATAGTCGAGAGAAATGAAATTGGAGCTTGTATGAATCTGACAAGCCGCCTATAAGTAATGATCATTGAAGGTCACCACAGGTTGGGATAAGCTTGGCCTGGTATTGTGCTTACCTGTGGCTTGAAGGAGAAATCATGTCTTATATTGATCACCAGACTAATCAGCCCGACCAAGGCTGGAGCCATTGTGGAGTCCTTGGTAATATAGTACAGCAAATGGCCTAAGGATTTGAACACAATTGGGGTAGTCTAACAGTCGGAAGGGTTGTGTAAAGGTTTGATGTTGAATTGTGCGTGAAGGGGTGAGGAATATGAAGTGCCTGAGGGCTCAGTGGTACTCCTAGTAGTGCTCCTCGTTTGGTCCTAGAGAATATGTGATGTCCCCAGTAGATCTGCAGAATAAAGGATGAGCCCGGCTTTGTATTGCAGGGCTTGTTGATTCTCAGTCTGCTATTGAATTGCTAACTTTAAGTGGTCCACCCTCCAACAGGCTCGTGCAGAAGACGAGAAAAGCAGTGGTTGAGCTTATTGATGAAGGGTGGGATGTTATTATCGAGCCATTGTGAGCCTTGGTAATGTAGACTGATGTGCTCATGATGATGTGCTAGCATCCTTCCTTTGACTAGCCGATCACTTTTCAGCTGAGTGGCAGTCTTTACAAAAGAAATGCCGAGGGTCCACCACTCGTCTGGTGTACTATGGCAGAAATAGTTCTGTCCTTGTCAGTCCTCCAGTGTTGAGATTCATTAGGGGAACAACAAAACAAGAAAAATCGAGAGGTTGAAGCATAGGAGTCAGCCAATAGAGGGGAGTGACTTGTTTCATTAAATCATGAAAGCATCAGTTATCAGTGGAACGGTTTTAAGCTCAATCTTCAATCAAGTTGGGACTACTTCGAATGGTTCCAGTATGAATATCAGCAGTATCCAGGTTGATGTAATGCCTTGAGCTTCTAGGGATTTACGATCTGAGAGCTTAGTAAAGCGCCTCCTCCTCTGATCTGGCATGTTCTACGATACCACTCCTATGATCTGGAGTGCTGCAACACCATTTCCACAACTGCCTTGCTCTGTAGAATGATTGGCGCGTTCAAGCCCTCCGAGTGTTTTCTTTCTTTTACAGGTACATTGACAAATGGCAGTAAATTTGACTCATCCCGAGACAGAGGTGTTCCTTTCAAGTTTCGCCTTGGCAAAGGTGAAGTCATCAAGGGTTGGGATCAAGGTGTTGCCCAAGTAAGTCGCTCGTACACACGTTCATTGGTCTGCCGGTAACCTTGAAGTCATTAACTTGATTTGTCCAACTGTGTGTTGCAGATGTGTGTTGGGCAAAGAGCCAAGTTGACCTGCTCGCCTGACTTCGCATATGGCTCTCGAGGCCACCCTGGAATATATCCTTTTTCTACCTAATTTGAATTGAAATTTCATTAGTGTATCAGTTAGTTTTAGTGGTAATTGTTTGGTGATTACTTGACTGCAGTTTGTGATACTGGCACCACATGAATATTGTCACTAATTTCCCTTCTTCCATTGGATAATTCAAATGCTCAAAAGGGCTTGTGTCCAGATGAGGGGCTTGTTGGCTCAATTGGCGAATGCATTGGCAGGGCACGTATTCTCACTACTGAACTCTGAGTGTTTTCAATATTTGGGACATTCTCGGAGCTCGAGAGTTACGTGACTGCATGCATAAGTTGTCTTGCCGGGTGGGTTGAGCATCTGGCATGGGCACTTCCAGTTACCATACTTGTTCTGGATCTTTGATTTCTTAGTGTAGCACCCACTAAGTCTTCCACCCACTATCCAGCTCACTTCTGTTGTAAATCTGCATTATGAACTTTGTAATTCCTGTAGATTGAACTTGAGGAAGGTCTTGAATCTGCGTACTTTCAATGAGCCCCTCTGCCTCTGATCGTTTTAAATTCTATCTCTTACAGCGTGATTTAGCTGGGTGACCATGAAAACATGGTGTCGTCTATGCGAATGGGGTCATTCTCGCTACCTTCCATAGTGCCTTGGTCATCGCAAGGCTAGGTTTCATCTCATTTATTGTCCTAAACTAACACATTTGGAGTGCCTTCCCAGTTGAGTTCCAAAAATAGCGTGATGTATGCTCCTCGTCTATTCTCTCTCTGCACTTGAGTACACCACTGCCTGTGAGTTGAGTACACCATGAGGCTGTGGCTGGGTAGGTAATAGTAGGTGAGAACCGAGTCTGACGATAGTCTGCTCTCTCATTTTCTTTGATCCCTTTGTGCCTAGGAATCCAGACATTATTTTAATCTATTAGAGCTGGTTAGAGTTGATCTCCTTAGCCAGGTTTAACGTGGAGTAGTTTTTTAGTGCCTTACAGGACTTCTATCAGTCACTATTTTGATGGTTTTATTGCAATATCGTTTTTCGAGCATCATTCAGCGCAACAGCCACAATCATTCAATTGTTCAGTTGGCGAATTACAATTCCCCTGCAATATTTTATTAGCTTCCTCGACGACGCTGGAGGCGCTTTAGTCTCGTTACAAGAATGTGCATTGGTGAATATAGCATTGAATGTTTTACCAGGTGCCTGTTAGTAATAATACGAGGTAAGAGGTCAAAAGTTCAATGCGCTCCTTCTTGTCCATTCAGACCTCAGCATCTCTGAAAGTGCAACAGCGTTGAGCTTCCTGACACTGTTTTGACTTGCTTCGGCTTCCTAGGGTTCTCGTGGTGTGCGAGTAAGCTTAGATTCACCACTAACCATATAAGTTGGTGATCACTTGCTGCGTAATCATTCAGCCCCTCTCACTGCAGAACGCTACATGTTGACCCTTCAGACGCCATTGATATGTGAGGAGTCATACCCCGCTGCCGAGCCTGTCAAATGTTTTTCGCCCTGCTCTATTGATTGGTTGGACGTTGGTAATTACAGCCCCATTTGCTCTCTTTCCAATATCCCCAAACTCTTGGAGACACTTATTGTTGCCTGTGTCTCACTACATAGTACCACAAGGCATTGTGTCTGACCTCTAGCCATCAACCTAATGTCTCTCCCAGAGTATACTGTAAAGGCCATGAATATGGTCTCTTGCAGGTAGATCTCATGATGACCAATTTCTCGTGGCTGCTTCAAGAGTTTTCTTGAGTCTTACCTCACCCTACCATTCTCAGTGACCTCGAGTCGCCTGGTGTTTTTTGCTCTGTGTTGGAGTGGATCAGCAACTTCCTGGTGGATCACCTGGGGGTTCTTGAGACTAGGTATTTGGTCACAGAGCACAGACAGTCATTGTGCGTTAACATATTCCCCAAGCCACCTCTTCCCATTCCCAGTCTTGAATCTACATGTTCTGTCATGTAAACACATCTTTACCTTTGTTTATTGTTTTATTTACTTATTTTATTTTAATTTTTTGCCTACAAAATTAAGGTGTTGAGGTTTTGTTTTTTAGCTACCTGAGTTTATGGGTTTTAACCATTTTAATTGGTTTCACATTTGTGCATTCTTCATATAATTCAACGTGTTCATTATATCTATGTGTTATTAATTAGTAAGTACATTTACTACTGTAATTTACCTATGTTGATTGTAGTTGAGCTACAAACCATTAATGTCCTTAACTCGACCACACTATCCCTCCCAATTCGACTCTGATCTTTGACGTCGAGCTCCTCAAAGTGGAGCCTTGAAGAGGCAGGCGTCGGCTGATGCGAAGCAGACAGTGGCCCCTTGGGATGGGAGCCATGGCCTCTCAATTCTTTCAACTCATTTCTCGTTGGATGACTCGACCCTTTCTTTCGAGCAAGAAATTTCACGTTCAAACTTGAATAAAGTGAGCTCCTTCATCCCTCCTCCTTCCACTACCTCTTTTCACGATTAACTTGTATTGTAGTATTCATGTATTCCATCATATTCACATTTTTCTTCTTTTGTTGTAAAAATCAATATTAAAAAAGTTGTTATCTAGCTGAACATTAATCACAATTTGACTCTTAAAGTGAGTTTCAATTAAATAATCTCGAATTTACGTAGTTTAAGGCCGAGCAGTTGTAACTTTCAGGCCGAATCACTAAATCAATTGTCAACTAATTAAATTGAAATTTGAACCAAAGATTGCGTAGATTTATTGAGTTACCACTAATTCGTGAGGTGTTAGGTATTGCCTGCTCTATTTTGACGCGTGATGTCCTTGGCAATTTCACCATCCATAATTATCTAGAACTCCGCAAATAATTATGTGTGCATAGATGATGAGCCTCTTCTCTTACTTTGGAAATGGGCCACGTCACTGCTCTTAGAAATGCCTATTTTGAAACGAAGGATAAGTTGAGCTTGTTAAAATAATTTGTAGATAAATAATGAAAGAAAACAAGGGCATCATGGGAGGGGGGGGGTGTGGTTATCCTTAATTGTCTTCCAGGCAGCAAGATAATCCACCAGGCCATTTTCACCAACTGTAAATCCTGTTTGAGCGTTAAAGGTTAACACTCTATAACTTGCCCAAACTGCTCCACTCTGACTACGGGTTTCACCAACTTTGCTTAAGATGTGATTCTGATACAACGTAAACCACAAAAATTGGGTGGTTAGCTCATACTTGTATCTTACCTTATCATATTCTAATCTCTGCTCTCCATTACCATACTCCATCGATTATTCTCTATTATTTTATATAATTTGTATAAATGTGAATAATAATGAACAAAGATGCTGTCTACAAGGGCGCAATTGTTTTTCTACAATGATGATTATTATGTTATGGTTATTGTCATCTCACCCAGCAGCGCACCAGTATAAGCTTTTCCAGCCACTTGCCCTCAGTGGGCAGGAGGCTGATAGGCCTGAGACTGACTGCTACTTGCGACCCCGGCTGCTGCTTCTAGGGAAAGAAGACAACAGAGGCATGTTTCAGAAGTTGCGGGAGCTAGCTGAGGGCAAGGCAGGCAGGCGTTGATGAGGGTTGTGAACTGCAGGGTGACAGAGGCTGGGGCATGTTGATACGCTGCTACATATGTGGTGGTTGGACCTGGTGCTTGGTGAGAAGCCAGGGAGAGCAAAGCTTCCCGAACTTGTTGATGGGACCAGGGGGGAGTACCTGGGTAAGGAAGGGACGCAGTGACCCTGTCTTTGATGTCCTGGGGGTCACTGAGGGTTCGGTCGTCTGGAGGATATGCTGCGGTTAGCCGAGCCATGTTGGCATCTCGAATGGTCGCTGTGATTGGGAGTCCTTGGGGCAGGGATGTGGGAGGGAATTTTCCCACTGCTCGGATCAATTTGTAGGGGGATCTTCAGGGGTTATTACAGTTAAGGTAAGTAATTATTGAGTTTGCTTTACTTTCTTTGGTTTGCTTATATGTTGGGTAATTAAAAAATTTTTATTATTACACTTTGGTACAGAATTGCCCTAACAAGGTCATGGCCCATAGCCTTATCAGGAAAGCCCCAGAGTGCTGGTTTTTTCTTACGTCCTGGGAATTCACTTAGCCTCCCTCTAACTAAAGGCCATTGTGGTCAGGTCATGACCCCCCACCCCACCCCACTTCTTTCCTAGATATTCCAATAATTAATTATCGAACACTGATTTTTTCAACAATTTTCCACCAATCTTTAGATTGACAACCAAAATTGTACTCGAGTTTACAGTAATTTGAATCTAAATTTGAAATTGGTTGGTCATAAATACCAAAAGTTGCAAGCAGGTTCAGCTGATACCAGTTCCAAGTCTTCGATAAAAGTTAAGGTATTGCAATCAATCAACACGCTTTAATTTCACTATGTGTATATATATATAGCTATTCACACTTCATGTCAAATTAAGTCGTACTAAACCTCTCAAACTAGTAACAATAATTATATTTCAATTTTGAACAACGAATTGGATTTCTGCTTAATAAAATTACTAAGTTGATTAATTGTGAATGTACCAATTAAACACACGACGGCATCGCAGATGACCATTTGGCGGTTTTGAGGCAACGGAGTTTAGAGGCTCCGACTAATTTCTTCCCTTCGTCGCAGGAAAATTCGACTGTCTCGCTGATTTGGTAGTAAAATTTGACAGTCGAGATACTGCCTGAGATGACAGTGCCTGGGTAGGCGCAGGCTCGGACGCCTGTGAATCAAACAAGCGTTAATGTGCAGGGATGTGTGGTTATGAATTACACTTGCAGAACAGTGCGGTTCGTGATGTTTTGCCAGTTGAATGGATGAGTTAAGACATAGCTTTTGTCAGCTGTTGGAGAGCAAGAAATGCCGCTGACAGAATGATTAAAAGCAGGAACAACGAAGAAATTGCTATTGATTAGGCCTAAGTAACAACACCAGCATGCTCTGATTGCTAATAGGAAAAGTAATGATGAATCTGTTCAGAGCGAATGAAGACACGGTACGCTAACATATAACTTACTTAGCTGTGCTATGTTTCTTTGTGCATCTTCACCATCAGAAGAAGGGGAGAATTATCTTAAACTGAATTGGTAGCATATTATCCTCAAGTCTGAAGCAACGATATGCCGTTCTTGAGGTGGAGGGGTATTGACTAGAGGAAAAGTATGAAAAGCTTCAATCCCTGAGGAGGAGGCGCAGCCTCTCCAAAACATCAGAGCACAAGCACGATCCATTGAACAAAAAGGATGTGGTTCTCAACCCCTCTCCCTCTTAAACGTTTGTCATGCCAAACAGGTGCAGATTGGTGCAATAAGTGTGTGAATAATGAAAGGTCTGTGTGTTAACACCATTCGTATGTGGAATGCAATAGCTTCCTGTCAGTACCCATACATTTGTAATTTAACGTCTTCGCACAAAAAATCGAATGCATGATATCCTAAAGGCTGAGCAAATGTATGTTGTTCTTGAAAGTGATGTATCAGCTTCGTACTCTTGAGCAAAATCATTTTAGAGCCTCCAGGCTGAAATGAGTTTTTCTGAACGCTTAAACAAAGATAAGCAGTTTTCAATCTGAAGCAAAAGCTATATGAGATCGCAATTGGGCAATAAAAAGCTAGTTGTCTCATGAATAAAAGCATTGTACGCAGTCAAAGCAGGAGCAATAGCTAGACATCGTCAAGAGGAAGGCCATAGAAGCTTTGAGGATCCAAATGCTTAACATTTTTGAGACAACCTTCTGGAATAAGGAAAACACTGACATTCTCTGGCTAGAAGCAAAAAGCACGATTTCTTTGAGGCAAAAATATAGTTCACCTTCATGGAACTTGACATTCTCGAGGTATTGTACATAATCTCGACAGAATCGAAATTGTGTAACGTGCTTTGAGTGCATCTGGTTTTGCAGTAGATCGCATCAATTGATTCTACGTCCTACTGAGCATTGATGTTCATTGGAATGCCGTGTGTTCAAAATAAAATAGCTATGACTTTATTTATATATCACTGAGCTGTAGATAGAGCTCATTATTCTGCCCTGTGATGTGTAGCTTTGCTGGGACAGAATAAAGATACTTACATTTGGGAGTAGGGCCACTCCATCGCCCATTCTCCTGGCAAGCAATGATTGGCTGGCCCTCCATCATGAAATCCTGAGAACAAACATTGGGAATTTAATAACTCGCTCGACAGACGTTTTACTAATCCCCTCCACTTTACATTTTGTCAGAGGACTCACCTGGTTGCATGAGAACTGAACGAGGTCGCCTGCTTTAAAAGGATCAGTTCCAGTGTAAAACCCGTTTTCTGGCATCTCAGGTGTAGAGCAGTGGACTTCTGTACGAAATATGAAAAGAAACAATTACGTTGAGCTGGCTTTAGATTCAAGGTTTGTCTGTGGCAACTTACACGTCTATTGTGAGCAGACCAAATCAATCTTATGGAGCCTATAGCAGTGATATTTTGGCGACATCCAAATGTAGTAGTCAAGTGTCTTACTTACCTTTACATGTTGGGAGAGGGGTAGCCCAGTCGCCAGTTGCTAGGCAGGTTGAGTGCAATGGCCCAGTGATTCCGTAACCCGGGAGACAGGAGAAAACCACTTGCCCGCCAACTTCTCGACTCAAAATCGAAGCTCGAAGATTTGGGTCGCTGAGGTTGCCAAGGTCTGGACACTCCATACCTGTCCATAAATCAGGAATAAACCTATTGATTTACAACGTTGTGTGAGCAATACGTGCTACGTCAAGGTCGAGGATATTACTTTCGCAGACTGGCATTGGAGCTGACCAATTGCCAGAAGGGAGACAGACCAAGTCATGAGCACCAATCAACGAGTTCCCGTTCGAGCAGGAGAGGAGGATTCGAGTGCTCAGCATCGTTTCCTGAGTCGACATTGTCAGCCCTCGACGAGGTGGCAGAGAAGGACAGTGCACCGCTTGAGACATGACACGATGTTTTAATACAGCAACATGACTATACATCATTTGAGCAATAGTGTAATGTTTACCTTTAATGACGATTTCAATAGTGTGAGTGTGACGTGTTGGTGTAATGCAAGTGAAGTTTCCTGCATCTTCGAGGGTCGCCCCCATAATGCTGAGCCTGTATTCAAGCTGCGAGTCTCGATTTGGCTCCGTGTTCCAGGCCTCTGGGTATTTCCTATAATTTGACAATAATTTTGAAGCCTACTGTACAGTCCAATGATAGGGGTCATTAAGCAGACTTAGTACAGGCCTCGGAAATACACGGAAAACATTCTGAAAAAAGTTAGTCAGAGATGATATTAGTCTGAATGAATGGGTCAAAAGCTACGCGCTAAACTGGTGGGGAATTCGAAGGCCATGATGTTGTGAAGAACTATTACAATACTGATGAAAGTATTTATATTCTGCTAGCTTTTACTCAAATACCAGCAAACCAGGTGATTTGCTTCTGTTAAATAATATGGATGCACATTTTTTTACGTTATTACAACCACTAACCATACCTTTTTTTCATAGTCAATTGTTTGCACGTATATGGGAGTAGTATTTTTTTCAATTAGCCTATTTCAGTAGCCCATGGGCCAACCCACCCGCCTTATTGAGAAGAAAATCTGGTGGCTGGAGACACTGCGGCGATTACTGATATAGTTTTCGAAACATCCCGTATATGAATACGATGACTAATATCCGTGAGATTCACCTCAAAGCTGTTTTACCGTGCTGTTTGACATATTTCTGTCTATCACCCTCAACCCAATGACTTAATAGGAAGTCAACACCAAACCCTCCAAGCTGCACTCATGGCCCCATCTGAACAGCTGTCTATCATCTCTACTACATCTTACTTAGTGCGACTACACACAGTTTTTGAGAATGTTCGTCTTTTCACTCTCATGGAACTCCTTTGCTCACATATGTACCTACAGAATAACATTGCAGATGATTGATGGTTTACAAATAACTTTGATTTGTACACGCAATATGGAGCCAGCCTTTATCCTTTCCCTTGGCTGCACCAGAACTACCCTCATACCGAACACGAGTTTCGCTAAGACCTCTCCAGTTTCCACCACCAGGGGTCACCATGTGAATTTTACATGTTAAAAGTCTGACCTGTAGTGTAGTGGCAGTAGTAACAAAATCACTGTACTGTCACCCACTTCATTAAGAAGCCTTCGTTCCTCTACCTATCTGTCTAACATTATGTTTGTTGAGCGTCCCCATCTCCCTCATATCATACCTCATACATCGACAAATTGAATGATTTGTCACACTTTACTCCTGCGTTCCATCAACAAGGCCATTGGTAAACTGCACTTCTTATGACTTCTACAGGCACAGTGCAAGAAAAGAAAAAGGAACGAGACCTGCCCTCAATATTTACGTACAAAATACCTACATGAAAGACGCCGCCTTAAAAACGCTATGTGGGAAAGCAAACTTCCAAACAAAATTTGGCGGGAGGGGGGCTACACAACCCTACCATTTTCACCTTGGAATCCGAGCCTTATTTACACGCATTACCTGTAACTGTGACTGACGGCCCATTTGGGGGTGCCAAACCTTCGAATCCACAGGCACTCCATGTGTAGTATTGTTCCTGGGTAGACAATGAGCTTGCCGTCATTTGACTGCGCTATTGGCCCTGCCTCATACCTAAACAAGATTGTTGGAGGCTTGTCCACTGTAATTTCCATAAACATAGTGAATATAGCTCACATCTAATTGGGGTTCGAGTAATGTTCAACAAACGATGGAACGACTTACTTGAGTATTCGTTAACTTGATTCAAGCCAAAGCATTGAGGTCGAATACCGTCCCACTGGCCTCCAATACATTTTCGCGTGTTTGATCCTGTCATAGCATACTTCCCGATGTCAACGCACCTGAATTGCTATCAATGAGGTTTTAAGTATAAAGTTTACTGTATGAACGTGAATGAAAATCTTCAGGCAACAACTTACCAGTTCAGCGCCATTGAGGAACTCAACGTTGTCTTCAGTAACGAGCTGATCATGGAAGAATGTTGAAACGTGAGGCTCAGTGTTTGTGAATACACAAGTTGTGTTGTCGCGAGATGGCAAAGGAACTGACGTCTTCTTCTTCTTTTTGGGAGGAGAGTCTTCAGATTCTAAAAAAACCATGTAGAGTCAAGTTTAGTCATTTGATTCACGCGTTTGCACCATTTTTCAGATCAGACTTACCACAGTGAAGGGAGTGACCTCGCCAGTTTCCATCTTCACAAATGATTCTCCACGTTGTCTTCTCTCCCATTAGGGAAGCGATACAATTGAATGTTACCTCTGTGCCATCGGGAAAACTAAAAAAACAAAATTGACAAGCGTCAATTGATGGGCTTGGGCCACGAGAAGTGAAAGCTAATTGAAACCGCTGTTCGTGAACTGTGGGAAGAACAGTCAACCTAGGTTACAAAGGAAGAAGATACAAAGACTATGATGAACGTCTTTGCACAAAAACAACGTTCAGAAGTTGGCCCGGAGACTGCTCTAATGTGAGTGCTGCAGCGGATGACGCCAGTCAGAGCAGACTCTGTCATGTAGGACGTGCCCTGTTTTAGTCAACGGCATTCGAAGTAAGATTTTTTGGGGTAGGTAGCACTTTTTGTCAATGGTTTTTTTGTTACATCATCAATGTCAATGTGTTTTCACACACATTTTCTGTATTTTCCGTCCAACCCCAATTTTCGTTTCGTTGTTCAAACGAAGTTCAAGTTTGAGTTAGAACGAGGAGACAGAGACTCATCATTGTTTCAGTCTCCCTTTTCTGCTTTTTCCACCCCACATTAATAAAGCTTTTCTATTGAGCTAGTACAAAACAGCAGAGGGCAGAACATTCCATCACTTTCAATCCATTTCTCTCTTCTCTGGTTTCTCTGCCTCGTACTAACAGTATTCCATTGTTGACTTGGCATGAGAGAACAGAGAATGAAACACACCACTAACTCTCCCCCTGAGCTCGTCTTATGAGTTACCTGGAAACAACAGTGGATAAGCCATTCCATTTAGCCACCCTTGTTCAATGTTGTTTGTTTAGTACCTCTTGCTGCCAGTTCAATCGCAGTCTTCCTACGCAAGAGAGGGCAAAGAACATTTCTCTATCCCACTATCATTTCTCATTGCACTTCTTTTCCGTACTTCCGTTTAAATAAACCATTTCTCTCTTCTCCTGGCCGTCTCTTGTCAGTTAGCGTGAAAGAGCAGTTCATCTCCTCATCCTCTAACATCCAACAACTTACAACAACATTGTCTGAAAATATTCTTGTCTTTGAATCTTTAATTTCTCATAGAGCCTGTGTAACTCACACACTATGAACTACAAGAGTAGGAGTAAATAGTGAGTTATACAATTAGGCCCCATATAGAAAGCCAATTGGGACGAGACGGCAGTAAGTCAGAGGAGCAAAAGAATGCAGAGGAGTGAGTTACAATTAGTTTGAGATTATATGAAAATCGAAGCACCAATACCGTCAAACGAGAGAGGAGAGTAGATCAAGAAACAGAAAGCAATGTTAGAAGGATTAGATGAATGAAGTAGAACAACAACATATGAAAATTGAAGCCTTTATAGTCAAAACACTCACTTTCTTTCAGCCTCAGCCAATGGCTCGCCATTCTTGTAAATAAGCGTTCCTTGGACTCGAGCCGGAGGAGCACACGAGCCCCTCAGACCCAAAACGTAGTCAATAGAACCCATTTCCCCTGCCTTGGTGATGTCCTTCCCTGCCATGAACAAACTTCCAGGATCTGAAATTGGAATACAACTGAACATAGTTTTTCCTTTTAGGTTTGACGATGCAGATAAAACAGTATTAGAGTAAGTTACCAGTTTTGCAGTGGGGCAATGTTGGGCGAAGCTCTCCCAAAATGCAAGTGATGGGACTTAGGGTTGAAGCCTGAAAATCCAATTCAACTCTCAAGACGTTACTAAAATAATAACCCATACTTGAATAATAACCCTGTCTTCCACCGAAATTAGCCAAAACACCATCTTGATGTAAGAGGCTCATACTCACCTTATACTCGGTGTCGCATTGAAACCTGACTGAGCTTCCATTGCCGATTGTCAGACCAGGTCTGTATCCAAGGAGATATTGACCATGTGAGACGACTGGAAGCTGACACGGAGCTGAAAACAAGTTGACTCTGAATGCCTGCTCAAAGATTTGCCTGTACAGCATGTTTGATATTAAAACGCTTACCAGGTGTGCATGTGGGCTGAACTGGTACGTCCCATTGACCATGCCAGCATTTCATGTTCGCTTCACCTTGAAGGTTGTAACCAGGTCGACATGAAACCTCAACAATCTTTGGGCAATAAAATAAAATTATCGCTGTGTATCGTTTATTCACAATACTTATTAATAAATTAACCTAACAGGCTTTTGATAGAGACGTCTGATGCCTTGGACACTGTGGCCCTTGGCCCTGTCACGTTCTCCAATTACCTAAGTGGCTTCCAAACACTGAAGTGCCCTCCATATCTCACAGCTTCTATTCCAAATTAGCTCACTTGAAGGCTTTTTCATGCACTGAGGCTTAAAACGGGACTTTGATTGCTGTATGCTTCTGTATATTCAAGTACATGTCCAGCAGAGTGCAGTGCTATGGTGATAATGTCCACCTCTTCGGGTGAGTCATTGCACTATTATATCAGTGTCTGCAGCATACAGTTCACCTTCCCGTATTTTATGAAATTGAACACAGTCAGCCGTATTGTTGCGGAATCGTTTTTCTTCCTTTTCTGTGCGGAGGATATTTTCGTCTGCAAAGGCGAAGTCCCGGTGATCTCTCTGGTATGATTCACTAACCTATTCTTTTGAACAACAGAGTCACAGCTGTGACATCTATTCAAGACCTTCCTCCCAGCCCCTGGTGTCTCTATATACGCCAAAGTAGTGCACGGCAACAGACCAAGGTGCTTCTACCTTGTAGCTTGGCTAGAGCACGCTTGAGTGGTTTGAGGGTAGAATGATAACAACCTGCTTAAAGCTGCAGCTTGAATGAGAACATATTCCAAGTACTCATTGGTTAACTCAGTTAATATATTTCACGGAGGCCTTTTGTTTATAATCCTGAGTTCGGTGGGAGGAGGAAACAGGTGCAGGCGATTGCCAAGAGTCCAAATGTTGATACTGGTAGCACTACATTGTGCCTGAAATGTTCTTATTTGGCTCCACCGCCGATTTTTGGGTTGTACTTGCCTCACTGGTATTTTTTCATGCTGAATGGGCCTCAGACTGTGAGACTACGTCAAGGTGTTCAAGAGAATAATAAACCGTTGAGTTTGTATCATTTAGTCCGCGGCACAAGAGAAAAGTAATGGATTAAATTTAACGTACCTGTTTGGCGGGTCCGTATTCTCTGGTTGGTAAGATCCTGAGAGAGAAGACAGACCCAACAAACAGGTATGTTAACTTTAATAATTTGCCTACTGGCGGAATTAACCTGATCACTCAAATACCTGTATAGTGAATTGTTTTTACCTCGTGTCCTGGGAAAGGGACGTGAGATGAATTCTCCTAATCGCAAGGACGGGACCTTGAGGCTGCAACACCTGTCACGGCTAAAGAGTCAATGGTTTAAGTTACCTGTGAGTGCTCGACGAATCCTGTTGAGTTCAAAACATGGCCTGCCACAGCTGAATTACCACCAGCCTGTGTAAACACCCCAAATTGCGTGTCTGGTATTTTACAGGGAGCTGTAAAATACGTATTGAATCGTAAATAACAACGTTTCTGTGGTTGTAACGCTAATAAACTAAAAAAAGCTGAAGAACGAACACCTTCACAAACTCACTCAAACAGGCCCGAAAAGGAAACTGAATTTTCAACGCATACTATGGTATTAGACATTACTTACATACTCGACACTCAGGCTTCTCTGGCTTCCACTTTCCTTTAATGCATTTAGCCGTGTCATTAGGTAAATTTGATGAATACCTGAAATATGACATTCACGTTGATTCGTCGACAAAGTACATCAAACTGTTCAAAGAAAATCGTACGATCCTCACCCGATCATGCAGGTCAGACGAACGATGGTGCCATGAGAGTATGTAGAATTTTTATCTCTACCACGTTTCATTATGTTAATGTTAGCGTTCTTGTCAAGAGTGATGTTTGCACATGGGGGGCCTAGTGAGAATACAACATTATGTATTGCCAACAGTGAAGTAATTTCATTTTAATTAAGAGTTTTTTCTGTTTTAACCTTTGAATTTGCTCTTGGCCTTCTTTCCTGGTTTGTCTGAACCTTCTCCACTTCCTTCGCCTCCTTCTCCCTCTTCCCCTTCACCTTCGCCATCTTCTCCGTCCCCTCCTGCGCCTGTCGACTTGAAAATACAAAGGCCGTATGCATCAAATACCTCTAAAAGTCAACTACAGCAATCACGATGTAGCGTAACAGACAGCAACGTACACTTCCTTTGACGGAGGTCCGTCCACGACTGCCACCAGCTGCAGCTGCGCTTGATTCTGATTTCGTTGATGTAGGTTTCTTAATAACCTGTCATAAACAAAAATAACAATGGAGGAAGTAAAAAAAAGTTAAATTAATAGTAACATTCCATTTTTCCAAATGCCATTTATTGTAGAAATTAACTTTTATTTATTTTAGAAAATTTTGATTCTTGAAAAATAATTTTGTTCAGAAATGGAGTTTAGTACCTGCGTATTTTGACCACTCAGAGCTCGTTTCATTCGTTTCAAGCTTTGAAAAACCAAAGACCTTCTCTTACGTGACCAGCGGAGACGAGGGTGTAGCCCTGGTACGCATCTGCGAATATTTGTATGTAGAGATGAGTAGGCATTCTAAGCGATCATTGTATTCAAGAGACAGTGCTCATTGAAGAGCCGTGACCAAGGCATTCTTATTTTAGGTTTACTTTATTATTTGTTGAAGTATACTACCAGTCATATATATATATATATAGCACATGTATATATGTGGTAAATTTTAAACAGTTTTCTCAATGTTAAGTAGTTGACATAAGTGTTTGACTTTCCCTTTCATTAAGACATTACTCGTGCTTCCTTCATAAAGCGTGTCAACCTTTGAAAGCTCGTGCCGATCTTGGGTAGTTTTTCAACAGACTTTATTTCTAAAGTTAACGTACCTGTTAGGTGAGTCCGTCTCCTCTGGCTGGTGAGTTACTGTGGGCAAGCGCTTTCGATGTAAAGACATCATCGTCTGGCCGTTAAGTCAGTACTGACTTAACGGCCAGACGATGATGTCTTTATATCGAAAGCGCTTGCCCACAGTAACTCACCAGCCAGAGGAGACGGACTCACCTAACAGGTACGTTAACTTTAGTAATTTGCCTACTGGCGGACACAACCCAATTTCTTTAAGACTTTATTTCCTCCGCTCTTCATTCTACTGCAGGCATATTGACCATTTGTGCTTAATATCGTCAACCGCATTCTTGCAGAAGTCACACATACCTGATTCAACAGGGTCGAGTGAAGAAAGGGATTGATTTACCTGACCATTCCCAGTTATAGCTCAGATCAATTGCATTAAATCTCTTCATGGGAAGCATACATTTAGTATCTTTGGTTTAGTGGACAATGTTGAGTATTTGATAATGGTTGTGCTTCTCGGTCGTTCGTTTCTTGTCACTCTGCCACTGTAGCTGACTTGCAAACTACTATAGCAACCAGGAGGAACACTGGGTGGCCTGCATGGATTGTTGACAGTATCCTGCCCATCTTCGTGGATTCATCAGCTCGATTGTTGCTGTAATTGGATGTGGTATCTATTGAACAGTCAGGAAAACTGCATACCTCATCAGGAGGCTACTGATCATGTGGCAGAGCATTTCGAAACCTGTTAAAATAACGGATGGCTGATTCTGAGTGGCTCTTACCAAGCCTGCTACCTGCTCAATGGTCGCTTTGGCGAATAGTTATTCTGCTCTCGCTATCAACAGTGATGATGGCAGCCTACATTTGCATGTTAGCAGTGTTCTGTCAAGGATGATTTTTTTTGTTTGTTTTGGTAAGACCAGGTATCTTGCTATGTGCTTCTAAGGAAATCATCCCTACAAGTATATCCAGTGCAAACTTCAGTGGTGGCTCTGAAATTTTGAGTGCCTCTTCCAGTAAGGTTACCTACGTATGGTTTCCTACGCTAATATCCCCATAATATTGCATTAAACAGTTTCATGATGGTACGCATAGATTGTTGATAGCGTGAAGAAGGGGGTGACATTTCAGCGATTTTTGTTCCTTTTTTCCAATTCTGCAGAAAGAGCGTTTAGTAGTGCAAAATGCCCCCTTTGGAGATGCATAATGCTGAATTATAAATCACGTCAAATTTATTGAAGAGGCTAGGATAGGGGACCCATAGTTGAACAGCGCTCACACTACACCTCTTTTTAAAAAAATTGAAAGGAGGTTTTCTAGATGGCAGCTGTATCAAACTCCAGCAAGTGACTTCCTAGCTCTCCTACGTTGCATTACGTGCCTTGTAAATGTGAGTGAGAATCTATCTATATTCTCAAGAAATTGTGGTACATTGTAACTGGGAAAGCATCTGTCCCACTGTACTTCCTCCTCGATTTTGCAGCGTTTTCTGGCTAATGGCCTCACGACAGTTTTGAGGTTCAAGGTTTGTATTGATTTGAGGTTTGTATATACCTAGATTGAGTTCATGGAAATTATGTGTAAGTGCTTTCAATAATGCTTGCATTTGCTCTCGACTGGCTTTGAATCTTTGAAAGAGGTTCGCAGACAGCTTCCAAGAACCTTTTCCAGCAACCTACTGATGCTTTTATCTGGTATAACTTGTTCCCTTAAGAGCTCGAATTTTGCCCCTGTACCTGTCATGATGGCTGATTCACCTCAGATGTAAGGGTCTTTTAAGACTGCCTTTTGGATCCCTAGATAGCTTCCTTCAACAATTGATTTCTGCATGAAATCAATCATCGTTGAAAAGAGCAGAGTTGGTTCAGTACCGCCGCCTCGCTGCTCGGGTGATTTCAAAGACTTTCTTGATATCACTCTACCAGAGTTCAAGCGTGAAGCGAACTTGCAACATAAGTATAGCTCTGCCCGCCTTCGTAATGTGCTCAAATCAAAATCGATTCAGAAATTGTGTTGCATTAAACCAAGGGGGCTAAACTCTTAGTTTAGCTAGGAATAGGCTTACTTTATCTTGAAGTTTCTGTGTATAGAATATGAGTCTGAGAATTTTGTTGTTGTATTCCCCTTTAAATTCGACGGTCTTCACCTATAACTGTTTTACTCTTACTATTTTGTGCTCGCTGTAAATGTTCGTTCGTATGTATTCCATTTCCAGTGTGGACAATGCCCACTTTGATTATCATACATGAGCAGCTTTCGATTTGTGTTTTTGAACTGGGTGGGGTGGGAAGCTAATAGCCGCCATGTTGGCTTTGAAATCATTCGTATTTTGTTAGTCTTGGGTGTATCTGTACCTACAACGTCTGTTCCTACAACTTGAAGAGTTACCTAATTTTAATGTAGTACAGAACTTCCCAGGATCGTTCATTAGCCCATTCGACGAAATTACGGTAAGGGGCTCGAAAAGATTGTACGTATTTTAAATCTGAGAAGGAAGAAGTTATGAGATTCCGCATTATGAGACGCATTCCATTATTGCGATGTTATTGGGGACAATGGTTACTGGATCTTAAGTAATTATTATCCGTTTCATCGGGCAGCTCTTTATTTGGGCAAGGTTCAATCATTATGGGTATATATGATATAAGATGCCCAGATCCATGATGATTAGGGGATTGGACGCGTGTAGAAAGCAAATGAAAGATTGCTTACCAATGATTGTGTATGGGATTCGAGACGTTACAATGCAGAACGATGTGAACTGATCAAAACCTTGAGAGTAACTGTGAGAATTTTTTCAATTCACGTCCAGACGTTGTTTGAACCCAAAGGGGGAGGCAATGGGCAGTGTACAAGTGAACCAGGTTCCTGACATTGCAAATTGAAAGTGGGAGGGCATACAAGCAAATTGATGCCAGGAATTCCTACTCTTTGATGCTCAACCATAGTACAGTTTGGAAACACAGTTTTCTCACTTTCTGAGTAATTTTGGCTAATGTATCAGCACTCACAAATGTTGAGCTAGAATAATAAAGTAATGCTAATAATAACAGTTCGAGCGTTCAAAGAGCTTTTCTGGAGCTGCACGTCTCAAAGTTAGCATGACGTCATATAGTAGCTTAAAAAAATGTAATGATGTGCAGGTTTCCACTTCTGAAACGCTGGGCTTCTGCATCCATACAATTCCAATCTCTTAAATTAGCAGTACCACACGAATACCCGAAAACATTGACAAACTGCTACCCTAGCTCAAGAGTAGTGTATGAATTCCCACCCTTCAACTGAAATACGCAGATCGGATGTTATCTTAAAATGCTTACTGGCCTTTGGAGAGACTATTGTTGCCATTTCACACTGCTACAACCTTTTCTAGACAACCCGAAGACAAGCGACGGCGGTCAACATCCCAACTAGGTGCTTACAATGCAACAAAGTTGTGGCAAGCGAGACAGATCACCAACCGCTATACCAGTTTGAGATATGATTGTGTTCACACAGCAAACCATTCGGCCAAGACTCGTAAGCCAATGTATTGTTTGCCTACCTAAGACCTGTAGTTTAGCTTTGATGGGAGACGTATTTGGTTTAGAAGCCAGACAACTTGTAAGGGAGTGACTTAGCTGCCCAAAAAAGCCCAAATTAAACGAAAGTGGACATTTTGAAGTGGACAAATTTAGTGTATTCAGCTACTAAAATAATTTAGGAAGAAATGAAATAACGAATTAAATCAGAAACCGGAAGAGTAAGCTAAATGGAAGACGAGAAGTTTTAAAAATATACCAAAGTAGGAAAAAGTTGGAAATACAGAACTAACTTGGGTAATTGTTTGGGCCACCATTGTCCTCCAATGCAAGTTGCTCCTGGAGCACCCTCCAGCAGAGTATAGCCCTTGTCGCATTCGTACATTATCTGTCGAAAAAACTTTGATAAATGAAAAGCCTTATACACCACGTTCTCTTATATGAAATACAAATGATGAGAACGACGTAATGAAACAATTCAATTTTGACTGTTGAATGAAATGATGGATTGAAAGAACCTTTGTTACAATATCAGTCATTCAAAATGTCTTAAAAATTCCCATAAATGCAATAAATTTAGAATCAAAGGAGAACTTACCTAATTAACGATAGACTAGACAATGCACGTGTGCGTCAAGTAAGCTAGAAGAAGTGTAAACGTGGCGTGGATTTGGTTTTTACAATATTTTATTTAAAAAATGATGGAGTTAATGTGAACCTATAAAGAAAGTTCCTATTTACCAACGCCAATTAAGATTGTCGACACCATGCAACTTTATGTCAGAGACGTTGTTGGCACGTCTGCCAAAGGATCGTCTGTTCCTTGTTCTTGTTCTGTTGTTTGAATTTACAGGTCGCCTTATTGTAAATTTCGGGATTTGCAATATTCCACTCCAATCTTTTTGACTAAAATCAAATTTCTTTGTATGACGTGGCGCGATGACATCATTCTCATTCTTCGTATCGACGTTCTAATTAATTACTTAATTTTTATCTTTTTACAATAATTTTCTAGCGAAAAGGTATGTAATATATTACTGTCATCCGTAAAGTACGCTAAGATTAACTTAAGATGAAAGTTAACAAATGAACATTGCAAGTAAAATTGCCCCGGTACAAGTTTAAATATGTGCATAATTATGAGCTATGGCCAGTTGTAAATCCCTATGACATTAACGAACTTGAGTTACTGTTGCGAGTGAGCTTGTAAGTTGAACCTGTTGAGTAAGTATAAATGCGTTTGATTATTCAACTTATCCCAGCAACCGTATCAACAAGCCACTATCTTGTTATTAGCCAGCTTCATGACACTAGCAAACTGGATTGAGCTATAGTTAGGAGTGTATTGTTCTAGTCTTAGTAGAATTGGAATCTTGAAGTTGTACTTGCCTGTTTGTTATTAGCCACTTTACGGACATAGGGGCGATAGTCATAGAGTCCCATGTTGCCAACTAAAAGTATTTTGCCGTTTTCAACGTATCCAGGAAAGGGGCAGTACACTGCAAACAAGAAACGGTAGAGGTATTTCTGAGAGAATACTAGTTGAAAAGTAAGTCAGTCATCACCCTGGCGTTGATTATTATTACCATTATGTAAAGTTTTATCTCTCGCATGTGAAGGACTTAGCCTGAGGCCAGGGCATAACGAAGATCCTCATCCTTGTGGTAGTATGTTACATACTGTGTATGCAGAGGAATTTCCTCCACAGGTGAGCTGGTCCTGTTGTAATGGAAGCTAATCGTGGATCTGAGCTAGCTAGTCATCCCATCGTGGTTGACGGACGACCTTAGCAGGGTTCTTGCGGCCTTAAAGCTCAACAATTCTCAAGGGCTCGGATCAGATAGAAGGCTAGGTTTACAACCTCAATTTTCTAGAGTACTGGAAGGTGAGCTCTGTGCTGCACACACCGAGCGAATAGTGGACACTATCCACTATGCTGGCCTTTTTTACTTGGACAACAGAAGAACAAGGCGTCAATGGCCCCTGGAGGACAGAGGAACTCCAGGGGCGTTGCTGCGGGAATGCCAGCTCTGGGTGGGGTTCATAACTTGCACCTGGGGGTGAAACCGAGAGGATATGAGGTTGCTCATGGACGCCACACAATAAGCCCATCTGAGGCACCAGCAGGGGGTTTGTCTCAGGTGGGTTGAGGGGATGTAATAATCGTGTTGGTATTTTATCATGTATTTTATTAACGTGGTTATATGGAGTGTTCTAATTGTAAACAATAATGAATTCAACAACATCGATCTGCCGTATTAAACTTGTCTATTGATTATCCGTAACAGATGCAAGTACCACATTGATTCAGATACCATTACACATTGGGGTATCCTTACAACAGCCGCAGCGTTTTCCATCAAAACTCCCACAGTAGAAACAAATTCAATTGATATGCCTTGTGGTTGGTTAGGAATCATCTGTGAACACAATGCTCCATAAATTATAGTAGGTATCCAGAATTGTAGTGGGACTTGAGACATCTGCAGCTATTTGGATCTTTGAAAAATTGAGCCTGGTGTCGAGTGTTTTACTGCAATTTTCCACCCAGCTTGATGATTGGAAATCCCAATAGCACACAATTAAAAGCAGCCTTATCACCTTACATGGCCTTGTGCATACATTATTTTGGTAGCAGTGGTGCCTGGTGTACAGTACAGTGTTTTATTTAGCCACAAATATGTTATCACATAGCCCCAAATCTCTAACAGAGTGAATAATTTGATTAAAATAAGTCAAGTCAAACCTTCTTGACAATAAGGCTGTTCTCCCGTCCAATTTCCATATCGACATTCTGTTGTGTGCTCACCCTTCAGTACAAAGCCATCTTTACAAGAAAACCTGTTAAAACGAAAACACATTTTACAGTGAACATACTATCATGCGAACTTGACCACTAAGACATACAAGACGCGGATTTACCTGGCCTTCATGCCATGCTCTGTTTTAGGAGCGATGACGAACCCGTTTTTTGGTGCCTTTGGTAGATATTTGCATCGAGCTGTGGAGACAAAATTTGGAGTTATTATGCACTTGTTATTATTGGATGGAGTAACTTGCATCACCCCTCCTCACGATAAACTACTCACAATTAGTTTACGAAACTTGAACCTCACCTGGTAGACATTTGGGCATATGAGACCATGTTCCATTGTTGCATATTAGTGGAGCATCCATGGTATTGGGTTCATACCTGCACAACACAATTAAACTCTTTAAACGTACACCCATGAACCCAACCGCACATGTGTTCCAGGTTGGACTTACCTTGATTCACACTGGATTTCTAATTGGTGTCCATGCGGTATTTGGTTGAGAGTCGTGTTTGATTCAACAATAACTCGGCCTTGGTCAACCTTGGGGATGACGCATGGGGCTGAAATGAATCACAGACAGGAGAAATTACACTGATGAATAGACAATAGTGAAGGAGGTGGGCTAATGAAGGGTTAGTTGGTAACAGGAAAAATGACAAAATCCGAGTACTGCCTTGGATCCATTATGGAAGCTATTGTCTTATGGTAGACAATGAATAAAACTTAGTCTGATTAATGGATGGGAAGAGACAACCAACCTAAATCGATTACCAACACGCACACCTAAGACAGTGCACACCACATGTAAATAGCACGTCTCCTGCATGAACTTGGTGCATAATCAACCGTGGTCTAGCAAGCTCTGGTATACTTTGCATAGCTATAGCTAGTATCTGAGATTTACTATCAATACTACAGAGCCTCAAACTCAAAGCACTGATAAAATGTTGACAGCCACCCGACCCTATCATGCATATACTACTAGCACAACTATCTCTAAATACTGGCAACCATACTTTCACTATCATGCTCAAACTGAAAAAACTTAGGCCACCACCACCAGTCTTGACTCTCCACTCACATTTCTATTCGGGAACACACTCATCTCTCATTGCTTGCAAAAGTAATCTAACTAACTCTAGTCCCAAGACAACGTAGTCCCAGCCAGACCTTTGTTAGTCCTGAGATGCACTTTAAGACCAGCTTTTGTATCCATGGCCAGCTTCTGTTTTACAGATTCCTCCCCAACTATTGTCTTTAGTTGTCGCACGCTTGCCACTTCTTCACACAGCCCAAACCAGACTTTATCAATTCCGTACCTATATCTCACAAACCCTATGTCGACAATATGAAGTCTTGATCTCTGATCAGAGCTTAACAGCTCCTGACGTTGCAATTAGCTCTCGTTGTTCTACCCAGTTGATTTCGGCCCACTTCCTGCTGCAACTCATTGCAGAGCAGACAGGTGCTCATCCTCATAGGCCAGGAATGAGACTAGCTAGACATGGGCGTATTATATGCCACACGCCATTCAAAACTCGAGATACTCCCAACGGTCCTGGAGCAGCCGTCCATCATCTTGTCAACCCTGAAGCGATGGCTTCCATGTCAATTATGAAAAGCACAGGTCAAAATGCCAGTAACAACTCACCAAGACAGAGCGGCGTTGGGTACCTCCAGGTACCGTTCATTTGGCAAACAGATGATGTGTTTCCAACCAAAGTCATGCCCTCGTGACACCGGTATATGACTGAGGCGCCGAGCCCCGTACCGCCTTCCAAATTTTCCATCCATCCCTGGTATAGCGGAGAAGGCTTGCCACAATCGATCACTGCGAAACCAAGTTTCGATTGTGCTAAACAACTACTACCCGCTTCGGCACATTCAGGTATTTTGTTTAATGTACAAAGTTAACATGCATCAGTCTAACTGACGAATTAAAGGCAATATGTTTTGATTACTAATTGAACCTCACCTTGGCATTTTGGAGCAGAACCTGACCATTTCCTGTCTGGGCCGCACCGCCTTGTGGGCTCTCCTGCGAACAAAAACTCGCTGTAGCCTTATGAAGATTGTGGGGGACTGTCTTTCAACGGCAGATAATCTCACTTATGGAACCAGATGCTCACCAACTAATATATATCCATAACGGCACTCATATGATACCACTGAATTGTACTGGCATGACGTGTAAATTGCTGTGCCAAACTGTGGATTCTCAGGAACGGGACATTCAACAGCTGTAACAACTATAAGGCATTTGGTATCAAAACGGAATCAATTACAACTGAAATTCAGGTTGATTATAGTTGACTACTTAGATAACTTACGGACGCACGCAGGCAGTTCACGAGGAGCCCATGTGGCATCAGCTTGGCAAGTTCGCTCACCACGACCCACAAGCTCATAGCCCTGAACACAATGATACTCAATACGACAGCCATAGGTGTAGCAATCACCGGAATGCCAACCATTGCTTGGGTCCTGCGGAGCACCACAGCTTTTAGCTGCAACACATATTAATAATGTTTCTGTCATTATAACCACATAACGCAATGAGGTATTTCTCTACCCCAGTTTATGATGGATGGGCGTTATTCTGGATAGTCTTGAGGGTCACCTATGTTCAAATTGCATCTCAGAACATCTAGCCGACGCCAGCAATGATAGGACTGGCCTTCCAATGGCGGTGTCAGAAGATTCTAAGCTGGAGGACAAGAATTAGTTCGATTCCCAACCTGTTTGGAATATTTACAATGGAAATACCTTGTGGAAGGGGAACGTTTAGAGAGCACAAACCCTCACAAGCACTGATTGTTTTTATGAATATTCATCATGGTGCATATTGGATCTTTCTTTTTATTTTTCAAGTCATTAGTTTGACTGCTGGCGCATCATTTGACACAGTGGTTCATCACACTTAGATCTAGCACTTACTATTGAATTATGATTGGGTAAACAAAGTAATGTGACAACAGACTCACGTTGGCAAGATATGTCAGGGCCATACCAAGAAGCTCGTTTGTCAATGGCTAGACACTTGGCATTGGGAAACCCCTTAGTGCTGTAACCATGGGAGCACTGGTACTGAAGAACTGTTTCAAGTGGAAACGTTGTCTGTTCGGCAAGAGCGTTGTGACGTGCATGTGGTAACTCTGGCGCTTCTTTGCAAAAAACTTCGAGAAAAAAAACAAAACTTTACTGTGCCGTATTTAATTGGTAAGAGACATTGCGAAGAGATAAAGTAGTACGTACTGCTGTGGCGACATTGAGCTGGAGCACCGGACCACTCGCCATCTCCTCGGCACGTTCGATCCTTAAGGCCAACTAGGTGATGTCCAGGATCACAACTGACGACAAAAATATGTTCAAATTGCTTGTGTATACTGAAAAACACATTACCAGCCAGTTATTGCTGAACATAAGTGTACCTGTATTTCGCTGTATCTCCGAAAAGTCGTCCAGTCAGTACTACTGAACCAAGTTCTGGGTTTTCAAGTTCTGGACACTCTCTCTCTGCATTCAAATGATAGGTTAATACCCTACTTTCACGTTCAAATGTACCACTATTATACAAAACGATTTATGGCAAATGAACTAGGTGTTGAAGCGGAGTAGGTGGTAAAATTTAAATTGTCTAAAGTCTAAGTCTTCTTTTTAAAACTCTAACTTCAACCCCCAACTTATAATTTACATATGCTGTTTGCGATCTTGCAATAATAAATGCATGTGTCTGATTCAATAGCGACGTTTCGGGGTTTAATGCGAAATATCGTGCTTGTCCTTCAGGCTACGTCCAACAACTACGGAGAGATGAGGATAGATGACTTGGCTAGATGACGATTGATTTACGATTGATTGACGATTGAAGGGAGCCACAAAGCTTGTTTTAGAGTTTTCTGTAGTTGATAGTTTGAGAGGTGGCTATTTTTATGAAGGAAATTCGTATTTTACGCAAAAAGAAGAGATTTCTCGTGGTCGAGAATTGTACAGGGGTCAACAGAATGTTTACTTTCCTTGGTTTTTGTTGCTTTCTCGATGTTAATCTTTCGGAGTCGTCTGAGTAATTCTTTAACGTTCTGTATAATGAAACCCTCCAGTACTAACAGCAGTTTTAACAAAAAATGTCTGTTCCTCCATATCGCTTCGTTAACGTTTCTTGGTTATGCTAATCACTAGGCTAAGTGGCACTTGGGTTAATTGAATGGTTTGCTGAATGATACACCCGGTGCGATAAATAAGCTAGATGTATGCTAGGTGGGTTCTCGTGTCTCAATGCATGATGAATTGGCTCACCTGGTGCCTCATGTATAAGAATTACGTACATGTCAATCGCAGCATTACCTGGTTTGATGCAGGACATCCCGCATACGCCATCGCACAAGCATTTCTTCTTCTTGCTTTTGCAATCCTCGTCGTTGGAGCACTTCCTCAAACATTTTTGTCCCTACAAAAAAACAATGGTTTTCAGTGAGTAACAAAAATGATAAGAACACTGTCAGGTTGGTCATGGTTTCCAGAACCTTGTGGCACTAACTTCCATGGGACTTGTGACCTAGCCTTGCTTGAGTTAGGAGTTCAAATTCTTGAATTTTGTTTTTAAGAACACTTTATTTGACAAACCACACAATGTTCAAAGTAATGGGCTAGATAGAGGATCGGGAACAGACTAGTAGACCACACTCATATCTATTTTTCGCTATTTGCTATTTTATTATACAAAGTACATAACTGCAGTCCTCTCTCACGCTCATCAAGTCTGTTGTCATTAAATAAGCTAATTACATCACATTTTGGAAAATACAGTAGTAACTTACTAATTTCGATCATTAATGGCGCGTGATTAAACTGACAAATTTACATTTTGCTGTAGATCCTGAGTCCAGAAATTCTCATTCCCTTTAGATCGTAAAGATAACACTAGGCAGTCGAAAAATAATAAGTGTGATCTGACTACACTTGGGTGTAGCGATCCCGTCTTTTAAGCCTTTCGGGAGTTTTCTGTCTTGAATATTCAGTATCAAACCGAGGACTAACTAGTGTTCGAATAATGATCGAGTTGATGCTAACGGTTGTTGAAGTATTTTTGGTGCCTTAAAAATCAATTCTCGTTTTCAAGTTTTGCGGTGTATTTTAGTGAGTTAGTTAGTTGTACGTATTGAGTGTACGTGGGGCTAGGAAAAGTTGTTTCCAATTGCACCTTTCATAATCTGAGAAGCAGAGACCACTTCATTTCAATTCATTTTTTTGTCCGTGCAAATTCAATTCGCTTCCCATTCATTTGGCTTCTTTAAATTGCAGTTATGTTTGCTTTTATTTTAAATATTTGGTCTATTTAAATATTTTGAAGAGTAGAATAATTTATTAGTGTGTATACTGCATTGAATTTGAGAAGTAGCAATGTACCTAGCAAATGACAATCCTTCTGCTTGGACGACCTAAGCGAAGTAATTACATAAGGTACATTTGAAGGACTGCAGTGCCGACAATCGTTACTACAACAATCGGGCTAACTACTTCTATTCAAACTAAACTATCCCTCGAAAATTGATGCCACTATTTCCGACAATAGAATGATTGCTCTGCCTGTCTTCTCTTCTATTCGAGGGTTATGAAGACCTTCCCGGCCAAAGAGAAGAGACCCCCCTTCCTGAACAAAACTGAGTCTCTGCAACGTGGAACGATCCCTTCCAATCCATTTCGCAGAGTTTATACTTTTAAATTGTACAGTTGTACATCGATTTAGAGTATGGAAACCTACGCCTATCATATTCACAAAGCAGATACGCAATCTGGTGCATTATCTAATATTTTTAATTTCTGCTGCCTAAACAGTACGAAAAGTAATCCAATCTTACAACAAAAAAAGTTTTTTTCTTCGTATCTGTACGTTTTAAGGCCTTTTGACTGAGGAAATCTAATATTGGCGTGTCCTTACACCACTAATATTGGTATATATTTAACAAATTCCGCGCGGAAAAGATAAGTTTTCTTTTCATCTCCTTTGGTAATGGCTTTCCACTATTTCTCCGAGAGTAATCTAAATCGTAGTACTTGGGTATAGTCACTGAAGACTTACGATAAATTCCGCGTGCTCCTCGTCCCGTGGGCACTCAACCGAAGGAGAGTTTCTCGGATTTTTGTAGACTTTGGCGTCGTCCTCACTTTCTGCGGAATAATCTTCACTTTCTTCGCTTTGAGCTCCTGAGTAATCAACAAGAAAAAAGCAAAATATGCATCGCATACGATAAATGAAATAACTTGTACTGATAGGTAAAACTACGTAAACCTTTAATTACTAACCCCAACTCCATTCTCACCTCCTTAATTTTTACTTCTACTACCTCTGTCGAAATATAAAAGAAAGTAATCATAGGCCAGACAAAATCGTGGTTTTTCATTAGATTTTTGTGTTATGGGGCATAGTGAATTCTGTGTGTGTGTGCATTCTGGCCATGGAGGCTACTGCCAAGAATCTCATGATTTTACAGGCAGTGCTCTCCCTGTCCGGAAGAAAAAGATGGTTGCCCTGGACGTTGTTGAGACTTTTAATCAGGTAAGCCACCAAGCGTGGGCCGATTGCCTATGTGGTGTGGGTGCACCTGATCGACTCATTGATTATGTGAACTCTCTGTACTGTGGGGGTTTGACAGCTTTGCAGGTTGGAGCAGAGATGTCTGGGAACTTAGCTATAAGGCGTGGCGTTCGGCAAGGGGACCCTCTGTCTCCTATATTCTTCAATCTTGTGATTGTTACTGCGCTGGGTAACCTGTCTCAAGAAGTAGGGTTCGATCTCGCCCCAGGTGTGTGGATGGGCACGTTAGCCTTCGCGGATGATGTCGTTGTCCTCGCACGTACCAAGCGGGGCTTGCTGATTGCCCTTGACAAGTTTGAAAAGCAGCTAGGCTTGTGTGGATTAGGGTGAATCCGGAGAAGTGTGGCTCGGTTTCATTGATGCCGTCGTATCAAGGTTACAGCCAGTAGGTCGTTGATGCGGGTTTTGTAATTGACGAATCCTGTATCCTGGCTAGAGGGTCCTCGAGATGTAGCGGTATCTTGGGATCGAGTTTCTGGGGCAACCTCGTCGACCGGATTTGTGTGGACCTTGGTGATTATCTTTGGAAAGTTGCTAAGGCTCCACTGAAGCCACAGCAGAAGCTGCATCTCTTTTGGACGTTGTTGCTCCCAAAGCTGACCTACAGGTTGGTTTTTGGGAGGTTGACCATCCAAAGGCAGATGAGCCTTGATAAAGTGGTGCGCTCCGCTGTTCGTGCTTGGCTAGGTTTCCCACATAGCGTCCCATGTGTGTACATTCACACGCTGGTACTGGGGGACTCAGAGTTCCATCTCTCTCTATTCTTATTCCATTTTTGCATTGTAAGCATCTGCTTGCTTTGCAGGCATCTGGCTGGGATCTCGCATGCCCTGTGGCTGGACTTGATGGTCTGATCTTGATTTGTCCAGGATCAGCTGCGGTAGTGTGACATGGGGACTACATCAGCCCCCAAGTCCTCTAAGCCGTCAGAGTTTGAGCTACTTTGCACGATTCGCTTAACAGACAGGAACTCAGGCAGTGTCATGACTCCCCCTACTCTTCTGCATGGGTGGAGTGGGCTTCAGATGGCATTCATGGGAAGGATTACCGGCACTTTCACGCCATTTGTGTGGCATCACTGAATACAGCGATGAGCTGTTCAAGAGGCCAAGATGGTGGTGTTCTCAATGATCGCTGTTGTGTTTGAGTTGCTGGACCATGGGGGCTAGCGTCCTGGCGCAGTCTTCAAGCAGGTTGCTGGTGAATTGCGATATGACAGCTACCGGGTTGTCTCTGGAGAAGGACTGAGGCTTAACCTCTTCCAGTCTGCAGTGATCCTGGATGTCCAGGTAGTATCTGGCAGACAAGCTCTTGCGCTAACTTGGCAAGCCAAGAAGTACAAATATGACAGGATGGATCTTCGTATGGCGGTGTCAGAAGCTCGTGAAGTAGAGGCAGGTAACATCAGGGTTGCAACATTGACCATATCCTGGCATGGTGTGTGGTGTGAGAAAAGTGATGAGGAGATGCGTCGGCAGGCGTTCTCTGCTGTATCACCACCCGTGTGTTGCTTGGGCCGTATCTAAACTGGTGGTCGTAGAACATCTTCTTATCCTTCTTTCTTTCCCCATCACAATCCTCCTATCCCTAGGGCCAGCGTAGTGTAGTCTGAGCACCCTCCCCATTTCCTTATTCATTATTTATTTAGTTTTTCCTTTTTGGGCGCCATTTTTGGTGAGCTTTGAAAAAAAAACGTGTGTTTGGTTGTGTGTGTGTGTGTGTGTGATTAGATAAATTTACTGGTGAACGTCCTCTTCTTTAACCACGACTAGCGAATTTGCTTAAATCTTATTTCTTTTACTAATCGATGCCTAGATTTTGCTTTTTGTAAAAATCTTTGTAAAATCACTGATCATGGTGAAATGACTGATGATATTCATCCAAGCAGGCAAGAGGTTTATTTTGCTTCCTGTACATGAGCTCACATGTTGGATCTCCCTTGAATACTTATTGCTGACCCCCCCCCCTTTTTTTTGCCTTTGTTCACTGTGGCAATGCCCAATGCGTTTTCTGTTCCTTCATCATTAGATCATTTCTGAAAAGGATACTCTGTGACTGCTGCTTGGCCCTATGGACTCCTTCAAAACTCTACCGTAGCAAAACCTTGGCGCAGTGGGGAAGCTCCATAACTAACGCTGCTTATGGACTCCTTCAAGACTCCATCGTAGCAATATCTTGGCGCAGTGGGGAAGCCTCATAACTAACGCTGCTTAGGGAGCATGACAGCGCAGCTATAACAGCTGCACAACTTTATATTCCTTCATTGGTATTTGGTTGAATGAGTTCTATCTCCGTGTTGGAGTACTCTTGGATAACGTGAGCCCCCTATCGTTTGATACTGCCGAACCATCATTAGATCCGCTAAAAAAACCTAAATTATGTTGATAATAATTATTGCTCAAATAGCTCTATGGTGGCGTGGAACTTCTGTAATTTTACTTCCAACCGTTTCCGTTTCTGTTAACTCATGAACTAGTACGTGGATGTATTGCCTCAGGAGTTAGCTGGGGGCAACACAGTTTGCTTTCAATTAAGTCAAACAAAAAACTAACTGGTTATCATGGTAATCAAAACACCAGCTTCTTTTCTCGAAAACCAGTTTTGATTAAACTACTGTAGGGATACATCCACATGACACATACCATAAAATTCTCATTAGTGGAAAAATGACTAAAGTCGTCCAATAAATTATCAAAAGTTTGGGGTTTTAGAATTTGAGTTGGTCATTCACGTAATTTTCACGTATCTTCAATTAGATTGGGTTTAATGATTGTAGTGCTTAATTTTATTACAACTTTTAAAATATTCGTTTAGTAACTGAGCTCGATAACGGCCGCAATCCAAGTCACGACAAGCTAAAAATTGGTCAACTTCGCCAAATAGAGTGCCTACATTTTTGACAATTTCCCACCTGTACAGTGGGCCAGTGGAATAATGCAGGCATTATTTGAACTACTCAACTTTCTAAGTACCACTCTGTTGTTGTAGCAAGGAAACGTTTGCTGAACATCTGTTTGGTACCATCGATTGAAAAACTCGGCATTTGCTGGGAATGGAGTGATGGAGAGCATGAAAATATGTGCTACCTGACTCTTGAGCTGGTAATACAGAAGCGTCGAGTCAATCATAATAACGAAATACTCGTAAGCGGAAACCTTCCCGAGAGGCACATAACCGTAAGATTCTTAAATTGCCGGTGCTTTAATAAGTCTCAAGGCCAAACGATGTATATTAGTGGCGTAGAGTTGGGCACACCGTGCTTTTCACATGGAAATTGAAATAAAGTTGGTTTGTGACGTCTCTTGTTTTGCATTGCCATTTGCGATCGAAAACTCAGCTGGTATAGTTTATTGTATTGGTTGAAGGAGGGCTCATTAAAACTCCATTGCGCTAGAAGAATGAGTTTTTAAAATTTTTTTGTCATAATTGGTGAAAGGGACATAATATGAATTTATTTGTTAGGATTAATTCAAAAATAAATGTTTGGTGTTTTGTAATTTCTATTGGCCCCATCGTTCACAGCGATCCATTTCTCTTTCGTATACCAGGTCACTGCTAAAATATAAAAATATAATAATTTATATGGCAAGACAACATGCGACAACAAGTATATATATGTTTATTTATTTACTATCCGCCATACAAACTACTTCTAGTAAACAGAGAATGTTCCACAATTGATCGTGTGAAAAACACGGTGGGCCCAAATCAAACCGCAAATAGACATCGTTTAGCCTTGAGACTTATTGATTGTCATTGCGAATGCCGATCTAATTGGAAATTGAACCCTTTTGAATTCAGTTGACACACCTGTGGGAATAGTGGGGATTCGTGGTAGTAATATATCTTCACTTAGGAACTTGTCATTCTCTGACATTCTTCATCAATTGTTTAATGACTAGTCGCGTGCCATAGCACGGCTGTGGTGGGTTCACATTACAGAGTAAAATAACCGGAGATACAACCTTCAGTAGTGAATAAATTATTTCTCATAATAATTACTTGTAAATCAATTATTTCTATATTGCCTGGAAAATCCAATGAGTTCAAAAACTCCGCTGGATAATTTACGGCTTCGTTGGTATCGCAAACTGTATCGATAGATTTGTATGATACCAAGTCCCCTGGTAACAACCGTTGCACCTTGTAGTGCAAATCGTTGACGTTCAAATCTTTCGCTGCCAAAATTCTTCTTTCTGTCAGCCACTCATGATTCAACTCAATTAATGATTGTACAGAAATTGTTCTGCAACTTCATGCATCCAGTATTTTTATATACAGCTATTTTTCTATTGCCGATATCTAATAACTGCTTAGAGAACGTTTCAGTGGATAGACCTTGAAGCATTTGAGCTGTACTGGCGGGCTGATCTGTTATCGACCACCGATGGTAGAAAATTATTTAAGTACTAATATCGTCATTAAAAAATACGGTTTGATGGTAGATGAATGTAAATGTAGGGTTGAGCGTATTTTTTAATGCGGAATCATAAAAAAATTAATATACAAAATTTTTGTCCAAGAAATAAAAAATAAATGTTTGGGGCGGATCAGACCTACTGAATATACACACAAACTTTCGTAAGAATTTAAACGTATTATAAAAGAGAAACATAGAAATTGGTCACAGATGTTTCAAAGTTGTAGGAAGACTAATCTAATGAAGACTGGTGGTGTAGAGTTGCACACATCTTTAAGCTTTGGGACGATCAGAGTATAAAAAGAAGAGAAATACTTTTCGAAAAGCTTAAAATGGTACCCAAAATCTTCAATTCATTTCTTTTAACGTAAATAACTTTCTAATTAATATCAGGCCACTATCTGTGAGTGGATCCAAGTTTGATTTAGAAAACTGTATATCATCAAAGCTCTGAAATACCAAATAAATCATGGCGAGCGTAATTTTCGGAGACTTTAAACAAATTCTATAACGGATTAAACCAACTGTGCATCGAACACATTGAACTTTTATACAGTTGTTGTATTACTCATGGCAACACGGAAAATGTTCAATTACCAAATTCGTGGAGAGACTAGTGCAGTGAGCCTGTGTGCACGATTGCATGACGATCTGTAAAACTGCTAACCAGGGGGAATCGCTAGACATTTTTACATGCAATTTATATGGTCAAATGCCAACTACTCTGAGCTGTGCAGTGTCTGTAGAGATGTCTACCTAGACAGCGCATCTTCTTAACAGTTTCATAGGTCAACCTTGGGGATCCCCTTTCCAATATTGTTTCTCACGCATCTCCCCGCCGTTTTGCTACTTCATGTCATTTCTGAACACTTTTCTGTTTATGCACAACCTTTACAACCACTGTTCTGTTATTTAATAAATAAGCTACAAAATAAAATAATTGAAGTAAGTAATATAATGCTGTAGACTTACCTAAAACTAGGAGGAACAATATGAGCCAAACGTGAGGATTCATCACGTCACAATCACTCGCCACTTTTACGTCACTTACATTTTTTTGTTGGAATTCATCAATTAATTATAAAATTAAAAATTCAACAAAATTTACATGTTTTAAGCCCTTTCGTGAAAGTTTATGAGAATTGTTGGTGTATGTATGTATATACTGAAAATGTGAGCTGTTGCTGGTTGATAAGGTCGAAGGGGTGAGGGAAATTACGCGAGGAGGGGGCAGAAGGGGATGCCGGAGAGATGCTGCGATGGACCACTGGTTCTGCGGCATCTGGATCGACGGGGATTCGCCTTGGTTTGAAGCAGAAGGAACGGGGGTGAGGATGAAATCAATGCGCAAGTTTAAATTGTCTGTAGTAGGGGTTTGAGGGAGGGATGTTTCAAGGCTACCTTTCCCTTCCCCGCCTTCACAAGGCTCTCAATACATTACTAAATGGTCGAGTGGAGAGGGAATTGTATTTGGAAAGGAGTAGATATTAAAACGAATAGATACGGGGGTGAGAGTCGACGTTTTGTACCACTTAGGATAACTCCACTTCTGTCTCCGTAAAATCGCTCTGGCGGAGGTTTCATAATCGATACTTCTGATATTCATACTATCTTACCTTGAATACAGGGTGTCTAGCGATACATCTGAATAATTACGAAGTTACGAAAATGACTATTTCTAGGCGTTGCTAGGCAATTGGCAAGACGCGAGGAGTTGAAGCGACGGGTGGCAGTAAGGAAATGAGCGCAGGCCAGGGAGAAATGATTTCCCCTGATTCGATTTGTTTTTGACTAATTGTTAAACGTTTTGTTGCCCATAACAACCATGGTTTCGTCCGAACGGATTGCCGATTAGGTGGGTACAACTAGATAACAAATGGAGTTTCTGTGCAAAACGGATGTTTTCGATAACGTTAAAGGCAAAGTGTGGCCCAGAGGGCAGAAAGCATTGCAGATTTGAAATCTGCCTTGAAACGTAAAATGTTAAAAACCCAAGGGGGGGTAAAAAAATGTTCCTGAACGAAACATAGGTGTATTATGAATGAATAAGAAACCAAAATACCAGGTGAGAAGCTCCCACAGTTTTCAGTCAATTCTTTGCAATTGTTTGAAGATAATCACCAAGGCCCACTTAGCTTAGAGCCGAGAAGGATGCATCGAGAAACCCATACCCAAGCCACGCTTCACAGGATTCGCATGCCGCAAGGAATACCCTTGTTATTGTGCTATGTTAGCCCTCAAGAAGTTGATTTGCGGATGATGCCTTCCTCCTTACAGGTACTAAACAGGGCTTACAGATCGCCCTGACACCTTGGCGTTGTAAATGACGCCTCTAATCGAGATGACATCACCTTTTGGAAGTGGTGGAACAACAGACTAGACTGAATACTAAATAGGTCAGTAGCGGTCCATCTCCACCTTGGAGACAAAGATAGTTAGGGTACGTTACAATCGTTACAATCAGGCAGAACATTTCCCCTCACTCAGAACCAACGGCTCAGTGCTTTATTCCATTCATGGGGTTAAATATCCTAGGGACCAGCTGAAGTGGAGCTCAGGCACTTAGGCGTCTTGTCCTGGAAAATCAAGGAAGACATAATGCTGGCCAAGGATTCTCTGGTGGGGGGAAGCACTCATGAAAGGCTAACAAAACGCCATAAACTTCTGAACAGTTGGCTCAGCTTTCTCACTCCCTACACTCTTCAGCCCATCGGTCCAGCCTCAACTTGGATAGCTTCTCCACAATTTCTGAACACGCTGGTACTCCACTTGCTATATTATTTTGGCCCACTGGCAGGGGGAAGAGTCGAAAAATCTTGGTCAGGTCACTAGTCGGGGTCTCAACTTTTCGGAAAATGCAGTGCAGATAAGGCTCGAGTTGATCCACAAAAATGCCATGGCCAGAAAAAGCACATCTGTACCTATCGACGTTTCCCTCTTCAATCTTTTCCACAGTAAACTTGGACCAGGCCAGACGTGCGACCTTAGACCTTCGCCATTTCTGAACGATTGGACACAGTCGTCCATCGTGGTGGAAGGGAAGGAAGGATATGAGTAAAAGGGCCGGGAAGGGGGCCGACGTCCCTGTTCTGAATGGGTGACAATGGGCAGCCAGCCGGGGGCTAAGAGGCTCTTTGGTTTTTTTAAACGACAGAGGGATGGCGAATACACACACGCACACACAGAACACGCGGTAAAATTAGTTGTTTTTTTTTTCATCTGAAGAAAACCAGATGGTTCGCGTTTTTGACATTATCGCATTACTTCCCTTGCCTATAGATAGTGGAAAGCAAAAACTGGACTCCAATCACTTACCGTCGAAATTTTTGGTAATTTACTAAGCTGCTCTTGCCATTTTTCATGTATGAGAAATTCACGGTACTATGATAACTACAGTTAGTTATGAGCCAATTTTGCTCATACACGTATCTGGCGTCCTGTGATAGACTT